>OX638359.1:17600889-20052772 GCA_951812935.1 Hermaeophaga mercurialis | reverse complement strand
AAACTATTCGATTGCATTTGGCTCTAGAGAAAAATCTTCAGAATAATACTCCACCCCCATTAGATCAATAGAATCACCAGCTGTTAGAGGTAAGAGTGCAAGAAGACAGAAAAATGAACAGTTTGAAAAAACAGAGACCCCTCAGAAAAAAATGAACAATTTCAACGAAAACTTAACACTATTAGAAACAAGGCATTAGAATTCAACGAAAATCATCATCCATTATCTTAACAGTTTAGGCCAGAGGCTTGTTCCCATTCCATAGTTCATCTCATTCTATTATATTTGAGAGCCAATTTAGGAATACTTCTATATTCCATTCTGTTTACATGATTGAACCATTTCTGTCGATATTCTTTAATTTTTTCATTTACAGCAAAAACCAATAGCTCATTTCTGATGTTAACATTGCGGATATGGTCTACCTGAATCCAGCCCTTTACTGCTCTTTCCGTAGATTGTATGAGACTTTTATCGCGTTTTTTGATAACCCAGGCTTTACTTCCATAAAGTAGAGTTGGCACATCCTTTATAAAATTTTAACTGGGTATCTCTTCTGCATTAGTTTAGATTTCTTTTTAATGTGCTATACATTCTGGTGTAGGCCGTTAGTTTTTGTCAATATCATAACCGTATGTTACTTCGCAACCAAGATATGTAAATACACTTATCTATTCTATGCTTGTGCTTTTTATATGTATTTTTGCTCTTGCTGGTTTATTTCCTATAAAAACCATAACTTTTGTTTTAGACGTCGATATGTCCATAATGATATTATTCAGATGATGCATCGTCCTTTGAAGTAATGATTATCTGTTCATCAGCAAACAGTAAAGTTTCCAGTGATCTTCTGGGGTGTATTTGAATACCTTGAGATATGGTTTATTTCCATCGTTTAATTTTATTAATTATATTATCAATATAAATATTGAATAAAAGGCTGAGAGCAACCTTGTCGAATTCTATGATTGATGTAAAACTGTTTTACATCGTCGTCTTTGTTTCCGTCGTGTAAAATCATTGTGGTGCGTCTGTAAATGCTTTTAATACCTTTTATAAGATGGTTAGGAATTCCTCTGTTTTCAAGTATATTCCACAGCTTTATTCTTATGACTTGATCGAAATCCTTCGTAAAATCGACAATAAAATATGAGGAGGGTGGATTAGGAACCTTATTATGGAAAAACGCTTAAAAATGCTTAACCGATCTTTGCAAACTTATTCTTGTTGAAATCAGCTCTTTTCCACCAATGTAAGAGTCATAATTTCGACACAATCTAATAAGTAAAATGCACGCTAGAGGGCACTATTTAATTTTTTTTTAAAATGGTTATTTTTGAAAAATATTAAATGGAAGCATGTAGATTTAACAATAGACTATAAAAGTACACCAAATTACTATGGTTTTACTGAAAGGCTTTTAAGAATTTTGAACTCCTTAAAATTGACTTTCCCTGTCTATTAATAATTATTTCAATTATTATTTCAATAATACATTTACATAACAAGTAGTATACAGAGTATTTATTTTAAGAGCAGAAATTGGGAGTGCTGTTCAATCTACTCTTCAAAGAGTAAATGCTTGAGTCGAAAATGATGAATGAACATTTAGGTCGTCACTAGTTACCTTCAATTTTTTATATTTTATAGTGCTGTTTATTTTTATTGTTGTTTCAATTCATTATATATATAATATATATATAAAAGACCTTTCAATTGATTTATTGCAAGACCTACTTTTCTATTTAAAATTTTTATTGATGACGTCATCACACTCACAAAGGTGATCTGACGAAACGCCCATTTGAAAAAATATCGACGGGTTTCAGGATTTTCCCCTAAATTCGCCGATTTACTAAATAATGAATTTAATTCTTTCATTTCGACCATATTTTATATCATTTGATTATATTTCTATTACCCGAACCTACTTTATTTGAAAAAGGCAAAAAGATTTCCTAATACTTTTAATGAATTTACGTAATTTTGTCAAAATTTTTATCTAATTCGTACACATAGATTGTGATTTATTTTCTTTTATAAAACCAAATTGTTCGTTAATTTTTGTTTTACGTATTTTATGTTATTAATATTTCAATCTTAAGCTGTGTATGATTCCAATATATTCTACAGTATAAAAATCAATATATAGTTTTGTAAATAAATTTTATAAATGGCTTGATGACATGAAATTCTATCTAAAAGGCATATGTATTTTTGAAATCCGATAAATTTATTTTATAATTTTAATACCCTATTTATTCCCTTAGTACCAATATATTCTTTCTAGTGGCAAATACGTCATTACTATGCAAGTACTACTTTTAAAAATTGTCAAAATTTCGTAACTAATGATTGTACGTACGTTTGGATTAATGTTTGTAAATTTTTATAAATATCTACATATATTAAGTTGAATTTTTTAAATTAATATTAAAAAAATTACCAGGAAAATGTGCACTATCTGGATAATCACTATTATAAATAATTTTCCATGTTTTAAACTTTTATCCAAATTTTATTCCAGACTGGATTTCAAACATTTCAAGAAGATTTGATCCAAAGTAAAAGACGACAAGTTCATGTAGACCAGGAACCACCAATCCCTACACCAAAAGAAAAGGCACTGTCCAAAGGTACAGTACAAAATTTCTCGACAGCATAATATACATTAAAATACACAAGAGTTTAATTTGTATAAAGTATATTAAATGATATCAACATGCATTGGATCATTCTTTTATTTATCAAGTTATACTAGAATCAAATATTGATAATTATATAAAACCAAAACATGTTGTATTATCCTTAATGCTGAAAGCATTAAATACACTGAAAGAATTAAATACACTGAAAGAATAGAGTATTTTTGTTGCAATAAAGTAAACAAAAGTCTTCTTAAATTTAAAACGTGACTATTACAGCCAAGATAAATATTATTTATAATAAAACCTTTAATTTTCATGAACAACTTATTTAACTAAAAGTTTACCTCGTAAACTATTTTTTGCATAAAAAATGTCGAAAAGTATTAAAATTAAATTAAATCCAAATGGGCTGAAATTTTAAAGACGAAATACGAGGGCTACTGTTTTCAAGGACCAATCAGTGGTATATTTAAAACTACAGTGAAAATCCGATGAGGCTTGGCGCAGATATATTGCGCAACGTCTCTAGTATGACCGTCAACTGCTTTACGTCGTACTTGTCACTTTTCAACACGCAGTGAGCACGTAAACATGCCTACAATATTAGAATCTCCACCCCTCGAATGAGTAATATGTAGGATGAAAAATTCAGCAAAATGCGGATTTTTTACTTTGTTTTTAATTTTATTACCGATCGAACCTTAAAAAAAATAGCCCTTATAGGTTAGACCATTCCAACAGTACGATGTTACAAGTTCGTAATAAAAAAAGCCATTTTTTATTACTTTTAGTACTCCCCAACTTAATGCACATCTTAGATATTTTCATAAGAACTTTTTTCCCCAAAATTGTATTTACTCTGCAAATAGACATTATTTATTTACATCATCGTATACATATTTAAGGTTACAACATTTTAACTAATATTTTAGCAAGCATAAAATTCTTCTCCACCGAACCCAAGAAAAAGAAAAAACCTGAACTGAGCAATGTAGTTGACCAAAATGAATGGATCAACAAGATGAGAAAATCCACGGATGGTTATTTTGTATATATGACATACGCTGTACCAAAATCTCATGAACTGTTCAATCCATATGCTCTTAGGTAATTCATAACGCAAAACAACAATCAAGTCAACGAAGTGCAAATACCGTAAAATCTATCTTGTAAAATTTTAATTTTTTTACTTAAACAATACAAATACTGGCTCGCCATAAATATTTAGGAGCAAAAATGTCCATGTATTCAACTGATTATTAAAAAATAAACAAATGAAACGCTGTTTTTAGGCAATGTTTTATATTTATTCACTATAAAAATCATAATATTATAATTATAATAGAAATATTTTTACTACTTGAACATTTTTAGTCCACTATGTTCTTCTTACAGCGTGGCACCTTATCAATTAGTGGATAAATCCAATTTTTTTACTATGAGCGCCAAAGGCGTGATGCAACATGTTGGTAATGAGGTGATATTCACTTCACTGGAGAAGTGGGAAAACGAATACAAAATGTATTGCAGACTAATGGATATTAAAACGTTTTATTACTTCCGAAAGTGGAAGGGATTCTACGTATGGAAAACAAGTATCCTGCGCAAGAAAATCAAAAACGCTATTAAACATTTGGAAGAAAATATGTTATTATTAAACCCGATATTACGTCAAGCTCTATTGGATATGCAGGAGATGTGCTACGTGATGTCTTTGGCCACTTTCAGCGATTGTACCAACGTTGAGGATAATTGGTTGTTTTATTTTTTGGAGAGCCAGGTAATTGGACCTTGACTTATTAATTTGATGAATATTTGTTGTTCTTTTTTGATTTCTCATCATTTTAATGAATCTTAAATGTGCTGTCGTCTCTAGCTTTGGATTATATTTTTTGTTTGTTGAATATCACTCAAAGCCATACGGTATTGTTGATATAAATAGTGAATTATATAAATTTTTCTTAGTTTTTGTAGACATTTCGTTTCTGTTGAATATGTTTTTTTAATCTCTAGTTTACCTTAACTTCTTCATCTACGTCAGTCACTCTTCTTCCATTTTCTGTGAATATTGTTTATAAATATTCAAACTTGTATTTACCTTTCCCTTCTTTAGTTGCACATTTAATATTTATGGATTTTTCGTAATCACCATATTTTTTTTCTTTATTGATTTTCAGATCTCTCTCTATTAATTCTTCATATCAAACTCGTAAATTGTGCTGTAGATCTTCTTTTTTTTTCAATATCAGTATTAAATTGTCTGCAAACACAAAATGATTTATCGTTGTTGGTTTTAGCCTAATTTTGTTGTAAATTTTTATTATTTCATCATCAATGCTTTATTCTGGAGGTGTTTCCCAAACTTTATGATAGTCTGTTTCTTTTTCTTGTGTCATTATTAGAGCGTTTATCGTGACTTGATATTAGATGTTCCTCTTACAGTGTCGAAAGCCTTAGAAATTTCTTTAAAACATGTGAATTTCTTCTGGTCGATTTCCATTATTCGCTAAATTAATTTGCTTAGTTGTTTCTGTTATGTTTCTATTTGATTTGAATCCATTTTGTCTCATCCAAGTTCTGTTCCATTTTCAATTTTAAGCTCTACCTTAGAATATTCTCAAGTTTTTTTGGTATACCCCTCCTAATTACCACAGTTCTTTGTTAAAGAATATTTTAAAGTGGATTTTTAACACCACGTATAAAGTGATATTATATTGATAATTGTTTTGTTGTAGTATGAAAAACTGCAAGTCATAGTTTCTAAAATTAAAGAGTTCCACTCTGTAGCAAAAGAAGTTGTTTGGAACGCTTGTAATGGGGCTTTATTGGCGAAGGGATTTGTATTAGATGAAAGAATTGTTGAAGAACCCAATCCAAAAGGTAAAATGTTTTACATCATTTTTTTATAAAACTCCTATGTAATGTATGTAAGTACTTATATAAAAGTTTTTATTGGAAACATGAAGTTAACTGCTATGTTTTGCAATTGTTTCAAGTTCTGGTGATTGTAATAATTCTTCATTATCGTAATATTGGTCATTATTATCGCTTTCACTGTCATAAAATTATACCACAATCAGATACATTTAATCTAAATCTTATGTCTAGAGTATTTCAGTCTGTACGATCTTAAGCCTAAACTTATCTGAGTCCTATAGTTAGATCCGATGGCAGTAGTCTTTTCAGCCTACGCTCTACGTTGACTTCACGCACATTTAACTGGTTAGCCAGCACATTAGGATGAACTGACACTCTTTCACTGTAGTTCGAACTATAACGATATATAGTTTCTTTGACGGTGTCTAGGGGGATGTCATGTAGAATCACTTCATTGGGAACGTAATAAGGTGCGTCAACGATGATACGTAGAACCTTGTTCTGAAACTTCTGCAGGATGTCAATATTGGAGTCACTAGCAGTACTCCACAGCTGAATACCATAGGTTAACACTGGCTTGAGGATTGATTGATAGTAGGATTTTGTTATTCAAGGATACTTTTGATTTACGGCCAATGAGCCAATACATATGGCTTAGTTTTAGTCCAAGTTGTTTTCGTTTGGTAAATATGTGTTTTTTCCATGTTAAACGTCTGTCCAAGTGTATGCCGAGATATTTAGCATCTTCGGCTTGTGGCAGCTGACAGATGTTAATCTTCACTGGAGGACACGTTTCTCTGCGTAGTGTGTATGTTACATGTTTGGACTTGGTCTCGTTAGCTTTGATGCGCCATGTTTTTAACCATAGCTGTATTTTATTTAGGTTAGATTGTAAGTTTCTTGAGGCCAATGCTGGGTCGGTTTAATGTAAATGTGCATTCATCAGAAAAAATAGTTTTGCTAAAAGTGGATCTTTCTTACACTTATCCATCAAACTTTCGCTAAATTCCATTCTACGATCCGGGTCATCATCTGATAATTTTTGTACAAAGTGCACCTTAAAGGGATGCCATTTTTCATGTTTTAATACTTTATGAATAGAAGTAAAAGGAACATCATGTTCTCTACTAACTTGCCGAAAGTTGTGTGGATTTTCTTCTATAGCCAATAAAACGTTTAATTTAGTATCCTCGGCAAGTGCTGGATTTAGGTAGATCTTCTACAGTACCAAACCAGTATTATTAAGATACATATTTAAAAAAATAATATCTTTGACACCCTGTATTTCGGAAACTATAAACTTTTGGACCATATCCTCATATTTTAGTCTCAGGAGTCAGTTCTAGCATTTTCTACAGACCTTTTACGGACAACCTATATGTATATAATATACAATAAATATCTAAAAATCTGTCGCAACAAATATTTAACAAACGTTTCTTAAAATATTTAATATTTCCCGTTTGCTTTTTCGTTGCAAAAGTCTGCGCCTACATCACTTGGACATGTTGCCCAGCTTACCCCCATATTCAACTAGTCCTTCCCTTTCCCCATTATATTTTTTTTAATTAAAAAATAATTTCCAATTTTTTAAGATCGAGGACGCAAAAGAACCCATAAAGTATCATACATTGAACAAGCAGCCAAAAAGAAATTCTGCGAGCGTTTAGCCAGGTGAATTTTCTAAAGCCCATTAAAAGGCGTTTTACTCAATTCCTAATTTTTAGCTTCATCATTTTGGTTGATTATATGACAATTACCATGTTACATCAATTGATTACTAACTCTTTGGACCAGCTACTATATTATTTAAATTGGCATACATCATTTCTTCCTACACCAGAAGAGTTAGAAGCATCAGAGCCACTGGTTTTGGAAATTATACGACCAGAAGGCGCACCACAAGTTTGTATTTAATCTTTATTTTTTTTACTTAGAACTACAAACACTTACTTGTATTTTTGAGAAATAAAAATAAATCACTTCCCTTTTTCAGGAGCCTTATTTTATAAAATATATACGAGTGTATCCTGAAAATATCTTATTAGACCCGTCATTAGAACTTACTTTGGATCTCTTCGCACAAACATTTGTTTTATGGGAAGAAAATGTTAAGGTTGTAACTACATTTGTCGGTGATCCATATTACGCATCTTTTACGACGTAAGTAGTTTTGTTAAATTTAAAAGGCTAAGAAAATATAATATTTTATATGAAAAATTTTTATGTAAACATAAATATTATTTTAGCCCGATTATTAATGAAAAAGTAGAAGATCGAATATGCGGTTGGGGTCCAAGCTTAGAATTCTATTTGAATGGAGACGACCACTTGGCTGATTTGAAAAATGAATTCAATGATTTTTTCAAAATAAATTACGCAGCTGCTTTTACGTACCTCAAAAGGATGGATAATATTAGGCAATTTTATTCAGAAGATGTCGTTATTACAGAAGAAGATATTCGTAACGAGAGAAGTAAGTAAAAAAATACTCATCATGTTTTACTAGGATAAATTTTAGTTGTAAGGTATTACCTTCATGGAATAATGCTCTTATTTTGACCAACTCAGGACGGTATATGTATGTATATTATTATTTCTTATAAATCACAAAAACTGTCACCATGACAATTCTACAACAACGAGTCTTTATCTTTAAAAAATAAGCAAAATAATAGTTGTCTTTTGACGAGATGTAGTAAATACGCCTAAAATTCAAAGACCCTGTGGCTAGCGTATTTATTTAATGGTCTACTGAAGTATTCTCAGTTTCTAATGCAGAGTAGTGGATCCATGTTTCATATTTAAGTTACTCTGAAAAAAGGGTAAAGCCTATTCTGGTTAAATGCAATGTTTTGCACTTTAACTACGACAATTTCATAGAATTACCAGTCATTCTTCCCCTCCTACCTCAAGTGGAAGTTTCGAGTCACTAGTAATGGCATGACCACAACAAAATTATGTAAACAACTTCTGAGCAATTTCAAATATTGGTGATGATTTTCCATAATGTAATTCATATTTTTTCATTTCTGAAATTGTTTTCCCAAAATCCAATGCTGAAATTTGATGATTCAGTACATTGACTAGTGGAGTATAAAAATGTCACTTATGTAATAAGCTCTTCTCCGTGGGTTATCATAGACAAGCGAGCTTTCTAACTCGAAAAAATAGTAGTTCATTTATTTACAACATACATACAGTGTGTATGGAATAAACTCATTTTAAGCTAAATATGCAATTTTAAGGAAAATTCTGAGACAGGTTGGTTTTTGATTTTAATTTAATGTAATTAACAAATGAAATATACAGGGTAAACCAGTTGTGAGTAACGATGTAATCGACAATTTTTTTCCCCAATAAATGGATCGGTAGACGAGATCCCATTGAGTGGCCACCATGGTCATAGGATCTCAAGCCATTAGATTTCATTTTGTGGAGTCAGCTAAAAAATGTTGTGAATAAAAATAAACCCGACGACACAAATGATTTAAAAGAAAGAATAAGGCAAGAAATAAATAACATTTCGCAGGAAACCATTAATAAAGTTCAGCAGGAATTTATTGATGGCTTAGGACACAGTCAAGTGCAAGAAAGAAGACAATTCGAATACTTTGTAATTTATTGTGACGCAATTTATTGTTATTGTGGTATTATTTTGTTATTTTAATTTAATTAAAGGTCTTCAAAAATACAGATTTTAAAATTATTGTATCTTTAAAACTATTAATTACCGAACACAAGTATGATATATTTTTGGAATTTTTGGAAAATAAAATATATAGGCTGGGCCATTTAAAAAAATTGTTGATGACATCGTTACTCACAAATGGTTTTCCATGTATTTTAATTAATTATTATGTAAAAATACATTAAATTAAAATCAAAAACCGACCTGTCTCCAGATTTTTCCATAGTTTGTTTAGCTTAAAATGAATTTATTCCATAATTTATGTATACAATGTATATTTAAATTAACAATATCATGCTTTCTGAGCGTTTTAACGACCTATTTTTTCTTTAGCAGGCAGCGTTTTGCTTTAACAATCAATATGTAAAGTTAACTTTAATCTTAAATAAAATTAAGTTGATCTTCTTGTTTCTAGGTCTAGAAAAGTTTAGGTATATGTGCAGAAGGTACCATAATGAAATTGAACTCATAGAAAGCATTATTCCATTCCAATCCATGGGTGTCATTCATATTAATTTGAAAAATTTCACAGAAGTGTGTCTGCCAGAATCAAAACGTCTATTAGAAATAATGGAAATGGTTTTACCTTGGTAAGATGCTACCATTCATTATCATTTATTGCCGTTATTTTCCCATTTTACACAGGGTAATTAGTGTAAGAATTGACACAGAGCAGGGGCATGTAGGGAACCTAAATTATCGTGATTTACCGGAACTTACCTCTATATTTAGTTGCATCTCTGAGTAGTTATAGGCCTGCTCTATGTGGGTTCTTATACGAATCACCCTGTATAATAACTATATATACAATTTAATTATATGACAAAAGCCAAGGTCTTAGGATACCTGTAAAGGGAGTTTCCTGCGCCTTTAAAAAACGCGGGCAACTGAATATGGTATGGCAACCAGACAGAAGTCTTTAACAGTATGAAAACGGATGATGAACCAAGAAAAGAAATAGAAGCAGTTACGGAGCAGGGGATCGGATTCAACAATATACCACACAAAAAAAATTAAGAAGAATGCAAAAAGTTAAATGTTAATAAAGAGAAAGAAGAACAACTATGTAGTAAACCAACGATGATGATCTCTTGAAATTAAAACTAAAACCCGTCTTAAAAAATTTTATTCATTCAGTTTTCATACACTCCCTTCATTTTCTATTCTGAATACTATTATAAATATTTCTTCCCCTTTAGGCTCTTTTACTGAACCTTCATTGTTATACAAAGGTCTCAACTTTTTCATTACATTAATCAAAATT
The DNA here is from genome assembly GCA_951812935.1 of Hermaeophaga mercurialis. Taxonomy (NCBI): domain Eukaryota; kingdom Metazoa; phylum Arthropoda; class Insecta; order Coleoptera; family Chrysomelidae; genus Hermaeophaga; species Hermaeophaga mercurialis. The sequence continues at coordinate 20,042,292 of OX638359.1, read as the reverse complement.
GGTACAAAAGTTTATTTCGTAAATTCCAACCGTATCCTTCCAAAAGCATCGGCAGGTTGCATACGGTTTGAAATAATAAAATGTTTACTATCAGCTAAAATCTCTACCACAAATATCTCTAAAGAAGAACGCTCCGCCGTACTTAACCTTCAGAGAAGAAACCCTAATATACTACCAACTGATAAAAGCAGCTTAACAGTAGTCCTTGAGAGGGACCAATATACCCAGAAAATGAAAGAGTTATTACAAGAAAGTACCTGCTTTACTCCCATTCCACAAGACCCAACAGGAAGAACTGAGCGCGAAATGTCTTTATTTATTCGAGACTCTGTCTTTCAATTGACGTCCAAAAATCCTTGTTATCAAAGAATACCGTTTTTCCCCGCATTTATGGCTTATGTAAGACAACGGCCAACTCCGTAAAAAAGTCAACACTATACACTCCCCAACCTACAAATTTTCCAGATACTTAGCTCAATTATTTATACTGTATACTGCAACAACTCAATCCTACGTCCTTAATTCCCAATACTTTAGGTCGTTAATCTCCTTCTAACAAGTCAGCAAATCTAACTTGGTTTATTTGACGGAAAAATATCTCACTTAAACATATAAAACCAATACCACCTTCAAATCTCAGACAACCCAGTGAATTCATCATTATTGTCGATGATTGCTATATAATATTTTCACGGAAGCTTTTAAACAAATGATGCTTGAATCCTTTCGCCTTAAACCTAAAGAGTGGCACCGTTAAGTAGACGATACTTTTATCTTTTTGCCTCATGAGCTTTCCAGAATGATGCAAAAAATCCAACACTCCAATGTAAAATTGTATATATAAATAGAATGCTATGGCTCCTTTTTTTGGTTTTTGAATGTACGAGTAACACATAATCTCAACGATATTTTAGGTAACTTTGTATATAGAAAACCAACTCATAACGCCTGGCAGGTATCTTCTCTACACTACACACCACCATCCCAATAAACAGAAAAAAATGAGCTCTTTAGTTGCACGCTCTCTCTCTATATCTAAACCAGAAAACTTTTATATGAACTGAATCACATCCAACCAGCAAATCCTACATACAAAAATCTATCTCCAAATTCCAAAAACCTAGATCCAAAACTCCAAACTCCAACAGTATATCTACCATATCTTCCGTGAATCTGTGAATGTTTCATATAAACCTCCAAAAAAATAGGATCGCCACAAATGATCCATTACAGAAAGTATCAAATAGTCATAGATATATTAAATCAGGGGTGCTATTCTCGACCCTTCGCAATTCTCAAGTTTACTCGTAATAATTCAAATAGCGAAGGAAATATTGAAAGTACTATTATTGACTATTCGCAGAAAATTCGAATATCTAGTATACTACAAGTGGGTTTCAGTAATCGCAAGTGACTTACGTGCGATACTTAACCATACTTTATGTCAAATATTTACTAATTTCATAATGGGCGATTTACAATATATTGCTAATATAGAAAACCTTGAAGACGCCGAAGAACCAACACAGAGACTTAACCGTTTCCAAAACTTTAATCCTTCTGAAACTTCAAATAATAGTCAATTTGTGTAAATTTTTAGATTGTCAAAAAAGTGTACATTTCTTACAGAGGAATTAACATCTTTTATGAGACTCCAAAGAAGAGGCACTGATTTAAGAATAGCGCCCCTTGGGAAAATTTTCCCGAGCAAAGTCTTGTATTTTTTTCATATATTCTAATATTATTATTCATTTTCGAAGGATGAAAAATTGAAGAGTGCAGAATAATAACCCCTAACCCAAAAATATCATTAAAGTAAAGTTATCTAGGTTCAAATCGCGATGTTATCAAGTGTATTTGCACGTTAAAATAATAACATTCGCATGTGTTTGCGAAGGACTGTCAAGAATACTGTTTTTCAAAATGTTCGCAAATCAGTCGCTCGCATCATTGTCCATACGTAAAATTGCGATGGATCTCAAGAATAGCGCCCCTGGCCTTTTTACACATTCCACAATTGACAAACACCAGCACCAGACTGGTACCAGATTCTATTCGACATCATAATAGTACAAAAGCTCCATTATAATCATTTGGAATGCATCCATTCCAACGGCCTTTCACACCGTACTCTCACTTCCGATCACAGCCTAGTGACAACATCAGCATATCATTTCTTCAACACACATTTTCCCATTCCGATGTGCTTTGCCTCTGGCTATATTGAGTATCTGAGTTACTGTGCACATCTCGCCTCCAGAAGAGGCCGCTTATTGTAGACGGCAAAAAGTTGATAGATATCTCAAAAAAAGACATGGTTCTCCAGAAGCGGTAATTAACCTTCATATAAAGCCTTCTAAATTGCCAGAAAAAAATACTAGAAAGGAAATATGGAAAAAGGGGGATTAAAGTAATGCCTCACGGCAGTTTTTCTAAGCTCCAGGATAAGCATGGGAAGGATTTTTATGTAAAAATCTGAAGCCACCTTGCATTCACAGGTCGCTTAGAGTCTTTTTAAATATTTTCTACTTCCAATTCCTTAGCCCCAATCTTCCGGCCCATTCAATACCTAACCACTTTCAGGACTGATTGGCTATGTTTTTCATAATACTAAATTGTCTTTAGTGATAAAAAATATTTTCTTTCGCTTCTTCTTCTTCTTCTTCTTCTTACATTTTGAATTATTAACTAATGATTCAATTTACTTTTCCTATTCTGTTGAAAAGTGATTAAAATATTTTCACTTATAATACCACTAGTCTTTGACTCGGGATAATTTTCAAAATATTCGTGAGTTCGAAAAAATTTCCAGAAATAATTTAGGCACGTGTGGTATTCGGTAAGAAAATTTTACACCATAAAATTTCAAAACTTGACAGACATGAATTAAAAATAACACCGTCAAGTCGTTATGTCATGCGCATATAAGCGCTTCTATAGGTCAAAAAAATTTCCAGTGTAATTTCGTCTAGGGTACCCACCAAGAGAAAAATTTCCGGAAATTTTGGTGGTTGCCATAGAAACCATTTAAAATAAAAGCATTTGATTGGTTATAAAATAGAGGTGTAAAATTTTCAATGAATTACATTGTTTAAATGACTTTTAGACATGATTAACTACTTACTTATTTACTTAACTTTCACAGGCTTGGTAAAACACTGGTAGAAAACTTAATCAAAGAAGTAGCAGATACCGAAGAATTCTTAACAACGGTACCTACTACCACAACAGAATACGTTAAATACTTGCAGTTTGAAGAACGAACCATTAGCAGACTTGACGTTATGGAAGACACCTTAGATTATTGTAAGGATTTATATGATATTATGGAGGAATTCGAAATATCGGTGGCGCATGAAGACCAGCAGGCATACCTTGGTCTCAGCGTAACAACTGGGAATTTAAGAAACTTTGTAGATAAGAAAGTAGAGGAAGCGCCTAAACTAATTAAAGCATTTAGTGAACAGTTGGGCAAAGATATAAGTACACTTATTTCTACAGTTGGTGCTATTAAGGATGAGTGCATGGTAATTATCAAATATTATAACTATCGAAAGATTTTATATTTTTGGAAAGTTACTGGCACTTACGAATATTTTAATTTCACCAAACTCATGTATATTGGTATAAGCGGAAGGTAGACCTACTTGTCGAGTGCCTGTACACTAAAAAGAAAATTCCAGAAATAGATAGCTCAAATTTCTTATTTTTTGTAGAATCCTTGGCTGTATGACATCAACTCCAATTTTGAGGATGTGATGGAATTTTTGAACGATTTATACGGACGATTGCAAGCGTGCCAACGTCGCGCTATGGATTTTAAAGACTATCAAAAGGAATTTAGGGTAAATACAAATATACATTAAGCATTCATCACAATTTTGGGAAAATATCTTTATGTAATAACAAAATCGATCTGAATTTTAGTTAGAAGTAACGAGATTCGATTTAATGGATGAAGTAATGAATGACGTTAAACTTCGAATACTTTTGTGGGAGAGTGTTGATTCTTGGGCAAAAACCATTGACGATTGGTACCATGCTGAGTTTGAAAGCCTTAATGTGGATGACATGAATATTTTCATCGCTAAGAATTTGAAGTATGTCGCCCAACTGGAAAAGGGATTGCCATCTAATTTGATTGTGCCCAAATTTAAAGACGAGGTGGAACTTATGAAAGATAAGGTAATATAATAATAATAACAATCACAAAAATATTTATAATATATTATTTTTAGTTGCCAGTTGTTTGCAATTTAAGAAATCCAAATCTGAAAGCCAGACATTGGATACAAATAGAAACTTTACTAAATTACAAATTTAAACCTGACGATGTTTTGACTTTAGAACTCTTAGAACAATTAGGAGTTTTCAGCTATCCTAATGAGTTAATGGAAATATCTGGACAAGCTAGTAGCGAAGCAGGCTTGGAAATACTTTTGAAAAAGGTAATATTTTTATACTATTTACAAAATGTATTTATTTGTTCAAATCTGAATATAGGTGGAAGAATCATGGAAAGGCCTGGAGTTTCCTGTTATGTCCCACAAAGACCAAAAGGACGTGTTTGTACTCGGTTCTCTGGAAGAAGTTCAAGCTGTTTTGGATGAAAGCAACATAAATATGACCACCATAGCTAGTTCTAGACATGTTGGACCGATAAAACCACGTGTTGACGAATGGGTTAAGAATCTCGATATATTCTCGAGAACCTTGGTAAAAAATTTCTTTTATTTTTATTAAATTAAATGTTAAATTATCCACTTTTTAGGATGAATGGTGGATGTGCCAACAGAGTTGGGTATATCTGGAAGTGATTTTTTCTGCTCCGGATATCCAAAGACAATTGCCCAATGAAGCTAAGCTTTTTATTATTGTTGACAAGTCATGGAAAGATATCATGAGACGAACACAAAAAGTATATAATTTTTATAATTACTCAGTCAAATACAAGGTGTCCCACGATGTTTTGATAGTCTATTATCTCGAAAACTATTCACATGATAAGTATGAAATTTAGCAGCTATAAACAGTCGAAACTGACGGTTATATTTATTATAAAAATACCTCTGTTTTTCCTCTCATTTTCGGTCACGTGGCCCCAACAAATGTCTTCTAAATGAAGCAATCGGTATAATACTACATTTTTGGTTACATCTTTCAAAATTAAATTCAACGATTCAAGACTTTTTATAAATCAGTTCCGACTGTTTATCGCTGCCAAATTTCATACTTGTCATGTGAGCACTTTTCAAGATATCGAACACTCATAACGTCATGGGTGGGGCACTCTGTATAATTTATACTTATTTGGTAGATACCGCTAGCAATGGAAGCAGGACTTTTTCCGGGGCTTCTGACTGCATTAGAAAGAAATAACATGCTATTAGAACAAATCATGAAATGTTTGGAATCATATCTAGAAACCAAACGTGTAGCATTCCCCAGATTTTACTTTTTATCAAACGACGAGTTGCTAGATATTTTGGCACAAACTAGAAACCCACATGCTGTACAACCCCATTTAAGGAAGTGCTTTGATGCCATTTCAAAGTTAGAATTTGGTGTTAAGATACCTGAAGAAGAAGAAACCCCTGGAAAGAAGCAGGCTGCACCTGCAGAACCCATTCTGACAACTGATATAATGGCTATGATCAGTCCAGAAGGCGAAAGAGTACCTTTAGGAAAAGGTCTAAAGGTAAAACAAACAAACTTTTAATCATTTATATTAAAAGGTATTTCTACCAGTATAAAAAATCCATAATTTTCCACTGATCAACATTTTTACTGCATTTTTCAGGCTAGAGGTAATGTGGAAGATTGGTTAGGAAAGGTGGAAGAAAATATGGTTTTGTCATTAAAGAGGTTAATGAAGGCTTCACTGGCTCATTTCCAGGAGGTTGCAAGAACGCATTGGGTCACATGCCATGCCAGTCAGATTATCCTAATAGTATCTCAAATAATGTGGGCCGAAGGAGTCCACGCTATTTTAGACGGTCCCGGTAGCGCCGCAAGTAAAGTTAAAAAAATGGATGCTTTCGAACAAAAGAATATACAAGTGAGTATGTAAATAGAGAAGATGAAAAGCTATACTTTTTTCGAAATTTTAATTCAATGAATGAAGGTTTCAAACATATTATTCAATAAAAATAATTTATAGGATCTAAATGATTTAGCTGCACTAGTTAGATTGGACTTAGCATCAGTAACAAGAAAAGTAATAATTGCCTTAATAACTATCGATGTTCATGCTAGAGATACCATACATCACATTGTGAAGACCAAAATAACTAACAGGTAAAATTATGAAAAAAATATTTTGTTAAAAATATTTTAACTTCACTGTTTACCTATATCGTTTTACCACTACCAACATAAATGACAAATAATTTTTCAGTAGAAAAGCTAAAAAATATTACACTAATTTATTTTAGTCAAAGTTTTGAATGGTTAAAAGTACTCAGATATTATTGGGATGAAAGTGTAGACGATTGTATTGCTCGAATGTCTAGTGCTTGGTACTATTATGGATACGAATACTTGGGAGCCGCTGGTGTACTAGTCATTACTCCTTTAACGGATAAGTGTTACCTATGTTTGATGGGAGCTCTACAGTTAGATCTGGGTAAATATGTTGATCAGACTCTGTATAATTTTATACCATTTTGCAAAGTAGTTTTTTTAGTTTCCTAGTATAATTAAAAAATGTATTTTTTTAAAGGGGGAGCTCCAGCAGGCCCCGCTGGTACTGGAAAAACGGAAACAACAAAAGACTTGGCTAAAGCTCTTGCTATTCAATGTGTAGTATTTAACTGCTCTGAAGGCTTAGACTATAAAATGATGGGTAGATTTTTCTCTGGATTGGCCCAGTCTGGAGCTTGGTGCTGCTTCGATGAATTTAACAGAATCGATATTGAAGTATTATCTGTAATTGCACAGCAACTAATTACCATTAGGAATGCCAAAGAGGCCAAGTTGCAAAGGTATAAATATATTATCAAGTGTTATAGGGTGAAGTCCTCGATTAACACAATTGTTTGCAGATTCATGTTTGAAGGTCGAGAAATAAAATTAGTTATAAAATGCGCCGCTTTCATCACCATGAATCCCGGTTATGCTGGCAGAACCGAACTACCAGATAACTTAAAAGCTCTGTTCAGACCTGTATCAATGATGGTACCTGATTATGGTAGGTTTATTTATAAAAATACCCTAGCTACTACCTAGTTGGTTTAACTTATCGGCGAAACTCCATCGTACACTATAATACACCTTAGAAAGCCATTGAATGGTTGTGGAGAGATCCAAAACATTGAGTTAAAATATCGGAGGAAACTCTTATTCTCTCCTTGACCATATAAATTTCAGTTCCAAATCCTCAATGTGTTTTGGAGCCGCCTGTGTACCAACTAATATTTGTTTTTATAGGAGATACTGACACCCAATCCTTTTTCTTACTTTAAATCGTTTGATAAAGTATACTATATATATTTCTCCATATAATATTTGATTATTGTACCGACAGTACATTACTGTTTAAATAAATAAATACTTTTTGGTACTGGTAACTATAAATAGCTGATAGGTTTGAAAATTCCTTGAATGAAGATCTGGAATGGCAATAAATTCAAAATTAACTCCAAAGCTTCAGTTGGTGTAGTTCTCTTAGCATTCGTAATACTTAGGTGTGCGTGCCTTTTTATACCATATAATGAATTACCTTTATGCTCCAAATTGTAATCTCGGCCACTAGACTACGTAGGTTATTATTGATCTAAAAACATGTATACAGGGTGTCCCAGAATATGTGGCCAATTTCCCGGATTCAGTTAGAACACATAAAAATAATATGGAAATTGGGAAATCGTTTATTTTTAAATATCTTAGGCTTATTTAGATTGCAAGGAACATACTGGCTCTAACACAATAATGCTATTTTTTATGCACTGTACGATAAAGGTACAACATTAACATTTTTGGGCAGATTAAATCTTAAACTAAAAAAGGTACTGTTTCCGAAAAAACAGAAAAATATTTTTGGTCAATATGGTTTTTTGCATCGGTTGTTATCTTCGTAGATTTCCTTCTTTGTTGCTATGGCTTTTTTGACAGGGACCGATTTAAATAAAGATATTTATTGCAGTGTCAGTTGAAAGTAGTGTTTTGAAATTTTCGATCTTTCTTTTTTTTTTATTCTTGGTTAGTTAATTAGTAATGGAATTTACGTTTGCTGAATTTGCCGACGTGCATTTAATATATGGCCTTGCATCTTGTAATACCCTTGTGAAAAACTACGATGTTTTATTTTTTACTTGTACTTATCGAATGATAGAAATTTAATGCAAACTGTCATAAATAATTTTAGGAAAGTTTCTTGAAATCAAATACATCATTGTGGGGGTGTTGAAAACAACATCCTAAACGCCGAAAATTGGCTGTTCAGTTTGATTGCCGAAATTCGACGATATATACATTCGTTAAAGAGCAACATGCAAATTTTATTGGTACACTTCCCTTTACGGACAATGCTGGATTCTCTAAAAACGGCATCATAAACTCCCATAATTTGCATTTTTGGGCGGAGGATAATCCATTATCATCATCAATTTGAACTCAACAATGTGTGGGCTGGAATCATCGGGCTATATTTAATTGGATCATTTGTATTGCACGGTTAACTGGACACGTTATTTGGAATTTCTTCAAAACGAGTTTCCAGAACTTTTAGATCTACTTTTAGCAATGCAACGTGGTATGTGGTTCATGCATGATGGGACCTCGCCACATTTTAGTCTAGTAGTTTGAAAACACCTAAAAAGGAACTTCAAAAATTGATGAATAGGCAGAGGAGAACCACTGGCTTGGCCTCCCCGATGACCTGAGCTAAATCCATTGGATTTTTCGCGGGGCTATTTAAAAACTTTAGTCTATGACAATCCAATAGACAATCGAGGAAACATATTGGAAGAGACTAATTTTCACTGCCGCGAAATAAGGAATAATGTTAAGTAATTGTAAAGGATCCAACAATCTTCTATTCTTAGAGCTGGATAATCCATAAGAGTATGAGGAGGTCATAATGAACCGACATACATTCAATAAAAACGATATTGAATAAAAACATTTTTTTTTCGTAAACAGCTCATTTTATAGATGTCGATCAAGAGTACCTTTTTTAGTTTAAATTTTAAGCTGTCCAAAAATATTATTGTTGTGCCTTTATCGTGCCAGGTGTAAAAAAATAGCATTTCTTTAATAGCACTAGTCCGTGCCTGCCAAACTAAATAAGCCGAATCTGATTAATAGGGCTCCTTTGAAGGAGACTTACCTAGCAACCATCGTAATAGAAAATTATGAAATTACACCCAGTACTTCAAAAATTATTTAAAAACAAACGATTTCCAGGACCGTCCGTTAAGACTTCGTATCTCCGTAGGTGGCCGTAGGAAAAATAATCTTCAGCGACTTGTCATATTATTTTTGTGTTCTAACTGAATCTGGGTGATTAACCACATATTTTGAGACCCCCTTTATCTACTCACAAACAGATTTGACTTTCATGATAAATCAACCTTTTTTGCGTTTTCATATTGTAATACTTTATATTCTTTATGATAAACTTCCTGAGAATATTTTCAATGATTAGCGCCATAATTGGTCAAAATAATTTTCTTTTTTAGGTTTAATTGCGGAAGTGATTCTGTACTCTGAAGGTTTTGAGTCATCAAAAACGCTTTCTCGTAAGATGGTAAACATGTACAAGTTGTGTAGTGAACAGTTGTCTCAACAGGACCATTATGATTTTGGTATGCGAGCCGTGAAGAGCGTGTTGGTGATGGCTGGTTCTCTAAAGCGTGCCAATCCAGATAGGAACGAGAACGTCGTATTGATTTGTGCTTTACGAGACAGCAATTTACCTAAATTTTTAACCGACGACGCTATTTTGTTCAACGTTAGTATACGTGTTTCTATTCATATATCACAGTTGGTTTTTATTTTGGGGAGACGTCCAAAACCAACCAACCTAAACCAATATATGTAGGATTAAACCGAAGAAAACTCTAAATATTTACCACATACGCTTTAATAAAATTGACAACTAGTTTCGACTGTCACCAGTCATCATCAGGTCTAGAAAGAGAAGTCATATAAAAATAACAAACATAAGCAACAAATGTTTAAACACAGCAAAAATTACAAATTCAACAAAAATTAACATAGAAGTTTAAGTATATTCCAAATAACAGGTGAAAATAAATTACAATAATAAGAACAATTAAGTAGTAAACTTAACAAGCTAATAGTTGGTTGGGGAACCAGAAGCAACACCAACATGAGTTGGAATATCGGTTAGGGTGGGAGACTACACAAGTCATACAACCAATAATAAAGGTAGAGACCTGTATGAAGATCACACCTATCAAAAAGGGGAAGTAACAAGTATCAAAAGAACATATCAAAAAAGTATTAAACATCAGCTAAACAATTACCCTCCACATCTGACTTCCAATAATAATGGAAGAGACGTATATGAAGGCAGCAATAAGACTATTCAGTAAGCTCAAGGCCAAAAACCATGAGAGAAAAACCACCCTCCAAAGAGGTGGAAAAAGAAAATATACAAATAGTAGGGGATACGAGTAAACATATACTCAGAGGAATGAATCTAGGCCAAACAGGCAAATCAATATAATAAAAAGTAAATAAGACAGAAAAAGGCACTAGTGGTAGTACCAGACTTAATTCGATAGACAAAATGTCGGATGTATCAACTGTCAAAAACCGGAAAAAGGAGAGAGGTGTAAACTACAAAAGAACAAGTATTTTTATTTTTCTGTTTTATTTAAATTTTATTACCTGTTTGGCTTAGATTCCTTTCTCTGAGTATATGTTTACTCGTATCTCCCCACTATTTGTGGGTTTTCTTTTTTGACATATTTGAAGGGTGATTTTCGTCACTCCCTCATGGTTTTGGGCTTTGAGTCCACTGAATAGCCTTATCCCTGCATTCATACACGTCTCTTCCATTATTTTTGGAAGTCATTTGTGGAAGGCAATTGTTTGGTTGACGTTTTCTGCAATTTTTATATATTCCTTTGATTCTTTTTAATTCCCCGTTTTGATAGAGGTGATCTTCAAACAGGTCTCTACCTTTATTGTTGATTGTATAACTTGTGTAGTCTCCCACCCTAACCGATATTCCAACCCAAGTTCGGGTTTCTTCTGGTTCCAGTTCCCCAACCTCAGTTTAATTTTCATTCTTCCTTTCATGATGATTTTGGATTGATCATCAAACTTATTTTTGCAGTTCTACTTGTTTGGTGGCTATGTCTAAAACTAGCACTCAAAAGGTGTACTCACTTTGGTTTTATTTTAACAATATATGTTTTTTACTTTAAAATATTAAATGATTATTAGTTTGTTAAATTTACTACTTAATTGTTCTTATTATTGTAATTTATTTTCACGTGTAATTTGGAATATACTTTAACTTCATATGTTAATTTTGATTGAATTTGTAATTTTTGCTGCGTTTAAGCATTTTTTGATGTTTTGCTTAAATTTGTTATTTTTATATGACTTCTCTTTGTAGACCTGATAATGACTGGTAACAGTCGAAACTAGTTGTCAATTTTATTAAAGTGTGTGTGTGGTAAAGATTTAGAATTTTTCTTTGGTTTAATCCTACATACCACATTTAGATTAGATTTATGGAGAACCTTCTATATTTATACCTAGGGTATACTGGGAGATCTATTTCCCGGTGTGGAACTACCCGTTCCAGATTACGGAGTTTTCCAGCAAACTATCGTCGACTGTATGGTTGAGGTGAACTTGCAACCAGAAGCTTGTATGATCCATAAAGTTATTCAGCTCTATGAAACCATGATAGTACGATGGGGAGTAATGTTGGTAGGACCAACAGGAGGGGGGAAAACTGAAATCCTCAATGTAAGTTTGAATAAATTTCAAATATTTTACATAGAATACCACAAGTATTATAGCATATTTTAAGTCTACAACGGGGGCACTTTATATTTTATCTCTTCTTGATATAAGATCACTCAATAGTGTAATAATTGCCAATAACCTTAGTATTTCCTTTTTTATTTAGACTTTGAATAGAACGATATCTCGTATGTACCACCTAGGCATTCCAGGTCCAGTGTTTCGCCCTGTGCGAACTTATTGCATGAACCCTAAAGCTGTGAGTGCAGGTGAATTATATGGAGAGGTTAACCCATTTACATTGGAGTGGCGAGATGGTCTAATGGGAATTATGATGAGAACCGCCGTCAGTGTACGTTAATATTTTTATTATATTTTATAATTGTTTTCCTAATCAATATTTCGATTTTCCCATGGGGTAAATTATGATTTTAAACCGTATAACTAATGTGGCTTATGGTAGATACTTCTTTGGTATATTCGAAATTGTAACTTATAATAAGACCTGGCTGTTCCATCGGAAACTAATTTCAAATTATTCATCAAAAAATATTCATAGAACTTTTGTAAATATTCGTGTCCTATAAAAAAATATATAAAATATTCAAAACCTTATATACATTCTTAACAAATTAATGAGAATAATAAATAAAAAATTAAAACTGTATCAAAATGTAAAAATTTAGTGTCTCGTAAATTTATATTTTTGGAATTTTCTTTCACCCCATCTATAAGAGATTTTGGTTTAAAATCCAGATTTATTAAAATTTGCTTCTTTAAAGTCAATATTTATTAAAATCTCGATGTCAAAGTCGATATTTGAGATTCATAAACTTTGACCTTATAATTGAAATTCATTAAAGATTTCTAAAATTCTTGATTTAAAATCGAGATTTATTAAAACTTCTATCTTCAAAGTCGAGAGTAATTAAAATCTTGATGTGAAAATGGAAATGTTGACGAAAAATATGAGATTAAAAATCATTGAGGTCGAGATCTTAAAGAATAATTAAATATTTACTTGAAAAGTAAATCGATATTTAAAATAAAAATTTTTCAAATATTCATATATATCTCACGATATTTTTTTAATATTTCTAATTTAAAGTGGAGATTCATTGAAATATGGAATAAAGTCGAGATATATGAAATAAAACGCGTTTTTTTAAGATTACTAATATAAAACTGAGAAACATCAATTTAAAAGTCAAGCTTTTGAAACAAATCGCCAGAATTTAGAGTAGAGATTTAGAAATAAAATACGATACTTTCAAAAATTTGCTTTAAAATTAAGATTTAGTAAAATATCCACTTTAAAATTCTCGATTACGAAATTGAGATATTGAAGAAAAACGTGTGACTATTAAAATATAATAAAATGACTTTAAAATGGGGATTTACAAGAGATTTTTTTAAATAATTTTGCTAAATTTGTCGAAATATCAATAAATCTTAAGTAAAACAGCATAATTTTAAAATTTTTACCTTAATATCGAGATTAATAAAAAAAAGTTTAGATTTTGAAAAAAAACGTGACCTTTTTTTACATTTCTTAATTTTTTATTTAAAATCAAAAACTATTTTAAATCTCGACTTCGAAAATGAAATATTTAAACAAATATGAGATCAAAATCATTCTGCTATAAAATCGAGATTTATTGAAATAACTATGAAATCGAGATTTTGAAGCAAATTACGAAAATTTTATGTCTAGATTTAGAAGTAAAATCTCCCTTTAAAATTGAGGTTCAATAAACTTTAATAAAATTTCTACTCTAAAATTCTCTAATTAAGACCGGTTGGGATATCATATTATTAATAGATTAGAAATCGTGAAAAGCACTTTAACATTAATAATTAATTCATTTTGATAATATTAATAGAGAAGAAAATATAAATTTAATAGTACATAGATATTAACCTAATATTTTACCAATACGTATAAAAAATACTTAAAAAATATTTAAAAATCTGTCGCCACAATTATTTTTTTCAAAATATTTAATTACTATTTCTTGCTATCTGCATGGGAAATTCTTTGCATTCTTTAAATGATATCCGTTCTTATTTTCAGTTTACGATAGAAGAACATCAATGGATCGTTTGTGATGGTCCAGTGGACGCAGTATGGATTGAAAATTTAAACACTGTACTAGATGATAACAAAATGCTGTGTTTGGCGAATTCTGAAAGAATCAAACTGACAGAGTGGGTCCACATGGTGTTCGAAGTACAGGATTTGTCCCAAGCCTCTCCAGCCACAGTCAGCAGGTATTTAAACATTTAAACATTGAAATGGACTTTGTGAAAGTTTTAATATTCTTTAATAAATAATTTTTATCATTTGAGATGCGGAATGGTTTATGTTGACTCTGAAGAAATTAAATGGTTTCCGTACGTGAAATCTTGGATGAACAGAATCAGTGATATGTTATTAAGTGCGGAAATGAAAGAATTTATTTTGTCTCTGTTTGAAGGTTACGTAGAAAAAAGTTTCAAATATTTGAAACGGCATGGTCGTTTTGCTATACACCAGGTACGATATTAAACTTTGGTTAATCTAAAAAAATTTCACAAACAACTTTTTTTATTTGTGGCTGTGCTAAATAACTAAATAGTGTAAAATTTTTACATATTTAACATGATTGTCAACCTTCCAGCACGCGCACACCTTATTTTTTAGTGAGCGCTCGCGTGTCATAAACTTTACGTCAAAGTTTTTATTGTGATTTTTATTCCTTGTTTATGTTAATGTTTAAGGAGGGATGTAAATCTGAATATGACAACAATAATCAAAAAATTTAAATTTCATATTAAAAGACGTTTGGTAACAAATTTAGCTTCTATAATAACTAATTTTCTTAACTATATTTTCTTGATCTAGACGTCAGAATCGGTTAGCTCTTCTGTGTTTGTTGCATATAACTTCAGTTTTGTCCAAGGCGCATAAACGACCCACACCTCGTTTTGGTGGATTTTCTATTTCTTCATTCATCTCAACTGGCTGACTGTAAATTGCTCTCAAGAAAGCATGAATTTCATGTGGCAGATTCTTAAGATTGGAATTTAGATATCAATTTCATTAGATTCAATGCCAAATTTTCTAAATATAATCCTCTCCATTTGGGAATTGGACAAGCGAATTTGTACAAAATTTGTGCATTTATACCTCCAATATTCAAAAGACTAGTTGCATTATAATCTAAGATGAGGTGGGTTTACGAGTATCTGGATCGACTTCGTCATCATCGTGCAGCGTAGATAACAATACGAGGGCAATCTGAATAGTTTCCGGAATCAGCAAGAGATGGAACACGAAGGATGAAGTAGATTTATTGTCAGGCAAGGGCAACCTTTTTTATGACAGCTGTCAAATTTTCAGATGGCTGTTGGATCCTCATCGACTATCTGGAGAAGGGAAGAACGATCACTGGGCAATACTATAGCGATTTATTGACCCGATTCGATGCAGTATTGAAGGAGAAACGATCTCGTTTGCAGAGGAAAAAAGTGCTCTTCCACAACGACAATGCACCAGCTCATTCATCCCGCATCGTCGCATCCTAATTGAATGAATTGCTCTACGAATTAGTATCTTATCTTCTATATTCGCCAGACCTAGAACCCAGTGACTTTTTTCTATTCCCAAACCAGAAGAAATCGCTGACTGAAAAGAGATTTGCCTCAAATGAGGAGGTCGTCGCCGCTACAGATGCCTATTTTGCGGATCTCGAAAAATCCTACTTTTCCGACGGCTTGAAGAGATTGGAGCACCATTTGAAAAAGTGTATTAATCTTCGAGGCGACTACATCGAAAAATATATTTTTTTAGGCACATAAGAAACCATTGTGTTGTTTTGTTGAAATCCAAATAAGGAAGATTGAATCTTTCTATTCTTGTTTGGTAGAAACTCGTTTGGAATTTCGGGTTTGTTTTTCATTAGCGTTTCTAATACCATTATATTTTTCTCCAGCAATTCGTCAGCCACCGGAATGCTGGTATAATAGTTCCATTGATAAATTTCTGCCTGTGTTTTCAGTTGGTGTTATGAGACGTTTCAAAATATCCGCTAGTGAATTTGAGCAAAACGGTCCCTTCTTGTTGTTTGCCACAATAAATATCAAGATTCAAGGTATAAAAAGATTTAACGTCACATAAGACATACATTTTTATGCCATATTTTGCGGGTTTACTATGTATGTACTGTACAAAGCTGCAACGACCTAAATGGATGTAACACGTCTATTGTGGTATATTCACTCATGTTGAAAGACACTTGACAGTTGTGGAAGAAAGCATCATAAAAATCTCGGTCTGATGAGTTTATCGTCAAACTTCAAACAACTGGTAATAAACAAGAATCTTCTCTCATCACAGATCTAGCAATCTGAATTCCTGATCTGTCATTAGCAAAAAGTTTTCTTACATTAGCATGAAGAGATTTTTTTATGAAAATTAAGTACAATAAACCCAAGTATGCCATAAACTCTGACCTCTCTATATTCTTGCACTCTCTCTCCTTGAAATATTTATGAGTTTTCAAGTGATTATGTATATATTGGTATACTGTAGTACATCACTTAACATAGATTGGTCAATAATTTTGAAGAGAGCGTCTTGTTCGTTTTCAATATCTCTAGCATATTGAGTAACTTCGGAAGCAGTCTTCACTAAATTTGTACTTTTAGTTTTTGAGGATTTTGAGTATTTGTTCTTGCGCCATTTACTTAGGTGAATTTTTCGTTGGAAAAAATTAAATTACTTTCGTGAATATCTAGTTCAGTTTCAACTTTCTGATCAGATAGCTCGCTCTCACTACACACTATAAAGACTTCATTAGCTTCCTCAGGTTCATCAATGAAATGTTTCCTCCAACTTTTTCTCAGTTAACGGTCTGTGAGACATCTTAAAAGATCTTAAAAATAAAAAAAACGGTAAAATAAACGTTCAATCTATAAAAATACAAATAATAAGGCAAAAATCACTACATTAATACGCGCGTGTCGTAAAAATTATGCTCGACGATATTTTGTTCACAGCATCCACGTTTTCATCACTTGAAACTAAACTTTATCGCTAGAAGATTCAAAATAGACTAATCTAGGAATAGGTAGAAGAACATAACAGTCAGGCATCAGAGAAATAAATGGGGTGTGGTTACATCGGATTATCGTATGACATAACTCTCGCTGGAAGGGTAATTTAACCCAGTGTATCTTCTATTCTAAATGTAACGGTTTGGCTTAGGTTTAGCAAAATATCTTACATAATGTGCAATTCAGAAATGTATGGGTTTTACTAATTATGGGGGACCTTTACATTAAATACTCAAAATTTTTAGAAAAAGCTTGAATTTATAGAAGTGACTTTTCATGAAAACACCATACTACAGATCATATCAATGAGCACTAAGTATAATGGGGATAGGAAATCATAAGCTCGGGGTCCTAAGTTCATAAATGTTGGATTATTATTTTTAGTTGAAACAATTTTGGTTTCAGTAGCTCGATTTTTGTCTCTTTCCCTAGAAGTAATATTTTTTTCTTATTTTACAAGCATATTTGCTTAAATGTTCTCTACTAACAATTCAATCCAAAGGATTCTGGAAAATTTGAAAAAGACTGTACGCTTTTAGACTATATTAAATACAAAATTTTAGGTGGACATAAGTAAAGCGAAAATGATTTGCTCGTTAATAGAAAGTTTTATAAAAATGCCTGGAGCAATGGAAAAAATAGGGGAGAAGAGTAAAGTGCGTAACTTTTTGTGCCAAACTTTCATTTTATCCTACATTTGGGGCCTTGGAGGTAATCTGACCGATATTAGCAGAGAAAAGTTTGAGGGGAAGGTCAGTGATCAATTTGGAGATCATCCTGATGCCAAGTAAGTACATTTTTACTAACAATAAACCCAATTAAATTTTCTCTCTAAAGTCTGTAAAATATGAAAGAAAATATCTATACAAGAACTAAAATACTTTTTTAGAATACCATCTGGATACGATTTATGGGAAGTGTACGTGGATATTGTGGCTCACAAGCTGTTACCGTGGCAAAATATCATACCCTTATTTAATTATGATCCACAGGTACCATTTTTCGAAATGCTGGTACCCACAATGGATACAGTTCGCTTTGGGTACATAATGGAGAGGTTGATATATGTAAATCATCCGACTTTCTTAACTGGCGAGACTGGTCAGTATTGTATATAGTATGATATAAAAATAAGCAAAGTCGAGTATTGAAATTTAATTTTCAAAAATAACCAAAATTTATTTCTTATTTTAATTTAGGTGTTGGTAAATCCGTGGTGGCTAAAGATTGCCTAAATAAACTCCTAGCATCCGAAAAATTTGCCACTACAACTATGAACTTTTCTGCTCAAACAAGTAGTCTTAGAACACAAGAAATAATTGAATTAAAATTGGAAAAGAAGAAGAAAACCTTACTTGGAGCTCCAGTAGGGAAAAAGGTCGTTATATTCGTCGATGATGTCAACATGCCCAAATTGGAAACTTATGGAGCACAACCTCCCATTGAACTATTACGGTGACCCTTATTATTTCTTCTTATAATATGCCAATCGAAGCTATATAGAATTAATTTTTAAGTGATATAAAATCTTAAGACTTCTTCTGCCTATAAATTGCTCGTAAAGATTTTCTTCATAGCTCTAAAGATAAAGGAGATATTAGACAGTCTCGCACTAATGTACCTATAAAATACGGATTTATTGCTTTTAGGCAATTTTTGGATTACGGTGGATTATACGATAGAGAAAAACTTTTTTGGAAACAAATACAAGATGTTATCATAGCAGTGGCTTGTGCCCCTCCCGGAGGTGGTAGAAACCCTTTAACACCTAGATTCGTTAGACATTTTGGCATGTTACTCATCCCACCTCCAAATGAGATGGCACTTAAAGTAATATTTAAGGTACTATAGAAGTTATTCAATTATGGTTTATATTTTGTTCAAATTTAATAATTTTCTACAGAGGTCATTATTTCTAGGCAATTTTGAAAGGGTTCCTGGTTAATTTTGTAAATGAGATTAAAGCGATTGCAGATGCTATGGTAAACGCTGCTGTGGATATTTACCAAAAAATAGAAAGTGATCTACTACCAACCCCTGCAAAATCACACTACGTTTTTAACCTTAGAGATCTATCAAAGTGCATACAGGGCATGACTCAGGCAGACGCTGGCATAATCAGAGATGAAAACTCTATGCTTAGGCTTTTTTATCATGAATGTTTAAGGGTAATTTTAGCTTTACAATTAATATAATATTTTGTATTGGGGAAAACAAGTAAAATATATTGCAATAGAATTTTTATCATAAAAGAATAAGAAAACTCAATATACCAAAATAATATTTCGTATGGTTATCGGGAATTCAATATAATGGAATTCTGGTGTAACAGTAATTAAAAATAAAATTTTATTGAAATGAAAATTCTTATACAGTTGGCTGAAACAAATTTACAGTAAGTTAAATTTAATAATAAAAATAAATTTTAACTAGAAAATACAGAATAACATGACATTAACAGCATTAGAAAATTTCAAGTTTACTGGAACGAATAATTGAAATGATCGATGTAGCATAAAAAGCAAAACACCCTTAGTTAATAATAATGAAATTATAGAATCCTTCTAAAAATATTGTACATAACTTCAAAAATGAAAATTTTCTATGAAGACTAATTTAAGTGCAAGTTTCGGTATAAAAGATGAATAATTAATTGTCTGTATTTCTTGTGTTCTTCGAAATTTATATTTATATGAATTAAATTATTTTAATATTTAACTAAAATAGATATAACCTAGAATTCAAAAAGTTGTGCCGGTAATACATGTATTATATATATGGCAATATATGGAAAGTTGTTAGTTCTCCAGAATAAATAATTGTTGTGTATAAATATACTTTCATCCCGAAGAAGAAACAACTTGGTTAAAAAGGACCAGTGCATACAAGAAACAGGATCGTATTCAAAGAGATTTCACGCATAAAATTTTATTTTTTTTATTTTATTTTCCTAACATTGAAAATTTCAAAGGTTAATTTTTCATATTTTTGGTTGTTTATTTATTGTCTGAAGATTATTTTCATTAGATATTATTTTGTTAATTATTATTAAATATATGACGTATAATTATTTATAAGGGTAAATCGATCTTAATTTATTTCAACCAATATTGATTTAAAATTGTTTATATTTTTTTTTAATTTTTATTCATTTTGGCGCTCTACCATTTAATATATCAATTTATTTTAAAAAAATATTTTTTATTGCCCTATTACAATATACATATTAATAAGAATGCATATGTTAAAATGTAATAACATTTTTATTTTATTTAATATATTATTATTTTATTTAATATATTATTATTTTATACAGGTGTTTCATGATCGGCTCATCAATACTGAAGATAAATCATATTTCTATTTACTAATGAAGGACATTTGTTTGAGAAATTTTAATAATGCTGTCCTTGAATTACCTGACGGACCTTTGATTAATGATCCTCCAGTTTTGCTTTTCGGAGACTTCAGTGTTATGGGAGCAGACAAAGAAAACAAATTTTATGAAGAATGTACGAATATAGATAAAATCAAACGTGTGTTACAGGTAACAAATTATTACTTTTTATCTATAGGGTATGACTTTGAACCAACAGTACAGCACTAATGCACTTTATGAATTAAATTAAAAATAATCGGAAATACAAGTTTTCTAAATAGGTTGCATAAATTACAATTGTAGAACATAAACATAAACTCTTGAAATGAATTTTAAAAACATTAAATATATTCATTTTTATTTACTCAGGATTATCTAGACGATTTCAACTTGTCTACGTCCAAAGAAATGAAGCTGATATTCTTCATGATGGCAATCGAGCATTGCTTCCGTATTGCCAGAATCTTAAGAGCCGAACGTGGTAATGCGCTTTTGGTAGGTGTTGGTGGAATGGGAAAACAAAGTTTAACCAAACTCGCTTCTCACGTTAATGGATATACGTAAGTAAAAATATTTTTGTAACGATATGGATTTTAAACAGAAAGTCCCTTGATTGTTTAGTTGTAATATATTCGCTTCCACTATTTATGGATTAAAGATGTTTATTCTGAAAGCAACTCCTTTTTACCAACCCATTCTCAATTTTCAAAAACAAAGTATACAGGGAGGATTCATATTAAATACGACTAATAAACATATATTTTTTAGATGTTTCCAAATTGAATTAACAAGAAACTACGACCACACGTCCTTTTTTGACGATTTACGCAAAATGTGTTACCATGCAGGAGTCAACTTTGAGGATAGTGTGTTCCTTTTTACTGACACTCAAATTGTACAGGAAGAATTTCTTGAGGATATCAATAACCTTTTAAATTCAGGTTACTATTTTTAACGTATTTGTGGGAATATAAAGAGGAATCGTTTCTCTAGTTTATTAAACACATTTGTTAAATTTTAGGTGAAGTACCAAATTTATACGAAGCTGAAGAACAACAGAGAGTGATAATAGGATGCACGCAATCAGCCAAAGAGGCCGGTATAGATGATAGTAACAGAGACGCTGTGTACGGACATTTTATTAGTAGAGTTAGAAGCAAACTTCACTTGGTCATCTGCATGAGCCCTGTAGGTGACGCTTTCAGGTATGCTATCAAATTATTTATTTGCCAAATTTAATGTCTATTCACATTTTAAATACGGATATCAACAGAATCACGTCAACGCCTAACTAGAACAGGTCTGTATTATACTAAAAATAAAAGGAAATCAATAACAACAACACGTAAGTTGTACAATAAAACTAACGCTTATTCAACTAAAACCAAAAAGTAGCGCAAAAGTTTACACTGAAAAATATTTACAATAAATACTCAGTTGAATTGCTCAAAATATTAGACGACAAAGGTATTGCCGTTCGGCACAGAATATTTAACAAAATACGAGTATATAATACGGGTGAGTTCCCTGCCAAATTGATTACACCAAATTTTATTCCCTTGCCAAAAAAGAATAATGCGATTAAGTGCGAGGGCCATAGGCTGATCAGTCTATTAAACCACACATTAAAAATATTTCTCAAGATTATTCACTACAGAATCTCCATAAAATGCGAGAGAAATACTGGGTTCACCCAATTTGGATTTAGAAGGGGACTTGGCACGAGAGAGGCTATAGTTGCAACTCAAGAACCAATTCAGAACTGCAACGATCAGAGGAAAGATGTAATGCTGTGCTTCATCTCCTACGAGAAAGCTTTTGACAGAGTCTATTTCTAATTCTAATTCTAAAGAGGATGGATATAGACCAGAAGGATATCCATTGCACTTAAAACCTTTATTGGAATCAAACAGCCAAAGTAAAAATTGGCAATGACCACACAGAATCAATAAAAATCTTTAGGGGGGGTAAGACAGTGATGCGTTCTCTATCCACTTCTCTTCAATCTGTACTGTATGAAGGTGAATGTAGTGTGGGTAAACAACATAAGGTACGCAGACGATACAGTTCTAATTGCAGACAACATGAAAGACTTGCAGGATCTTCTTAATGTCATAGGCGACAGTAGCAAAAACTTGGGTCTTAATGTCAACACCAAGAAGACAAAATTTACCATTTCTCGCAAGCCGGTCGAACATCAAAATATAAGCTTAAAACACAACAGATATTCAACAGAACGGGTAGATAGATTTAAATATTTAGGCACGAGGCTCTGTGAAAACTGGACATCTGATACAGAAATAAAATTCCGAATAGAAAATGTCCGTAACACTTTTATGAAATTCAGGAAAACTCTTACCAACACCGATTTTGACCTCAATCTAAGAATTAGATTTGTAAAATGTTGCTATATGGTATGGAGGAATGGACGCTAAAAGTAAATACCATAGAATAGACTTGAAGTCTTTGAAATGTGGACCTACAGACGAATAGTAAAAGTTCCATGGACTGCCAGAAATACAAACAAGGAGATCCTAAGAACGGTCAAGAGAGAACGCGTATTGTTGGACACCTTCAAGCGTAGAAAAACAGCATAACTAGGCCACGTAATCCGGAATAAATGATACCATTTCCTACAATTAGTAATAGAAGGAAGGATTGAGGGAAAGAGGGTTGTAGACAGGAGGAAGATATCATGGCTTCAAAACGTCAGATAATGGACAGGGCTAAGAACTGTAAGAGGCCTAGTCAGCACCATCAGAAATAAGGAAAAGTGGGTACATGTGACCGCGAACATCCAATAATGGATAAAAAATACTCAGTTAAAGTTGTCAAAATTGTATGCAGCCAATATACCCAATAGCGTTGTAAGAATTTACTATAACGAGGCTAGCATGCGCTTATTATGCGACATTGGTATCGTGAATAATTAAGCCATTCTTATAAACATCTTAGTGCGAGTTGCATAAAACAAGTATTAAACCGTGGTTTTCTAACCTGGTGGTTACTTTTTACCGTTGGTCACGGATAATCCCTTTGCCTAAATGCTGCAATATGATGATTTAATTTAATTCTTTGGGATAAAACAGGAAACTCCTTTTCCAATCTCCAAATCATGTTTCAATAGGATTGCGTATTCTTATTTGTACCTCATTATATAGATGGTCAGCTGGTATTGTTGGGTCTAGCAATGGAGTCATTAAAAAATCTTTACTCCAAATCCCTTATCTGCAACTAATAACCTATCTGATTCATACCTTAATCTTTCCATACTTATTTTTACTATTGAATTATTAAAAATATTTGCACCTGCAGCAGAACCTTCCTATGTACATACTACGTTCCTTATTATTAATTTTGAGTCACAAATGGCTTGTATATTGTAAGAAAAATAACATTTCCTATTTCTGAAAAGTTTAGCTTCTGCCCTTCCTGGAGACTAAAACTCTTTCTTTCCGATTTTACATTAAATTTATTAATTCGTTAAAATCAATCAGTAAATTTCAACAATTGCATTAAGAATAATCCTTGACTGACTGGTAGAGAATAATTTGAATCTATTTTAATACTTATTGAAGTTTGGGGTTATGATCAAATAGTTAACAAGTTAACTTTCCAAATTTGGGCGATTAAATACCTTCAAATTTTAACCGAAGTTTTACACTGACCAAAATATATGGAACATGTATGAGAAATAACCGTGGGTTACTCTTAACCATGTTTTATGTAATTCGCCCATAAAGGCATAACATTCTGGTTTATTACGGTTATGGCACCTTTAATTGTATACTGAGGCTAGCAAACTCCTGTTAAATAATCTGATAAATACAGATTATACTCGTGGCAATTAAATTTCCGACGCAGGGCATCGATGACACAAATTGTTTATCCATTCGGCCAGCTAAGTCATATTTGATAATTATATCTCTTTTCTTTTACAAGAAGTAGTTGTCCGACTGGACTGTATCATGGATGTTGCCAAATCAATATTATCAATATTCCATTGCTGAGAAACATGAAGAATGACGTCTTAGAAGTGCGGAATTTTGTAACAATGTGGCACCACGTAACGTAGTTATTATATGACGTGCATACCACGAGTATATTATTTTTTCCAGGTTACTCAATTTTGCATCTCTTGTTGAATGAGTATATTTATCAGGGCTCCCTGATATTTATATTAAATTAGCGTTTATTAAAGAGTGCTTTTGTACTTATAAGAAAACTTATTTATCTAAATGAATGGAATGAAGAATATAGTAACAGTATTTAAATGGTAAACGCCCCGGAATATACATTTCAATGGCTCGAAACATTTTTAATAGAATTTCGTTACTTCTGTGCAATATTTATATTACAAAATCTGCCAGTTCAATGATGTTTTGATTTTACTTAAATTTAAACAAAAAAAACAATTTTATTTCCAGTTTAGTTCTCTTTCCTATCAATTCCATCGTTCCTTTTCTTTTTCTTACCCTATAATTCCTCTTAACTTTTCATTTCACTAGCATGTATTTGTCTTTTTTGTTGTTTGATTGATTTACACATTTCTGCAGCATATCTCAATTTCTTGTGTTAAAGAAACATCATTTTGGAATAACGAAAGCTCGATGAAATCAACACTTAAAGAGAAACCAAAAATCCTAGAAAAATCAGCGGTAATATTTTCTCAATCTTTATTGTTACATAGTTAAAATAAATTATTTAAAGTTGCGTTTAGATAAAAGTTTAATCGTCGTGTAATATTATAATTTGGTAGTGGCTCTTAATCTTTCTTTTTTTTTGTTTTTCGATCGTCTGCTATAATTATTCCGAAATATTTAAATTATTTAACTTGTTCAAGTTCGTGCTGTCTATTTTAATAGATTTTTCCTGTTTTTTAGATACTGTCATCATTTTTGTTCCTCAATTAATACATTCTGATTGTGCTGTAAATCTACTTATTTTTTTAGTAATAGTTCTAATTTCCATTTATTATTATTAAAGAAGCTACAAGTTATCTTGGAATTTAAAATTGATACGCTTTTTTTTGTGACTTTTTTACTATTTTTATTATATCTGGAGTTATTGGATATTTAATGAACATTTTTTTTTAACGTAGTAATATACTTTACTTAATAACATATTCTTATGGCAAAGGCACAATTGTATAAACCAATTAAGTTTATAAAAAAAAAAGAACGCAATAAAAAAAATACCTCAAATGTTAATAATATAATAATAATTTTTTATAAATCTAAAAGATAAATTATACTTGTCTTAAATTTCCACGGGTTTTTAAAGCTTTTAAATATTCTTATACGATAATTGTTTCATCTTTCGGCATCATCAGATAAGACTTATGAAATATATATAACAGTATGATTTTATATTATAAATGTTGTAACAAATAATATCCTTCATTTTCTAATTTATCTTTTAAATTTATAATGGATAAATTCCACAAAGTAAGGGTAGAATCAATAATTATATTTTATTTTTTAGGCGACGTTGTCGTATGTTCCCATCTTTAGTAAATTGTTGCACTATTGACTGGTTCGAAAAATGGCCAAAAGATGCCTTACTTTCTGTCGCAGAATCTGAATTGGAAGAAATAGTGGGTAAAGAAAATTCAACTAAGCTGGCAAATCTTTGCGTTATTATTCATGAGGTAAGTAACAGAACATTAAAATTCAATGTTGTGTTTGTAATTTAATTATTATTTTCTTATATTTTCAATATTTTTAAAAATGTTCTAGAATAACTGTGTCGTAATTTTTTTCCTTTACTCTTTACGGTCCATATTATTTTTTTAATGTTATTTTTAAACAAAATAATTTTCGGGAACTTTCTTCTTCGTGTGCCGTATTCTTGAACGAACGTTGGCTATCATATTGGCTATTATCACTAAATTACGATTTCCAGGATGTTTTTTTGCACCCAGGTCCTCTTCTTCCCTCTATTTTGCCCCGATGTAATATTTCCTCATTGGGAACTCTGTCAACCCAACTCACGCGTAATAATCTGCGGTACACCCACATTTCAAAGGCTTGCAATTTTTTCAATAGCGTATCTGTCAATGTCCAACTTCCATCCCAGAGGTGAGAATATGACATCTGGTAAACCTTAAGATCTACATTGATGTTTCGATTACATAACATTTTCTTCATTCGATAAAATACTGGATTTTTCGATACGAATTTTGATCTCTTTACTCATATCCTAGTTACTGTTTAAATTAGAGCCTAAATATGTAAAGTTGTTTATTTGCTCAAGAGGAATTCCATTTTCATAAGCTGTGATCACAGAAGCATTTACTGGTTGTTTACCGACAATGATATATTTGGTTTTTAACTTGTTGAGCTTTAATCCATACAAAAACTAGATAATTCTTCTAGACTATTGATCAAGAGAACAGTGTCGTCCACATATCTTAAGTAATTAATGTTCACTCCATTTATTTTGATCCAGTCATCGAATCCATCAAGAGTTTCCCTGAAGATGTACTTATATATAGGTTAAAAAGTAATGGTGACATAATGCACCCTTGTCTTACACCCTGTTAAATTGCCGTTGTTTCTGTTTGGTTAATTTTAATGTTTGCCTGTTGACGCCAATAAAGGTTTTTAATTATTCGAAGGTTTTTGTCGTCGATGCCTGTTTGTTGAAAAATTTCCATCAAGTTATCATGTCTGACTATCGGGAACTAGCTTAAATAAATTAAGTTTCCAAATTAAAAAATTAACTTTTAATTTCAACAAATATTAAAAAAAGTATGATTTCATAGTGAAACCGTAGACAACTAATACAAATTTTTTTGTGTATCTGTATTAGAGTCAATAAAACTTCTAACAACGGCTAGACCGAATTGTTTCAAAGATAAGAAACATACGTGACTTTGAGATTTAAATACAGGGTTGGGATAAAGTATGGAACCAAGTAAATATCTTTAATCTACTATCCAAAATCCAAGATAGAAGATAGTCTAAAAAAACCTTTATAGGACCAGAATTTACTGTGATATTAGTTCAATACTATTTTGTTGGAAATTAAGAATAAAATAGACTGGAGCAAACTTTTGAAATCATACTCGGTCTCAGCTCGAAACTTTCTCTCAATAAATTAATTTTTTACTTTATTTTAAATTCGTTTTTATTATTTGTAAACTTATATATTTCATTATTTTAACTCACAGAGTGTCGAGCGGATGACTGTTAGATTTTATGTTGAAATGAGGAGATACTATTATACCACTCCTAGCAGTTATTTGGAGTTGATAAAACTATATAAAATTCTTATGGAACTGAAACAGGAAAAAATTGGTAAAACCAGGGACAGAATTGCCATGGGACTTAACGTAAGAAATCATATTTATAGAGTTTATATTACGAGGACTGTTCTCCTTCCGCTGAGCCTAGTAAAGTAAAACACAGTTTATTTACAAAAAACATTTATTTATAAGTTTTCAAAGTATTCTCCTCCACAGTCAATGCATTTCATTTTTAAAGGCATCGACCGCTTCTTCGCCCGATGTAAACGTAAACCCCGTAATTTATCCTTTACCCGCCGAAATAAGAAGAAGTCATTAGGTGCCAGGTCTGGACTATACGGCGAATGACCCATTATTTCTTTGTTTTAGGCATTCTATCCTCCAGTGCTACAGTGGAAACAGTTATTCCAAAAAAAGTAGCGACGTTCTTTTTCTTGTGTTAATTGCTTTCACACCAATCCTTAAAGTTGCTTCTTTAATCACGTTCCCAATAAGATCAATATTTTTTTTCTGTAACACGCAATTTTTGGCTTAGGAGCTCTAAAAATGTCATTTAAGGAGAGTCGACCACGTTAAATTAATTGTACCACCGCTTTATGGCAGCGAAGGAACACGACTTGCCACCAAGAACCCGATTTCCTCAAAACATTCTTTACGTTTTAAACCTCGCCTGAAATTGTAAAAAATCGCAGCAGAACAATGCTCCTTGTCCATTTCCACCATTTATAGCAAAATAATTGTTTTCAACTTATGTAACTTACAATCAGGTATATAGGTAAATATGTAAACAACTAGATTGAAATGTCAGACAAAAAGTGTTGCAAAAATATAATCGCCTACTAAATAGTCTCAGCGGAAAGAAAACTTTGAAAAATAATACTAACGGCAAAATTATATATACTAATACACTTTTTTACAGAAACTTTTCGAAACCAACGACCTCATTGACGAAATGAAAGACACGTTGACCGCTTTAGGACCTGTATTAGCCCAAAAATCTATTGATTGTGACGAGTTGATGGTAACTCTCGGTGTCGAAACAGCAGCTGCAGATAAAGTACGGGTAGTTGTTAAAGCTGACGAGGAAACTGCCAGAGTAAGTTTTAACAAATCAATTGCCAAACAAAATCCACGAAATAATAATAAATACTACACACAATAATAAATAATAAAAAACGTAATCCAATTGTAATATTCTCAAGCAATATGTAGTTAAAAATTGAAAGTCAATAAGTATTTTTAGGCCATAGCTGAAGAAACTCAAGCCATAGCTGATGATGCTCAAAGAGATTTAGATTCGGCGCTGCCAGCACTGCAGGCAGCAACCAAAGCTTTGCAGTCTCTGAACAAAAAAGATATTGACGAAATTAAAGTGTTTCAAAAACCTCCGTTAATGGTAACGGTCGTGTTGGAAGCTGTCTGTTTGCTACTTGGAATCAAGTAAGTCTTAACATATAAGTATACGTCATTCTATAGTTAATTTAATTCACATTATATTTAAATGACTTTTAGTTGACGAATGTAATGTTTATCAAAACTAGCGAACAAAGTGAGCGAGTTTTGCAAATTACATGAGTCAAATAAAATTAGAGTTCTCATAACGTGTTAAGTACAAAATTGTAGCTAACACCGCTTTTAAAACAGAGACTTGTGAGGCTAAAAATATAACACTCGTAACCGTACAAATAAAAAGGTACTACATAAAGAACATAAATAATATTTATAAATGGTGATCTTTTAAATAAAAAAAAGCCAAAAATGGTTTACCTTTTGGTATAGAAGCATCAGCTAACTTAGTAGTACATTCAATAATACGCAGTAAATCAAGAATATGCTTCAACTGAATTAAATCTACCATGTTCAGTGTGTAACAAGCAAGTAGGTATTCTGAAAACAAAAGAAATATTTCGTCAAGTTTAGGACTTAGATTTAGTAACTGTGTTTATCATAATTTGGTTGCTAATGTATATACAAACACGCCATAGCTATATAAATAATATATTAATAATGTGCTTTTTGTTTCTTATTATTATAGTTATTTTACCAAATATATTCAGTTACATAAAAATTCTACTGAAACAGATATTAAAAATGTGAACGTTTTAAAACGTCATAAATGTATTTAAAATTTGTATTCATTCCAACAGTTTACTTGTTTACTTTTTGTTTAAAACTAGTTCATTTAAATAAGTGGTACATTGGTTATTACTTTTATTCAGAATCATGTTTAATCAATTAAAGAATTAATTAAAATCTCATTACATTAAGGAAAACAATCAACATTCCCTAATATGCATTAATATTCACTTCACAATTCGCAAAACCCAATTGCACATTGTCCACCGTCAAATTAAGCAGTCGATTGTCATTCCCTCAAAAGTCATAAATTCTATACTGCCAAATAATATTGTTACTCTAAAAAACCAGTTAAAGTTGTATTATAATTAATGACAATGCCCGATTTGTCATCATTGTCTCAAATTAATAAATTAAACGATTCATCGGTAAATATACAATAATTTGTAACCCTAAATTTTAGTTTTGAATTAGTGCAGATTGAATGTTTCAAAGTCATGCACAGGAAATATTGTTAATTTTGCAAATATTTTTACTTTCGTATCTTTTTCTAGTCATTTTCATTAGATTTACTAAAAATTGCTTAGTTTACCATTTATT
Organism: Hermaeophaga mercurialis; assembly: GCA_951812935.1. Lineage (NCBI taxonomy): Eukaryota > Metazoa > Arthropoda > Insecta > Coleoptera > Chrysomelidae > Hermaeophaga > Hermaeophaga mercurialis. Next base: position 20,011,942 of record OX638359.1, on the reverse strand, counting down.
TTTGGTTGGAAGTGAGTTTTTTAGAAAATGATAATTTTAAAGTATTCTAATCCCCACATTACAAAACAGTAACAATACGCTTCGTTTTAAACCTTAGACGTTTGTTTTCTCATCAAATAAGGAGATTCCCTTTAAAAAATTGGAAACAATTGCAACCATTGTATAATAAAAACTTTAATTAATAAATATTCATTTACTTTTTTTTTAGACCAGACTGGGCAAACGCTAAACAACTTCTTGGCGATTCAAATTTTTTGAAAAGATTACAAGAATACGACAAAGACCGTGTAACAGATGGTTTGCTAAGAAAACTGAGGGTATACGTTGACAATCCAGATTTCATTCCGGAAAAAGTCGTTAAAGTTTCAAAAGCTTGCAAAAGCCTCTGCTTGTGGGTGCGAGCAATAGATAAATATTCGAAAACTTTTAGACTTGTAGAACCAAAAAGGAAGAAGTAAGAGACAATATTGAAAACTTGGAATAGTAAACAATTCTTTCATTCGAAACATATTTTTGATAGATTAAGGGAAGCTGAACACGAGCTAAGCCAAGTAATGGCGGTGCTTAAAGAAAAGCAAAAGAAGTTGAATGATGTTCAAGCAATGATTGCTGCTTTAGAAGCACAGTTCAATCAAACGATTGCTGAAAAAGAAGCTCTGATTAATAATATGGAATTGACTGCTGCTAGATTAAATAGGGCAGGTCGACTTAATATCGCCTTGGGTGATGAACAAATAAGATGGGAAGAGAGCGTTAAGGTAGATCTATATTTATGTGACAACTTATTTTACCATTTATTTTTTTACTTACATATAATTTTTTATTCTAATATACAATGTGTCCACGGATAGAGTTTGGAAGAGGAAAAACTTTATTTGTAGATTTAGAAGAAAAAATAATTCTTTATAAAAACGTCTGCTTGTGTCGAAACTACAATTTCGAATATCACATTTACGATTACTATAGAGGGTACATCAAAAAAGTCTAATAAAAATTTTTCTCAAAGTGGTTAATTTCATAGCTACTAAAATAATAAAATATCAAGTAGAAGAAATTATGACAATGTAATAATAAAAATACAAATAAGAAATAGTTTTCTTACAGACAAAATCATTATACGGCCAGATATAAAATCATATTCTAAGTAGAAAAGTAACAACAGTTGTTTGTTTTTACGTAAAATTAGTTTTAAACGAAATCAAAAAACTAAAAATGTTATTTCTGACTAACCCTGTATAGTAACCACAAATCTAATATTCAAAATTGTAGTTTCGACACAAGCAGACGTTTATATAAAGAATGACTTTTTCTTCTAAATCTACAAATAAAAAGTTTTTCCTCTTCCAAACTCTATCCGTGGACACATTGCATATAAAAAAGTTGGAAAATCCCCAAAACTTCACAGCACTCGCAGCTGTATTTCAAAATATTTCACGGAGAATTAGAAGAATTAATTAATGTAATGAAATTAAAAGAAAGTCACTAATTAGTACACTATTCTATAAAAACAAATTTTTTTCAAATTCTCAAAAAACAAAAATCGAAAATTATAATATATTTATTTTCTCAAGATCCTTTAATTTAATTTTAAGTTTCGAGTCTTATCAAAAAATTACTTGAATTTTTAAAAAAGTTTATACATTGTTAAATATTAGGTTTGTATGTTTAAGTAATAATATGTTTATATTTTCTTTTCCATTATTATTACCAAAATTGTTAGATTATTAATATTAAAATGCTTTTAAAAAAATTCAGGATTAATATTACATCAAAAATAAGATATCCCAAGCGGCTCTACTGCTTATCATTCATGAATTATAATGTCTAGGTTTTATTAAATCTCGATTTTAAAACACAACGACGTAAAAGTTGATGTTTCAATAAACCTCGATTTTATATTGGAAATCTTAAAAAATCGTGTTTTACTTCATATACAGGGGCCGGCATTAGTGCGTCCATGTACGATCTATCCGTTATTAAAGGAGATATTAAAAAAGATTATATATATTCAAACTTCACATTATAAAATTATTTTCGTATTTACAGGGCGTTACATATGACCAGGGTGAACTAAACATACTTTTTTTAAATGGGACACCCTATGTATTATTTTAAATTTAGATTAAGCTCATCTTCCCCATACTTCCAATATAGGGTTTTATTACGTTATACAGGGTATTTCAAAAGTTATGGTCAATTGTATACGAAAATAATTCTCATTTCAACGTCCTGTATACCCTGGACAGAACAACCTAACAATATTTTTTTCCAGGCATAACTTTTTGACATTGGTACAGTATTACGAGAAAATGCTATTTCTTTATTATTGCACCAATTGAATATAGAGCGTGCCAAAACTCGAAACACATGATTTTGTTATTTTTTTCAAATGAATCGCCCTGTATTTTATTTTAAAAAGTGAAAATACACTTTGTTCTTTCATTTTTATTAAGCATTATTTTCAATTTAAGAACAGAAAAAGATTTTTTTTTAAATTTGTATTATAACAAGTTAGCACGTTCTAATGCAGCACCCTGTATATCGTCTTTCTAAAGTCAGTATTTCAATGGATTGAGACTTGTCAATCTGAAAACTTAAGAAATCCTAACTTTAAATTAGAAATATTAAAAAAAACGATTTTAAAGTCGAGATATTAAATCATCTCGATTTTAAAGTTAAAATTTGAATAATTTTGCAGAATTCGGACTAGCAATTTACGAGATAATTGGCCGTTTCCAGACTTTTGGTCCACTCTGTATATGATGTATATCATATTTATATCCATTTATTTCAGCCATAGTTCATTATTAAAATTTTCATTTTTTACGGATAAAGTTTACAGCCTATTTAATAGCCATGAAAAGCTACATGTTTATGTTGGAATGGTTGTAGTGAACTATTATCTATGATCTTCCCGGCGTATGTAGTTTCTTTAAATTTTGTATTCGTTGTTATTGGTGGGCAATTACATATGTTAGATCTATGATATTTAGCCCCCGATTTTTACTTTGTATTTAGAGAGTAAGCTTTATTTTATGATGTGGTTGTATATACATAAGTGAAAAAAATTTAAAAATATAATCCTATTCCCGCTCCAACTATAAGGATATCACCTAAGTATCTTGTGTAAAATTTTGTGCATTGTATGCATTCATTTTAGACAAGTTAAAATAATATTCAATACACTTTCGTGCGCTCGGTATATTATTCAAATAACATTATGCAATCACATGATGTTGGTCACGCAGGCCAAAACGGCTGTTTTCGACTCGAACCAATCCAAAAATTAGTTAAGATTGCACCATATAATTGACCAATAAGATGCACTGCTTGGCAAATCTAGCTCTGAATTTCTAAAAATGTGAGATACGCGAAGTTAGAAGTTAGAATTGTACAGTCAGTCAGATGGAATAGAAATTACCCGTACAGTTAAGTAAACTTGTTTATCGTACTGGCCTGATCCCTTTTGCTACTGCGCATCCAAAGCCGTGACGACTTCATATTCAGAGCAAAATTTGCCAAGTAATATCACCATTGTCGCGTTTCTTCAAGTTCCAACTCGCAACTTCGCAGTCAATCGCCAAAGACTCCACAACACTCTTGTTAACAGTCGCCCTTTAGTCACTATGAATTTTTTAAAAAGCCGGTTAAATTGTCTTATAATTAATGACATACCAATTTTCATCTCCATCAAGTTAGTAAATTAACAACTCATCAATAAAACGATAAAGCTCTGTAAATTAGATTGAAGCTATGAACTGGTGAAAACTGAAATTTTTGTGCCAAAGGATTCATGTTTATCAATTTAAAAGTTATCTCCTCTTAGTTATGGTCCATTTATTCATAACAAGAAACTACGCATGAAATCTTTCAATTACTAATTTATTTATTTTAGATTATAGATTGTTCATAAATATATCTGAAAATTCAGAGAGAGGGGAAATTTCATTACCAAATCAACGTTACTTAAATATATTTATAGTTGAATGTAAAAAAAATCTATTCAAAACAAGTTGAAAATTAAACTAATTAGATCTGAGCATTGTGCATCTGAGTAATAATTTTCGAAAAGTTCGTTCTTGAATAGATCCATTATTTCTAGAGTTGGTATGTTAAAATAAGTTACTTATATCAAGAAAATCGAAAATGTCTTTTCTGAAATTTTGGAAAACTATTGTTTTTATAGAAATAAAAATGAACTCATATTAACAAACCATAAAATCTTTTGCATATTTTTTTTAATTTGTGAAAAATAAACAATAACTTTGAATTTTAATATAGAGATTTGGCATTCAAATGGATAACTGTCTCGGCGACGTTGCCATGGCTGCAGCTAATGTTGCTTATATGGGAGTGTTTACTAGTAATTATCGATACGAATTGACAACTATGTGGGAATCCAAGTGTGGAGAACATGATATAGCTTGTTCGGAAAACTTTAGGTAAGAATATGTAAAAAGGTATACTGTGCGGATCTTTAACACTGCTCCATCCATCCTTTATTTTTTTAACCATCAAGATGGTTAGTTGGTTTAGAAAATTGTTTTTCATGCAAATAAGATCTAATCGATTAGTTCAAATAATATCACAACATTACTCGCATTAACAATAAAAACATATATAAGTAGGTGTATTACTGTTTTCATAAACATCGGTGCAAAAATGTTGTAAGTAGTTAATAAAGACATTCAATAATTCAGGAGAGAAACGATTTAAAATTATCCCCATCGTCCTAATTAACCACAAAATGAATCACTCAAAATTCAAAAATTATGTGTATGTGCAAGAAACCAACACATCCGAAACATATTTCAATATGAAACACATAATATGATGACCGTGGCGAAAAAAGGAAGAAGAAAGTACACAGACGCATAAGCATGCTTTTTCTCACCGCAACAGTTCACATCTTAAAAGAAGACTTAACCGTACTCGGAATATACTTCTAGGAACGGAGGCTAAAGGCCAGTATGAGCAAAACGGATTCTTACTATTTTCACCACAACAAAATGGCTAATATTAAGCATGGCGCGTATTTCGATGGAGCCCAACTCCAAAATATAATATATTGGTGTCACTCTAGATAAGACCCTAACTTATAAAAAGCATCTTACAAACACTGTTGCAAAGCTAGAAATAAGTATAACATCCTAGATAAACTAGCAAGTTCAACATGGGGTGCATCTGCAAACACTTTGAGGACTACAGTTGTGTGGATAAACACTAACCACGCCAGATTAGTAGACGTGCAATGCAATGAACTCTATGCGTATTATTTTGGAAACCATAATATTAATACCGCTGTTATGGCTACCTGTTTTAAGCTACATCGGACATTCGGATATTCGTCCATTCCGAACATTATTCCAAAAATACAATAAAATAATTTACAAACCGGAACATGATGATTTTCCAACTGAAGCGATGAAATACCGATGCCTTTCTTTGATTACAGCACACGGATTTGTCAATTCTAACTTTAATGCCATAGATAGCTTCTAGAAGCACCCCCTGAATGGCATTAGGTCCTAAATGTAAACTCAACTTCACATGGCTTTAGCTACCTCGCCACTTTTGAACAAAGTACAACGCTTAAACAAAAAAATTTCACTGCACACTTAAAAGTGCACAATTAAATATTAAATTAATTGTTTCAACTCTTACTTTATGGAAATGATTCATAATAAATATGGATAGATAAATAATACTTATCCACTCTTCCAAAGCGTTTTATTATTTATTAAGGCCTACCTAGGTTTCGGTATCTGACAATATACCATTTTCTATTATATTAAAACGAATTAAATATTGAAACGAATTAAATATTAAAAAAAGCCTCAATGTACTTTCTTCTAAGAGGTCTTATTCTTCCTCATACTCTTTAAAAACCTACAAACCTCAAGTCTTACCTATCTCTTCTGGGAAAGTAAGAGAAAGTGGTAATCGTTGATTATTAAGAGAACCGTATAGGATTGATCTGTCTTTTAACTCTCTTCGTAAAAATGTTTCTTTTAAGAAGTTCTTCTTATACTTTATTCAAAATGTACACCACAATTGATATGCTGTATTTTTGACAATTGAAACTAATAGGGTTTGCAATACAATTGAGATTGCTTCTTATAGGACATTATTATTGAAGAAAGTCTACCTGGTAATATTCCTACAATTAGTGATATGGTGATTGCCTGGGGTACCTTGAATCTAGAAGGAAAAATCATTTATATTTATTTGTATTCAAAAAGGGGTGGTTTTAGGATTAAGAATTTGTTAAATAGAACGTATCCAGGTTGTAACTCTTGAGACACATCAAAATTAAGCAAATAGGAGGAAAAGAGTTGACCTCATAGAGAATGGGTCGGTTTCTACGAAAAATATTTTTTAAATGTTTTATTAGTGTATAAGGCTCTTTGTCGGTGTCAAGATTGCTAAAAGATTATAAAAATAGTTAGCGAAATTCTATTACTGTGTGAAATTCGCGATTTCTTATCTGCTCTTTAAATTGGAACTCTGAAGTAGCATCAAAATGGTTAATAATCCCATCTAAAGATTTAATATAAGAATCTATAAAAGAACATTGGAAAAATACTGAACCCCATTAGATATGGAGGAGCAACTAACTGTTGTTAGCTTATCACTCCTATCACCCACATGGTACCAGTAAATATTGTGTTTCAGTTAAAGGCTTTGAGTTCTTTTGCCAACATTACTTAAGCAAAGCACGACGATTTTACATTTAGCAATTTCAAGTATTCTGAACAGAACTATCTTTTAAGATAAAGAAAAAGAGAACTCTGACTGTAGCAGTGGGTATACCATTCAACTCGCAGCAACGTCTGCCTTCTTTAAAGATAAACTAATGTTAGAGACGATCTGAATGATGAAGCAAAAACTCATAAAGTTTTTGTTAGTTTTTATAAACTTTATAAGCTTTAGTTTTGGTGAGCGCGTTCTTGCTCCTTGTTCCCCGTTCCAGAGGAAAAAGATAAACGTTTATTTTTGTGTGTCCTTAGAATTATTGTTGCAATCTCTTCCTGAATTATTGTTAATATTTTGATAATAAAGATAATTAATAATAAAACTAAATCATGTAATCGTGTTCTAATTAAATCAGAAAAGTATCTAGAAACTACAAACAAGTTCGATCTTAATTATATGAAACGCTTCATCTGAAGGGATCATTTTTATTTAAATAAGATAGGCAACAACGCATACCCCTGAAGATATTATTAACAAATGAGCTAGACCGCTCCTGATTTTTAAAATCATTAACCAATAAAACTGAGTTGAAATCATCTTATTTCTTCATACTTCGTGGCCACGAACATTGTAAGCTGTACAGTCAGCCAAGCCACCCATTTCGGATAAAGCTTTTCATATAATTACGATCGTACTTCTTTAATTAAAGTTCGTGTGATAGTTTAATTATAAATTAGCCTAATTGGCACCGGAACAGAAATATCTGGTTCTATCTGAATGTTGCTATAATAAATGCCATACGTAAAAAGAAGTCTATTGACTGATTATTATTGCTCATAAATATGAACTTAACCTAAAATTTCCAAAAATAAATTTAAATATTTAAAATTGGTTTAAAGCAGCCCATAAATCAGAAAGTACAATATGTCTCAAAATGAAAAAACTTGGGTTGGAAGCAGCATATCTGACATATGTGGCAGTAAAGAAGTGTGGAGTTTTAGCGTTAGTCCTGTTAGAATATCAAAATACCAGTCTATACTATACAAATTGCCTGTAACATTAAAGGAATTACCAGAGCCTTATGTGAATTCCATTACTAAACATTGGGATGACAATCATGTACGAATGCCCTACTCTGAAAAAAGTTTGTTTCCAGTAACCGAAAATGGAGTAGACGTTATTAAATTACGATGGAAATTAATAAAAGAAAGTCTTTCTCAACCAATTAATAGTAGTAGAGATTTAGAAGAAGCTATTAGTAAATATAATTCTTCTCTTCCAAAGTTGTCTGCACTTCACACTTATTTTGATGAACTTGAAGAAGAAAGTGACCATTTTTTTAAGAATTTGCTCCCTAAAATTATATCGTTAGCTTTAAATTTACCAAAAATTTTACCAGGAAGTATACCTTTATTAACAAAACATCACAATAGATCTATAAGTGTGTCTCAAGAACAAATAGCTTCATTATTAGCAAACGCTTTTTTGTGTACATTTCCTTGGAGAAAAAAAGTTGCCGGCACCTATCCTGGAATCAATTTTGTTACTTTATTCATAGCTGACAGAAGACCCAATAGGCAAAACTTTCGAGAAAAGTTAAAATGCATTTTTAATTATTTTCATTTAGTAACAAAGTCGATGCCTTTAGGAGTAGTAACTTTTGAAAGAAAATACATTCCTAAATCTAATATTCCCAGGTGGGATTCTTTGAACAAATATTTAAAAGAGACCAAAATACATATTGACAGTGCAGGTACAATAGAAGACAATGGACTAGGTTTTTTGCAAGTAGATTTTGCAAATAAAACTGTTGGGGGTGGAGTACTAAGTTATGGCTGTGTTCAAGAAGAAATTAGATTTATAATTTGTCCTGAATTGATAATTAGTAGACTTTTTGTTGAACAGCTCACAGACCTAGAAGCAGTAATAGTAACAGGTGTTCAAAGATATAGTAAATATTCTGGTTATGCTGAAACTTTTTCATGGGAAGGTGTTTATGATGATGACACACCCTACGATGAATATGGTAGAAGAAGAACAACAGTTTGTGTCATTGATGCTACACATTATGCAAAACCATCGCAACAATTTTACCCATCAGCTATGTTACGAGAAATTAATAAAGCTTATACAGGGTTTCATTCAAGGGAAAAAATAAATTTGGCTCCTGTAGCTACTGGAAATTGGGGTTGTGGTGCTTTTAATGGTAGTCCTCATCTGAAAGCTCTTTTACAACTGACAGCATGTACAGCTGCAGGCAGACATATGGTTTATTATACTTTTGGAAATGAAAATTTCAGGGATGACTTCTACAAAATATACTTATTCTTGACAAATAATGAAATTAAGGTTGAACAACTCTGGAAGTTTTTATGTGGCTTTAGTTTATCAAAAAATACTGAAAATAATTTATATTCTTATATTCAGCAAGCTTTTTTTGATAGTAAAAATCAGCCAACCATAAAAAAAATTTTCAACAAAAAAGATAATCCAGTTCAAAAATTTGTTAAAAAGGTTTCAAATGATAGTGAAGCTGGCCCTTCGTTTTATGTAAATGAAAAAGCTTTTAGTGATTCAAAATTAGATGAGATGTTTGTGGATAAAGTTGAACATTATGAAAATGAAGATGTAATACCTGGCACACCACCTGAGATTTTTTCAATAAAAAAGAAAATTAAAAATAAGACCTCACTTGACAAAATTGCACAAAAATTACCAAAAATAGATATTGGATTCCTGATTGATGAAATGGATTATGGCGTTTATAATAAAATGAAAGAACCTGAAGACGAATCCTTTTTAGGAAAAATTGATAAAATTTCAAAAGAAAGAAGTAAATGTGATGTCACTGTAGAACAAAGTGATAAAATGGATGTTGATACTATAGAAGATACCAACACCTCAGATCCAATAGTGAATTTTAAAAATAAGAAAAAAATCTCGGATTATTTCCAAAAAGCTAGCTAGTAGCTATTTTATGTCTATTTAGTATTTTTTATAATTTACATGCACAAAATCTAACTTTATATTTATTTAACAGTAAAAATTTAATAAAATTAAAATATGTCTATTATTTATTATTTTTAAATCAAAATTCACTTTTAAACTAATTTAAAAAAAAATTTGATTGTAAAAGTTTAATTATTTAAGAGATTAAAGAGAGTAAAGTATAATATATACATAGCTTTAAAATATTTGAAATTGCTATGAAACCTAATACTAAATTTATCAGCTCTGTTGTTTTACATGTAACATTTTTACATTTTTCAAATTCATATTAACAAACACTTTTTACAATCCAGTTTAAGTACGATTTTTCAATAACAAGCAATAAAATAAAAAAACAAATCAAAACTTTGGTATGCATCGTATTCTACTTTTATAAAATTTATTTATACATTTTAATTATAGAGGTAATTTTATCCTTTACACTCCATAAATCCATCATTGTAACGCGAATAACTACTTACCAATAAACAATAAGTAAAGATATAAAATTTGAATCATCGTCTTTAGGAAGAGTTTCAAAAAAGCAATGCAATAATAAAAGATAAATGCTTAACGTTCACTTATTTTAGTTTGATAACAGTATTGGCGGATCCTTATGACATTCGTATGTGGAATGCTTGCGGTTTGCCAAGAGATACAGTTTCAACCGAAAATGCAATTCTGGTAACAATGGGAAGTCGATGGCCATTAATGATAGACCCACAAGAGCAAGCGAATAGGTGGATAAGACAAATGGAAGCCGACAAGGAACTGAAAATTATCAAATTGACAGATTCCAGTTTTATGCGAACACTCGAGACGGCGGTAAATATGGGATGGCCAGTACTTCTGGAAGAAATCGGGGAAACTTTGGATCCAACTTTAGGGCCAATACTGTTAAAACAAACTTTTGTTCAGGTAAGTGCAACCTTACCAGAATCTTTCAATGAGATCAATTGTAGAACTATATATATATATATATATATATATATATATATGTATATATATATATATATATATGTATATATATATATATATATATATGTATATATATTATATATATATCTCACAGATGAAACTAAGAAAGAGGAATATAAGGAATCATCTGAAAAATCTGTAAATGTCTTAGGCAAGCTAAGATACTTTTTGGAAACTACTAACGAAATTTTGCTTTATATACTTACCAAATTTTAATGACAAAATGATCTTTAATCATTTTCATTTCCCATAGGGTGGCAGAACTCTAATACGTTTAGGCGATAATGATGTTGAATATAATGACAAGTTCAAATTTTACATCACTACCAAGTTAGCAAATCCTCATTATTTGCCAGAAATTTGTATTCAAGTGACTATAGTCAATTTTACAGTAACTTTATCTGGACTGGAAGATCAACTGCTTGCGTAAGATTAATTTTTATTCAAAGTGTACTGTACTTTATTAAAGCTAATGGCCGATTTTGTCGTCAAATACTCAGCGCATATAATATTATCATAGGGATGTAGTGAGACTTGAGAGACCAGATCTTGAACAACTTAGATCCGAACTTATTGTTCGTATAAATGCTGACAAATCCCAATTGAAAGGAATAGAAGACAAAATCTTATATTTGCTGTATCATTCCGAAGGCAACATTTTGGATGATGAAGAATTGATAGAGACACTGAACGACAGTAAGGTAAACCTATTTCTTCCGATATGTGTAAATATTTTTAAGCTTATTTTTATTTAAAAAAATATACTCGCAGCTTAACCCCTAGACTAACGAAAGAAAAAATACTTATTGTAGGAAACGTCTGCTATAATTGAAGCACGTTTAATTGAATCGGAAGCAACTGAAGAAAAGATATCAATTGCCCGAGAAAAATACAGAGCAGTAGCTATAAGAGGTTCTGTTTTATATTTCGTAGTAGCTCAACTAGCAGACATAGATCCTATGTACCAATTTTCGTTAAAATATTTTAATCAGGTAATCAATTAATATTCTACAAATTATGGATATATAAAGAAATTAAAATAAATGTAGTTACTCTGAATAGTAGTGAACTATTCTTGTAATTTTCAGGTATTTAATACAGTGATTGAAATAAGTGAGAAAAATGAAAATTTAGACATACGTCTTGAGATTTTACTGCGAGAAATAACACTTGCAGTGTATACTAATGTATCAAGAGGTTTATTTGAGAGACATAAACTTGTTTACAGTTTTTTGTTATGTGTTTCTATTTTGCAACAAAATAAAACCATAAGTGACGGACAATGGAGCTTTTTACTTAGAGGACCCATAGGTTCTAAAGGTGAGTAGTAATACGTTATAATTATTCCGTATTAATACTTTATACTTGAGGCTGAAGGAAGAAGTCTATATAATGGAGCTAAAAGAAACATTCGGGCTGGTCAAAATTTACTTGCTTAGTAATATTCTTGAAATATCTTCTTATAATTATGTACAGTGAAAATTATTTTATCATTTTAGTGGGGGGTCCTAAACCAGATTCACCAGCTGTAACCGAAGCAATGTGGAATTCTGCTAATTATTTGGCAACCACTTACACACGATTTAAAGAACTCCCTAATGATTTAATGACGACAATTCAAATTCAATTGGGAGATTTGGACCTAGTAAGTAATCATAATACATCTGCGGTAAGCGCCAATATCTAAGAAAAGTGACACTTCAAATAAGTACACTTCATATTTTAATCACTATGAAATTATTACATCGTTTCAGCAACAATTCAATAACCCTAAAAAAATATTTTCTCCTGTAATGTGTCAGATGTGTGGGCCAACTTATTCTGGTTACAATAGCATGCTTAAGTATTAGAAGAGTGACCGGCAAGAGAAGATCCCAGCGATTCGGAGCTGACTCTAATAAAATAACTGTAGTGTCAATGATGATAAGTATATTGGGATTTCGGTAGGACTCTTGGTACAAAATAAGCTCAAGGTCTGCTGTGCCGCCTCGCTTATCCCCGACTACATGTCAAGGTTGCTATTCTTGAAAATAAACGAGGAAGAATATTCAGGAAAAGATAAAAAAGTGATTTTCTACTCCCTCAGTTTTAAGATAGGCGGGAAAAAATTTTTGTTATGTTTTTTAAAGCCTGCAAGAAAATATTATTCCCCAAAAGTTCGCTGCCATCAATAAATTTAGTATTGACTAGCAGTCTTTTGCAGTGCTTTTTTCCTCCATTCCATTGATTCTCTTTTGAAGAAGTACGTAGTACAGAACTTCAGCGTCATCCATTGTAATATTTGTTTTCAACAAGTCCACGGGGTTTTCTCCATCAACATCTGTCCGAAGTTGAAAGACATTAGATCTACCTTATTTTAATATTTAAATCTAAATACCACTTGTATCTGAAATCACCAAATATTTGATATATCTTTCACTTTTAGATATTTTTTTTTATTTTTGTCACACAAGATTGAAAAATGATCATAAATGAACTTTAATTTGATTTTCGTTTTAATAATAATATCTTTAATGTCCAACAGTTACCCATTTACAGAACAATATAAGTAAAATTATTATAAATATATGCAAACACATCAGAGAAAAGAAAATAAATACAGGGTTGGGATAAAGTATAGAACCAAGTAAATATCTTTAAAACGAAACGGACGATATTTTTGAAATTTTGTAGGTAAGTGCAATGGGCCAAAATGCATCTGATGTACATTTTTTTGTTAATAATATATTTCCGGTTTAACCGGAAATACCCTCAACTTTTTTCATTTAAATGGGACACCTTGTATATTTTTGCGGATTTTGAAAGAGCTTGTTATTTCTCGAATTTGTACATACTGGGTTTAGTGGAAATACTTTGTAAAAACGAGAAATAACTCACTTTTAGTTGTAGAATAAGTAAATTTATTTACTTTAGACTAATATGAATAGTAATTTAAACAAAATTAATTCAAATGTTCAAAATGCTTTCCGTTCACCTCCTGACAATATGCCAGCCTATTAACAAATTCTTGAGTCACTCTTTCCAAGACTTCTCCACGTATTAGTTCACATTCATCAATAATTCGTTGTCTCAATTCCTGCAAGCATGTTGGTCGTTTAACGTAAACAAGTGATTTTAGATTACCCCAAAGAAAAAAATGTAATGGGCTTAGATCCTGTGAACGAGCAGGGCACTTTATGAATCGATCACCATAATCGATCATCATTAATATTTCAATACGATCTCGACTCTGTCATAAATTCTGAAATGGACCCTGACCAGGAAATTAAGATCAGAATTGAAATGGCTCGAAAGGCATTTATGAAATATTCCACAATGCTTACAAACAGAAATCTAAACCTTGGCATCAGATTGAGATTCGTGGAGTGTTATGTGTGGTCAGTGTTAATGTACGGAGTAGAAACTTGGACGCTAAAGACTCAAATGATTAAAAAGCTTGAAGCATTTGAGATGTGGCTCTATAGGCGCATTCTGAAGATACCTTGGACCGACAGAATAACCAACGACGAAGTGTTGAGACGCATCGGCCGAAAACGAAAGCTGCTCACAATCATTAAGATAAGAAAAATATCTTACATAGGACACATATTACGCAATGACAAATGTCTACTGTTACAAAATATTATGCAGGGCAGAATTGAGGGGAAGAAGGGTATCGGCAGAAAGAAAAAATCCTGGCTCCGAAACATTAGAGAGTGGACAAATCTCAGCGTTGGAGAACTGTTCCATGTTGCAAAAGACAGAGAAGAATTTAGAAAAGTGGTCGCCAACCTTCTATGAGAAGACGGCATGAAAAGAAGAAGACGATCTTTTTCACTTAAATGAACCATTCTTAATCGTACGATTTATTTACGTAAATTACAATTTGACAGTTTGGCATCAGTTACCTACTAAATAGTACTTGTTTATTTCTTACCATTAATACAAACAATATCAATGTGTTTATCTAAATGGTATTTTACTCTAATGTATAAAAACTTAAAAGTGATTTATTAAAGTGCTGTATTCCTCGTTTTTGCAGATTTTTTACACTAAACCCAGTATGTACGAATTCGAAATAACAAGATCTTTCAAAATCTGCAAAAATGTATAGGATGTCCCATTTAAATGAAAAAACTAAAGGATATTTCCGGTTAAACCGGAAGTATATTATTAACAAAAAATGTGCATCAGCTGCATTTTGCCCCATTGCACTTACTTACAAAATTTCTTAAATATGATCCGTTTCGTTTTAAAGATATTTACTTGGTTCCATACTTTAACCCAATCATGTATAAAAAAAAAATGATTGTAATGGACTTAATATACACAGTCGATATTAAGAAAAACATAATTACCAAAAATTGAATAATCCACATAAATATTTGCCATTTTAACTAATTTACTCAAAGTACAATAAAATATGTCACAATGATTACAAATACAATTATACGGATTTAGAATTTTGTGTTCATTTCTAGAAACTTCAAATTCATGAAAAGTTCACTATCCCATGTAAAACAAATTGGACAGAATTGTTAGATGATTTCGACAAACTTCTGTTGGTAAAAACTTTGCAAGAAGAAAAAGTAATATTTTGTATAACAGAATATGTCAAAATTAAGTTGGGGAAAACTTTCATAGAAAGTCCAATGATTTCAATCAAGATGTTGTAAGTGTTTTAATTTAATGTCTAGTTTATTTCAAAAAAAGTAGTTCACATCCATGAATTCGTTAATCCTCCCCATTAGTATATTTTTATTTTTAAACCAAACATTAAGCAAATTCAAATTAAAATTTAAAAAGTTTAAATCATCAATATCTTTAATATGATTCCATTTATATAGATATCAAGATACATCAAATGCAATTCCACTAATATTTGTCCTAAGTACTGGATCTGATCCATTTGGGGCATTCCAAAGATTTGCAAGTGAAATGGGTTATCTCAACAGGATCAGATCTATTTCCCTAGGTCAGGGTCAAGGTCCTGTTGCGGAAAAAATGATTGCAGAAGCTCTTGAAACTGGAGACTGGATATTCTTACAGGTAACTTTTTTAAACCAATGATAAAATTATAGTCATTTAGTCAGTAGAAAAGGAAGAACCATATAAGATTATGAACTTGGCAAGTATTGTCGATATAAGGAAGACATCTATCCATAGGATGGTTGACGAGCTAAATAAAGTCGCGCTGCAAAGATGAAGCACTGTTTTAACATTTCATAGTCATAAAGATCACACGATAACCAGAAAGGATCGGTTTATGTAAAATGTAAAGTAAATGAGAGTGTTCTAAAAAAAGCAAAATTGTCATAATGTAACAGTTTCTGTAATTTAATAACTAATTACAGAATTGTCACTTGGCCACCTCTTGGATGTTACCCATGGAAAAAATAGTTTTAAATATTGCCAGGGACAGTATGAAGATCAACCAAGATTTCAGATTATATATGAGCTCTATGCCCTCGAAGAATTTTCCTGTGTCAGTTTTGCAGAATTCTGTTAAAGTTACCAACGAACCTCCAAAAGGATTAAGGGCGAACGTCAAAAGGTCTTTCAGTGAAATGGAAAAGGATTTCTTTGAGGTTCATCGTAAGTGTTAAATGAATAAATTAAATATCAAGAATAATTCAGGGATGATTGGTAGTATATCTTTTAACATTTTAACATTTTTAGATTTACAACAAAAGTGGAGAACGATGATTTTTGGCTTGTGTATGTTTCATGCGGTGATACAAGAAAGGAAAAAGTTTGGCCCTCTTGGCTGGAACATAGTATACGAATTTACCGATAGCGACAGAGATTTTGCGTTCAACACTTTAAAAATGTTTTGTGCTGAAGGAAAAGTTCCTTGGGACGCATTGGACTATCTAACAGGTAAAAATAGACAAAAATCTCTACTTTGTTATATGTTTTTTTAAGGACAGTTACTTATTCGCACTTTATTTATTGCGTACAAAAGTAAAAGATAAGAACGTTTAATTTTCTGTTATGTACCAGTAAAGGATAAGAACGTTTAATTTTATTTATAGGGGAAATAACATACGGCGGTAGAGTAACCGACTATTGGGATCTTCGATGTCTAAAAACTATTTTAAAAATTTTTTTCGCCGAGAAGACGATAAACCCAAGTTATGTCTATTCAGCATCAGGCGTTTATTATTGCCCTACTTTGGCAACCATCGAAGAAATCAAAACTTTTTTGGACAACCTGCCTATTATTGAAGCTCCGGAAATTTTTGGAATGCACGAAAATGCAAATATTGCGTTCCAGGTATGGTTTTTAAAATGATGATAATCCCTCTATTTAAAAAGTATAAATGTTTCGGGTTTCGCACTTTGTACCGGATCCCAAGGTAAAACTACAATAAAAAAGTTTACTTATTTTTTTCTTACTATAACCTTAAATACTATGAGCTCCGAAATAAATAGTTTTAATATAAAGGAATATAACAAATCCAGCCTTAGTCAATTAATTTTATATTTTGTGCATCTTTTCTTAGATGTTAAAGGTAATTTTTAAATACCTTGTTGACTGAGTTCTGGTTTATAAAGTTATGAATCACTATTTAAATTTTAAATTGTAGATAAAAGAGACTCAAACTGTAATAAGAACAATAATGGAAAGTCAACCAAGAGCTGGAGGAGCCGAAACAGGAAGATCATCTGACGAAATAGCTTTTGAATTAGCTGAAGGAATAATTAATTCAATTGCGACAAATTTATCTTTAGATGACTGTAACGTCTTTATGTATAAGGTTAGTTAAACCATTTTATAAAATGTATATTTTCATTTTTACGTGTATTTTTCAGAAAGACAAGAAAGGAAGAATGCCATCACTGACCACCGTGTTAACCCAAGAAGTTGACCGATACAATAAACTACTTAAGTTGATCCATACTTCAATGAATCAACTACAAAAGGCAATCAAAGGTTTAGTTGTGATGTCAGATGCTTTAGAAGAAGTTTTCAAAGCTTTTTTAAATAACATGGTAAATCTTATTTCATTTTTAATTACATTGATAGAAAAACATAAAATGATTAGGCCAAATGGCACTGATTATTGTAGCATGGAAGTGATAACAAAGTATTGGATAGACGATTACGAAATTAAATCTGAAGTTTCTAAACCTTTAAAATAGTATATTAGGCGACGTTTTTTCGTAGTTATAATAACAACGCTTATTGGCAATAAAGGTGTGTTGTCAAACTAAAAACGTTGAAAGACTTCTATAATACACCCATTAAACATTTTTCGTTACCATAACGATAGTAATAAAAAAGTGTATGTCGTCTTAAATGATTTCGTTGTCACTATTTGATTCAAAAAATGTATTTCAATTTATAAAATTAATTTTAAGTAAGCTAAAAAATTGAATTTTTGGTCCTCATTTACCGCCTATTGGCGACTCCAACATTTATTTTCACATGCTCTCCTTCTAGGATTACTGGACAAATAAAAGTAGGTAAAGTAAATAGATTTTTTCATGAGCTCTCGAACAACAATACAGTGCGCCAATTGAAGCCGGCAACCGGCTGACGAAATAGTAAAAACAGTTTTAAAAACATCGAATAGGTAGTTAGGTTACTTTATTCCCGTGATTGTGTACTACGCTATAGATAGCGTGCTTTCTATATCGTACAATTTAAACGACAATGTGACAAAGTTCGTTAATAACTAACTACCTTATAACATTAAATTATACAAAAAAGTACAACTAAATAAGTAGAATTATAACACTAATTAAGCGCATTACCAGAAACGTTCAGAGATAAATTTTGTAACTAACAAATTAGATTCTCTCGACGCGAGATGAAATTGAAATGGCGATGTTGTTAAAGTCAGTAGTATACTGTCCACCTACGTATCTGTGACGTGAGTTCATGAGAAAATTCCATTTGCTCTAAATTTCGAACCTCTGTTATAAATGATAGTATGATTGCGAAGGCATTTTTTTAAGGTCCGATCTGTCGTGAAATTAAAAGCACAATGAAAATTAAATAAAGCGTTGCGCAGATTTGTTGTGCATTGTCTCTAGTATGCCGATCGATCGCGTCACGTCGCAATTGTCAGTTTTGAGTGTGCATAGTGAGATGATAAACATGCATACAACAATAGATTCTGCCGCCAAGTGTAAAGTATGTGATCTAATTCGAGTTTTTCGTGCTGATGAGATCAATGCAGCCGAAATTCATCGATTAAGGGTTCATTTCCACATATCATCCGATGATACAATCTTCCGGAATATATGTTACTGGTGGAAAAATTCAATATTAAAAAAATATTTTATCCAACATTGGATATTATTTATCCTCATTTTTGAGTGTGCTGGAATGTTTTGAAATAATTTTGCGATTTGTTATTTTTGCATTTCAAAATGAATACTCAAAGATGATGATTATTAAATCAATCATCTTATTTATGTTTTAAAAAACCGAACTGTCTGGTTAATACAATGCCGCTAACAGTCAAGTTTTTATTAAAGTTACTAGTGAACAGACACTATTTTTATTGTTAAAGCGCAATTTTTAACCAATGGAAATTGACATTTTTATTTTTACGATACGATTATTATTCGGATATCGGATGATTGATCGGTGGAAATGAACCAACTTTCTTTAATGACAGCAAAGTGAGGCCGTTAATGGCGCAGGAACTTTATTGATGCAGGACATACAGATGTTCATGAAATATGCAGTCAAAGAAAAAAGATGGTATTAACTGATAAGCTTGTTCGGTTCACAACTTCACACTTGGAGGGAGACTTGTTGTAGGTGTGTTTACATGCTCACTGAGCGCTCAGAACTGACAAGTGCAACGGGACGCAATCGACGGACAAATTAGAGACATTACTCAACACATCTGCGCAAAGCTTCATCGGATTTTCACTGTGGTTTTAATTTCGCCATCGATCGGACCTTAAAAAAATCGTTTTGTCTAGGTACACGCGAAAATGTCATCAGTGTGTATGACGTAGGAAATTTGCGTACACCGACTTGAGGGTGCGTAAGTGCACGTAAATTTTTAATAATAGTTTTTTAGAAGTTATTTTTTATTAATATTTTAAGGCATGTTATTTTAAACAAAATATAATATATATCAATGATTTATCTTAAAGGAACTTGACCTAACAAAACAGACACCGTCAAGTAGGTGCACGCAAATTTCTACGTTAATATCAATAAAAACAGTAAAACATGGATTCGTGTATAACCTTAAATATTCAGGCCAATTATGTAAAATCTGGACCGAGTGAGTGTGTGTGCGAGAGAGAATGAATGGTCATGAACATAACTAGCGAGAGGGAGAGAGGGCAATAAAAGGGGAAACAATCATTAGTGTTAATATTGAAGTTATGACGATTTTATAAAGTTTTGAAGGTTTTTATTTTTTTTGTCATAAAAGTTTTTTAATGGTAAAATACTGTGCTGCTTTCAACTGTTGTAAGGGGTATGAGAAACGTGTTAAGTTTCACAGGTAAATGAATTCTTAATGCTCTGCTAATACGGATAAATACATTTATTGGGAATAACATTATTTAATTTTCGTAGGTTTGAGATAAATTTAAGAAAACAATTATTTTAAACACGTTTTCTTTTTCTTTTTCCTACTTTAACGAACACATCACATTTGAAAATGTCTAAAAAAACAATTATTTGTAAAACCATTGTTTATTTGCACATTTAAAAAAAAATGCAAATTAAATGTTATTTTTATTTTGTATACATACTCGTATGTGTGAATAGATATTTAAAAGATCTATCAATTGATATATTGCAAGACTCACTTTTCTATGTAAAAATTTGTTGATGACGTCATCACGCTCACAGAGGTGACGTCAAAAATAAAAAGGTGATCTGACGAAGCGCCTAATTAAAATAAAAATCGACGGGTTTCAGCATTTTGCCCTAAAATCGCCGATTTACAAAATAATGAATTTATTCCTTTCATTTGGACCATACCGTATATGGTCTAAGATCTACCGCGAGAAAGTTGTTAGATGGGTATCAATAAAATATTTTTTGTATTGAAAAAGCTAATATCTTCATATTTCTAGGTGCCGGGTATGTGGAACAAAATTGCCTACAATTCTTTAAAAAGCCTTGGAAGTTGGACAAGAGATTTAATTTTAAGACTTGATTTTATATACGTAAGTGAATTTTATATATCGATTCTAAACGATCGAAATAATTACCAGCGACAAACTTTTCTGCAAGATTTGTTTTTATTTTCATTTGTTCCCTACGTTATATTTTAGTTTTGGGTTAGATATGGAAATCCCACATCCTATTGGTTATCTGGGTTTTACTTCCCACAAGGATTTCTTACCGGAGTCTTACAAACTCATGCAAGAAAATACAATTTGCCCATTGATGAACTGAAATATGACTTTAAAATATATAATTTTATCATCGAACAAGAAAGCATTAAGAAAGCACATGAAGAAGCCGATAAAGAGGTAAATAAATAAATAATAATTGTAAAAAGTTCCAAAAACCAGCACTTTAAAGCATGTCTCAGTAAAAAAGAATTACAGATTAATATAGTAGCACAAATTAACATTCTAGAAAAAATGATTCAGCTTAAAAATACAAAATTAATCTAGTAGAAAAATATTTTTTTATTTATAGGTTTATGAAGCTTATAACTTGTATGAAGTGCCTATAGATGGAGTTATTATTCACGGAATATTTATTGATGCTGCTAGATGGGATTTTAACAATAAATTACTAGTAGATGCTCGACCAGGTACTATCTATATACAGAGTGTATTAGTTGTAGTCATAAACAAATTATGCAGGGTTGGCTTCGTTATAAGTTCTATTTAACAAATGTGTGACGAATAAGAAATACCTGTTTTTTGTATTTATAGTTAACAATAATTGATTTTTCCAAAAATTTGTTGTCATACAACCAGTCTATTTAAGTTTTTTTTATTTAAGAGGAACGTTTGCTTTTAACTTCGATAGTGTATTGGGAAAAGTAAAATTCGATAGAGGACGCTGCCAAATGTCAATCAAAGCAATAAAACATAAACAAACTTTCGTAAACAGTGCATTGTGCTTTCTAGCTTGTATGTTGGAGGTGTTTTTAAAGTGTGTGTTTGTTGTGTTTTTTTGAACTGTTGCAATATACCAATTGAGGAAAATTTATAAAAAGATAAATGGGAATTGTTCCCTTTTCGACTAAGACAATAAAATAAGTAACAATTTCGATTGTAAAGAGCCATGATCGATGGTCTATTGACGTAATAATAACAGTTTCATTACAAAATAGTAAAAGTAAAGCAAGTAAAACAAAATGACATAATGAGAACATGAAAATAACTCCATCATAAGGAATAACACACTTTGCTTTGTTTGTTATTGTTTTTGTTTTACTACTTTGTGATAGGTCCCCTTTTTTTCATCCGAGGTCATATTCGAATTATACTCCGGCCAACATTAGTGAACTGGTGTAAATATATCTATTAACTTGAAAAATATAGCGTCCATGGAAGAATAACAATCCAACAGACCATAATGAAGAAAGGGAACGACTACCGATTTATTTTGAAAGGAAATGATTACAGATTCCTTTTGAGATTGAACCTAATACAAGTCAAGTAATAACATTTAATTTTTAATAAAAATATTTAATTAAATATTGCCAAAATCTAGTGCTTAACGTGTTTGAAGCTCGAAATGGAAAAATCTGAAGGAATTGATCAAATTGTTTTCTTCGCACTAAAAGCTACAAGAAAGAATATGTAAACTTAACGTAACATCAAGAATCTTATTGTTTTTTTTTATTTTGATTGAACAAACACCTAAGGGTGTTCCTAACATTAAAACTGGACAATAAACACACCACTAATTAAAAAATACAAAAAACACCTTAATATTTCTTTACATTAAGATTAACGCTATTGTGACAGAGCACTAAGTTTCCGTTAACATTTTGTTAAAAAACTCTAATCAAAAATGTTATTAAATTAAATATTATTAAAAATGATATTAAACAACAACGCTAAACAATGATTTGAAAATGTAGAAGAAATCCAGTTACAAAACAAAATAGCTTTCTTGTGTAGTGCAACGGAACCTCTATCTTTTACTGGAAATTATTTTAATAATAATTTATTATCATTTTTTATTGTTATAGCTAAATAATAAACTAATTATAAATACATTAATTGCATTTTATTTGATAAGTATAAGCAATTTATTAGAGAAATCAATTAAAAACTTTCAACTGAACTAGTATTAATTTACTCAAAGAAAGTTCGACCCTGTTCCTCTGCACTTCTGATAAGACTATTTTACTTTATTATCACGCTGCACTGTTGTCAAATTTCAGGGTTTCTAATTGTAGGATATATTTTCTCAACGAATTTAAACTCTACTACAAGTATCTATCACAAAATTTAAATTTGAAAATGCCGCGTCTACATATATTTTAAATTGTTTACCGAAGTGGCGTATTTATTATGTTAGAAAATAGACAATTTTAAAATTGTCGCCAACGTTTTCACCTATTTTAAGATCTTCAGAATGGACAAGCATTTGCCATGGTCATTTCCCGACGAAACGCCTTATATAATTAATTATATACTTTTAGGTGAAATAAATCCGTCCTTACCATGCCTATGGTTAAAACCGACACAAAGTTTACCAGAAAACGACACTAGATACGTTTCACCAATGTACAAGACTTCAATTAGGGCTGGAGTGCTATCAACTACGGGACACAGTACCAATTTTGTAATAGCCGTTTTTATTCCCAGCAAACAGACCCAAAGTTATTGGATATTGAAAGGAACGGCGTTACTAACGCAAGTTACAGACTAGTTCTGTGTTTTAATAAGGATAATTGTTCATTATTCATAGTGATTTTATTTCTATATGATGACTATTTTATTTATTATATACAATATTTATACATTTTTGTTTTACTGCCTAATTTTAAATTCGTGGCTTTTTTATATTTGTATAAATATTGCACTGAAATAATATTCTCTTTTAGAAAACATTGGAAATATACAGTTCATTCAGTGTATCTTTACTTGGGCGTTATTAATACATGATAATATAAAGTGTAGAAACCACTTATGGAATAAAATTATTTTTGCCGTTATTTTAGAGATTTGTGAATAATACTGGGTGTCAAATTTTAACTGAATTGTACGTTCTTCAAACGAAAACCTAAATATACAGGTGCTTCGTGTAAGAACAACACACCCTATATACTGTTTTTCCAACGGAATACCTTGTATCATTGTATATTTTTGAAAATTGCTCAAGAAGTCGACTTCAAAAACCTATAGGTAATACTTATGGTCTAAATAAGAATTTCAAAATTTCACCCTGTACTTATTCTTTGAGGCCATAAGTCTTATAGATCGTTGAAGAGAGATTGTCGAGGAGCTTTCATAATATACAATGATATGGGGTGTCTCATTGACAAAACAGATTACCAGACGTACTGGCCTTGTTTTGATCACTCTGTATATTTCCATTTTCCTTTGCAGCATGCACAATTCATTTCAAAATAGACATTTACCGGTGTTTTTTATAAATCTCTAAAATAACGATAAAGATAATGTTATTTTCACAGCGTAAAAACATCTATGAAGACTATTTTTTTAGAAATCATGACAAGCAGTACTTTATTATGGAGACTGACACAAACTCAATTCTTTAACGTGGTTGTCAGTTATCAATTTAGTTTTGTATTACTGAATTTCGATTTATTCTGTGTTAAAAATGACCTTAATTATTTTTTAAATAGAAGAGGGGAGGTAACAAATTTTCCCAATTTAATAGAAATAAAGGTTTCAAAAACGCAAATATTTAATAAAATATATACATATTATAACAATATAAATATGTTACACTTGCATTTTGGTATAACAAATATTTACAAAGGGAATGTTTTAATTTTGATTATTAATAAATATGGTTAATTTTTAGTGTGACATTGTAACTAAAGCCTGTTGAATATGTAAAATCTCTGTTGGTAAAAATTCCCTGTAATATTTGCGTGTCTCTTCAGAGTAATTATTATAACTATCCATAAACTTTAAAGCTATATTTACTTCTTGAAGGAGATCTGAAGCTTTCGGGCTAAAAATATTTTACGTAATTTAAGTGATAAATTTGAATTTCATGGGATTATATTAAATACATCAATTCGAGCACTACATAGGTCTTTAATAAATTATTTATTCGTTAATCTTTTATCTTACCTGCTGTTGCATTTAGTAAGCTGTAGAATATAATTACTCATATATTTAATAAAATCCCGATTTAAATTCGTATGGAATTGTTTTAGAATTGTATGAACGCCAACTGAAAAAGCTATACCATCAATTTGATCAGTTGTTCTTTTACTGAGATTCCCTGAAAAGTAAAAAATCTTAAATAAAAAATGTCCATATCCTAAAATATTGTTCCGGCGAAAAAAATGCAGTTGTGGGATAGTTTGAATAGACATTCTATATATAGATAAAAAATTATCTGACAACTCTCTTAAATAATCTAGCCCAATTAACAAAGATCATCTCCCGTCACTGTTTTGTAATAGTATCTATTGATCTAGTGTCATAAATAAAGGGTATTGTTTATTTTTGCCTTTTCACTTTGCCATTGAGGAACTGTACTAGATTACCCGCCATCATATTTTTTTCCATAAATCAAAGGAACTGTCGGATGATTTGTATTTCTAGGTCAAGAACCAATAGAAATCCTTAGAGGTTAAGACTGTTGTATACCTTTTTATTTCCCTATATTTAAATAAGTTGACTGAGTTTATTTCATTATCAATCTTCAACCAAATGTTTGACCAAATTATTATTCATTCATTGCCCTAATTTACTGCTTAATGCTGTCATTTAAATGCTCAAAGCTGGATTAATAAAAGTGATCAAATTCAAATCAGTCTCCTATGCTATGTCCTAAAGTGATACTGGTTAGTGAAGCAAGAATAACTAGTGATATTGATGATCTTGAAATTGCGCTAGATGGTTACAATATAATACGATGCAATTCTTCAAAACGTTCTACAAGTAAAGTATTATATACATTAGAGACAATATAAAATTTGTCAATGGAAATAGTTTTGTCGTTCAAGGTAATTATTGGTGTAAGTTTATTTAAGTTGATCTTTGTTGTTTTCAATTACTATTGGGGTGCTTGAATCACTCACCCTCTAGCTCAGATGCAGTTTTTATGGAAAATTTAGAAAATATATTTACTTCTAATACGCGACGCATTTTAAATGATGATTTTAATTTAGACTTTCTAAGTAATATTTTTTATGCTGGTGAATATAAAAGCAACGTCCCGTATATAAACAAATTACTTCATCCGCTGCGATCGAGAGAAACATTAAATGGGACGCTTTTACTTTTAACTCTTTAGTCAGAAATGAGGTTTCGAATTTATTGAAGATTAAAAAAGAACGATACTATTGACAAAATTGATAGATATCAGAATAATTATAAACTAATGTGGAAGATATTAAATATATTGATAAATGCAAAGAATGAACATTTTCCTAATCTTATTGTATTTGAAATAAACAACCTAAAAATATTTGAATGTGACCAAAATTAAATTGTAAATAAATTCAATAACTACTATATTTATAGCATTCAAGAAACAGCTGAAAGGATTACTCAAGATGAAGCGTGGAAGTTTTGCAATTACAACTTTTCTGATTTTAAAATGTTAACAATGAATGACTTACGGGTAATCATTAACTCTCTTGATAATAAATGTGTACTACACATAAAATTCTTAGTTCTAAAATATTAAAAGAAGTTTTTCAAACGTCTGGTCATGTTATATTGAAAAAATGCCTCTTCAAACAGCTAAAATTCAAAGTTATTTAAAAGTTAGTACTTTTATTCCAATCCCTAAAGTTAACAATACAATCAAAGCTGCTGAATTTCGTCCTATAAATACACTTCCCCCCATTGACAAATGTTTAGAGATAGTCGTTTACATACAACTACTAGAGCACATTGAAAGCAATTAAATTTTAATGACTAATCAATCAGCCTTTCGAAAAATGAATTCTTGCGAATGAACACTTCCATTCTCTGTGCCATTTTAAATCAAAATTAGATAGTAATAAGTATATTGTGGCCATTTTTTTCGAATTAAAACGGGCGTTTGAAACTATTGATCGAAGTATACATTTGACGAAGTTAAGGGGATACGGGCTAAGTGGTAATGTTCTGGAGTGGTTTGTTGACTATTTACTTGACAGGAATCAAAAAGTTCACGATAATATTTCAGCTGAAGTTGATAGGATGAAGGTAGTGTTTTGGGACCTCTTCTTTTTATTTTGTATTTCTATAACGTAGACTTGTTTGTGGAATGTGACTTTATCAATATATTTGCTGATGACATTTTAATTGCATGTAATGATACAAATTTAGAAAATGTAATTTAAAAATGAACTTGACGCTATCATATATCACTAAATATGTAAATCTTAATAAGCTTAAATTAAATATGGGTAAAACTAAGGCAATGATAATTACATCAAAGTATAAATATGCCAATATTAATTTTTATACAGTTAGTATTAAGATAGATGATAAGAACATTGATATTGGTACATCGATTAAATACCAGGGGTTTCAGCTTATTCATCTTTTATCTTTTGCTGATCATTTTAACTATATTTAAAAAAACAAAAAATTCTATTTCTTTTCAAGGGTGGCTAATAATTTGTCAACACAAAACAACTGAAACAAAAATTACAGCATAACATTCAATTATTCAGCCACATTTTCATTATTGTTCCTCTGTTATATATTTGTGTCAATTAAATCAAACATCCCAACTGAAAAAATTACAAAATCGTGATATGAGAATTATTCTAAAATGTAGTAGATACATATCCATCACCATAATGTCAAATTCTCTGCAACTACCATATTTTCAGAAGTTTGTAAATTTTAATTACAACGTTCATAATTATAATACCCGAAATAGTGCTAATATTCATATTATTAATCCTAACTCATTTTCAGCTAGAAACTCTTTGTTTGTCAAAGGTTTTGATGACATTAATAAACTCCCACCCACAATTAAGCAAAGTAATACAGTTAGATCGTTTAAGAATAATATAGTGAAGTTTATTAAAAATTACAGTTAAATATATTAATTTAGTGTTATTTGCTATTTTTATTTGTAAATGTAATGGTTTTTTTTGTGTTTTACCAAACTTTAAACATCTTATGTTTATGTACTTTGAACAGTTTGTATATTAGGATTATCTATTTAAGTACTTCTTCTTTTTAATTTACAGAAAGAAATCGCGTATAAATAGCAGTAAGCTGAGGAGTGATTAAGTAATATTTTAAAATTGTTTTCACTTGCGACCTCTAGCGGATTTTAGTTTCATGCAAAAGTTAAGCCCAATTTTAAATAAAACTAACGTAAAATATATCTACATCAGATAAACCATCTTACATAGCTATCTATAAAAATATTACCTGTATTTTGTGGCAAAAACAGCTTCTGCAAATGTGATATCACAAATATAAACACAGTAATAGAATGATCCAAATTATTTTTCGAAGTACTATATATTTTATTCAATGGTTGATTAAGTCCTGCATAATCGAAATAGCTTGATAAAGAATGTAACAAATTTTCACTGGGATGGAATTTATCATTCTTTATATCTATTAGCATTGATCTAAAACATTAAGATATTCATATATCTGTTTTGTTATTTTTTTATTATACAGTGAGGAGCATATGTATGGAAAGGGGTTTTAATTCTCTGTTCAGAAATATACAGGTTTTACAATTTGGTGCATTCATAACTGAGAAAATGGATTTTAAAAATGTAAAATTTGATAATGTCTTCACTTCAAAGTTTATATAGAATGAAGCATAGAACCTCACATAATTTAGAATGTATTTTCTAATTTATTTTACAATTATATTAAGTGTTTAAAGTGACATCCATTTACTTCTTGACAATAAGCACTGCGATCTTGGAATTCTCGTAGAATATTTTATATGACTTCACGGCTTAATTTTCTGAATTATGAATGCACCAAATGTAAAAACCTATATATTGCTGAGTAGAGAATTAAAATCCCTTTCAAAAGAGGTATCATACGACCTTTTTTCTCATTAAAAATTTTCAGGGGAGTTGTCATAATTCGGAGAGGGTAATTTTTTTATTCCATAACTTGTAAAATTAAGAATAAAAATCAACCTGTTTCAGGTTTTTCCTCAAAAGATCATAATAATGTTAATTTAATTATTTAATTTAATAATGTTAAAAATGAATGTATTCCATACATATGGACCTCACTGAGTTAAAAATGTTGCTTCGGTACCGCGGGAGAAATTTACATTTTAATATATTTAGAGGCATTTTCATTGAGCAAACTTTATTTTCCCCAATAATATTTACTCACTTATTTAATGAACGCAAAGAAGACTCTAAATTTTTAGCATTAAATTTGCAAGAAGTGTTCAAATAAAATGCTATCAAATTTCTAAGCAACTGCAACTGTCCAACCAATAAAACATTTTCCAGAAAGTCCGTCCATATTTTGGTGCAACGATTTACATACGTTTGGTAAACTTTTAAAGGATTTGTAAGTTCTTCTGTCTGCTTCATCTCATTTTGTATCGAGGTAAGTATGTTGGTCCAAGCTACCTGTTTTAAATTTTTGTTTTCAAGGTAACCTAAAAAAAATTCGAAACAGAAGTCTTCTACTTAAAACCTCTCAATCGACCAATATAAATCGCAAAATACGTCATTTAACAGATAACAGTAACTATTTGCAACAAAACACATCAACGACGATACTGTGAAAAAAAAATCTGTAAAAACGAGGAATATGGCACTTTAATAAACTACAGTTTTTATACATTAGAGTAAAATATCATTTAGATAAACAAATTGATATTGTTTGTATTAATAGTAAGAAATAAACGAGTACTATGTACTACCTAACTGTTGCCAACTGTCAAATTGTAATTTACCGAAGTAAATTGTACGATTAAGAATGGTTCATTTAAGTGAAAAAGATCGTATTGAAATATTAATGATGGTCGGTTATAGTCATCGATTCAGAGAGGCCTGCTCGTTCTCCGGATCTAAGCCCATTAGATTTTTTCTTTGGGGTTATATCACGTGTTTACGTTAAACGACTAACATGCTTGCAGGAATTGAGACAAAGAATTATTGATGAATGTGAACTAATAAGTGAAGAAGTCTTAGAAATTGTGTTAATAGGCTGGCATATTGTCAGGAGGTGAACGGAGAGCATTTTGAACATTTGAATTAATTTTGTTTAAATTATAATTCTCATTAGTCTAAAGTAAATAAATTTACTTATTCTACAACTAAAAGTGAGTTATTTCTCGTTTTTAAAAATTATTTTCAGTAAACCCAGTATGTACAAATTCGAGAAATGACAAGCTCTTTCAAAATCTGCAAAATGATACAGGGTGTCCCATTCAAATTAAAAAAGTTGAGGGTATTTCCGTTTAAATCGGAAGTATATCATTAACAAAAAAATGTACATCAGATGCACTTTGCCCCACTGCATTTAGCTACATAAATTTCATAAATATCGTCCGTTTCGTTTTAAAGATATTTACTTGGTTCAATACTTTATCCCAACCCTGTATAAACAAATTGAACAAAATTTTTGTGCACAGTGACATATACTTATTTTATCCCTCAACACAACTATGCAATTCTATAGCGGATTTTGAAAGTGAACAAAAACTTTTTCTTACAGTAAAAATGAAAAATTTTAGCTGACATTATTAACATAGTCATGGCTGTATGATACTAAACAGAAATCGTTTGTCACTGTCACGACTCAAACAGTAAGAATTTTGTCGGGAATTATTTATAAAAAATAATTATAAATGTTTACGGTTGGTGATAAAATTTTGTATACACCACGTCAAAGTGAATTTATCGAACTCGCCTTGTACGCTTCGCTCACTCAGCTCGTTGTTCGATAAAGAATCATTTTACTGACTTAATAGATAAATAACTATTATTCAACAGTTGAAGACAAGTATCTTTTTTAGTTAGTAATATATCTATATAACAAATATCGTTAGTATTCATTACCTATCAGTTTTTGAAATCCATTGATAATCATAAATGAAAACAACCTATCTAAACCTACTAGTCCAGCTATTTCAATAGCTGAGGCTATTGAAGCAATGGTTTGCTTATTAATAATTTGTTTATGACTTTTATTATCATACCAAGTCAGAGTTGTATCTAAATAAACAGCAGATCTGCAATCAAATAATACATTAATTTAGAAACCAAAGAAACTATAAAAAAATATTTGTACCTCGGATCTGTTAATCTTATGACCTCTTTGGCCAATCTACCAATAAAATTGACACTTTGATCTATAGATGGATAAATTGGTATGGGCACATACCGACTTTGATAAACACTTTGCCATGGGTGAATTTTGTAACGGAGAAAGCCGTTACATTCTTGTTCAACATTATAATTAATAATACGGGTTACTTCCTCTTGCCAAATTTTTAAACCATTTATGTTTATGTAATCCTAAAAAATATTTCCCGTTATATAAAGTCACAAATCGTCCACTTTAACGAATATTTAACTATCTTTACAATGTTATTTTCAATTTACCTGTATATATTCAAAAGATCTCTTATATCCATCCATTATTTGAACTAACAATTTAAGTTTATGCTCAAGTTCTTCCTGTTTTGGTTTAATGCTGAAAGTTAGCTCCATATGCAATGCTTTAGAAATATGTTGTACTAATTCTTTACGTATACCATCTTCTAATAATTGTTTTGGATCCAAACAAACCACTCCCACTAGGGTACTCTTCATCATTCTCATACCTACAATTCATAATAAAATTTCTATTAAGTGTTTTGAATTAGGCTATAAGAAAGTCATGGCAAAGAGAGTTCATGAAACTCGAAACGCTTAGAATTAAGCTCAATCAACTGGGAAAATTTATATGGATCGACTCAGGAGCGGAAATTTCGACCTGAATAAGAAGATAACGGAAAAAAGGTGAGAGAACTTTTTATAAGGCCAATTAAACTAAATATGTCCTCGTTTTAGTACAAACTTAGATAACCATTGAAGAATGCCACTAATAATATAATCTCTTCTTGGAATATAAATAATTATACTTGCCTTGACTGAATACCGAAATTGAGTTAGTCAGTTCTGCAAATTCAAATCTTTCATCCAATTGCGTATATTCTTTAATTTTATCTTTATCGACTCGTGTTGGTAGTTCCTTTAATACTGTAGTTTGCATTTCAATGATCCTCGCTAGTTTTTCGAACATCATGCTCGGTATTATGTGCAAAACCTTTCTGACGTATATCTCTAACTCTTTGCTGTAATACTCCGAAACGGAAATCAAATCGTCGCTGTGAGCTTGGTTGATACGGAGTAGAGGAATTTCTAATGCTGATGAAAGTTTCAAGAATACTGCACGTAGTTTTATGACTAGAGTAGGTTCTTTTCTGATGCCTAATGAGAAAATTATTTAAATATTTTAAATTTTATAAATTTTTCTTTAACTTTTCAGGTGAAGTAGCTTAAGTATATCTAAAGAATTTAAATATTTTTGAACTAAGAACCAAATTTTTTTATTTTATAAAAATAAAGGGGCTAAAATAACATAGAATACATTTTAATAACTACCTTGTTGCATAATATTTGTATAATAATCAATTAACTCCCATGCGTAACTTATGTCCCCAATAATTTGTAAATTTATAAGAATATCCTCTTTAATGTTCATTGTTCTTATCATTTGATCCAAGTATTTTCTAGTTTCGGCTAAAAATTGTACTACTTGCATGTTATTATCCAATTGATGAAATTCTTGCACTTCTTCCAGGGCGTGTATTAACTGAACTAATTTTCTAGAAGAGCTACTGTTATCCTAAAATGTTATATACATTAATTAGAAGTGAGGAAATATCAATTTATTTAACCATAAGTAAGATCAAACCACTTCATTCATTCATCCTAGAAAAAAGTCAATAATTCCAAATAATCATTAACTTACCTGAACCAGTGAGTGTACTTCTTTGGAGATTTCAATAAACCACAGCTGCAAATTTTCGTTTTTTTGAATGCGAGACAAAGGTTTCGACCCACCAAATACATCGGACAGCTCCAACAATCTACCGTTACTTTCACCCTTAAAATCTTCCCATTGCGTTTCCTTGTTTGTTAATAATTCCTTGTACAAGTCTCTGACTGTCACCTCCAATTGAGCAGTGTTTAATAATAGTTTAAATAAAAGACTTGGGTTGCACTTAGCTTCTGATGTTACCAGCTCACGGAGCTGTTTTATTTTCTTTAGTTTATCAATTTGACCTGGTTTTAATACTGTGTGTAACATAAGCCAACGTACTGTTACGTTGCATTCTCTGATGGTGGTAATTATGTTATTTATATCTTTTAAAATATTTTCGTTTGTTATGGTACCGTCTTTTAGTAGGAGGGTGGTTAGTTTTAGGAGATTGGGAACGCTAGATCCATAGGAACTAGCTTGACTAAAAAATAAAATGGAATGGAATATAGAATAAAATTAGAAAGGAATAAAAAAAAATCATGACAAAAATTAAATTTAAACAGTTTTTCACCCATATATATTTTAATTTCCTGGACTAAAATAACTAAAATTCGTATCATAATAATAAAGTTTTGTGTAGATACTACAGCAGCTCTAATTATTTTTAATGATTTTGTTAAATATTTTTTTAAATAAAATCTGTATTTAAAATTGGTGAAATATATAATATGCATTTCTTTAATTATTTACCTCTTAACATTTATTATCTCTAAAGTATTGTTTAAAGCAGACCTTGCCGCTCTAAAAGGTTCCCATGTTTCAACCAAATTCATAGTATAACCCATATATAATGATATGACCCAATTATCTGGAAAATATTTGTCTACAATTTCTCTCATAACTGCTGTTTGCGTGTGAAGAATATCCGTAGAAAAAAATAAACAAACATATAACATTGCTGCTTGATTTGCAAGTGCTGTACTTCTATGTTTTGGTAGCGGATAAACTGCTACCTGATTGTAAATATCATCAGATCTTAAACGTCCTACTACATAGTCTACATATATTGGTTTAAGTTGGATTCTCCTAAAAATACAATTTTTATTGTTAAATTTACGTATTCTTACATTACAGACATGTACAATTTGTAAAATATAAGATGAAATGTGAGTCTAGGGTGCGCAGTAGCTTCGCCCCAAATTTTAAGTGACAGAGCTCATTCTAACCAAATTCTTCAAGCTACTCGCTACCTAAGAACTAGTGCGGTGTTGTGAAATATGAATACAATATTGAAAAATATGACTTATTTTCACAAGTTCGTGAAAATATTTTATCAAATTTGCGCAGATGGAAAGAGAAAGTGGAAAAAAACAATTGTTTTACAAAAAGTACAAAACCGAGTTTCTGCTTTAAATATAAATAAATATTCGTAATATAGTAAAAATTACCCTTAGCAAAAAAAAAATACGCTGTATGCTCTTTTAAAATATATTTAATATATTAATAATTGTTACAAATACATAGAAATACGCTCTGTGCATATTTGCTTAAGTCTGGTCATAAATTTAAACAAGAAAATTGAAAGAATTATATTTTTTTAAAGTAATTAATTTATTGAGCGTAAAGAGAATTGCCAAAGGGCAAGAAATCAAAAATGAATTTATCTTCGGCTTTACATCACCCTCAAAACGGAAAGTCTTCAAAAAAGCACTAGATGGATTCGAAGGTGTTTTACATCGGAGCATTATAAATTATTATGTAACCAAGAAGCAAGTACTCCCTTATCAAAAAAGTTGCCAGAATATGCATATAAAGGATCCATAGAAACGTTAAGAAAAGAGATTCAAATATGTATACAATTTATAAATAAAATAAAAACGACTATCTAATGTTCCAGCAACAAAAAACGCTTGGTTTCCAGAGTGAATAGATGAAAATAATCGAAATTCGTCATTGGTGAACTGTTGAATAAAAATGTTTGACAAATAGAATATTCTAGTAGATCTTAAAGAAGGTGAAAGTTTGAATAATTTGGGAATTTCAATATTAATTCAAATCTGTTACTTACCATAAAAAATAATGGATTTTTTTTAAATAAACTATTCATTCTATATTGCTAAAACATGATTTTCAAATTTGGAATGCAACATACAATTAGATTTAAAATATAGTTTTCAAAACTGTAAAAAAAATTTTGCTCTGAACAAACAAAGCACATTAACTCAATGAATGTCTAATTAATACTATTATAGTTTGGCTGTTATAAAACAGCCAACAATCTTAATAATAATTATCTTTACTGAACATAATACATATTTATTAGTTTTTCAGCATGAATTATTTCGTTTATCTCTGTTTATAATATATTTGATTGATGTAAACCTACTTGAAATAATCTTCTGGATAGGTTGCCGGCTTTTTGGATCCACTATACTCAGTATCACGTAATAATTTACAAACTTCATCAATATTACTTTTAGTATCTTGTCTTTCTGGCGCATATCTGTAATAGGAAACTAACAACCGCTCCCTGATCACACCGTCTATATATGCATCTAATATAAGTAACATTAAACCATATAAATATAACGCTTCACACTAAAAAGCAATTTTGAATAGGCATATAATGGTTTGTAACGGAACAATTTCTAATTAAGATAAAAAACCCCGCACTAATCTTATGAGAAATGGCTTTCCGTGATATTCTTTTGAAATTCAGATATGATGTAGATGACGACTTCCTGATTAAAAGTTACTATTGTCGCAATTTTCTATCATCAACCCTGTAAATAATATAAGGCGTTAAATATGAGCTTTTTGATATTGGACTAAATCCATTTTACAACCCTCTGGTATAGTGCCCAATTTTAGAAGACTAGGGTTTTTTGCACATATCAATATCCAATAGCATTCTCTTGAATATATGATACTTATTGTTACAAAAATATTATTCTAAACAAAGCTCTGTTTTTTCATATGTGGAAAAAAATACCAAGGATCCTTGTACTTGCTGGATACAGGTTCATCAATTTAGAGAAATATATTTTGTCATATATGTATTTAATTATAAAAACATTTTAGTTTAATTACTTTATTAAAACTTGTTACCTTGTTTTAAGTTTATTTATAGACAAAATATCATTTTCATTTAATATCTAAAATATTATCATGTGTTCCATTTTTAAATTCTTTTGGTTTTTATATATATCTATATAATGAGAGAACCAAAAAGTTTGATCTAAGAGCTAAAAAATGGAACAAATTATATTTTAGATATTAAATGAGAAGCACCTTGTATATTGGCTTTGCCTATAAATAAACTGAAAATAACGTTTTAAAGAAATAACTAAACTAGAATGTTTTTATAACTGAATACATTTGTGGCAAAATATTTTTCTCAAAGTTGACTATCCTGTATCCAGAAACTACAAGAATATTAGTATTTTTTTCCACTTATCATGAAAAAAGATGGCTTTGTTTCGAATATATAAAAATATAATAATAATTCAGGAGCCTTTTTTTACAATAAATTTTAAACAAAAATGTGATGTTTCTTATTTATAGAAAATTTAATTTATCAACCTGTATACAATTAAAAGATATTTTTGTAACAACAAGTATCACATATTCAAGAGAATGCTATTTGATACTGATAAATAGGGCACTATAAGAGAGCTAAAATGAATTTAGTCCAATATCAAAAAGTTCTTATTCAACACCCTTATATTACTTAAACAGTTGATGATAAAAATCGCGACGATGGTAACTTTTGATCAGAAAGTCAACATCTACAACATATCTGAATTTCCAAAGAATCTCACAGAGAGTCATTTCTCATAAGATTAGTGCAGGGTTCTGTAAAAAAACATTTTTAAATTACTTATTTAACATGAGTAACACTACTGTGAATTTCCTTTAGAATCTTACCATAACTTGTTTTCCTTCAATATCTGTAAAAATATTTTCGAGGGTTTGATGAATGTACATTCCTTCATTCAATTCGTCTATAAAATGATTTAAATCTGTTATATAGGTATGTATCCCTTCAAAAACCAAGTAAAATCTTTTAATAATTTCTATATGATTATCACGAAATTCTTCATCTAGGTCTCTAAGTGCCTAGAATTTATATAATTTTATCTTAATTCTTAATTATCTTAATATTCATTTAATTTAAAACTAACCTCATTTTTTTCAATTTTTTGCTCATGATTTTCAGATATTTTAAAATAGTTAAAATCCAAGATAATTTCACCATACTTTTGTACATCTTGTTTAGATTCTAGCCTAAAAAATATGACAAATATTATTTATATAAGAGCAATTATTTTAGCAGGTTATATTTTAACGTACCTTTAATTTTTATCCTTGTTTTCTAAAATAAATTGAAAAATGATAAAAAAAATTAATGCACGTTAAAAAATAACTTATTACTTTTGGAATTACCCTTATGTGTTATAAAAATGAAACAGGAATTGATAAAGATATATATTTATTGTGTGATAGTTCCGACTAGTAAGGCCGTAAGCCCCCTGTGAATGCTTGAGTGTAGAAATTGATTTTATAATTTGTAATCAAATTAGAAAACCCATTTCAGACTTGTAGTCAAATCAGAAAAAATTCTGGAACTCCTTACTGAGATTCAAGCCGGCTCTACCTCTGAGCCATCTACCCTCCCAATAAAGCTATATAGGTAATCAATAATTTGGACAATAACATTTTGTTAATTATTGAAAAAACTGTTTTCCAATAGCAACATTGTGGTATGCTTTTAATACATTTAAACGTGATTAAAAGATAATAAGTCCCGCAGCCACTCTTTGAGACTACCATGTATACAAAAAAAATCAATAGCTTAGAGGTGCTTACATTTAGCGAAAAAATTTAAAAAATTGTTACTCAAAAAATGTAATATACTTAGAATTAGTGAAAATCTTTAATTGCACAAAATATTATAAAGAAAAAATATGTAGATACATATGAAAATTAGGTTTTATTTAGGTAGTTCATAAATAGTGTTACCTGTATACTTTTGGAATATAATCTTTTAGTCTTAACAATTCGGCAATAATCGCATTGCCCCTAGAAACTAAATTTAGAATTATTTGACCACATAAATTGTTTTCTTCTAAAAAATCAGACATTATTTTATAAAAATTATTTAGTAATTCTGCTATATAATTTACAAATAGCGATAATCATAATATAACCCCTTTTCCAGAAAAATCATCTTCTTTTTTAATATGGCTTTGTCCAATAAAACAGTCAGCCCTCCACTCCCAAACGTCCATAACTTGCTTCATTTTATCCTGCCATTTATACAGGGTTTGTCTTTATTATTAATTCAAGACTTATTATAAAATATAGATACTTTTTAATGTTTTTCAAGGTACCTATGATATTTCCGGTTTTATGTCAAATGAAATAATGTGCAAATTTTAAGGAGCGGGTAGCGATGTGACCCCTCTCGACCGAACTAGACATAGGACTATGACTACCGGTACGTTACTATCATAGATATATATTAAGAGTTACTATCGAAATGACTTGGAACGATGTCTTACAAAGTACGCAGGTTTTTGTGTTTCTTGTTGAAATATTTATTCCTTTTTAGAAAACCTACTTTTCAAGGGCACTGTAGTTCTCTAAATTTACTGCGATATTGTGTGCGACAGTATAAATACAAATTATATACCAGGAGGAACGATTTGAAAAGCTTGTGCACACAACTGAAAGTTACTAGAAATGTTACCTAACTATGAGTATATTCAGTTTTCAGAGCCGTGTTCCAAAATTTATCAAGACAATAAACAGACAATGTTAAAACTCTTTTTTTTTCTCTCCACCTAAATGACGTCTATAGTTAATTATGTGCCTAGAGGTTAAATTGAAAGCTTAAATACGTTTTTATTGAAAGTTTGTTGTATAAATAAAACTGAAAAAATTGGCTGCACACCAAAAAGTAACAGGCCACATTTATACTTCAAAACATCATCACCTAGACGAGCATATTATGGAAAAGGGATCATGAAGGATCGCCACTTAATATACAGGGTGTCCCACGACGATTAAGACAAGTAATATATCAGAATTGGGCAGTAGTAGAGAATTATAATTTTGGGGGTGTAAATTAGAGCAAATGTTGCATCTTTTCTTGTTATTGTATTACCCAATGAGGTATTTGTTTTTGGTCACGTGACGTCAAAATTATTAATGGGACAACCTGTATATTTGTGCCTTTCTGTATTCCTCCCGATAAAACAATTCCAACAAACTAGCACACTTGGGGTCTAAAGTGATTAATTCAAGAGCTACAGGTACTTAAACGATTGTACCACTACGATTAAGACAAAAAATGTAACGAACAATAGCAAATAATTTAACTGAAGGGGTACATGTTATAATCAACGTCGCTCGTCTATTTATGTGACTCTATTAAATTTTTTCACGTGACATGCAGTTAAAAAATTATTAATTGAATTCCCTGTAATTTTCGGCAATCTTATATCGTACGTAATGATTAAGGCAAACCAATATTATAATTTTTAATAATAATTGAAAGTTAATAATGAAACGACCTGTTTATCATGGAGTAAAATTACATAGAATTGTGTTTTTTCCACAAAAACTTGTTTCCCTATTAAATATCGATTAAAAAGTAGCATAGCAAATCTTATACAAAAAACTGCCTATTTATCAAGTTTGCCATGATAATGACAAAAGTGCCAATAACTGTCAGAATAGTTCTTTTTAAGTTGTTAAACGGTAAGTCAATATGCCTTGTCTTTATACGGCTAGTGAATAAGTTGATATGCTTCTTATTTATGGTGAATGTGAAAGAAATTGTAGAAGAGCTAGATATTTATACAGAGATCGTTATCCCAATCGCCGAATACCTGGTAAAGATACATTTAGATATGTGGAACAAGAATTACGCAATGGTTCTCTTCCCAGTGGGAAAGCCAAAGTACAAACTGATGACAATGTAATTAATACTTTAGCATATTTACAAGCATATCCTCATACATCCATTCGACATTTGGAATCTGAACTTGGTATCAGCAAATCAACTATCCACAGGATATTAAAAAATCATAAGTATCACCCCTTTAAGATACATTTGGTGCAAGGTCTGAATCCTCAAAATTTTGATCTACGATGTACATTTATTGCAGATATGCATGTACGGTTAGACGATGAGTTATCTTTTTTGGATAAAATTCTGTGGTGCGACGAATCGAGATTTCATAATAACGGAATCGTCAATCGACATAATTGCCATTACTGGTCTGCAGAAAATCCAAAAAGATTTGAGAAATGCATTTACGAAGATGGGCATCAATTTGAACAACTCCTTTAATATTGTAAGTTTTTTTTGTGACAGTTAATTTGAATTTTTATTAAAAATTATAATATTGGTTTGTCTTAATCATTACCTACGAATGTAAGATTGCCGAAAATTACAAGGGATTCAATTATGAATTTTTTAACTTACAATCGTTTAAGTACCTGTAGCTCTTGAATTAATCACTTTAGACCCCAAGTGTGCTAGTTTGTTGGAATTGTTTTATCGGGAGGAATACAGAAAGGCACAAATATACAGGTTGTCCCATTAATAATTTTGAATGCGACGTCACGTGACCAAAAACAAATACCTCATTGGGTAACACAATAACAAGAAAAGATGCAACATTTGCTCTAATTTACACCCCCAAAATTATAATTGTCTACTACTGCCCAATTCTGATATATTACTTGTCTTAATCGTCGTGGGACACCCTGTATATCTATGTTCAAAACCAAATCAATTAATGATTTTGGGTGGAAATCTTTATGCAATTTTTATAAGAATTAAGTAGAAGTTAATCTGCTGAATCTTCATTTTTATTTCTGATGGTCTTAATTTTCTTTCATTTACAACTAAAGTTATACTTATTGCAACCTGCAAAATTTTTACAATTATTTATATGTTTACAGATAAAACCACCAAAAAGGAATCTTTATATTCATATAGTGTAGTTTCTTAAAATGAAAAAAATATTCTAAATGTTCATATCGACACTTCCAATGTAAAAGGAAATAAATGATTTTTCTTCATTTTACAGAATCAAATCAAAAGCAGAATTGTTTGTGTGTGTCGTAACTTATTTATTAGTATTAATTTTAATTTTTACTACAAAATAAGTTATAAATTCAACTATTTCACATACTTATATGGCAAAAATATACACACGCGCTTACTGAGTTCTCAAAAGAACTGATTGAAAATGAA
Organism: Hermaeophaga mercurialis; assembly: GCA_951812935.1. Classification (NCBI taxonomy): domain Eukaryota; kingdom Metazoa; phylum Arthropoda; class Insecta; order Coleoptera; family Chrysomelidae; genus Hermaeophaga; species Hermaeophaga mercurialis. Next base: position 19,970,937 of record OX638359.1, on the reverse strand, counting down.
GTAAAAAACACGTAAAAAGCAACATAACGTAACCTATAGTCTGTGACAGGACTGTCAGTGTCAAACAAAAGGATGTCAAGTTATTTTCAACACCATTCTGTTCTGTGTGAAATTTAATAATTTTTCTGGAAAATTGTGGCCCCAATTCAAATTTTCTGGTTTTTAATTATATTATTACATTCATCATTCCACCAATTTTTGTTAAATTTGGCTTGAACAATTTTTTCTTCATCAGGATGGCTTGTTCAGCCGCATAATTTAATTCTGCTATAAATTCTTTATAGTTTGTTGCTCTACTTAGAGAGAAAAGTGGGCTATCTGCTTTATCTATATTCCATTAACTTGTTTTAAAGCTAATATCTATGATCGCTTTTTTTACTTGTAATTTCATTATGATAGGAAAGTGATTAGAGCCCAGCGAAGTTTTTTCTACTTGCCAGTTACATAATGATATGGTAGATGTTACTATTGTAGGATCAATTGCCCACTTATTTCTATAATTTAGGGTTAGGTATTAAAGTTGCCTCGCCGTTATTCAAAAAGTTTAGATTTGCATTCTCTATTGCATCCAAATGGTTTTTGTTTTCAGAGGTCGCAGAAGGTAGTGTACATATACCAATAAAACACTAATTAAACTTTTAATAAACACTAACAAAAAATTATACAATAATTAACACAACTCAACTGATATTTTACAAGGTATATCTAAGGAACCTAACTGACTTTTTGTAGCACACTAAAAAATAATTGTTATTGTAATCTTTACAATTTTTACAAAGGCTTGTGCAAACTAATAAAAATTTTTGTCCAATGTCTTTCTGATATGTTTAAATTGGGTTTGACGCATAGTGAATATATAAAAACTTTAATCGAGCTGTTTATTTTAATCAAACCTAGGATTTCAAATTTGTTTACTTTCACAAAAAGCCGTTTTTTTTTTAAGAAGTATGCATACACCTCCATAGCCGTCTTACCTGTCTGAACTGAAAAGATGGTAACCACTAAATGAAACATTTTTATTCTTTTTTAACCAAGTCTCACTTATAGCAGCTAGTTGGATGTTTTTATCGAATAGAAATCTTTCTTGTACACCTTTGTTATGTACTAAGGGCCTTATATTGTTTTTTAGAAATATTGTATTATTTATTTATGTATTCTATACATTTTTTTTATTAATTCTTCCTCAATAAAATGTATGTCCTCTAGGGACTGATCATGATAATTTAAAAGTCTTTTACAGTGTTTAGTATAAAATCCCATAATGGTTTTTTGTTAATAGTTTGTGTAGTATTTTGTGACAATTGTGATTGGGTAAGACAATTTAGAACCTTTCTACAATTTACAAAATTTGGTGACGATGATAATCTTGGACTTTCTAAGATTGCTCTATACTCTGGAGAATAACCTGATGGTTGTGAATTTGAAAATACTGTGTTTATATTATGTTTTTAGTTTAAGTACCATATAGTAATTTATCTTTTTATTTTTTATTGCTTGTACATATTTTACTTTTGCTTCAAGATATTTTTTCATTAATCATAAATTTTTTAAATGATTTTTGTTTATTAAATTAAACACACTTCTTCCTACCTGTTGCAGAGTGATCGCCCCCGCATAAAATACAAAAGGGTTCACTTACTTTTTGGCAACATCCGTATCATCTAGTTCTCCACAATGTTTACATCTTAGTTCTCCCTTACATTGAGTCATTATGTGCCCACATCTCAAACATTTTAAACACTGTGTAACGCTCGGTATATAATTTTCTACTTTATAAATAAGTCTTTCTATAATTACTTCACCAGGGACAATTTGACCTTAAGTTACTATGATTGTTGATATAGGCACTCTTTCGTTATTTTGTTTTGTAATCATTCTTTTAACATTAACAATTTCTAAATCTGCGCGTTTAACCGCTTCCTTTTTTTGGGTGGGAAAAAACGGCTCATACGCTTCATACTTTTTATTTATTAGTACTTTCAATTGGATTAATCTATTAGCACTATCAAAGGAATTTGATTCAACTTTTATTTTGTTTAGCCCAATTATATTCATGTTTATTATATTATTTTGGATTTCTGGTACTGCATTATATAATCCCCTACTTATTTTGTATTTATCAGTCAGTTTGTAAATATAAGTTGACCTTTCTTTCTTGTGTTTGTAATTCAGAATTACACTTATCTTATTGGAAAATGAGTTTACTCTATCTGATATTTTCATTTATAAACATTCGTCTATCGTCGTTGTTATTTAAGTTTTGAATTAAATAGTTGTGGTAAAGATTTTGAATTTTATTAGAAGTTTTATAATTCGTCTATCTGTTGTCCTACTTCCCTGTCTCATTTTCCATCTGCTTCTCTTTCTGTTTCCATAAATATTTCCTTGTAACTAATATTATATTTTCTCCTATCAGGAGGGTCAGTTTCCTTTCCTGACATCATACAAAAAGTAATATTTGTCTACTCTAAAGTCAACACTCACTCCGGCTCGTTTATACACACCTTATCTTTGCGAATACTAAAACCGAACAGAATTTAAATGTTGCTTTTTGATTTAATAAAAATTTTCTTCAAACATTAAATGTTTTTTTGTTAGAGGTATGTATTGTTTTACTTTAAAAGCTAAATTTCATTAGATTTAGAAACATACTGTTTTATTAACAGGGATGTTAATAACCAAGGGGATAAGGGATATCCTTCATCTCCAATTAAATGGTAACCAGGAGAATACGCAGTAATATGTTATTCTGGAATACACTCATTCTAAATATTCATTTATTCTTGACATTTGCCAAATTACACTGTCATGCACTGATCCAGGAAATCTAGCATTAAGACTCATAATTCTTAATTCGGCATTTGTAATTAGTTGCACATTTATACTGTGAAATAGTTCTAGATTGTAATATTGACCTGCTGGATATAGGGATGGTTAATTGGTAGTTAAATAATTATTACATGTGTGTAATTAAGACTCCCAATTACTCCAAGAAATTCGTATTGATCTAAAATATGTGAGAATATTTTTTTTCGGTGTTTCCGGCGTTATAGTTGAAAAACTAGTATTTTGCAAATGTCTTTTAAAAAGCGTTCCTCATTCCTAAAAAAAATAAATATGAATACCTAAATATTTCGCACATAATCATAAGTTATAATAACTTATTGTCTTCTTCTTTCGTTTCGATATAAAACCACAAAATATTCTGCAGCGGTCGGCCATATTTTAATAGTTATTCTTTTCTACACATCGATATAGTTAATATAACCAGAATTATAACTACTGTCATTTATAATTTTAATCAAAGATGTCATTACATAATATGGACACTTATTATACCTCCTGTTAAATTATAACCCTGTATTATTTTTAACCAAAATTTACAGAATAGATCCCCAATTCGTTTATAGAATTTTGTTTCATTGCTTTTAATACCTCTGTGTACTTTGCTGTTTGTTTAGGACTGCCAGTTCCACAGTATTTTGGCGGTCTATCTCAACGCTTTGTTCAGACAAGTTGTATTCAAGATCATTTTTTAATTCGTTTAACGCTTCTATTGTTTTTTCAACGTTTTGTACATATGGTAATTTATAATTTTCTGCATTCAATTCATTCTTTTTTACAAAAAATTGGCTCATTTTATCTTAATACTTTATGTATCGCATTCCACATTGCAATTTTCTTGGAACTTCCGCTTCCGTAGTATTTTTGACAGTCCACATTAACAGAAATTTGCAAATACTGGATTATCAGGAGGACCACTCTGTTCAGTCAAAATGTATTTAAGACCATTCCTTACTTCGTTTAGAATTGCAAGTGGATCTTTTTGATTTCCCCTATATAATTTTTACCATTCAACCTTAATTTATTTAAAGGGAAGAATCGACCTGCGGTTTCCGCTTTTTTAAAGTCACATCCACCTCATTTTACGCAATTTTAAAAAACCATAGAGATTTTTGAAAAAATGGACAAATTAAGAAAATTTTACTAAATGAAAAATTGGCCTGATGATGATTGAAAATAATAGAAACTAGTTGCCAATTTTATGTAGAGAACACCTAAATAAAATTGTATTGTGGTAAGACTGAGCAATATATTACTTAAAAATAATTAAATTTATACATTAAAAATCTACCCATCACTATAGTAGAAAAAAAAAATTATAATTCCTTGGGACTTCTAAGAGGTTAATCCGGCTCGTTAATAAGTGTCATTAAAGGTTAAGATTTAGCAGCTGCCACCTTGGCCTTTAATTTTGTTCGGACCCAATAAATGTCTGAAAAATAAAAGCAATTTAATAAATATACACTTTGGCAATTATTAACCCCAGAATAGGGTTTTATGTAAGTCGAACATGTTTAACGTATTAATATATGTATAAATATTTCCATCAAATATCATGCGCAAGACATAATGATCGAGAAGGGGTAATAATGCTTTATCTTGCCCAATGACTTGTTTTTAAAACGTATTCCAATCACACAAAAACCTAATAGTAAAGCTGTATACAAAAATTTTCAGAAACCTAATGTAATTAAACTTCTAAAATGAAAATCTAAATCTCTTTTAAATTTTAAAAGAATATAAAAATAATAAGAAATAACAAATTGAAATTTAAGATTCTAACTTAATTTTTGAGCGGAGTCAATGAGTGTACAAGTTTGAGTTATTATAAATAACTTTGATTATGGAAATCACTAGGACCTACTAAAAATTATTTAACTTGTAAGTTAGTATATGCAGTACACTTACTTCATTCTGAACTAAACCAAAATTATTTCTGGGATAAAATTGATTTAGCTTATCCAAAGAACTTCTTACTAAATAGTTCTGTTTATAATGTGGAGGGTTTATTGATTTTAAAACTTCGTTTGCAGCCTTACGCTTTGCAATTTGCTTAGAGCTTCCACTTCCATAGTACTTTTGGCCGTCCACCTTAATGCAAAATTTAAACACTGGATTATGCGGAGGACCAATTTGTTCAACCAAACTGTATTCAATATCATTTTTTAACTCGTTTAGCACTTGAACAGGGTTCTTTTGTAATATTTCTCCTTGTGACATTATGTAACTTTTAACATTTGATTGTAACTTATTTACGTGATTTTGTTTAAGCGCTTCCAATGCCTCATTTGCTGTATTAAATTTTGCTATTTGCTTGGAGTTTCCAGTTCCATAGTATTTTTGTCCGTCCACCTCTACGCAAAATTTAAACACTGGGTTATGCGGAGGACCACCTTGTTCAACCAAAATGTACTCAATATCATTTTTTAATTCGTTTAGAACTTGAACTGGGTTCTTTTGAAATATTCCTTCTTGTGGCATTATGTAACTTTTATTTGACTGTGAAATATTCATAGGATTTTGTTTAAGCGCTTCCAGTGCTTCATTTGCGGTATTAAACTTTGCTGTTTGCTTGGAGTTTCCAGTTCCATAGTATTTTTGTCCGTCCACCTCTACGCAAAATTTAAACACTGGGTTATGCGGAGGACCACCTTGTTCAACCAAAATGTATACAATATCATTTTTTAATTCGTTTAGAACTTGAACTGGGTTCTTTTGAAATATTCCTCCTTGTGGCATTATGTAACTTTTAACATTTGACTGTGAAATATTCATAGGATTTTGTTTAAGCGATTCCAGTGCTTCATTTGCGGCATTAAACTTTGCTGTTTGCTTGGAGTTTCCAGTTCCATAGTATTTTTGTCCGTCCACCTCTACGCAAAGTTTAAACACTGGGTTATGCGAAGGACCACCTTGTTCAACCAAAATGTATTCAATATCATTTTTTAATTCGTTTAACACTTGAACTGGGTTCTTTTGAAATAGTCCTCCTTGTGGCATTTTATAACTTTTAGCACTTGACTCTAATTCGTTAATAGAATGTTGTTTCAGTGCTTCTAATACCTCAGTGTACTTTGCTGTTTGTTTAGAACTGCCAGTTCCATAGTATTTTCGGTTGTCTACCTCAACGCTTTGTTCTTTGTTTTTTAATTCATGAATCTTTTTTAATTCATTTAGCGCTGTTACTCTGTGTTTTTCAACGTTTTGTACATATGGTAATTTATAATTTTCAGCATTCAGCTCACCCTTATTTACAGACATTTGGTTCAGTGTATGTAATACTTTATTTGCCGCATTCCACATAGCACTTTTCTTGGAATTTCCGCTTCCGTAGTATTTTTGACCGTCCACATCAACAGAAATTGTAAATACTGGATTATCGGGAGGACCACTCTGTTCAGTCAAAATGTATTCAAGACCATTTCTTACTTCGTTTAGCATTGCAACTGGATCTTTTTGAATTTCCTCTATACAACTTTTACCATTTAACCTTAATTTATTTAAAGGAATTTTCTTTAAAGCTTTCCTCGTTGCTTCAAACTTTGCTTTTGCCTTTGTGCTTCCACGTCCATAGCATTTTTGACCATCTATCTCAAAGAAAACTGTAAATATTGGGTCATCTGAAGTTCCCGTCTGTTCACACCATTCACCATTTTGTAATTGACTTAGAACAGATGTTACCTTTGTCTGGATCTCCTTTTTAATATCAGTTCGCACAGTTTCATCAGAATTTAGTTTTTCTTCATTGTTATTATTTATGTTGTCAATTTTAAATAATTGCTTCGATGACTTTAAAGCTTCTCCATCAGCCTCATGTTTCGTAGTTTTCTCAGAACTTCCTATATCAAATTTTTGACCATGTACTCGGCCGGAAGTTAAAAACTCTGGTTTATGTGATGGTCCATTATTTTGTTCTACTAAAGCGAACTCAGTACCATTTTCTACTTTGTTTAGTAATGAAACAGGATTTGCTTTAATACATTTTTTTTCCATTTTTCATAAGATTATCTGCTCTGATGTGTCATAGGCATCTGCAATGCATAAAAAATATTTAGAAATTTTGGACGAAAATGGTATTATCATAATAGTTTAACATTGTACTATAAGCTATTCATGTATTTTGTTAAATAAGACAAAGATGGTCTTTGGTTTATCCCAGGATCAGACGGAGAGGATTTCCCGTTCGTGATATAGGTGTTGTTTCATTTCATTTTTAGTTTGTCATACTTTAAGGTAACTTTGACTGTGCAATTTCTTATACCAGATTTCTTTCAATTCTCAGAACAATTTTGGAAACAAAATTAATTGTTTTGCTTGTTGTTCAATAATTGAACAATAGTATAAATTAAAATAAGCTTGAACCCATATTAGACAGACTCAAATTTTTGTTCAACATATTGTTTCGGATTCAGCGTGGTAATAACAAATTTCTTCTAGCTGTTAGCATTCATTTATGGTTTGTAAATGCAATTAATAAAAATGGATAGTGATGCTGAATATTTTTAGTATGTAATGATAATTTAAAAAACGGCCAGTATCATTACTAAGCGGTTATTAAGTTGCAAACGCAAGAGAAAAAGAACACGAAAAATATGGCAAAACAAATGGCTCATGAAACGTGATTTTAATAGAGGAATGTTGAATATGCTGCAAAGTGAATTATTGGTAGGTGATACATGTCACAAAACACAATGACAAATATCCAACTTTTAATTTTAGATGATACATTTTATATTGTTTCAAAAATTGAACGAAATCTTTTAAGAAAAATTGTGTAGTCTAAAGTTATCTTTACATTTATTTCAAAATCAATCTTTATTGAATTTAAAAAAATCGAATCACACAAAATCTTAATATTACAAATGGTCTGCGAAACAAAAAATTATTCCCGTATTTATGTTTTTAATTTTTTTGTGGTTCTGCTAATTTAGTGTAAAGTCAGCAGCGGTACGCTTTTTGGCAAGAAGTATAAAATATTTATTAGTTACAAATTAATACTTACTGGGTACCAAATAAAGTAGAAGACGCGGTTCAATTTTCAAAAAGGTAATAAATATTTGCTTAATGTCAATAGACGTTTCCTGATAATAAAACACCGGGTCAGGCGCACCTCCCACTACCCTAAAATTTCTCCTCATTCTAGTAACATATAAAAGTGACAATATGTCAAAAGTACTAACAAGAACTGGGACAATTATACACAAAAGTAACACGAATAAAAAAACTAGGTACTTTTAAATTGCCAACTTAATTCCTTTTCCTTTCTTTCCTCTACAATAATTGACGAGCGGGAGCGCGGAGTCTAAATCACCCAGGGAATATTTAAAAACAGGATAGGTGAATTGAACTCGTTAACCAAGATTCATGGCTGGATGTATATCTATGGATACTAGTTAGTATTTAAAGTAACAAAATGAAATGGATGTTTTGTGTTAAAATGGTTCAATGAATTTGTTGTTAAATTTGACATATTTTTTTGCCTAAATAAGTTCTTGACTGTACAAAACAGGTGCAGCACAATTTAAAAAAAAAATTAGCACACGAGACTTGTATTCAAAATAGCCAAATATGGTTTTGAACGAGGCCATAAATATGATAATGTAAGTAGCAAGTAAGTGCTTTGACAGTTACGTTTAACCTAAAAATTAGTTTCTGTAATAATATTTACATTTTTTAGTAAATAATATGAATTCTCGACTGCCATTAGTTGTTATTCTGGGAGCCACAGGTTCTGGAAAAACTAAATTATCATTGGAATTGGCAAAAAAATTCCATGGGGAAATTATAGGCGCAGATTCTATGCAAGTATTAAATAATCCTCTTAAAGCGTTTCTCAATTTTACCAATGATTTAATTTCAGATTTATAAAGGACTGGATATTATTACCGCAAAAGCAACTAAGGATGAACAGGCAATGGTTCGACATCACTTAATTGATATTTTAGAACCACATGAACTCTTTACAGTAGCTCAGTACAAAAAGAGAGCTTTAAGAGTTATTGAAAATTTGTATAATAATCAGTGCCTTCCCATAATAGTAGGAGGTACAAATTATTACATAGAGTCTCTTTTGTGGAAAATTTTGATAGATGATGACGAATATGTAAAAGTTCCAGGAATCTTGCCAAATAATGAGCACGAATTATCAAGCGAGGAATTACACAAAAAATTAAAGTTACTAGATCCTGCTATGGCAAGAAGACTTCATCCAAATAATAAACGAAAAATTTTAAGGTAAAAAAAAAATTATGTCAAAAACATCCCTTTAATATAAATTGTTTTGTTTCATAGATCTTTGGAAATTTTATATAAAAAAGGGAAACCACATAGTGAATTATTAGCAGAACAACAATCTGCTGAAGATGCGTCTAGGTCAGGAGGAGGTTTACGTTATCCAAATTCTTTAGTTTTATGGTTACAGTGTGATCAGGTAAATTAGTAAGATTTTTAATAGTACAGTCACTAATTTAAGCATATTTTCAAGAAAATATTAGATAAACGATTAGACGATCGTGTTGATTGCATGTTAGATCAGGGCTTAATGAAAGAGCTATTAGATTTTCATAATATATGTAACAAACACGGATTAGTGACAAGCAAGTGAGTACTGAATTGTATTTTATAGTATACCTAGAAATATTTCTTGATATATTAATAATCACACATTTTTAGTCATCCTGATTACACTAAGGGTTTCTTGCAATTAATTGGATTTAAAGAATTTCATTCGTACTTAATTTTGAGTAAAGAAGAACAGGAAAGTAAAGAAGGTAAAGCAAAATTGACTGAAGGAATTGAGCAACTTAAGATGGTTACTAGAAGATATGCCAGAAAACAAAAGAAATGGATCATTAATAGATTTCTCGGTAGAGAAGATAGAGAGGTAAAGTATCTTAAATTATAGTGTTTATCATTTTTTCCTTTAAATAATTAATTCAGGTACCTCCTGTTTTTGGACTGGATACATCAGATATATCAAATTGGGAACAAGATGTTAGTAATAAGGCGGCAAAAATAATAGAAAGCTATATCAAAAACACAAGATGTCTACAACAAGCATTGCCTAAACAAATAACAAATTCTGTTCCAAATAGTGAGGATCAAACTTTCAGATGTGACATATGTGATCGTGTATTTATTGGTAATTTTCAATGGACTGTGCATTTGAAATCAAATAAACACAAAAAAAGGTTAGAGAGTAAGTTTAAAAGATAAATAATAAATGAATCGTTTTATAATATTGTTTTAATTTTTAAAGTCCAGACACCCATTTTTTATTTACCTTACTAGAAGGGTATAAATTTTTCTCCAAAGTAGCTTTGACAGTGAAGGATAGGTGTAGAAAATATTTATTAGCTTTGCTTTATACAGTTTTTAATTAAATATTTTAAATAATTGTTAATGAAAATTGAGCTATGCATTTATTTATTCTAATTATTGATTTTTTATATGAAAAATAAGTAGAAAATTATATAGGTTTTAATATTTTTACTTATAAATTTATTAGGAACATTAATGTCAATAAAGTTCAATATGACTTTAATGTAGAAACACTGCCTTTACATAAGATGAGAACAAACTTTCTACCTATTTATCGCATAAATTATTTAACTGTACAAGTTTATAGAATCAACTAGGTATAAAAACCAAACAATTTTATTTTAGGTGTGTATTCATTTCATAGGTGCAGTTTTATCTAGAAATATGTTACACAAATATTCCTTATAAATTTGACATCGGTTTTAGTTTATTTTCTAAATGATTACAAATTTCATATGTATGGTCTTATCGAAATAACTTGAAAACGGTTCATATTTGGCTAGTTAAAGTTATCTTATTTGAACAAAATTATATAGGGAATGAAATCATGTTAAAATTATTGCGATTTAACCAGTAGTATCAAACATTAACTGCAAAAATTACTTTAATCCCCTACAGCAAGCCACTGGGAAAAATTAATGTAGGTTTTTCCATGAGAACTTATGGTTTTTCAAAAGAAATTGATATATCTTTGACAATTAATACAGTCCTTGAAGAAAAAGAAAACTTTTTTAGGTCTGTTGTGTATAGTTTATATTTAACCAATAATTGGTCATATTGAAGAAAAATGAGATAAGAACAGAAACCCTTAATTTTGGATCTACAGGATGTCAAAGTTCAAAAAGAAAAATCGTTTTTTATAACCAGTTGAAAGAAACAACAATATTAGCCAATTCTACAGGGCATCAGCGTGGGTACTTTTTGATAAGTACAAAGTAACTATCCTAAATATAATTAGGAAGTTTGTTAGGTGGGAGAAAAGATTCATATCTAGGAAACAAATTAAATTCAAAATATTGAACTTGATGGCTTAGTTCGTCTATAGCAGCTATTCACTTATCTAGCCTTTATAGATACAGATAAATATTTGTTTTTATAGAATGACCAAGTATTTACAGAATTGGATACCTGAAGCGTTACCAGTTATTTCTACTGGCACAATATTCGGATTTAAATTTCAGTGGGCCACCTTGTAGAGGACAGTCAGTGGCTATGCTTTTTCGATTTTCCCTCAACTAGTAAGAAAAAAATTAACCACACAAGTTCTGCATAGCTTCTAAGTTCACACCTGTAGGAGAATTATTTTATAATTATTATTTTCCCAAAAATAAAAAGCCGAACACATTTTTTCTCAAAATAAAAACTTAAAATCAAAAGTTTGATAAAATAAAACAAAAATTTTCATTACTTCAAAACTAGAATGTTGTTAAAGTTCAAAAGGGACATCTAATTGACATTATTTTTGGGACCTTATCAGGTCAGAGTTTTCCTAGATCAGACATTCCTCTGGCAAAATTATTACTATATATTTAACCAAAAGTGTAAAAATAGATAGAAAACTTTTACTGTAGAGAATGTCGGATTGTCAAAATTACAAAAAAACCTTTAAACTAGTCAGTAATTATAAGTATTATTTACTGATTGCGAGAGAACGAAATTACTACAAATTTTAGCATGAAATAAAAATTTTTTGTCTAGGCTTATTAAGAATTTAAACTTGGGCATAATTCTTCATTACTATCAGCATTTTCAACTAACTTTTTAGTCTGTCCATAATTTTAAATGTAGGTATTTTAATTTTCTTATAAATTATAATTTTTTATTTTAGAAATTTTATGCGTCTTTCCAAATGATGCTGAAATTTAGGATATTTTTTCCATATGTATACATTTTTGATACGAATATTTATAAGATTTACTAATAAGTGACATTTCGCGACTCTAAATCCCGAGACTGCTTTTTTGCCGTCTCTGTCAGGAAAAAATGAAAGAAACAGTTTGATTTTAAAACTATCTTGAATTTATTATTTTGAAAAAATATAATCAACACGTTTGCTTTTTTTTGCAGATATTTTCGTTATAATAAAATATTTTAAATCTCTAGTATGTCATTAATGTCATTATACATGCTTCGATATGTTTCATATTTATATAAAGTTGTTAACCTATTTTTTCTCCCACTTATGAGATTGCAATACTTTGTCCTATTAAAAAAAAGCCACCATAAACTCCTGGACAAAATTAAGGCACCACTTTATTAAACCTAAATATTTGCAACATTAAATGCAAAATGAAATGAAATTACATTGAAATAATAATTAAAACTTTCAGATTAGTTAAAATTCTTAGAAATTGTAAAGCAAATTAAGGTCAGCTTTTTGACTAATTTGTAAGTCTTCAGTATTATTTCAATGTTATTTAATTTAATTTTGTGTTTAATATTATATATATATATATATATATATATATATATATATGATTCCGTATTTACCCAAATAACAAATATTAACTATCCAAATTTATATTAGTTAGAAGTTACCTATTTATACGATAATTTGCATAAATTGAATACCACCTTTTTCAAAATCAAATCTAAAATTTACAAAGCAAAATATTATACTTACCGAAATGAAATACGGTAGCACTGTAATAAAAGCCAAAGTAATATACTAAATATATTACTAGGTATTTCTAAATAATTGTCAAACTGTCAGTCACCCAAAAATCAATTTAGAAGCAAATCATAGATTATCATTAAAGTGTATACACTAAACTAACATACTAACAAACTTTGTTTGAAGTTTATAAAAAGTAGAGGGAGTACAAATCTGCTTTCTTTTTTTTTTCTCCTTCCATACTCTTTTTATCTCTATGTAAACTTTGATTTGTAGATCAAAAATATATAAATAATAATTGAGTGTCAGCTAGTGCGCGCTTGGAGTGTTCTTCCCAGACAATCTCCTAGGATCAGTAGCATAGCTGGATACTCATTAAGCGTGTATGCAATAATTTTTAGATAGCAAATAGAGAATTTTTAAAAACAACTTTTACAGACTGAACTCGCTACCTAACGACACCAATTACAATTGTTACCAAATGATGAATTGTCACTGTTAGTACTGTCAATTTTGCGCAGCTTGCTGTGGCTTACTAATTATTAGTTTTCGTTTTTTTACATTACTCACGTTTATCATTAATATGTTTTGCTGGAAGCTCTTTAAAATATTTCATAAATAAAAAAAACTGTTTATAAAAACACGACAGGCACGTACACAATAGTGCCAATAATATTTTGGTATTTTCCTCATTTGAATTAAAACATTTCTTTAAGTGCTAATTTCTCGAAAATTTCTCATTTTATGGAAATATAACAAGAGCACATAATTTTCAGATAACTTTATGAAATGCAAAAATAAATCTAAAACTATTATTTATTCAGTGGCGTCCTAGTTAGGGGGGTTCTTCTATCCAGCAGTACGCCACTGGTTGCACCAATTAAAAAGACCTTTTTGGCAAAAAAGCCTCTTAAGTTAATTAAACTGACTGACTTATTTTATAAAAAAATACAGAGTGATGTAGATGTTACAGCCAATATTCATTATTGGATTTTAAATTTTAACCCTCTGTATCTCAAAAATGGAAGGCGCTAGGACTTAAGTTTATTGGACAAACCCTATTTATTATTGGACGTACTATTTACACTAAGATGGGATGTTTTTTTGGAACACTTTGTATTTACTTAGTCCGTGAAATGCTGCTGACTTTCGAACTAAATATATATATTTTTTCTAAATTCTCAGACGTTAATTTATTTCTTCTTGTATTGAAAATCCATTTATAAGTAGAAAAAGACCTCTCACGGTGGACAGAAGTTAAATTTACATACTTAGAATAACTAAATGCAATGTCCTACTATAGAAAGAATTCTTGACTGAACATTTCTATTTGGTTGCGTCTGTCCCTTATCATCCTTAACTCGGTTTTTCTTCTAAACATTCTGTAATTTATTGGATACCCCTTCTTAAAGTTTTTGTACCGTGGTTCTCTTAATACTTTGTCAGATCTCCTAGCTAAAGAAACCAAATCTTCTAATTTGGTCCATCTGGCAGAAACATGTCTCATCTTCACACTTTTCACTTCAGATTTCCTGCACTCCAGTGGGTTCACCATTATCGCCAGTCATTTTCATGGAAACCTTTGGACAAACATCGTTCGAGTCCTTTCACCTCAATCTTAATGTTTAGCTCCGTTACGTGAAAAAAACTTTTATCATTTGACCTCAGCGTCAACATACACTTCCAGCTTTTCAGAATCATCTTAACAACCAATACTCAAATATAAAATTCACCATGGAAACAGAATCCAATGGTTGTCTTACTTTTCCGGATATACTGGTCACACGTAAACCCAACGATACTTTAGGTTAATTTGTGTCTAGATTACTCATACCGACAGATATTTCCACTACACTTTACATCACCATCCTAAATAAAAGAATTTAGTAATCAACACTTTAGTTGTATCTTTCATCTCAGTCTCTGAACTTGAAATTTTTTTACAAAACTGAATCACATTCGATCAACACATCTCTCCAAGGGTTACCAAGCACCCGCATACAAAGATCTGTTTCTAAATTACAAGAACCTAGGCCCAAAAATTCCTTTTCAAAACCTCAATTTCAAGTTGCTGTATTTGTAATTGCATTATTTATTAAAAAATCTAAAATGTAATAAAAATATAAAAATTAAATGTTGAAAGTGATAATCTCCACTGTGGTCCCAAGCTATTTCATAAATGACGAATGGTATTTTAAAGCCCTTTGGTGGAAAGCAGATTTTGTTAATATTTTTGTTATAATCCTATGAAAATAATATATATATATGTCTACTTAGATAAATTTATAAGGATTCTAGAGCTGCCAAAAAAATAATTACTATTTAAAAAAATTGCTACCATAATCTTCAAACACTGGAAAATAATAAAAAATAACCAAAAACCTCTTCTTAAAAACTCTTTTATTCCATAAATTTATATTTAGGGAGTTGTGAAGCGGAACCCTGCATATAATTAGTAATCAATCATACTTAATAATACTTTATATTGGTCTTAACGAAACAACGAATGAATAAAGAAGATTATTCTAAAAAGTATTTAAAACTATTCGAAGCGGCAGCCACCTAATAGATATATTTAAAAAATTAATTGCTATTTTACTCTACTCACACAACTACCGCAATAGTTCTTTAAAATATCTATTAAATTCCTTTAAAATAAATAAATACAGGGTGATCCCCGTATACTCCGAAGTTTCATATCTCCGTTATCTTGAGAAATAGGAAAGAATGTTTTAAATAAAAGTTATAGACAAAGTCAAGCTTCATATTTTAAAATTGTTTCGTAATATACAGGGTGTCTCGTAAGGTCACAGCATATGAAAGTTATGTTTTTTTTATGGAATACCCCATATATTTTGACATTTTTATAAATAAATAAATGTCAATGATGTACTTTTCATGTTCTATACTATGACATAAAAAAATATTTGACACAGAGTGATTAAAAATCAGA
The DNA here is from genome assembly GCA_951812935.1 of Hermaeophaga mercurialis. Classification (NCBI taxonomy): domain Eukaryota; kingdom Metazoa; phylum Arthropoda; class Insecta; order Coleoptera; family Chrysomelidae; genus Hermaeophaga; species Hermaeophaga mercurialis. Next base: position 19,955,206 of record OX638359.1, on the reverse strand, counting down.
TGGGATATCCAATTTTTGTTCACTGCTGAGCGTTGCTGAGAGAAGTTGGTATTACCGTCGTGTATTGACATCTATCACATGACACCATTTTAATTTCAAACTCTTCATAGATTAGAAAAAGAGAAATATCGATCCGTAATTCGCTTTTTATTTTTGGACTCTAAAACATGCACGCGAAGAAACAAAAGCAAAGTTGGTTACGGTCTATGGGGAACCTTCACCATCTATGACAATTGTGAGGTATACATCTGATTTTGATGAGGAACGGCCAAGCCGCGTGGCAGACGTGAGAAAGCTGTCAATGTCGAAGCTGTTTTTGGACCTCTTTAACGGAAGTCCCCATGAGTTTTCTTGTTAAATCATCACGGTTAATGAAGTCTGTATCATTGCCACGATTTTTTGGGATTGAAATAGAATTATTTTCATTGACTTCTTGCAGAACAAAAGAACGATCACAGGACAGTACTATGGTGAATTATTGAACTCCCCCGATTTTGCTCCCTGCGACTTTTTTCTGTTCCCAACATTACAGTATTGCTCTGGGGAAAAATTCAGCTAAAATTAAACAAAAGCGTATTTTGAAGAGTTTGGCAAATCGCACTTTTTGGAGGAATTAACGAAATGGCAGAAATGTTGGCAAAAGTGTATTGATCTGAAAATTATGATTAAAAATGAAAAAAAAAATGTGTAAATTTTTGTTATCATTCCTAACACGAATACTTATAAAAAAATGAGAAGTTGACAAAAACAGGAAACATGCAGGAACAATTCGTCATCGTCCTCTCTAATGTGAAGCTTCAAACTGTTGTCATAAATTAATTTATATTATTAAATCACCTAAATATACCAAATTACGTCACATCTTAAAATTTATTTATTCGTTAATTTATGCGTAATTAATGTTTAATAGAAAAATTAATCCCAGATTAAAATTCTTTTTACACATAAAGTTACTTTAAATGAAGAAAATATGTTTAAAAAATATTAATACACAATTTTTAAAACAAGAAAAAAGGCAAAAAACCACATTTGCTAGAGATTCGTATTGATGGTTGTCTAACTCAAAGTAAAGTAAATGATTTACATCATTAAACACACAAGATATAACTTATATTAACTATAGCAGATGTACATATACCGACACGTGAAATGGAGCTAAACAGGATACTTCAATAATAAATTTAAAAAAAGAAGTAAACTGATAAGCTACCTCATCTGTGTTAAGTAATTTTTAATTAAAAAGAAATATAAATGTAAAAGATAAAATATATTTATCACACATAGTAAAGATCGAAGATAACAGAACCCAAAAATGGTGCTAAGAGGAAGAACCAGGGAAGAAGTCCTAAACAAAGATGGAAGAATGAATCGGAGGACATAAGAAATGGCAAAGGAAAGTAAACGATGGAAAAATATTGTAGACCAAACCATGGGCCAACTAGGCCTGTATCTAGAGTGTGTCCACGGATTAAGTTCGCAAAAGGAGAAAAATGTTTATTTTTAGCTTTACTATGAAATAAGAAAATCATGTTTTACCCTACTTACTTCATTTTATAGTCAATTTTCTATGAAACCCTATAAACATTTGTACTAAATTCGAAACTTAACAATATTCTACTGAAAGACGTTCATGTTATTACCTACCTATCCAAGAAATAAAATTTCAAATTGATGGCAACAGTGACATTTATTTGAAACCAATAATAAAAAAGGAAAACTAACATTAAGTAAAAAGGACAACTATTTGACATGGCCTCTGCCAACTTCAAATAAACTTCCTGATTTAATAACTCATCCTGAAAATACGGTTCTATTAATTTTTCTGTTAAAACAGCACACTAAAGATTTACATTTTTAGAAAATTGGTTTTTACACTGAATCTTTTAATGACGACTTTCACGAACCCAATATCGATAGTTCCATTTTTCGTAATCGTTGCTTCATCGGAAAATAAAATTTTATACTAGAACAAACTGTCATTCACAATTTTTTTACCAATGCTTGGATAAAAATCAAGCCTCGTGTTTTCTGTGAATATTTTCTGTGTGGCACTTGCTAAAAGTAACCCTCCGCTGCTTTTTTCTGTAAACTCAAACTGGGTTTTTCGAATACTAAATGCACAGCTAAGGCAGTAGCTGCATCGTTATCTACATGGTATCGTTTTTGCGTTTTCTTTTTGTTTTCAACAGATCCCGTGTCATCGAATTTCTTTAATAATTTGTTTACATCCGGCTTTTTTTATTAGATAGTTGAATTATATATCTGTACGAAACATCCCCAATACTACAGCACTTTACAAGATAAATTCTTTCTTGAAGGGTTAGCGTTGTTACAGAACGATAATTTGAAATATTATTGCAAGGTTAATGACATAAACGCCATCCACTAGATTATTGTTAAAATTTCGAAGAGTGCAAAAGTTCATAGGGTGTTGTAGGAAATTTACTATGAAATGAAGCAGGCAGGGTAAAAATGATCTTTTTTTATTTAATGGAGTTTTAGAATGACCAAAAGTTTTCAATAAGAATGACATTTTTATTTAAAACAAAAATTAATTTTTTTCTCCTTTTGTGGACCCCATTCATGGATACACTGTATAAAATTCCAGGATATTTATTCTAAAACTTTCATATTTAGAATATCGTAGAATATTAACATAAGTATATTTTATTTTTTACATTTACAATGGATAGGTTCCACAAAATAAAAGTAGAAACAATCATTATGAAATGAAATATCTTTGTAGTACGTTTGAAATGTATACAGGGTTGGGATAAAGTATGGAACTAAGTAAATATCTTTAAAACGAAACGGACGATATTTATGAAATTTTGTAAGGTAAGTGCAAGGGCCCAAAATGCATCTGATGTACATTTTTTTGTTAATAATATACTTCCGGTTTAACCAGATTTTGAAAGAGCTTGTTATTTCTCGAATTTGTATATACTGAGTTTATCGGAAATAATTTGTAAAAACGAGAAATAACTCACTCTTAGTTGTACAATAAGTAAATTTATTTACTTTAGACTATTTAATGAGAATTATAATTTAAACAAAATTAATTCAAATGTTCAAAATGCTCTCCGTTCACCTCCTGACAATATGCCAGCCTATTAGTAAATTCTGGAGTCACTCTTTCTAAGACTTCTTCACGTATTAGTTCACATTCATCAATAATTCTTTGTCTCAATTCCTTCAAGCATGTTGGTCGTTTAATGTAAACACGTGATTTTAGATAACTCCAAAGAAAAAAATCTAATGGGCTTAGATCCGGAGAACGAGCAGGCCACTCTGTGAATCGATCACCAGAACCGATCATCATTAATATTTCAATACGATCTTTTTCCCTTAAATAAAACATTCTTAATCGTACAATTTATTTCCGTAAATTACAATTTGACAATTTGGCAACAGTTACCTACTAGATACTCGTTTATTTCTTACTATTAATACAAACAATATCAATTTGTTTATCTAAATGGTATTTTACTTTAATGTATAATTAAATTAAAGTGCTGTATTCCTCATTTTTACAGATTTTTTACACTAAACCCAGTATGTACAAATTCGAAATAACAAGATCTTTCAAAATCTGCAAAATATGCAGGGTCTCCCATTTAAATTAAAGAAATTGGGGGTATTTCTGGTTAAACCGGAAGTATATTATTAACAAAAAAATGTACATCAGATGCATTTTTCCCCATTGCACTTACTTGCAAAATTTCATAAATATCGTCCGTTTCGTTTTAAAGATATTTACTTAGTTCCATACTTTATCCCAACCATGTAAATAAGGTTTAGGAAATGACCCTCTATAAGTTGACGCCTAGTTAAAAAGGCGGGAATTCTATAACGAGACTCTCGCTTCACGATTATGCCAATAACTGCGCAACGTCAAATAGATCTGTTACTCATTTACAAATTTTATTGAAAGTACAAAACGTCATTGCATCGAATTGTTTTAATTATTTCCTATGTTCATCTGTTTTAACGAAATGTAGTTAAATTCTATTAAAATCTTCTATTTATATGAAAATATTTAAACGATTTGTGTGGCGAAGTAGCGGGACATGCCGCAGTACACCGCCCGCACTTCTTGATTAGTTATTGGTAAATTCCAATGTTGCCTTGTTTTATATTTACCACAAATCCTGGGAAATTGATTCCATAAGTCAATTGTTTAATTAATTCATTGTATTTAATAGGGTATACACTAAATAATTTTCCTAACAGTGGATTTTTATTCAATTATTAGTTAATTTCCGATATAAAATTCATTTCTAAAACTTATAACTAAATATATAAAATATAACAAATTGATCCTTCCTACATTTTTCAATAATATTGCATAAATTTTTTTTTATATTTTATATTATTGATATTCATAATTTGTATACAGAATCCGGCATTAGTGCTTCGAAGTACGATTAGTCCGCTATTATTGAAGTTACGAAAAAAGTTATTTACAAAAAGTGTAGGTAATCTTGAGATTCACATATTAAAATTAGTCCCAAATATACAGTGTGTTCACGAACGCAGTGGCAGACGACATTTTTGTTTTTTTAAATGGAACACCCCCGTATCTTTTTACATTTTTATAAATCTCTTGCCGAGCTAATTTGAACGATGTGTCATACTTGATGTCTATTATGTTCTAGCATCTACGGCTACCTGAAAATCACAATTTTTTTGAATTTAGATGTATGTAGGTAGCACTCAAAACGTTGAAAATCAATAAAAACGGCTTACATATTCCTATCCTAACTTTTAAAGTTCTATGCTACGGCATTAAAAAATATTTGATATATACAGTGATTAAAAACAGATGTAATTTCCAATTTTTGTTCTGGGCCACCAAATTTATAAAATATTTCTAAGACATCGATTTATGAATGCTTGTAATTTCGTTTCGATTGGGGAGATGACTCTCCAAAATTCAAATCCATAAACCATGCTATTAAAGATCTTTTTGTTTTGTCTCTTTTATATTTCTTGTTTGTCAGACTTTTTATTATGGCAAACGCACTCCTTGCTTTAGACATTCTTTAATTAATATCTTTGAGAGTATCATCCTTTACTGCTATTGTACTGCCGAGGTAGTTAAAAGCTTCTATGTTTTCAATTTCTTCCTCATACACTTTTATATCCTGTACTGTTCTTGTATTGAGATACATAACTTTAGTTTTCTTTTTATTTATTCTCAATCCAATTTTACTTCCTTTCCTATTCAACGAATTTATTTTTTCTAGTAGCGATTTAATTTTAACCGATACCAAGAATTCATCATCTACGAAGTTTAAATTTATTAGTTGTTCTGATATATTCCATTGAATTCCGTCTTTTCCCGTTATTTAATTTATTTTTCAGGATTTCATTTAATATTATAATAAATAATAATGGCGAAAGAAGACATCCCTGTTTAACTTCTGTTTCGCTTTTAAATTTTATCGAAATTTTTCCTTCATGTTTGACTATGCACTTGTATTGATTATAACCTGCTCTGATTAGATTAACGATTTTGTCAGTACTCCTCTTTCCTAAGTATTATCCATATATTTTCTCTATCTATAGAGTTAAAAGCTTTTTAAAAATAAACCAATAACATATGTAAATAAAAAAATAACAGCATCTGAATGAAGAAATTTGCTACAACTCACTAAAAACCTAATGAGTAATACCATTCATTTTTTGATAATGTAATAAATGTAATAAACAAAAAAAAAACATGAATGATAATGTAGATGTTCAAAACGCTCACCTTTGAACTACTTCGTAATATCGTAATCTTAAATAAAAATGTCTTATTCAACATCCGAGACGTAATAGATCTAAGAATAACCTGCAATCTTCTTGTTAAGCTAGCTTCAAGTGATTTAGTTTTGTATACCATACTTTTGATATTTAAAAAAAGTCTAATAGCGTAAGATCAGGTGATCACGTTGGATATTGTATTCTATCGATACTCGCCTCTTTATACACCGATTTGATAATATTAATTCGAAGTATTGCCGGATATAGATTCGTGTGTTATCTCCGTAATCAAACCTCTGCTGAACTCTTATTTTGTGCATTTCTGTCAAATGCATAAAGAACAATTTGCAAATAGTTTTTATTTTTGGACTTTGTGGAGAATGCAGGAAGAAGGAACTCACCAACATGCAAGTGGAAGATGTGAACCAAAAGTTTTCTTCGTTATAGTATCAAACTCCAAGACTTTGTTATAATTTGTGGCGGCATTGGTGGAATAAATTTAGTATAAATAATACGAAAATACATAGTACTGCGCCCCTCTAATACGGATCACAAAAGGTTCTTTGTTCGTTGCAGGAATAGCAATTGAATAGAATGGCCAATTGGTACTAACACAATTGGTAGTATGTCAACAAAAATGTAAAAGACTATACTCGTCATTGCAGAAAGTCATGAACTTCATTACTTGAAAATTTAGGAGTGAACCTATTTACGGTAAAAAAAAACGAACACTGGAAAAGCAATCGGAGGCTGAGGGATACATTGAAACATCTGTAGAAAATAAAAAGTGAATAGTTACAAAAATTAGCAAATTGACCTATAAAACAGTAACCACTGCAGTAATTTGAAAATTATTGGTTCTTCAATAGAAGATGTCTTCATCTGGAGTGAACTTGTTTGAATGCAAAATTGTTATCAATATTCATAAATGATTGTTTTCAAATTTTATTATATTATAACACTTATAACTATTATTATACAGTTATATTAATCACACAATAATTTGGTAAGGGATTTTAAATAAAACTAACATGGTCACCTCGAAGGGACTTAATATAGGGATGACATTTTTTCGTTTCGCGATATTTTACAAATATACACAATAATTGAAATAATGAATTTATTCCATTTGACTGTTCCACACTGTATACAGCAAGATAAAAATAAAAACAATTATAGTCGAGTAATCGTTCCTCATGAAAATATTATAATGGAATAATTTCCTTTAAATGGCTAGTTACGTTTTTTTAGATTATGAGTGTCATAAAAAATATCTAAACTTAAGATGAAAGCCAAGCATAATTGTATTTACAACCTTTACAAAAGCCTGAGAATGTTAAATAATTATAAATATCTATTAACTTTTTACTAAGAATTGTGAACAATCTAAGAGCACTGCCAAGAAGTTCAATCAGAGAAATGAACCATTATTTCTGACATTAGTTTCAATAAAATTACTTCGATAATCTGTATTTTGCTAATCCCTATGATAAATTTTAATAATAGAAAATAAAAATATATTGTGAAGTAATGTCCATTATTAACTAAAATGTTTTATTTTGTACTGTTCTTAAGACAATTCAAGTGAAACTAATTATTACTATATTACCATATTATTTTTTGTCATTGACAACCGGGAAATAAAGTTTACCAAACATTTCTGGGCGACATGAAGGTGGTTTCTATTGTTTGGAAAATTGCGGCATAATTTGGCTAACAGGGTTGGATTGATTTACCTCACAAATATTATACTAGTGTTAAATTTTAAATTCACATTACAAAAATATTTTCTAATCGCCTAACTAGGTCGGGTCGGTGACTAGAGCACTCGACGATAATAAATATCTTTTTTCATTATACATTTATTTATGTTTATTTTATAGATAAAGTTAATTCCTTAAATTATTTGTCACTTTTTTCATTGTACATTTTTGGGATTAGGTTTTGGTATAATTATCAAACAGGGTTTCTCTAGTAAAATTTAGAAACATAATCTCATGTTGCTTTAGGTAGGGAGGTTGTTATTTCGTTTATGTTTTGTTCCATACCTTCTGTGTCCATTATAACATTAAGTAATAAGCGAAGATACTTTACATGTTTATCCGCTGCAGCTACTGTTGTTTGAATTGCTGTGCCCAAAATTTTTCATTTAGAATATATTATACCAAATGCACATATTTTCAGTAGTTGAAATATTTTTTTTTTTGGAAGGTCTTAACAAATTTGGTAGAAGTGGATAAACTTCGTCACCTAGTATTAGAATTTGACGGAGCAGAGCCAGTAGGAATTCTGAGTGGTCCATCCGACACCTGCATAAACTAAACTAATAAAACTGATAAACTAGTTTGTATCTACAGTCAACAAGTCCTTGTATTACAATGGAAAAATATAATGTTTGTAGTTATGCAATGTGTCCTAGGTGGGTTTCATAAGAGGAGAAAACATTTTATTTTTAGTTTTATCGAAAAATGTTATTCTTGATAAAAAGTTTTGCTTATTCTAAAAATCCATTAAATGAAGAAAAATATTATGTTTATCCTGTCTGCTTCATTTTATAGTCAATTTTCTATAATATCCTATGCACTTTTGCACTAAGTTCGAAACTTTAACAGTGAACTGTGGGTGACGTTTATGTTATTACAAGATAAATTCTTTCTTGAAGAGTTATAAAAGAATGATAATTTGGATCATCACATAAACTTTACTCACTAGATTATTGTTAATATTTCGAACTTAGTGTAAAAGTTCGTAGGGTTTCATAGAAAATTGACTATAAAATGGAACAGGTAGGATAAATCATGATTTTTTTTAGAATAACCAAAATTTTTTATCAAGAATACCATTTTGCGATAAAACAAAAAATAAAAATTTTTCTTCTCTTGTAAATCCTATCCGTGGACACACTGTAGTACACGGAACCAGAGTTAACAAGACAGTTCATTCTGACATATTTACTGTCTATGCTGTCAACACAGTTTGAATAGTTTCAAATAATAAGATAATTTCCTTAAAATCGTCTCTATCTAGATTTACTACATGCGATTGTTGAAGTATCTCCCACAAAAATCCTGTCTCTAATAATTTTTGAAACTGTTGCAACTGCCATACGAAATGAAAATGACAAGGTTCTAAATGACCATCTAGTAGATAAAAACCTGAATAAAATAGTGTAGTACGAAACAAATAGAAAACATTATTTGCTAAATTCAGGACTATCTTAGCATCCCTTCCACGCCCAAAAAATGGTGATTCCCGACATATTATTGACTACAAAGGTGAATGGAGCAATAATTTATATTCTTCTTGAAGGATCTATTTACTCTATGAAAAACTAACGGACATTTTGATGAAATGAGTAATGATCAGGTTTCTTTTTTTCAATTAGAGATAGAAAATGTAGAAATTTTCAGAATAAAACAGCTAAAAAGGGGAGAGGGTTGAAAACCAAAGGTTCTTTAAAAGCTTACCGTCGCACGTTAGAAAAGTTTCGGATTTTCAAAAATTCGATTACCGTATGAAAATAATAAAAATAATACCAGAGTACATGCAACATAGTTAAAGTACTTTTTCTAACATAAAGTAGTCCTGCTGACAACAGCGTAGGGACAGGTAGCCATCAAATCAAATTGTAATATAACAATGCTGAAGAAAATATAAAGTTTCTTGAAGAACAGAATTGATTGGAAGTAAAATTTTCTATTTTATAAATAATCATAAAATTGTTATAAAGGAAAGATGTTTAGATTTAAAAATAACGTTCAAATATGTAACAGTATTTATTTGCATTAAAAAGCGATTTTTTTTCGATATTCTCATCCAATGGGACAGTTTCTACCCAGAACTGTAGTTGTGAGACTGATACGAATCCAAATTTTACAATGAAAACTCAAAAGAAACGTGGGTTGCGGAATTTATAAAGACAAAATAATTGGACCTTTTTTTTCGAGAATCTTTGAATGCGGGTCGTTATTGGCGCTTTTTAAAAATGAAATTAATGATTTTCTTGACAACCTTTCCATACTTGAACGTCAACAGATATGGTTCCAGTAGGATGGTGCCCCATGTCACAGCAGGTTAGATTTACGTCAGTACATTGAATACATTTTTTATGGCAGAGTTATTCATCGGAAATTTGTTGGTTACTGCGGTCTCCAGATTTAACCTCATTCGTTTTTTTCTTGCAGGTATATAGGTATATCTTCAAAGACCATTTTAAACTGGTGACCATTTAGAGAGATTAATTACAGAGGGGGTTAATATTACTACTCCTCAGATGGTTAGGGATGTATTAATAGAATTTAGTAATAGAACGGTTACATGTATGAACACAGATGGCAGATATGTGGAGGCATTAGTAAATTGTGGATAGAGATTGTTCGTTATTATTTATTATAACAAAATGATTTATACAATTTTTTATTCGTTTAAATGCATAGTTAAAATGTTACAAAATTTGAAAGGTTTAATAAAGATTAGAGATAATTGTCTTGGTAGTAGTAGTAGTTTTTTAAATAAAAATTTATTATATCAAATTTCTAATTATTAAATGTAATGTATTATTGTACACACTTAAATTTTCAATGTTATCGCAGAGAAAAGATCGAAAAAAGAAGAAAAAATCGCTTTTTAATGTAAATAAATACTGTTGCATGTTTGAACGTTATTTTTAAGTCTGAACATCTTTCCTTTATAACAATTTTCGATATTTGCAAAAATAATGGCACTTTACTCTTGAGTGAAATCATATTTTCTGACAAACCTCGTATATGACTGAAAACATTTTATATCTAGTGGTGGTTGCTTTTTAGACCATGTAGAACTTTTTATGAAGAATATTTTTTCCCCAAAATTAATAATAAAAGAGTTTTCTATATGGCGCCAACTTACGTACTTGTCAAGTTCTGAAATATCTGGATGGTTTTTGTGCAACAATCTTCAGCACATCCTCAAAGTTTGGAGCAATACACATTTGGATAGGGAATACATTTTATGTTTGCTAATAAATGATCTTTATGGATAGTTGCAAAATACATTTTTTAACATTTTACTGGTCGTCGAGGATCTATTGGAGCGACCCTGTTTGCTTACTTATTCAACAATATCTATTTGTAAATTAGGTAATTATAGTGCTGTCGTAAGTGTCCGCCTCGTTCTAACTGAAACATAAATTTGGATGCCCTAGATTTACACTCTCCAACGGTTTATCTTTCCCGGAAATATTATACAGCTTATTATATTTTTCTAAGATTGCATTTTATTTTTGGGCTTAACTTTAACTTATTATAAATGTTAAAAAATAAAAATAAATGTAAAAGATAAAATATACTCATCTTAAAATTCCACGATTTTTCAAAAACTTTTTAAATAATCTTATGAAAATTCTTTCAGCTTTCGGCATCGCCAGGTAAACCAATTGTTACAAGAATATATAAAAAGTTTTTGGAAAATCGAGAAATTTTGAGATAAGCATATTTTATCTTTTACATTTATGATTAATAGACTTCACTAAGTAAGAGTAGAAACAATTATTATGATAAAAAAAATTATATCTATTATTCTCAAATTAAAATCTCGGCAAAAATATATGTATGTGACGTTAAAATTTAATGCAAGATTTACTGTAAAAATAAAGCTAATTTGTTTTATTATCTTATATAATAAATATTCCTGGCCTTATCATTTTCTATACGCCTTTGTGTTTTACTAATTTGATCAAGAATCTATGATCAATTTAATAGAAAAACTTATACTTCTTGTAAAAAATAAAGACAATATTATAAAATTACCGAAAACGTGGTGAAAACACACAACTGGTTGACGCCGGACGTCAGAAATCGTTGAAATATTTCAATCTAAATACTCGACAACGTCGCATCAAGGCATGCCAATCGCTACAATGTCATTTCTTCATCATAAATACGAGTCTCATGGGCGTAGAAAATTTCAAAATTATTTAATGTAAATTATGGTTTTTTGAGTACTAAACATATAATAATGATTTATAAACTTTATATTATAAAGAATAAGACGTATATAAGCCAATATAATTGAAATAATTCTAAAATTATCAAAATAATTACGATTACTTTTTCGGTTTTTTAGTACTGTGACTACGTTCATGAGTCCTCGTGAATTTTCGTGATGTTTCGTATAATTTATCTTAGTTAGGGAAATTTTAATTAGTTGGCAGTACTATGACGAAAGAGGTACGTCACTCCTGACGTGCAACGGTATTTGTACTAAAAATCCTATATTAAATTTCATTGATATTCTCAGAAAATTTTTAAAAATTAAAATATTGATAAACACACGACAGATTGTCCAATTTCTTATTTTTCTTCTCTTGCTTCTCGCTAATTTACCATTCGACGCGGTAGTAGTGGTGGGTGGTTGTCTTTTCCTCACTCACATCATATCGACATTATTCTAATTTTCAAACTTCAAGAAGAGTATTATTATTATTATTATTATTTTTATTATTACATATTGGTGAACGCAAAGGGGCAAGCTCCTATTGTGCCCAATAAAAAGAAAAACTTTAAATGAAAATACTTACTAGTACATAAAAATAAAAAATAAAATGAAAATATTAGGTACAGCAGATAACAATGCTTATGATTAATTAAATACCAAGACTAAAAATGAGTCTATTTTTATTATTCCAAATATTGAAGACTCTATTTGTAATAAAGTTTTGTCTTGATCTCATTACAACATTTTCTTCCTTCAACTTAAAATGGTGTCCTCTGAGGCGTGTGTCCTGGTTGAGAGTAAAAACAGTATTCAGATTACTAAAATTATCTTTTAGTATTCTGAATGTTATAATTAGGTCACCTCGAAGCCGCCGAAACTCAAACGTGGTAAGACTGGCAATTGAGAGTTTTTCTTCATACGATAGCCTTACTCATCTGAAAGGAAGTTTAGTTGCTTTGCGTTGAACATTTTGCCCTATCGCGGGTGAAGTCGGGTACCAAACAGGTCCAGCATATTCAAGAATTGGTCTTACATAGATTGTGTAAAGTTTACAAAAGACCGGAAAGAAACTCTCGGAAAACACTTATGAATTAGAAAGAGTCTGGAATTAGCACGTTTGCACACTGAACTACATGAACTACATATTTTTCGAAATTCAAGGGAAGCAACCACTCCGAATTCCACTTAAAAATTGAATCAAAGTATTCTTGAAGGATGATGTCTTAATGGGTTGGCATATACTTTTGTGTCGTCAGCGTAAAATTAAATTTTATTGTTTACGTGAAATTGAAGTTCATTAGTATATACCGTAAACATCAGATGACCCAAAACGGAGCCTTGTGGATATCCATTTTTGGCTGGTCTTTCCTGTGAAAAAACTTCGTCTACCCTATCTTTGACAAGAAGATCAGTTAGGAAGTTTTCAATCCAAGAATTTATTTTTCCACCACTGCCAAGGTGTTCCAACTTATATAAGAGTCTACGCTTGGTCAAAAGCTTTGGAGAGGTCTAAATAGATTATGTCGGTTGGTTGATTTATTTATTTAACGAGATAGTCCTCGTTTACACAATGCAGTAAGTTAGTAAGAGTTGAGCGGCCAGTTATAAAACCATGTTGTTGATTTGGAACAATGTTTTCGTTTAAGAGAAATTTAAGCATAGCCTCTGAAATGATGGACTCCATAATTTTATTTACAATTGGTAGTAGTAGACTTATCTGGCGGTAATTATTACTATGGGATTTATTACCTTCTTCAATATAGGAGTGACAGAAGCCAGTTTGAAGTTTGGAGGAAGGGAGCCTTGATTAAAAGAAACTTGCATAACCAAAGACAGTGGAAGTGCAAGAACATTTACACACTTTTTTAAAGTACAAAGTTAGAACATCTAATCCCGGTAAAGCGTTTGATCGAAGTTTTAGTAATTGCTTTTTAACGAAAGCTATTGTAAAAGTAAAAGTAATATTTTCAATAGAAGTCTGCTGATAAGGACATACAATTTGTGGAAAATCGTTATTGTTGGGTTCAAAGGCAAAAAGAACAAACTCTTTTATTCAGTTCAGTAATTTTCAAAAAAGAGCTTCAGACAATGAGTTTACTGTCAGCTTTGTCGCTTATAATTCATAGGGGGTACATCTATTTGTACAGATCCAGGATTTAATGATTGAGAAAACTTAATACAATGCGTAGCATATCATGAATAGTCTATCAATCGCAAAAATGCTGTGAATATATGGGAGTTCATACCGCTCTTCAAGCTAGAATTAAAAATGTAAACAAACTTGTTGAATTTATAAGGTATTTAGTCGACTCCCTTAAGCTAGTAGGAAATTCGGTGGCTGGTTGTTGTAACAAGTCTACAAATTATTTTTCCATTTTACAAGAAATCTACAACTTCGGCATCTACGATACGTTGGGAAAACTGAGGAGAAATGAGGCACAAATAACACCAGAATCTGTCGTTCACGAAATGGTCATGGAGAGATGTTGGAAAGTTTCTTAACGTCTTCGAAAGATATTCACCATACTCAAAATCAATCTGAAATGACAGTGTAGAAGGCAATTACGAGTCAGCAGTATTATTCAAGAAAATGACTAGATTTGAAACCGTGTTTATGACTGTTTTTTTTTGGTGTAGTATTCCGAATTTCATCAATGTTGTCAGTATACAACCTCAACAGAAAGCCGCAGATATTGGATTGGTTGTCGATTTGTATAAATTCTTAATATCGTTAATTTCATCTTCCCATGAGAACTTAATTAAGTGAAGTTTATCCACAGGATATTTCAGATGATATCTTTGAAGAGATTTTGCACCTCAAAGAGTAGGTATTTGGCACATAAAAACATATTTACCCTCAAGTATATCCGAAAACAGATTGAACAATTTCGTATGACGATATAATTAAAACTTTTGTTGAAAATTAAATTAAACGGAAACTAATGCAAATATCTTAAATTTAAAATATAATCTATTAAAACAAAGTTGTTTAATTTTATGTAATTCTAATATACATTGTTTTTATTTTGGTATTACATATTTTTACCTATTTTTAGTTTTGTTATGAATGGCATATTAGTTCAGCATAATTTTAAATTGGCCACTGAATGCGGATAATAATTTAATAGAAACACTTAACTAGCCCTATTTCTACTGTTTCTATGACATCCTTCAGTATAAACCAAAGCTTTAGGAATTTATATAATGAAATATTAATTAATAATCATTGCTTTACTCAGTATTTCTCATTTCGAATTTTTCAATCCTTCTTTACAACTTTCGACTGTTTATCTATATTTTCTTTGTATTTATCTACAAAAACATATTTAATATTTAAATTATCTATTATCTATTAATACCAGTACTTCCCTCCCAATCTTTCCATTATTTAGCAGTTTATTGTCTTAGTAGATTAATATTTTAAATAATTTCCGGAATTTTTTTCATGGGAAAGATTTGTACAATAATGTAAAATACAAGTAAAATACTGACGGCGTAAATAAGTAAAAATATAAAATGTAAATTTGAAGAGCCTAATATATATTTTAAACTAAAAATTGGTACTAGTCATAATAAAAAATTACGTATTAGACAAATAAAGAGTATAAAAAGCAATTCATTAAAATTTAAAAAAGTAAGAAAAAAAGCTTCAATAGATTTTATAGGCTTAATAGTGGCTCAACTTTCCCAAAGATGTAGCGCTGCCTCAAAAAGTTTTTTAGATCCTAATTCGGAGATCAGTTTTTTTTTGTATTTTACCGGCTATCTGCCGGCATTTTTTGCTATTCTATTTTTTATTTCCACTATTTAAATTGCTATGTTCTTTAAAACGAATAGGACGATAGTTATAAAATTTTGTAGGTAAGTGCAATGGGCCAAAATGCATCTGATGTACATTTTTTTGTTAATAAGATACTTCGGGTTCAACCGGAAATACCCTCAACTTTTTTTATTTAAATGGAACACCTTGTAAATTTTTGCAGATTTTGATTTCTCGAATTTGTACATACTGGGTTTAGTGGAAATAATTTGTAAAAATGAGAAATAACTCACTTTTAGTTGTAGAATAAGTTAATTTATTTAGTTTAGACTAATGAGAATAATAATTTAAACAAAATTAATTCAAATGTTCAAAATGCTCTCCGTTCACCTCCTGATAATATGCCAGCCTATTAACAAATTCTTGAGTCACTCTTTCCAAGACTTCTCCACGTATTAGTTCACATTCATCAATAATTCTTTGTCTCAATTCCTGGAAGCATGTTGGTCGTTTAACGTAAACACTGATTTCAGATAACCCCCAAGTAAAAAATCTAATGAGTTTAGATCCGGAGAACGAGCAGGACACTCTATGAATCGATCACCGATCATCATTAATACATATTTCAATACGATCTTTTTCCCTTAAATGAAACATTCTTAATCGTACAATTACTCGTTTATTTCTTATTAATAATACAAACAATATCAATTTGTTTATCTAAATGGTTTTTTACTCTAATGTATAAAAACTTAAAAGTGGTTTATTAATGTGCTGTATTCCTTGTTTTTACAGATTTTTTACACTAAACCCAGTATGTACGACTTCGAAATCTGCAATAATATGCAGGGTGTCCCATTTATATTAAAAAAGTTGAGGGTATTTCCGGTTAAACCGGAAATATATTATTAACAAAAAAATGTACATCAGTTGCATTTTGCCCCATTGCACTTACTTATAAAATTTTATAAATATCGTCCGTTTCGTTTTAAAGATATTTACTTGGTTCCATACTTTATCCCAAACATGTAAATACAATGTTTGGCCAGACATTGCAGACATATGAGGAAAAATAAGTAGTAAGTACATATTAAAATAATTTTATTAGTGGTACAAAAATAAAAGCTTCATAATTATTTAATTAACACAATTAAAATGTTTTTTAAAACCACCAGCGCCTGCTAAAGGTATCATATTTTCGGTAAGAAGCTCAAGGTTTTTATATTTTCATCGGCACTATTGGCGTCAGCAGATTCTTTCCTCAATGTTATGTAAACAACAGCAAACGGTGATTATTAAGTCTACAATTTCAGATTTTATTTTTATAAGTGTAAAAAATGTTATAAAAATAGCACCCAATATCCTAAAAGCGTTTTCAGACGGCCCCTTGCCCTGATCAAATGACAATTAAAGATTCGCTTCTTCAAGTCTTTTAATACTTGATTCTTGCAAAATGATTTATTATGGTGAAAATCAATTATGTTCGTTTAGAGCGCAAGCTTTGTCTCCAAGTATTACATGGAGAAGAATTATTTATATCTGATTTAGAATTTGAAAAGGTAGAAATTAAGTTTCATATTGTGTTAAATGCTTCATATGTGATTTTTTTTAAATTCTAAAATGCTTTTCTTTGCCACAGGAACTTACGTCAAAAATATCTTTTATATTTCAAATATAGGCTTTCTGTATTGCCTGTCGCTACAAATATGTTTTCTAACTGAGGCTCAGTTTGGAAAGTCCTAGAGAAATCAAATTTTCCAGCTTTCTTCCTCCAGTCATGTTTAGGTGGAAATTTGTCCAACAAACTTCGGGCAAGAAACTTTTATCAGACCTGATACATTTGTTGATCTGGGAGTCAAATGTTATTGTAGACTTATGGCCTTATAATACGAAGCAGCAAAGACTTTACTGAGGTTCCTACTCTCAAAACATTATATTACTGTTTTGTTAGGTTGAAATTCTAATATGCTTTAGTAGTATGGGCATCATTCCATGAAGCACATATTAGAAGAATTGAAATGATGCCAAGACATTTCATGAAATATCTTTCTTTTAAAATGAAAGACGCATATCCTGCAATTGGATGAATGAAATAAGTAGACGAGAGCTGCATTCAGTTATATTTGTTTATAATGTTATTTTTTATCGTGCGAAATAAAATCATTAATACTATTAAAACGAGTATTCTTCTGTTTGTATGTAATTCTGCATTTGTAATTTTCTGTAATTATCTGGTTTTACTGTTGGGTGGTTACTTAATAAATATTTAATTACAGTTTGAAAATTGCTGCAATGGTAGTAAAAAAATATTGTAAGTAATGGGTGTGCAAACTGAATTTTATCATCCAAAAAAAAAAATAAACAATAATTTAACAAAAACTGTATTAATTTTAAATATAAAAATAAATTCGATAAACCGCATTGTCAAACATTGACAGAAGATTGACAAATTTCTTATATGCGTACTTGCCTTCATTATAAACATTTCAAACAATTATTATCAAACAATATATTGTAACTGTCTAAAAGAAGTAATCAAATAATTTAATTAAGGATTAAAATTAATTATTTTTATATAATACTTAAACTAATCAAAATTCTATAAATTTAATAGAAATTTTTAATTAAACTTTGGTCACCACTTACAAATATGTAAGAATTTAAAATTTTTCAATTATAACAAAATGAAAGCAATTCATTGTAAAAAAAATTAGGTTTAGTTGTATCTAAATTTTAATGTAGAAATAAATATTATAATGCCAAGATGCAAGTAAAAACATCATATTTCAATTATGTATAGTTAATTATTTGGATACAATCAAAAATGAGTAAAAATTTATATTGTTGTAATTTGTAATCAATAATTTATTTAAATTATTAAGTATCAAAACTAAAAAAAAAAAATTAAACAAAAATAATGCTATAATTTCGGAATTTGACGGAGCTCTCTTCTATTTGTGACCTGAAAAAGAAAACAACCTTATTAATAAGAAATAAAAAATTATTATTTAACCTCAAATTTAAATTTTCGTAAAAAAGAAAGTAATCAAAAACAAAATAAATAATATTACTTGATTGTAAATATCTCAAAGCATTAAGTTAGTATTATTTATTATTAAAAAAACTATTGTTTAAATACAACCATATATTGTTTAACCTAAAAAAGCAAAGATATAAGAAAAGGATATTAGTGCTAGAAATAGAAGTGAATAAACTTTGCCTGTTGTGGAGCGATTCCTATTACAGAGTGAAATTTGAATTTTTTTTGAATATTTGTACAGTTGGATTGTGATAAACTTTATTTGGGTCAACGGCCGTGGTTTGATGGACCTTTAATTATATTATTGTTATATTGTTTGAACCATATTTTTATTTGAACTCACCTTGAGATTTGTAGTTAATTGCATCTCACATAATACTTATTAAATTCACACCGGGCATAATTATAGAAACATAACCATAATTAAATTTAAACCCCCCATTATAATATATACTATCATTCTTGCTATATTTTTTTTAAAGAATATTATTCTTTTCCTAAAAAAATGGTTAATATTATATATATAATCCAAACGGTAATCTAAAATATTTGAACTGCCCAGTTTTAATTGTTCATTTAATAGGTACTATATACTGTGGGTTTTTTTACCTACTTGTTATGTCGAATCTCGGAGGAATTTTACCTGTTTTAGTGTCATCTCGCCACACTAAACTTAACTAAACTTATTATTAATTCCTGTATCGATTCTCGATTTTGAAAAATATCCTTAGATTTATCTATTATTTGGGAATTATGAAGGAGTGACAATTTTGAACGAGTGCCTTTTTTACAATCACAAAACTAGTCTGCTAGTTTGAAGAGTCAAATCTACATTTCAGTAATAAAATCTTGTCTTTCAGTGAAGTTTTTGACATCTATATGACACCTTTTTTAACTTACCCTTTAAAATACTTTTTAGGACAATTATTGAATTCGTAAATTTGAAATAAGTAAGTAAGTAAGTACTTTTATTACGTTATATTCTAATTTCTTAGAAAGAAATCGATAATAAACTATTGAAATTTTGCAATCTGTCACAGAGATTGCATACCCCATACAAAAATAATATTTTATCAATAATTTCAATTACAAAATAGCGAGATTAAATTAAATAAAATTAAATAATGGAGTTATTGAGAATGTCAAGAGGCTGTCCGAAATTGGCGAAATTTCATAAATTTTTGATAAATCTTTGGCTGCTGTAAAGGATAAAAGATACGAATCTATTACTGAAGTGCCATTGTTTATGTTAAAAATTGTTAATGTTCATTTTAAAAGGAATCTCGCCAAACTTAGCAGAAACTTTTTGATTTTAGACGACACAACTGACCACCAAAGAATGTTTGTCTTTGCTAGCAAAAGACCAAAAAAAAACACAACTATACACAATACATGCTGATAATGGTAATATGTTGGAGTGTACGAGTATTGTTCCTGTTTTGTATTCACTATTGTCAAATAAAAGCGAGCGTATGTCCACACATTTATTTTGGCAATAAATGCGTTTAGCGCCACTTGTCAAATTATACATTGACAATCTTGAATTCAAGGAACACTTCCGTAATTATGCTGCTTTAGCGCACCTTACTCCTTATGCTAATGATTATTTTGTTGAACAGTGGCTAGAAAATAGTGCAATAGGTAAAATGTGAATTTATTACAATGCACTACAAATTATTTGAGAGGTTGCCATAATCCACTAAATCGTTTTATTGGAAAACACATTTTTAATATTTGGGAACTTTCATCCGTTCTTAAAGAAGATAGTACGAATTACGATTTTGTTTCCTCACAAGTTGATTTAAATATGACGCCGCGAAAAAGATCCAAAAAGAATATCAACAACAGATGTTTGTATTAATAGCATACTGGGTCAATTTGTTATCGACAAAATTAGCGTAGAAGATTGTTTTAATAAAATTAAGTGTATTGTTAAACTTAGTTACAAAGAAATATGACAAATTGGAACGACTATGTATTTTTTGGTGTGTACTTTTTAGTTTTAAATACGAGTAGTTACGCAAGATAATTTTATGTACAACTGTTTGTTTAGATAATTAAATACTAGTTTGTGATATTATTTATGATAAAAGATTATATATTATATAATTAAGTGATCAACGCTCATAAAAATTTATTTATTACACAAGTTTCGAGATTTTACATTTTTTATGGCTAACTACATTCACAGGGTCACATGATAAAGATTATAAAAAAGTTTTCTGTATCTATTCACAACACCCCGGTAAACTTATTATTTTCTGACCTACTAAAAATGTTGTTTATTTTAAATTTTTAATAAAGAGTTTCGGGTTGGGACATCTTAAAATAAATCACATGACGATTTGGGACAATATAGGTTTTCGTGGCGAGTTGACACGTGGCGAAATAGGAAACCAGATTTTAGATAATTTTTTTTCTTTTTTTTTTGACTCCATCCACTTTAATTATTTACCCAGGTTCAGTAATATTTTTATTCAAGTCTATTATTGCAATTACAAATTTAAGCATTGAAACATTCATACATACACACACAGTCACCCAATGTCCATTAGGGACTGGACCCGGGACCCCGGAGACCGAATGTCATTTTAGATATTTCTTTTTTTCAAATTCCTCCAAAAAATCAAATTCTTCTTTTATGTAATTTACATGGAGTATTTCCACTGTCAAATACGCATATAAGAAATCTGTCAATCTTCTGTCACTGTGTGACAATGCGATTTAGGGTAATTAGAGAAAGATATTGATAAAAATAGCTTCGAAATACTGAGGAAATTCGAGATAAGTATATTTTATCTTTTATATTTATTATGGATAAATTCCACAAAATAAAGGTAGAAACAGTTAATTATGTTAATTTTGAATTTTGTAACACAGATTCGTTATAAGATAATACGATCTTCCGGAAAATATGTAAATGATGGAAAAATTTAAAATTGAAAAACCACTAGATATTTGCCGAAGGATTTAATTTTACTCGTCATCCGTTAAAGTTCAAATATATATAACTTTTTCCGGACATCGGATATTCTTTTACCTCAATTTTTATTTTGCGATGTGTTATTTTTGCATTTCATAATGAACATTCAAAGACGAATCAATCGTCTTCGATCTTGGACCATATATAAACTGGACGGAGTGTGACGTCACTCTTGCATCGTTATCGTTGTAATGAACATTCATGGAGTGAGAAGATACTAGAGTCTGTGAGAGTGAGAGAGATGGAAACAGATGGGGAAATAAAACACAGATCTATACACTTTATAAAATCGTTATAACCATAATATTAACACTACTGATTATTTCCCCTTCTATTGCCTTTTCTCTCTCTCTCTCTCTCTCTCTCTCTCTCTCGCTTTCTCTCTCTTTCTCTAGTTATGATCACGACCGTTCTCTCTCGCACACACTCGGTCCTAAGATTATATATGGTCTAAGACTTCGATGTATGCTTTTAAAAAAACCAAACTGTCTGGTAAATACAATGTCACCAACTGCCAAGGTGTCATTAAAGTTACTAGATTTAACAGTGACATGACAGTACTTTTGTTACTAAAACGTACGACATTTTTTAATCAACTGAAATTGACATTCCCATTTTTACGATACGATTATTAATCGGATATCGGATTACGAATCTGTGGAAGTGAATCCTTAGAGAAAAGATATTGATAAAAATACGGCTCATTAGTGGTTACGTCACAAGACGTGACAGACATATTTATAGCATTGAAATGGACCACGATAGTCGTGACGTCGCAAAACAGTTGGATAACCTGAAATTTGTTTCCAAACAATAACAATTGCCATGCGAAGATTTTCAAATCGTATACAACTTGTATGTTGTTGTTTATGAAAAAAATGTATAAAATGTATTTTAATTAATAAAATATACAAAAAAAACTTAATCAAATACAAAATAATGACATTAATGACAGCATGACATCAATTTAAAGGTCTTTATATATCTTTGGAAACAGATCAGGTTATCCAACAGCTATTTGGTGACATCACACTGTCGCGGTTCATACTGTTGAAATTCAGGATAAGTATAATTTATCTATTATATTCATTATGAATAGATTAACAAAGTAAAAGTAGAAACAGTTAATATATTAATTTTGTATTTGATCGAGTTTCGAATAAACTGGTGTTGAATAAATTTGGTATTAGGCATCACCCCGTAGGCCGGATCTTGAGGGGCGCGCGATGTGGCAACGCTGCGCGCGAGTTCGTGGACGCCGGCAAAGGTCGAACCGGCTTTAGCAGTATGTCTGCTAGACCCTGCGTTTTCTTGGTCTTCAATTACAATTTCAGTCATCACTTGGCTGTTTTAGTTGTGAGACATTGGCAATCTTTAGCCGGTACTCTTTCTTTTAAGACATGTATACAAAGTTGACAGTAGAATTAAAGGAAAGTGGTTTTGTTAAAAACGTTTTTACCGCATCTACCCATATTTTTTCTGTGCTGCTACATATACCGTGTGTTAGAAAAAAACTTTCCTCGAGTTGAAGTTGTTATCTTACAGTGCTTTTTTTCATTGACATACCTCAGGGTTTTAAAGGTAAGTCTTGGCAGTTTGTTTTATTTGTAAAATAAGAGACGTTTTATTAGCTTTCTACTTGCATATGTTTGCCGGCAACGCGACGTGGCTTATTAATCTCGTAATTGCTTTACTCATTGCCAGTAATACGTTGCATTCCGAGCATTCCTTTTTTTTTATTGATGATACGATTTATTTGCTAACTGTGAAAGTAAAAATTACCGTAATTTATACCATTTTTAACCACTAATATGTTTTAAACAACATTAAGTATTTCTGTTTAATACACTTTAATTAACATTTTTTTTACTTCACCATAATCTTTACAAATTGCACAACTATCTGCAACTAACAGAGTTTACAATAATACATTTACTAGTTTCTTTTCGTTATTTTTCACCGTATTGTGCAATTATGCCGCAATAATTTCAACTATATTACATGATACAAAAATATCACTATACCATCCATTTATTTATAAATATTTTTCAAAAATACTCAATTTAACTCTCATTATTCTCATTAGTAACCCACCACTCCTACTTATTATTTAGTTTAGAGCATTAGAAAGGCGCCAACTTCCGGTTCTATTTAAAATTTTATTGGGGTTAACTTAGATCAAACATATTTATTTATTGTTTATCCAAAATATAAATAGATAACAATTAAATCAAAATATACACCTCATATTTATTTCCTGATTTACAAATTAGAGTTATCATTTATAAAAATAAAATAATACAAAAACAAAATTAGCTACCTCGCGTTATTAGAAAAATTTCTTGTTAAAATAAAATAAGTAATACCATAAACAATAAAAAATATTTCACTGATTTTGGAATCTAGAACTTACTGATTTTAATAAAGTTTACTGGTAAAATTACACTTAATACATTGATTTGTAAAATTACTAAAAATCCATAACTTTCCTTACTATGAATAAATTATTGTCCTTTGATCTTAAAAGTCGGAAATGAATTAGATAACAATTATAAAAGTTAATTATCATGAAATGTTTCCATGAATCATTCAGTGGCTGGGTCTACAACAGAAATAATTACGTTTATAGAGGAAGACATTTTAGATCTTAACTCTAATCCAAAATCAAAATAAAATAATTCACGATGCCTACTTGAGTTGTTTACTTTTAATCAATCACCTGTGTTGAAAAATATTCCGGATAAAAATGTTTTAAATAATTGTCCTACATTTTTGTTGCTTTTCATAGATATGGTTCATAAATTGTTTTTATTATTTAGATTACACACAATGTATTTGTTTTTAGGTTTATTTACAAATGGAATTATTTTATTAGTAATTGATAAATAAGTATTGTCATTTATTTAGACAGTGTGTTCACGGGTGGAGTGAGTTCAAAAGAGGAGAATACATTTTATTTTTAGTTTTATCGAAAAATGTCATTCTTGATAAAATGTTTTACTTCTTCTGAAACTCCAATAAATGATGTAAAAATTATGTTTTATCCTATCTGCTCGATTCTATACTCAATTTTTTATGAAACCCTATGCATTTGAAATATTGCTTGGATAATAACATGAACATTACTCACTAGATTATTGTTAATGTCTCGAACTTTAGTGCAAAACTTCATAGGGTTTCATAGAAAATTGATTTTAAATTGGAGCAGGTAGGATAAAACATTTTTTTCCACTTTATGGGGTTTTACAATAAGCAAAAGTTTTTATCAAGAATGACATTTGTTGATAAAACTAAAAATTAAAATGTTTATATTATATATATAGATAAATCTTTTTTATATATTGTAAATGATTTTTAATACTTATACAGAGGGTCATTTCTAATTCTGATTAGAGAACATTTTTTTGAGTACCGTATATTAAGTTTTGCCTTCTCAATATTTAAAACTACTTGTAGGTGGGTACCCAAAGCGTTCTAATAATACCTTAAGTAAATATGTAAATAGTATGTATGTAAACCAGTTAAGGAAATACTCATTTTCTCTAATTCTCAGAACGACCAGTGGCGTAATTTTAAAGTCGGTATCAAGAAATGTTTGCGTTTAAAATGTACTGTTATTATCGTAGTGGGAATATTGAATACATTTCGTAATTCAAAGAACGTACATTTAAAATGACATTCGGTAGATGATTGGAATACCTCTGCCTACCTACCATTTTCAATTAACATTTTTTATGAATGAACAAGACTGTAAAATCATTAGAAATGCCTACAACGTGGAACCACTATTATTTTTAGTTTCGATGTTTTTTTTTATTTACTTTAATTATAATCCGCAAAAGAAATAATTTGTATTTCCCTATAAATTTATTTTTTTATTAACACATTCTGTATTTTTTTATAATTATATCTGTCGCATTTTTTATTTTTTTGGGGATTTGTTACGGTTTAATGATTAAGGGTGGACTGTTAGCTTTCTTGGCTCCGACTAAATTATTTTAAGATATTAATCTAGGTTTTCAATTTTTATGGTCATTAAAATTCGAACCCTTGAATTTTGATTTTACTGTTAAGGAATTCGTTTTAGAATGTTAAATGTTAAAATATCATTTTGGTTTACTCATTGGATTTAGATGTAACAGTTTTATTAAAAAATAAATAAACCATTCATAGTACCTGTGTTGATATTAAAGTTAATTCATCCAAATGTTTGAATATCTTAAATAAAATCGATTTAAACTTTAAATTCCATCAAGCTTTTTCACAAAAAGCAAAACAATTGTATTAATAAAACATGCAACAGAAATAAAGTTTAAAAAAATTGAGCCTGATAGTTGGCGCGCAATCCCATTTATCTTCATAAATATAGTATTACCGCCCCGTAACTGGTCTTTTTGTTAAACACATACTTTTATTATTTAAATCAACTGTTAGTTTTTTTATTTCTAGAAAATTCCAGTGTTAGTTTCCTTAACCGACGAAACTCAAATTTTTAACTTTTCATTATTATTTTTACTGTCGTGTGTTCGTAGTTCCTGAACGCAACCAAACACATTGTCTTTGACCGAAGACGCCTGCTGGGTCGGCAGCTGTCGAAGGAAGAAATTAGCATTAAAGAAGACACCAGCAGCTGCTCTTCTCAATTATTATATCATCTATCTTGCGAGTTGAATCGCCCCAAAAGAGTATTTCTGAACCTCGATCACTATTTTTAAAATGCCCCATATGCGGGTACATGTGCACCATTGGAAAAGAAATATATTTTTTTGTTGACGGAATAAGTCAATATGCGTTGGTAGATGAACGCTACTAAATCTTTTTTATTTATTTTTTTGGAATAGAAATAATAATTGTAATATATCCAAGTAAATTGTATCGGAATATTTTAAATTAGGCAAATTATTTTTTTTGTTAATTCGTCTGCTTTAAATGAATAACGGTTAACCTTGGTCATAATTAAAAATCCCGTAAGTTGTAAGAAAAATGTTTATCTCTGAAAGATAAGATTGTTGGCTCGTAAAGTAAAATTATCAGCAATAGATATTGCCTTATTGAAATTAAATTAATGATACTCATAACTAAAAATTTTTCCATATAAATAATCGAAATTAAAAATTATAAGTGTTTGTTATAATTATCACATTTATAAGCTATTTACAGAAGAATAATACTGGATGATAAAAGATTTCTAAGTCGGTCACATAATTTGATTTTTTTAGTTTGGTAATTAAATATCATGTCTGGAGAACATTATTTCTGGTTATTTTAGCATTCTTTTGCCTAATAAAAAATATTTCGTGTTTTCACATATATGGGCTGAAAATATTCCAAGTAGGCATAAAATAAAAATAAATGTTACTTAGGCTATAATAATAGCAAAGTCAAAATATATTAGACCATAATATTTTTACTAATTGGACTATTAAATTTTAATGGTTTTGATTTTCAAGCAAAAAATCTTAAAAAAATTAAGTCGATCAAATTTGGTTAACAATAATTTTTTGCCCACAGTAAATATTTATAAAACAAATAAAAGGGCTTAAAAATAATTCAATATGTATTTAAATGTATTTTTGTTAAGTGGAATTAAATTTGAAAATTTCTGATATTTTAATTTTTGGATATCTTGTCTTTTAAACTGAAGAAAATTGGCTAGAATATCTGTACATTTTACATATTTTAATGATAATCAAATATAAAAAGAATATTTTAATTTATTTCGATAAAAACCTATTTAATTAAGTTAATTAAAAATTATTTTTATTGCTCAAATTAAGTGATAAAAATATTCAAATGTGTTTTTTTAGCTTAATGATCCTGTATTTTTCAATCTATTTTCCAACTTACTACGGATTCCAATCCTAAAAATTATTTGAAGTGGGTACTTGAAGTTTATGTAATTTTATTTTATATCTATAATTCCGTGTTAGATTACTTATATAGAAATGGGTCAGAAAATATTTGAAAATTTGGCACCATAAAAAGATAACGGTAGTACATTATCTAATCATTTAAATTTTTATCAAGGCGCCAGCCATGTAAATTTCAAAAATCTGATGATTTATGTTTCGAGAGTTTATCACTGTTATCAGTTATTAGGCACATCGCAACAATATATATACATTTTTTAAAATAAAAACAGCTGTATACAATAGAACATTTTTATTAGTTTATAAATAAGTCTTTTAAACCACTTATATTAAGAAACCGCGAGTAAAGATAAAATATTTTATTCCGGCGCCATGGTTGTCAATTACAATCATTTACTTAAACAATTATTAAGATTCGTAATTTCCAGTGTACCTACATTATAATAAACTTAATTCTTAGATTGTTTGAAATCCCCTATTCTCATTTTCAAAATGCAAATTATTTATTAGTAAAAATTCATTAACGTTTTAATAACAAACTCGTGGAATATTAATTTAAATGATTATTTCCAATCAATCCATTTTATTTATACAATAGATGTTTGTCAGATAATTTGCTACAAAGCTTTAATTACCTTTGAGAACGTTCAAATTTCAAGAATTCGTGAATACCATCTGTTATAACTGCTATAATATCATCCTTACTGAATTTAATGGCATTCGTTTACATTTTTAGACAAAATTTAATTATATACAGCGTGGTCCAAAATTGTCGAGCAATACTTCTAGGGGTGATAGTTCACCTAAAAACAAAAGTACCTTTTTATATACTCTTTTTTCGAAAAGTCAATAATAAGGGAGATATTCTATAAAAAATGTTTTTTCAAATTCTAGACATAAAAGCTTTGCATAAAGATACTTAATTTTGGGTTATTAGTCATTTGATCCCTCTGATTAAGGAGTAGTTTTTGCAGGTAAATACCACTGTTTACGTCATATTTTTTTTAAATACGTATGTATTAAAAAAATTTGATAATTAGGATTCCCTGGTCGTTTTTACGCAAAAAACTGCTCTTAATACGTTTGCAAAAAAAGGCCAGAGAATCTTAATTACCAATAATATTTTTTAATACTTACGTCTTCAAAAAAATATGACGTAAACATTGGTATTTACCGCCAAAAACTACTCGTTAATCAGAAGGGATGAAATGATGAATAATTAAGCACGTTTATGCAAAGCTTCTATGTCTAGAATTTGAAATTTTCATTTAATTTTCAAGATATTTTAAGAAAAACATGTTTTTATACAATTTTAGAAGCCTCATTATTTAGCTTTCAAAAAAAGTGTATATAAAAAGGAACCTTTAATTTTAGGTGAACTATTACCCCTAGAAGTATTGCTCGACAATTTTGGACCACCTTGTATAAATACGTCGGGAAAATTTGAACCAATTTCATTCGTGTTTATGTGTTAAAAAGCAGCGAATTAGCTGCAAATTCGATTAGAAAGTAGTGAAATTATTTTTATAATTAAATTCTTAAAATAATTTTTAGTCAAAACAAATAATGATTAATAATGAATTATCTCTATATTTATTCTGCATTTGTTATCTAAGAAAGACGAAAATTTGCAACGTAAACTATTAAAATCCATATAAAAGAAATTGCCCCACAACATATTTGACCAAGTATAATATAAATAAGATTAATGATTATTGATTACTGATTACTTAGTCAAGAAGTATTCTATTGCCTTAATATTGGATATAGTCTTTCCGGGTTCTAGAGGAGAATTATAAAGTTTGAACATTTGTACATTCAAATGATGGAAACTTGCCAATTATTCTTTTATCGATTCAAATAAAATCAAGGGTATGCGTGTATTTTAATCAAACTGAAACTAACATACATATGTTGCAATTAAATCCAAATTTATTGTTTTGTTAAAGTTTCTTTGCACGAAATTGTATGTTTAAATTTACTTTTTATTTTTTTCAGCAGCTGCTTAAACAGCGCTGTCTTCAGCCGAGGACGATATTTGTGATACTAGGATAAGTGTTAAATAAGAGACGATAAAAAAAATAAAATTTATAAGTAGAGAAAGATATGCCTCTTAAATCAGAAATGGAAACACTGCCCAGAATGAATCTAATCGATTACCTTAGCAACGATTCCCTTCTTCCCGACGACATATGGAAAAAATTCGAATTGGATTTCCCGGAATTGTCCAGCTTCGATGATATATTTGAAGACACTTCCATGGTGGATGATTGCTATAACATGTTTAAAGACATTTGCGAGATCCGCAATCACGATTGCATGTGGGCCGGTCACTGTGCTAGCAAGGAACACCCGGCAGACGAACCGCGGTTGCACAACCCTTGTTTGGTGCCAGTACCGCCTGATCCCATCGTTAAATTGCCAACAGCAGTCACCGAAATCAAACAGGAAATCAGGAGTTCATCGACGGGTCAACAAAGTCTCCTCAAATCGGCCGTTAGGGCTGCAGTTGCAGCCATGCCCCAGACTCCGCCGATGTCCGATGATGAAGAAACAAAAACGAAAACTATCGGCGTGCTCAAATTGCTGAATGACACCATCGAAGAGTGCGATTTGGACGAAGACAGTGACCTTTGCGAATATTTCGAAGAAAAAGAAATCAAAGAAGAAGTAACCGAGGTCGATATTGCAAATTCTAATATCAAATCTTATCAATTCGCTGCTGAAAGTGACCACAGCTATCACAAGGGACAGAGCAGCTCAATGCAAATGGCCGGGTTTGGAATTGACACTCCTTCCGATTCTGGTGAGTGCCATTTTTTTAGTATTATTAAGAATTATGCCAAATACCAGGGCAAATCAAATATGAACGGTAATTTGATGATTCTGTTTAGCACGTAGGTCCGAGTTGGGTGTAGTTGTTATTCGGTTTATAAAGGTATTAGTTAGCGTCCCCTCAAGTTTCTGTCCTCGGTACAGCCATGACAAAGCAAGAGGTACATCCGTTTGTTGCGCAAAGACCTTTGAATGGATTTCGACTAGAAGGTGAGAATTTTTTGAAACGGATCGTCACTTGTGAGGAGACGTATGCCCACCATTACACTCCGTAATAGAAAATGGCGAATGAAAGATGAAGACAGCCCAGTGAAGGGAAAAACTCGTCTCTCAGTCGGAAAAGTCTCGCAAGTCTTTTTGGGACTACAAAAAAACGAAAGACGGGATATGCCCATTAGAGATGCCATCTTTCCCCATGACAATGCCAGGCCTCACACTGCCACTTTGACGAGGGATACATTGGCAGAAATGCGATGGGAAACCCTCGAACACCCTCCTTATACTCCCGACTTGTCACCATATGACTATTATTTGTTGGCGGCCCTCAAAGAGTCACTGGGACCAGTTCAACAGCAATGGGGAAGTCGAGGAGCACGCGCGCAATTGGTTTACAACTCGCCCTCAAACTTTTTATCAGGAAGGAATATTCAAGCTTCCAACTCGGTGGCAAAAGTGTGTAACTGAGACTGAGGCAGGAGACTACATTGAGAAATCCTAAAGTTGTCCATTTGTTTATAACGTGTTTCGATAAATGTATAAAAAATTACCGTTCATATTTAATTTGCCCTCGTATGTATTTTTTATTTTTGTATTTCGTACGACAGACAAATCTAAAATAATTGAAATTTTGAAAATTCAGAGCCGATTCTTAAAGAAGTGTGATTTAGTTGTTACACTCTGTATGTTTAAATAATAATTTAAATGAATTTAACAAAATGTAATTTGTTAATTATAAAAGCGCAACGTAAACATATAAGGTTGCGCATTTTCCCGATGCTATAATTCGCAGTGGCATTTGAAAATTTCTAATTACAGGATTAATTATTTCTAACGTGATTGACACATTTGCAAACAATGATTGCTTTTTAATACCGTGCCATTTACATTCTTAAATTTGGTTCACAATGAAATTTAAACTATTTTAAATATTTCTATAGTTAGTGTATTTATTTGTATTTTATTTTAATTAGTTCAGTAACGAAAGTAAAAGAGATATGGTTAACAAATAAAAATTACTAATATACTTAGGTATGAAAAATTATCAGAGTATATTACATAAGTATTTTTAAGGTATTTTTAGCATATCTATATTTATGCATTTAAATTAAATTCAAAAGACTTTCACGTAATAATAACGGATAAAAATTGTTTTTTTACATCGACACTATTGCATAAAATTGTTTTATTACCAACAAATTATTTTTTTATGTTTATTTAAATTAATTTTTCACTCGCCCATTGTTTTTTAAACGTAAGGACTCATAAAAATTTATTTAACATAATCATTGATAAATTCTTTCGTTAGATATTTGACTACATGTTTTTTTAGAAATATAATTTAGGCGACCGTTTGTATTTTTGTTTGGTCGAAAGACTTTAGGTTGCATCTGCAAAGGTAAAGAATTAAGAGGCTCATTGGCATGCGTCCAAATGGCTGCTGGTTTAAATTTCGTCTGGTTCTTTTTATTGCTACAGTCAGTAGAATTTCCAATTCTATGAAATTTCTAGGTATGCCAACAAGTGTAGGTAACAAAACATTCAACCACTCCGTGAAAAGTAACGGATTTTTCTATAAATTATAAAAATGATATTACACAGACCAAAACAAATATATTTGTTTGAAACGCAAATAGAGATAAAAATATGAATTGGTAACATATTTTTTTTTATATTAAGAGATAACTGGACACTTTAATAGTATTAGCCAAAATAGAATTAAATTATAAAAATGAGAACTAGACCAATTTTTTTAAATTAATTTTAAAATCAAGAAACTTTATCTTTCCTGTCTAAAATTAACATACCTATGAATAAAATAAAAATCTAGTTAATACCGAATTATTTACATATAAATTTAAGAATAATACCTTTTTGACAACACTCGAGAATAAATTTTATGTACCCCTTTATCGTCGCTCACACATCTACTTCAGAATGACTTTATAGCCAGACAAACACCTGATCTTTAGAATTATTAATAGAATATATTATACAAGGGTTGCTTTGAGGTCAGGGTCCTTTTTTTTTTTACTTTTAACTTTAATTGTATACATTTGGAAGCTTACTACAGATTTCTTATTTTCCTCGTATACTAGTTCATATGTGCTTTACGAGGGGCAAATGCCAAGGGCACATCGGAAATTTAAATAGGACGTTTCGTTATATTTTGTAACCTTGATAAGTTACTGAATATGGATGATACGCTAGATAGAT
Source organism: Hermaeophaga mercurialis (assembly GCA_951812935.1). NCBI lineage: Eukaryota > Metazoa > Arthropoda > Insecta > Coleoptera > Chrysomelidae > Hermaeophaga > Hermaeophaga mercurialis. Next base: position 19,922,561 of record OX638359.1, on the reverse strand, counting down.
ATAAATTATAATTTATTTCGTAGTAGTTTTATTTCCTTAAAATTTTTATTAATATTTATATTGAAAAGATAAACAATGATACTTGAAGATAGCTGCTTGCAGGTACTAGGACGTAAATTACCACATATTTCAATAAAGATATGTTTTATCAAATGAATGATTAAACAAATAACTGGTTCTGGCACTTACTTTTACTTTTATTTACTAAATTATTTAAGGTAATTGATACTGTCGTAAATATAATAAAAAGTAGATATGCTGGTAAACAAACTATATTATTTATTATACTTATATACGTTTATTTAGTGATAAAAGTGCACCTGAATGTTAATCTATTACCAACATGAAAGAATGAAAATTTCTTCTGTAATCCATGGTTTATTGTACAAAATATACAACATTAATTTAGTTTTATATATATTATTATTCCATTTACAATTTCAATTTTATTTATATCTAAATTAAGGTTTCTAACAAACTTTTTCAAGAAGATAATTTTCCAATATAAATTCTAATTGTCTAGTGCGCTGATCTGCATTCTGTCGTTGGCTCGTCTCTTCCTCTACATTCTACAAGTTTCTTTCCTTTAAACTGAATAATATACCGGTTGTCACTTGTTTAAGTAGAAACTATATAAAATAAACAGTCTCCAGTAAAAACATTTTAAAAAGTGTTTGTTTTTTGAGGTAAACATTATCATTATCAATTACCAATTTTTGTTTTAATTATAGAGAAACCGAGAAATATAAAAATAAAAAAACACGAACTAGTTTAACAATAGTAGCAAAAAATATTATATTACGTATTTTAGTTTTTATGATTTTTTTTTATGCGTTGTTACTATTGTTATCGACTTTCAAATGATTTAGTTTGGTTTAGGATTCCTTTTTTTTTCCCGCCAAATTTTTATTCAGTTATCTTTCAGCGTTCCTCTTTTTCTATCTCCCATTCTGTATTTCTACCAAATTAGCCTATTTTCTGGTAGTTTTGGGTCACTGAAAAATGGCCATTATATTTTCAATCGTACTCCTTCTCTATTAATCTCCCTCTTTAATTTATCTATATATATTTTTGAGTTCTCATCTCTAAACGGTTGTGATCTATATGTTAGTTGATCGTTGTTTCATAATTGTTTTTTTTTTCATTTTGACCATAAGAAAATATTTTGGTGGTGAGTTGTAAATTTTAACATCATCAATTGACTAATCCTTTTCATATGACTCGAATGAAATTTTGCAGGAAAGGAAGAGGAACCTGTTAGTTTCTGATTAATTCTAATCCCGCTTCAAAGATGTTTTTATGCTGTATTGACCCAATGGAAATATGCCATTCTATAATAATTTTAAACCATCGTTTTCAACAGGAAACTAATTACAAAGTCATTTAAAAACATTTTTTTTCGCAAAAGAAATATTTGCTTTCATAGAAAAATTACGAATACCATTTCCATAGAAACAAAAAAATAGTTTGTTCAGTTCGAAATTCAGCCGGCATCTGTATGCGCGACACTAAAATCTCCCAACATTTCCGAATACAACAATCAAATTCCATTTTCCCAGGAATTTACTCATCCACGATATTACTCATTGCATAAATTGCTGGAGCGCCGCCTTATATTTCTTGGAAGGTCGACGCGTCTCGCCATAAAAAAAACAATTCCACCGAACATAGAATGGTTTCAAATTTTACGTGAATGTACGTCGTAACCAGGCGCCGGCAGTTAAACATTTGCCGGCGGTCCCGCCAAATGCGTGCGCAACTCCCCTGCTCAGTGCAATGTTGCAGGTTTGTCCAACAAATCCTGCTGTGCACAAATTGTACCTAAACTTTCTACATAGTAATGTTTAATAAATATGAAAAGATAAATTATACATACCTGAATTTCTACAGTCTTCGTTTAAATTATATTCAAATCGATCCAGGCTTCGGTATCTGACATACCATTTCCAGAAGTTTGACAGGTCTTTTAATCGTAAATAATTTCATGTCATAAACACACCAACCAATTATTATTAAGCAATATTCTTTTTTTTTCTAAAAATATTTTTGGTTAATATTATATAGATATTTAGTCCAAAAGGTAATCTAAGATAATCGAACTACCCAGGTTTAATTCTTCATTCAATACTTGAATATTGAGGATATTTTAGGTGTTTTGTTTTTTTCATATTCCTCGAAAACATCAAGTCTTTCTTTCTTGTCACTTTTATGAAGTATTTCCATTGTGTTATTAAGTGTAGATTTGTGTTTGGTGTCAATGAGGTGTTTTGCGTATTGTGACTTATCTGGTTGTTTTAATCTATAAGCTCGTGAGTACTCACAGTACCTTATGTTAAAATTTCTAAGGGTCAGGATAGATGGTGTTACAATCCGGACAATTTAGTTTGTAAATATGTACTCGATTTTGTAGAAGATGTAGTTATGTATAACTAGTTTTGTAGCGTAATTCCTCCTACCTCTAAAAACTACTCCAATTTTCATTCAGTTTCAGTTAAAAGTTATTCCTGTTTTTCTATTTTTTTCAGTTCCCTTGCAGTTTTTTCAATTCCTTGGGATTTTTTCAGTTCCTTTACATTTTTTCATTTCTTCTGCATTTTGTCTGTATCTTTAGGTAACTAATTAACTCAAAAGCATTTTGTCTATGTTTGTAATATGTCCTTTTCGAAAATGATTAATTCTCCCTTGGAAAACTATTCCAACTTTTCTATTTGTTCCTTTGGATATTTTCAGTTACTTTGCATTTTGCAGTCTCTTTGTTTTGTATCCTTAAGGTAACTAATTAGATCATTAGCATATTAGTATTCTGTCTCTCTTTGTATTATGTCTTTTTTCGAAAATAATTCCAACTATTCTATTTTTCTTTCTAAGAGTTATTCCTGTTTTTCCTGTTTTCTTTCTAATGGTAATTATTATTTTATTTTTTTCCTATTTTTCCTTCTAAATATAAATACATAAAGAAATAACTTTGGAAATAGACTAAAATATATATATATATATATTTTGTCTATTTCCAAAGTTATTTCTTTATGTATTTATATTTTGAAAGGTATTCTTTCTTTTATTGGTTGTCCTCTTTTATTAGTAATTCTTCCATTGCAATCTCCCTGATCCTTTGCAGTTTTTCAATTTGCGTTTTTTCAGTTTCTTTGCATTCTTTCTCTTCCTTTAAATTCCTTCTATTCCTTTGTTTTTTTATTCAGCATCTTTGCATTCTGTCTCCTCCTTTACATTTTGTACTTTTCAGAAGATAATTACTAGTTCCTTGGAAAACTATTCCTACTTTTACTTTTCTTCTTTCTAAAAGTTATTCCTGTTTATCTTTTATTTTTCTATTTTTAGATGTAATTATTTTTTTATATTTTATCTCTATTTTCACAAAGATATTCCTTTGCAGTATTTTTATTTTTAAAGGTATTCATTTCTTCTTTATATTTGTTGGTCTTTTTTAACGGTAATTATTGCTTTGCATTCTTTCAACTCATTTGTAACTTTTTTTAGCTCCATTACATTTTTTTTTCCAGCTTTTTTCCATTATTTCAAATCCTTTGCAATTTTTACAATATTTGAAAGAAGTGTTACCTTTTAACTACACTCTGAATATCTGTGTATTGGATAACTAAAGATAATTTTGATTAAAGAGATTATGTAAAACCGTTTAATGTATTGACTATGTGTACAGTACAATAGTAAATGGTATTCTTTCTCCCGTAATTATTTCGGAAAGAACTAATAGACAGAAACAAAAAAAAAAAAATAAAAAAATCGAAATTAAAGACAAATTATTATATTTTTGTTATACAACATACACTTCAAATCTAAGATCTGGCGTTATTATTTTTATTTTTATTTACTTAAGAGTACGTTACTTCGTTTGGATATGGTTTTTATTATTTAAGCCCAAGTAAAAATTAGGATTTTCCAATGACTTTACTGTTCTGTACGCTACATTGGTTTTAGATTATGTGAAAATGATACTCCATTGCACTAATTAATCCACAAAAGTGTACTTTCTCTTCAAACTCGATCAATTATGTCATATTTTGAATGTTTACATCGCCTTGCATATTGAATGCTCACTTGGCAACGGTGCAGTCATAAGCGATGCACTTTATGGCTAGATTTTCTGGGTGCAACAACACGGGAAAGATAATGTTGGTGCACCGTACTATGTACTATGCTTACGCTACGACTATGTTTAGATTTTTACTACATTATACAATCTGGTTGCCCTTCTCTTTATTCGCGCCTGTACACGTATATATGTATTTGATTACAGGGTGCCACGTAAAGCAAATGCGCGCGAACTGGCGGCTTGTTGCGTTTACGCTATTGCCACGTCGTATAAGATTTCATTAATGAATCGACTCGTTGATTGGCAAATTATGGCGATTTCTTAATTAAATTAAGCTTATAGAAAATTGTAATCAATGAATTTAACTCGTTCAATGCTCAATAAGTATTTTTATGGTTAGGTGATTGGCGAAATATCAATTTTTATTGCACGAATTTCAGTTAGTTTAAAAGTAACACAAGAAGTATAGTTTCTGAAGTAGTTAATAATTATTATTTATTTATTTTTATAACTATTTTTTTACCACTCGGGACCAGTTGCGAATTTTATTCGGGTAAAAATTTACTGAATCCTAGAGGCGAAGTTTTCTTTCTGTAAATATGTAGATTGATTTAGGTATTAGTAATAGTAAAAAATAATCTTTAAAAGTTGGAAAATTAATAAAATTGTATTTATTTAAAAAAATAAAATTTTAATTTTCTCCTTACTAATTTCATAGCTTAAAAATATTAAGTTTTATTTTGAAAGTATTCAGTTACCGCTAATAAGCATTATAATAAATAGATTGATCAATAAAAAAGAGGAAAAGGTTGCCATTTACCTTATATTTCCAAAACAACTTAAACAAATGAAATCAAACTACATTTATTTGAATTTGAATTTTAACGGTTTTTCGGAAATTGATTTAAGTCTAGATTTTTAAATTTTTGTTGTTTTTTTGAAGTTGTAATCTTTGACTATTTGTATAGTTGTGTCAAAACGTCGGCAGATGAAATAATATTGATATTTATTAACTTGACCTGACCCCAACAACATTTTTAAAATGTATCCTGTTTGTTTACATTTAACCGTTTTTGTGATTATTTGCACAACACTCTGGGAGGTTAATTGTAATTTTGTCAAAAAAATAGATGATCATTAACGACTATGTCATTTTTTTCATGGTATAATAGTATGAATTACATTTAAAAAAACCAACATATGTATGTTTTCTCACCATTTAATGCCAATGCAGTGACATTTGCCTTGATTTTTGTCTAGCATTATTTAAAAAAATATCTATTAAAATTATATTCAACGAAATGTGTGATTATACCGTTAATGACCAGATGTTGCTCTTAAAAATAATTTTTGATGCGCAGTTGGTGTATAGATCTAATATGGTAATAACGAAATCCACATCACAAACAGGACTGATTATACATTTTTAGATTTTCCTTGTACAAAAATGAGATGTTTTTCCGTTAATTTATTCATTATGTATTCTGGCTCCTTCATAAAAATTTGTTCTTTAGTGTCACTGTGAGCATTTGCCACGTTGTTAACGCTCAACAAGTTGACTTGTTCCGACAAGATTACAACGCCGGAAGTTGATGTCGCGTTTTTGCATCGAGCTGTATGTAATAAGAATGAACCACATTCCTCCTATATTTGCTATGTAAATAATGAATTCCGTCGAGATCGGGATTTAATAAAAATATTTTTCTTGGAACCAGAAACGGATTTTACATACCGGTTATATAATCAACGTTATCGAAGCATTGAATTATTTCGGTAAATACGATTCAATACATGTGATACTATATTGATAGCTAATCAAATATTTGACATTTTAGTTGGTTTTAGGACGACGTAAAAAATATTTCCTTGAATATAGACAGGGACGGTAGATAAAAATTTACAGTGTTTGTAGTCCTATTCAAAATTAAATCTTATCTTTTACATACAGGGTGACGCATTAGTGTGGCAAAGCTCTATTATTTCGCTATTATAACAGTTACGAAAAAAAAGTATTTACTAAAAGTGTAGACAGTCTTAAGATTCACATTTTAAAATTAGTCCCAAATATACAGTGTGTTTAGGAATGCAGTGCCAGGCCAACATTTTGTTTTTAAACTAGAATACCCCCTATATTTTTACATTTTTATAAAACGATAAAAACTCTTTACATGTCCCTATCCTAACTTTTCAAGTTCTATACTACGGCATAATAAAATATTTGATACAGAGTGATTAAAAATCAGATGGGATTTCAAATTTTTGATCACTCTGTATCAAATATTTTTTAATGCCATAGCATGGAAACGAAAAGTTAGGATAGGGGCATGTAAAAACATACGGGGTATTCTATTTAAAAAAACCAAATTTCGGACATAATATTTATTTGCATTTGGAAAAGAAAATGTATTATTCCTTGAATAATAATTAATGATACAAAACTAGATCACTAGATCAAGTATCAATATGTGCGTGTTAATGGTATTCCAAAAGAACATTCAAAATTACAATTTAAATGGTAAATTTTAAATTTAGAATTTTCATGGTGATCACCTTTGGTCGTATACCTAATTTCGAAGTAAATTTACATTTAGTCAAAAAAATATGAGAAATTGAATTCTTAAAATAGTAAACAATAACAGAATATTGCCAATGCAATTTTATTTGCCAATTTAAAAACTGTGAAGAAACTTTCTTTGACTTAATTTAATAATTTGGCTTTTACCATTGTTACCAAAAAAAGATTAATATATACGTATAAATCAGTACATAAAATTAACCAAAACGAAATTATATTTTTTGCATAAAAATAATTGGTATATTTCGATTTATATATAAAATATCATGTTTGCAAAATAATTTGGTATTTTCTGGATTTTAAAATATATCAACTATAGTTACAATTCAACATAATTTTGAAAAAATAGGCTTATGTAATTGATTCAAAATAACTCTGTAACCGTTTGTATATTCATCTATTCATTTATCAATTATTTTATATGCCACACTACGAATTGCTTTGGCATACTCACACAGTTCCTTATGATCAAAATAACATTTTTAAGTAATATATTAAGGCAGCCAAGGTCGCGCGTGGCTGAGAAAAGGCATTTTTATAGACGGCTTTATTGAAAATTTATGTTAATATCCTACAGTTAAAGTTCTTACATCAAGTTAGAGCATTGCTTACGCGCCTTAACTTTCCTATGAGACCATTGATAACTTGGAATAATCGAAAGTAAAATTATAAAATCTGAAAACCCGTTTGTAACGGACACAAGCAAGTTTGTTTGGCTTTTTTATTATTCTAGTAAGTGTGTGGCTTATTTTTTCAATTGTTGCATAAAAACAATTTTCATGTTTGATTGAGTTTCTAATTAAGAGAAAAAATAATAATTTCGTAATGGAACTTTAAAGATTACGGAATTTTTCGAATTTAGTTAATTAGGCATGATTTGAATAATATAAAATCAACCAGTCTATGTTTTTTTGTACAACTAATAGAAATATTAACAATGAAATTAATTTATTAAATATAAAAAAAAATAGATACAGTTAATATAAAGATAAATTGCGAAGATACAATACATTTATAAAAAACAGATTTTTTTAGCAAATTTTAATTTAATTTTTTCGTCAAATCTTTTCATTGCTTTTACAATTACTTCCTGGTCCATATTGTTTAAAAATTAATCTTGTAATTTAATAAAATATAAACCAAATCTATATTTTGAAAAAGTACGTTACAAATTAATAGAAGTTGGTAGTTTATGCATAATTTCATATTTATATAATCGTATTTTTAAGGAAACCTAATACGCAACAGAATAAAATTAAATTGATTAAAAAACAATGAATTTTCATATTATATTAAATTTAATTAATTTCAAGGATAAACCAAGTTGGAAAATAACTTTCAATGTCTGTCACGAGTTAGAAATAGCGGAATGTTAAAACTGTAAAATAGTTTAAAATTTTTGAATCTTAAAACTCATTTTGCTGTTTCTTATTTTTGTTTTATTTCTTTTTTTTAAAATGCATACTAACAAAAGCTGTATTTGTATAAAATACCTTGTAATTGTAACAATTCAATCTAGTATGTAAAAGGCGATTAATTTAAAATGAAAATAATACTTATACGGTCATAATAACACGTTATGTGTCCATTTTGTGTGGGATCTTAATCAAAGACGTCCTAATAAGTCCAAGACCAATAAACACAGACGTGCCGTTTAAGACCTGACCAACAAATTAGTCGCCAATTCTAAGGATCTATGTCTGCGAGAAATTTTAACTTTCTCTCGTAATGCCCCGTGCCAAAATAGTACATTTACTCAAATAACAATTTAAAATTTCATTAATATTATATGGATATTAATTTCGGAAATTTTATAAGAAATATACATATAGAAGGAAATAAATAATTGTTAGATAGATTGCAGTTTTGCTTAGGCAATCTGTGTGCTATAATATTTTAACTAACTCAGTGTCTTAATGGAGGTCGTACAGATTTTTCTTAAAAACACTGGGATATTTTGAGCCTTTGTCTAGGTCACTGGTGTATAAGCGGAAACTAAAATACTGGAATATCTTCGAAAATCCAAATTGCTGAACGTGATAGATTGTCTGTCTATTTTAAACGCATTTAGTAGGCAAACTATGAAAGTAAATAATTTGGATTTAGTTATTTAGTAAGCAGGAAGCTATTTCTGTTGTTTATGAGATCTATATGTTTTGTTCAGTTATAAAAATAAAAAATTAAGCAAAGCCAGACATTTTAAACATTTTCTATACATTATGTAACTGATAAGTGAATAAATTATAGTTTAGAATTTTCACAAATCGGAATAGTTATCTGTAGAGTTTTATAAATCATTACTTGACAAAAAATGCGTGATTGTGATAATTGAGATAATTTAAAATACAGCGCAATTTAGCATGTACTACATTTATACGCGTAAATTACTTTATTTTTCGTTAACTATAATTGTTTCTTCCTAATAAATATGAAGTATTAGAAAGATAATTTGTCTTATCTTTGTGGAAATTAGCAAAAAATCTACCAAATACTAAAAATAAAATAATTGCGACACAAATGTTAATTTTATTCCACATTAAAATTATAATAATCAACCACGAAATTAGTATTAAAAATTCCCTTACAAATAGGTCAATGTAATCGTCATAAACGGATCCAAAACTTGACAAATGTATCTAATTAAAGGATATTAGAAATTTTATAAGCATACTATTTATTTATTTATTTTTTTCGAGAAAAATGTTCTTGCGTAAAAATATATCAAAAGTTTTGAATACACAGGCACACCTCTTATTCTCAATGACACTAATTGGGTTCAAAAAAATATCGAAACCTATTGTGTGAATGCCCAATGTAGAGAAAGATTAAGGATTCCAATTCGGACATATCCAAACCAGTTTTGAGAATTCTGTTAAAATTAGATACTGTTAAAACAAGGGACAATGTGTACACGAAAAAATTGCAAGTTTTCACCTAATAAGTCCACAATAATTCTTGCGAAGGCTAATCGAAAATTGATATGTAAAAATGGAATACTACAAAGTGTTCGCTTAATGAAGATTTTATGCAAAATATTGGCACAGTTTTCACGATATGTAATTTTAGCAGTGCAGATGCAGTGAAAAATGGTGATAGAAAATATCAACAAAAAGGAAAGTAGTCGAAATTAGAACTGCTATTTGTTACTGTCAAGTAGTAAGATGTATGTTTAAAATTAAACACGTAACCAAAATAACCGGAGTGCTGAGAAACGTAACAAATATATCTTAAAAAAAAATGAGAAAACTGGTCTGCCAAAATGAGTACCATTTACGCAAATATGGTAAACGAGGAATGTTTATAGAAATTATTATAAAACATTTAATATTGACTGATTAATCTGGGTGTTCTAACGTGGAAGCGTTCCTCTAAACATCTGAATCATTCTAATGCACACACCCAATTTACAAACCAGGTCTATAACGAAAGGATTGTGAATAGCAGGAAGACGAGTGAGTCAACTGAAAAATAAAAATAAAAATCATAATAAAGTAACTCCAGCTGCATATCTTTAGCTTAACTATCACCACTTAACGAATTATTTTAGTGTAAACGGTTTATTAAAGTCTGATCTTGTTCCATGAAGGACTATATATTTTTTATAGTTGTTATTTTTCTGTGTCGACGTAGTCCCAGTTCGGCATTTTCGGCGAGATGCACGTTGCAAAAATACCAATCGGTTCGGTTTTTTAGCTAGATTCTGAGAACGTAGAGGTACAGGATCGCTTATTAGTCTCGTGAAAGTTAAAATATATCGGCCACCGCGGTTAATTAACCAATTTTAGGCTTCGACTAACAACGAAAAATTCCAGTATTCTGCCGTCACAACAGAACAATCGAGGAACGATTGAAAAATATTTTTACCGTAGCATTTAAAAGTTAATTTAATTTTCAAAATTTTTACAACTCTAGCACCAATTATTAGATCTTTGATCAGTCTTTGTGTCTCAGTCTGTTCTTAATCAACGTATAAATATGAAAACTAAAGATACGAGGATAGTTAATAGAAACTCGCTGTGAAACAGTGTTGATTCAATGAACTTAAATAAAGTTTTCATTAACATTAAAGTGGACTATAGTCAAATAATAATTCAAGAGGGTGACCACGTGCAAGTCTTTGCAAAACCTACCCTGTTAGCGCGTGATAAAATTAAGTGGAGTATGCATCGGCGTCCCAATGAAAAATTTTTATTAAATTTAATTTCTAGTATTTACATTTTACTCTATGTCTACAAAAACAAAAGTATTAATAAAATTTGAAAAATTAAAAACTAATTAAGCGTACAAAGATGACATCGAGTAATTCAGTAAAAACAGTTGTTTTTATACAGAAAATGTTCCTTAACTTTTCATCAAGTTTTTTCCGAAACGATTTTATTTACTTGTACATACAATAACATTATAGTTTGATATGATTTTATTTTTTTTAACGAAAATTTTTATTATTGCAGTAATAAAGTGTGTACGTGCCAATTTTTTTTAATTTTAAAAATTACTATTTTCGAAGGTTACTTGAATTAATAAATTTTGTTTAAAAAACCACGTTTTTTGTATTTGCATAAACTGAATTGTCTGAGAAAAGAACAAAACTGCTCCTAGGTAATAAATCAATTAGAGCATTGAAGTAATGAAACAAGCTTAATTATAAAACTATTTCATCTGTATGTAGGAATAAGTCAAAATTATGAAAAAACAATTATACCGACTTGATCTTCTTAGAACCATTAGCCTAGCATCGGCTGTTATTGGATTCTAATAGGGTTTAATTCGTTGTGCGCACTTTTGGTGTAATGTACTTAGTGTTTAGTAGTTTTTCAGATTAAAATTGCAAATAATTACCAAGATACTATATAATTATGAAAAATATAATTGATTGTTTTGCCCCGATAATGACAAATAATTGTATTTAATTATTTGAATATAAAAAGAATGAACATATTTAAACTTTTCAAAGAAAACCATTCTTATATATTAATTTATTTTCGTATTTACAAAAATTAGTTCAAAGTAATAATTCTAAAATAACTTAATAATATTAATAAATTATTTAACACAATGTGTACACCACTGAAATAACCTAAGGAACGTTCTATGGATGAAATTTAAGTAAACCAGTAAAGTATTCCTATTGTAACGTATAGTAGTTTAGCCTAGTATTGTTGGTTTGCTGTATTTGCTGCTTCTGGTATACCGGGGCAAACTTTTAAAGCTACGATTAGCGACCTGTATAGTTTAACGTACTTATTTGGTCGTTACCTTCTATAATTCATATTTTCTTGCAGTTTGTTCACGTGGATTTATTGCCCTCTTCAATATTTCTTCCGAGTATAGGCTATAGGTAAAATTCTTGGCGGTTGTTTACGGAACCACTCTCTAACAGCAATCTCTACCTCAACGTCCGAATTGTTTTAATGGACGAAACACATGAAAATCGCATGCGGTCACCTTAAAAGATTTACGCGCCAACATTCCGGAGTACTCACAAATTGTGTCATCCTTTTCCATGATAATGCTCGACCCCATATAGTTCAGACGATTCAAAATCCGCTTAGCAATAAAAAATGGGAATATTTACAACATCTAACTTATAGTCCCGACTTGCCGCCTGGCGATTTTCATGTGTTTGGTTCATTGAAAAATTGAAAAAAATTCGAACGCTGGGGTAGAAATTGGTGGGTGGCTCACGGTTTAATGTTAATGGAGACTTAATTTAAATTCGTTTTAAAAACTACTTTAGAGCTCTGAACGTGTTTCTGTTTAACTATTCTTGTAAATGTATTTCGCAGTTGTTGGCAGTCCCCCATTTTAACGACGAGAAAGGCATTATCAAAATTTTCTTGTGGCTCAAATTTAAATTTGGTGACACTGTAGTCGATAATGCGTGTCGCACAGCTGGTTTAAAAAAATTTACATGAGAAACACGATTCGTTATCAAATATTTGTATAAAAAATAAAAATGTCGTAATAGTAGTTCTAATTATCAATTTATGAATTATGCTAATGGCGAATGAATTATTCGTCAAGCTGAAAAAATATGTAAATTTCGAGTTTAATCACCTAATAGTTAGTCTGAAGGTCTCGAGTTTAAAAGTTTTATTAGACCGAGCATGACCGTGAAATAGGAGGGGAGAGCTAGTTGAGGTTTATTTATATTTATAACATAATATTAAAAAGACTTCTAGGAACTTGAGACCTTGCGTACATTGTTTGATAATATTATACAACTACGGTTTCCTGCCATACGATGTTGTCCGATAAATTTAGCTTAAATTCGTATTTATCGGCCATACATCTTTCTTTTAATGAATATTACAAGTTTAGTTTGTTATCTTAGCTTAAATTAAAAGAAACTAATTAGAGATTTTTAATTTAATTACTTACAACTCTGTGCACTACACCTGCTTTAGGGTGACCACCGACCACAAAACCATAAAATTTTTATATTTATTTGTTATGGCCTCCCCATGCGTCTTGTATTAATTATAATAATATAACCTTTTCCTTATTTAACTTAAAAAATACACAGTAATAAAAAAATGCGTACCATGTCTTTCACTAGGGTGGGAAAAGCGACTAGAGTATCGACATAAATTCCTCATGTTCAGGCAACATAAAAGCGTTATTTTTAGAGTTGACAACACACGTAAATAATGCAATGTAGAGCAAAAAACTAAAATATATGCACAATTGAGAGGCAGCAGTGTAAACAAATGTGCAATACATGCTGTAGGCAGACGCTAACCAAAAATTGTACCCCATTGCTAAATCGACAAAGAAGACAAAGATAAAAAGCAAAACACTTATTTTATATAACTTTTTGCAAGTTGATTATTTATGACGAAAATAGTGGACTTTTACACCTTTCTTATATAAAATTTGTTTTATGGGTTTTTAGGAAATTTGTTATTTTCAGTTTCGAGCACGTATACTTTTTTAAATAGCTCTAGTTTTCCCTATTAGTGTCTTTGTTTTCGGTCCGTTCAAATTGGGTTAATAACTAATCGAGACGGATGACACGAAAAGGTTAGGAAAACCCCATGAATGAAGAAACTGGATTATTCGCGTAGGTATGATACATTAAACATTCAAGTCTCCCACACAATTTTAGTAACGGTGAGGTACCTCTTATTAAACACTTAACATCCTAAACAGAACTGTCTATTCATGATGTATGAGTGAGTGGATGTTAAAAATCAAACCAGTTCATTCAACCGTTTTTTTAGACATGCCTTTAATGCGTTTTTTAGGTGATTTTTTTTTCCTCCAATTTCGCTGACGTAAGTAATTGGTATACAATGTTTTGTCTTCCAGATCGAAATCATACATTGTTTCTATTTCGTATAATCTCGAGAAGTTTCTCTTGACCGTATGCAAATTCGCCACCTCGAGATATCTATCGCTATCTGACACACATATTTTTTTATTGTCACAGAAAAGCGATTTCAATACTTATGGGTTAGTTATGATCAATCAACTTTCTACATTGTAAAACTTGGTAAAAGGCAAGCTCTATATGTCAATCAAAAAAGTCTTTACTGGTACCGTCCGATCACTTGATTCTTAGGAAAGGAAATATATACATATTGACATAAAACGTATAAAATTTGACAGTCTCTAGAAATATCCAAGATTTTCACTTTTGGATGGTTGTAAATATGATTTAACTAAAATTTCAGTTTAGAAATTGGTTAATATAATTCGCTCTTTTTTCGCCATGCTATGTATGAGATTATAATTAAATTAAAAAATGCTAATATATCATCGGGTATTGCAAGATCAATGAATGATTTTGTAATTTGAGAATTTGGAATTTGCTTCTCGTATTCTATATCAAGAAAGCTAAATCCGTCATATTTAAAAAATTTGTTGATTTAGTAAATTTTATATATTGACCCCAAACATCGCAAACAATATTTTTTTATTTCCGTTATCATTGTAAAGTTCAATAAATATGTAAAGCCAGCTAAAATTTAAGGTTACAAAAATTATCAAAGATCATGTATAAGATTTCCATGATGAATATTAACAAAAGCGGAAAACGAAATGAAACTATTTTGTTTTTTAATTAAATATTAGGATTTAAAAGACGAGAATTATTTAATTTTATATAAAAAGAGTTTGAATTGTAATAACTTTTAAAAAAATAATAAATATATTATGATTCATTTTTCAATTCCAATCATTTTAAAAGTGTGACGTAACATTTTAATACTAGAAGAAAATGGTATGTACTGTTTTGCAATATTTTACTCTCGAATTAAATTGAATGTAATTACCAAGTATTACACAACTGATAATTCTAGTAGAAAAATCATAATGAATGGTTTAGGAAATGTTCTTGAACCACTTATAACAGTGTTTTCCAGTATCATAATTTGCACTTTTGGCAGCTTGTGGATTTATGGTTTGAGAGTTAAAACATTAGAATGCAATTATTCACTTGTCGAATATATCAAAAACCTATTTTGGCCAACATTTCTTTGCATAACTATTATATTAGAAACTTATTCACCTCTTATGGTGCAATATTATTAAACTATAGTTACTCATATTATTTAACACTTGAATAGAGATAGAAAAAAATTGCTTCGAGTTTAGATGTTTCATTGCTCCCGCGTTATAAAATTTTTCTGCGCACATTCTCAATTATTCTTCTAAATAGATAGAATCTAAATTAGGTTTGGTTACATGAGCGAAAAAAAAAGCAAAGTTAATGCACCTTCAGGGTCGTTCAGGTGAATTTTGAAGACATCCGCGCATTTTAAATGTTTCGAAGGTCAAAAAATTTGGCGGACAGGAGTGTAATGAACACTTCATTTGTTTTTGTTATGTATTCAACACCCAATTAAAGACCTGCTCACGCCATGTCTAGCGAACGACGAACAGAATAACAAAACACTGTTGTGTCTAGTTTGGAAGTATCCGCTTAATTTGTTGCTCACATAAGATTCTTTAATTGCTCTATTGATATTCATTTAATTACAAAAACTTATTAGCTTTGACGAGATTAAGCATTTTTGCTCTTCTCGTTTTTCCAAAAAAAAAATTTCTTGTTAATGAAATAACAACAATACATTTAACAAGTTTTATCCAGGGAAATTTAAAAAGCGTGATTTATAAATGAAGTTGTGACTGATCGGGCACTACCGACTACAATCATTAGATTTAATGACTCGATAGCTATTCCTGTGATATTCAGAATATCATTGGGCAGTCCCGTATTTATTACAAGCGCCCTTATCGTTTCAAGAATCGATAACTGTAACCGGCCTTTTTCTTGCCACTAATGATATACGTTCTATTTATATATTTTAACTCCCCGATGATAAAAGAAACAATATTGCTTATAAGTTTTATATACGTTTTACACTTTCAACCATTGACGTTGGTCGGGAAATAACATTAAATAATATATTTCAATACTTTATAATAAAAATGGTATAAAATTATTTATCTATCTAATTGCCACGTCTATAATTTTTTATCTCTTTCCCTTGGTTGCTTGTAAATCAACTAGTTTATCAAATGAATTAGGTCACCTCTCACAATCGACGGGTCAGGGCATTTAAACGACTTTCATGTCATTTTTAAGCTTTTAGTAACATTATACAGATGGTGGAACCATGGGAATTGGTTTTTTTATTACTTATATTAGAGCGCTACGTAGACTATGATTTTTAAATAATTTAAATTCAATTCTTTAACACACAGTCTGTCCCAAAAACATAGCAATATTACTAGGAATCCTAGAAAATATTCGTATTTCAAAAACGAGAAAAAAATATTAATCATAACAAATTATTTTCATTGCTCTGTGAGCTCTATTAAAATGGTCACGATTTTATTTAATCTTTTAGTCTTGATGTAATCTTTATAAAAATGTGGTTACCTTCTATTGGATACTTTTCCTTGATTTTACTATTTGTAGTGATCGTAAAAATCTCATATTTATGACTTCTTCGTATTTCATTGTAACTTTTTCCATACAACATTGTATTTTACGACGTACTCTGAAAATAGTTAACCATTACAACTGATGAATGGACGACAATAAACGATATTAAAGTGACCTGCTGTACTTCCTTGGATGATATTTTATATTATTCACAACCTACATTTTTATATATATGACTAACGCTGTTATAAATTAATTAAATATCCCTATCGCAAATATTTTCTCATAATAAAACCATTTAGTTGTCACATGTCTTTTGTTAGCGTGGTTTTATTTTTTAAATGGTTCAAATAACAATACGTAATCGAGTCCAACAAGCAATGAAGTGAACAAAAGAAGATTAAGAATAAATTTAAATATAGAAACTTTTTTTTTCGACAACGATAAATTAATTTTAAATTTTAAATATATTTAATTTTTTTAAAATGGCCTTTTGGAATACTGTAACCAATTTGTTGTGTTCCATATTTTAAATACGTTGACATATAAGTTAACGTTCAAAGAATTATTTTAAAATGAAAACAGGATGATTCAAGGTTGGTTTTTATTTTTCATTTAACTTTATGTTCTTAGTTCCAATTTGTCCAAACTTATCACCATCAGTTAAAAAAGCCCTGGTTTATTCGATATTTATAATAATCTCTTTAAATTAGTAAATATTAAAATATTGAAATTGAGTTATGAGTTACGTTACAGTATGTTACAATAATTACCGTAATAATAGATACATATACAATTAGGGAAATGATAAAGATTATTAACAAAATAATCGCACATAGATAAATATATAGGATAAGGTATCGTTTTAAAAAAATGCAATATTTATTTTTGATGATATTAGCAAGCTCATTTTATAAATATATATTTTTATTTATATTAATTTTTAATTTTGTTTTCACTCGAATTAATTATTAAAAAAATTCTTAGGAGTGTGAGAAAATTTTCGTATATTTTTAATAAATAAATAAATATATTATGCCATTATCAACATATAGAATTATTATTGTTTCGAAAACATACCTGTTTATTTATTTGTTCATTTATATAATAATAAGCAAATTAATACAATGTAAATAAAAGTGATAATGAAAGTATGAGAGGTTAATCAATATTATTTACAGTTTTTTTCATTAAGTTTCATTTTAATAGTATAACTGAAAACTTGTTATCTTATTATTTACTAACTAAAAACTATAAAACATCGCGCCTGTTGATCAAATATGTTGACATTGTTAGAATTTTAAAAATAAACATTAATATTAAAAATTGATAAATGATATAACTTTGTTTCATAACTAAAAAAATAATTAAATGGTTCTTTTCACCAATTTTTTTTATCTGGTGTTTGCGAACTGTCCCCTTTAGCATTGATGTCAAGTACAATTCATTATAAATATCGCCTCTTTATCAAAATTACCCGACTCCTCGTGGCTTAATTCTCAACCTCTTATCGTATTTGAGAAAATATATATAGACTACTTAAATATTATCTACTACACGTGTTTAAAATTTTATTCATAATCTTTGAAGGGATTTTATGACATAATTTTGAACTAACTTTGTTTTGTTTAAATGATTAGATAAGTTTAATAATAATAATAATAATAATAATAATAATAATAATAATAATAATAATAATAATAATAATAATAAAAATAAATTAAATACAAACTAAAATAATTAAAACAAAATATTCGTACTTTGAAAAATGTAAAACGTCTAATTCTTAAATGGGATGCCATCTACTGATGAGCAAGACCTTAATTAAAAAAAAAATCAAAATAGAAATGAAAAGTTTATAGAACATATTTAACGTTCTACATTTATAAAGATGTCTGTATAAACATAGTTATTATACACAAATAGAATAATAAACTCAACTCTCCCCCGCTGTATTGTCATTATTGTCTAGCCGTAGTAATTACACAATCAATCTCAAAAATAATTTTATGAATCTTGGCATGCCTTCTAAACACAGGAAATGTTTCACTAATTTTACTCCCGAAAAATTTCGTATATTCCTGAAATAAGTTGCAGGACTGGACTTATTCAAGTTATTTCACAAAAATTATGAAAACTATTCAAAAACAATTAAAACCAAAACAAGTGAAAAAAATATTTTTTTTATTAACGATAAGAATTACTTTGAGAAGATATTTTGCTTAATTAAAAAGAACTACAGCGATTAATATAACTAACTTAATTTGATGTTCTTAATTGGGCTGCTTCTTCGAGACCATCAAATCTGCAATTTTAATTTTGATTTTAATGTTTCGGTGTGCACCAATGCCGCGTCAATTCGGTTGGTGAATTTATAAGAACTAATAGCGGTTTCCAGGAAACCGCTTATTAAAATATTGTTCTTGCGGCACAAATTATACCATAATTCGCCCATAGCTGTCGGTTCAACGGTCTATCACTTTCCTGGATTTAACACATTTAAATGCAGAAATAAAAACCGATTAAGTAAGTTTAAATACTCGTGAAATTATTAATTTCTACTTATAAATGCTTCATTATTTTCATTTGAAATTATACTTTAGTTATTATTTAAGAAATTGCGGCTGTCTATTTAATTATAAGACAAAAGTGACTCGCACAAAAAATATGTTGATTCGTACACGCGCGTAGTACTTAATAGATAATAAAATCAATTTTGTCTATTTAAAACCTAGTTGAGTCACAAATGTATTGTGCCTGAAAAGAGAAGAAATTAATAAACTCTCATAAAAACTCTTATATTAGAAGCGTTTACGCGAGCTAAATAAAAACTAAAGACTGTTTTTAGGACCACAACCACATCTAATGGATTTCGGTGACATTTATTTGAGATAGTAATTAAGATTACATATAGACTAATGTTCCGTCGACGAAGTAGAGGGCAATTATTTGGGTTTCTGTGTATGGAACTTAATGTATTTGTTCGAAAGATGAGTAGCTTGGGTATTTTTGTTTCTTAAGAAAATATTGAAAATGGATATATTGTTATATACAGAGTGCTAGAACATTAAAAAATAAGGTCTATTTTACTAAACAGAGATAACCTAATGCATTAAGTTAAAATTGTAATCTCATTAATCATAAAAAACAAAAAAAAAGTGTGTACTAAAAAACTAACTGAAATAAGAAATTAATTGGGCGCCAAAAAGTAACATTAATAAATTTAAATACAAAAAATTCAAACACCCAAAGTGATATAAGAAAATTCATTTCGCTACTGTTCTCTAATATGAATGTCATTAAGTGTTATAAAATAAATTCTTGGCATCCTCTTTTTGTATTTAAAAAAATTAAACCACTTGTCTATTATTTACATCAGAAATTTTTATAAAATAAGATTTTTATAATCATTTTTGTGACGCATCTTTTATCATTTTTTCAGTGGCAAATCCAACTTAAAATTAATTTTTATGATTTGACAGCAAAATATATTCAATTTTCTTACAAATTCAAATTTAAATTATAAAACATATTTCCTTATAAAGCAGTTATATATTATAAAAATTTAGACTTTCTTCTATAGTCTGCATACAACAAATCTTAATTTGAATAATTCTAAATTTTATTAATTAATTAATAATTGTAATACGTTTAACTATAAATACTAATAGAAACAACTTTAACGTGAAACTAATTAATTAACACATAGAGTATGAACTTTTAGAATATTTAATCTTTAAATTCTACATTTACTTCAATTAGTTACTAATTAAATTTTTATGCTATACTAGTTTTTAAGATGTCATCTGAGTTTAGAATGTGTATAAGTTATACAAATAATTTACACTTAATTTAACAAATTCAACCCCTGATGAACCTTGTGTTCGTTCAGAGACATTCGGCCTTCCAAAAAGTTTTTAAACTCGTTAAAATTTTATTAAAATTCAATGATACTTATATTTTTATTTAAAATTAGGAACCGTTCTTCCTATCTATTGATTTAATAGTAGAACCCTGTTTATTTTCTCATTTTTTATAACTTAAATCAAAAAAATCCCGTTACAATATACATACACACTTATAGGAGTACATATTTCTTGGATAGATAATTGAACTGACCTGACGTGGTAGAATTTTTTTAATCGAAACTTGTGTGAAATTTGAGCGTCCATTTATCTTCGGTGCCACATGTGAACATAAAAAAGTACATTTAGCCTTGGAACGCAAAACGGATGAGATGGATGGATTGGGTTAATCTGAACATTGTCATCGTTCGCAGACATCCTGTAAACGCAACAGAAAAATAATTCTCTGCCGTTGCCAAACGACACCCCTTTCCCAAAACCCATTGTCGAATTTCGATGGGATTTCCGACTGAGAAATGTATGAACCAGAATGAAAGAGAAACCCGAAACCTGAAGCCGACGCCAATCTACAGAAACATTCCCAATTCGCAGTCTTGTGATGCAAATTTCTTAATAATCGAGTTCTTCTAATCATATCTGGGCTGTTCAGTTTTAGCGAAATTAAACACTTTATTGGGATTGCTACTCGAATAAGAGATTCTAAAAATAAATCCCTGATTTATTATCTCATCCTTGGCCAATATTCTAATTTTCAATTGCAACATAATTTGAATATTAGAAAGAAAAAAAAATCATTTTTATCAATTTTGATGCACCCCTATTTGAATATAAAATCGGAGTAATAAATGTAATCATTGAAATAACATGCATCCAAAAGTATTTGCGTCATATAAATGTGAAATAAATGTTACATAATTATTTTTTTTTATCAAAAACTTCAGTTATCTTTTCGATTCAATAAATCTTTCTTAATCGAAAATATCTAAACATTTTCAATTTTTTGTTTGCAGTACTAATCCTGTTGTTATTGTTAGGACAAAATCATGGTCCTGCAACAGGCAATAAATAATAAAGTTTAGAAGAAATCACAAATAGGGCTTTTTATTTTTAATAATTGTTTCGAGTATGTAACTGAAACTGACTATCTCCCGTTTTGAATCAAGATAGGACATACTGATCTGTGTCCACATTTAAAGGTCGAAACAGCGGATGTTGATAAAAACTTGGAAGTTACGCCATGGGAATTACGAATATTCGATAATAATTTATCAGTTATATTAATTTATAATAATTAAATCCGTTTCCTTATAAATGTACGCACGACATTTGCAAAATCGAAAGTATTATTAATCGTAAAATTATCGTTAGACAAAAACCGAATCACATACATTTTTGGGTCAACTTATTTGGCAAAACTATCACACGATGGAGCGGAAAAGGGATTTAAAAATACCACAAAAATCGGAAATGGGCATATCAATGCGTTTCGGTTTTGAAAACTATAGATAACGAATTTCCTAAGAAATTTCATTTCCAGGTCTTTTTGCAATATGATTATACTTAGTTGTTTTTACTAATAATTGATTTACTTACCAGTAGGTTTTCTGTTCTCAAAATTTAATTTTTTTATGTAAACGGTATATATTAATTATACTAGCTTTAAAATTATAAGAAAAAAGTGGTCTATTTTGTAACGTTTTGGTTAAAAATAAACCAGGGTTATAATTTAAAAGGAGGTTATAATCAGTAATATGACAATTGTATCCTCCTTTTAAATTATAACCCTGGGTTATTTTTAACCAAAAAGTTGCTGAATACCCCTATGTAGTTTTTATTTATTTCGAAAAAAAACTGTAATGCTAAAAGAGAATTGAATAAAATATTGAAACACTTTTCAAACAAGGTGTCACATGACCCGTTTTTCTTAAAAATAATTAAATATGGCCACCTCTGTAGCTCCATATTTATTGCTTACAAGTCTGAGAATAATTTAATTAATAAATAATTTCATTTAATGAAATTACTAAATTCAAGTATTAAAATATTTAAAGGTGTGTTTATCTATAATATACTATAATATTGAATAAATTGTTGCAACTCTTACTTTATGGAAATTATCCATAATAAATATGGAAAGTACAATAATATTATTTATCTTTCCATATTTATATTGTAATATTAGCCATTCTGCTCTGTTTTAATGTCTGTAAAATAATGGTGAGAACTGTGTTAATTTAGTCCCATTGTTTGACATTTCCGTTGGCGCCAACGCCGCCAACATAGAATTTTAAATGTACGACCGTTTTTTAATTAATTCTAAAATAATGGAAAATAATTATTGGAAAAACTGAAGGTGAAATATTAGCCATATTCGCTAAATACTCGGTGAATTGAAAATATTGCATGTAGATCGTCTAGATATCTTAATCTAAATTGTTATTGCCGTCCAATTTTTAATACTTTAACCCCTGTAATTACTGTTCAAAATTAAAAAATTTCTTTTTATCATTTTGATATTAAAATTTACTTTTAACGCTCTTTCCTTTGATCCCGCATTTGTAAAAATTGAGTATTGTAAGTAATTTTTTTGTAAACAAAAAGCATTTTCCCGATTATTTTAAACGCAGATTATACAAAAATATTTTTTGCAAATGATAGGCGTAAACTACAAAATATTTTTAAGGTTTTAGTCTCCTTAATGAAACATCCTGTATGAAATGTAAAAAGAAACGTTTCAAATTAATTTTGGACTCAATTTGACCCGGTTTTTGTAATCTGGTAAGAAAGATCTTAAGAAGCGGAAGTCTCACTCAGACAAAATCGTCCATTACGAGTTGTAGTTTCTGCAGGTGATCCTGACTAATTAAAGACAGCATCTGTGATTTAACTGTTGATATAAATACTAATGTTTATGGAAATATACAGAGTGAGGCATTTACGAGGGATATAGGGTCAAAGCAGCTTATTTGTACAAAATAATATGAGAATCTAACCAAATATTAAAAAAAGTTGAAAATGTAAAGTAAATAAAGCAATATTCTCAGTCTAAAGTTATGCCAATTTTGAGAACGATTTAAGAGGTCGTTATTACTAAAGAACTTTAAGCTTGTATCTTTTTCACTTTGTATAATAATATAGAGAATGTTCTCCATTGGGCTCATATGTGGTAATGATTTCTAATTTTTTTGGTTAATTTTATAATAATAATCCTTCTATTTTGAGACAAATAAGCTACGTTCACAGTACGTCCCAATAGTCATGACGTGCTCTGTATATGCCTACATTTAATTTTTTCTTTGGTTTTCTCCACTTCTAAAATCGTATTTCCATTCTGACCCGATTTCGTCTCATGAGTGTCCATGAGATCCAGCACACTGGAACTTCCGTTCCTCGCCGAACATTTATCATTTGTAAAAAGTGAATTTAATTCCGAATCCCCCCGCCCACCAAAAACAAATTCCGTGCTGTGGAAATCAAATGTGTGATGTATTAATGAATGAAACAGTGTGCGTACTAGCCGTACTGCACAGAAAATGATAACAACCTAAATAATTAATTGGCTTGCTTCTCTTCTGTGGAATAAGCCGGCCGGCGCGGCACCCAACTTCGACAACGTGGTAAAATCGACCGACCGGCAACGTCACGCGGTTTCAATAGAATGCCGACCTTGACGTAATCCAGGTCACTGGCCTGTTTTAGGTAAGATATTTAGAGGTGCTCGTGTGGGTTACAGCACTGCGGAAAACATTTCTTAACGATTGACCAATACAAGAAGTTTGTTTTGTCATTTTTTGGCAGCCAACGCCATTCATACCCTAATGGAAATGTTTTCATATCCTGCAGATCCACTTCTTTCATTTTTTCTCCAAGTGTGGTCTAATAAGTTTTTGAAGCGATTAAAATACTTACACATATTTCATTTGAACATTAAAAGAGTAAATTCTCAGAAATATTTTGTGATAATACTTAATTTAGTAAACAACGGT
Source organism: Hermaeophaga mercurialis (assembly GCA_951812935.1). Lineage (NCBI taxonomy): Eukaryota > Metazoa > Arthropoda > Insecta > Coleoptera > Chrysomelidae > Hermaeophaga > Hermaeophaga mercurialis. The sequence continues at coordinate 19,898,167 of OX638359.1, read as the reverse complement.
ACACGCGGTAAATCTTCTATATTTGTAACTGATTATTCTTCAGTATAAAACTTAAAACATTTCTCGAACTATCGTATTATTTAACTATCTTTCATTGTTATCACCTAAGAGAATTAACGCCGGTCATAGCCGTAACCGTAACGCGATGGGAAAATTATATTTTAATAGCCACTGTGCTCACAAGTTATTTTATTTACTGAAAATGCAAGTAACTTGTGAGTTTTTACCAGTTATAAAATTAAAACTGGACCATTTGTCACTCGATGAAAAGAGAGTTCCTACAAATACTGTTGACATCGTAGTTGAAATGTTATCTAAAGTTACGGAAAATCTACGATATATAGTTTTACTTATTAATAATAAATTAATTCGTAAGCTTGTTCACTCATTTTTTCTGAGCAAACAAATATATAGATAAAATTTTACAAACTATAACCGACAAATCTGATTTGCCACAATAAGCCGAGATAAACTGTGAGAAGATTTACTTTTAATATGAAAAAATGGACAGACACTCAATTCTAATTGATTCAGAAGAAATTGTATGTTGGAAACGACAGTACCTTAGAAGAACATAACAAATTAGGACAGAAAATAAAATAATTTTCTATTTAGACGAAACGTGGGTTTATGCAGGACATTGTGTAGGAAAAGTTTGGCAAAAGAAAAATTTTAAATATACTCGTAGCAACAAAATTCCGTACTTATATGACGTAATCCTGCATTGACAAGTCCATCAGCAATGGAAACTTCATATTGATAATATTGATACGGCAACATCCAAGAAAAAGTCCAGTCGTACAACTATTTCTTGTAAAAGAAGAGAGATATGATTAACAAGTATGACTTCTGGCCGAATAGATACACAATTTGTGTCATCGATTACGTGCATCGGAAATTTTCAGTTACAGTAATAGACAATGTAAATTAAACGACTACAATTACTTAAAACTTTACAAACCACTAAATGGAAGAAAGGTGAAATTATTACATGGTTTAGTTCTAAAAATATAGCCTTTGAATTATTAACCATTGCCAAGAGACATAAGCAAAATAACAAAAAATACATTATTCAGGAATTGAAATTCTTTGTTTACCTCTACCACTCCGAGCTTAATCCAATAGAATTAATATGGGCTCAAGTTAAAGGGTACATTGCTAAAAATAACACAACTATTAAATTACAAGGTGTTAAAAATTTATTCAATAAGTTAATATTTAAAGTAACCTATGAGAATTGACAAAAATGTATGTTAACCACGTTATAGCAATAGAGAAAACGATGTGGGAGTTTGATAATGATATCATAATTGATATATTTAGAAAACTTTTTATAATTTCTCTGGAATTAGATGAATAACCATAATTTTATTATTATTTCATAATTTTCAATGTTTTTATATTTATATATATAAAATTAAATTTCCCTTTATTTTAGAAACACACGTCTATGATTTATTGATTTTGGGACTGATTAACGCAGCGTATAATTGGGATTTACTCTCTTGATGTTCAAATGAAGTACATATGTGTCAAATAAGATTCCAAAAGTAGCACATTCGAAAACAAAAGAATAAATCAATTGTCTACTCATATAAAAGTCCAGTTTATTAATTAATAAATAGTTTATTAAAAACAAATTGGAGATCAAGATAGTTAAGTGCAATTTTATTTTTCTAGTCTTAGCCTCATACCATAATGATTGTCTTCCGTAAAATCCGACCCATACTAGTTTTCTCCTATTTGCTTGGTCTGTGCCATTTCATTCCTCCTTTAGAAGGTTCTACTGACCTTCTTAATCTACAAGAGTTTCCTTATTTAGCTATAATATAAATATGAATTAAAAATTAACAATTTGCTAATTAACTAAAATTATTAAAAAATTAATTTGTATTTTATTTTTCTCCTCTAAAATTAGATATTTCTCCAAAAACTTGTAACATAAATAAATTTTGCACCTATATTTCAATTACAAAACCAATACCTCATTATTTACTATAAAATTGAATTATTTTCACACTCGAGGCAAGGTTAATGTAAAATAGTGAATTAAAAATAAAGTCTCTTGGATTTTTAAAACGCTGTATAAAGGTAAACTGCATTACGTCGGTTTTGTTGCATAATTATTATTTATTGCGATCTGAGATCATGCCGGAATTTAAATAGCAATTTGTGCGAACATAGAAATGTATTTGTCGCAAATTTGTGCATTTCCTTAATGGAAACAACTAACCTTATTGCGGTATCTAGCCTTGATTATTACATTAAACTGGCCTTTAGTGGAAATATGTATTCAAAAATTTGTTATTTAACTTATTTAGCTTATTTGTTAGTTGTTTGCTACTTATTTGCTTATGTACATACTATGTCGCCGATATATTAATATAAATCAAATTTTTATTTAAAACCTTTAGCTTATTTATTTACCTGGTATAGTAGTTATAATAAATTTTCCTCTAATTAGAATGTAAAATTCCGTTAGTTCTATTTACCTTGAAAATGTGAGTAATCAGAATCACCCAATACCCGAAAATTTTACATTAACTTAACTGTTCTGCCAACTTCTGTAACAAAGACTAGTCAGAGTTAAATTTAAAGATTTGTTCTTTAAACACAATAATATTTTCGATCAATAAATCGAAAGCGTTCCTTATCTAATAAGATAATTAAAAGTAAAATAAAAACAATCTGAAAGACTCATTGAAATGGTTTCAGAAGAGTCTAATATTGTTTAATTCACTGACACCGTTTCAAATTTCTATAAACAAACAAAAGCTGGATTACGGCAGGCAAACAACAACATAAACCTTTAGGAACAAACGATTTTTTTCTCCAATTGGAAATAATTAGTAATTAAATAACCTACCAGAATAGATTGTTGCTCAAGCCTCGAATATTTTTTTTTCGTAATAAATCTCAATTAGCGAATTTGAAGGTGGTGGTCTTGACCTTGTCATGCGGTCATTTAACTTATAACTAGCCAATGTCGATCAATGACAAAAAAAGACACATTTTTAGTTTGGCATAAAGAATGACGCTAGTTTTATGTTCTTTCTAGGAACCCGAAAACTTAATTTTACGGACCGAAAATTGCGACTGCCATATTCGATACTTGAATTATTTATTTTACTGGAAAAGATCCCAAATTCCTGCTGTTATTAATTAATTCCTGCCATTTCCGAAATTTAGAGAGATTAACCTGGTTTGAAACGAGATTTATAAATATCTCAAAAATTCGAACAACCAAGGTAAAAAAGGTAAAGAACGAAATATATATTTTTTTAAAAAACGTTTCTATTGAGAAACTACTAATCCAAAATTTTTGTTTCATGGAGTGTTCCTTATTTTTCTCCATAAAAGGTAAATCCTAATTATACTGCTTTTGGTAAGGTGAATTGTTTGTTAGTTTAATCAAAAATGTATTAGAGTGTTAAGCACAAGAATAAATAATCCGTCCCTGTTTTCTTGGAAGCTACAGGTATTTTATTTTAAGAAATTTAACTATCTTGAATAGCCCCACAGTTTAAAATGATACTTAAGTTATTTTAATCCCTTCGACGTTTTAATTTGGATTTTACGTATCTAATTCGAAGGGTATCCTTTGGAAGGCACGAAAGTATTAATTAATATTTCGTTGCCTAGAGAACATAAAATATCCTAAATTTACTTTTACCACCATTAATTCAAAACATTTTTTCGCTATCGGTTTAGTTTCACCATTTTCACCACTAGTGCGAAAATCTTGTGTACCTACGTACTTCGTATAAAATATATAATTTAAATAGAAAATTCTGGAAGTGAAAATCTGTTATAAACAGTTCCTTTCACTACGATAAATAAGTAATTTATCAGGACAACGACCGACGGGGTTTTTCTCTAATAATCCAAAACAATTCTCCAAAATTGTGAGGATAACCTTAATAGAACTGATTTTAAACCTTAAACGAGTTTTGGCATTTATTAAGATTTCAACATCCAATTAGAAAGGTATGTTCTACTTTATCTTAGTGTTTTATTCATTCTATGATCCATTACTCTTCCAATTTCAGTGCAATAACGCGTTTCAAGAATATTTCCTATTATGTCCAAATTTAGTGCATCAAATTCCTCTTTTTCCCAGTTCCCATGCTCTTTTAAACCAGCTGTATAAATTGACGGACATTTTTTATACTAATGACATAATAACTATTAAGTGTCTTAAAATTCAAGGTTTAAAATTAAAATTTTGTTTAACTTGGACCACTTTCGAATTTATTTCAATCGTAAAACTGTCGAAAGAAGACTAATTGATAGATGTAAACTGAACAATTGTTTTCAAACAAACTTCTTTCGTGTCCGAAGAGCTACATCGAAATTAAATGTATATTTTATCAACCAAGTCAAGTCCGACAAGTGTTTCGCAGACTTTGAATTAATAAATATTCATGTGTCGCAACGAGGAAATACCGGATTCTTTTCTCACCGTAATTATAATGCCAACGAATCGGTTTTAATTTCGTTTTCAAAAAACATTCCTATTGCTACAGGACGTCCGGTCAAGGAAAACCAAGAAACACGTGTTCCAGTTAGTTATCATCGGGTCTCATTTTTTTCACGTTTATTTTCTTTTGGAAAACATTACATAATACAGTCAACGCACGAGAGATATTTAATATAAAAAAAAAGGCAAAATAGCCAAGACAAATTTATTTCTGTTTACCAATTCCCTTATTTCCGTGAATGGCATAGATTTATAAATAGGTTAGCAATTTGTTAGAGAATGCCACCCCTCTATTATAAGTGACTCACCCATAAATTTCCCTTTGTCACCTAATTTAAACCTATTGTCAACATTTTATTAATATAAAAAGTAGTGATCTGCTAAAAGTCGTCGAACTTCGGTAAATAAGCGGGTTCGTTTCCTATATGGTGGACCCGAATGCAGGCATCATTTATTTTTATGCACGCTCATGGTACAAGAAGAACAGGGAAATCTCGGAGGGAGGTACTTATGTGGCAGCTGCACACGCAATCAAAAGGCATCATATGCCGAACAAACAGGAACAGGCAAGCATAGACAGGTCAAGACTTGTTCGGTGTGTAATGTGTTTACGGGGAGACAGCATTGTTTGGGGCCGAGAAGACCGTGGCTTCCCCTTCCGCACTGTCTCGAGCGCAAGAACAACCAAGTCGGGTTTTTTTCTTTCAGTGCGAATAACCCGTAATTTGTGCCAAATAAAATTGTCGATGGAACAGGTTAAGGTACCTATGGGACCGCCATTATATGCTCGATTAATGAAATCATACAGATTTTACATAATAAATTACTTTCATTCATATTTTTACTGTTATGCCGACTGAATTATCAACTCTGGCATCATTACACTGTACAAAAGTAGCTTCGTCGCCGTCGGTAATTTCATTCTCATAATTATTTTTAATTAAGTTACTGTTATTAACGAAATTTGCTCAGTAATTGCCTTTTATGACGTTTTCGTTATATTCGAAGATGTGGACAGTTACAATTTAAATGTTTGAACCAATATTCTTGTTTATCAGAATGTTTTGAGACCCTATTTCCTGCTAACTACTCTTCTCTCAGAATCTGAGTACTATTAAATTCAGTTCTTTTATTTTGCTTTATCACATTTTTGGCACCTTTTCCAAAAGAATTTCTATTCTCATTCAATAAGAAACGTTAACAATTGTGTCATAATTTGAAACCATATTGCTTTTGAATTAATTGTTTCTACCCCTTACTCTATGGAATCTATCCATAATAAATATAAAAGATAAACTAGACTTATCGTAAATTACCACAGTTTTCCAAAGATTCTGTACTTTCATGCATCGTCTGATATTTGACAGAAATTGACAGATTTCTCATGTGCATACTTGTTTTCCCATTATAGACATTCTAACCAATCAGTATTAGGCAGTACATATCTACAGTATAATTTTTTATTATAAATTTTCTAAGCAATATTATTTATTCATTATTTTCTAAAAAAATTGTTAATATATATTTAGTCTGAAAGGTAATTTGTATGAACAATTAAATCTGGGAAGTTCAATTATTTTAGATTATCTTTTAGACCAAATATTATAATATATAATTTAACCAATTTTTTAGAAAATAAATATTGTTATTATCTATTACAAATGATACGGTTTCTTGTAAAAAAAAAACAATGGAAACGATTGATTATGTTACAGCTGCATTATGAAAGAAATTCGTTTTTTTTTCTTGGGTATTTTAGCGCCATAATCCCTAGTACACAAAATTTTATCGATCTCGCCATAAAATTAGTATTCTGTGTGTGCCATTTATTTTGGCAATACAACGATCTTGTCGAACAACCAAGTCGTGTTTAGAATTCATGCTTTTTAACTTTTTTATTAAAAAGTACGTACATGGTGTCCCAATCATTTTCTCTTTGCCAATTAATTTTCCCTAAAAGTCGTTGCGGTTTTACCAGACAATAAATGTGTAAAAGAGTATTTAGGAAAGATCAAGACCACAAAATCACGTGTATTTCACTTATTAAAATATTGATAAATGGCTATTGGTTTATTATTGTTAACAAGTATTTAAAGCGGGCACTAATTTATAACGTTTGGGGTATTTAAAAATATTGAAATATATCAAAACGCGGACGCTGTATAAATCTGGTGAGATTTTTTTGATCTTATAAATAATTTAACTCTGACTGTCCGATTGGTTCAATGTGAGACAAAGGTCGTCTCCGTTGATCTATGGTCTGGTAAAAAAGTGAGTCTTGTGTTATTTATGTTTGTCCTGTCTCGGAACCTAATCGCGTTAATAATATGATTTCATATGCCGGCCGGCATCGGCATACGAAAGGAAAATTTGATAGTAAACAAGACGACAAGAATTTCGCTTGACTTTGAATGAACGCCTAGAGACATAAGACATAACAACACAACACAAAAGACAGACAAGCGGGCTTGAATAACAAGTCCCAAATTATAAAAATTGTTTCAAGGATGAGAACATCCGATACACGAAGGTGTTTATGTGCCGGGATTGCAAACATTGACCCATATATTTAAGACAATGTTTTGGCGGTTTCATAAAATGTAAACAACTTGACATAACCCAAATCTTTAAAAAAAATTTGGCTGATCATCGTTTATGTTTAAACTGACCGGTAGTTCTATTAACTAAATTAATTATTCTTAATAAAAAAACTGATATAAATATATATATAAACAGTGGGGCCCAAACAAATAATAATAATAATAAATTTTAAGACAAACTATATAATAATTTTTGTAGCAGAGACTGATTATTGTCTGATATTTTGACCTATTTTATAGTTTCCTTAATTCATTTATGAATTCTATAGTTAATGGATTTTTTTATAATATAAAATAAAATGTGTGGGTATCTCGTCGAGAATGGGTTATTGTATTGTAAAATTGTTCTTAAAAAAATAAATAATGGTCTTTTTACGATTGGTTATATTGCATTTCCGTAAAGATTCCTACGCGAAATTCAAATGCAAAACTATAAATCTGAATAACTAAATATCTCAATTGTACTATAAACACGTGGCGTTGTAAAACTTCGCATTTGCATTCTTTTAACAAGTGAAATTTTATGGTTTTGCCGATATTCGCAGAAAAATTATTTGTTACAATTTTACTTAATATTTTTTCTGTAAAATTTTATTTTCGCAAAAAAATAAACTAATTTCTTTTCGATAATCAATAAAAACATTTATATTATGACCGAGTAACTTTCATAATAATAAAAATCTTCCCATTTGTTTTCAAGCTTGATTATTTATTATTTACATATTGCACGACTTTCAAGGAAAAAATAAAATACATTTTTTTTTCAGTGTAAGTTGATTAGAATTCAAACGCATGATAGAAAGTTATGTGCATTTTTGGTTTATTATGTACCCAAGGTTTTCAAGAATTGTTTATAATGAGCTTATTCTTGTTACGAATAAAATTAATTCATTAGTCGAAACTTTTTTTACGATTTTATTTTACGATTAGATATTAAATTCGTTAAAGCTAACTGTAAAATTAGATTTTATTATTTTCGGGTGGGACTTTGTTAAACCACTGTATATCGTTAAATAATTTGTCCCTGGATATCTACATTAATTATAAAATAATCCAATAACGGAACAAGTTCATATTAAAAGGTTAAATTGAACTATTTTATTACTTCAATAGTTCATTTCGATCTGAATACTCAGCATGTTGTTACGAAACGTAGCTTGAAGTGTAGAGTGAAAAATTTCTACCGGTTTCGCGAGCCAAAACCATAGTATTTTTCCTCTCAGAGGTGGACTAAGGAATTTTAGAAAATTGGTATTTCTAATTTTAAGTCTCTAATGGCAATTTTCAGTACTATAGTAATCGGTAACAGTAGGAAAAGCAACCATCTTGGTTAAGTTTATGTTGAACCAGATACCAATAACTTTTGAAGTAAAAGTTCTTACAGTTTATTGTTTTACTTGAGTTGATTTTAAAACCTAAAAACTTTCCAAAATAATACAGATGTTTGGAACAAAAAAATATAAGGATATTTCATCCTCTTCTTCCTCTAAATTGAGTTTCCTAAGTGCTTTTTCAGGCGAAAATGTCTGGTTACGATTTCCATTTGAATCGATACGAGGTTTTTTTACATGAGGTCCATTTATTTTGGATGTAACTTTCTAACAGAATTTTAGCTTGCTTATTCCATGTCTGTCTTTTTTTTAATACTTTTAAATACAATACTGTTACTAATCCCTCTGACAGGTTTTGGTCTTACAATTGATGTTTTCGACGGGTTTACCTGCTTGTGGGCCTAATGCAAATATGTAAATATCATCCAATACAAATTTACAGTTTATTTCTTGAAACTCAGTCGGCAGATCGGTACAAAAATTTAAGAATTGATTGGAAATTCACTTGTGTTTACATATTTTAAAAATATCTCCAATAAATTTAGATTAGATGTAAACTAGTATAAAGCTGACAACTCGTGCCTAATAAAAAAAAGAGGTTACCTCAACAATTTAATTTATTGTGTTATTTATCTAATTATATTAACTCAGCATGAGTTATGTTATATATTTTTTATAAGGTAAATTAAAAAGTGTACTAACTATTTGTAAAGTAAAAAGTCCCAAAAATTATGGATTCCGTTTATTTCGAATTGCAGTAAATTCATGTATATTAGACCGATATTCATAGAAATTAAAAAAAAAAGTAAATATAGAACTTGGGCTACTATAAAGTTTAATAAATCAACACTCTGTAGGTAGAACACCCACGCGAATTAAATTTTCAGGCTTATTTTATTTCGTCTCGATATACAATGGGATAAACCAAAAGTTAAATACGTAACAGGTTAATTTTAAGTTTTTTCTTTCGCGTTCTGGTCTAGGAAATAAACCCTGGGAAACATAACCGACATTCCTTTTCACTTATTTGTGTCAATGCCCTACAGTAGTTCTCATTTGTATAAAAATAGAAAGATTCCGTTATTTTTAACTAGGATTATTTTCATATTTAGGGGAGAAGTACATTCCACGCGTAACTGCTGTGGGAAATTGTCACCTATTTCTACTCCGATTTTCATTTCTGTTATGTTATATTTGTTTGAAAATAAATAAATAAATCCCGTGTTTATCTTAAAAATTCTAGATGTTGACTTAATTGTTTTTCTTGTGTATAAAAAAGAAGTAAAATCAGCTGGCAGTAGAAAATGTCTCTTTATTTTTTTATTCGGTACTACTTTAAAAAAGAAATTTTTCCAACCGAGTATTTCACCTCTTTTACAGCTATCCCAGTCGAATCTAAACTGGTAATTCTGTTACGATTTGACGGGCAAATTCTTTCATGAGTATAAATTAAAGATGAAATTTGAATATTCAATTACATTCATTTCTCTAGAGGCAAGTAGTTCTGTTTATTTATATTATTTGGCCGCCACAAAATGTGGTTTGGTATCTAATCTAGGTTTTTAAAACTTGTGAGAATGTTTTGATATTTCGAAACTTTTATCTGGTACAACTTTGTAACAAATTTTAAATCATTGAGTTGAAAAGGTTTTCTTGTCTATTTTAAAAAGATTAATCTTAATTTAATTTTGATAATATTAAGTTCAAAGTTTCACACGATTACTGTAACAATCATCTATAAAGTATTTGCTTATTTGGCATTTTTCAAATTAATTTAATATGTTTTGAAAAAAACGGGAAGTTTTAGCTTGCAGAAAATTAAAACCTCATGTAAAAATGCTGATTTTAGAGGTTTTTCACTTTGTTTCAGTTCTTAGACATTAGATAAATGAATTTAATGACCTCTTCGAATGAGATAAGAAATGCGTTAAAAAAATTGTTCGTTAATTATAAACGGTATAATCTGTAACCATCTATTTGTACAATTTAATTAGGATTATTTTACCATAAGTAGAGATAAAATTAATTCAGGGTGTATTATTCATGTGAATTATAATCATACTTCCTTCATCAATTCTTTGTTTAACTCATCGTTAAAATAAAAATAAGTGTAGAATGTTAACATTTGAAAATAATATATTTTTAGTATTTTGAAGATTTTAGAATTGTATAAATCATAATAATTCAACTTGCTTATCAAACAAAGTTATATGGAAATAAGGACGAATGCAATAAAATTATAATCCGATATTAAGTGCAGTACTTACAAATAGAATTAAAATATATAAAAACTTTCCCTAAATAATTGATCACCTTGAGGACTAAAAAAAAAATTATGCAATAAAAATAGTCCATCAGAATTTGCCACTATGACCTCAATTACCGGTATTGCCGATATTTACTTCTGTATAATCTGTATAATTTATGAATTCCGAAATTCAGGCAAAAATAAAATTCTTTATTTTTTACTAATGGCCCACCATTAAAAATTCATTAGCTTTAAGAAAAATGCAATTTCGATAAAAAATCATTAATTCAGTAAAAAATTGATCTTCTTCTACAGATAAAATTATACCTACAAAAAATCTATCAAAGAAAATGATCTTTGTTGCTATTCAAAAAAAATTTGCTCTCAAAAATTGTCAAATACATTTTTTTCTCAGGCAGATATAAATTCTAAACGAAGCGCGGGTCATTATGGAAATAACTGTATTTCTACCACATAAGTCTACAATAAAAATAAAATGATTCGGTAACATCTGATTGACGTAAATAGCGAAAATATCGAAAGACAGACGACCAAAGCAACATTGTAGACATCGCGATGACGGATGTAAAATTATCTCGATTTTTACGAGATAACGTTGCGTCTTGTTGTTTCTAAAATTAAACATATTGTTAGTCCGCTAATTAATCGAAAGATAGAAAGAGAAAGGAAAACGGAAATGTTGCACTTGTAAAATTTTAAAACCAGCGAAGATAATTTTTCTTCGTTATTCTTATGAATTCGGAAATATTTTATTTAATTCTGTCTACAACAACATAAGGATGCATTTAGGAGATACTTCTAATTGAGTATTCTGAGAATAAGTAGGTAAATTATTTTTTGCTTAAACTTGTAAAATGGAAATATTTTGTAAAATTCAATTTACTTACCAATAGATCTACTAGATATTATATTTTAATATTTTTTTGCAAAAATGGTTTTTAGCTTATTTGGCTATCCTATTTTACTTTTATAAGAAGGATGTTTTATAAATATCCAGTAAAACATTTAGTGAAGATGATATAGGGTTTGGAAAGTTAGAAGCAACTGTTGGTAAAATAAAAATAATTTGTCTATTAAAGAACATTAGATTTTCTAGATTTATCGAATAGAATAAATATCCTTGAAATAATCTTTGGGCAAACGTTTAGCGGTCCTCGTTAACGCGACACACTAAAAATCGAAATGGCCACCAAATTCGGCGGTTGACCTCTAGAATATGATAACAACGCGTTGTGCGTGTGTTCTCATATCAAATAGCGAGACCCAGTCGACACGTGTGAGAGAAATACCTACGAGTGTATTCTAATCTGTCTAATAAAATGTAGAATTTATATTAGATTGTCATCCTTTCGGTTGATACGAAATATTCGTATTACATACGCCAGAAAAATCCCGCGCTTTTATTATGACAAGGTTAATATTATTCACGTGGTTTGCACGGCGTTTCCTGAACTACATTCAATTCGACGTGACGCATAATTGGCAACCAACCATTGATATTTCGAAAATCGAAAATATAAAAAAGTGATAAATTTTTAAGAGGGTCACACTCTTCGAAATGCTTTGAAGACAGACAAGACCTCTTTAAATTATACAAAAATAAAATTTAACCTCGTACAAAAAAATTATTTATTTTTATTAGATAAATAAATGTTTTCAAATTTCGTTTAAATGTATATATTTTACATAAATATACCAATATTGTTTATAGTTCCGGATCCTGTAATGGCCTAAAATAAGGAAATCTGGTGATTGCTAGAAACTCAAATAATGAAAAAATATATTCTATAAAAAGAAGAATATTCAAAAAAGAGAAAAACGAAAAATTGGGATGTCTATGTTCTACCAATTTCTTATTCAAAGTTTCTGTACGACTAGTTTCGGAGTCTATCAAATGTACGCTACATTTTTAAGTAGTTTTTGTTAGACTGTAAAAAACATGAATAAGAAAAACTTCCAAAAATAAAACTACTTAGATACAAATTATAAGGAATATTGGTAGTGCACTTTAGAACATCTTATATTGAAACAATCTACAACTTTTATTATGGAGTTCAACAATTTTAACGAAATTATTTTCATAACGCAAATACTATTCTGATTAGTGACAAAAATACGAACCTATTAAAATATATTATTAGTTTTAATCGTTTTATGATCTCGTACTAAGATTATTTTATGTAAAAACAATTTTAACGTCAAAAATTAATCAACAAAATCAAAGAGACAAAAGTGAAAAAGAATGATAAAGACATAGGTGTATTATTTAGTATTTAACTAAATTATTATTATAATTATTATTTTAGAATTAAAATGAACTCGCATGAACAAACTTAATTTAACTCTACTTAACTTCTATTATTCTTCCAAATTAATTAATCAATTTTTAATGCTTATCAAATGTCCGATGTTTTCAATTTAAGGTTCACCATTTTCTTTTCTATTGGTTAATATTTCTATTATAGAATGTATCTCTTTTCTTTCATATTTTTGCGTCTTTTTCATTACTCCAAAAAAAATCAATTGTCTTATATTTATACGTGTAATAAGCGAAATACCGTTTTATCAGATTTTAAATAGTTGAAGAAATATCTGGTATAATAGTTATATGATTCAGTAATTCTTTAAATTGATTAGTTACGACCTTAATTCTTAAACATCTCTTCTCGCCAAAATCTTCTTTCATGGAAGAAAATTTGAATAATTTTTGAGAATACCCAAAATGTTCCAAATAAAACAAGAACACGAAAACCTTCTACGAAAATAAAAATTAAACCTGCAGACGTCTATGAACATTTCAGAAATTTATTGCCTATCTTTATCCAGTTTCTAGCACGTGAACAAACTTTGATCTTTCTACCTGTATCAAAAAATAAAGCCGTCCTTCTCGGAATCTCGAAATAGAAGGCGGTACTTCCTAAAATTCACAACAATATTGGCATTCTTCGAAAAAAGAGAACGGCAATGTGTAAAGAAAGGATAAGAAACCTGAATGGAAAAATATCTGCAGGCGCATCTATAAAAGTTTATTATTTCAAGCCGAAGATAACCCCTGGCTAGTTCAATATAACAATGGTTGGGTACTAGGTACTTAATGCGGCACTTATATTGCCTCGAAAATAATGGCACAGAATAGGTACATTTCTAAGTTTATGGGTATAAATTACTTTATCGGATTGTTCAGGTACCAACCAAGTTGTCACAATTACACTTTTACTGCTTTTTAAAGGAAAATTATTGTTTTTATCTCTTTTAATCCTTCCCTGAATTTTTAAGTTGGTACGACTTAAGCTTTCCTCTATGGTTTTAATAATATTTCGCTTTCTGACTTTTTCACCATCGTTATTTCTTTTAGAATAACTATTTATTTAACTAATTATATTCTCTTCTTGTGTTTCTTCTTCAATATCACCGTTTCAAGCTTCGTTTGATATTTACTACCTTATTTTTTCATTTTTGCGAAATACACACACTATAATTACTCGTACCTAAATATTTGGGTTCTTTCTATTGACATAGTCCTAATGAGATTATAATTCCATGTTGAATTCATAAATCACTGCCAATTACCAAAAAAGTCTCTCGGGAAGTAGGTATGTGTCCCACTTAAAAAATGACAATTTCAATGCATCACGAAATTAGAAACTATGAATGAATACCAGCTTTTACGTTTTTATCAACATTCATCATTACTGTATTGTGACCGAAAGTACAATTGTTATTTATTTCATTATTTCAAAATGAATTCATTGCTGATAATACATGTTACGTTATTCTAATGACGTCAGAAAATAACATATATCTCAATTTTCTTACTTAGTCTTAAAATGTAATGGAAAATCCAACAGACTTGAAATATATATTCCGTTTTCACTTTTAATAGTTTAAAGCTACCGCATCCGTTAAAAGGTTACCTACTTTGAAATTGTCTCTTGAAATTGAACAAACCCTTTGGGAATATTCAATTCACGTCTTGTAATGATCGTATTTGCACCACCTACACTTCTAAATATTGCAAATTCTTCACTATTTATAGCACCAAGACGCATGGCCCGAAGATAAATGAAGCAATTAACATCTCGTGAAGTTGAAGTTAACGTTTGCGTCAGTCGTGTTCGGTTTATTGACTTTAAGAAATGCGGGCGCCCAACGACCAACAAATACGAATGTCCCATTCAAATGCCAAAATGCCTTTGTCATAATATATAATGCAAGAAACCCGCCACCGTTGTCGTGGAGAAAACAGGCAAATTTCCGAAGGGATAGCGCCTTGTTAGACTTTTAATTGGCGCTTTTAATGTGTATATGGCGACTTCAATGTCAATGCTACTTATTTGAAAATAAAAATGATTGCTTTAATATAGCCCAAAGGATTATCAGTAGCCTTCGGATTATTTCATGTGATCCTTTTTAACCTTTTTAATTACAAAATAGAAGATAAACTCAACAATACTAAAACCTTCATTCATTTTTCCATTTATTTAAACAACCTCTCATTATCATACTACGTAAATATTGGAAGGTAGTTTCTCGCTGTTTACATTAGGATAAAGTAACGCCACATTTAGCCTCTAGGATACCTACTAAGTTCTAATTTCTGCTCTTTCCACGTACAGTCACATTTTTATTTTTAAAAAGTCACAGATCCTCATTTGACGTTCGTTGAACTTTTCTAGCAATGAAAATAAAACAGTTTTTGGCTGCGGACATAATGGAAAAATATCCATTGCCAAGTTAAGGTTATTTTATTGATTTTTAATAAACAATGCGTAGACAGTTCCGAAATATTTATATATTTTTCCAATTAATCAAATATTGAGGTAGAAGAACTTTTGTATCGATCTTTTTGGTTTTTGTAGCATTGGATTAAAGTGAAAAATCATTAAGTTTTTAATGTTTTAACAAGGTTAGATTGGGTATTAGACATATGTTAAAGAAAGTAGTAAATTCGTTATATTGCTAAATATTACAAAATACGAAAATAGTTAAAAAGGTATTTTTCGTAATTTATTTGAGAAAAAGTTATCACACATTAATAAATATATGTTTTTGTACAGTTCGATTTTTATAACTTTACCCATATGTCACTCACATCTAAAGTTATGAAAACCGTAGCTTTAATGCGATACTTTTTCTATCAACAGTAACGGTACTTAATGCCTTTTAATCAAAGAATTACGATGTTATAATCCTAATCTCAAATTAAGAATATTCCAAATAAAAACGAATGTCAACGCATCTTTTATGTTTGACTGGTTGAATTAGACAAATGTGATCTATTTATAACTGTCATCGTATTTGTTTTAATTTGAAATTAATCTATATTTTGCATTGTTACGAAAACAGATTTTTTTAAAACTCATTGCGTGCTAGAATATTATTTTAACAATAGGTATATGTTTAAATGCCTTTTTATTATTACAAATTGTTAACCTATTTCCCTATGTTGATAAATAGGTTTCCTACATCTGCTGGAATAGTAGGCACTTCGTAGTTGTTTATTTGTAGTCGATTGAATCGATGATTTAATCGAAATATTTTTACTTATTTTGTATGAATACAATCAGTGACGTATGATTAAGGTTGTAAACATTCAACTGTATATATATTTCAATTGGGAAATTGTTCTTTTGTTCCTTTCCATACTATTAGGTCATCATTTTATTAGATTATTGGACTTCGTATTAGGAGGTGAAGGCTGCGTTTATTTCTTAGTTCTTTAAGAAATGTAAAACCCTCTAGTAATAATGAAGTGGTATATTGCCAGTGTGATGTATCTCGCTTTCCCCAGCTTCTGGTAATTCCGGAAACGGCCACCCCCAAACTCGAAACGTCGTCATCTCATAATTGACCTCGTTTATTGCACTTGATCGCCTTCCGATAAAGTTTAATTGGTTTTTAAGATAATCAATCCTCACATGGAAGGAATGCCGCTTTGAAACTGGAACCGCCAACAACTCGCCTTTCACATTCCATCGTGGTAACGGACCTTTTTTTATTCTCTCTCCTCGGTCTGTTGGCAGAAAAGTTTTCTGTATTTTGTCCCCTCCGGTTGCTATTCGCTACACTTTGTTCTGCAATAGAGGTGGGATGCTGTTTCGATAACGTTTGTTTTAATGCCCAATTGTTGAATGAAATATCGGCGCCTCATGTATGTTGATATAAATAAATGGATTTATAATAGACGGCGGTTTGCAAGAACTAGGAAGTAAGGAATCATTGAAAGTGTGATTCCTTGGAAAAGTGGAATTACAAGAAAACACCTTTTCAGACTTAAAAAACTTGTGATTTCCAAATCGTAGACTAAATTCATAAAGCTTATAGAAAGAAAGCACAAAAACACATTTTGTTTGATTACCATTCATTTTAAATTAATCATATTTTCAATTTTTTAACAATTAAACGTAATTTTAACTATTCTATCGAAGATCACAGACTCATCTCTAACTGTCGATTGTGACGTGGCTGGTGAACTATAGAGAGATCGCGAATCCATTTTACGAATTGTAAATCATAGATCTTATTACTCATTTCATTATAGCTAGCTGGTTTTTAAATCGCTGATTTACTGTCGGGCGTCCAGGCTCAAGTATCTGTGATAAGTAGAACATAATTTACACTACAGATTTGATGGGTGTAAAATTTGAAATCGACTTGTTATAAAAAAACTGTATGCCTGGTTTCATAATTTTACATCCCCAATTTTTTTTGTGATTCAAAGCGCTATCCCCTCTTTCCGAAACAGACAGGATCGGGATGGAGAAGCGAAAGGGATGAACTTTAAGCGGTTACCCCTGCCAAGGTTACTAGGCGTCGCGACGGGCAATAGCGTCTAGCCGCGATGGTTCACGGCATGCGTCGTCCAACCGAGGTTATTCGCGTATATAGTGCGGCTTAGGCGGACAAAATTTTATATACTTTGTTAGATAATTTCAAAGGCGACCATATTTATTATTAACTCAAGCAACTTGGGCCTGATTTTTTGAAATAAAGAAGTGGAATGTGTTTATTTTAATAAAGATTATTTCAAAGGCGTTCATTCATTTTAAACACGCACAGAAATATAATCAGTATAAAATAGCCTAAATAAGAAATTCTGAAAATTCCATTGATCCAGGAATTTTTAATTTTTTACCATTTTACGATGCAATATTCAAAAGGCTAAATTGCTTAGAAAATCTAAAATATTTTTGTTATAAGGTATTACATCTCATTTTCAATCGTAACAAAACTATTTATACATTACAAATGTAAAGTTGTTTTCGGGCTTATATTTCTTTACATTTAGGATTATTCAATTTTTATTATTATATTATTTGAATATCAACAAACTTTCAAGGTCACTATTAAAACTTCCTGTCCTTTTATGTGGTATTTTGGACCACCAACCGAGGGGTTGTTTACCGGGGTAACTTTTCGAATTCATGGAAATTTTCGGGCTACTCCACATTTCTGCCGCCTTCTGGCTCTTTTAATCTTTTTTCTCCAAATAATTTCAAATCATTATTTTTGACATAGGTGTCTGCATTTTCCAATTATGTCAAAATATTTATTTTTTAAATAATTCATTTAAAATATTGATTGGATTTTTGGCTAGTCGCAACAAAGCTTCTGATTAGTAATTGAGAATGTAAAATCTTACATTTTATGTATAATTTATTTTACAAAACATTACCTGTTTATACAGTATACTTTCTTTACTGTTATTGAACGTTATAAAAATATTAATAACCGGAGTAAAAAATAAACGTTTGTCTTTTATTATACGTCCGTGTATTAGTACAGATAATATTTTCAATATTATCATTTATCACACTTCTTATCACACCGATAACACCGATTATGACACCGAATACTTACTTGGTCTTAAAAGATAATGTCAGAGTTTTAGTAGATAACACGCATTTATTTACAGAAATGTTGTGAAAGTCTAAGGTAAATTGAAGTGTATCATTTTCTCTGGGAACCTTTTACAAAATTGAACACCCTCAAAAGAGCCTTAACAATTGGTACATTTTTATTGTATCCTTATGCTTTCATAATATACCTGCCGGTCTCTACAGATTGTCCCAAATTTTTGATTTTTTAAGTGCAAAAAAATGTTTATGGGAAGGTTTCATTTCATTTAATTCGAAAAATTACATATTTATAATTTTTCTTTGAGGAAATAAAGAAATATTTATTTGTTTATGTACCTTTCAAGAAGTATTAATACTTAAATAATGGAGATTCAACAACACAAATAGTTAAATATCGATATAAATAAAGCTTACGTTTTTTTAATTCAAAAAAATATAATTTTATAATTTCTATTTGCATTTTAATTTGTGGAATAATAATAATATTAATGTCATATTCTAAATATGTAGTTCTTATCTCCTGTATCATATTAAAAAAACATAATTATAAAGAAACACTTCTAGATATATAAAAAAAAATTACTCTAAAAGGGCTGTTTTATGCTTTCGTAATTTGTAACGGTGATTAGAAGACATTCTGTATAATAGAAGAAATAGCAGATGGTTTCTTATTATTACAAATGGGTTACCTGGTGCAGATGAAAGTGTATTGTAGGTTCACATTTCTTTATCTACCTGCAACGAGTGGGTATAATGCAAGCCATAACATGTAATTGCAATACACGTAGAAAGTTAGATTTGTTCACCTTCTTCTATTTGAAATATTGAGAACCACCTACTAACTTCCTCTCCCATTAGAACGCCTTCCTTTATTCAGGTTGAAATTTGTATTTAATTATATGTACGTAGAGGCATTATGCAACTTCTTAAACGGAAGTAGGCTACAAGTTTTCTTACTTCAAAGTCAAAAAAAAGTTGTTTTCTGGACATGTGTTTACCGGCTTACAAAAAAACAACCGATTTCATCGTAAAATCAAAGATATGCAATAAATAATAAAAGCTTGGTTTCTGAGGTTTCATCGAACTAAGTGGTATTAGTTATTATTACACAGTAAAAATAATCGGAAAGATTACAACGGTAGTTAAATTATTCATCTTTTTGTTTGGAAACTATAAGGTATTGATTAGTCTCCATAGATAATAAAATATGATGACTACATTAAAACTAACCACATATTATACAGTTTATTTTATGGTAGAAAAAATCCATTGGAAAAGTTTTCCACTTTCGAAATAGAACGATATTTGGGTTAGACTAAAATATAGCAGGCGATTACGCCTTTCATTATATACCGGTGTTACTATTTATACAACTTTTAACAGCACGAACAGACGGAATTATTGAGAAACAACTGGATTTCTCTTCACCTCCGTTGCAACTTTGTTTTAGGTTTGGCGCCTGCTTGAATTTCCTGCACATTTATTGTGAATGAATATTTTCACTAAAAGGTTTGATGTTTTTATTTGGAGAACTGATTATACTTGCATCTAGTTACGAAATACTATTATAAAAAACAAATTTTAGATAGTGTATCAAAATTACATAGAGGTGCACTCTAGTTATCAGTAGAAAATCTTAATATAATTCTTTGATTGCTCTTAGAATTCCTGGATAATGTCATTAATTTATATTTTTTTGTATTTGTTACAGAGGAGGAAATCGATGTCGTCAACGTCAACGATAAAAATCAGTTTAATAGAAGCGTGCTATCGTTCCCCACCAATCCTTCAAACAGAGATCGTCAACAAATCCAAAGGCGGATGGCCACGGCGATATCAAAGAAAAAAATGGCGCAAGGTGTTAAGACAATAATGCCCCTGAAGAAAATCGTCACTCCGGAATCGTCCCCTATTAAGAAAAAATCCGTAGATTCCAGAGGTATAAAGAGGAAACCTTACAGAACGGCCCTCAACACCCCCTACAAGCGCCGAAATTACGGCCACAGCAGCGACAGTGAACCCGAACCATCCGAAAAGCGAAGCTTACATAATAATATGGAACGACAAAGGAGAATAGACTTACGTAACGCTTTCGAAGATTTAAGAGTACTGGTTCCTGAGGTTAACAAAAAAGAACGGGCTGCAAAAGTAGTCATACTTAGAGAGGCTGCCCAATACTGCGATCTACTTACCAACACCGCTTCCAACCACGTTAAACACTTGGAAGACCTCAAGAAACAACAAGAATTTTTAAGGCGGAGAGTCTCGCAATTAAGGAGAAATTTAGCTGCTAAACGTTAAGTAGATTTTTAATTTATTGTCCAGTCAAATATTTTAGTTAAACTTTTGTTGGAGGCACTAAAAACGTTTTAATGCGTATATCACTTAATTGGTATGATACATTAAAATCGTATTACAGACAGTTTTTAATACTTTAGGAGCAAATCCATCAGTTTTGTCCATATCAAATACCTCCTCTCCTCTATAATTTTAGGGATTCCAAGATGATTGCATTGGTCTTATTTTCATTAAAATTTTGCTGCACCTATTTTATTTTATATAATAGGTACCGGAATATTTGTTTGGCTAATAAACAAATATAATCTTTAATCATAATGACTCTTACTACCCTGACTTTGTGGAATCTTCTCATAATAAATATCAAAGATAAAATATACATATCTTATAATTCCACGATTTTCCAATACTTTTTAAAATTTTATAACAATTGTTTCTTCCTTCATAATCTTACCTGACGATGTCAAAGGGTGAAACAATTGTAATAAGAATTTTTTTTAAAAAACGTGGATTTTTAAGAAAGTCTGTTTTCTCTTTTACATTTAAATACGTCTTTAAAATTACACTCTCTAATTGGTTACTTATCTAATTATGAAAGCCAACAAGGTAATTGGATGCAGTCCAGCTTTAAAATTGAAAATTAAATTCTAAAATTGATGGATTTGTAACTTCGTTAAATATTTTCCTACATTGTTATAAGCATATAAGCAGTATGCTTATCAAATAAGGTATTTGCACAATTTATTGCCATTGCATTATGCTGAATCGTTGTCTGTATGGTGTCAGTAAATGTGAGAAGGGTTTAAAAATTAATCAATAATTATTCCAATCCAACAGCTCCAGTTTAAGTAAATGATTAAAATGACTGGATTCTTTATAAAAACACCATGTATATAATCGGATACATAATTTTAACTGTGATTTCATTATCATCTTAAGGGTTAGAATAATAGTTTCATTTTATTTGTTATTGTTTGTAGATTGTAAAGAATTCGAGTTGTTTTTTTTTTAAGTTAAAACGTTCAAATACTTTTAATGTTTTAATTGTAATTTGGTGATAAAAACGATTGTGATAAGACACTAATGTTTTTTTTCCTTAAGTTTAAAGTAATTTTGGTTTTTAGAAATTTTTCATAGTTTTAATTTTCCGTTTTTAGATTTCTTAAACGAAAGTAAAACATTACTAAGTATTTGAGGAGCAATAATAGTTTCATTTTTAAATATGTTCAGGTCTTTTTTTGTATTTTTTGTAAATGTTTCGTTGAATTAGATTTAATCATACTTTTAAGTGTGTAAATATTTGAAATTGTTTTGTCAGAGTTTTATCTGACACTTTTAATTTTTTTAAACGGTTACTTTCCAATATATGATTTTAGGTACCAGTTTACCTTAACTTCTATATTCTTAATATAAATGAGAATAAATTGTAAAAAATTTAAGAGCAAGTTATAAAATTGTAATTATTACAGTTGAGAGTAATTTTTTTTTACATAAAATTATAATTTATTCAACACTGGGTGATATGTTGTATAATAACGAGCCTGTAAAAATGCAGAATTATTCATATTTTATTTCGGCATTTTTGCACTGCTTAGAAATGACTTTTATACCTAACACGTGCGGCCATTTGGTTTTAAATAAAATAATTTCGACAATGAAAAAATATTGATATCTAAGTTAAGGTTCGGTGAAAAGAATTGTGTAAGTAACGCCTTGTGTTAGGTTTTTAGGTCGAAAAACACTTGCGATTTTTTCATTCGATTTAGTCGCCAAAATAATTACTGCTTTTTTATTAAAAAATAAGCATTTGTGCGATGTTCTGCAGAAGATCGTAAGTGCTATATAATCTTGATATTTTCTAACATTCATTTTTATTGTAAAATTAGATATATCGATGGCGAATAATATAATTTTGTAGAGAAATTATATTATTCGAAAAAAGATTGCATTATACGCTTTTTAATAATTATTGTGTTATGTAAATTTGTATAATTAGAATCATTACGACGGTGTAAAAAATCATACATTTAACTTGTATATTTTAAGTGGCTTTATACTGTTAGTTTTTTAATATTGTTGATTTATACACAAAACTAATTTTTGGTGTGTTAATGTTCTTAAAACGTTTTGTTAAGAATTTTATATATCGTTTTTGTCATATTTTTGTTTGCCATTTAAGTGGAAGTTTGGACTCTTAATAACGGTGACAAGAACTTTAAAATAAACGAAAATGATATTTGAAGACTTTCCCCAAATTAAATTAATCAGACAAAGGTGTCGTAATAAAAATTCGTTGAGCACATGAGCTTGTTTCATTTAATACAGTTTTATGTAATGAATATTTTTGGGTTTGTTTATAAATTGGGTGTATAAATGTATTCAAATATCAATTCTATAATGTTTAAAAATCGAACGTAAGCGCAAAGTAAAACTTCTAAGTTTGTGAATTGAATTTATCTAGTATCTACCATACGTCTTAAGTTAAAATATCTAATTGTTAAGTTAGTTATCTACAATCGCGTTAGAACATAAACTTTCTGCTACATTTAATAAATAATATGTGAAATATTTGTTCACATTATATATAAGCGGGTTTTTATAGTATCTTTATGGTTCTAGGAACGCATATAATTATTATTTGTAATATATATTTTTCTGAATAGCTTAGAAAGTTTTAAATTAATATCACCAGTTATTTTGAATATACGTTGATTGTCAAAATGTTTGCCAATACCAAATTTTGGGATATGAGTTTGTCACTTGGACAGAATACAGTAATATTAATGTTTTACTTGATATTTTTAGGCATAAACAATATATACGTTTAAATACCCAAAAAAGTCGTTAATTTGGGTTCCTAGTAACGACGATAGGACTTAAGTGTGGTAATCATAATTTTCCATACGGCAATTAACGTATACAACTGTCAATTTACGCGTTCAAATTACTAAAAAAATGTTATTTGGAGTACCAAATACACTACACCGTAATTCAGATGAATCAGAATGCTCAATGTGTTGATATATTTTGTTATTAATGTAGTGGTGTTTTTTTTTTATTAGTTATATATACTACTGCTATGGGTTTAGTCTTGTGCATGAAAATATGTATAAAATTGTCTTCCTTTGCACGGACTTATGTTAAAACTAAACTATATTAAAGTCGTGAGATAAAGAGAATTGTTGTGTTCATAATATTTTACAGTATTTTATACTTTTGATAAAATAAATATAAATACAAAAAAAAAACAATATAAAAATAAAAATATACATTTATCGGTAAACTGCCGGTGAAGATGGCCTACAAATAGTTTCTGAATCTTGCATGATAAATCTTGAAAATTATTTTAGTGATGTTTATAATTAGAGATCAGAGAAAATGTTAGTATAAGAATCAACCAGATTGGCGTTTTTGTTAAGTTATTGCTAAATTTAAAGCTTAAATGTTTTAAAAATATGTATACATTTTTTCTAAACATGTAAACTAGATATGTCTAGAAAATAAATGAATTACCAATTGGCTATTTCTTTCAAATTTTATATATTATATTTAAGATACCTTATGTTTAATAGTAACTTTTGAATAGGATTAAAGGTATAAAGTTAATTGGTCCCTAATTATATTTATCTACTTGACAATCAATTTAATAGAATTTCCAGAATTTTAGAATACTTTTAATTTTATTACATTATGCAAGAGGAAGAATATAATTATCTGCTCGATAAAACGTACCTGTGATGTAACCTCGCTGTTGACCAAATATATAGAAATAGTTATAAAACACAAACTGATATAAACCTATTTGATTTTTGCCAATTTTTTTCCTGTCCTTTATATCTAGTAATAAATATATAACAGGGCAATTCTCTATGCTTAGCGACCATCAGCACTTTTGTAGAAAAGTGAAGGTTATCAGCAAATTATATAAGATTGTAAGCTATAATGAGCCCTAGGGATGTATGGCATGGTTTTTAGCGGAAACGTTTACTATACGGAGCGGGAATTTTATAAAAATTTAAATCTTAGTAACGTGCATACTTAACTAATCACCCCGTATACATTAATCTAAGTAATGTTACATAAACTTTATGAGTGAGTGTAGAGTATCGGTTTTTTTATTAATCAGATAATATGCCATAATCCTAATTGTTACTTAGTACTTATTTCAATCATACCTATTTTCTTTCTTTTTTTAACAATTGTTTTGTTAAAATTTATCAGGATTTGATTGTGGTATTAGTTCCTCATAAGTTTTACAGAATAAAATATTGGCTTGAAGATGATGTTTTCTTTATTTCTTTTCCTATTTCCCAAAAGTATATTTATCGGATGAATTACGCAAAAAAATCTTATGATATTAAAACTTGTTAATTAAAAATTTTTGGCAACAAACTGCTTATTTTGGTTTATAGAGTTACTCGTATGTATGTAAATTGGATTAATTCCTATATTAAGACAAAAGTTCTAGTTTTCTTCACAAAAACTGTTCAAAACGTTGTTGTCCATTTTGCTCTAAACAATAAAGTTCCTGACTCCAAACGTGAAAGAGAATTGAACGACATGCTGCTGTAATTCGCCTTTTAAGATCATCAATATTAACAGGTTATGTTTCATAAACAACGGATTTAAGATGTCCCCAAAGAAAGAAGTCTAAGGTAGTTAAATCCGGTGAACTCGGAGATCATTCAGTTGCTCACCTTCTGCAATTTCATCTATCCGTGAATCTCTCGTTTAACCACTGTCAGACAGGAAGAAAATATAAAGGAGGAGCACCGTCTTCCTTTAAAACTAAATTATCCTCTGCATCAATTTGATTTACTAGCTCATGAGTAACAAGAAGGTCAAGAGGCCCTTCAAGCATATTAATGGCATTTTCAATAATACCAGCCCACACATTAACTTTTTGTGGATGTTGTGTATGCCTTTCTCGAAAAATATGCAGGTTTTCGTCACTTCAATAGCGACAATTTTGTTTATTTACATTGCCATTCAAAAAATGAACATTTATCGCTTGCATGAGACAGATAATCTACAGAAGCTTAGGGATGACATTGTTTCGATGAGACATCTTTTCAAAAAACTATATTCTAACAAAATCATCCTCATGAAGTTCTTAAAGTATCTGAATTTTATAGGGATGAAATTTATGGAATACGATTTTTCGGAAAGTGGTGGTCAAAAAAGAAAGAGAATTAAACGGCTTTTAAAATGATGATTGCTATCCTGTATATTAAACCAAGTAGAAATGACCATCTTAATAATAAAATAAACAATATACTAAGAAGTGAAAAAAAGACTGTTCTAGTTGAATACGGAAATCTTATCCGTTCCAAAATACATTGAGTTTTTGAAAATACAGTTCTCATCGCTTGAGTTTCAGGTTATTCTTCTGAAAATTATTTTGGATTATTAGGGAAAAAACCCATCAACCGTTCTGAATAAAAAATATTTGAAAACAATTAGGTTTAAGCATGTCTAGTGTAATACTAGTTTTGTTCAGGTTTTCGAGAATATAATTAAAGCATTTGATTGGTATTAAATTTCCTTTGAAATTCAATTCTGCTTTCCAAGCCACTTGAACTTATTCAATAGGTAGTGGTGGCAACAAATTACTCGATTTTGAGAGATGGTATAGCTGCCACATGAATTCCCCATTCCTTTTTTCTCTTTAAAGCTATATATAATAGTTACAAGTTTTTTTATCAACATAAAAAAACAGAAGAATGTACGATATGGGAAATCTTTCAATTTCTCAATAAAGGCGCAACAAGGACAGGTCATTTGAAAATTCTTTTCAAGTCCCAAAGTAGTAGGGTTAAATCGAGACGTCTTAAAACATCACTTTGAGAACTTTCTAACAAAAACTAATTTTTTAGAAGTGTACATGAAAATTTCCTACTGCTCTGCTGATACCAGTAGTAAAACATTTTTTTAAACTGGTGTAGATTATTTGGTCATTTTTTATGTAACTTGAAGTACCTAGCTTTCTCATTGACCAGTGAAGCTTATATAACAGCAATAAGAAGAATGGCTTCTAGAAACTATGGGGAAAATATTTTTATAAAGGTGCGAAATTCGTTGGAGCCTTAGAAGGACAAAGAAAAGCCCTCGATGAACTAAATATTGACATAACTGAAAGATGTTTGAAAAGAGAACAAAATGGATTTTATAAATATCGTCAGCGGCACATATGGGGTAAGTCTAGAACCTCTACTGGCTTAATCCATGGAGGAAGAAAATATACTTAATAGCGAGTCTAAATTTTTACAGATTCAAAAACTTATTTTTATGCTATAGAGTTAAGATTATACTCTTTGCTTATGTTATTTACAAATATAAGTCACAAAATTATGCCTCTGATAAATGCAGAACTGTTAGCGTGAGCGAAATCGAAGATTTTGTCAAAGGTTAATAAGACGTTGCCCTGAATTTTACCTTTGTTTTGCTTATTATCGTTTTTGTATTACACATTTGTGAAACCCTATATATACATTGATAATTATTACATAGCAATGAACTTATGTCAGACTCAGACAAATTGACTGTATTTGATAAAAGGAATATTAACTGTTATTTCAAAAAACTAACTAAACTCTCAGTATTATTGTGACACTTATAGCTGTGATTATTCCCCCTTTTTGCAAATTCTAACAGTTTAATGACAGAAAATCTGGAGCTATTATAATTACCGCGTCATTACTTATTTTTATTCCCTTCCTTCTGACATACTTTCAATATATAGGGGGATTGAAAGGAAAGTAATGGGAATTACGAACTTCTTGATCTTACACTTTAACCAATTCACCAACCGTTCCCTCTTTTTTGCAGCGAGATACTCCCTCCAAGATCTAAATAAACAAAAGGCTAAAAATTAACAGCATAACTTTCAAGATTGTCAAAATGCCATAGGTACTTCAAAAATATCTTTAAAGAGCAATAAAATCTTTGATAAACAAAAATAGAAAACAAGGATCAATAAAGCGTGATCAGGTGATCGATAAAAAGTACACCTACAACATATTTATTCGTTTTATTACAACGTGGCAAGAGGGCGAGAATGAAGCCAAATATTCTTAATTTTTCCAATAAGTGCAAAGTGCATCTGTATTTAACCAAGACCAGGAGATTGCTGGACAAATCCAAAAATCAATTTCATTTAATTGTCAGGATAGTTACAGGAATCCGATTATCTAAGATTTTAAGGAAACGAGATCTCACACCAGTTCTTAGGCAATTTCAAAACCTTCCCAAGAAATATTTTTGGTGCTAGGGATTGAAGTGAAAGATCTAGATGTCCTACTTGAAGAGGTCAGGACATTAAACAAATGTTAAAGCTTTTACTATTTAAATTATATTAATAACATCTATTCCAAATTTTTACTAACTTAATATTACAGAAAATCAATAAAATTATTATATTTCTTTTAACTTTATTGTCTATTTCATGGAAACTATTAGGAAGCCAAATGCTATTTCTACATCGGTAAGTTCCTGAAAAAATAATTAATCCTTTTTAAAGAGTTAACAAAAAGTATTACGATAAATATATAAGTAAATAATCTATATAAAGTTTCAATTAATTTCAAAAGAGTCGACATTTTAGATTAATTATTGCTAAAATAAGAAGCAGAAATTATCTTTAAATCTCAATTTTAAATTGCATCATATGCAGGTGCTACATTTTTGACTTTGGCTTCGACACATTTCCAAAATCGGTCCCCATCGATGTAAAGTTCTTTGCAAACTGGATTATTTAGCATAGCTCTTCTCCATTTTCTTAAAGTAGGAATATCATTTTCTTTTAGAGGAAGTTTCTGTCCAAATTTGCAAGTTATACACCCAGCGCGTTCTGCCCATGGCCAAATCATGTAATCTACCTAAAATGAAGAAAAATTAAACCTTTTATTGGTCTAGCTTAAACAACGTAGTTATTATTTCAATGAAATCATAGTGTTGTCAAAAGACGAGATTAATCTTTTGTAGTTGACGCTCCACTGTTTTAATTCGAACAAATTCGCGCCTCTCATTCTGTTAAATTTTTAATAAAACTACAAATTTAACATAAAAATTTTCTGCAGTAATATAATATTTTTTATTTGTTTATTTAACATCCGGTACTGCTCCATAATCTAAAAAGTTCTCATTTCCATCGTATAAGCAAATTTGCACACGGTACTATCCAACGCTGATATTCCATCCTTATTTAATTCACCTCTCGTTTAGCTATTCTTATTACTCTTATTAAAAATACTTTTCTTAAAAGTTAACAGTTAAGTCCAAAACAGGCATTTGTCTCAAACAACCGCTAATATAAATTGTATTTTTTTATATAAAATCATTGTTTAGTGTTTTAAAGAATTTATTCGCATTTTACTGTTCGCGTTTCTGGTCAATATCAGTAAAAATTAAAGGTTCTTGTGTTACTCGCTTATCCCCAAAAACTACAGCCACCGAATTGTTCAAGATTATAAATGAAAAATTGTGTTGGGATTTGTACTGGTAAAGAAAGAATCTGGACGTAATGCGTGTAAAGGGTGTTTTTTAGAAGTTTGATTTAAAGTTAGCAAAGTTAGCAATACTATTTCAATTAATTTCAATTTCTAATCAGTACGTTTTGCCATTTCAACATGAATCGACTTACACCAGAATAACGTTTCGAAAATCGTGGTTCGGTTCGCCAAACTTACCGTGCTCTAATTGTTAATCGAAGCAAGTTATTTGAGCAACTATTAGACGTTTTCGCACCACGCATACTTTAATTGATAGTAACCATTCGCAGAGAAGAAGTTATTGTTGCTGTAGAGCCCAGTGTTGAGTTGATTCGCAGTCGTGCACAGCAATTGAGACTTTATCCATACACTTTATGGAACATTTTAAGGAAAGATTTTGGTTTACGAGCGTACAAGATCCAGCTCCTGCAAGAGTTACCGCCGCCTAATCATCATGTGCGTTCGGGATATGGGCCGAAAATAAGATTGCTCAAGAAGAATTTTAGACCATATTTCTTTGCAGAAGGTGATGTCAAATTGTCCGACTGGAGCTGGGTTTAAAATCCATTTGACAGCAATACCTGTTGGGCTATCACTTTTATTCAGAATCTTTCTGGACTGAACTTCCAAATGACCACTCTCTTGTAAAACCCTTAATTTATAGGGCAGACATAATTAGGTATAAATTTAGTGCCTTATTTGCTAATAAAACACAATAAATTAGATATTATTCCGAGATATTTGAGAAAGTATCAACTTTTTGAGATGTACATTCTGTTGAACTTGGTAAAAAACTTCCGAGTCGGGAATTAAATTAGTTTATTTCTACAGAATTGTAGGAGAAAAAATATTTATTTTCTGTATTATATCCTCATAAACTTACCATGCTAGGATTTTCTCCTCCAAAGAAAGTAGTGCCTCTTTGGGAAAGTTCGTTTTCCAACTCTTGGAGTGAGTTTACCAACAGATTTGCCCAATCTTCAGGAGTCTTATCATCTTTGGACAATAATATTTTGAAGAAAATACCAGCTGCAGGATCCATTTTTTTAATTACATCTTGATCCATTTGTTTAGCTGCAGGATCAGAAGAGTACAATGGAGGATCAGGAAATTTTTCATCAAGATAATTAGCAATATCAAGACTTTCCGTCACAATTGTCGATCCATCAATTAAACAAGGTACCAGACCTACAAATATTATAATGTAGCATGTTTCTAACAACATGTTTTATTTAATGTTAATAGATATGTTTTATTTAAAAAATGGTAATCAAAAGGAACACACATTTTTAAGTTTTAGGATTATTATGGCATCATATAATTACTCTATATAAATTTTGACATTAATAGTAATACAATGAAGTACTAAAATATGGATAAATTCTTTTTCTATGTAATTATTAATACAAAAGGAAAATCCTGAAATAGGTCAACTTTTATATATAAAACTAACTTTTTGAATAAAATTATTTATCTGCCCCTTCAACCCCCTAGGGGTAATAACTCTCCCTTTAAAAATCGTAAATGAAAAGGGTTAGCGTGTGATATCGCGTTTAAAAGTATTTTTAATTCTCTATTCAGCAATATTTGATTTTTGAATTTTGGATGTTGATAATCGAGAAGAAAGTTATCTTATAAATATTTATTACATAGAAAATGGATTTATCCGTTACTTTAGGAACTCAATGTATATAGAAGCATATAATAAAAATGGACAGGAAATTTTAGACGATGGATAAATTTAACAAAAAGTTACATGCAATACATTACATTTAATGACAAGTATGCTTAATAAATAAGTACCTATTCCTAAAGATCTAAAAATATAAATAATTTCATTTAGTTTGTGAT
The DNA here is from genome assembly GCA_951812935.1 of Hermaeophaga mercurialis. Taxonomy (NCBI): domain Eukaryota; kingdom Metazoa; phylum Arthropoda; class Insecta; order Coleoptera; family Chrysomelidae; genus Hermaeophaga; species Hermaeophaga mercurialis. The sequence continues at coordinate 19,866,990 of OX638359.1, read as the reverse complement.
ACTTACAAAATTGTTAAAACTTACCTTTCGGGTTTATTTGAAAATACCATTCAGGTTTTTCCACTAAATTAATATTTACAATTTCGTGCGGGACATTCTTAGCTTTTAGAACTAGCAATGCTCTCTGAGCAAATGGACAAAATTTCATAGAATAAATTCTTAGAAGACCTTCTGTTCTTGGAGGGTCCACAGAACCTAAAAAGAAAATTATTGAAATGTTATTGGATAGATCAATTAAATACCTATTAATTTTTAACTCTACAAAATTAAAATAAATAAAGATAAATAAAAGATTTTTTAGTAGTACATGATTAAATTTTGATTGTAATTGCTTTTTAAAACTAGTTCATTCTATTCTGTGCCTTACCTACTGTTAGGTGTTTTGTTTCCATCTTGAGATGCAAACTGTCTTAAATATTTAAAACTGTTGCTAAGAAATCAATCACCAATGCTTCCTGAACTAGTTACAAGTGAAAGTAATTAGTTGAAAGTTCCAAATTCAAGTGTAACCTTGGATATTTATCGCATTCGTTAAGTACCTAGATAAAAATTAGCTGATTTACGTTCATTTTATGTATCTAGTATTAAATAATAATTTAACATTGTTTTTCAACAACGCCTCTGATTAGAAAATTTAAATAATTAATGTTAGTAGGGAGACATACCACATCACAAGTTATTAAGTTGTGGTACTTGCTTATTTATTAATTTTGACTTAAATTACATTTAGAAAACCCAGAATTCTAGGACTAGTCTGTTATTAATTCGTGCTTTACTGAAAAAGCACAGAATTTGCCTATCTACCCATCAAAAATTATTCGGATTGGAAAGTAATTTCAACTATTGCGCTATTTCTAATGTCACCTTGAGTTCGAACAGGTGACAAACTTCATGGCTTAAATCCAACTCTTCTTCTACTTTCTAGCCAATATACAGTGTGTCTACTTAAGTTGGAACCATATGGGAAACTTATTTATTATTAGTTTTATGAAAAAAATTATTCTTTATAAAAAGTTCTGCATGGTCTAAAACCTGAAATACAACCATCGGATTTGTTGAGCCGTATACAAGGTTTGTCGAAAAATATAAATTTTGCTCAAGAGTAAAGTACCTTTAAATTTGACAATATCGAAAAATGTTACTAAAAAAAGTTGAATGAACCATAGATGACTGAACATAAACAAAAACTGACACCAATTGAGGGAAAAAAGACGAGCTGTTGTTACACAACTAAAACATCGCCTGCTATGAACTAATCGTTTGTACTAATTTCACCAGGGTAAAACACAGTATCTGCGGATATAAAAAAAAATGGTGATTGGTACATACTTCTTTTACTTTGGTAGAATTAGAAAATCAATGTAGATATTATGTTTTCTGCTGATAAAATGAGAATTTCTAACGTCGATAGGCCCATAGTAGTCAGTTCAAAAGATGTGTAATGGCGCAGCATGTGTAAAATGACAAATAATTAAACGTGGAATATTTGTTGGAAACTGTGTTTTTCCGTGAGTGCTCTTCATATAAAAAAATCCCCGTTAAGTAACTTTCAAAGAACTGATTTTTAAAAAAACGTTCATTAATCGTATCGTTTCCAATGACAAGGAATATTTCATTTTCAAAATTTATGATATAAATTGTTTAAAATGGCCTCCATTTAATTTCATACAATGGTATAATCTATTTTGAAATTCTTCTATGATATTGTTGTGCATTTAAATGTCGGTCTTATTTTTCTATTCTTTATCTTAAATCTTGTTCTAGAGATTCTGATTGAATATCATAAGTTTTATTCAAATAATCCCGTAAAACAAAATGATAAATGTGTTAATTCCGGTAACCTAGATTCCCATTCCATTATTGAACTTATCTACTTATTTGTTGTATAAAGTGGATAACTTATTTCTCTAAATAACTCAAGACACGATTCACCATTAAGTTTCTGACTAAAAATAAAGGTCCGACTATCTGGTCACTTAGGATATCACACCAAATCTTCAAGTTTTGAGGATTCTGTGTGGTATTTACGCATAATATGTCGATTACTCTTAATAACAACTGATACGATACAGAACCAGTCAAAAATGGCTATATAGGAATTCCTGGATATAATAAAGTCTACAAGAAACGGGAAACCCCAGAAGATTGGAGGATAGGAATAATAATATTGATACACAAAAACGAAGACGGCAAAGAATTCAAAAATTATAGAGGTATCACACTCCTCTAACTTCTTATAATATGGACTAAGTAAGTAAAGTACTAAACCATTCTCTGAAAATGAGCATTCATCTGAAAAACAAATGTGGATTGTCCATCAAACACCGACTCAATAATTCAAAAAAATCCAAAGGGCCATCAAAATCGTCTACATTCAACTCTTCAACCAATTTAATTTTGTATGGATATTACACATGTTTGTGCTTTATGTGAAAAATAGTGGAAGATGAAACAACTACTTTGTGCTTATTGTCGATGTTTCGATTGGTACCTACAATCATTATCGAGTATAAACTAAAATCTAAATACTATTCTACACGTTTATATTCTAGTTGTGAGAAAGGATACGTGACATCATATGAAGCGTGAGAATCTGTGACAGTTTGATTCTGCAATGACTCGATAGTAGATGTCTCCAACTGTTGGGCACATCGACACTTGGTGGCTGAAAACTCCCGAGTTCTATTGAATGTACACAGCTTCCAAGAACTTCCTTTTTTCTCAGTGTTGTTCCTTGCGCAGCCTCAGATCAATTAATCCTCCGTTAAAACGTCATTTTTTGATAAAACTAAGATAATCTAGTAGCTATTTTAGTTCTTTACATATTGATTATCATAATTTTGTTTAGTAATACTATATATTTGTCTCAAGTCTATACAATAATACCTAAACATTTTGTTATCAATTTACCTTTACCCTTAAAGTCACGAATATAATTTAACATTTTTTGTAACAATATATAATTATTATATATTATATATTAATAGTAAGATTCGAAATAAAATAAATTTTGTTTCTCATTTCTTAGTTACATTTAAAATACATTGTTTTATTGAGTGTCATTTTTGCTGTTATCACTCGAAACTTGTTTTTCTTTGAATTGCAACTTTCTCAAGTCCTCTGAGATTTCGAAAATAAGAGAGAATTCTTCGTCAGTTGTTGAACAAGTCGGATGTGCTTTTGTTAGTTCTATATTTTGTACCTAACATTTTCCTTTACTTTTTTGAAATATAACTATAACAACTTTACGATTCAGTGTGTGAGTTCACAAGACTAAGACAATGCAATTCGTCTTGTACCTCTAAACTTACTTGTTCTAAAACTGTGATTCGATTGCTTCCTTAGTCCCTGTCCGTTGTTTTTTATGGCAAACTGATGTAAGTTTATGCATAAGATCAATGACATATGTACTACTAAGTTGCCATTTCCATGGTGTGTTTCATTAAAAATTCTAGCAACAAGTCATAAATAACTATTTTTGTAGTATAAAATTTTGTTTGTAAATTCTAAACTAGGCTGACCTCTCCAGCAAACCTGAATATTGCATATCTTACTTTTTAAATATTAATATACCTATTAACTGAAGAACCCGGAACATAATTATCAATTTAATATAATTAAAGTCTAAAATTGATTATTTTGCTAATAGATAGAATATTTAATATTGAGAATAAAGTATAATATCAGCTAACACTTGACGTCTTAGCGATGAATTATAATATCGAAAAACACTTAATAGCAAGGTCAGTTTTAAAATTTAGCTAATAAATTGTTATTTTAGTTATAATACTATTTCAAAATAATTTGTCAAAATGAGAAATTAGTGTACAGAAGATTATAAATATTACAAACGATACTAAGTGACATAGAAAGAAGAACACCCAGTAATAATTATTTTATTTGATCAATTTTTGGTATACAAGTGTATTTGAGTTAGACTAATAAATTATCAAAATTTGATAAAAATTAAATTGTTAAGGGTCAGTGGTAGCACAAAATGGGGACGGTATGGAAAGAGCCCAAAGGTTCTTATCCGGCGATAAACGGTTCGGTTGTAGTAGATAAGCGGTTCCATAGAGCAAATAGTCCAAGACAGCGATCTTCGCGTTCTGTGGTTCTTCAAGGATGTCCTGTACCTCTCGCTCTTCGTGTACAGCCCACTTGGTTCCTTGCCCGAACACAGCCTGCCACAGTGTTTATACTCCTTTGCGTTCTAGCGGCTATATCTCTTATAGAAAAATCAGCCTCTCGCAAGCCCACAATTGGACCCCTATCAAACTCGCTCAATTGTTGGCGTCTTCACACTCGAGACATTATGATTCAATTAAAGAAGCTTTTTCAAATTTCTTTTACACCGCTTAAATGACAACTGTACCTACAAACGCTTAATTTTTTGTTTTAGACCTATGCGATAGTAGATGTTTTTGATAAAGTTAACACAAAAACCGCTGAGTAATATCGCTGAAAGATTGTTATTTATCTTACATAAATAAACATATTTCCAAATTTTCACTATTATTGGGTGTTCTTCTTTCTATGTCACTTAGTATATTTAACTTTTAAACTTTCCGATTCGAAATCTTATAATTGATCCATGAATTCTAGTTTAGGTAATGTTTTCGTATATACTAAGAAACAAGAAGCATGCTACTGCCGATTCGATTATCCTTCTTATAAGACTTCATTTGTACACCAAAGTACCTTACCTTGAAGATAGAGGCTTAAATCATGGATGTCACAAATTTATTGCAATCTTGAGAAAATAAAAATCTCGTTATAGAAGTGTTATGGTTCATGGGCTACTTAAAATTCATAATCAATTTGATTAAAGATTTCATAGTAGAAAGATCAATTGAAGTTAAAATAAAAAATATCCCTCAACAAGGATTACCTCAGGGGTCTTCTCTCTTTTCTGTGCTTTACAATCTATTTAGCAGCTATAACAATTACAATGAAAAAGCAGCATATTATAACAATAGATTACATATCTTGCAGTATGGCAACTAAGACCCAACATATCAAAATGCTAGTTCATGATATTCTACCACAATGTAACTCCTAATTCACCAAGAGTATTAATCGAAAATAACTTCAACACTCGGCATAACAACGAAAATGAGACATCTTATTCCAGAATTCCTCAAACATTACTCTTTGTGAAAAATTCACCCTTCTAAATAAAACTCTCCAACATAGAAAAATATTTGAAACTTATTTATTTATGAAATGTTTCTAAATTTTGCTGTCCCTTTATTTGATGAAGCTTGTTGATATCTGAATGCCTACAAACTAAATAAAACTTGCTTATTCTCTTTAGAGCTAAAGGAAAATATATTTCTTTATCTGTTTTTTCCTAACTTAACTACACAGGTTTTTTCTTTCAAGTTTTGTTTCTATTTAAGTTTCAACTTCCTATTTTCGTAATAAGGAGGTAAAGTTTTTAATCCTAGAAGATGTCCAACTTCATCCAGAAATTTATTAGTGACTCTAAACCCATGTTTAAAAGTATTTTTTTACATCTAAGTTTCCATACAATTTCAATACAACAATAAAATTTTATTGTTCTTTGATTTCTTGGCAGTCAGCTAGAGGTAGCAAATAAATCATTCTTTTTTCGGCAATGTACTGTTTTGGCATACAGATATTTTGGTACCGGAAGGGATGGTTTAGTCCAAATTGTTCATGTGAAATAATGCAAATTCGTTATTGTTCGTTTATTTCGTTTAATTCGTTGAATAAAGATCATTGATGCTTATCATTTCGACATCGTTACCAAAATCATCAATTTTCAAAGCAATGTAGATGCCGCTTTATGAACTATAAAATCCTTATATCAATAAGACAGCTACAAATAAGGCATTAGATAACTATTTTAATTCCAGTCGACTACTGTCTCAATGATGATGTATGAGGGTTTAGATCAAATGAACCATCAGTCATCGGTAAGCCCCTTCTCCTGCAGGGCCAAAACCTATTACTGATTTGTGACATAATCTCTGAAAAGGAAGTTAACATTTTTAAAGGAATTAGAAATTATTTCATCAATAAAATTATATCGATTACACTTTATTAGGCGTTATATAATAAACGAATCTGTAAATAAAAAAAAGATAAAATATAAAAACATCCCACCTAATATAACCTTTATTAGTAACTTCATTACAACTATGTTAGAAGCGAAGTATGATTATGAGACTTAGTTACTTATAGAAATAAGGAATGATACCATATAATTGGATTAAAAAAACCCAAGTATAAGATCTCAGACATCCTAACCTAATCAAATAAAATCTTTCCTTTAATGCAGAAATCTACAATGCGATTTTAATTAACGATGGATTCCAGATTGACACAAATACAATACTTTACTCGATTCCAACAAAATTAAAGTATCTTATGTAATAGAAAGATATATCTTTTATGATAGATAGATATAAAATCATTTACAAATAATATGAAAAAACTTTTGTAGTGTTTGTTAGTTGATGATACCCTTAGCCTTGAAGAGATCACGCATCAACCCTTTTAAGTACTTGATTTCGCGACTCAAATCTGTAATTTGGCTTCCCACCTCTTTGTTCTTTTCTAAAAGACCCTTTTCAATCAAGAGAATCTCTTCAGTCTCAGCTTTCTTCTTCATGCGATACCTGGTTGCAGCATTCTTGTTCTGCTCCTTCTTGCGAACCTTCTTGTCATCATTCACGCGTTTGGTGTAAGGCCTTGAGCGCTTGCGAGACTGCTTAGTTGTAGTGGTTTTGTTGAAATCTTCAATAGGTTCAGGTACCCATTCGGGATCATCAGATGAACAATCCCCGAAGTTGCTGCAGCTGCTCCCTGTTGATCTAGGGCTGCTGCACCCGCTACTGCTCCACTGCATGTCTTCCACTCGAGTTCTTACCAACTCATCCACTACTGCTAATTCAAGAGCAATATCAGGTTGAGGAGTATTAAGAGTAGGATAGGCGATTTGTTCATTTAGAGTGAAGGTTGATGGTAAAAATTGCTTCGGGGATTCCTCGTATACAGGCTTGGTGTCGGAAACGGTTGCTGAATATTGAAGAAGAGGTTCCAAGGTCGTTAGCATGGGCTGCTGGCTGGGTGGACTTTGAGGAGGTGTTAAGGTGCCATGAGTAAATTCGACAACATCATAAACGTTTTCGAACTCCTTAAGTAGATATTGAGTATTGTTTACATATTCTGATTTTAGATGTTGAGCAGGTACAGGAACTGCTTTTGGTGGTTCGACGTCTTCTAGAATAGGTAGCATTTTTTCGTCAAGAAGAAAGGGTTCTAAAAACAAACAAAAAATTATTATGTATCTTTATCTCAAATGCAAAGGACAATCGTTATATATGAAAATATTTAATAATAGTGGAAATGGGGCCAATTTGGAAATAGAATATTTTTTAAAGATGTGCTTTAATGAAAATATTAGTTTCTTTATGTAGCCAAAGTTAAAAATAAATTATTATTAATTTTTTAATGTCTTCTAAAAATAAACTAGATCACATTTCATGCTAGAAAGCGTATAAATTCTAATAAATTAATCTGTGCAATTAAAAGATATGGGCGTAGGCAAATATACATACATACATATATATATATATAATTTCCTGATAATTATCTAACGATTGTTTCTATAAATAAATTCAAATATCTTCCAATCATATTAAGAAAAAGGTAAGTATTTAAGATAATTTTACTTAAATACCTTCTCAGTAACCTTTAAATATCCATAAGGACTAATTCAATACCTTTTATTAAACAAATAAATGATAATGCTATTTTTTTTTCTTGAAAATAACAAGATATTAAAAATATATTATAGCACCCTTATTAAGTATGATTACAAATACATAAAAAAATAACTCTTTTTTTTATGATTATTTTAATGCATTTTTTATTTAATAATGATAATATACCTAAAGAATAACGGATGGTAGTTGTTCTTTCTAATATTGTTAAAAATTATGTTATAAAAACTTTTATTTAGCAATGAAGAATTTTTTTTTTAAATTATAATTTTGAATAACGTGCTATGCTCCTTTTATATCACTGGTATGAAAATGAAGTTTTTCACATCTTAAGCCGTAAATAGTCACATTCATAATAAGTCAATATGGATATTTTTATCATAATGTGTATTATTAATTTACTTTGTGCAGTGAAATTTAAATATTCTGCAATAGACTTTATAATTCTTAATCAATATTTATTATAACTTTATCAACTGTAAGTGTGTTTTAAACTTATTTTCATATTCCTAGTGATTTTTTTTTAAATTCAGTGTATAATACTGAATTAGTTTAATGGATTATTAAGAATATTTTAAGTAATAAACATGATGAGTTAGTCAGTAACGCCTTCTGATTTATTTTGAATGACGGGACAAAAAAATATTAAAACGGGCTATTCGATTGTCACATCAGATGTTTAATTGAATCAAAATTCACAATTCTGCTTGGACATTCACAATATCTTATATAATACATACAAGTGGTCACATCAATCACCCGCTTTACATACATTCTTATATTATAAAAATAGATCAATAATAGTCCTATTTTTACTTTAAATTTAAAAAGTTTTAATACTAGTTGTCAATGTCTCAAGTAAACACTTTAAATATATTGTCTAAAGTGATTAATCTTGTTTTGTCCTTAACTTCAATCAGTTGCCATGATCAGCAAGCGTGAAGGAGTTATTTTTTATCAAACTAATTAATTCTGTAAATGTTGATAGGGTGTGTTAGATAAGAATAAGTTCAATGTAAAAATAATGTACGACAAACATTTGAATAAACATAAAACTGTAGCCATACCGTCATCATTAAATGGACGACAATCTTAAAAAAATCATTTTAGTTCAATCGGAAGTCTAAGCTAATTTCTATAAATTTATACATATACATAAATTAACAGTTTCATGGCTTTATCCTTTAACAACGCTGTTAAGATAAATAACTAAGAAAAATAATTGGAGTGAACAAACTTGATAAAACATGACTAAGAAATAAGAAGGAAGCACAATTAAAAACTTAAGAAAACTAACATTGACAGATGGATAATATGAAAGAAAGAAAGTAAAAAGAATATAAGAATATGAAAAACCTATTAAATTATATAATTAAGGATATCTAATAAATGAATTAAAATCCAATTGAAATAGAAAGGAAGAATTATTTTTTATTATTTACTTTTTTATGTACTTCGAAAGTTTGTAGGCTTCTATTATCATTTAAAATATTTCATCCGTAAAATTTCAAAAACAACTTTCATTAGAAAGGCAAAAGTTGGGTAATTCACCTAGTTTATTTCGATACATAAATCGTTTCGTATGTAGATAAGTTATTCTGCTGTCACTGCCTTTACTAGCATATTAAATAAATAAATCTGAATTCCAAAATAGAAATACTTGATCACCTCGATTTGTTCAACCAGAACTGAATGTTTACAACCTGTGTAAAAGTCGCAAAGAAAACAATTAAAACTCACAGGATACCGTCACTTGTCTCAATGATTTTAAGAAAATTTAGAAAAATACTAATACTTTTAAATTATTTGTATTTGAATTGGGAACACAGTAAATTTTAAATAAAATGAGAGAATATCTTTTATGACAAAATAACTTATTTTTTTTCCTGGTTTGTTCATTCGTTTAATGTGTAATATTAGTTTATTGTGAATTATGTACTCATACACCATCCCTTTTTAAAAGCGCCGTAAACTTTTTAATTGGTGCTTAGTTATTTTACTGGATCGAATTTGCTAGTTATATTTACTCCATAATAGTTAAACTAATTATTTGTTTAATGGTTAAATTTCCACAGCTAGTTAGTGCTCTCTAGGTTGTTTGTCAGATGTCTTTTCAATGTCTCTAATTAAATTAAAAGAAAAAATGCCTTAAACTTTTTGTTTGATTATGAGGTTGTGTTTCTTTTTCATCGTTTGTTTTCAAATATGCAATATAAAGGAAGGTATATTTTAATTGCGTCGATATTTTGTTTAAGTCAATTTCGTATAGTTCGACAATAATTTAGCATTAATTTTTATTTAAACAAAAGAAAATATATGTCTTGTTAGTTGACAATAGGCAAACTCTGATAACCAATTCCAGTAAACAGTACTTTGTTCTCTAATGACAATTAAACTCTATAAAATGATTTCTTAACATAAATATGAATTAACGATAAGAGAGTTAACTAGATTGGTTTATCTACGAGTTCATGCTAATCGGGTCATAATATCAGGATATATTAAAAGATTTTTTGGAGCAGTTTATGGTCTTTCGACCCAGTTTTTAGACTTTCTTAAAAAACTATAAATGGACAGATTATTATATAATTGGTAGTGAAATGGAACTTCACTGTAAAATAAGTTAAAGATAAGCTATTCCTCTTAGCTATATTAGCTACATTTTATCCGATTATTATCCTAGAAAATATCTGAGAAATTTGTCTCTATTAAAAAGTAGTTGCTAAATTTTGTATTCTCAGCAAGATTTTCGACGGTGTCTCTTACACATGTTCTTTGATAGTATTACAATAAAGTAACTACTATATTACTTCTTATGGAGTAACACAAGGGTCTGTACTTGGTCCATACTTTTAATTTACATATATGACTGTTTGAAGAATTAATTATATAAATTCAAAGATCAAATTTTATTTACAACAATATTACAAATTGAGCTCAAAATTACTTTTTACTTTTTACCTAAGTGTATATTATTGACGTTATTTAAATTTGTATGTTTGTTTAAAATTACTATTTGGCGACCTGGATCTGCTTCACCGAGTATACCGATATAAGTCAGTCAATAAATCTACTTAGCTTTACATTTATGAGGCAATTCAAATGAAACATTTTTTATTTGTAATTCTACTTTAGTATATTCTTTATATAAGTTGTTAAAATCGAAATTTAATAACAAATGCAAAAGTGGGCAATTCAAGTAGTTGTAATTTTATTCAAATTAGGAAGGAAGTATTTCATTTAACAGTAAAATGTGTTAATGAAAAATCTAAATAAATGATGTATGACGACGAGATAATAATTTTGTTCGATTTTTTGGAATAAAGTGACGTCAACGAAAAACAAAAGACAGAAGAGCTGACAGTTCTTAAAAATATAGTGCCAGACAAAAGAACCACACATTTTTATTGTATTGTATTGTAAAAATAATGAAGTTTTGGCAACAATAATTCAGTTTTAATACAAAATATAGTCGAAATAATGATAAAACTCCATCAACTTTGAAGAGATTGATTAAAAAAATTAGACATTCTGGATCAATTCTTAAACATTCTTCTACCAACACAAAACATCAAAGCAGCTCTTGAAAATCCAGGAACATCAATTCGGCACCTTGGTTAAGAAATGGATATTTGATCTTCTTACATTGTTCAATTTACTCAACTACTGAAGTCCACTGACCACGAACAGATATAAGAGAGTTCGTTGAATGGATGGAACATTAAGTCGATGCTGAATTTTCAAACAAAATCATCTTTAGTGATGAGGCTCACTTTTATTTGGGGTTCAGAAAATCCATGAGTGATTTTTGAGAAACTAATGCATCCACAACGTGTAACTGGTTGGTGCCAGTTTTATAGTGAAAACACTTTGAGACCATCCTTCTTTGAAATTTTTTTATCCTAAATTGCAAGATATGGATGTCGGCCATATGTGGTTTCAACAAGAAGGTGTCAGATGCCATACACTCCTAATTTTGAGTTTCTTATGGTTAATCCACTATACCAATGGAGAACCTTCTTTATCATATAATTTTCCGTTTCAGTGATTAGATGTGAAGGAGCCACATTTAAGCAAAACAATCACGGAAAATTTTAACAAAAATTGCGTGTGCACTATCACTATCAAAGCCATGGAGACCATCAAATTACTTCTTGTGTTAATTTTGGGACACTCGTTATATTGAATATAGACATAAACGAATACTACAAAATCTAAGATGTTGGACAGTAAATATAATGGTTGGATGTTAAACTATAATTAAAATGACAAAAGTACTAAATCAATGACTTTATTTGTCATCAAACAAATAAATATCTTTGTTCTTTCTTTATCATGTATATGGCGTAACAAATCTGTATTTTTTTATCGAATAGTTACCTACCATTTAAAATATTTACCATATAACATACCAATAGTACAAATTTCTTGAATACAGGTCGTATGTCCACTCAATTTGATAACAAAAGACTTAATTCAAAATATATTTAAATATGAATTTTAAAATAAAAGTTTTTGCATTCCGCTACTTTATTATGTTTTCGGTCATGTTTTTATATTTAAAATCTAAGAATTTAGTTGTCATATTAAAATAGTTACAATAACATGAAATTAGAAACTGTTAATTTTAAAAAGTAGCACTCTAATGAGTTTCTTTTATTATGAATAAAAAATAAATTTTTTAATTATAAAACTGACATGTAATCTGCTATATTTTACTACTAAAAAGGAAGTTCTTATTTCTCTATTAACAAATATATATTTGGTCAGGTTAGTTAATGATTAAGTAAATTTTCAGAATCTTTTTCCTAATAAAGCAATAATGTTAAAACTTTCATTGGATTGGAAATAATAGATGCCCTAATTTCTGCATAAATCAATATTTTGGCAGTTAATTTTAGATTAAATTATATCAAAATGATTTGAGTGACTTTACCAAAGAAGGTTATCGTCGAAAGTGTTGATATAAATAAATGTTTTACAATTAAGCTATGGAAAATTTTCTAAACCTTGCTTTTTGGATAAATTGTTTGCATGCCAGATTAATTTTACTTTTCATTTAACCAGTCTTATTCCTAACATCGTTCTAACATTATCAATTGGACTGTTTTAAGTCATTTTTAACCAGTTCTCTTTGTTATTGTCGTAAACGATTTATTAATTTATAAAACAATTTTTAATAAGCATTATTTATCAATATAGCGAATGAAAATAAAAAACAAATGAAGTTTCCCTGCAACAAAAAGAAAGAGCATGGAAAAGAATGAGATGGAATTTAATGCTGGTTCTCCTGCATTTAATAATAGATTAGCTAAATCGTTAAAAAATATCACCAGAATAAAAAAAAAGATTTACTAAACTACAAAACACAAATCAAACTAAATAGAACAAAACCAATTTTTAGTTTAAGTTTTCTCTAAGGCTTCGAAATTGGCGGCTTAAGATAAGTGTGGTTTAAGTTTAGTTTGACATTCCATGCAACAACAATATTAACTTTAAGGGGCCCTTAGCCTAAGCTCGGCTTAAAATGGTCGGTACATAATAAAGTAAACGTTTTAAGCGAGATTAATTAATATTAAAATATTCAAATTGTTTATTTTGATTGTTGATTTTTGTTATATTTTAATCTTCATTTTTTCGAAATAAAATCGAGCTACCTAAGTTGACTTCTTGTGCATAGCCCTCGAATTATACCAACAAAAATGGTGTCAGGTGTCTAAAGGAAAGAAAAATTTTGGCGAGTCTCAAATGATAAAGAAAATAATTTCAAAATACCCCGAGCTGAGCGGAAATCGAGTAGCGAAAAGTACATTTCAACTCCTACGAAAAAACTGCAATATTTTTTATTTACTCCTTTTGGAGATATTACAACGGGAAAATTCCAGGAAATTACTAAAACCACAGCCGGTGGAATTTGTAACATTTGTAACAAGGAACGAACTAGTGAAAAGTGGAGTGTAGCGTCAGTCAGTTCAATTCTTCTATTTTGCTAAATAGTGTCAACCTGTTATACATTTCTTTTGGTGTAAAAGAATTAGATATATGACAGGCCCTACTCAAATTTTAGCTATTTTCTATTGGTTTTTATGTATTTTTCTGAAATACCTTTTGAAAACCGACCACATCTTTTTTCGACATGGCATTTTAGATTGAAGTAACATTAAAAATCATTCCCGATTTCACAGGGGAGAGAAAAAACCTTCATAAACTTATTTCATGTTGCGGGATAGCTCATGCTTCTGCATCCACTAAAGCCGAAAAAGAAATGTTAATAAATATTATTAAAATCAAATTGTCTGGACCAGCCTATAATATTGTTAAGTATAAGATGCCTTAATTAATCAATTATTAAACAAACTCGCTTAAAACTTTTACTTTATTACAGCTGCTATGATTTATTAGGGATTTTCGTTGTGTTTTAACTCAACAAACATGTTTGAAATGTATAATTTTTGCATTTGGTGGTGAAGCTTCGTCGAAAATAACCGTATATCGTTTCAAGAATTTAAATTTGGTCATCTTTCGCTTGAGGATTAATCAAGAGAGGGGCGTCTCTTAACATCAGTTGTTGAAAATATTGATGCTATGTTTTTGAAGAAGATCGTCATGTAACATACGATAAGATTCAGGCATCTTTGTACATTTTGCATACACTCATTTAGCGTCGAGGAAACTTTATTCTCGATGGATACCGCGTAATCTATTCAAAACTCAGAAATAAGAATGTGTTAACTGGTACAAAGCACTGCCGAAAAAATTCAGTAAAACTTACAAACATATTTATGATATTATTAATAGGGACGAAACTCCTACGAACCAGAAACAAAGTAACAATCTACAGTTTGGGTGTTTCAAAATTCACTTTTGCCAATAAAAGTTGTAGGGTTACTTCGAGGGAACTGATTGCCAAAGTTGGTCACATCCCATAGTCCTTATTTGACACCAAGTGACTGTAGTCAAAGTTTTTTCTCTCCTGAAGAAGAAGTGATTGAATTCAAAGCACACATTTTGAGCATACCATTTTCCGAATGGAATAAGTGTTTTAATAATTGGTTTGAACGTATAAAAAGGTGCTTAAAATATAAGGGCGGATACTTCGAAAAACAATAAAATAATCTTTTTTGAATATAAACTTTTTTTTCCATAACTATTCTCGAATAGTGATGTTTTTTTAGGATATTTTGTACTATTATCTATATCAAAACCGTATACTCTTTTCAGTAGCTTATTCTGTACAATATTTAACTAGATATTTAAATATTGTTGACTAACGTACTTCTAATCAGAAGTGTATCAGACACTTAGTTACATAATAAAAATTTAGTTTTATCAAATATATCTAAAATCTCTACTGGGGGTATATGTCTAAACGATTGCGTCATAAACATTTTAAAATAATTCCATAAAAAACATGTTTAATGAAATATTAAAAGATTTCTCTTTCTATTATTAAATTATAAAAATACTCATTTACATAGGATAATAACTGTCGCGATTGCTTTTGATTTAATTAAAATGATAAATCGTTAAAACTAGGTGTTTCGAACGACAGTTGAAATGAAAATTTGTTACAAAATTCTACTCCCTGCGGTCAAGAAGGGCGTAAAATTAGAATAAAAATCTTTTCCTAACAGATAAATGACTAGTTTAAAACACTATATAAAGCAGACTGATAATAAATATTTTACAGAAAATCTTATTTATTGTAGTTGTGGTTTTAGGTTTTAATAAAAATGAATGTATGTAAATATAAATTTAATATTATTAAATAAGAATTTGATGATTTCATACAAGCAATTTTTTGTAGACAATAAATAATAGATTTGCGTATTATCGAATTTTTTTCATCTAGGGGATCAATCAATCTTATAGAATTAAGCTATACAGCGTACTATCACTGTTTGAATAGGTGACCTTTTTATTGAAATGAAGATTGATCGGACCTGAAGGTCGTCTCGTTGAGTTTAAACGTTGACGGGTCAGTTGCTGACTTCCCGTTTACTCACAAATACAACGTTATAAGAGGGTTTCAGGGGTTTCAGAAAATGGATCGCGGTGTCCTTAGTTATTGGTGATGTCGAAGAAAGTTATCAGAAAAGCCCAATAGACACCTACTATGAATAATTAGTAACGATTAATTTATTATAACTCTAGGTATCTTATTCTAAAATAAATACAGTTGGTAGAAGAGTAAAGAAGAACATATTCCCTTATGAACAATTGAATGGGCTCATGTAAAAAGAGCCCTAAATCCACTTTCATGACTTTTTTCAAAAATGTTTTCGTATAGAAAGCTCTTCTCATGAAGGGAATGGTAAAAGATGGTCAAATGATTCGACCGCCTATATTCAATACGATAACTGATCAAGCTTATAGTGCCCAGCTCCCAATAAACAAAAAAATCCATGTTAAGTTGATCGAAGCTGACGAAATCCTGAATTTTAAGATTGATGGCCTCATAATTTCAAGTATTCTATCTCCAATGAAACCCAAGGAAGGCGCATTAAGTTAGAAAATACACTTAGGTTTGGAATCACCAGCTTCCATTACTTCAATTACAATTCAAGACTGGTTACAACACATCCATAGATCAATAGTCTTGTGAAATACACATTTATGTAGACACAACCCACTGAAATAGATTCTCCAACTGGAAAAGCCTATCCCTCAGGAAAAGTACTGCTGAAACATGTTAAAAGAAACTAGGCCCGCATTATTTTTTTCAACAACTTGTAACGTGGTTGGCCACCATACAAGAATAAAATGATGATGAACTTAAAATTTAAAAGCTCAAAACCAAATATGATCTCGTTTATATGTTTTGTTTCCCTTTATGCGTTGCTACACAATTAAATAAAATTTTTTCAAGGGTATTAATAATTATTGCTTACCCCGAATCATCTCTTTATGTAAAAAGTCCAACGGCCTTTTCCGAATGTTCTCAGAAAAGGGACTTATTTAGAACAAAAACCAATTTGGTTTTAGATAGTCCTTATGTAGAGCTACACAACAGAAGAAATCAGGACAGTTGGTCAATTTTTCACAAGGTAATAAAGATCTTTGATTTTTCATTTTCCCGTCCGGTGAACTTATGCCCCTTTTTTGCATAAAACTGAGAAAGTAGTCATTTTTTAAACCTCAGGTTTAACCTTTAATCAAGCAACCCTCTAAGAAGGGTGGGAAAGTAACAAAGTTTAGAGTTCTTTTGGGCATCTGGCGTATTATAAGGACTTCTTTGAAGTGTCAGGAATTGCATTTATTGACATGGTCAGTTGATTCGCAGAACTGTCTCCTTACTCAATCTGTATATCATAAATAGAAAAATGTGGTTTGACGTTGGTTTAAAAAACGAACCACTGATAATAGAAATATTTTAAATTTAAAAGCTATTATAAATGCGCAAACGCGACCAAAAGCAGGTGATTGTCAGACAAATCCATAAAGAAATATTAGCTAATCGTTGGAAATGTCACTGCAGATTTCAAAGACATTTAGGGCAGTAGAGGATTCAGAATGCTTAAGAAGACTGATCGTCCTTAACTACAAAACATTTGTCCATCAGAGTTAAGGAAAATATTACATTAGCATTTTAAAAGTGGAAATTAGTCAAAATTACTTCGATTATATAATTATGATACAATTGATTTTTATACTTTAGGCGAATTTACCGATGAGTTATGGATGCTCTTAATGAAACAATTTTAATGTTATGTTAGGAAAACAAAGCTATTTATAATTCCAAAAAAAGCTTTATCTATTTATAGAATAAATTTAATTAATCTTTAAATATTCAAGTATGTAAAGTACTTCCGTTAATTTAATAACTTCGTTATGTAAATTGTTAAAATTTCTTGTTGCTAGAGAAAGTGTCAATTTCAATATTTGCATTACACTCTCATGTAAATCGCTAATTAAAAGAAAATAAGACTATCGGTTTTATTGCAATCATTATAAAGTTGTTGCAAGCCAACCATAAGACACAATAAAAGGAACTGCAATAAAAAAACTTTATTTAGGTTGGTTTTAAATATTCAACATACGTGAAATATATGTATCGTTGACCTACTCTGTTTTAGTGCTTTTTAAAATGTGACGAGTGAAAACACTACTTAGTAGCTTATTTTTAACTTTACCATTTTCTTCCATTAGCTTTAATTGTTTTGTTCCAAGAAAAATGATATGAAATAAATGTTTTAATTTGAAAACCAGGAATTTTCTTTAATTTTGTCATCTTATTAAAACATATTTGGGGGGAATATTTTTAATAGGTACAGCCAGTTAAAAATATCGCTCTTTTAATTTGATTAAATTGTTTTGAAAAACTTCATTCGGTGAAAATTTTTATTAAGCAGGGCAGTGTTGGCAGTCAATATGTTAATTTGATAAAATAAAACACTATTGACAATCACTTAAATCTTTCCAATAAATATTATTGGAAAGATTATTACTCAATGTAATTTATTGACCTACCATAGCAAACAGCCATTATGTAGATTGGCCAGGGTTCACCAACAAATCAAACACAAAATAGTCAACAAAAAGTTCGAAATAAACAAAAACAAGCGATCGTCGTGGAGGGTGGCTTAGGTGGAATCTCTCTAAAAGTTCTGTCAACGTCTTTTAACAAGTTTCTGTGAGTTGAACACAATTTCCCTATTCCAAGTATAGTGGTAGATGCACTTCATGCTAACATACTCGGGGATGATCATGGGCACAGTTCTGCATCGGTGCTGAAGCACGAAAATATTTTCAATATGGAAGAAACCACGCGGTACCAGCGATTATTATAAGACGATAAACTACCGGTTTTACGTTTTTCGACTTACTGAACGAGATTGTAAACTGGCGACTGAGGCGTCCCTCAAGGTTCTTTGTTTCGTCCCCACCATATCGATGATTGTGTGTACATGTGATTAAATAACAAATATGCTGATAGATAATTTGTCAGTGGCGGCATTATTTTCGAATTAAGCGGAATAGTCCGGTAGTATTCTGTGACAGTAGTAACTATAACTATAATCATTGCCGACGGTGTAAATTACCGTAGTTTCACTTTAATTACAATTGTAATTAAATAATCCTAATGCATTTTCAACTTTTCCAAAGAAATGATATAAATATCTTCAAATTTAAATGAGACTAATTGATTCTTATTAACATTATATACTTAATAGAAAATATATTAAAACAGTATTTGTAATTCCACGAATAATAGACCTGAATAATAATAGCTTTGTTCCAACCTGCATCAGTAATAGTTTCGGATAGCTGTGATTCTGCGCAGTATCTGAAATGCGTTCCAACCCGAGTCACTAACCATTATTAAATGATTTGTATTCTGTACCAATCGAAATCTAACCGTAATTGGAAACTATCAGAAGAGTTTGTGGATTTTTCACTTATCACTTGTCCGAAGCATGCGCATTGCGCATAACGATGTTTTGTTTTGACAACATAACCTAGATCACAGACCTCGTTTGTTGTATTTCTGTGTTTTACTTAAATTTTAATTGAAATATGGATAATATTTGATTATAACGAAAAACTTAAGATTTCGTTAGTGATTCTTTGGTTATTCTTAGGTTAGGTTAATTCTTAGGTTATGTTAAATGCTAACAATAACAAAACATCTTTGGTACCAACCTACAATCAAACCATCAGAAATGGACCGTTTTGACAGTCATGCGCAATAGAAACGATTGGTAAACAGTTAGAAATCTATTTGTAATTTCAGGTTGGAACGAAGCTAATAATAATAAAATGTACTTTAGTGGCAGAACTATTGACTATCGCAAAAAGTACTAACATTTCCATATTTACAAACATTGGTTTTATGGGATTTTTTAACAAGATACGTATTTTTTTTAATGTTTTTTTTATGAAAAATTAAAACACCTAAATCCTAGCCCAATAGATACTCCAGAGATCCTAACCGCCTCAGTATATGGAGGGAGAGGGGGGTATAAAACTAAATATAATTTAAAATGAATACTAAAAGTGGAAAAATCCAATTGCCTTGGCTGGTGTTGCCAAATTTTTGCAATGATTTAATAATTAATAAGATTTCTAGATGATCTCATAAAACTCAATGATATTATAACAAGGTCTTTGAAGATATTTCGGAATCTTTTTTTAATGAATAGAAAATGTTTATTATTTTTTACATTTGGCCTTATTTATTTATTTAAAATAACACATTAAATGACACTAATGGCATAGCACGTAATAATTTTGATAACGAAAGTTCAAGACAACTAACCCAAGTTGTATAAGGTTAAACTCATTTTAATCCTTAGAATTTCAATGAAATATCGCAACATTTTTAAATTTTAATCTATTTCTCCCTATTTTCAAAATATTGAAACTTTTATTTAGGATCGAAACAGAGGTTACCGAATATAAAAATTATGTTTCGTTCAAATAGTAGATATAGGAGATATTGAGGAGGAAAAATCAAAAACTGACTCTTAGATCCTTACTGATTCTTAAGGTTGCAAAATTTCAATTTTGTAGATATTCATGATTAGAAAACTTGGCGTATCCTCAATTATGCTACAAACTAAACCTTCTTGATAAGTCGGAAAAAGTACTTTTATTTGCATCAAAGTAATATTAACTAAGATATACTGATAATAATGGAAAAAAAAATTAGATTAGCCAAGACATTTAATCACATACCAGAACTAGGACACACCCAGCAGGAACGATAATTTATAATGAAAAATGAGTTCATATTCTCATACATACAATAAATAAATAATGCAGTAATTATATTAATATATTTAAAATGAGGCAAATTATTCAGGATATGGAAGTTTAAGAAAATTGTTAATTTCTCAAGGAAAAACTTTTTGCGGATATGTTGAATAAATTGGGGCGTTATTGTCCTAGAATCCTCAACAACATGTGAACATTTTCTCCTAATTAGTTTCTGATACCGATGATCACGTGGAAAATAGTCTCTCAGATTTATAAACGCTGATCAGAAACTACCCATATTAGCCCCTTTATATACAGATTCGGCTTCAATATTTGTAACCATACACTTATTCATGAGAGTGATAAAGAGTACATTATGAAAAGAGAGAATGTTTTACTAATATGGTGAAGTAGGGATATATCGTGGTGGGAACATCATTCCAGTCAATTCGATAGTAAAGTACCGGCAGTCGTGGTCGTATCTCTAGTTCGGTCGAGAGGGGACACTTTAGATAAAAATATTAGAAGAAGTACCGATAAATCCAAATCCGAAAATATTTTCAAATCGGTACTTTTACTGATACAATGATTGCAATTTAAATCAAGTGACTCCCACCTTCACCCTTTTTGAATTATTTTATAGATTTTTTAAGGTTTTGATAAAAAAATAATGGTATTGTTATCAATTATACCTGCGATTTCTTAATCCACATTATTCAAAAGTGTCTTCGTATTAAAAAGTTGTTTTTTAATTACTTTAGTCAGTTACTATAAATGTTAAGTCTATACTAGTAGTTAGTAGGTCATAATCGTTGAAGTTGAACGGACTCCAGACACTTTTTTTGCTCATTTTATATCAGATGTTCTCTAATTTGTAGACGATACGGGCACTTAAATCAATAAGCAGAGTCCAAGTTATTAATCTACAAGTACCAATAACAAAAAATTGTTTTTAATTGGTTTAAATTGTGTTCATATCATCGACACTTCGGAAAGTTGTTTTGGTCTGTAAATTTATCAGAGATGGACTTTGATATTGCCGAAGAAAACTAACAACTGGAAAACCCGTATTTTCTTTATAAAAGACATGTATATATATATACATATATATATATATATATATATTTGAATTGAAAAGACTGCTTGGTTGGGTACAAGCTATAGTCCAGTAATCTAAAGAGAACAATGTTTTCAAGTCAGCTTGTACCACGCATTTCAGAGGAAAATTATTCAAAAATAAATTATAATTATTAATAGTGATTATTTAGCGATTACTGGAAATGGAGATATGAATGGAGTATTAAGGTTTTCCCAATCTTTTATGACTTTGGGAAATTGTTATTAAGAATTTGTTTTCTTTTATTTTAAAAATTTGCTGTTTGTAAACGACGATTATAATAAATAATAGACGTAGTTCTTTGACCTAAAAAAGTTAAGTATCAACGGCTGGAATGATTTTAATGAAAGGATTATTAACCCATTTACAGTTTAAACTAGAGGTTAATGAGGCATTATGTAGTAAATTAGGATGTAATTTTTAGCAATAGTAAACAGTAATCATCAATCAAGTTTATTAAGTTCTCAAAAGACAATTACGCTCATTAATATTTAAAAAAAATCCAAAAATTCGTTTTCGTGGGAACATGTACATCAAACCAGTAACATTTTCCGATTAATGCCTTTAGAAATACTCTCTTGAATGCTCTGTTGCTTTTCCCCTTTTCTTCAAGAAAACTAACGATTTATTAATTAAAGGGACTAACTCTTTGTCCCCAGAAACTTCTCAAACTTTCCAAAAATAGAGCTGAACCCACACCGAAAATCAAATTGTGCGCGTGCTGCCACTGGTTTTATTCCAATTTTTTGAAAGGATCCTCCAATTTTAATTTTTAATTCATCTCTACCTTCTGATCATTTCCTAACACGTCACACTCCAAAATGGGTATCGACTTGGTCACATTCCCTTTTCATCCTTCGAGAGAGGTCAAGTTTTGTACAAGAAGTAGTGGAATTGGAAATATATTTTTTTGGCAACCGTTCAGAAAGTACTTACTTCACCGAAGCTTTTCCTATGAGAAAGCAGCTCTTTGCTGACCTAACTCAAAAAGAACAGTTTATGATATTTAATAACCAATACTTATTATGTGAAAATCCAAAGACAGATAAACATACGTAAGCATTTTAAACGATTTAAAATAATTTGACCCATGAGGTGTAAGTACTGTAAACAATGAGACTGGCAATATAGTGACCAAAACAACAACTGGAAATGTGGTGCGTAGAGGTGTGATAGATAAACATGTAAAACGCTTTCAGTACAAGTTTCAACTTGCCAGAATCATTTGGCTGCTCGTAGTATTTTTTTAATAAAATAGCTTTTTCTGGTGTATTCCCATTATGTAATATTAATTTCGAACAACGATGTACTAACAGGTTTTGCTTCAGATTGGCCATAGTGGAACGGAAACTACAGCAGGTCTACAAAAAGAGTACGTTGTCAAGAGCCCAGTTTTTTTGGTGGTTTAAGGTAGTTGTAGTTTTAGAAGAGTCAGTTGAAGATAAAATATATAGCAAAGGCCTTCATCAAGAACTGGTAAAAATGTCGAAAGAATCCTGGATCTTATGCATTCAAACCATTGATTGTATTACATTACTGTTCAAATTTTGAGTAACGAATTGTAGAAAAAATTCTTTCTCAAGACTAATAGGACGTCATTGTTTGGAGTCTATTGAGAATGATCCCCATCTTTTTTTACAACGAGTCATTCCTACTGACGTGTCTTGGATGTTTGAGCATGGAATGGTATTCTTCAACCTCTCCAAAGCCCAAAAAAGCTATAATGAGCAAGTCGAAGATCAAGTGCATGCTTTTTTGATAACCAGGACATATCCATTAAGAGTTTGAACCTCAAGGTCATTTTTTACAGAGAAGTTCTTGACTTCGAAAATGCTCATGTGTATCGACATCAAGAACAACCGGGCGTTGTATCACGGCAATGCGCTTTGGTTCACAGTTAGGCTTGAATCCAGGTGGCTTTTTCCTCTTCCTGGAATTAAAATATTACCTTGACGGATGTCATTTTGGTACATAAGGAAACATTAAAAAGATGTAACCGACTAGCTGAAGGCTATTCTAGTATCCGAGTGCCAGCACAACTATGAGGAGTGAAAGAACCGCCTCCAACGCTGTGTGGCTTCTCAAAGAAGTTATTTCGAAAAAAATAATATTAATTTGTAATATTTTTCGAATAAAAAAAATATTTTCCTTTATTTTTTTATTGGCTTTGGAAAAGCAGTCCATTCGTCATAATACTTCTGAATAATATTTCTGAAGGTGACCGTTGTGAGTGGGATATGTGATTGAATATCTGTATATAATACCTATTTTCCAATTTCGATGTATACACACACCTCTTTATTGATTTGTAATGAAACAATTCTTGGCCGAGGATATTTTTTTCTTGGATATTATAGGAACACTAAAGTACTCAGGAGACCGTCAGAGCTTTTGACATCACAAAGAAATAGTCCACGGATAAAAAAGGTGAACAATATATATATATTTATAATATTTTTTAAACTAGTCATTAAACTCTTAAGCCTATGCATACAATATGTTTATACAGGAATAAATGTGATAGTCTTGCGATAGGATTAATTCCATTATATACTTTTTTATCATGTTCAATTTATATAATTCCGTATCAAAATTTTCACTTTTTTTCTCGAGATGGAATTCTAAAATCATATGTCCACCTCTCCACATTGTCAATTTAGTAAATTGGGAAAATGTTGAGGAGAGAATGAGTAGTTGAATCGTATTCTGCAAATGGTAGAAACAATTTTTTTTGGCGACAGTTATGTTGTGAAAACCACGGTTTTGTTAGAAGAACTTGTATTTTTTTTTATAAAAAGCACCTTTCCGTATTACTTTCGTTTTCTTCATGACGAATCTTGCTATATCTGAATAGTAGCACTGATAATCTGATATTTCGTTATTTGCTTGTCTAAAGTGTCGACGATTTTATTTTCTTCGATACCGCAGTGGTTGCTTATCCATGTAAATACTACTTTTATATTTTTAGAATGTAATTCTTGGATTATAGTATGGATGTGACCTAAAATATAATTGAAGTGTTTTGAAGAAAACTGTTTTCTAATTGTTTCAATTGAGCTTTTGATGAATGATCAATTTGTTGCAATGTTATTGTGTCACCTTAATGTAAAGTCTCCATAAGTGTGCTGAATATAATGATAGCTTATTATTAAGTTTTATAGATTTTTTTAATTGATTTGTTGGATCCTAAATGGCACATACTACATTATCTGAATCTTTTGACGCATCTGTAAATAGTGTGAAAATATATCAGCGTAGCTGGTGAGCTTCTGATTAGACATCTTATAATAATAGTATAACTAATTCCTTTTTCAGTTTCATTACTTAATTTAAACACAGTATATATTTATATATATTTATTGTTTTGTATTGTTATTTCACAGGGTTGTCCTAAAAATAATATACGCAATAAGTCTCTAAAATATTATTAATACTAATTCTCCATATAGGTTGGTTTAATAAAAGGACTGAATTCATAGAGTAAAAAATATGGTTAATTTAATAAACGATCCTGGTAGATAGGCAACATGTATTACTAGACTTATTTCTCTTGATATTAGTAGAGATAACCCAATTTAGAAACAATTTTACAAACCCAAATAAGCAACCCGATTTTTTATTAAATGTTTGAATTGTTTTATCTTGTTTACATTTAGTTGAATATTAGATTTTCTAAAGAGTTTTTATACGTGTTCTATTAAATTTAATAGTAAAACAAACCTCATCTTTAAATTTACATTGGCTGTCGCTGTTCACATCCTCTCGCATGTTTATTGTTAATCAACAATTTCAACGAGATTTCTTACACGCGCTTGAATTATTTGCATAATTTTGTAAACATGAACTAATCGATTTTTTTATAATTATTGCAATACTATGCATCTCCTTGTATTTCAAAATTTTTCGTTGGAATAGACATTTTGAAAAATACAAGGTATCAAGACCTCGATGGCTCTTATATCAAATTCTTCAGTAATTCATCAATATTATTTTAAAAATACCAGATATTAGGGAATTACAATATTTATCTCCGGAGGATCGCGTCATTTTTAGATATTTCTCCGTCTATAATAAGCGACTTCTTCAGGGGGTGAGGTATGCACGGTAACTCAACTACTCACCGTAGCCGTAGGTTAAATGTGTGTCTCCTTCCGAAGAAGCCCCTTTTGAAACATTGAGAAATATCTCTCTCTAAAATTAAGCAGTCCTCTGGAAGTAGTAACCTTTAGAGTCCACTCTGGCCGTTGAAGTCTATGAACTTTAGAGTTTACCTAATCTATTTAGCGATCATTTCATTAGGATTTTTACTCATTGTTTAGCTGGGTACTTTAATAAAAATTATCAGAAATATCCTATAATTGAAAGGTTATGGAGGGTGGAAAAATTATCATTGCGTTGCGGAAAAATATTTGGATGAAAATATCTTGAATGAATTCATGGATGGTAATGGATTAAAAAAAACTGAACATTACCAAATATCTAGTACAGTTAAGTTCAAATTCAGTAAGAATCCATGGTCGAAATTTAAGATATAATAAACAATACATTATCATTATTTGAGTATAGTACCTAAATCATAAAAACATAATTCAGTAGCTACGAACAAGGTTTTAAAATACCAGGAACGGACTTTATACTGTATTGTATAGACGAAAAGGTTCTCATCATAATCTAATTCTCAAATATTAATTAGTAATATATATTAAACTTTTTAAGCAATTTTAATTACCTGTAATTCATAAATTCGGATTAGCAATTGTAATTACCTGAATGTATCTCTTTCAATATTAAATGTGATTGAACTAAGAAATTATATCCTTTTCATTATGAGAAAGTGCCATAGAATATATTAAATTACGAATATGTCAATAATATAAATTAATAGTTAGACATTATATATCAATTCTGAAAGGTTGCAGTTAAATTTTATATTTCATTGATATTAATAATGCAACATCCCCAAGTCGATTAGATAAGGCAGTTAATATTCCAGAATTAAATATTTTTATATTTTGATAATAAATTACTAAACAATAAGATACTAATCCCAATCCATCTCATCCTAATAAAATCCTAATTATATTAGGTCTAAAAATCATAAATATTATAGATAATACAAATATAATTACAATTAAAATAAATCGATTTAAAAAAAAATTATTTCTTATATATTCATTCCTATAATAAATTACCATAGAAGAAATAAATAAAACAAATCTTATAAATATTAAAGATATTCAATCAAATAATAAAATATATGTAATTGTAACTGAATTAAAAGTATATAAGTACCATTCAATAAAGTAAGATAAATTTAAACAACATAAATTTAATGATAAAATTAACAATAAAATTCTAATAATAATAAATACAATTATAAATTTGTGGTAATTTGTAAAAAAATTTGTTTCCTCCTGCAATAATCAACCCATTGGAGAATCAAGAGATAAAGTTATAACTAGCAGACAACGACATTTAAGTCTTTATCTAATGATACTAAAAATACTGTGCTGAATGTGTATAATGAACTTTGTACGGAATTACCTGCAGTAGATTCCATTAAGAAAACAATATTTTTAACTAAAGTTTCTAAAATTCTAGTTTCTAAAATTATTGAAGAGAAGTCTAAATCAAGAAGGAAGAGAAATGAGAGTTGTACATTTACAAAACAAAAAAACCACTTGCTACAGCTAGTAGAATAACTTCTTTTAGAAATGATTGTTTGAGAAAAATAAAAAGGTATCCTGAAGCTTAAAGAAATATTATATATTTAAACGAAACATGGTGTCATTTCCATGATACTGTAAGAAAAAGCTGGACAAATGACTATAAACTGAGCATGGCTTCTGTACCTTGCAATCAAGGTAAAAGAATAATTATTTTGTACTCTGTATTATTGAAAGTTCTTTGACCAAAAGCTAAAGAAAGAATATATAATGGATGAAATTGTAGAAAGCAACGCATATACCGTTTTATTACCTTCGTATTATGCCATTTTAAATAGAATTATTGTGGTTACAGTTAAAAAGAAAGGTTATGAAAAACAATGTCGCTCGTAAATTTTCTTCGGAAGTTTTAGAATTAATTAAAGAGCAAGTAAGACAAAGTTACTTCTACACAATGGACGAACGTCTTTAAACCTGGGATTAATGCAGGAAATGAATATTTAAAATATTGGCCAGCATTTTGGAAACTTACAATACAAACGAATTCGACAGTGACAGTAGCAGTAAAAGTGATGGACCTAGCTGCAGTGCATTTTTAAGCATAACTGTGTGACAGTAGTGTTAATGTGAATAACGTAATGATAAGAAGCTACTTGTTTTTTCATTTTGATTGAACCCATCCACCCACTATTGCCAAAAAAGGGTTTAGTTTATTTTTGGATATACATATTTTTTAAGTATATTCTGGCCTCAATAGACGCAATTATTTACAATAAAACTCACATTTTATTCACTTAAAATTCATTTAACACATTTTTTTCTATTCGGGCACATTTTTGTGGCATTTACAATGTTTATATGTATTTGCGACGGCCGAAACATCTGGTACCATTATATTAAACTTTAATTCTAACAACTCAGATGTTTGTTTAATAAAAAAAAAAAAACAACAGAAATCAATTTAAGAATATGTTACGTTAACATTAAAACATAGCTAAACAAATAATTTGAAAATGTACAATATATATTTATAACAAATCTAGCTATAAAACAAAATGTTTTATAGCTTTCTTGTATAGTGTAATGGAAGCTTTATTGTTTGTTTTTGTAAATTATATGAATAATAATAGTTGTTTACTATTGTTGTAGGTAAATAGTAATAGTACATTCTATAATACGGTTAGAATGAAAAAAATTCGATACGAATGGAACCACGAGCTTCTAACCGAGTACTAGACTATATTTTCTCCACGACCAGAAATTCACCCGATTTTTCACTCAATATTTTAAATAAATTAAAATTTAGCTATGGATATTGTCTGAAAATGGATTATTACAACGCCGCCATTTGGATCTTAGCATCTGACAATGTCAGTTTTGACATCCATGGTTGTCGATCACTTGTTATGGAATGAATATTCATGCAAAACACATAAGAAACAAATGTTTCAGAATAAATATTACTTAAATATTCTCAAGAGTGAGAATGTTTACATTCTATTATTAAAAATGATTTTGGAATTAGCACATTCCGCTAATGGTCGTGGAGAAAATTATTTTAAATATATTCAAAGCATTTTTTTTGATCATGTATAACAATTTTATTTAACATTTTTAGTATCTTGTCAGCAATTACCAAAATGACAAACGCAACTTTAATGTTGTCACTATCGCTTTTGACATGATGCCAAGTTCCTGGTAGCTTTTCATCAAGCCATAAACAACTTTTCGCTTTTAGTAAACGTAATTATATCATAACTACACTTACCATCCTTTATTAAATCATCTAGATCCATCAGATTTTCTAGATTTTCCAAAAGAAGTGAAGCAACCTCGGCCTTGGATTCGAGGGAGTCGATGGTGCCGATGTCGGCATCGAATTTGATATCAAACGGCTCTAAGGGGGTCACATTGTAGATTGTGCTGTCTAAGAGCGCCGCCTCGTCATAATCAGATTGAGGCGAGGCGGGCTCTTGCTTCCATAACAGTACAGAACTCATTTTGGGCGAGTACGGCACTGTCTACGGTGATGTTTAAGTAGGAAAGATTTTCCAATAATATAGCTTGCGATGCCGGTGCGGCAAAGAGAGAAAAAGGCGCCATGATGGCTCTGAAAAAAGAAAAAAGGGAATAAAAAATTGACCAAAACAATATTGAAATACAAAAAAAAATTGTTCGTTCATCAAACCAATTATAATCTTAATTGGTTTTTTTGTGTCTTTATTTCGTTTTTTATAAATTAACATAAACATCCAGCACGAAACTTTGTTCGAAATTTATTGTATGGATGTGTGAGCGATAGGAAAAAAGTAGTTGGAACTGACGGTTGGTCATCCATTACTTAAAGTGGATGATGATGATAATGATGCAGTGTATTAAGAGTAGTGCAATATGGCTCTAAAATAAGTTATTAGTTAGGAATTGCCTTTCTAGTAGAAAAATAAAAATGCAGGGTTGATCAACTTATACTCTGGATTTCAATATCTCATTTGTCTTGAGATGCGCCAAAAATTTAAAGTAAGCAAAATACATAAATAAATAATTCTCTACAGTATTAAATATTACCGTTAGTTTTAAGTTATCCGCAAACATTTTACTTTGTTATAAGTTTTATTTAAGTCATTAATGAAAATTAGAAATATATATGTAAATTGGATCCTTGTGGGATTCCTCTAGTTGCAATGATGTACATATCTGAACGAAAACCATTATAATAAATTATTTTTTGTTGAGACCGGGAAGGTTCAAGAAGTTAAAAATAAGTATTATTAATCTCCATATATAAAAGTTTTTACAGAAATAATCTTGGTTTATTTTGTCAAATGCTTTCGAAAAGGCAGTGTAAACCACATCAATCTGTCCTCATGTGTCAAGACATTCACACACAAATATTGACTAAATTACTTATAGTTGATCTTGCATTCATGAATCTTTGTTGGTATGTAGATATAAGATTTCTGGCAGACACATAGGTGCGGTTGTACGAAAGAATTTTAAAGATTTTAGCGACATTATTCAGAACAGAAATTGGTTTTTAATTGGTAACAGTATTGCGGCTCTCAGATTTGTGTATAGGACAAACTTTGGCAGTTTTTTAAGCATCCGGAAATACTGAAGGTCTTCAAATTAAATTAAAAATGTTTGTAGTAATTGAATTAAAACTCACAAGCAATATTTAAGAAGAAACCTGTGCTTGATATGAATTTATTTTCTACAGAGATATCCAGCTCCATCATTTTAATTGTGTTAACCTCCCTTAGTTTAGGGATTAAAGTGACATGATAAAAATTTCTTAGAAAGGGTTGTTATTTACTATTATAGACCTTTTTTTATGTATTATGAAAGGCCAATATTCGATATTAAAATTCTCATGCCTCTTTGGGTTAGATAACGTAAACAAAGTGTCGAAAACCAGAGCAGATTGCGTATCTGGAGGAGATTAGTGGCATACCTTACGAAAGAAAGGTGGTTTTTTAAAAATAGTGTCGTGTCACAAATTTAAATATATAACTATTATTTTTTTGGGTGTTTATAGCATATTATTTCTATCAAGTTCACTTAAATTTAACCATAAAAATATATTTACTGGTATTCATGATTTTTTTTACGTTTATTGCAGTATGTTTTATATTCTTCTTTTCATTAAATATATCATTTGCAATTTATTCGATTTACGCAAAGATAGGGACATACTCGTAGAAACAATGGTGTGATTCTTACAGATTCATTTATTTTACATTAATTAAGAGGATAGTCTTGAATCTTGTGGACAAGGGCCTTGTTGAATGTTATTAATATTTTTCCATTTTATACTATATTTATACTACCCTGTTACCGTTCTACGAGTCATATTAACTCTTCTTCAGTTTTGTGTGAAAATGGTTGAGATTTAAAGGCGATCCTCCCTTTTATTAACTAACGTCGTATCGTTTAATGTATAAATAAATATATTCGTAATCAAGTTTAAGGAAAATATTGAGCTATATCTTTTTTTGAGTCGATCCTTGCTAAATATATATTTTATTTGTTTAATAGATTTTACTTATTTCAAATTATCTATTTGATTTTCTGTATCTGATGTATCGGTTATTCCTTTATTTGGTTTATTGATTTATTTGTTTTTTTAAATTATTCATCTTATTCTATTTTATTCTATCTAACCGATTTATTAGATCTTTCCCTTTATTCTACTTATTTGATTTTATTTGGTGTATTTCATGTACCTATCGGTTTCCATATATTTACTTTGTCTGATTTGTTTGGAACTTTATGTATTTATGTTTGTTTTATCTTTCAATTATGTTTTTGTCTGAATTAGCAGGGATTTTCTTTCTTGTTCTTTCCCCTATAATTTTTTTATATACTGCACCGAAGCAGTCTACCATTGTCAATATTTTATTAATTTACTTTATTTTTGATTTTCGTATTAAATTCCTCAGTTATCGAAATACATGTTAGATATGTATTACTTGTTTTATTTTACCTTGTCACCTTTCAAACATCACTACGAGCAGTACAATCTGAGAACTATTCTGTAAAAACACAACGTGTAGTCTCCTCCCTAGACATCATAATACTAACGAATGGATAATATGTTAAATAAATAATTAAATGGCTGATTTTTGGTAAGTGGATTACATTACAATTAGTATTTAATATTAAGTACTTACTTAGATTGTTTCAACATAAAATGTTTTTCGAAATTTTTTGTATATAATGAAAAATGAGTTTAAAATTCTTATTTACTCAAAACGACAAAAAATTGGTAGTTGTAGGAAATTTTAAATTTCTTGAAGAATATGTTGCTAAATCTGGAAAAATAAAGTGATGCTATGTGAAAAATTCACGTTCTGTTAAAATTATTACTTTGGAAGAAAAGTTTTAATACACAACCATGAAGAAGATACGACCATTAATAGATAAACCATAATCAATGCAAGTAAAAGATATGTTATGATCAACTTAGATTAAAAACCCACCAAAATTAATAATGAAGAATCAGTTGCTTTTCGGAAATAATAACATGATGTTGATTGCCTTAGGAAAAGAATGTATGTATATGGTGCGTTGCCACACACACAAGATGTTTTTAAAATTGTTCATCGCATTTGTCTGTTTATTTTGTTCACTTTTCTCTTATTAATGATCAGTAATACGGCTTTGCAACACCTAATATTAAATTCTATTTTTCTTACAGAAATAAAAGCACATTCTATTTGAAGTGTGACATTGAATCTAATTGAAAACGTTTGGTTTATTAAACTTGAATAATCGTCCTTGAATAATAAGGACCAAATTTACACCACAGAAAAATATTTTTTTTCTTCAGATATGCGTCCGAAAAGACACCCAGACGAAAATGTTCTTATTACTTCAAAATCAGGAATAATTATTTTTTCTCGTTATACAAATTTATGTTTTATGTATTGTGCTGATACTATTTTCATTGACGGTACATTAAAGTATTGTACAAAGTATTTCTTACAGTTATTTACTCTTCATGGGTTCACATATTGCAATGGTTTAAGAATATTGTCGAAAAAATGTATAGAACTGGGTCTAAAATCATCAAACAGTAAAAATATTTGACATAATTGTACAATAATAGATTGCAGATTTCATATATTAGTTTATTACAGTCATGGTTCCGAAAAATTCAATGTTTAAGCCTTGCCAATTTGCAAAATGACAAAAATTCTGAGGAGAGAATATTTATATTATTATTTTTTGGAATGCAGTTTTTGGTTTCGACGATAACCGAGATTTTTTCGCATCTTAATTATTTGAAAAAAAAATACCCAATAGTCCTAAACTCCTTCAGTTTTATCATTATACAGATTTCGCCTGAATATATAAGGACACGAATTAATGCGAGTGATATAAAACGCGTTATGAAAAAAGGGAGAAGATATTATTAATATTTTGAAGTAGGGATACCTCGAGATGGCAGCATCGTTCCATTCAATTTGATGGTAACGTACCGCAACCATAATCGTACCTCTAGTTCGGTTGAGAGGGGACATCTTATTGTTCTCGCTCCCATATATACATAACATACATATATTTCGTATTTTTTTACTCCTTAAGATTTCATCTATGCCTTTTTAAATACTTTCTAAACCTGTATAGCTGACAATTATATAAGCGAAGAAGCCATATGTCCGTTGGTATGTGTGAATTTCTTCTGTTGAAATACAAACTTCTTATAGTGACAACATTACACGAATTTGAGGAAGAGCCAAGTAATTTGGACCGCTGAAGCATCTCTTACAATAACCGTAATTGTAATTTATTTGTATTTATTAAAATTGCTATTTGCGAAATTATTTTGTTCCTTATTAATTTCGAATTGAAATATTAATGATGATTTGTTAAGGTGATCGTGTTAGAACTCATGAAGAAGTGTGTCATATTTTTAATGATTTGCATCCTGGAAAAAAATCCCATATCACGTTCAACAGTTACTAAAACTTTTTAATACAACTGGGATGGTCAAAAATTTGCCAAAACCTGGAAGACCGCGGACTGCTATTACGAAACTATTAGACAAAACATTGCAATTTATTTAGAGGAATCACCTCAAACTTCTACCACAATTTTGGCACTAAACCATGGTATAAGTCGACGTCCTCTAGGGAAGATATTGAAATGTGAAAAGTAGCATTCGTATAAAATACAATTGGTTCAAGAATTGTCAGACGATAATTTTGACCGACAGCTGGAGTTTTGCGAACGACTGATGGACATCTGTAATATCGACGAACATTTTGCATCTAATGTAGTGTTTTCCGATGAGGCAACTTTTTGTTTAAATGGAACAGTTAACCGCCATAACCCAAGGTATTGGTCAAATGAGAATCATCATTGGATTCATGAAACACATACCCAGCATCCACAGAAGTTGAATGATTGGATGGGAATTGTCGAAAATATGCTTATGGGCCTATTTTTTATAGACGGAAACTTGAATGGTGACAAGTATTTAGTTTTACTGAATAACCAAATTATTCCTGCACTTGAACAAAATGAGCAGTTACCACAAAATGTTTGGTTTCAACAAGATGGAGCACCTCCCCACTCTGATCGACGGGTTAGGGATTTTCTGGATGCGAATTTTCCAAATCGATGGATTGGACGTAGATGATCGTTTAAATTATTATTCTCATTAGTCTAAAGTAAATAAATTTACTTATCCTACAACTAAAAGTGAGTTATTTCTCGTTTTTACAAATTATTTCCACTAAACCCAGTATGCACAAATTCGAGAAATACTTTCAAAATCTGCAAAAATATACAGGGTGTCACATTTAAATTAAAAATTTTGGGGGTATTTCCGGTTAAACCGGAAGTATATTATTAACAAAAAAAATATACATCATTTGAAGAAATATGTAGCTCCCTGAACATCACAACTTGGTTGAAACTCTTTTAGTTTGGAACGAAATATATGATAGTGTGACCTCGAGTTTATTGATTTTTTTTACAGGTACCATATTCATAATTATATAAATTATATCAAAAATGTGCTACATTCTATAAATAAGTTCATCAACACTTTTACTCAGTATATATTGTTTTAAGTATTTATTTAAACAAAGAATGGCAATGGAGAAATTAAGGTCATCCCTTCCTAGTTCTTTTACATCGATAAGTTGCCAAATATTTGAATAAAAATCAATCTATCATTTATCTTTCGCATGTACCAAAATATTGATTAACTTGATCGTAAATTCAAACCGCTTATCAGCAAGTAACAAATGACAAAGTGACGTAATTATTATTAACGCTAAAATGCGAAAGATGTTGCCATATGGTGTAATTTACAAGTATATACCGCTAAAACCAAAGCTGCAATAATAATCTGTGAGCTAGTATTTTTTTGAAACCCTTGTTAATATAGTTTATAACATGGAATTAAAAAAAATATACTAAAAAAATAAACTGAAAATAAACTTGCGACTTTTTTGTCATTAATGGCTTAAAAATTGCATTTTCTTTGAAACTGAAACGTATTTGACCTGTGATATTAGGAAATTGTAAACCTAATTAATTCAATGATGTATTTTAGAATTAAATATACCGCACGCGTTTCACTAGACATAATCTACTGAATTAGAAAAATATAAATAGGTATAATAAATAATTTCAGAATAAGATTATGGCATAATAATTATTGTAACCCAATGAAACTCGAAACTGTTAGATTGTTTTGCTTTTTTAACGTTTGTAATTGATTTAATATTACAGACCCGATGATGGCTCTTTAGAAGTCGAATCTAGTTGTCACTTTTACTTTTAAACATTGGAATTTAATAAATAATTTTTTTTGTGGTACCATTTCGAGTTCCATTGGATTATTCCACTTTACCACATAGGAGCAACATGGAAAACCTTTTGTATCATAATAATATTGATTCAATTTTTTAATAATTTAAAACTAATTATATTTAACAATTATAAAAGATCAAAATATTTTTTCTTAACTTTTCTGTTTACGTATTTCAAATGGAGAAAGTACCTCTGTGTAATTTTGAAATCGAATATATCGGTAACAATTTGGCAACAATGTGTTACGACACGCCGTCATACTTAGAAATGTGTACACATCTGTGTATACTATATTAAAATTTAACTAAAAATGAACTATTATAATGAAAAAACTATGGTACTTACTTCATTTTTACTAAGTTGTGAGGCACACTTGCGTGTGCAAGTTTTAAACGGCTAGAACCCCATGATTCACAGGTTTGCACTTACAAAAAATTTTATATACACACTTTACCTATCCATGAATGAAAGAAAATGGCCGATTTTTGGTGAGCTACCGCGTTTCAGGGGTTCTCCGGGTCTCCTGCGCACACTCTCCAGTTCCACGAAATATCGTTTTACAGAGTGATACTTGTGTACAGCTTGTCAAGAATAGCAACAAGTTTGAAAACATCCATGAGATGCGCCGTAAATAGCCAGGTTTTTCTCATTCGGTTTGAGACGTTTGCAGAGTAAAAGTCGAGTGTACACTCAGTGAAAGAGGTTGAGATTGTAAAGTGTTATATGATGGAGTTGAAATCCAAACTAAAACATAAAGTTTTATCTGGACAAACTAGGGAAGTCGTAGCCAATATTATTCATGAAACGAGAAGCGAATGAGAATAAACCTATAAAATATTTAAAAAATGTTCAGGAGCATGTCGCCATGGCCACTGGTATAAGTTTAAGTTCAGTACAGAAAATTGTCTGAAAAGTCTATCGAGGATGACGAATCATCTTCGTTTTCAACGTCTAACAAAAAAATAATTAAATCAGCGCCTAAGTCTAATGTGGATGACTGTGATAAAAGGCTGCTTCGACGGATCATAATCAATTATTACACAGTGGAAAAACACGTTCCAACTTTGCGAAGAATAAACCGGAAATTTAGCCAAGAGACAAGCTATAATGGACGACATGGGAGTTTCCTAGAGAAAAACAAAAAATAACAGATAATTGCTGATGGAAAAACCTGAAATACAACAACTGAGAAGAAACTTCTTGAGAAGCATAAAGCAATTCCGGACAGAAAAGAGACCTATAATCTATATGGACGAAACGTATATCCATTCGTCACACACCCACGTCAAAAGTTGGAATGACAACACTAATGAAGCTTTCCATGCACCGATATCAAAAGGACAAAGACTAATTATAGTGAATGCAGGAGGCGAAAATGGTTTGAAAAATCTCCTACTATGGGTTATTGAAAAGATGAAATGAGGGAATGGTTAAGAACACGAAATATGCCATTTACAGATGACATGTCAAAAATAAACTTGTACAGAGTAATAAAAGTTCATAAACCACAGTACAAAATATATGAGATCGACAGAATAATGGATGCTCACGGACATACAGTTCTAAGACTTCCCCCATATCATCTCGACTTGAACCTCATTGAATATGTGTGGGCATCCTTAAAACAATATGTTGCTCAAAAAATTTTAATTTTTTTTTAATTTTAAATTAAAAACTGTTGAACAAGTGTGTGACGAATTTTTCAACATATTTTCTGAAGCAAAGCGGAAACAACGATGCGAACATGATAAAGACTTTGAAAGGTTTTTCATGGAGAAGGAACCAGCATTAGATTTAGTAGTAGATGAGTTAATAATAAATTTACAAGAAGATAGTGAAAGTGATTTTGAAGTATATGATTCGGATTCTGATAGTTACCTGTTAGGTATTGAATCTCTTTAAAGACGTTTTACATTGTTATATTATTGTATTATAATGTGTTGGAACTCAACATATTTACGTTAATTCTC
This sequence comes from Hermaeophaga mercurialis, assembly GCA_951812935.1. NCBI lineage: Eukaryota > Metazoa > Arthropoda > Insecta > Coleoptera > Chrysomelidae > Hermaeophaga > Hermaeophaga mercurialis. Next base: position 19,829,456 of record OX638359.1, on the reverse strand, counting down.
TCATTAAGCAATCATTCTCCTTAATGTGAAATCATTATATTCTGCTGCTATTATTTCAGTTATATTGTAATTATCTACATAAGCCCTTAAAATCTTACCTGTATATTTATTTAATCACCTTCTTGATATTTCTTTCTAAATAAATGTAGAAATCCCAACTTATTATAATGAAATAAATAATAAACATTATCATATTTTTGTTTTGGTATAAACTGCAAACCTATATAATAGGTAGTACCCTATACCTAAACAACTTTTCAACGAAAATGTACACATAGCTCGATCTGGCCGCGCGTAAAGTGCATCCTTTTCCCTCCGAATGCTGTCTCACTTTTTCTTCTGCGCATCGCCATCGAATCACACTCTTTCCTATCATTGACGTACATAACATATTTTTAAAGTTTGTCCATTATTGATACAACGTGACTAATCGTATGCGGTTGCTTCGCGCGGAATTAAATTCTTATAGTTTGTGGTTTATAAGTATGAATTGTAAAATGATTAATACCTCCTTGTAGTATTTTCAGTATACAACATCCTAAATAAACGGTTAATCACTTTTCATCAATAATGGAAAGACTATAGTATTTTCGATCGGAAACATTGAGGTTTGCACTGGTTTGACTTAAGGGCGAAATTATTTTGCACTGGTTTTGCTTTAGTACAATCTCAATATAATATATATTTTCGGATTACAGATTATGTTAGGTTTAAGTTTAAAGGATTCTCCAACCTCAACTTCTTCCGTCCAAAAAAGGTAAAAGCAGAATTTTATTCAAGAAACTTTATGGAAATTGCATGAAAAAAAAGAGGAAGCCAGAAAAGAAGACGTAAAGAAAAATTGCGATTCATCCGTAAATTATTTAGCAGTAACCAATAAGTAGTACAATATAAATTCATATATTTTAGATTTTAGCAAGGCTTTTGACACAATCAATTATAGACTTCTTGCTGCTAAATGCTATCATTACGGTTTTGGACAAATATAATTAAATTTTATAAAAACTTATTTGAATAATCGTTCGCAACAGGTTTCAGTTAACAATCAGAAGTCTACATCAGTCATAATAAAATCCGGGTTAACGCAAGGGTCTTTTCTCGGACCATTACTATTTTTATTATACACATCTGACTTGTGCAAGCATATTAAAAACTGTGCTGTCCAATTTTTTGCAGATGACACACAACTATTTTTTGATTTCCCCGAAGCAGACTGTGTCAATGGAGTTAATTTGATAAATCAAGATCTCAATGAAATTCATGAGGACTCTACAAGTGTTAACCTGCACATAAATGCTTCCAAGTCCAAATTGCTAATTTTCTGCAATAAAAATTTAAGACAGTAAATAGAGGCTACGGCAATTCTGATAATTTCTGGGAAAACGATTCCACACGAACACCAGGCAAAGAAATTGGTATTATATTTTGATGAATGTATGAGGTTTGAGGCGCATGTAAATTATATACTGCAACAATGCTATTAAGCCCTTCGATTACTCTATTCCAATAAACATTTTCTCAGAAATAGGTCTATAAAAGCTAAGATATTCCAGAATTTAGTGATATCTAAAATTATCTATGGCATGGTTGTTTTTTATCTCCGTCTAAAAATAGGCAATAGGCGATTGCAGACCATGCAAAATACTTGCTGTAGATTCGTCCCGTGACTTCTCTCTCACTGGATGGATAAACATTAATAATTTATTTAAATACCTATTCCTTTCCTTAATTTTTAAAATAATTCTTATCTCAATTCCCCTTATATATCTTAGAAATAAACTAGTATTCAGGACATCTATGAACAATGTGAATATTAGAAATACACTCAATTTATGGACACCACGTCACTTCACCATTCAAACGGAGCTTCTCATACAATGCGGTTGTCTTGTACAACAACTTGAACACAAATATAAAATCATTACAATCCTCTTCAGTCTTACAAAAATGCTCTAAAGCAGAAGCTAAAAAATATATATACCTACAAACACACTTTCTTTCTTCTGATTTGATTACATGAAACAAAGAGAGAAACGAATACGATCTCAACCAAAACTACTTTGGCAACATTGCTTTTGTGATATACACATCGACTAGAACACTGCACAGGTCCGGTTCTAATAAAAAGCATATTCAATTTTTTTGTCGCACATACGAAAGTTTCGAAGAATGGATCAATAATCACAATATTACTGGTAATAAATATTTAAAAGATGCAACAAATGTTTGCAAACTCTCTCCAGTTAAATTTCAGTTAACAATGAAAACATGGTTTCATAAAAATGCATAAATTAATTTTTGTGACAAAATCAGGAGCGCGTAGGATGAGTCATTTTGTCTGAAAATTGTTTAAGAAAACAAAATTTTATTGTTAATTGAAATTTTATCGAAAAAAATCAGCTCCTTATATTTTTACTTCCGAAAAAATAATAGTAGTTTTTTAAATTCGTGAATATATTGAGATTTTTTAGACACATTTTGAATATTTGAATATAGGGCAAATATTTTAAAAAAATAGTACAAGTACTTATTCACGCACTTTTTGAAGATATCTTTTATCATAGAGGAAGAATTAATAGTAAGGAGGTAGTTTTTGTATATTTCTGGTAATAAATGATACAATGGAATATATTCAAAATTTTCTGCCCTAAAGTTTTTTTAGCTGAATTTACTTGTATATGAAACTGATTTTTATTTCACTTAAGATTATTATGTGGTGACGATATTAATAGCTATTTATTTTTGAGTACATCGTACCTAAAATTAATAATTGTCGTAGATCTAGTACCTAATTGTGATTCTACAAATAATTTACCGGAAGAATATTTAGATTTTTAAAAATCGAAATTTATATAATAAGCATCTTAAGTTTTACTAACTTCGTTGATATGGTAATCCCAACGAAGATATGAGTTAACAATAACAATAACACACAATATTTCAGTTTTTCTGCGGAATTTATAATTCGATTACTGATATTAATATGGTCATAATGTAGTTAACTACTTTATAACTTGCAAATGCAATAGAGTATGTTTCATTTATATTTACAGTAAGTAATTTACGGCTAAAGATTTTTATAATGTTTGTTAGTTCTTATTTAACTTTTATTTTAGGTGTCTCTCCAGATGCTAGCGGTATACAGGATGGCTGTATCGTCTGCAAAACTTAAAATTTGCCTACCTGAATATCAGGTAAGAATATTATTTATGTAAATTATGAATAAAATTGATCCAAAAAATGTTTCTTGTGGCACGTAAATTTGATTGTAGCTTTGGTGGACAGTAGATTAAATTTCTCTAAATATTTTACTAAATTGTTTTTTAAAAATTTTTCTACAATTTTACAAAGAGGTCGATACTAATTCAGAATTACCTTTTTTATAAATAGTGCTGATTGAAATTGTTTGGACCAAAATCCTGAACATTTTTATTTATTAAACGTCCAATCGACCTTGTAATGATTGATGATAGTTCTTTAATTATATCAGCTTTGATGCTCTATGCCAGGCGTCTTATTTAATTTCAATATTTGTATAATAATAAGTGTAATAATTAAAGATTAATTAGAGTTAAAGAAAACGCCATGTATACAAAAAATATAAACTGAAATAAATGATAATAATATTTTATAAAATATAGAATGTTATCTACACGCGTTGTGAAAATATTTTTTTAGTTCAAGTAATTTAATTGTGACTTAAAGTGCCTTCTGCTCGAATCTCGAAGGATATATTTCTTTTTTTTTATGTAAACTACTTTTATAATACATTACATCAGTTTTTTATGCTAAAGAATCGTATTTTGTCAGTTAATTTGTAATGTATTTTTTATGTTAACAACTAATTTTATTCTTTATAATTTTATTATTTTTCAAATCAATTTTTGTAAATCACTTAATATATTTGTTCACTGTTTTTTATTAATTGGTGAGTTAACGAATCTAATTTATATTTAGAAAGATTTTTGATGTTTTATACTCTTTCAGACCTGAAGATGACCTTATAGGGTCGAAACTAGTTGTCTTTAAAATAAAAATTTGATGTTGTTTGATTTCGTATTTCATTGGATTTGAACCTTTGTACCACATTTGAGTGTCATGGATAACCTTCTGTTTCTTAATATATTTGTTTTCAAAAAGGATTTAAAATCTTTGATGTACCTACCTGCACTTTTTCACATTCATTAAGGGTCTAAATGAAAATACAATTGGGTCAATAATGATACTTATATAGGTTTTAATTGAATTTATTTTCTATACATCGCGTGTAATTATATAAATATGTTTTATTATGTACAATGACCGAAGATAGTAAAAAGGTAGTTATATATAATCTAACGGAGATCTGATGCCACAACATACATTGGAGTGTTTCCCTTACTGTGTCTGCCAACAGTGTTCCAAAAATCTATACAAAACAAGCATGAAGAAATTCCTCAAATTAAAATTTTATTATTGGCTGATACATTCACTCCTTTTTTAATGAAGAATCTGCTTCAGATTTTGTACAAGATGTTTTGGAAAATCCTGTGTATTGACATAACAAATGTTGAAAATTAATATAAAAGTGTCCTAACTACAAACGAAATTGTCTGAGGGTCTATATAAAGGACTAAAAACTAACACAGATTATCACAATCATATACTATTTTACATTTAATGATTTGGTCAATAGTAGGAATCTACTACCATAAACGGTAACAAATTTATATAAGAACTTTTTGTTTTGTTTTGTACAATTTTAGTGTATTGCTATAAGCTCTGTTATTAATAGCAAATGTTTTTTTTTAATTTAACGCTTTTGTTGTCATGTACAGGTCTTGTATCATTATCTAATTTCTTCAATAAAAATATGACATTTTCACAAATTGTTATATAAAATTGTTAAAATTTTGGTAGGCATCTATACCTACACTAACACCCGTTTCAAAAATTTGAGAATAAAGATTTTTTTTCTATTTAATACGAATTCGTTATGGTAAATATGTAGTCATATGTATGGTATAAGCGTTTTTTCGATTTCCCATGTTCGTTAAAAAATGTAATATTAATTTCCTGAAAATACGAGTAGAAAATTCATTAGTACTGCAGCCATTACAAACCAGTGGATCGTTTATTATTAGTAATACCATATCATTTCACTAATGAGTTTTCTAAATATGAATAAAATACGAGATCGGCCGATGCAATAAATACATACTTTTTTTAAATACAAATATTTAAATTTAAATATTATAATAAAAAAATCATCTTTAATTTTAATAAATAATATCGAGAAAAACAGTGAATCTGGAAATAATAGGTAAATACATTCTGATCTCGAGATCTCGCACAAAGGGATTTTTTTAAATTTCTTCCATTGGCCGATTTCATGTTTAAATGTTATTATAAGATACAAAATATAGGAAACATTCATTAAGACATCCAACTGTATGACTGTTTCAGAAATATACGCCATAAAAAACTGATTCATTATAAAAATATGAATATTGTATATTTTTTGTGCAAATTTAAATGGTTAAGGTGCACTTGTATAGATTGAAAAATGGAAAAATTCTAACTTTCAAACCAGTATATCATTGTGCAGTTTATATATAGCGCGCGTCTAAAGTCCACTTCTCCTGCTACCATCTAAACGAAAGCCTGTAGCATCTCCGTAAAAATAGCATAATTTATACAACTCTACGACATAAAGAAGTACTATGATGAATTACAGATCCCAGTGTAAGTAACAAGGAAAAGGTAGATTATGTAACATTTAATTTGAAAGCCCCATTTTGAAGTTTGCTATGTTGTAGTAATCTCTTTTAACTTCTAAACGAAACTAGACAACGACTCTGAATAAGGATGGTGTTCAGATTAAATGATATAATTTTTTCTTCTTTTTGGCTTAAAGAAGAAGTTGTAGTATAATAGATGGCGCTACAGCAATGGACCACATGATCCCTTATTTAAAAGGATTTCTAATGCTCTCTTCAATGCTCAGCCATGTCTAGTCACCAGGTATCTACAGAGAGCTGCAGACAACATCCACTAATGGTACCTAAAATTGAAGATCGCCCTTAACGCCGACAAGAGCCAAGCATTATTTTTCACGAAAAATTGCAACAACCAGAAGAGGAAATAGAAATTGGAGGTATAAACATAGATGGTTCGAAAGAGCAAAGTACATAGGTATCACGATGGATCAGAGGCTTGCCTTTGGACGACAAGTAGAGACTGTGAGAGATAGAGTAAAGCAAGCGAGAGCCCGGATAAACTGCTTAATAGGAAAAAAGAGCAACTTGAACCTAGGCTGAAGACCAAGGAATTACTACTACGTATCATAATCATCCAGATTATGAGGTACGCATCATGGGTATGGGGGCGCACAGCGAAGGCATACAAGATGAACCTACAAAGAAATCAAAACGTTTCACTAAAAATATTCATTGCAGGCGGAGATTATAATTTAATGTATTCCCAATCGGGATCAAGACAAGTTACTTTGAAAGGATTGGAACTGGTCGCTACAATGCTTAGCAACAATTTCAATCAAATAGCAAACGGTGACCCTACTTACTGGCCGTCTAATCCAAACAAAATTCCTAATGTAAATGATTCTTATATTATTAAAGGTGTCGGCATTGAACTGTAGAAAATAGAATCAACGATAGACCTCTCATCTGATCACTCATCAATAATATTAAGAATGATCTCAAAAATAATAACTACTCCTAACCAACTAACTCTCTACAATGTTCATACAGCCTATTCACACAAAACTTGGATGAACTAGTAGACCTGAAAATTCTAATTAAAACATCAGAAAACATCGAACATGCAACAAAAAGCATCACAGCTGCTAGCCAGAATGCAGACTGGGTATCAACACCCGAACCAATAAATAATAAATCAAACAAGTAATTTCCAATTATTGTAAAAAGACTAAAAATAACAATACCACCTATTAGAAACAAGTCAGGAAAATGGATAAAACGTAATAAAGAAAAGACAATTTCATTTAATGAATACTTATCAGAAGTATTCAAATTCTATAAAATCGAAACATCACGAGAAGATATTGAAGAAATAAAAAAATCTTAACAGCACCTTATCAGATGGACTTCACACACTGAATATAAAAACACAATTCCACATGAGATTAAGCCCAAAAATGCACCAGGATTTGATCTGATAACAGGCAAAATCCTACAAAAGTTACCTCGTAAAGGCATGTTGCTATATTGAGTCACAAAAAGGTGAATACATGTAAGCTTTTACTTACTAGCCTCCATAGTAGAAACATAGTATAAGAGGAACGAGTGTGTGATTAAATGATGAGGACTGATCAGAAGTGATCAGTGGTGGTGGAATGGGTTCCAGGACTTCTACATCAGTACAGTAAAAGAGGACTAACGTCGAAGTCAGGATATCTGGGTTAAGTATAGGTGTGCGGGTCTACATTTCTAGTTGTTCTTGAAGTTTCGTTACATGCTTCCTCTCTAACTTTGGTTGAAAACTCTGGAAAAAAACTAGAAAGTAGGAAAAGTTATCTTTTTTATTTATTTCGAGGTAACTATATGTCGAAACATCAAAGTATGTCAGCGTTGAATTGAACATTACAATACCTTTCAAACAAGCAATCATGATGGCGTAGTTGTCCAAACTTCAAATTAATTAAATTGCTTTTTTTTATCCAGTGTTTCAAACTTTTTTCATTCAGAAGTTAATAGATTTTACCACAACTGCAACCATGTAACAAAACTTCAAAAATAAAACTACGTTCAATAACGATTTAAAGTAGCTTTCAAACGAGATATCATAAGAATAATCTATCTAAAAAAATAAGGAATAATCGCCTTTTCGTTTTATAGTTAGCAGTAGGGAGGTAACTTTAAATGCGCTTTGTATATAGTTACATTCTTAATAATTAAAATGATATATTCTCTCGATATAGTCAATAATATTTGCGTTTAAAAATTCTGCTCTGTTATGTAAATGCTGTATCTTTATTAATAGTCAATAATTATTATTTATCCTCCAAGGTGTTTATATTTATTTTACATTTATTGCATACTTTTTTTATTTAACCAAATATTCTAAATTTTAAAAGGTGTGTTTATAAAAGATTATACACTAATATCTTTCGAAGAAATGTCCAGGTATCTAGCTTAGTTGCGAAACAGGGTCAAATATTTTTAAAACCTAATTCCTAAAGAAAATATGTATAGATTGATCTTTATCCAGATATGTTACAAGAATTGAGGATAATGATCAACGTGATTGTCTCATCAAAATACAGGTATCTCACTAGAAACTGACTTAATTAGATTGGAAAAAAGCACAGAATTGTCAGAATCTTAGAGTCAGTCTAATAAATACAAATAAAGAATATGTTATATGTAGGGGTTTCATTTCTAAACTTGATAAGAAAACTCTTTTTTTCTTATTTTTCCATCACGCCCAATTTTTTTAATTCTGTAATAATTTTCGAGTAAAATACATAGGACAGAATCTGATCTCTTGAGTTTTATCGAACAACTTTAAAGATGATAAAATATCCAATTTTTTTTAAACAATTCTCACTAGCAAAAAACAATATTTCTTAAAAAAATATATATTTTTATTAATAAATAAGTGAAGATGTTTAGCAAAAAATGTATACCCGAGTATTTTTCTCAAAACATATTTACTCTATGCTCTACTTTATTGAAACTCCGTATATTCCATCAAATCTAGAATAATTTAATCGCAATAATTTTCGAATTAAGAATCTATTCTATTCTAACTTATTTGTAAGAAAAACTTTCGATTGTCAGTACACACATATCAAATTACCCTACCTACCTAATTTTTTCTGCCATTTCGAAAACTATTGAAATTTTCCCCAAATTTGTTCTTGAAGAGGTATAAAGTACAGAAACGAATAATGTTAGAACCTAGAATGGATTTTTTACATTATAGTTATATTTGCTCGATTCTACTTACAGTTGAAAGATTAGTGTATTTACAATTATTTCATTTTAAACAACAGATGTAAAATGTAAACATCATACATTATTATTTGAACAAACATTATTACGAAAAAATCAATAAAAATTTAAATAAAAATATGGATGTAAATAATAAAAATGAACTTAATAGACTCTATCCCTATCTTGTGCTAGCTCATTACTGGGATCTACCCGGCTAAATTTTTCCTGTGAGGTGTAAAAACATATTTACAAAAATTAAAAATATAAAGCACATTTGAAAAAGAAGATATAACAATTGCAAACGCGGTTAAGCAATAATTACTTATATGTTAAATATGACTGGTTCTTAATAAATTTAACTAAGCCCCAAAATGTATGCCACACAAAATATAACGTATCAAAATGTATGTTGCATGTGTTAACGGAGTAACACTTTTTTGCAAAATTGGACAATACACCTGTAATTTTAAATTTTACATCTGATATTTATGAGAGCTAGGGAAAGGATACGATTTTAAATAATTTCTTTATTGCTTCTTTACCTTATTTTTTTTTGCAAATTACACATTAATGTAATACAAATTCCTACCTACTTCTATGTCAAGATTTCATGAAAAATTTTATTCTATAATTCTGAAAGGTGATTAAATATAGCGAAACATTTCATATACGAGGAAACTCATTATGAATCCCGACGCCAAATTTATCCATGTAGTTGTATTGATTATAATAGTGTCCACATTAAAAACAATAGTAACCTTAATATATGTAGAATTAGAAACGTAATTTAGTATTTATAAACAGAGATAAATAAAACCATTTTCCGGCTTTTAAAACATCCACACTCAATATGAATGAATTTATTAAAATAGGTCATACGATTTACATATAATAACAGATATAGATTGCTTTTATTATAATTAAAGTTTAAAGATATATAGTCTACAACGTGACTCAATTTTTTATTAAGCTAACCGAACTAAATTAAATTCTGAGAAAATGTGGAGAAACATATTTTTCGTGATCAAAAAGTATCATTTTTGTAAATAAAAATCAAAGATCAATAGACATCAAAGTAAAGCTTTAAAGAATTTTATTAATTTTCATTCAAGCACAGTAAGCACTATATTAAAAAGTCCTTATAATGCTGACCGAATATATATCTGTGTAACAATAGAAATTTGAAATGCAGTCTTTATCTGTAATTTAAAATTTGTATCCAATATAATCTGTGTTAAATATTATGATTATCTTATCTAGAAATTCCGAAGATTTTCCAAAAACTTTTTAAATATTCTTATGAGAAGTGTTTTACAGATTCTTATGTGACGATGTCAAAAGTGAAACAATTGTCAGAGGAATATTTAAAAAGTTTTCGGAAAGCACTGGAATAGTATATTCTATCTATTGCATTTATTGCGTTAAATATATCTCAAAGGCAAAGAAAACATGGATATTTAGTTTTTTATCAAACCATTTGTAACTAACCTTTTTAAAAAATAAAAAATAAAGATATGTTTTTGGGGACGCTTTAAAAATATTATTTCTTACATAATCTTTGGCGATTATACTACATAGATTAACCGGCTGCCGGTATTTTTCTTTACATGCATTTTTTAACAGATAAAATAACTACAAATGTATACACAATCCCACTTTTCATCATAAAACTTACTATAATATCTCTAAAATGATAGAGAAAAGTGAAACTTTTTGGAAAACCTTGATTGAAATACATCCCAAATAACAGATAATTGTAACGGACGCTAGTCTGGATGTTGTATAGGTATAATACCATCTACTAGTTTACGTAAAAAAAAACCCAAAACTCTGGAACATTGGAATAGATGGTGAAATGCCATTGCCAAAATATTGGCTAATAATTAAAAAATGCATTGCAACATTTTATGATTACATTACATTTTTTTAAAGACCTATATTGAAATGGTACTTCTCCAATGTTTTTAAGTGTAATTTAATTGGTACCATTAATGAGCCACTATAAAAAATATTTGCCATTCTTTACAAGTTTGCTGGAAGGTAACCAAAATTATATATATATATATATATATATATTGTGTAATATAAATTTCAATTAAATAGTTCAAAAAAACTATGAAAAACCATGATTTTAAGTGTGTAGTGCAAAATTCTGCAAAAACTTATCAAGATGTAGCTCAAATGTGTAAATAATTACAGACACCTTTTATTATTTTTTACATAAACTTGTAGAGGGCACCACGCGTAGAAACAAGAAAACATTCGTTACAATCTTCGATTATCATGGAGGAAAAATTTTGGAATTTTTTAAATGTTCTTATCCCTACATTTCTACCTTCCCTTTTAACATGATTCGAGACTTGAGCAGTATGTCCGTAAATATAATAGCTAAGTTTAAATCAACGATATAAAAATGGACAAAGATCTGGAGTTTTTTTATTTTGAATGAGAATAATCTGTTCCGGCTCCAAGATTGTCTTAAGATCTTCTGGGTTCTAACTTTTGAGAAAGACTCGTTAGCACCCTCTGATTGTCAATAGTTCTCAAACAGGAAATGTACGATTTCACTTCTCCTTCCCCTTTGGGAGATGGTGGATCCAGAACTATAAACAAAAATTAGGCATTAGCATCAAATAAATTATTTATAGCGACGCCCTTTACTAATTCCAAGATCAGTTCTAATAATTTTTAACAATAATTTCCAATCTTTAGTTATTTATTTTTTGAGTGACGGTGTTACCTACTATCCATTATCAACTCACCTAAATGTCTACTTCTACAAAATCGAATGGTCCTCATCGTTTGAGCTAGCATGTGCATTTTTTCGAAATTAACCAAACCGTCTATGCAAGTTTTGTTGCCTTCGTGTGTAAACGTCATGTCTTTGAGGAGTAACGGCATGAATGGCACAACAGGAGGTTGCATTTTTCCGACGCTCACCCTGTACGCTCGATGGTTCCTACTTGGGTCTATCAGAGATTCGAATTCCGTAAAGAGTTTCCGGAACTTTGATGGCAGTTTGTCCCACGTGTTAGAAAGACGGGACACTGCCACGTTACTTAGTCCCATCACTATGGCGCAAAAGGCGTTCAAGTTCTGGTATTCTCTACAACTAAAAAAATATATATAATCATGGTGAAGTATGTATTTAAGAGACTGAATAAAATTTACGAAGCTATTACAGTTCTATTGTGATAAACTCACGATGTCGTCATATTTGAGTTGAGCGAGCCATGAGATTGTGGAGTTGTTGCTCGCTCCGCCTGGTACTACTTTACCACGTCTCTGCAAACTTCGCTTTAGAGGCGGTTGCTTGTGACTATCGATGGGGGACCGAATCCTTTTTTAGAGATCGATCATTCATGTGTTTCGGATTGAACTGGTCTTCCATAAATACATGCGCTGTTGCCACCACTCATAAAAGAACTGTAGTTTTGTGGCAAAATAGTTCTTGCCACTGTCAGGTCGATCATAAAAATATTGCGAAGTTATTAAAGCAGGACTTATTTATATATATTATTATACATATATTTAGACACAGTTACACCATATATCAGAAACAGTTCTGCCAGGTAATAGGCATCAATAGAGATATCTCGGCAGAACAACTGAGATTTTGTGTACGTGTACTCGTACTGTTATCTTGTATTCGAGTACAACGAGTACTTTTCGATCCTTTGTACACGAGTACCCCATCACATATCGATGCCCATCACTACTTGTGACTGAGTCAAAGGGCGACGAGGCAAGAGTACGAGGCGAGCAGACGAGGTACCACCACCATACTCTCATGTTTTCTCTTTTTCGCTTATAATAATGATACGCACAAATAGCCGCAGCGACAGTTGCTACCTGTTCTGTGTCAGTCGTGGGAATGAGGTACTCGCGAAGTAGACGAGAGTGTGGGTGCGAGATCCTCGTCCCGAGTAACTTCAACGAGTATCCTCCGCGAGACTCTGCAGCCCGGCATTACAGTTGACGTAGTGGATGAGAATAAGAAGAGTATATCCACCACTCAAGAATCAACTTTTTATTCGATTGTCGTTTCTTTGTTATAATTTAAACAACAGTTAAATATGTACAGGGTGCGGCATTAGTGCGTCGCAGCTCTATTAGTCCGCTATTATTGAAGTTATCAGATGGGATTTCAAATTTTTGATCACTCTGAATCAAATAGTTTTTAATACCATAGCATAGAACCTGAAAAGTTAGGATAGAATAGGCCGTTTTTATTGATTTTCAACGGTTTGGTTGCTACAGACATCTAAATTCAAAATAATGTGATTTTCAAGTGGCTGTAGATCCTTTATTAAACATTAGACATAAAGTGTGATACATCGTTGAAATTAGCGCGGCGCAAGAGGTTTATAAAAATATACGGGGTGTTCCATTTAAAAAAACAAAATTTTTGTTTGGCACTGCGTTCCTGAAAACATTGTATATTTGGGACTAATTTTAAAATGTGAATCTCAAGACTGCCTACACTTTTTGTAAAAAAAAATAACTTTTTTTCGTAACTTCAATAATGGCGGACTAATCGAGCTTTGCCACACTAATGCCTCACTCTGTATATATTACAATTATATTTAAGCGTCTGCTAAAAGTTAGTTCAAAAATATACTATTTTTATTTAAAAATATTTAAAAAGTTTTGGAAAATCGTGAAATATTAAGATAAATATATTTTACATTTATACTATGAAAAATGATTTCATACATTCATAACGCATACAAAATAAACTTAATATACATTATGATAGAAAAAAATGACAAAACATTTTTTAATTATATTTTCGGGCACTTACTAAGCCGCCAATTTTATGAATTTCCTGAGAATTGCGACTCTTTTGCTGAGACTGCCAGTCATACAGATTTCTGTGACCACCCAAAATTGAATTTCGTTGAATCTGCGTAGGAAGACGTCAAGATTTGCTGTGATTTGGCCAAAATGGTGTCTGCCGAAGGTGTGATACAGTAGTTCGTATTCATGGACACACCTAGAAACAATCTAAATTAGCAGATTTTTTGAACAGTCTGAAAAAGAATATTTCCTCAATTTTCTGGTTCTACTTACCAAAAAAGATCCCAGTCAAATAGTGTTATATAATATGCTAGTTCTTTGGTGCTAAACATTTCTAAATCACCGTCTATACCTTGAGTGGGTTCTTCTTGCTCATTTAGACAAGTCTGAAAAACACATTTGTTAAGTATTTTTTTTGTCTGTTGTAGACGAAACTGTAGAAAAGCGAAAATGATCGCAAGCAAGTTAAACGAAAATAGGAACTATTGAACGGATAATTTATACCTGTAAATGAAATGTTTTATTTAAGCTAAATATATTAAAGTTGATTGCATAAAAGGCATGCCTTATAGTCGAGGGTGAAAATAACAATTGACCAACTCCTGTTTTTGAAGTTGTGGAATAATGAAAATTGATCAATAACATTTTTTATCCGACTTTGTGGTAACCAACTTTTTATTTGCTGTTTATTTGTATACGTTGCTTTAGTACCCTGTGTACTTTTTGTATTACTTTCCTTTGAACATATATTTTCAAGATATTAATTTCACTCTTCATGTTGGTGTGATATATTATTTCACGAGTAACAAAACTTGCTCATAAATTTTGCTGTAAAATTGCCAAACATTTCTAGTTATTTTACATTTTTGCAATTCATATCAACCATGTATTAACCATTTTACACTAAAGGATTACCGCACCGTTTTATTAATATTTAATGGATGCAAAATTTTTAAGAAATTAACGGCCTCAAAAGACAAGGCGACAAGAGACTTATAGTACTGAACACTTATTTTAGATTTAGAATAAGCAATAGGCTAGTTAATCGAGAAATTGAGCATGAATGAAAATTCTGCAATTTTATTTATATTGTAAATCATTATTAAAACGTCACGAAATTAAGTATAACAGGTCCAGAATAATGAAATTTGCAATTTTTTTTTTAATTACAGATTTATTTAAAAAAAGATCATGGTTGTTTCTACATATCTCTAAATTTGTATCCATTTTTACCATCTAAAAAAAAATCTTATAAGTATAAAATTTCAGGCTTCCAAAAATATATGAAAATCGAAATAAATGTACAATGTAATTTGCCTATTATAAAGGTTAATATTTAATTCCAGGCAAGTTCTATTAAATTTATTTGGTATACTATCAGGTAGAATTAGTTTAATGTTAAAATTAATAAACTTACAATAAATGTTCCAAAGGATTTTAAAAGAAAAGCTTCTAACGATATATAAAAATAAGAATAAATTTACAATGTAATTTGCCTGTAATATTGGTAAATATTTACTATTTAATAAGAAATAATATTTCTGAAATTGATTGCAAATTGTATTAAAAAAAATCAATAAATTTATTTAGTATACCATCATGTAGAGCTGCTACTTTAACGTCAAAATGAATAAATTGATATAAATGTTCAAAATGAGATGAATTCATTTTAATATACAAAAGTCCCGGGACGGAGCCATAAGTTTCTAAGAAGTGAAGAAAAAAATCTGAAAATTTGGAGATCACTAAAGGGTCATAAAAACTATATTTTTAGGTGGTTTGAAATTTTCATACACTGGGGAGTTTTTTCAGGGGGTGATAACCCCAAAATTTTTAAATTGTAACCCCTACTGAGTTTCACCTTATTTTAAAGATAATAAAAAGGAAACATATTTCAAAAACCAAAACCCGATATTTTGACACGTTAACTGCCATGTGTATCAAAACTGATAAACACTTGTTGGGTTCAGTACGCCGCCCAGTACCATTTTGTAACACAAATAATTTCGTTCTGGCCGTAGTTATGCTAGCAGTTTAACTTAGCTTTTTTGCAATAAAAACAAAAATGAAGATAAGTAGGTGTAAATTTAATAAACAGTTTGTGACAGTGACAATTTATTGATTGTTGAATTGTTGTGTTAAATTTGAGCCTAATTATCCTTTTTTTAAATTAGTTAAAATAATCTGTTAAAAATGGCCCAAAAACTGACCGAAAAAGAAAGAATTACTCTTTTAATGATTCGAGGCTTTGGAGATAGAACAAGATTTGATTCTGTTTATAGAATTTTACAACAAAATAATTATTTCCCTAAGTTCAGAAAATGAACAAAGATGATTTCGATAGAATGTAGGAATTTTACGAAATAATGCGTGAAAAATGTGAAATTTTCTTCTCAATGTTGTTTTATGATGAAGTTACTTTCTACTTAAATGATAAAGTTAATAGGCACAATTGTCGTTATTGGGCTGACGAAAATCAACATTTAATAAAAGAAGATCATACTCAGACACTGCAAAAAATTAATGTGTGGGCTGGAATTATGGGAGTAATTGGTCCTTTTTTTATTAATGAAAATTTGGACGGAGGCCGATATTTAGAACATAGATGTAGCACAAAGAGTAAAATCGAGTAATAAAGCGTATTGGAAATATAGTAAATTGTTTAAAATAACCATTTAAGTAAAAACACTAAATTAAAATTTTATAAAGCTGCTATGAAATTTACAATGACATATGCAGCAGAGACAATGTGCTTGACAAGTAGAAACAAAGAAGCATTGAGGGAATGAAATATATTAAGAAAAATATTTGAGCTCGTCAAAACAGAAGAGGGGAATTCGGAAATATGACGAACCACGAAATTAAACAAAAAACGGAAAGAAAAGATATTGTAAGGCTCATACAAGATCAAAGATTATATATGGTATGGACATATATCAAGAAGGGACCCGTTAACATTAATAAGAAAAATAATTAATTGGACATCACAAGCAGGAAGATCAAACGAAAGACCGAAGACAAAGATGTTAAAATCAAGTCAAAGATGGTATAAGTAAAATGAATATAAATGAATGAAAAATGGGCATAAAGGACAGGGAAAATGGAACAAACTAATAGAAAATAACAAAAATATATAACAATCTACAGGGAAAAACCATACGAAAAAAAAAATAACAGAATGATTCACCGCCAGAAAAAGAAATCCGACGCCTCATAAGAGTGACCACCATTCCGACAAAAATGAGCAGCCTCTATGAATTTTAACATCTATTTCTTATTGGCTCCCTCATACACTGGCAATTTTTTTAATCAATGTGTTTAAACAGATTAATTGCTCTTAGTTGCTCTAAACTTTGTTGAGCGCATACTAGAAACTAAATAGCTGACTTTACTCATTTTTAAAATATTGTTCTAAGAGATGGCATGCGTTTGTGCCTTGATATTTATATGGCAAAAGAAACGGCAAAAATACTGGGTTTATCCATTAAAAAGTAATAGACTTTATTATGACGGTCAATTTTACAGTTTGATAGTTTGAGAAATTATGAAACTAAATTTTCCTTTCTTTAAGCTTTATGTTGTATAAAGCAGTACGTTTTCTGCTTTTTCAATAAACGATTGAATAGTAACTAACAAGTATGCTCTATTAGAATTCCAAATGAAGACTAACCAGCTTTCACTTCAATGAAACCAGAATGGTTGGGACCATAAACTATTTAGTCGGTGCGTGTGCGGTGACACGTCTTGTATAATTCATTCTCACCGTCAACAATTGACTCATGTACAAAATAGAACTTTTTGGATATTTTTAGTTGTCTCAGCTAGTTGTCCATCTACCAACAAGTAAAAATGTGTTGAATTTTAGTGATAAAAATTGACTGAAAAGCCTTCCACAAGATCGCGTCCCGGAGATCATTCGAGGGGCAGCGGAGAATTATAAGAAATGTACTATAACCTAACTGAAAACCATCGAAAGTGTAAAATAACAAATAATTGGAGGTTTTTAAGAGCCCACATCTTCACATAACTTTTTCTAACTCAAAACACTTGCCCCCTTAAAACTTCAAAAACTATATAGACCTACAAACGCACTACCTATACCTATAAACACGTCTCCTTTCTTCTGATTTGATTACATGAAACAAAGAGAGAAACGAATTTTGATCTCAACAAAAATTACTTTGGTAACATTGCATTTGTGATATACACATCGACTAGAAGACTGCACAGGTCCAGTTCTAATAGAAAGTATATTCAATTTTTTTGTCGCACTCACCAGTGGAGAGAAACTTGTAGTATAAAATAATATGTTTGAGGTGGGTTAAATTTATGGAGAAGTGGTGCAATGTAAAATATTTGAAGAGAAAGTTTCTAAAAATGGATCAATAATCACAACGTTAATGTTAATTAAAAATTTAAAAATACAACAAATATTTGGCGGCTTTTTCCAGTCAAATATCAATTAACAATGAAAACATGGTTTCATAAAAATGCAGGAATACATTATTGTGACAAATACAAGTACATTTTTGTGACAAATACGAGTACATGAGTGCGTATGATAGTAATTTCGTTTAAAAATTGTTTCATAAAAAATCATGCAGATTTTTAAATCCGCTAATAAATTGATATTTTTAGTCAAATTTTGTGTGAATGGAAAAACTGAAAGCATAACATGTAAAAATGTATCAACACTGTTCCCATTATATATTTGTATATCTCTAGTGTGGAGGCGTAACCTTTTTTCTAATTTTTCCCTTTATTTGAAATGTAATTTTACTGCTAAGCGGCTAAGGTAGGACCTATTTTTTTATAGTTATTTGTCATTTTCGCCGGCATTTAAAGTATTTTAAAAAAGAAGATACATTCCACCCCTCTTTGGTATACAAATCTGCATCTCTCAGTTTTTGAACTCCCTTAATGTCTCAATCCGTTTTTGAAATATTTGCAATTTATATTTCATAAATGTTTGATATTTTACAGTTGTAGATAATGTTATCCTTTTTTTTAATTTGCAGCACTCAAAACTGTTTGATGACAAATCTTGTACAAAATTAAACCTCGAAGTTTTTTGTTTTAAATTATCTAACTCGTTATAAATCTCTTGAGAATTGAAAACTTTAAAATTACAGTGCATAGAGAGTTAAAATATTTCACTGGAAAATTAAAAGGTATAATTAAGTTCCAGTTCCGGAGGCCTCTTTCGAAGGAAACTTTTGGATTACTTTGCAGAATTAAAAAAATATTATCATAGCAGGGAGCATAGAAAAATATTTTTATTATGTGAATAGAAAACATCAAAAAGAAAGAGCATTGTGTTTGAAAACAAACACATTAAAATATTATTCAATTATACATATATAAAGAAAGGAACTTCAAAAGGTATATCTTCCTTTTATTCGGAGTAATTGCATTTCACTATAATTTTCTAGAGAATAAAGCTTCAGAAATTTCTTAAAATTACGAAAAGAAATGTGTTTTTTTAATAAAGAAAATTTTTACCTGTGTGTATGGCTTGCCATTCCAATACATTTATTACAGTTAAAGTGACTAATCATTATTCAAGCGGTGTTAATACTAGGGACTCTATATATACTATTATTTAAAGGGAAACCTAAAGGAAAACTTTATTTTATAACACTAAAAATTCATAAATTACAATAAAATAATTCCATTTTTTTAACACACAAAATGTTATATCAAATATTAAGCACGTTTGATTGAATCAAATATTGACATGAATAATGTTTGATTCAGTTAACTTTTGAGCTCAGCATTATTTTGTATTTTCCACAAACGTTGTGAATACAAATATCGGATCGAGTAGCTTTATACCTAGCGAAGCTTGTAAAGTCCATTGAGGCCCATCAAATTGAAATTGATGGGAATAGACATTGTAGTCGGGAGTTATTATAAAAAATAGAGAAACAGCAATTATACTCTTTACACGTAACTGGAAATCGACGCATTACTAGTATTAACTACCAAAATTGATTCACAAAATAAAGTTTCCTCAATATATTTTGATTTCTTAAATATAAACGCAATGTAATGTCAGAGGGCATTTTTTTTTCATCGAATTAAAAAAAATCATAAAATGGTTTATTTTTTAGCAACTTTAATGAAGATAACGAAGTTCAATATTTACACTTTA
The DNA here is from genome assembly GCA_951812935.1 of Hermaeophaga mercurialis. Classification (NCBI taxonomy): domain Eukaryota; kingdom Metazoa; phylum Arthropoda; class Insecta; order Coleoptera; family Chrysomelidae; genus Hermaeophaga; species Hermaeophaga mercurialis. Next base: position 19,809,545 of record OX638359.1, on the reverse strand, counting down.
ACAATAACTTTGATAAAGTTTTTTGAGTTTTCAGAATAGTTGGCACAAATTTTCACTAATCACAACTTAAACTAATTTAATTTTGCAGATATTTTATTTGAAGTGTCATTAAACTTGTAAATCAAAATTTGGTTGACGATTTATATTTTAACTTATGTGAGGGCCTATAAAGTGTGCGTTTAGTTGAATTTGAGAACTTTTATTTTGAGTGGACTGTTCAGTGTGTTTTAAGCGACTCTTTATTTTTGAAAGTGTGGAATTGAGGGTGATCATGTCTTATTGGTTAATTGTAAGCTTAGTTAAGGTAGTTTTCATTGGTCAATTTTAGTAGCTTTTATTAGTGAATTGTTGATTGGTGCCTGATGGCTAGTTTGTATATGAAATCGTTTGGATAATGTACAGGCTAAGCTGTTCAATACAATTTTAACTTTTTTAAAATAATTGAATTTTAAACACTTTTTGTTTAAAATCCGTTGGCTGAAGTTCTATTGAACAGGTAATCAGATCTGTTGAACAGGTAACTAGGTCTGTTGGGCAGGTAAACAGATTCTTGAACAGACTCATTGTTTAAAATCTGTTGGATTAAGAAGGGGGACCGTGACTTAAAAAAGTGGGGAGGGTTTCATGGTAACCCAATACCTACTTTAAGAAGAGTGATGCATCCAAAATTCATGGACGAATCAGTAAAGTGTAATGTGAAACTTTCATGAGTGATCGTAAAGTATAGCAATGCTGCAGAAATTTTGAAGCAGGACGTAGAGTCGTTCGTGATACAGGCTACGAGGGTTGCTATTTATGTATTGAGAATAAAAAGTACAAACAAATGAATTTTATCAAAAATATATTTATTGTTTTTCAAAATATTCGCCTTTAAGCTTTATACACTTTTGCATCAGATTGAACCACCCTTCAAAGCACTTAGTCAAAAGATGATGGCTCTAAAACATGGTTTTTAAAGGCTTCACCCGCTTCTTCGGGCGATGAAAATTTTTGAAGGCCGCTACTGCAGTTTATCTTTAATTTGTGGGAACAAGAAGAAGTTATTAGGTGCCAAGTCGGGGCTGTAAGGCGGATGACCCATCAATTCGATCTTTTGTGTGTCCAAATACTTACTTGTTTCACTTCATGTGTGTGCGCTCGTATTGTCGTGGTGTAAAATGATTCGTCGTTTTGGATTGGTTTCTCTCAATTTACCGAAAACTTCTGGCAAGCAAAAGGTCGTATACCACGTTGAATTAACGATCTTTTAATATTCGAGAGACAGTTGCCACATGACCGGTTTTCGTGAAGAAACACGCTACCTTTTGCTTCTTAACACTTCGAGAACGAGTAACCTTTGTTGGCTTTTCTTCACATTGAAACACCCAAACTGCCGATTGGCCTTTTTTTTTCTGGCTCATATGCATAAATCTACGACTCGTCACCTGTTATGATGCTGTATACGACTTTGGATGCACCTCATTTTACGGCACCAATCGACACAAGCCCTTTTTTGAGCATCTGTCAACAAATGTAGAATCCAACGTGCAGGCCGCTTCCGAACACCCAAATGTTAGTGCAAAATCTTATGTATGCTGGTCATACTAATGCTTAAACATACCTCGATTGCACGGTATGTCTCATGACGATCTTCTTCAATTAGTTTTCTCATAGCATCGATGTGTTCCGGCACAACGACCGATTTTGGACGACCTTCTTTAACTTCGTCCGTGAGCGAACTACGGCCAAGTTTGAATTCAGAATGCCAGCGCCACGTCGAAAGTCATAATAAATCATAGCTCGAAAATATTCGCGAGTTAATTCCATTTTTTGGCCGAGATGAGATTTTCAACTTACTGTAAACAACACAAATAGTACTCGCACGTCAAAACGTTCTGAGTACGTATCCTGTCAAAAATGTCAAACTTTAAGATGGCAATGACAGATTTCACCAACTTCAACTTCAGATTTCAACACTGGTGTTGCCAGTTCTCAATACATAAATAGCAACCCTCGTAATAGGAAAAGAAGCGAGTGTCACCCAATGATTTTGTGTTGAATTATTCAACTGTCAGTTCTCTATACAACCGTGTATGAGAGACTTCTGTAAAGTAAACGGTGTGAGAGATGGGTTACTAAGATGTCGTCGAATCATTACAAAACACTGCAATTTGGTTCCACTTTAACATTTCTCCAGCGTTACTATGACGAAAGAGAAGATTTTTTGAAAAAAATTTTCACATGGGAAGAGACATGGGTCCATTTTGAAAATCCAAATACTGAATGCATTCTTATTTCTTTAAATCTCAATAATCTTCTTACACTAAGAAATTTTTATTTAATAGAGTGTAACGAGTTAAAATAATTCCATTGTATTAACGTTCGTCACCGTATTCGCAACTCTTTATTAATTCAAATTAATTAATTAAGTTTCATCCATTAATCTTGCTCCGGAACGATCGAATCTAATTACTATTCATTGCAATCTAACCCAATCGAATATTCAGAAACCAATATACAGCGACTGGTACTTGTTCAATATTGGAATTCATTTATTATTAGGCTAATTTTTCTGGTAGTCTACAATTAACTTATAATAAACAATTTGTCACATTCTAAATTAAGTACTTTAAAATTTTAGATACCCACCGTTTATTTTGAACTGTTTTATGGTTATTCCAAAAGATTTTTTTTAATAATTTTTTGTACATAGTATGGTTTTAAGTATAAAAATATTACTTACCAATGCATCCAGATGATCTTTGGGCGACACAAATATCCGTCCATTTAAAGTCAACGCAGTTGGAATACTTATATCATTATCTTTAAATACCACTCTTTCTCCGTTAGATTTAACCTCGACCAGAAGAAGTTCGTCTCCTGCTCGCATTTGTAATTTTTCTGCTGCCACCAATTTTATGGTTTCCGCTGAAGTATCTACTGGAAGCCTTAAGGTACAATAAGTGTGATCGGCGCAATATACGCGGAATATTACTGAAAAGAGAAATCATATGTTTAGAATTATTTTTAGAATGCATTGTAATAGTCTACAATTAATTTTTGTTTATTTTTGACACAAGCAATATCTAATCATAAAAAGTATGGATATGAGATTTCTGAGTAAGGTGAAAAGAAAATAATAAATTGATAAGAAATACACACTTACACAGAAAAAATAGAGAAAAGAACAAAATAGAAGTAATATGATGAGAATGCAACAAGAGACGAAAATTAAAATATTATAAATAATACTTTATCGTTATTCGGGTATCGTAAATCATAAAATCATTAAAATACCAGGAACGAACTTTATTCTATATAAAACTACATTTTGTCATTATCTAATTCTTACTGTAAAATAAGAAGTATTAAAAAAAAAGGAAAAAGAAGACGATTCTCAAAAGTTTATAATTTCATTATAGTTATAATTTGGTAACATCCTCAATTAGACGACTAAATTACAATTTACTGTTATTAATATACAGCTTTGAACCTACAAACATGATTAGATGAGAAAAATTAAACACATCACTTATCCACTCTAAATTACTAAATTAAAATTATCAGATATTTACCAGTTAAAATTTTCAGATCGTAATGCTATCTATAATGGCCAGACCCTTAGAAATTTTGAAATAAGATATAATGAACATTTACGAGCTTATAGATCAAAACAACCAGTTAAGTCACATTACGCAACAAGACACCTCACGGCACTCAACAAAAACCTAAACATAACAAAACAACTGAAACAGCAGTGACAAGAAGCAAGAACTTGATTTTTTTGAAGAATTTGAAATAAAGAAACATCTACGATATTTTCAATCACTTGTACTGAATGAACGATTAAATCTGAGAAGTTCGATTATTTTAGATGACCTTTTAGACAACATATATAGTTGCTAAAAGAAAATAAAGAACATTATTGGTTCGAATATTTATAATAAGATCTCAAGCATATGCGTGGAATGTCTGTCAATTTCGCATGTCATATCTGATGATGCCGAAAGGTGTAACATGTCATATACGAATATTTAAAAGCTTTGAAAAATCATGGAAATTTAAGATAAGTACAACTTATATTTTATATTTATAATGGACAGATTCGACAGAGTACGGGTAGAGACAATCATTATAAAGATAAATTTTTGTTTAATCCACAAGAATCGTAATTTTTATCAAAGAACTAACAATATACAAGATGTATATCAAAATTAAATAAAAAATAAATTAAGAAGGATAATTTAATGAAAATTTGTGAAAACCAAGAACGAAACAGTCCATTTATAACAAACAAGTTTGGAAATCCTTCTTGGTTCAAAAAGATTATTCACCTACATGTTTTTAACACATTTTTTTGTTAATTTTTTTATTATAAAATACTTTTTATTTCTATTATATTATATGGTATGAGGTGTGAAACACTAAAAGCTTAAAATAGAGAACTGGTTTAGAGCACCAGAACCCTTAATAATGGATAGTAACGTTGCTAAGAATTGGCGAAGATTTGAACAAAAGTTCAAAAACTAGATAATAAGCCAGATAGCAGAGTGGTCATGAGGGCTAAATTTATATAACACGTTTGAATTCTCGAAAGAAGTAAGCTACAAGATGCGTTGAAAAAATTTGGAGATAACTGTGCCCCCAAGAAGTCGATCATTTTTGAGAGATTTAAGGTTTACAGCATTCATTAAAGAGAAGGTTCATCATTTGATAATTTTGTAGTTGAACTAAGGGAAGCCATACAATGGAGTACGTAAAACGTGAACAGATGAATAGATAGTTATAGGAGTCTATGAAAACACACCTAAGAGAGGTTATTAAAGGAATCAGACCTTGATTAAAAAGGCAATAAAATTTTTCAGTGCTATAGAAGTAAATAAAACAGTCAAGAATATTACAAAATGAAGCTGGAATAAGGGCTATAAGAAATACAAAACCACCTAAAACATGCAGATATTCTGGATATATATATATATATATATATATACTAGCTGTATTAACTACAGGCGGTCTATTTTCTCGTTTTTTATTAGCTACATTTCCAGTCTCTTGAAATTTTTTAACTAACTCTAGAACATACTTCCTACTGACCTCTTTATCCTGATATTTTTCATTAAATAACTGAACGGTTACATTTGAACACTTATTGTTCATAAAATAAAGCGAAATGATATCTACCCTTTCGGCAATGGAGTAAACCATGTTATTTAATTTTCAAAAGCACAATTAAACAAACCTTCGCTTCGATATACGAATCCACTCATTTCACGTTCTTTGTGTGTCCGTATCGTATCCATTTGTCTTTTACAAATGTGATAAAAAAATTACAAAAACAAAATCAACATTTAAACCATTGGCGTACTCAACGACCCATGTGTCATTTTCACTATTTTGACAAAAATGAAAAAAAATTCCAATTCTAAAAACTTTTATTAAAAACTAAACAAGTATATAATTTAAATTTTAAAATGTAATTTTTTAAAAAGTATCAAGCCGAATTTTAAAATTTAAAGACTGTGATAAAGAGAATTGAAAGGGCTTTAAAATGATGCCTTACTTGACCCCTAATGTCATTTAAATATTTTGGGGTGATTGTTACCCTCGCTTGGAGGTGTAAGCAGCGAAGTCGAAAATATCGGAAAAAAGTGTCCCCCTTTGATAAAAAATCGACGGGTCTCTGCGTTTTCGTTTGGCCACCCTGTATATATCATCTCACTTATACATCTTTTTAGCTAGCCTGTCTATTTTTCAAGAATCTCTGCATCATTGAAATAAAAGCTATGATTTATGACAAAATTATCCTTTGCTAAAGCAGCTTTTACAATTTTATCTCTGTTTTTCTGTAATTTGGTTTGGTTTGACCTATGTACTGTTTGCCACAGATACAAGGTACAAGATTGTTCGAAACTTGGGGTTATATTTTTGAGTCTAGAGAACAAGGTAGGTGCACTTTTTATGTTATAAAAGACCAGTGAAAATTCGTTAATTTGAATAAATTTATTAAGCTTGTGGCAATTTTAAGAACTTTGTTTATTGTGCATTCTTGTATTACAATGTGTTAGTTGCTAAAAGTCTAATTTATTTTAAATTAGATATAGGTACAGAACGCATTGTATTGCCACTACATATTGCGTAGCAAGTATAACCAAATGTTAAAATACATAAAACAAATATTGATTTAGTTTCCATACGGAAGTTCAAAATTTAAAATAGTGAGACCAATTAAAGTCGAAACGTGTCAGATGACATTTAGTTTGCCATTGTAAATGGTAATAATCAGTACCGTTATTAGCTCTATTAAGATAAATCTTGGATAAAAATTGATGATGTTATTGTTAAGAATAAACTGTTCTCAAGTGTTTAGGATATAGTAACAAAATTTCTAACTGTTTTGAGGATTCAGGAAAATTTCCCAGTAAACATCGTATTTATTTATAAATAAATAGGAACTGTGCCAAAAAAATTAATTGATGTAGAAAAAATGTATTGTTAAAAAGTAGATAAACCTAGAGAACAGATTAAGCTTTAGTAATTGTTGAAAAAAGTCATTCACATTACGCTTGTGTTTATACCTTAAACATTTAAATGATGCAATTCAGAGAGAACCCTTTTTGATATTATTATTAGAAGAAATTGCTGGTAAATTATCGGGAAAAATAAATCACAGTTCTTGACATGCGTGACGGTTATTGCCAAACATGAACCCAAAAAATGAGTTGTGTACATTTTGGACATTTGGAAGATAAAAATTTTTGAGAATGCAATTCGGTATCATCTGTCAAAAAATGGGTTATGAGCTACTGAGATACTTAATTGGATTAGGTTATATTTCAATAATTTATTTGTTACTGGTTAAAATGAATCTGAAAAAAAAACAGCAAAGTATAACTTAAAATTTAACAAATTAAGATACAATTTAAAAAAGATCGGTAAGTTTGTTTAATGGTATATCCACAAATAAAAGCAATATGCATTGGAAATGTAAATATCGTGAGAACAAATAATAAAGAATCAAAAAATTCTCGAGAGAAGTAGAGGTAAAGCAAGGATGTGTGCTTAGGTCACTCCTATTCGCACTAGTAATGGATGAAGCAATTAAAGAAGTCAAGAAAAAGATGAAAAACTAAATGAGGATTGCTGGAGAATGAAAAATTGAGCTAAGTGAAATACTTTTTGCAGACGAAGTAGTTGATATGGTAGACTCGAAGAATATCTGAATTATAATTTAAACATCCTTAACAGGGATCAGGACAAATTTAACATGAAAATTAATATAATCAAAATAAAATGTATGGTAATAGGACAACAAAACATAACGCTTAACGACAAAAATATAGGATAAGTAAACAATTTTAAATACTAAGAACAATTATAGAAGAACACGTAAAAAATAGATAAAGAAGTTGGCGAGAGAGTTTAAGATGCAGATATTCAATATACTGAAATTTTCATTTATGAGAAAAAACGATATAAGTAAAAGATAAAAAAGGAAGTAAAACACATTATACAGCAGTAAAATATAAACAATTACTAAAACCATAAAACAAGAATAAGAGCAACAGAAATGGGATTCATACGTAAAATACAAGATAAAAGAAGAAATGAAACTTTTAGGCAACAATTATACTTCAATTATATACAAGACGAAATTGAAGAGGGGCTATTAGGATGGCTAGGACAAGTTTGGCTCATGAAAGATAGTAGATTAACAAAAGAATATATGAAGCAAAAATTACAAGAAAGTTTATTATAAGAATATGAAATGAGGGAGTCAAAAAAGTGGCTGAAATAAAAGGCATACAATCGAATAGTTTAAAAGAAATAACCGAAGATAGAAATAAATAGAAGAAATTATATAAGAAGCTAAACTAAACTAAACAAAACCAAACTAAGCCTTACACCCAAACCTAGAGTGGTTTTAGATTATCTGCATTAATCAAATTTATATCAAATCCTAAATAGATGTACTAGATCCTAGAGATAAATGAGTGTTCTCAGCATTAAAACTCGTCAATAGACCTACCATTAATTTTATTCTAATGACTCAGGTGTTTGTTTAATTAAAAAAAAAAGAAGCATTTGTAGATTAAATTAATTGTTTCAACTCTTACTTTGTGGAAACTATTCATAATCAATATGAAAATTTAAATTGTACTTGTCTGAATTTCCACAGTATTACAAAGTTATATTCAGTTGACCTAGGTTTCGCTATTTGACAAATAGCATTTTCTATCAAATCTAGAAAATAAATAAATAAAGCTTTGTAATACTGTGAAAATGTAGATAAGTATAATTTATCCAGTAACGATTCCGTTAAAATTTTGTTTTAATTTAATTTTTGTTTCTACAAAAATTTAATTAAACAACAACGCTAAACAAATAATTCAAAAATGTACAACTTTCAGTTACAGCAAATTCAGTTATAAAATGAAATGTTTTATAGCTTCGTTGTATATTGCTTCTATAAACTATTTTATTAATAATTATTTGTTATTATTATTATTTATTACTATTGTTATAGGAATATAATAGAATTATTTTAGGTAAGAATTTGATTTTTTATATTTAAATAATATTTTCGAATCTAGACATGTACATTAAAAACGTTTGACAGAACAGATATTTATGTATCAAAAAAAATTTGACCCTATTCGTCTGAAATTGTTCTCGGAAGATTATTTAATTTAATTACCCCACTGTAATGTAACCAAATTTAGGCTTTCTAAATTCTAAGATACATTTTATCACCGAATTTGAACTCAACTAGAAGAAAATCATACACAGCAAGAACGAAAAAACAATCGAAGATTAGGATTAAGAAATCTTTGAAAAGAGGAAGACCTTTAAGTGAAAAAATATAATCTTACAGTTAGAATTTATTTTGATGGATTTACTTTTGAACTACAATAATAGAACGTATTTTTAAATTGATATACTTTTTGAATTGACATTACGACCATGTTGGTTTTTGTAGTAAGTGACAAATATTTTACCATACTATTTATACAGTCTAGTCCAGATGAAAGGAATAAATTCATTATTTCGTAAATCGGCGATTTTAGGGGAAATCCTGAAACCCGTCTATTTGTATTTTTAAATGGGCGCTTCGTCAGATCACCTTTTTATTTTTGACGTCATCTCTGTGAGCGTCATGATGTCATCAATAACATTTTTAAATAGAAAAGTGGGTCTTGCAATACATCAATTAAAAGGGATTTTAAATATCTATTCACCCGTAGTAGTATTATTGACATTCGAAGTATTGTTATGATGTATTTATTGATACCCAAAAAGTTGGTAAAGGCCATCACTGACAATGAAAATATGTGTAAACTATCTTTTATCCTTTTTTTTAATTAGTTACCTTCTCAAAATTCCTTTATTGACATTCAACATAATTGTTTTTGTCAAGTGGTTAATGATGTTGTAGTAGACGAAATCAAAAACTTTTTGACTTTTTTATCAACATGAAGCTGACTGAAACGGAAAGAATTGAAATTCTAATATTAATTGGTTGTGAAGATAAAACACGTACGCAGAAATAAGTATGTACGTTATGCAGTAATAAATATTCCTACCGAGAACCAATTACACAGTCCACGGTAAGCAAAATTGAGAAAAAATTTAGAGAAACGAGTGATGTAAAAGACCTCCCTAAAGGTAGTATAAAACAAATATCTGAAAACAAAAAACTATATGTTCTGCTAGCCTTTGAAGATAATCGCCATACCAGTTTATGACAAGTAGCGTTAGACAATAAGGTGGGACATCAAACAGTTCTTAGAACGCTAAAAAAGGAGAAGTGGCATCCCTATAAAGTAAATTTAGTGTAGGAACTTATGGAAGAAGTTTTTGATAGACGAGTTGAATTGAATAACAGAGACCCGATGTTTTTAAAAAAAGTTATTTTTTCTGATGAAGCTACATTTCTCCTAAACGATCATGTGAATCGTCAGACTTTCCGGTATTGGGGTACAGAAAATCCACACTGGATGCAGGAGTACCGTACTTAATACCAAGGGAAAGTGAATGTTTGGGCGGGAATAATAAGTAATAGGTTTATAAGACCATACTTTGTCGAAGAAACCTTAACAGGTCCTAGATATTTACAATTTCTGCAGAACTTCTTGCTCCCAGAATTAAACCGGTTGTTCCCAAACAGAAATGATTTGTGGCTGCAGCAAGATGGTGCGTCACTGCACTATGCTGCCTTGGTGAGAAACTACTTTGACAACGTCTTCCCAAATCGGTTAATAGGTCGAAGAGGAGCAATTGAGTGACCACCTGGGTCTCCTGACTTAAGTCCTCTCAATTTATTTTTATGGAGATACTTGAAAAGTAAAGTGTACATAAATAGACCACAAACTATTAATGAACTCAAAGAATGGATGTATACATGGAGATTGTAAAAATAACTCCGGAAGTTATAGCGACAGTTGGAGAAGAGTTCTCTGTTCGTTTTTAGCATTGTATTTTAGATGACGGTAAACAATTTGAACATTTGCTTTAAATTCAGTTGTACTTATTTATAATGTTTATTGTATCATTAACAATTTAATAAATCATTTTTTTACAACATACAAAAATTAATTACTTAGACATATTGACATGGGTGAATGGATATTTAAAAGACCTTTCAATTGATGTATTGCAAGACCCCTTTTTCTATTTAAATTTTTTTATTGATGACGTCATCACGCTCAAAGAGATGAGTTATTTCATTTTTTTCATCAATAACCAAGTTTTTGTTTCTTCCTATATAACTTTAAATATATTCGCATCGTGTATTTCATGCACTTCCATCATCATGTTGTCGCATTGAGACATCTAATACTTGCACTTAGTCCCGCGGGAAATAAACTGAAGGAGACTTACTGTCGTCTTGCGGCATGATGATGGTCCTGCTCGTGTCGTCTCCGGCACTAAAAAGGCTTATCGGTTGGCCGAGAGGCGGCAGCTTCCATTTTTGGCCTTCGTGAGCTTTTCGGTCCTCGTTATACCTGAAAAAAATATAAGAGCTGACTTACTTCATGTTTATAGCGGGTAAATGGTTGAAACTTCTAATGAATGGTGCTAGTTTACGAGTAAATAAATATAACATTTTGCTAAAAGTTGTTTGAAGGTATCAACAAGTTTGGTTGGTTTTCTAACATAATGTAGATTTTTTCATCTAATAGGGTATAGTTTATTTGAATATTAAGCGAGAATAAAATATCAGAAATATTTTGTAATAATACCCAATTTAGTATGCAAATCATAGTACGGTATATGCGGTAAATATTCAATATTTGTAATTAACTTCAACTTGTCTTCGACTGCTTCTGTATAAATTTTAATATATTTCTCGGACTATCATATTAATTTAATATCTTTTATTGTTATAGCCGAGTACCTAAGAGGTAAACGCCGGTCATAGCCGTAACCGTAATAGAAATAATTATAATTATATTTTATTGGTCACGGCGCGTACAAGTAATTTAAATTTATTTAAATAAAATTCAGGTTTGTAGAAATTCAGTTTACTTTCCATAAACATGAAAAATAGTCGTAATTGAAAATGTAAGTAAATTATTAGTATTCATCAGTTAAAAAATTAAAACTAAACTAAAATTATTAAAAGTCGACGATGTTGAATTTAAAAAAAATGTAATTCTTAGCAAATACAAACGTTAGATAAAGTTTTACAAGCTATAACGATGCTGATTTATCGACAATAAGCCGAGATAAAGTATGGAAAGTATTACATGAATTAAACTTAAAAAATGAAAAAATGGGCAGACACTCAATGCTAATTGGTCTTAAGAAATTGTATGTTGGAGAAGACAATTCCTTCCTTAGAAGAATAAAACAAATGAGGACCGAAACAAACAAAAACGTTTTATATTTATATGGGTAAATGTTGTGTAGGAAAAGTTTGGCATGAAATATAAATAAAAAAATTTAGAGAACCCAGAATATGGAAACGAGAATGAGTTCTAAAAAACGGGAAAGGGAAGTTGAAGATAGAATCGATGATAAAAGAGAAGAACAAAAAGGTTCAAGTAAGAAAAAAATATTCACTAAAGAAGAAAATAATAGGATGGATACATTTTTATTTAAAAATAAAAAATTTAGGAATAACGAGATTAAAGAAATGAAGTGCAGAGTCATGAAGAAACTTGAAAGTTATATAGAATTAGTAAGTGGAGAGGTTAAGTTGAAAATACCATGACAGGGATACAGATCAAATTGGCAGAAACTATAGAAAAAATATTAGACAATACAGTGAAATTCGATGGAGATTAGAAAGTTACATAAAAAAAAAAATTATTTAGCAATTTATGACGAAAATAATATGTTATTTTATTACAAAATACTGTGTGTATGAATTTCCCTTTATTTTTGAAATGCACATCTATGTTTTATTAATTTTGGGACCGATTAACGTAACATATTTCTAGTAATTTTCTCTCTCTTAATGTTTAAATGAAGTGTAGTTGTGAACTGTAAACAAGCAAATGAACATATAATGACTGGACTATAATAAGAATTTCAGTTTCAAAAGACTTAAAGCTAAAAAGCAGAAAACCAAAACAACATTTTTCTAATTTTACATTTTCGCCAAACAAAGTTAATTTCTGGAAAAAATACTGTTTTGAAAAACGTCTTTCCGGATAACCAACTCGAAAAGAATAATTAATTTCTTTTACCGTCGTTAGATGTTTGCTATCGGTGAATGTAGTTAATTGCTTTTATTAATTAATTGTATAAACACTTTGTTTAGGTTTCACAATGCGTGTTTATTTCTTTGCTTGCAATTCTCGCAAACCAAAAGCACCAGAGTTGTCCACAAATGCTCATTATTATTGGACCATGATTGTCTAACCTCACAGGCAAATAGAGTTGGTAGTAAACAAATTATATTCAAGGTGTTTTTACCACAAAGCACCTATATTATGGAGCCTCTACGTAAATAGTCAATGTTAAAATTAAAAAGTGACAAATACAATAATAGAGATGGATCTATACAAGTATATATTTTATTCTGATATGTTATTATTTATTATAGCTGTGAGGTCAGTTGTCACTAGTAATTTATCTAACATTAGACTTTTTATAATATTTTATGAAGCTATTATAATCATTAATACATTTTTAGATACAGAATAATTTATTTCTAAGAATTAAAGGACATATTCAAAGATTTACCTATTAATTTCAGTGCACTAGTTTGTATAGAACATATAGATATATTCTCCAACGAAATTTGTACTCTTTCTATAATAAGATTTGTATATTACTGGTGTAGAGATATCAATAAAAAGCTGAATGGAAGGGACACCAGACCTTCGATAAAAATGAAATTGTAATACAAGTCAGAAAAATATGTTCAACATGTTTAAAAAGAAGCACAAAAAACTTATCACTTCTTTATAAACTAGTAAGTAGATATGTTTATGAAGTATGGTTTCAAAGGGAGGTGAAAAAGTAGAAGTAATTTTTTAAATATTTTTGTTAATAGGTATATTAGTAATTATATTTATAATTTGGTTTCATGATTTAATTCAGTTAGAAGAGTGATTTTTTAATATAAGTTTAATATTAATTAACTCGTATAACTGGGTTTCTACTTTACTTATAATTTAGAAGGTGGAAAGAATATACAGGATGATCAACTTATACTCCAAAGTTTGATATCTCCGTTACCTTTAGAAATAGGAAAGAATGTTTAAAATAAAAGTTATAGACAGAGTCAAGCTTCACACTTTAAAATGATTTCGTAATATACAGGGTCTCATAAGGTCACAGCATATCAAAGTTGTTTTTTTTAATGGAATACCCCGTACATTTTTACATTTTTATAAACCTCTTGCTGAGCTAATTTGAACGATGTATCACATTTCATGTCTATTATGTTTAATAAAGGATCTACAGTTACCTGAAAATCACATTTTTTTAAATTTAAATTTCTGTAGCAGCCAAACCGTTGAACATGAATAAAAACGGTTTACATGTCCCCCAACTTTTCAAGTTCTATACTATGGCAAAAAAAATATTTGATATAGAGTGATTAAAAATCAGATGTGATTTTAAATTATGTAATAAATATATAATATCAACAACACGTAAGAATATTATTACTTAAAATATTTATAATACGAAATTAGTTTTTATGTCAATTTCTTACCTGACGATATTAAAAAAGTGAAACAATTGTCATAAAAATATTTAAAAAGTTATGGAAAATCGTGATATTTTAAGTATATTTTATCTTATACATTTATAATGGGCAGATTTCACAAAGTAAATTCAATAGATTTTTTCAGTTTGTCTGCTTGTTCCAATAAAATTTTAATATCACAAGATTTTTACCCAACCTATGTTATTGAAGAACTCGCTGAAAATGATAAAAATCGCCTATTAAAAGATTCTCCACCACAACAATATCTGATGAGATTCACCCAGTGACATATGAATATTTTATGAAATAGCCCAAATTTGAAACATAATTTAAATACAATATACTCGTGAATTATTTGGTTATTTCAGTTAATTTTGGTAAGTATCTACTTTTATCAGAAGTAAAATTGCCACATTGTCATTTCAAGTTTCCCGCCATATTGAATTTTAGTTGAGATTCCAAAAAAAGAGATTGGACTATTTAAGTTCAAACCGGTACTTTGTACGTGAATGCTCTATTTTATAATATAGGTGCATTGTGATTCTTACTGTTAGGAAAATGTGCAAAAAAGATTAGCGAAATTTAAGATTTATTAAAGATGAGGCGATAAAATAAAAACTGACCTTCTCAATTGGGTCATGACATGATGCATCAAGGCAGCTTCTTCTTGCAAAGCCTCGAAATGGGCCGTATCATTTTCGAGTTCGTTAGCGATTTCCTCCAAAAATTCCACAGCTATGTCGTCTTCGAATACAGGGTGTCGTACTGTTGTTACCCATCTGTACACGAAATGAATTACCCTCCTTTTACACGCTAATACGAATTCTCGATCCTGATTCGTGAATTCTATCCTATAGGTGGCTCAAATTAAGGAAAATAAAAAACTAGGTTAAACACTCCTGAAATTGATAAAATATTCCGTACGGTCTTAATTAGAAAAAAATAGGCTGCTAATAGAGGAAAAAGAATAAATATAGAATTCTTCTTCTGTCTACATCATTCAATATCAAATCACAAATTAAATACTACAATGTTTTTATGAAAAGGATATTATTTGTCTAATTCGTCGATTAGCTGTTGTGTTGGCAAGAAGACGATGTGCGTGAGAAGAAAGTCATCAAGAAATGGATCTTGAGCGGTACTAACTATAAAAGTATCGCTACTACCCCCGGAACTTCGACCGTCTAATCTTGTCTCCAGAAGGTGCTCTAACATTTTTTGCGGGGTACCCGCCATCACAGTATATCTAACAATATTTTGATATCAGCTTTTTTTACTATAAGAAATACATGTACTTACTTATAATGGGAAGAAAAGACTTGTTTTGTATTACTATTAATTTTTTCTAAACGTAAAACATCTTTGCCGTGTTCTTTGAGTCGTACCGTATTCGCTTCGACGTCTCTGAGAATCCTGTTAAAATTCTCTTTGTCGACGCGAAGGAAATGACAATTGTTTTCCCTTAAAACTATGGTTGCTGCTCTGGAATAGCAAGAATATGTATTAGAAGAGAAGTTATTGAATCCATTAAAGTTTCGTTACCTAGGAGCGTCATTAATAAGAGCTAGTTTTCCGAAATCGTCACTTTCATGAAGCGTATTGACGGTACCTTTTCCATGAATAACAACATCTACTGAACCTCTGATTATAATGTACCAAGATCTACCTTCATCTCCTTGATGGAATACTGCAAATACATAGATGTTATCATTCTAGTATAATTATTTAAATAAAAAAGCAAGGGAAAAATATTTGAAGCTTTAAAAGCTTTAAACTCGTTTAATGTTAATGGGATATTTTTGGAAACTCAAAGAATTTATAGATTATCCAGAAATACAAGCATTTAGGATTTGATGACCTAAATGAATTTGGTGGTTCAATACACGACATCTGATCTGATTGCTGAAGTCTCTCAATCAGAAAATAAAATTTCTGTCACAACCGTACAGCGTTGTCTAATCGACATGAAAGTAGAGAAAATCGCGAGGATAGTAGAAAAATGTAAGGTTATGTTTCATTGTCATAGTTTAAATGTTTTGTAAACTAAAATCCCCTCTGTAATTATTTTTTTTTCCATAGAACACATACATTTCTTAATAATTTTCAGAATGAAGTGCTACATTGCTTTTCGTTTAATGTTTGTCGTAAAGATGTCAAAGTAACATATCATACAAGTAAAATATTTGTGTACAATAATACAAAGTACACAAATAAAATAATTTTGATTAAATCTGCTTGTCAATACAATTACTACATTTGTACATGGCATAACCATTATTTAGAATTGTACTGGTATCCAGTGTTTGAGTATGAGTAATTGTCTTTTAATATGAACGGCTTTTTCCTGCTTGAGAAGTAACAGTGATAATTGAAATACTAGATTAAAGACAACATAAATTTCGATGTGACAACTTCGTAATCAGTTTGTCCATCAATATACCCTATATAATTTAGTCATTTTTGGAATCTTCTCTTCAATACGAGTTCAACCATATGTAACACTTATGATTTTATGTAGTCTGTATGGCCCTGATTTCAATCCTAAAGATTATTTTTATTGGGGATACTTGAAAAATTCGGTTTACAAAACTAAACCAGAAAGTCTTGCAGAGCTAAGGCAACGAATTATAGATGAATCTTGATTAATTTGAGATAATAATGGAGAAATGTGGAGACGCATTCTACCATTGATTAGGGTACACTCACAAATGGAGCACATTTTGAAAACTTGATTAAGTAATCATTATTTTAAAAAAGTTGTAATCATTCGATTGTTACGTTTTAATGTAGTTGAAAATAGTTTTAATGGTATTAAAAAATGTATTGAGACAATTAGGCGTTGCCAGACTTCTGTTTTATTTATTTAAGATCTTCTAGACTACATAAAATCATAAGTGTTACATATGGTTGAACTAGTATTGAAGAGAAGATTCCAAAAATGACTGAATATACAGGGTGATGTATTTAAAAAACCAAAGTGACTAATAATATCAGAGAAAAAGCAAATCTAGTAACATTGCAAATGTCAAATCCGGAATCTCCGTATCCCAAAATAGGCTTATTCCAAATTTTGTAGAATTCGTACCAGCAATTTATGAGATAATTGGCCGTTTCCAGACTTTTGGTCCACTCTGTATTGTTAGTTTAATACGGTACAAAGTTTCAAAGTTATTTAATGTAAAGTATGAATTAGTCAATAGTAAATTTATATTATCATGTCCACAAAGTTTATAAAAGGTCTTTATCAGTCAGTATTATTGAAATAATTATAAACGTATCCAAATAATTTGTTTTGTTTGTGCATAAATGCTAGTGAGCGTTTGTGTAGGTTTTGGTTAGGTTCGGTTCGCTAGTTTATTTCAGAACAATTAAAATAATGACGTTCACAGGTTTTTGTAGTAAAAGGAATAATGTGAACATTCCTATGTGGTTTAAAAAACTAATAATTCATAAACCTTGTTGGTGGATAAATGGCATACTTTTTAATATATTAGTAATACTCTCTTTCGTAATGCGTTTTCGATCACTCGAAGGGATCTACAATATTTCCGCTAAATCTCTAGATAAAAGGAAATTAATTATATTAAAAATAAAGTTGTAGTTTAAAACTTACATACAGTTCCAGCCTTTGGATGTGCTTCAAACACAATTACCGCTGCTAATTCTCGTTTAACAGAATTGGAAAGGTGCGATAAAGCTCTTATATGAAGCAGTTCCTCGTAAATTGTCTCCTGATCATCGGCTGTACGTTCGTGGCTTCTACAAATCAGTTCTTTAAAATACATATTCTAACATTATACTTTTTTATATAATTTGATCCCTTATAGAGAAAAACCTAAATTTCCTGATAGGATGGGTCTTATTATCCGTTAAATTTACGTTTACTTTAATACTTACTGCTTCCTAAGTATCATTCTCAGGACGGCGTCGGGTCCTCTTTGTATAAGTATCCCAAGAGAGTCTTGTATTTGCTCTTCAGCCGTAGCGATGTCCTCTAAGGGCGGCAGAGCCGTGGCGCCTTCTTCGTCCTGCCAAAACCTGTATAGGAAGCATTTGTCCTTGAAGGGCTGTTCTTTATTTACTGAAAGCAAAAGAATACATCGTAAAATTCGGATTTTTAACAGCATCATGTTATTATATTAGAAGTTCGTAAAATTTAATAATTATTAACATTAATAAACAAAAAATACTAATTAAAAACTAATTATTATCCATCAATGTGGTCTAACCTACTTATTATGAAAACCTCCGTATTAATGATAATATTTTGAAATTTTTGTTCATATAGGGAGGCATCCAAAACTTCAAATTATGTTGGATGTGCTTTTTACGTCCCTTCAACCACTATAGAAAAAATGTTCATGCTATCTCAGAATCTTTCCATCTTTAGCAGTGGATCCATAAGAAACTTTAAAACTTCAATAATAATCATGTCTGATTTATTGGCTGTATTGCAGGCTATATAATCTCCTATACTTCCTTATAGTAATTCTAACTCTTTTATCTTCAAGATCAAAAGTATACCACAGAAATAAAAAAAAAATCATAATAATAATAACTTTAATAATTATTAATACTCGTAATTTTACCTTTACTATTTATTTGTTGTCACTAGCAAGAATGCTATTTTAAACATCTTGATACCTTTAAAATTTCCTTATGTTTACGGAACAGGAAAGAATAACGATTCTGATATTGGGAGGTCATGGTGTTCCTAAAAGAATGGGTGGCTCAATTATTTAATGATACATATCCAAATCGTAACCTGATTACTAAAACTGCAGTTTGGGGAATTATAAAGCGTTTTGAAGAAGTGGGTTCACCTAAAAATCCCCTAAAAGTGACAGACGAAAGATTACAATTAATGATGGAAATTGTTAGACGTTATGCAGACATTTCTAAAAAATTCTTGTGTGTTCATGTTCATTCGAAAAACTGCATTAAAACATGATGTTAGTGTAGGATCCCTTCGTAATATTCTCAAGAAAAATGTGTTTCATCCTTACAAAGTAATACTGATTCAGGAATTATCTGAAGATGATTTTGATCGCAGAATAAAATTTTCTAAAAGCATAATACAAAATGGTGGAGATGGACTTCCATTTTCAAATAAGATAGTATTTTCTGATGAAGCATCTGTTCATGTTAACTGGTACAGTTAATTGCCATATTCGCAGATTTTCTAGTGATATTAATCCTAGATGGATGCGGAAACATAGTACACAAAGTCTTTAGAAGTAAATGTTTGGGCAGATGTTATCGGTACTACTGTTATTGGTCTATTTTTTATAGAGGGCCATTTAGAATTTAGATTTGTTGCGAAATCTAATAGTTCCTGCAATAAGCATTGGTGTTGGTAATAATTTCCAAGACATTTGGTTTCAACAGGATGGGACATCTCCACATTTTAGAGTTGAAGTTCGAAATTATTTAAATGCAATTTTTCAAAACAGGTGGGTAGGAAGAAGGGGCACAATTGAGTGGCCATCAAGATCTCCTGATTTATCACCATTAGGTTATTTTTTTATGGAGATATCTTAAAAACATTGTATACGAAATAAAACCTGATGACATGGATGATCTAAGAAATATAATACTAATAACCATCCATCAAATAACAAATGTCGTATCAGCTTTTTACAATAAATTTGGATGTGCTAAATAAAGCAAGAATGATACTTTGAGTATCTTATTAAATTAATAAGTTCGTATAATAATTTTATTTTTCAATAACTTTAAGTTGGGACATGCGGTTTTGATAGTTGTAGTTCCAATTTAATAGATTTTGGAAAATTAACGTTATTTTGTAGTAACGATACATCTAGTATATTTCTAATTGACTTAAACAGCTTACTTGATTTATTTGAAGAATCTTTTATTGAACATTATCAGAAATCGAGATATTAGCAAGTTAAGTTATTTTTTGTACACTCTGCATATGTATTGATTGGTCGCTACATAAGCAGCGTGTGACCACCGACTATTCCTAGTTTTCGTCTAATTTTTTCTAATTGGTTAGAACAAGTATGCAAGATGACGATAGTGTGTGACCACTTGTTCTTAGTATATATTATAAAAAAAATATTTATTGAACGTATTATGTTGCGACTGGCTATTTGGCGAAAGTTCACGCAAAAAAAATTATTTAGTTAATATTCTGCATCTTGATTGTACTACTATTTCTTTCCAGGACTGTTTTTAGCAGGATCCTCAAACCTTTATTTTTGCTACTAGTTTTAAATGTACCAACGAATCAATACTTGACCAACCCAGTAATTCAAAAACAAAGGATATTTTCAAAATTTAAAAAATTTTTGTTAACAAGGGGACGACTTGTCCCACAAAATTTCAACCACCTGGAGCCTCGCAGTAACTCCCAAATAGCAATTTTCTTGTCTGTAAAATCCTATTTTTTTTTAAATTATGAAAAAATTTAGTATAAATTTGGGTATATCAATAAGAAAAATATTTTTTTTTTAAATTAAAGACCGTATTGTTCAGAACGCGGTCTACTAACCTCCTCACAATGATTCAATCTACTTGCAAATCGTTTTCGTTACCTCAATATTTTTATTCAAATTTCACTTTTTGTTATGATAAAAAGTATCTTAAAATGGAAGCTTCTGAAATACTAATATACATTTACTTTTGATTTGCGAATTTGAGAATTAATGAAGCCTACGAAAATTTTATATTTAATTGAAGAATGAATATAAATCGCTCAAAATATTATGGCGACGATCAGTGTGCTAAGCCTAAGACTGTTTAATAGCAATCCTCTGAAAAAGAATGTAAGTCACCAATACATTAAGTAGCTAATAAATAAGTTTGAAGAGACATCGATTGTACAATGCATAATTTTGTACCTTCATATTAAATGGTGAAGTAAATAGGCAACTGTCGTTATTAAAGTGAGGCTACTCCCCATTTATTTGTGGACAAAGATACACAAACGCTCCAAAAATTAAATGTTGAATAACATTTTAGAGGACCACATTGTATCACCACTATTTATTATTGACTCCATGATTACCGGCATATTGGAACATGGTCATAATCTTATAGCGGACTAATTAATTTTCGAACAAGATGGTGCACTCCATATTTCGATATTCATGTGCAACAGTTTTTTAATTAAAATTTGCCAGGGCGTTGGCAAAAGGGGTTCAATTGAGTGGCCAGACAAATCATCTGAATACTTTACTTTGGATTTCCCTTTGTGGGAACACCTAAAATCAAAAATATACGCTATTCATCCGTTAAAAGTAGATTGTATCAATATGAGGAGTTTATTTTGAATAATACCTTCTTTAGTTTTAAGATTTTTTTTTGGTATTATTGATATTCTTAAATGAATACTAAAATATAAAATATATCGAAAATTATTTTATAAATAAATAAAATGTAGGGCTGTATAATGAAAAAATCAAATGGTATGTTACTTAATCATACCTGATATTTAAAAAAAAATGGTGGTTGCTACGGGGTTCCAGGTGGTTTGCTTTTGGGTATAAATTTTACAATAAAAGTTGAAGTTTTTAATTAAATTTTGAAAAACTCGTTTGTTTCTTAGTTTCTGGGGGTTACATTTTCGTTAGTACACCCTGAATATTTATTTTACTTGTCTATTATTATTCATACGTTATTTGAATTTCCACAATGAATTCATCTTTGTTCTATAAACTTCAATAGTGGTTGTATTCCTTATTCTTCTCTTATTTGTGTATTTCAACTTCCATCCTCATGGTA
This sequence comes from Hermaeophaga mercurialis, assembly GCA_951812935.1. NCBI lineage: Eukaryota > Metazoa > Arthropoda > Insecta > Coleoptera > Chrysomelidae > Hermaeophaga > Hermaeophaga mercurialis. The sequence continues at coordinate 19,787,653 of OX638359.1, read as the reverse complement.
AAGTCTATTGTTTGTCTAAAGTATTTCATTTCAGCGATTTGTATTTCGCATTTTTGGTCGTTTGTTAAGAATCCGAGATTTGCATTCGAAGGCTTAATTAAGAATGGTATATATATACATATTTTGAGGATTTTTAGTTTTGTTTGTTTCGATATTTCTTCTTTACTAGTAAATGTGATTTCTCGCGTATTTCGAATCTTCATAATTATTTTAGTTTCTTGTTTTACACTTTATTCAAACTTTTTTCATAGATATATTTATTCATTTACTTGTTCTGTTTTAATATTTCCTATTTCTATTTTGGTCTTCTATTATCAGTATTTTTGTTTTATTTGTGTTTATTTTTATGTTTACTTTTTCCAAAGGTAGTAGTATTTTTCGTTTCCTGCTATTCCTGTTATCTAAAATTCTTTATCCAATAAACCTTTTCTTGACTTTTTGTTCGTTTTTTTTTAAAGATGTTGTCGTGTGTCCATGTTCAGATTTCTTATTGTTTTTTATTAATTTTTGTTGGTTCTGCATAAATATTACATTGTTATATGCTATACTATCTTTTAGACATTTTGTTTCGGGAACTTCTTTCTGGTTTGAATCTATTTGGCGAGTTTGATAGTTGGGATACTAAAATTAGTTTTATTCTCATGTTGTTAATCTGTTTATTTATTTTTACTAGTGTTTAGTAGAGTTATTCTTATGTGTTTATACACGGTTTTGAATTCTTTTCTTTGTATATCGTGGTTATTAATGCCACTCTCCACTCATCTGGTATTTTTTTGTTACTTTTCCATACATATTTCTCCCAGTTCTTTACCATTTCTGCAGTGATCCTATCTATTCACGGCGTCTGGGCATTTTTTAGTACTTTGACTACATTCTTCAGTTCACAGATTGTTATTATTTCAATTTTCTTTGTGTCGTTCCCTTTTCCAGCTTCATGTTCTTTTAATAAATATAAATTTCGTTTCATAGTTTATTTCCAAACTCTTGACACGATTTTTCTTTTGGTATCGCCATTAAAATAACTATATTCCTTTAATTTTTCTAATTTCTTTTTACTATTCTGGAGTATTGTTTGTTACATACTCCTTTTGTAAGTATTAATTTCTATTATTTCATTGATTCACGAAGCTGTTTGTTCTAATTTTTTACTTTGAGTATTAAAACAATTTGATTGAATTAGTAGTACCTACTTAAATTGAAATTTTGTTTATTATAATACGTTTCACAATTGTTGAACATCCCTTTATCCTCCGTTGCAAGTAGGACTTGCATACTAATGGGAAATTGACAATCCAACTGTTTCAGTTTGTCAATAAAGTTAGCGATCCCTGGATTTGCTTTACAATTAAAAATACGCGATTCAAACTAGCAATTTCATTATCATATTGACAAAGATGCGACTCTGTTATCCTTACGTAAATGAGTGGGAAGCATCCGTGGTTGATTTCAAATCATGCAGTGATAGATGTAGCGTTTTTATTATTATCTGTGGAAGTCAGGGGATGTTATTTGTCCTGTAAATGACACCTAAGTCACCAAAATTCGTAACTAGTATATTTGAGACAAGAAAAACAGGTGTCTCCTTTCATACTGACAGCGAACCGAAATCCCCCACAATTGGGGCGAATTCTGCGGGTTCAGGGGCGGGATCGTGTCTCATAATGTTTTTACGATGCTTGCAGATATCTCCAAAGCTTTTTTGGACCGAAAACCGGCTTGAGAGACCCTAAAAAGGAATGTTTTCATTGATAAACAATCAACCTAACCTATATGCCAGAGCTGAATTTTGAGTTTTGAAACGCTGATATCTCAAAAACGGGGCATCCCCGGAGGTTGGTGCCATGGAGACTTTTTCTCTACTCATCGAGATCTACTTATTCCCAAAATTTCAGCTCATTTGACCGGGACCACTTTTCCATAAGCTGTGGCCGGGGTCCTTTCTCCAAAAAATCAAGATCCTCTTTCTTGTGACTTATCTAAAGATCTGGCAGATAGTAGCACTATAATCTGCACAATTTAATTGTAGATACCTGATTTTTAAATTTTCTTTTTATTGATCAACCTACTTACCAAACGAGTGGATAATTATTTGAGGTAGCGACATGTTTTATTACATTAATTTCCTTTTTAAAATCATCTTTACTTACTGATACTGAAAAAACTCTATGTATCATTGAATTATAAATTATTTCTAAAAATGTACTGATTTGGTATAGATATGTTGATGATGTTTTGGCTGGTTCTACAGGTAGTGATAGACAATTGGATATTTTCTATAATTTTACTACTAACTTACATTCAAAAATAAAACATTGAAATTGAAGAGAACTGTTTTATAAATTTCTTAGATATATTTATCAAAAGAGTAAACTGTAATCTTCAATATTCAATTTATCGAAAACCAACTCATAAAATGTGATTCTCCGTTATTTGTGGAATCATTCTATGTCACATAAATTTACAGCTTATGATTCAATAATACATAGAGCTCTTTTAATATCAATGAGTGTGGATGCTTTTAAAACAGAAATTAATAAATTAAAACAAATCGTTCCTCAAATAATTATCCATTAAATCTAATAATTAGAATGATCAATAAAAAGGAAGAAAATGTTGCCATTAACATTATATTGCCCAAACAACTTAAAGAAAGCAGATCATACAAAACTATTACATATTATGGAGATATTTCATATAAAATATAAAAAATATACCTGGTACAACCTCTTCTGTAAAATCCCTTAAAGTAAAAAATAATGTATGTTCATTTTTATTAAATGTAAAACCCAAAATTCCTAAATTTAAAAGATCAAATATCTACAAACTAAATTGTCCGCAGTGTAATAATATCTATATTGTCCAAATCCTTAGATATTTTTGTAGAAAATGAATATTATTCTTAGAATTTCAAACATACGAGTATAAATGAGAAATCTGTCAAATCAAAATAAATGTTAGATGATGCTCGAATGAAGGGCGAAACTTTAGTCAAATAACTATTTTAAAAAAGCTTTGACATACTATGGAAATTGAAGATAAGTAAAGTTTATTTTTTATATTTGTTTTATAATATTTTTTGTTGATAAATTAATCCTTAGAAATATAATTATTAAGTAAATAAATCAAAATTTAATCAGATATTTTCGCTTAAAATAGAAAAAGCGCCACGAAGGTATATGTTAAAAGTTCATTTTTTTTATTAATTAAACTGACAAAATGTTAACGGCTTCAACGAAAAACAGGCTTGTTTTGACGGTATTGAATAAATCACTTAGCAATAATTCATCAGGACTCTTTTTGACCGCACTAAACAAATTTTGCAAATATAATTGTGTAAATGAAACACTGTAACGCATTTGTTCGGTTTAATTATTCGCTTTGTACGTTAGGGTCAGGTATTTCATTATAATGTTTTCATATGGTATTTCAGTTTAAACTTTTCAGTTTTTCATTTACAATTTTAAACTTTTCAATTTTCAATTTTTTATACAGCATTTTTATCAGATTGCTACCACAGGGGTATTTAAATCGAATAATAATAACACCGTTCTAATATAATGAAAAATAACGACGAACGGAAACAGAAAATATTCTGTTTTGTTTTGTCCTTTTATTCTTATTTTCAAGCTTGTAATATATTGTAACTCTGCATTATCTGCATTATCATGTCCGAACTAATTAACATATATCAGCGAATCTCGTTTCAAGTTCCTTTGAATACCGTTCTGCAATAAGTAATTTCTGAATATTTAATAAATACTTTGTAACAAAGTATCTGCTGAAACCGTCTCACCGGAGGAAGTAATTCCATCAATACGCCATTATCGAAGAAGCCTTAAAAGCGGTGCTATTTAAATATTTATGGCTCCGGCAACAACTTGAAACCCCGTTTATTATTTGGCTGTTGAATAAGTCGGGGATTTATTTCGAGGACAACCGTTTTGAAATGTTGGCATGTTAATTAAAACTGTAATTTATTATTAAATTTTATGCATAATATTTTGTTGCTTACCTTTGCCAATATTAATCAGAATTAAGGGAAGTTTATTACTTTGGCTTTGGGACAATTTTAAAATATAATGCGGCACAGAAATAAATTTACAATTACCATTTTAATATAGATAATATAGATTTGAAAAACAACTTTCGTACCATTAAACTATGGTTGTCATTATTTGAACAGAATTGTTTAATTGAGGATAATTTTTAATATACTGACAAAGAAGATAGTTTTATGATTTTTTTATATCGGTAAACTGACTTTTGTGTCAGCTTGAAGATTTAAATGTACAACAACTAACTAAGATGAATTTTATAGGTCAAAGAGTAGTATTTTATGGCTTACAGTAACTCTATAAAATGCATTCAAAATACGAGAGTGTCTTCGAAGAAAAGCGAGTAATACCGAAAACCAGAGCAATAAATAAACAGTGAGCACTTTTTCCCATTAATATTTGTTGTAGTACCTTGAAAACTACAGATAAAAATAAAATTTTAAATAATTCTACGTGTGTACTTTTATTTATCAGGAATGTGGGAACGATCTCAATTGAATTTGATATTTCTACATATACGCAAGTTAGCTACAGCAATAATAGGAATGCATCTGAAATGAATGAAACTTGTATAATAACAGTAAAACATATAAGAGCAGCGAGGAACGGAGTGAGTCGAGGTCCAACTTTATAAATATTTAATGTTTTATTTTCAAATTTTTTGTGGTGATTCAAGTATTAAACATTAGAAAAATGACCCCTACATTAAATTTTCTGACTTAGGTCAGGTGTGAATTTCAATAATGTTTTAAAAGATGGGATTTAAATTTCAAATAATAAATAAAAGACATGCGATTTTTGACAGTAGAAGAATAATTAATCTAGGCAATATCTACACGGAGAAAATAACAAAATATAGAGAGGAAAACAGACAAATTTGTTATTTGGAAGGATCAACTAGATATATGCCCCAAATGCCGACGAATGAAGGTTCACAGCTGATAATTGTTCATTGTGGTGAAGTTGATGGTGGATACTGAATGGAGTAAAATTATGTGGAAAGTAAATAAGTAACTGCAATGTAGATTAACACTTGAATATGGATTCTAATATTTTTGAAGAATGGTTCGAAGAGACCTTGATCTCAAATCTTTCTGCAAATAGTGTCTTAGTTATGGATAACGCTTTTTATCATTCCAGGCAGTTGAGGAAAATACCTACAAGAGCAAGTCAAAAAGAAGACATCTAAACATTTTTGATGGAAAACGATTTGTTCTACGAAGAAATATTTACAAATAATCAATTGTTTGAAGCACCTAGAACAAAAGAGATACGTTATAGAACCGCTTGCATAAAATAATGCCCATAGGATATTAAGATTACCTGTCTATTTCTGTATCTTCATTTCATCTTTTATTTTACTAATGGAATCAGCTACAGAAGCGAGTTGGTCGGAAAAATTGCTCTCCGAAATTTAACAAGAAAGTGGTCGAACTGAAAACTAAAAATCAAGGCTCCAAAATCACCAAAAAATATTGGAAGAAATATGTGGATAAGGTGATAAAAATCGATGAAGAATATAAGCAAAGCGGGAAATTTCATATTAATGGTGGAAACAAATTCATTGTAGATTTAGATAAGAGTGACAGTGAATATGAAGACTGGGAAGAAGCATTACAAGATGGAACGGAATAGTTCTGCAAATAGGTTTTTGAATCTGCTTGCACATAGCCAACTTGAATGCTTCCCTTCCTTAATTTTATCTACAATTCCTTTCTTATTTTTACTTAGTTTGTTAATAAACTATTCTAACTTTTATTATATTATGGAATTTTTGTGCTCGTATATGTATTTCTCGAACTATACTACGAACTGCAATTTACTTTACGAAGTAAACGCTGCACCACACAGATAGAAAATGAGCTCCGCGGTGTTATTGCCCGATTTTTCTATTTTCTAGCTGTACAGTACACATACTTCTCTAAATAAATTATTTTAATTCATTCGGATTAAACTTACCATGAGAAATAACACCTTCTTCTAAAAGTGCCTGCCACATACCAGCAGCCTGAATTCTGGTGTGGATGCTAGATGACAAACTGAGCAACCAATCTACAAGTTCCGTTCCAGGTGCGCACCGTCGCACCAACCTTCCTGATACTTTTCGGTCTTTCAAACAAGTATTTTGTGCTGGAAAAAACAAATAACATCAACGTAACTCATATAAGATCACCTGAATATCAGCAGACTCGAAAATTTAGAAGGATCTTTAAGAAATTTAAGAAGAACGCTGCAAAATTTACTTACATAAGAGCAAAGTTCTTAATGCCCATCCTATCCTTCCCATAGTGGCACTGGGTGCGTCAGTTATGGGTTCAGCAGGATTCGGTTGGTCTGGAGAATTCGATCTCCGAGGAGGTGGTGACACAGGTTGCATGCCGGATTTAGCATTCATTATCCCCGTTCCAAAACCTGGAGAACAACAAAATTTAGAATTTTTTAAATATGTAAAGCATGCTGGTAATGTAAAATGTTATAGCAGTAAGAGAGTACCATAAGATAATAAATATTTTGATTATTGGGTTATTATTAAGGATATTTTTAGGTTTGCCTTTTTCAGAGGGATTATCGTTTACTTTAGATTTTTGGATCATGTAGTAGAAAATTATTAACCACAAAGTTTGATTTCTCACTACTTCTGAGGAAACAGATTTAGTAGAAACATATTAGAAATGTAAAGTGATTTTTGTATTTGTAAAAATAATATATTTGAACGGTTTGATTATACAGGCGCGCTGATGAATCTTAGATCATATATTATGTCTTTCTATTACGGTTACGGCTATGTCTGGCGTTAATCCTCTGTATTCTGCTATAACAATGAAAGATGGTGAAATAATACGATAGTCTGAGAAATGCATTAAATTTGTTACTGAAGTTGTCGGAAACAATTTAAAATCAGTTACAAATATTAAAAATTTACCGCATGTACCGTCTATGATTTGCATACTAAATTAGGTAGTATCACAAAAAATTTTTGCGAATTTACTTTCTCTTATACATCAAATGAAGTTTAACACTGACAGCAATGTCCGAACATTTTCGAAAACGTCTAGATTTTTCTAGGGCCTTCTAGAACGCTAGAAAAATATATAAATAAGAAAAAAACCTACACTAGGAGGGTCGTGAAGTGTCAAAATTAGAGAAATAATGTCACTGTCATTCACGTCAATTTGTTTTGGAGACAGTTTGTCCTGTTAAATACATTTTTTAAAGCCATACAAGTGTTACAATATTTTTATAGTAGGATCAGAAGAAAATAGACTTCGCCTTATCCTCTAAAACGGAAACAAAATTGGAAAAATGTAAATAAATTTTGAGACGAATTTCAAATACACTTTGCAAAAATTAATTTTCTACACCTCAGGAATCCGTTCAACAATATTTTGCATATTAACTACTCCATCCACTCTTGCCTAAACTTTTATTGTTGTTATTTTAATTTCCTTAGAAAATATTTGTTTTTAACTTCGATCTGTAGAATTGCAGTAGGATTGCGTTCATATTAAAAAAAACACCTCATAAAAAAAAGACTGATTCAATAATGTAATGGAATTTAATAAAGTTATATTATATATGTGATAAGCACTAATGAAATGCGTAGGGTTCGTCTCGTCTTTATTAAAAATAATGTCAAGGAAAAAAGGCCATCCCGGCTATTTTATTCTCGACAAAAGGATCTAAAGAAATTCCGAATTTTCTCACTCATGACTTGAATAATATCTTTAGATTATAAAAAAAGCTAACATTTTATGAATTTGTTTGTTTCTTGATGATTTTTCAACACCGATACTTAAATAATATTATTCAGATTTTAAATAAAAGTTAATACAACGTTTATTAAAATAGTTTCTCTCTAGCAATGAGTATAATGTTTTTAATGCACAAAACTAATATAAAACTAATATTGTTCCAGAATAATGATACTGTGATTTTCATTTTAATTACAATTTACAAAAATTTTTACATGTTAAAATACCATTCCAAACCGACATAAAGTTGTACGAATTTTTATTTTACAGCTTTTGTTTATTTTTCAAATTTCTATATTTTACTGAACATAAAACGTTTGATGCAAGCACAACTACATCGTAAAAAAATAGAAGCGAATTAAATGCTTAAATAATACTAAGGGTGTAAATCTACCGTCGAAACGCATTAAACATTGTTAAACGACGTATTAAAAACTCCTGGCTCTCCTTATTTTCCAGTTGAGCTAAAATGAATTTCAGCGTAAACTTGGCTTATTACCTCCTATTAAAAATAAATTAGCATTTATTTCCCTTAAAAGAGTTAATGAGTGAATATGTGATAAAAGTATGAAATATAAAATGAACTGGTCTTTCTGATTATTTCAGATAGACTAAAAAAGACAACAACAAAATGGTTGCATATATTTTTGAAATTATTTAAAGCAAAAACACTCAACAGCGTATTTTTTAATGTGTCTTTGTATTCATTATAGTCTAAGTATCAAATTTTTTAATATACAGGATGAACGAATTTTATCCCCGCGGAGTATTGCGCCAAAACTACCGATATGTCATAATGAAACTGAAACTTTTTTAGACGGATATAAAAACTATATAAATTCAATCATTTACATAAAGTGCTCTATTTTCAAATTGAAAAATGTAAAAAAATTATTTCAAACTGGAGTTGATCTTGTCCATATTTTATAATTATTTTAAAATATTTATAATATAAGATTAAATTTTTTAAATTTTAAATACAAAAAACGTTGCTATTTTAAACGATACATTGTGTATATTATTAATATTTAGAAACCTTGTACATAAGCTTTTTATCGATTCTACATCTCGCGAGCTAGATTAAAGCGTTTCACACTAATTGAACTAGAAGTCAATTTATGACTACATTTTAAAATAAATTAAATTCCTACAATATCTCTTACCTTTCCTTCAGTTAATATTTTTAGTTTTCTTTTAATCAATTTGAACACGTTTGCAATTCTTTCCGGGGTTTGTCTCGAATATGTTTTTTAATATTTTCTTTTTCTCTTCACTGTATATCTTATACTTAATAAAATTACAAAAGTTGAAATCTAGAAGGGCCAGGTCAGCAAATCTAGCTGGCCACAAGGTAGACCTTCTTGTTCTATTGAACGATTGAAACAGATTTTTTGTATCAGTTCAGCTAGTTTTCTACATTTCTGTCTGTTTCTTCTATATCAGCAATATAAATTAATTATTTTCACTTTTGTAACTTTTAAATTAACTTGTAAAATTTACATTTTTATTACAGTTACTACCCATTTCACTAAATTCGTTTCCTTTCTATTCTTTAGATCCGCCTATGTTAGAAAATATTTATCCAAGATGGTACACATAGAATAAAATTGGAATATACAAATGCCAGTAAGAATTCTTGTAGTTCAGAAACTAAGAATTTTTCCAAGAACCCTTTTATATGAAAGTCACGAAAAGCAAGTGCATTTTCTTATAAATTATATTCATTGAATTAAGCGAATTTGTTGGAATAAAAAATATTTACCAAAGTAGAGTTAACAAAAGTTAACCGAGGATATCAGATGTGGAAATTATATTAAATTTATAAGTCAAATACGACCAAAAACATTGGGGAAACTTTCAACTTATGTATAGGGTGACCAATTCTTAAGTAGCTAGTAATGTTACTTGACTCATAGTATAATAAGTTTATTACCAGATTAAAATTCTGTAGAATTGTTAGAGGATAATTATTAAATTAATACAAAACCTGTTTTATAAATAGCAGAAGTAGAAACAAATTTAATATGTAATTAAGACATTACGTGTGACAAAATCAAATTTAACAAATAGGTAGGAAGTTTAGAATGACATTTTTTATATCTAAATCATCTCCCCCCTTTTTATTTGAAAAAAATAGGTAGTAGCTCTTATTTCAAGATGGTTGCAGGCAGCAATATATGTTATGATAAAACAAATAAATAAACACGTTTTATTTCCCAATTTATGTGCTTCGTTTACTGTAACAATGATTTGCAAGTTTTGTTTTAAGAACTTCATTCCTTCCGAGGGTTTTCTGTGGTTCCGAGCATCTATTTCTAGGCCTTTATTTATTACATTATTTCTTTTATGTTTTTTAACTATTTCTAATCACTTTTTGCTGTTTTACTTTTTTTTATTTTTTGATTTCTGGTAATATTGATTCAGGTTATTTATTTCCTCTATTTTCTTGCAATTATTTTTTCATTTGTTGTTTGAGTTGTCATTTGGTTTATTTGTTCTCGTTTGGTTTTGGTAGGACTTTTTCTTATTTTCCCACATCTGTCGAATATCTCGTCTTCATCCCTTATCCGCTTCTTGTTGAAATTTTCTGACGTATTATCATTATACATTACGTGAGAAAGTTGTTAAATAGTAAGATACCTCGTCTCAGTCAATTCGTCGAAGACTAACAATCTTCTCAAAACAACAAAATTTAATAAAACAAACTCTCAGCCAAATTGTATCAAAAGTTATTAATTTCTGAAGATCAGAGAAAATATTTCTATACGCCTATGTTGTTTGTATATCTAATCAATTTTGTTTTATCAATAATATTCTGTCCGGTTTTAAGCCACTTACTATGATTATCGTCGTGATTTATTTTTGTATCGATATTATTATGTTTAAGATTGATTTTGTTTTGTTTTTCTTTTACTCTTTAAATAGCTTTTGACAAGGTACTTCCTAGTGAATAGTTTAATCATTTATAACTTTCTTTTTCCACTTATATTCGACACTTTATATATTTACATTGGTCTTTCTCACTCCACCAATTATCGATTTCTTAAAACACGCACCTGCATCATATTCAAAAACACAATAACTGAAATTGGCCCCAAAAATTACATCCAGCACTAAAAAATACGTACCCATTTTCTTTTGCTCTTGACCATCGACCCAATAACATATTATTATGTTCTGAATTTTTGACCAGAAAACATCTCGTGATAAAGATAATTAATGTTTTGGTAATATTTCCTTTTATTAATTTATTATCATAACTTCTTCGAGGGGCAACTTAATATGGAGATAAGTTGATTTAAATCACCATATTTTAGGTTCCCTTACATGCCTCTGCTCTGTGTCGGTTCTTATACGAATTACCCTGTATAATAAACTATTCGGGATTTGAAATCCTGGATTTTTGTTTCTAATTCATCTTTATCAAACCAAATTTGAAAAACATTCAAATTTCTTCATACTTATAATCCTAATTGTAATAAGGAAATATGAAATTTACAGCTCTCTATGCAAAATTTATATTTCTCCAATTGAAAGGATTCAACATCGTTTCTTTATATTCGTGATTGGCTGTATTTTCAATTTAAGGTGTCTCAATATTACTTTTATGTTCGATCGTATACACAAAGTTTATTGAGCGGTTGTATGAGGCAATTTATTTTTAATCACATATTGATTTTCATACTTTTAGAAAGTATTCGTTTTTTAGTACTGATTCCATCTAACGCTATCAGTGAACCGTTGTTCTCAAGATATTTTGATTAGGACTATTAGAAATATAAACAAATTTAAGAGCCATTACCTTATTTTAATCAATCAATATTTTTTTATGTGTAGTAAACCACATAACATATTTTGAAATATAAAAAGACTAAAATTCATTTAAAATGATTGATTAATTCCCTATAATTACTTTGTCGTAATTTATATTCTCTAAACGACTCATCTAGGTAATTAATTTTATTTATTTTGATATTCATTTTGAATTTCATGGAAAATTAATTAACAAATTCAAATTCAAAATTTATTAGAAGCGTAATATCAAATGGACGGTATTATGTTTTCCATTTGTAATGCAATTAAAATTATAATAAAATAAAAACATGATGTCAAAACAATTCCAAATTAATTTGAGTTCGAATGAGTAGGTATGAAATACATATATCCATCTAAATATAAAATTATCATAAACTCAATAAAAATTATTATTTGAGGCTTATTTAAAACATAATTTTTTTTTATCAAAGGAAACTCAAAATCCTACCACAAATATTTATTAATAAACACAGATAACTAGTTTCGACTTTATATGAAGTCATCTTCAGGTCTGAAAAGATTTAAAGCTAAGTTACAAAATTGTACATTGAGAATATTTTTGTATTATTCATAATTTTTATTTCATCACCACATGTAACTTTTCATTAATATACAGGGTGCGGCATTAGTTCGTCGAAGTACGATATATCCATTATTATTGAAGTTACGAAAAAAAAGTTTTTACAAAAAGTGTATGCAGCCTTGAGATAATAATTTTAAAATGAGTCCCAAATATACAGTGTGTTCAGGAACGCAGTGCGAGACAAAAATTTTTATCGAAACTAGTTGTCTGTGTTTATTAATAAATATTAGTGGTATGATTTTGAATTTCTTTTGATTATTCCATGTCACCACATTTGAGTAGTATGGAGAAACTTTTGTATGAACTTTTTTGTTTTATTTTGGCTCTTTCTATCATTAGATGTCATAGTATGAAGACTTGTCTTTGTGCCTAATTTTTTTCAATATCTTCTTCCCAGTTTTTCTCTTTAGCTGTATTTTTATACCTTCTCATTGTATTCGTATTTCTTATTGATCTGTTCTTTTAATCCTTTCTCTTTTGTTGAGCTCCTTGTATAGTTATTTCCTATTGTTTTCGTTTGCTATGCTATTTTCTAGACAATGTTACTTGGTATTCTGCACAGATATAACCATTCCAGTTACTCTTTTCCTTTGACTGATTTTTCCCATAAATATAATTTTTTTGTGAAATGTAAAATAAACTTTTTTTCCATTTGTATAAAACTTTAAGAAACACACTGTATAATATTTTCATTAATTTGTTTGATTGCAAATATTAAGATATGAGAGTTTCTACCAGCTTTAAGACCACATTCTCTATCTTCTATTTTATCTTTTATTCATTCATATAATATGCATCCTAAAATAATTACTATTACTAATTGTCACGTTCAAATGGTGTAATATTGTCTCTTTCGGGTGCTTTTCTTATTTTCGACCGTATTCCTTATTTTTCTTCCATTGTTTCCATTTTGTCTAGCTTGTCATACTTTTCTTCTTTTCCTCCTCTTCTCATTTTTCTAAAATCTTTTAAAATAATTTTCGTCACGTCTCTACGAGTAGAACGTGAATATTATTCACCATTAATCAACCAGTTAGAAACCTTAAATTGCTGATGAATAAAAATGAAAATACTTTCGAATAAGGTACTCACTGCCGATATTTAGTTTTATTTTCGGTATGATTCAGTTTCGGGACGTTTTCTAGGGGTTACAAGAGTTTATTTGTAGAAATATAATTTCGTGGTTGCGGTTTTGTCTGTTCCTTCAGTTAAAGTGTATTTGAAGGTTCCAAACCACCAATAGGTTGTTGTTTCAATGCTGAGAAAACCCTTTCGGCTTTGAAATTCACGACCAGTACAAAACGCATTTTCAATTTAAAACAAAGTACAAAACAGGTTCATTTGCAATTAGTAAATAATAATTTCGGCATTTAAGTAAATACATCAGCTAGAAAGTTACTGTAAAGTGTTTTCTAATTTCTAAAAAGAGTTCTAATATCGAATTATGGTATTTGATTTTTTAAATAAAATACTATCTTAATAACATTATAGCATTATATACTTTAAATAAAAAAGAACTTGAATCGTTTCCTACTTTCTTACAAAGTTGTCTTATGCTGTTTTTATTTTCACGACCGGTTTTAGTTTAAATGTTTTAATTAAACCTTGGGTGTATTAAATTTTAGAGGGCACTATAGAATGTCATAAATTGCAGATTCTATAAAATCCACTAGAAGTATCCTATCATTTTCTTCTAGAAGCTAATATATAATACCAGCCGTAAACTAGCGAGGTTCTAGTTGGTTTTATGAACTATTTCACGTCTCGTAGGATTTATATCAAAATGAATAGAATCAGTTTGGTCATAGCTTAAAATTAAAGTTGAGATAAAAGCTGAAAATTAAAAGAAAAGTATTCTTCAGAAATAGATTCAGGTGTTGTCGACGGTAAAAGCATAAAATTTAAATTTAAATTTAAATTAATCTGGAAAATCTATGAAAAACGTGGGTTTATCACAGTGACGTAATTTCTCCTAGTTTATGTTCAGTTGGATTTCTGTTCCTGCTTCTTTGGCTCCTAGTAAACTACGACTAAAATTATTAATTCCGAAATCCGTTTATGGGTAAAAATTATTTATTTTGAATACTTTTGTACTAATTTGGTTTCATAAAACAGGTATTTTTCTAAATTGTATGATTTTCTACGCTACACTATCAATAATTTCTGGTTCTTTATCTGTGAGATCAAATAGTTTGGTTATTAAATAAGAAATAATAATACATAGTGGGACACTGAAAACACTCCATCCTGATATTTGGCAGTATTTATCGAATTTTAAGAAAATACTAAAACATGTCCATTTTTATTCCAAAAGAGACATATTTTCACGATACATCTATCATATGTCAAATCCCTCCCTTCCACGTGTCTAACCTCTTAAATTTAAATAGGGAGTATATCATGTATAGCACATAATTAGAAAGGCATTGCGATGGACTAATCAGCCACATGATCATCCATGGCTTTTCTTTTTATGTTAACCCTAATTTGTAAAAAAAAGTCAAACATAGGTGTTGCGTTTAATTTTTAAGAAGTATTAGAAGTCAATTAAATTATGACTTTTTTTACAAACATAGAGTTAATATCGAAAGAAAAGCCATGGATGATCATATGGTTGATTAGTCCATCGAAATACCTTTCTAATGATGTGCCACACATGGTATATTCCCGATTTAAAATTAAATTAAATCAAAATTTCCGTATCGTTAAAATGTGTCACTTTTGGAATAAAACCCGACGTGTTTCAGCATTTTCTAAAAATCTAATGCAGCGTTTCTTAACCTTTTTTGTCCACGGACCCCCTCCTTAGGAAATCACAATTTTAAGGACCCCCTTAATTAAAAAAAGCAGCAATAAATTTCGGACCATTTATTTTAGTACTACAAATTACAAAAAAATATACTTTTTCATATAAAATAGGTTAATGTGAAGGTTGGTGCTGCTTTTTTGCAATTAAATTAATTATATTTGGGTTGATGTTACTACTGAGTTGTAGTCTCAAATCGGATTCCACTTGTAATCTGTTTCTGTATTTGTTTTTAGTATACACAAGAGCAGAGAATGCCTTTTCACAGAGGTACGTGGTTGAGAAAAGCAGTAAATGTTTTAGTGCTTCTTCTGATATTTCCTTATAATCTTTTTTTACTTTCACCCAAAAACTTGATAAAGAGGATTCTTTGAAATTACGTTTCAAAGCTGAGTCACAGGATATTTCTATTAATTGATTTTCCTGTACCGTTGTTAAGCCAGTGACATCAGTCACGTCAGTGTTGAAAGGGTCTGCTATCCAATTTTTATTTTTATCAGGTACTGGAAAATAGTCCCGAAACGAAGACATCAAAGCGCGGAGGTGTTTAATCATTTCGTCTTTTACTTGTGTTGGCAACGTTGCTCCACCAGAGGATTCCAAAAACGCTGCCAGTGTAGGAAAGTGATTATGGTTTGTTTGAATTATACGATTAGTCCAAAGGTCAAGCTTTTTAAGCATCATTTCTATTTTTTCTTCAACTTGAAAGATGTTATCTCTCCCTTGTAGTCCCAAGTTCAGCTCGTTAAGGGCACTAAAGATATCAGCTAAGTATGCTGCCATTGTGAGCCATTCAAAGTCATTGAAGTGATCAGCATGTTTATTGACGCCGCGTGTAGAATTCTTCAAAAAGAACATTCTGATCTCATCTCTCAGCTCGAAAATACGCGACACAACTTTACCACGAGACAACCAACGCACTTCAGCATGCAATAACAACTGCTTGTGAATGCTTCCCATTTCTTCACAAATCATACCGAAAATACGGGAATTTAGAGGCCTAGCTTTAATAAAATTCACTACCTGCACTATGTCATCTAACACTGCCTTTAATTTTTCTGGCATATTTTTAGCAGCTAATGCCTCTCTATGAATGCAGCAATGATGCCAGATAATAGATGGATTCATCTTCTTCACGCGCGCCTGAAGTCCTATTCGCGTACCGGTCATAGCGCGAGCACCATCAGTGCTAACTGCCACACATTTATCCCACGGTATTTCATGAGTAGACATAAAGTTGTTCAATACTTCAAATATTGCTTCACCTGTAGTATGCGAAGGCAGAGGCATACAGAATAAAAAATCTTCACTTATACTATCGTTGTATTCGTAACGAACATATGCAAGCAAGTTTGCGTCATTGCTAATATCTGTGCTCTCATCTAATTGCAAAGCATAAAATCTGCTCGCTTTAACGTTCATAATCAACTGCTCTTTAACATTTCCTGACATTTCATCAATTCTATTCTTCACTGTACTGTTGGATAAGGATATAATGTCCAATTCTTTTGAAGCTTTATCTCCCAACATAGCAGAAACCATAACTTTAGCGCACGGTAATATTAATTCTTCAGCAATAGTGTGAGGCTTACCACTTTTTGCAACTAACAAGGATACTTGGTAAGAAGCTAATACAGCACTTTCGTTATTGGTCCCAGTAGCAGTCTTAATCATTGTTTTTTTGCTTCGTTCTAATTCGGAGGCTTTAATTTTGAAAAATGATTTAGATTTCTCACTATGTTCTTGGTGTTTTGTTTCTAAATGACGTCGGAGTTTGGCCGGTTTCATCGACTCATTCGACAAAACTTCATAGCATATGACGCACTGAGGTCTTTCTTCACCGTTTAAATTAGTACTTGTGAAACCTAAAGCTAAGTATTCGTCGCAAAACTTACGACGTTTAACCTTTGAAGTCGAAGGTTTTTCATTTGCTACGTCTAAAGCGGAATTATTTGGTTTTAACCAGCGTTTCATTGTCACAATCAATTTACAATCGTAATTTCGATATACTAACGCAAAACAAAACAAAACAGTGCGGGTTAGCGCAAGTATCGTGAGTGGGGGAAGAGAAACGACCCGCACGCGCACAAACATTTCACTCATTTTACTTAAGCAGTCAGTCTTGGACCTGTTGGCTCACGTTTGCCTTCTTACTTAGTAGCATGGCGTGCGTAGCGATTACACGACTTTTGGTGGTATTTATTTATGATTGTTAAATGGTCCATAGATAGGACTGCGGACCCCCATACATATGCTCGCGGACCCCCAGGGGTCCGCGGACCACAGGTTAAGAAACACTGATCTAATGAATAATTCAAAATATGAGCGTGGACTGTTTTTAGTGGCCCACTCTGTATATTTCCTTTCAAGTGGAAGTACGTTTGAAAATTTATCTTTAGAAAATGTAACATCAAAAGTTTTTCTTATATATTATGTAAAAAGGTTTTTTCTCACATATTTTTTACAAAAACCATCACGAAGAAATACAAATAAATATGAACTAGACATTAAAAAAATTAAAAAGGAAATTAAAATAAATTGATTTCTATATCTTCTACGAAGATAGACCACAAACATACTTAATGTGCTTTTAATTAATTATCTACTCATCGATAATTTTTTAATGCTTTCAACGCATGGGAAAAATATGGGACAAAACTAAAAATGACTTGTTGCACAACCAATTCTTTTTTCCAGTATCTTAAATACGGATTTAACTTATTATTGTTAACATTAAATAACCAGAGAGCTTATATAAAGAAGGAGTAAAATTACTAATTAAAATTGAAATTATAATGTTATAAAAATCAATATTGATTACGAACCCTATACCATTTGTTTACCTTATTTTGCATTCATACACAACAGCAAATATGGGATTTATGTACGGTTTGTCACAGAAGTCCTACAGCGAACTGAAATCACTGGGTGGCTTTTAAATAAAAATATTGTACGACCGCTTAATTTACACATTCGGCATGATCGTCTGCCTTAAACTGATTTAAACTCACCGGGAATTACAAATAATAGGCTATATAGAGACAACCCTTAAACCAGTGAAGTGCATTGCCAAACAAAAATAGTTGGGACGTATTGAATATAAAATTAAATTTATACGAAAACAAATCAATCAATCAATCATTGATGTAAATAAACTTACAATAATTGAAAACTTAATTAATAAAATTTAATCAACTAATTTTGTCGTTCAATTATTTTGGATAAATAATAATTTAATCGTGTCAGAGCAGAGTCAATTTTGTATTCAAAATTGCATTCATGATCCACGAAGTAATTAACAAATGTAAGTAATCTGCATTAAAAATTCCTGAGGCAACTGTCCTATCTCAAATTAAAATAAGCGATTTTATTATGATCGTTAATGTGTTTTTCAAATGTCTGTCATTATTGAAAAATAAGTATAGTACTGACAAAACAAGTAGGACTGAATGCTTCAGTTAAAAATCTTCAGCTTTTGTATTATGTTTTAATTTATATTGTGCATTACATAGAGGTTGGACAAACCCTCGACAAAATTCCTTAAGGATCTATTTGATCCATCTCTGTATAGAATAAGCCCTGCTTTATTATCTATTATTTTATTATTCTTTATTATTTTCAGTTGGTGGTGATCGGTTTTTCTCTAAAATCAGATTGATGTGTTAAAATATTTTTTTAATGGTAGATTATTCACATGAAACTTCAGGAATCTTTTAGCGAAACTTTATTCAGTATATTTGTAATGTGTCATTATTACTACTACCGTTTTCTATATGTTGTTTTTATATTTCAATTGAAAGAGATATTGATAAGATAATTGAGATTAGCTGATGGGGTGAGATTTGAGGTTAATATCTGTTATTGCACTTAGAAAAATGAATAAAGCTGATATAATCTGATATCCCGATAAAAATTGGGTTCTGCCATTTGATAATTAAATGGCACCACCAGTAATTCTCTGATTTCTGGGTAGATGGGAGACTATAGAGATGTATAATTTCCCAGGGTTAAACCTTTTCTAATCCTTATTCATATCTGATAAATTCTTACAAGTAAGGAAAAAAAGCTCAAAAATCCTGAACGTAACTACATTGTTGTTATTTAATGAACGAAATCCAGTTTTCCAAATTAAGTCTGATAGAAAATGAACTACTTCAAGTCACTGATTTTCTTATAGTTTTTAACAATGAAGGATTAATATAGAAGATTTACAACTATGGTTTATTAAACTTTAATTTCTAAAATATTCTATACATAAAATCAAGTAACTCTATGCCACTCCTGTGATGGCATAGGAAATATAAATAGTGACAGAGGTTGATGTTTCATTAGGATTTTTCACTTAACAACTTCTTAATCATTTATAGTGACAATGTTAATAAGTTTGATTGATGCTAGTAACATAGTTAATATATTGTGTTATAAAAATAAGTATATCATTTTGTTCAGAATGATTCTTTTCGAAGGATCTTATGAATAATATCTTAGATGTGTCTTCGTTAACAATTGAGATAATGTCTACGCACATATTTTTTTGAAGCGTTTTTTGGGGGTTACTTTGGGTTTTGACCAATCAGAGTTGTTTTATTTAGTTTACGTGAATTAGCTGACACTTTGAAATGTTGTCAGTACATTAATAGTGGAAGATGTGGCCAATTATTTTGATAAATTAAAGATATAAGGAATTTTTTATGGACTGAAGGTTTTTCTGTATAAATTTCATTGGAATTTTGATCAAATATTAAGTACGAATTTGTTCTAATGGTTGATTTTAGTTGTATGGAAGAAAATATTTATATTTCATTCATTTTGTCCAGAAATAATTCTGCAGAAAACATATTAATTTCTCTATTTTAATTTACATTAACAGATTGTGACAAAACATATCAAAAATTACAAAAGCTTTATTTTTTGAGATGTTTCTCGTCAAATTTTTTTGGTGTCACAACAATTAGTGTCAGTTTAGATACATTACTATGATAAAACTGTTTGGCTAAAATTATTTGTTTGTTAAGTTAGAAGACCACTACAAAATATTTTTTTAATATAAAAATAGTTATTATTTTTTTTACTTGGATGTAAATGGCTTACTGAGGTCATGTCGCTTTACATGTAGGACTATTTCTGTCAATTAGAAACCAACAGTGAATACTCGAGTGAAGAATCAATTTCAGTGTACGGAAACCGATTTTGTTTATTTAGAACTACTTAATTTAGTGTATTTTCGATTATCTTTTTATTAAAGAAAAAAGTTTTTAGTGTCTGGGATCATTTTAAAAAAGCTAGCAGCATATTTTAAAATCATTTTGATAGTTCTTGTGGCTAATTAAAATGATATTCCAAGCAACAAATTTGGTGTCAGGACCAGATATTATAGAAGCCGGAACTTTATAAAAGTAAATTCTTCAAACCTGTTATCTATTTTTTAACTTAAAAAGATTACTATTAAAATAGTTTTTCAAAAGATTACTACTTTGAAACGGCAAATCTTTGAGGCTGTTACTAGTTTGTGGAACTAAATTGAGACTTACAAGATATGGTACTTTATAATTCTAGGTAGCGGTTCTAGCAACGTACCTGGAATAAGCAAGGGAACTTAAAAGTATAGAAACTTTAAGTAATATACATAGAACCCGGGTACCCCCCAGTGGAAGACTGTAGACTAGAAAGTAACCACTGCTTTCACATGCCACGAATTATACTTAAAATAGCTACCCTATGGTATTATTATACTATTTAGTAACATCAAGTTTAACAAAATGGCTTCCAAATTCTAATTTAACTTACACCTGTCAATTGTCAATAGATAAAATCGATTTTTCAACTTTGATTAGGTATCGGACAAAAATATCGGTTGCTGGAGAATCCGTAATTTTTCATAAGCCATTGTTAAGTTGCATGACTATATTTTTTTTCGTAATATAATATCGATACCTAGAGTATCGATATTTTTAAGAATAATTTAAAAATATTTTCAGCATCAAAATATTTAAATGTGTAGTTCAATATGAAACAGGATATAGAGAAATTGTATTTTATTCTTCAAAACGTATGAATATGGTAAATTTTTAACTAGCGTTTGGTTCAAATTTACTTTTTTGTAAATGTACTTATAAAATGGCAAATTAGATCTTGGTGGCGAGAAAAATTCGTACTGCACTTTATCAGGATCTTTGTAGTAGCAAAGTAGAAGCTGCTACCATACAGTTCCATTAGGATGGTCCCGATTGTTATTTTATCGTAGCGAATATCTTAAAAGACATAACGGTTGGAATTTGCCACCTTGTAAATGGCTAATATAATATAGAAGTACCAAAAGGTACTTTGAGATACATAGGTACCATTTAAAAAAAAAAAAAATATCACACCATTATTTTTAAGTTCAAAAAGTGTTAATATAATCTTATTTCCGATAAACTAACAAAAGAATCTTAATATACTTTCTTCAATTATACATTTATACTAATATAAAAAATATTTATATAAAAAAAAAAAAGAAAATTTGTTATTATATTTTAAATATTTTATATTAAATATGTGTATATATTGAGGGCGCTTTTATTTTTTCAACCTAATTATCAAAAATTTACTATAAATTTTCATTTGTTTGTAAAATTTGTATCCGATATGAACAACACATGAATTATTTAAATATTATCAATTCTGGTTATACCGCCATATTAAGTATAAGTATTAAAAGAATGATGTTATGGAAACCTTAGTGAATGGAATAACAAGTTAAGTTGAGATAAGTAATATTCAGAAATATGAAAAATAAAGACAACAAACATGGAAAATATCGGAAGTGAACGCTAGTATACGGGAACTACCCTAAAATGTTTCTACAACGTATCCGTGAGGTTCCATGAAAGTGCAGTTAGATAAATTGTTTTGTTTAGTTTTGGAGAGCAAGTGCATCGCTGCTTTCAAGAATTTATATTAATTTGGTCTTCTTAACATCAATTGTTGCTGTAAGTATTGTTGTAAACCGAATGATGATGAAACGCAGGCATCTTTGCACATTTCTCGGAACTGGATACATTCCATTTTGCTTAATTATTTAACCGCAAGGAAATTTTGCTCTCGATGGATACAACATAATCTATTCATAACTCAGAACATGTCAACTGGTGTAAAGCAATATTGAATAAACTTCCAATAAAAATGATTACATTTTGGTAGCAAAATTTGGTCACATTATTCTGGAATATCGTTGAACAGTAAATTTGAAATTATATACAATAATTTTCTCACCCAAAATAATTGATCAGTGATCAGTGTTCATTTTTCAACATGATAATGCAACATTCCAAACCTTATGTGCAACAGTTGATTATTTGAAAAGTATAAATGTCGAATTAATTATCCATCCGTCTCGCAGTGCTGATTTGGCATCAAGTGACTTTTTTTAGGTTTCTTACAAATAAAAATAAAATGCGTGGACAACGTTTTTCCTGCCCTGAAGAAATATTTCAACTTCTGAATTGAATAAGTGTTTTATTAATTTGTTTGAAGATATGAACGTAGAATGTAATGGGGAATAATCTTTTTGCAGATAAACTTTTTTTCTCATAGCTATTCCCATATTTATCCGGCTGGCCCACGTATTTTCCCATAACCCAATGTAAGTATACATACTTTTAATTTTAATCAGTGTCACATTAATTCCCATAATACAAGAAATTATGATAAATTTTTGTTAGTATAATAACGGATATTAACGTCAATTCTCAGTAAAAGTTTGGTCACTGTGTAATCAAGATGCCGACACAGTTTCAAAATGTTCTTTTTATTTTGATAGCTACTTCTGTTCGAATGATAAAAACAATTTTCCATTCCTTTTGAATAAGTTTTCCCATTCAAATACGTGTTCGTCTTCAATTACTTGAATGCTCTTTAAGGATATTTGTATTGGTAGATTTTCCAAACCAGCTTTTTATTGTTTTTGTGACGTTCCAAAATAAATCAATAATCAGTTTTACAGTGATTTGTCAGAAAGACATTAGTAGGTATAATCATTTTTAACCCTTTTAATTTTTGTTTTAAGTAGACTGGTGGCATTGTATAATTTAGTTTAGTCTGTTGGAGTTTTAGATTCAAATTCTATTTTTAATTTATTATATTATATATAGATCATCATTGACCGCTGATAGCCTCTTTACAGTCCGGGAGTTCTGACCCTAATTCCTCCCCCGTAGACTTGTCACTGAGTCGGATTCATTCTCTGACAACCGTCATGGCTTCCAGCAGAGTTTTCTATTAGTCACGACCAACCCTTGTAGTGTTTGTGTATGGTGGATGTGTGTGGGTTTGATTATATCTACGTGACACACCAATATAGTCTGAAGAATCGCGGTGAATTATTCAATAAATGAGAAATCGAGTCGTAGTTATGCAAAACGATTTTACAAATCGAAAGGGAATTCTAAATAAAATAAAATATTTTTGGTTAAATGAATATGATTTGGAAGTGCCCGAATAAATAAATATTATAAAGAGGACAAATTACGTGATACAAGACTTTAAGGAAATTGAAGCATTAGAACTTTCATTTACATTGTTTGGGTTTATATAAATAGAAATAAATTAAATTAAGAAAAATAATAAAATGGAATACAATTATTTCCGTATTTTCTAAAATATATTCTAAAATCTTCTATAATGAGCTAAAAAAAGGATCTAGTAAAATATAGAACAAAGAAGATATACAGGGTAGTTCAAAATTTTCGAGCAATACTTCTAGGGGTGATTGTTCACCTAAAAATAAAGGTACCTTTTTATGTACACTTTTTTCGTATACTCAATACTAAGGACACAAGCTTTTAAAGTTAAAAAAAAAAATTTTTAAACACCTAAAAATGACTGAGAAAATAAATGTCAAATTCTAAACATGGAAGCTTTCTATAAAAATACTTATTTTATGTTATTAATCATTTCATCCCTTCTGATTAAGGAGTAGTTTTTGGTGGTAAATACCACTTATTATGTCACATTTTATTTAAATGCATAATTTAGCATAGTTTAGTAATTAAGTTTCCCTGGCCCTTTTTATGCAAAAAAGTACTCTTGATTAGTCTCGATAAATAGCACCTTTTTCGAGTAATTTGAACTTAGAAGTAGAGGTGCAACTTGCAAATAATAATAATAAAAAGTATCCAATAAGGCAAGTAGGCTTTGAAATCGATAATAATGGAAGGCTAGCACATCAAGTATACCTTGAACGCTATTTACATATTTATATCAGATATCACTGATCATTATAGTCCTTTTATTTTTATATCAGACTCATCCAATAAATCAATCAAGTCAATTATTACTGATCAAAAGAGGTATACTGCTCTAAATTTAAATTTATTAAATGATTTGATTAGTAAAGAAAACTGGGCAGATGTACTAAGAAACGACACACAAGCTGCTTATAACATTTTTATTAATAAAATACGCACTTATATTAATAATTCAGAAAAACCGAAACAGACTCCTCAAAATAAAAAAAAAATCAAGCCCTGGATTACATATGGTATTATCACTTCCATTAAACACAGGGATTATTTAAAAAAAAACTTATTTAAAAACTACTCAGACGAACTAGAACTTCAATACAAAAATTACAGAAACAAAATAAATACATTAATTAGGAAAACAAAAAATGATTACTACAGAAAAAAGGTGGAAGACACAGACAAAGACTACAAAAAAATCTGGAAGGTTGTAAATAGTATAACAAGATATGAAAAAAAAACTAATCACATCGAAAACTCAATTATTATAAATGATAAAAACGAACCTGTAAGTAGTAATAAAGAAAAAGCAAATATGTTTAATAATTACTTTATAGAACTGGGTGAAAAAGTGTCAAAAAAAATTAATCAAACCACTCTACCCGAAAATTTCTTAGAATCAGATAAAAATAACTCCTCGAGATTCCTGCAACCTGTTACAGACAACGAAATTATTATATTAATATCTAAATTAAAAAATAATTCTGCTCCTGGAACTGATAAAATTTCAGCTAAAACAATAACACATATCCACAATTATATTATATCTCCTCTAAAACACATAATAAATCTCTCTTTCACAACTTCTAAAATACCTTCCCAATGGAAGGAAACTGTCGTGACACCCGTATTTAAAACAGGTGATACAACACAATTTAGTAACTATAGGCCTATATCTGTCATAAATAACTTTGCCAAGATATTTGAACAGGCCTTAAAACATAGAATCATAAATTTCTTTAACTTTCACGATGTAATCACAGATAAACAATATGGTTTTATTCAGGGCTCTAATACTGAAAATGCCATAGCTGATTTTCTGGCCGAAATTGTAAAATCCTTAGACGAGTCAACAAAATGCCTTGCGATTTTCCTTGATCTCGTCAAGGCTTTTGATACCGTCTCACATGCAATTTTAATGGAAAAGCTAGAACATTATGGAATCCGGGGTTCAGCTCTACATCTCCTTCAAAACTACCTTGAAAATAGAATGCAAATAGTAAAAATAGATAACGAACTAAGCACAAAATTAAAGGTTAAAACAGGAGTCCCACAGGGAACAGTGCTAGGTCCTATACTATTCCTAATATATATAAATAACATAGCTAAAATACAAAATCTCGCATCCAGTCGTATATGTTATGCCGACGACACAGCACTGTTGCTTACCGGGACAGATTGGAATGCCCTAAAAATTGCAGCAGAAAGAGACTTAAATAAACTACAAATTTGGTTAGACCATAATCTACTTACCTTAAATGTAAAGAAAACTAAGTTTATAGCTTTCACCCCCACAATTTCAACTCAGCCACCACCTGATTTTCAATTAAAACTACACGAATTAAAATGCATTAATGTAAACAATTGCTTATGTCCAGTATTAGATAAAGTATATTCCATGAAATATTTAGGTATTGTCGTAGATCAGCATATACGGTGGACAGAACATATAACAAATGTCAATAAACGATTAAGAACACTTATGCATAGGTTTTATATTTTAAGGGATGTATTATCAAGAAAAACTTTAATAATTCTTTATCACTCGCTTATTGAATCTATTATAAGATACGGCATATTAATATGGGGCGGTGCTTTCAATAGCAACTTAAACGAACTCCAGATCACTCAAAATACACTTATTAAAATTATATTTAAAAAAAAAACTATATCCCACAGAACACATATATAGCGAAACGAATATTTTGAATATAAATTTAACTTATGCTTTTCAGTGCATAGTCAGAGTTCATAACAACAAAAATAGATATAAACTAAACAATATCTGTTTTACAAGATCGACAGTTAAAGATAATTTCTACTTTCAAACATTTAAAGAAGCCATCACGCAAAGAAGTTTCCTATTCTTTGCCCCCAAACTATATAACTCCATCCCACTTGATCTTAAAAATATAATTAAGATAAAAAAATTAAAAATTGAATTAAAGAAATTTTTCCAGTAAAACAGTAATATTTTTATCAGAATATTAAACTTTACTTGATACAGAATTTACTAATAATCTATAAATATTAAGACTACATGGAAATACCTCCTCCACGGTTTCCTTTCTCCCTGGTTTTAATATTAAATATATTTTCATTTTTTTATAATAATACTAAAAACGCATTTCTGGTATCAATCCTCAACATATATCCTATAATTTTGTAATTCTTCTTTTAATTTTTTTTTTAAATTTGCATATTTAAGTACGCGAGCTTAGGTTAGGTTAGGTAGGTTGACATATTTATTTTTCTTTTATAATTACTTTATTAAAAAATTTTAGGTACACATTATATCGTCGGAGAAGCCTCAACTCCGACTGCACACAGGCAATGCTGCCTAGGCAAGTAGGGATTTTGAGTGCTTGTTTAACAAACAAAATGTTTTTGAACTGTATATTTAGTTATTGTACATTATAGGAACAATAAATAAATTATTACAATATTATAATATAAGTCTTTTCTTTAAAAAGTTACTCTTAATGTATCATCCCAAAATTGATCGTTATTGATAAATTAAAACTAAAAATTTCAAGGAAATTCAATGGACAAAAAATTAAATATCTATTATTGTTGGTTTCGAAATCTACTTGCCTTATTCACTTTTTTGTTATTATTTGCAAATTGCACGTCTTCTTTTAAGTTCAAAATACTCGAAAACGGTGTTATTTATGGAAACGTATCAAAAGTAATTTTTTGCATAAAAAAGGCCTGGAATCTTAATTTCCCAATATTTAAAAAAAAATCTGACGTAATTAGTAGTACTGACCGCCAAAAACTTTAAAAAATCAATTTTTATACAATTTTAGAGGCTTGTACCTCCCTCATTATTGAAGTTTCGAAAAGCGTATATATAAATTCGAAAAAAGTGTACATAAAAAGGTACCTTTATTTTTAGGTGAACTATCACACCTAGAAGTTTTGCTGCAAATTTTGGACCATCCTGTATAATTGTTAAAACAAATATTTGTAGCTGAAAAAGAAGAGATCGTATGACTATGAATAAATTGATAAAAAAGAAAATATAAATACATCTAGGAATATACGGAAAAAAGATGACGTGATAAGCGGGAAGAAATAAAACATTGAAGAAAAATATAAACAACTACCATAACAAATTCAATTTTAAGCTTGAACTGAATTTTAGAATTCGCTAAAATAATAAGTACGAAATAACGAAACCATACATCTTTTTTTAGGTCTCACCCTCGGTAGGTACACGTAAGATCTGAGCTAAACAAATAAAGATATAAAACATTGCTGGACAGATGACTGCCGAGGGGAATATAAATTTCCTGAAAGCCGACTAAAATTTAAAAACTGGAGAATCTAAAATGATTTATATTGAAATTGGGACTTGCCTCACCATCTTGATCTATTTGATTTTTCAGTAAGTACTACTGGCAAGATAACTCAACAAAGCTGCTCATTGGCGTCTTCAAAAGTGCATTTGTCACAGGAATATTTTAAAAAGATTGTAAAATCCTAGAATTTTAAAATCCACAAAGTAAACGTAAAAACAATTATTATGACAAAAATACAAATCCGACCTTCCAAAATGTTTATAAAATTGTATTCTAGTTCCAAATTTTGGGAATCAAAAAATATGTATATAACATGAAGCATAATGAGCCCTTTTTAAATATGTAATTAATATGAAAATTCTGATAATACAGGGTGATCAACTTGTACTCCGAAGTTTGACAGTTACAGATATTTATATTAAAAAAAATGATATTTTCAAGTAGCTGTAAATTCTTTGTTAAACATAATAGACTTGAAGTGTGATTGAAATTAGCTCGGCAAGAGGTTTATAAAAATGTAAAAATATACGAGATATTCTATTAAAACAACATAACTTTGATATGCTGTGACCTTATGAGAGACTCTGTATATTACGAAATAATTTTAAAATGTGAAGCTTTACTCTATCTAGACCTTTTATTTAAAACATTCTTTCCTATTTCTCAAGATAACGGAGATATCAAACTTTGGAGTATAAGTTGATCACCCTGTATGTTGTTATAAATACTTGTTGGTGATTTATTTGTAAGAGCTGGTTAAGTCAAATATATGACAAATGACTAAAATTAAACTAGCAAAATCAACAATATACTTTGTCTTGAATGATATGAATTTCTTGAAATAGGCCGATTTCCTAGTGGAACGCTTTGTAAAATTTGGAATATTTTTTAATAATGCTTTAAAAGATTTCACTCAATTATTAAATTTAAAGAACCAATTAAAAAGTTTTCCAACCAGGCAAAGTAGCTTGATTAATGAAATAAATGAAATTGAATAAAAAAGAAATTAGGATAATAGCTACCAAAAAATAATCTAATATTTACCTCATATCAAATATCTATTGATGAAAGCATAGCTAAAATATCGCTGTTGTTATTATTTTAAGAAAATAATAAGTTAATGGAGAATTGAAATAGAGATATATTTTCAAAAGTTGGTCCATTGGACTCTAATGTGGTAACATGGAATGATCAAATGAAACTCTCAATCAAAAAGATAACTAGTTTCTTCTAAGCCTAAAAATTTTTATGTAACGTGAATGAAAATGAATACATCACTGAAAACAAAGATAAATTAAATGTGGTAAGGAAATAAATCATTACATATATATATATATATATATATATATATATAGTAAGAAAAACTAAACACAGTTAATAAATAAAGTTAGAATAAAAACACACCCCGAAGTAAATCTAACCGTGTACGATTAGAACTATGAAAAGTTTGGTTTGGTAAAAAACCAAAGAACGTTTAGGGGTAAATAACACACAAAAAAGGGAGGAAATAAACAAAGTAAGATTGAGGGTAGGATAAGTAATGTCCACCAACCAATAACCAATGCACTCTGGTCACCTGAACATCCAATACTAAACATTGACATTAGTAAGTGAAAAAAATGAATATGAACAAACAGAAGACAAAATTCCATCAATGAATGAAACTAATTACGAGTACCTTATGTAGTTTTGAATATCCTCAACAAATTCAGTACACGGAAGTAACTCTAATAAATGACGAAAGAGGTGCAGATGAAATAGAAAGAAGAAAACAAAGTCGCAGGTTCAATTAAAAAACAGTGAAATCCAAAAACTGCTGCTTTAACAAAATACACAAAATGATAAAGCGAGTTAAAAATACTGAAGGAAAATGGAAAGTTAAATTTAATATAAGAGAAATGGAAAATATATTTTGAATATGTTTCATAAATTTGAAATAAGGTTAAATCTTAATAATGAATAAAATGTCTTATACATTTATATTGTTAGTGGGTATAATATGTCTATACGCTCTTCTGTAATTATACGTAATGATCTCAAGGATGTCCTTTATTTGATCTCTGTACAATACTTTTATACTCGTACGTTAGTTGCTTATATAGAATATTTGAAAAACTTACACAAACTGAAAAATCTTTCTATATTCTTAGAGGTTAGTTCAATAAAAATGTTTTAAGGTTGTAAAGTTTATTCGACGTATTTAAAAGAGGTCTCCATTAACATTAAGGATTAACGCACGAGTCCCACTAGTGGACTAGTCTAGGGATTTTCTGGTGGTAAAACAATTAAGGCTCTTTGCGGAATCATTCTTTAACAGTAATATCTATTAAGAATTTGAATTGAACCACCGTCTATTCAATGATTGGTTTAATGAACCAAATATATGAAAATCAGATAGGTGAAAGGAAGGACTATAAGTTGTAAACCTTCCCCTTTCACACAACTAAGCAGATCTTGAATCGTCTGAGCTACATTAAGTCGAGTATTATCATGCAGAAAAAGAACACAATTTATTAGTATCCCGTGACATTTTTTCTTGATGCGGGCACGTAAGCTTTTAAGGCTTAGGGCTCAGGGTTCTTTAAAATCTTAGGACAGCACACCTTGGTAATTAAAAAATAAGGTCAATATTAATTTTCCTGCTGAAGGTTGGCATTCATTTTTTCTTCGCCTTTAGAGTTTGGGGATACTTTCACTCCATAGATACTCAAAGGTTTAGATTTTGGTTTGTAACGATAACACTAAGACTGATCACTCGCAACAATTTGATGTAAAAAAGCATTACCTTATTCTTGACAGTGCACAAAATGTTGTAAAGTCTTCTGGCGATCAGTGGGCAATCGAGAGATCTACTGATCGGCAACTTTGAGATAGTTAAGACTATGAATGATGGAATAAAGAGTTTTCATGCTGATGTTCAACGTTTGAGAAAGCTCTTTGATGGGTCTATTTGTGCGTAATACATTTTTTCAGCTGTCTCACATTTTCATTTGATGCTGCAACAAGTGCAGGTCCGGGTTGAGTCAAATCTTTAGTAGGTTCTTTTCCTTGTCTAAATGTATTTCATCATTTACATTCAACTCAGAGCCGTACGAAAGTAACTATAGTCACCATACACAGCTTTCGTTCTCTTATAATTTTCTATTGGTTAACATCCTTCAGGGGCTAAAAACTTAATAACCGCACGAAGATTATCTTTGGACGGATTTTTTTGTAGACTCCATTTTTTAATTCAATCACAACATTTCGAAAAGAATAAACTGCAAATAAATTCGACATGTACCTTGGTACCACTTACAAAAACAATATAAATACATGAATTTCGTTGTCATAGCAATAAAACGTGTTTCTAGTGAACTATCGCCATATTATATATATTAAACTTTAGATGTCTATAAAGTAGGAAAAAGAAGAAAAATTACTGAAAAGCGAACAATTATTTTTTTAGTTTGTTGTAGTCTTTTCTGCTCCTGTCCTGGAATGACTTTTTATCTTCCAGAGGGAAAGAATATTTAAAGTTTTCGCGAATTCGATTTACGCAAACAGGACGTATTTTACATTTTTTGCTGACGGCTAAGAATACGAAATGGATTTAAAAAGACGTTTGAGACGAAATTTAGAAAGAATCTGAAAAGGTCCAAACAAAATATTTATATTTGATAGAATGTCATTAAGAGATTTAATCTCGACAAAAATTCAATGGCGTTAAGAGAACTGTAAAATTAATGGACGAATAAAATAATTATGAAGAGATTTTTTTATAATTTTTAATGTTTATATATATATATATTTAACTGAGTTAAATTAGATTATTTTGAAATTTGACTTTAAAAACAAGTGAATAATGATTTCATTATTCAATGGTAACAATTTTATTATTTACTAGTAAATAGTAGACTCAATTTTAAGTGCATAATGAGTAGTTTATATAATATTTCCGAAAAAATTTGCATAATTTTTTCAATGGATGGAATTAAATCAAAATCAAACTTACCGTTTTTGAGTTTGCAGTTTGACACCAAATCATTCATCAGCTCTTTATTTTTCTGAAAACGTAAAAAACAACACATTTAGACCAAATTTCAAATACATAACATTGAATGAAACGTTATTTGGCACGCTATTTCCCTATTGCTACTACCGATTTAGATACGAAGTAGACACCAAAATAAATCGAGTGAGTCAAAACCTATAAATGAAATTGACATTTTAGTTGTGGTTGTTTTGTTATTAATTTTATCTTAATACTATTTCGCATACAATCGCAAGTAAGACAGCGTCTTTCAGTGGCGGCACAACCTAAACCGAAAATCGAAGCGATTCGAAATTAATTAATCAGCAAAAATACAGGATATGGATACTGATTTTCTAAACTTCAAAAGATATTCGATTAAATTAAGCCGAACAACATCAGCATAATAGAGCATAAAAACGATAGATTCCGTTAAATTGTAAATTAGCATTTACTTAAAAATAAATAAATTACGTGCTACCACTGTATCTTATCAAATTGATAACTTTCTATTATTACAAAATGTTAGATGGTATTTAAAAACTAAGTATTAAGGTATTATTTATTTAGTATATATAAGGATAAAATAATACAAAAGTTTTTCTAGGTTTAGTAAGTCATTTAGGCACACTCTCTTATATTATTCATTATTTTGTTCAATAGTATTACATATGATAATTTTTCTGTCAGTACCCACAATTCGCTTTTTGATAATAACGTGTAGTGAAATGATTATTAAATTATCATTTTGATTTTTGTTTTGTCGCGTTTCTTTGCTATTTATTTTTTTCAAAATATTCTGTCAGTTACTGTACCTTAAAATATTTATAGTATCTACTTATTTACTGTTCTTCTCTCAATATTAATGTTTATTTTCTTCTCTTCACTGGATATAAAAATATTTTAGGGTATTTCTGTGCATCAAGTTTCCAATATTTTAATTTTTAAAAGTGTTACGCAACTTGACTAATATAATAATTTGATTTTACGTTTTTTGGTCTTGCCAGTCGACCTACAAAATTGTTCATTTTAATAAATCCAGATGTTTGTAGAATAGTCGTTAAATCAATTAAAATTAAGTCCTAAGATATAATTTCATCACGTTCTTCGTTAATGTTATCCTAAACCATATGAGGATTACTACGAGAATATACTTAAAGCTTTGTTATTGGAAATACTAATATTTTTTTCTAAATCAGCATTATTATTGAAAATAGAAACGCGAAGATAGAAGATTAGTAAATTGAAATATCCAAAAAATATTAAACCTACAAATAACAAAAAATATATCTTTGCAAATACTATAAGAATATTTCAGTATTTGAGGTAAAACATGATATAACTAATTGTGCATGTGTGCTGTAGTAGTTGAAGAGACAACTAAAAAATTTGCATAGCGCCAAATTACACAATAAATTGTAAGCCGATTTTGGTTAGATAATTACCCGGATAAATTATAGTTCCTTAGATTTCTTCAGATTGCAATCCCAGTGATATTGATCATGATTGAAAAATTTTACCAGGTTTTCCTCACCAATAAGGTAAATGGTACCATCAATCATCTATTAGTGGCAACCGGGCGCCATGACAAATAATAATAGGCATCCTTCCTCCGCACATTAATATAATTGAGGTTTTGTAGTAGGGGAGCAGGGAGTTTGTTATAACCTTTTTAGAAAAACGAATATACCTCGATATCTATCCGCTGAATTACCACTAACTGATCATTGATTGAAACTTTAACTCTTCCTGTATCAAACCAAATGCAAAAGGTTTTAAAAATATTGATATTTGATTTACATCAAAAGTTTTTTTCCAAAAAATGAAATGTTACAGAGGCAGGTAGTAACAGTAAAAAAAATCGGAACTATGACGCAATTGAGCTTTTATTTTTTTAATCCAATGAAACTCGAAATCGTACCACAACAAAAATGATTTTTGTTGTGCAACATGGAGAACCTTTTGTATTTTATTTTTTTATTTTACAGAAATAAAATTAAACTCTTACAACATATTTATTAAACAATAAACTGAAATATTCTTCTAAAAAATGATCAATAAAAATATTTAAATTTTTAATTATTTATTTTAGTTCTTTAGGCTATTTTTAATCAACATGGCACTTTATATCACTGTAAATGAAATTAGGTACATCTTAAGAAAGTCTAGTAATTATCATTTTTGAAAAACAAAGTAGAAATTATTAATTTGAATACAAAAAACTATTTGTAATGCCTCTTCAGTAACAAAAATATATTTGTTATTACGTTTAGTATTAAAGTGAGTGATATTTTGTGTTTTATATAAATTTTGCACCGCAATAAACTTTTTCGCAAAAATATTTTTGGAGGAAAAAATATTTATTTATTACTAATAGTGTTGTTATTTTTTATTGGAGAAAAGTCATTTTGAATTTATATGTGTGGAACTTGCAAATTAAAAGAATACACTCCACTCGAAGAAAATAACTGCTCCCACATATATATAGATTTCTACAATCTCTTTTCTGTCTTTTTAAATTTTTTCTTCATGTTCCATTCTTAAAGCTTTCTTTTCAGAAGTATACGTTAAAGTAGTTGATTTTTTGCGTTTGTTAATTGTATTTTGTTTTCGCGGTGGCAGCTTTGGTAAAGGTCTAATCATCGATGGTGAAAAATCGTTCTGTAAACCTGAGCAACTTGAAGTTGGTTCCTTCGCAGTTTCGACGTGACGTATAATTTTCCTGGTGCTTATTTTTGCAATTCTATAGGAACTCATGGCGTCAGTGTAGCTTGCATAGCATCAAGTTCAACTTTTGTAAGATTTTGTTACAACTAGCCCCATAGGACAATTTTCAACATTTCTTAGGATAACTATTAAATGAATTTACTAAATGTCAAAAAAGTTAAACAAATTCAAATTTTGAAAGGAATTAGAAAGGAAATGTTTTTAATTAGTTCATATAATTTTACGAAAATGAAATTTTACGTTTCCTAATTAAAATGCACCCCCTACCAGGCCACTGGCCACCATGACGTAATGGGGGGGGGGGCGATATAATGGTAAGATTAGGTCAAAAATAAGTAAATAAAGTTTTAAATCCCGGTAATAACACAGTGTTACAACGTATTCAGTATTTTACGGAAATCATTGTATATCACGTAATCATTCGAGAAATATTATCTGCTTGTTTATCAAAGCAGGAATTTTAATTAAAGGATTTTTGAGCACTCGGTACCATTGATTAATATTTACTTAAAAAAGGACTAACAGGACGACCTATAATTAACTCTTTTTGATGTACCTTAACGAACCCTTATTAAGTTTTATTTATTGTAAATATGAGTTCATTTGTTTAGTTAATTAGACATGAAATAAAAGGTTAATATTAAATTATTGAAAAAAATATGTAAGCCTAATGTAGGCATCGAATTGTACTACTATTTTAAAGCATTTTGGTTACTTGATTAGTTAAATTAAAACTTATATTGTTTTGTTAATTTTAAAAATACAAAACCATACAAATATTCCCCTCTTAACAAACTTGTGATGTAAAGTTGTAGGATTGAACAATTTAAATCCTATTTTCGAGTTGATCGAACACTGCGATATTGGTTTACGGCCTTTGAAGTTCAATTTTCTATCTGAAATCTATATTTTTGGGACGGAGTAAATAAGATTGAGTGTATAACTCGAGAACTTTGATCTTTCGAAGTAAAAACTTTTCTACGATGTCTCAATAAAACTACATGTTCTCAAATAGGAAAGCTTTTATACCATACGAGGTGTGTCTTCAAGGTCATTGATTTATTTTTTGAGTAAAAAATATGTAACTAAAAATTACCAGGGATCACAGTTGATCTAAAGAGGGGCGTATTCAGGTTGTTTAAATTCAATGTGACGATTTGTATGAACATTTGCTAGTGACACATTCTTTATCCGTATTTATTTTCTTTCTAATGTGTATATCTCACAGACGGAAATTTATATTGAAATTTAATTTCTTTTTTTCTTAAGAGTTCTTGGATTATTAAAGTAAACGATAAATTATACAAAGTTAAATCTGTGGTACTACTTTTATATTTCTATTTTTTATATTAATATTATTACGTATTGGTTGTTTTTTTCGAATAATAAATGTATAAAAGAATCTGAATATTAACTTAAGGGGGTTCTTACCCATTAATCGAAATTAAAGAGGCTGAGGAAAAACACTTTATTTATCTAATGAAAACAACTAAATTATGAGGGCAACTTACACATTAAATAACCAATACACTTAATAGCAGGGATAGGCACTATCCACTTCTCGATCATCCGAGAACCAAAATTTGACTAACCAAGAAGACCCTAATGTTTATTAATTTTGATGACTCTACAAAAAATATTTATTTAACATTCGTGGACGGCCTTGTCCCATAACTCTCACTCACGTAATGTTAAATAAATAAGTCAAAAATAAATTTTATGTACAGGCCTATATTTAACTAAATCCCTGTATATACTATCGTAACAATATTTTCATATGATGCTTATTTCGTGAAAGATTTCTAAATTTAGAAGTAAGTAAAATTTTACTCAGTGGTAAATTTTTTTCCTTTTTGAATCGAAAATCCATTTAAAAATAGAAAAACACCGCTGACAGTCAACAGAAGTTAAACTTACATATTTAAAATAACTAAATGGAATGGCATGCCGTAGACAAATCATTACTGAACATCCCTCTTCACATTTAATTCATACTTTTTCTTCCAAACACCCATCATTTATAATGGATACTTCTGGCTAGCTTTCCTGTACCAGAGTTATATCAAAGGCAACTTTGTCCAAAATTCTAAATAACACAGAAGTGATATATTTGAATTTTGTAATTTCGACATTGTCAACACTTGGTACGAATAATTATTTTTGACAAAAATAACTGGTTTGATTCCATTTTCTTCAGATATTCTAGTGGTTGACGTAATTGCGAGAGACTCAGTAGGAAAAGTAACTTTTTCGAGCATATTTTCTAATCTTTCTCTTTGCATTGATAACATAATTCACATAATCTGTGGTTAATATAATAAGGCTCTTAAAATTTTCTGTTGCATTGTTGCCCCAAAATGTTATTAAAGAATGAATAACAAAATCTTACATGGCTTGTCCTGTGACATTGTTAGATATTTGTTGTTTATCAAGGGCCAAGAACTCGATTCATTTTCATAAATTTTCTTTAAAACTAATAATAGTAATAATTATAATAATAATTTTTATTGCTTCTTATGAATTATTTTCATTTAAATAGCGAGAATACACAGTCGTATAATAGTTTATCTAAAAAAATAACAGAATCCAAAACTACCACCTAAAAAAGGAAATTAAAAGCTACTCATTCACAAAAAAGATAGTAATTTTAATATCCCAATAAAAAATTAACTATAGCCTTGATACAATGTTCTTAGTGATTATCCAACAACCTACTAAACTGGTAAAAGTTACGCAGACCGTATAGTTCTGATGATCAAATATCCAGATTAAAAAAAAAATTATTCAAATAATTACTCATTTCTGAACTCTTCAGTAAAATTATATGATTTGCAAAGTTTCAAATTGATCTTTTCTTCTTTTTTAACCTGAAAATAATCAGCATCAAACCAGTGTCCGTGTGTGAAAAAAAGGTTTCTGAATAAACTACATTTTATAGCTGTATGTTTTATAACTAAACATATTAGAATAAAAATCGTATGCATTAGTTTGAGTTACAACTCTATTACAATTTTACAAAATGCGCTGGTCTGGTAATCAACAGTCGTAGGATACAATTTAGCAGAAATAGACTTTATCTGGTTACTTTTAATAGAAGTGGAAAAATGGGAAGAATTACAAGACTATATCTTTAAACAGAAGTATCATTGGCGTTGTAAAAAGTATATTGTCTTGGTTAATCATTACAAGAACGAACATTAATGAGTAATCGCTTATGAATTCAATAAATCCCTCGAGAGTTAGTTACCATATCGAGACTTTTCCGAGTCAGAGAATAAATTTGTATTTTCAACGATAACTATAGGACAATTAAAGTCACCACCGAATAAAAACAGTACATTAGGGAATTCCAAAAAGATTTGGCTTATAAGAATTTGAAAGATGTTAATTATTTCTACCCTGACTTTGTAGAATCTATCCATTATAAATGTAACACTTTTTAAATATTATTATGATAATTGTTTCACCTGTCAGCATCGTCATATAAGATTAAAGACATTGGCAAGCATTACATGTACAGGTTTGACTTTGTATTATATGTAGATGTTTTAACTAATAATATTCTTTTTCTAAAATATTTGATTATTATGTTTTTATTACAGAAGGCAATCTAATAAAGGTGAGGTTAATTTCTATAATCTTATTTGACGAAGCAAAAATGTGAAACAATTGTCCCAAGAATACTTAATAAAGTCTTTGAAAATTGTTGAATTTTAAGATAGGTATATTTTATATATTTTATCTTTTAGATTTATTTCAAACTATTATACTAAAATCATTAATTGAAATTAAACAGACGAACAGTATGGATTTCTATCTAAAATGCTAGAATTTAAAGAACCAATAATAAAATTGTCATGGCTCATCCTGTAATATTTTTAAACATTTGCGGTTTATCAAGTACGAAGGTTGCTATTTATGTATTGAGAACTGGCAACACTGGTGTTGCCAGGTGAAATCTACCATTGCCATCATAAATTTTGACATTTTTGACAGTATACATACTCAGAACGTTTTGACGTGCCAATACTATTTGTGTTGTTTACAGTAAGTTGAAAATCTCATCTCGACCAAAAAATGGAATTAACTCACGAACATTTTCGAGCTATGATTTATTATGACTTTCGACGTGATGTAACTCAAGAACAGTGCATCAATCAACTTAATTCAACTTTTGGCGATGAAGCACCATCCAAATCCTGTGTATATCGCTGGTACAGTGAATTCAAATGTGGCCGTAGTTCGCCCACGGACGAAGGTAAAGAAGGTCGTCCAAAATCGGTCGTTCTGCCAGAAAACATCGATGCTACGCAAAAACTAATTGAAGACGATCGTCATGTGACATATCGTGAAATCCAGGCATGTTTAAGCATTAGTATGATCAGCATACATAAGATTTTGCAAGAACATTTGGGTTTTGAAAAGCTATCTGCGCGTTGGATTCCACATTTGTTGACAGATGCTTAAAAAAAGGCTCGTGTCGATTGGTGCCGTAAAATGATTAAAAAATATAACTGTTATGGATTTATGGATATGAGCCAGAAAGGAAAGGCAGTTTGGGTATTTCAATGTGAAGAAAATCCAACAAAAGTAACTCGTTCTCGAAGTGTTAAGAAACAAATGGTGGTCTGTTTCTTCACGAAAACCGGTCATGTGGCACCTGTGTCTTTCGAAAATCAAAAGATCGTTCATTCAGCGTGGCATACGGCCATTAGTTTTTGGTAAATTGAGAGAATCCAATCCAAAACGACGAATTATTTTGCATCATCACGACAATGCGAGCTCACATACATCAAGTGAATCAAGCGAGTATTTGGACACACAAAAGATCGAATTGATGGATCATCCGCCTTACAATCCTGACTTGACACCTAATGACTTCTTCTTGTTCCCACAAATTAAAGATAAACTGCATGGACAACGATTTTCATCGCCCGAATAACAGTTGAGGCCTTCAAAAACCATATTTTAGAGCTATCATCTTTTAACTGGACAAAGTGCTTTGATGGGTGGTTCAATCGCATGCAAAAGTGTATAAAGCTTACAGGCGAATATTTTGAAAAGCAATACATATATTTTTGATAAAATTCATTTGTTTGTTCTTTCTATTCTCAATACATAAATAGCAACCCTCGTATCAAGTAGTTCATTTTCATAAATTTTCTTGTAAATGAGCAATTTTTCGTCCTCTGAAATGTATCGCCCTGTCCACGATGCTTAAAATGGGCTATTTTGTAAATAATTCCTCAATTGTTCTAAATTTCTTTTCTGTAAACTTCTGTGAAGTCTGTCTCTAGCTTACTTTCACTTGGAAATCTGAACGATATTAATTTTTAAATACAGTAATCTTAACAAAAATCTTTTTCAAAAATTTTTCCTCCAGTTTTTTCTCTTGATGTGTTCTGGATTTCACGAGCTTCGTTACAAATGCTTTAAATTTAGTTCTTATTGTAACAATACAATTTTCCTAATACACAACACGTTCTTCAGACTGCAGGTTCATATTGTCTTTAATCCAAAACTCATTCAGGGTATATCGACCAGATGTTAGTGGTAGCTTTATAAAATCTCTATTTACTATCAGTATACTAATATATATATATATATATTTTTTTTTTCTACAAGTTTTTGACTTTTAATTTTTTAATTGCCACATTTAATCAAATTTAAGTTAACTAAAGTGTGTCAGAGTGTACTAGAGTTTTATTAAAGTTCTTATTTAGTATTGTTGTTATTTCTGTTTTTACTTGGTAAGTTTAGGTTTTTTGCTTACTGTATAAAATATTGATTTGTTTCCTCAATTCTAGATCTGATGATGACCCATGGAGGTCGAAACTAGTTATCGTTTAATAAAGTATTT
The DNA here is from genome assembly GCA_951812935.1 of Hermaeophaga mercurialis. Taxonomy (NCBI): domain Eukaryota; kingdom Metazoa; phylum Arthropoda; class Insecta; order Coleoptera; family Chrysomelidae; genus Hermaeophaga; species Hermaeophaga mercurialis. The sequence continues at coordinate 19,747,237 of OX638359.1, read as the reverse complement.
TATGTAGCTTCATTTTGGAATTTTATTGGATTTAATATATATGTATATATGTATAATATTAAAATATATTTCTACTAATTTAATATAATTAGCTGTATCACAGTTCACCATTCTTATACTAACTTGTTTGCTCGCAAGCGAAAATGAGAATGTTCATGTTTCATTGGCAAATACAAATATAGTCGGTTAACGAACTAAGAATTATTTCGTGGCAAAGAGGCAAAAACTATGTCGAATGTTGAAAAAGTTTCCTCCACGCTGCCTTAGAAACACTCTAGGCAAGCATCTAGACGACAGCCTTTTAGGAATTCGCCCTATTTTTTTCCAATCATACCGACACGCTGTCGTCAGTTCGTTAAGTTAAATTAGAAAAAATATTCATTTAGTTCGAAAGTTAGTACCTTTCAAGAATAGATAGGAACCGGGATCATATAAAAATTCCAAACAAACTGTTCTTTTTTAAAATATTAATACAAAAAATATATAAATAAACACATTGTAACAGAATTAATCATATCATTTCAATATAACCCAAAAATCTCATAAAAGAAAAAAAAGTTTCATCATAAAAGCCAAAAATCCGTTTTCCCGTTTTCATTGGACGTCCGGTATGTAAGCAGATAAATAGACATAAGTAATAAAATAGATACCGATAAATAGTACTTCACTAGTATGTTTTTTCATTTATTTATTTATTTATTTTGGAAGCATTTTGCGATTACACATTATTTTTATTGTTTACAAACAAACGATAGAAACTTATAAACAAAATTGTTTTCTCGTCGGTGGATAGGAAGAGGCGGGCCTGTATCATGGCCTGCAAGATCGCCTGATTTAAACCTCCTTGATTTCTTTTTTGGGGATATTTAAAAAGTTTAGTGTACGCTACTTCTGTAAATAAAATCAAGAATGTCATCAATTTTGAGCTAATGTAGGAGTTTTAGAGATAGTTCGAATATCCTTTCGGCAGAGATGTCGCCCCTATTTGGAAATGGGAGGAGGGCATTTTGAACATCTTATCTAACATTCTTTCTTTTGATTTTTTTTATTAGTTTCTATCGTTTGTTTTTAAATAATAAAACTAATGTGTAAACGCAAAATGTTTCAAAAATAAATAACTCTCTGTATCTCCAAAACCGTCAATTTGCGACCCACGTTTATTAAGACTTTTTCATTTATTTTGGTCCATACTATACCTTGTTCAAATATTCGATTTTTTTAACAGCCTGTATTATAATAATAAATAAAATGGCGCAGTCAGTAGTATCCCGATAATATCTAAAAGTTTTTTAAGTACCAGAAAAGGCTTAAAAACGTAGGTTTTCTTGAATCTTTTCTAGCCCTCTACCGATGTAATTAAATCGGATTTAACAAGACCACTCGGAGGCAAAACCGTTTTATCGAACTGCCTGTCTGCTTGAATGAAATTTCTTACCTCCCAAATGAGTCTAAAATCATGCTGTTCAACCCTCAAAAGCTCGCAAGTTGTTTGGGTAACGACTGTGCTGTCTCTCGGCAAATCTTGCAGGATTGATTCGCCAAATGTTGCTCCGATTCCCAATGTGCACAGAGCTATTGGATTCTGGAATAAAAAAAAACAAGATTCAGTCGAGAGATTTGACGGAATCTCTGTATGAAGAATAAAGTGGAAAATCTGTAAAAACTTCTTATTTTTGCGAAAGTGAATTTGATTCTAAGTGTTTCAATAGCGTAAAAATCTACAAATAATTTCGTAATCTGTTTGTTACATTAAAATTAGTGCTATCTAAAGAGAAAGAACAATATATAGGGTGTTTCCACAAACTTAAAATTTGTTCTCATAAGACCCTCTGGTCTGTTATAAATTTCGAACTCCTGGTCAAAAGTTACCATAGCTCCCATTTTCTATTTTTAACCATTTAAGTAGATAAAATAGAGTGTTGAATAAGAACTTTTTGATATTGGGCTCGAATCCATTTTAAACATTTCTTATAGTGCCCAGATTAAGAAAACCAAGGTATTTTGCACTTATCAATATCCAAAAAGATTCTCTTGAATATGTGATACTTATTGTTATATTATAAGGTGACAAATGAGATTTTTACAAACAAAAAAAACACATTTTTGTTTAAAATGTTTTTAAAAGCAATTCTATGTACAATTTAGGGCTATTAATCTTGCAAAATGTATAGTAAGAATACTAGTAGAATTAAACATAAAAAAATTCTACAACAATCCCAGAAATTAAAGAATTTAGAAGAAAAAGTACGAAATTAAAAAAGAAATTAATAGTGATATTTTAACTTTAAAAACTATAAAAAATAAATTTACAAGTAATAATTTTACAGTTACAAAATCAGATAAAGGTAGTACAACCAACCAAAAAGTTTTCAGATAAGTTTAGGGACTAGTTAATCAATCAAATTCCCTTTTTAATAACTATGATAAAAAACATATAATTCAAAAAAATCCTCAACTACCAAAATTACAATTAAATTACGTAAAGGTACAACATTAAATAGGCCTGTAGTTTCTTATATCAATACTCCAAATACAAAATTAGCAGAGTTTCTTAATAAAACTTGAACTAATTATGGTTACATATCAAAATATTCAGTGAAAAACTTTTTGAATTTGATACATAAATTAAATACACATAAATGAAATGAAAATACAAAATTAGTTTAATTTGAATTAGTAATATGTAAAATATTTCTCTGTGAATGTTTTCCATTAATAACTAAAATTTATAGAAACAAAAACACATTAACCCAAATTTCAGTCAATGAAATTGTACACCTATTTAATGTATGTATCAATCAAAATTATTTTGTTTTTGATGATAAATTTTATACTCGAAACGAAGGATTACCGATGGGTAGTTCAATGTCACCAATTTAGGCAAATATTTTTTTGGATAATTTATTACAAAAAAATTTTGATTCAAATATCTCTAAGACATGTTAATAATGTTTTGGCTGATTTAAAGGTAATGATAGACAATTAGATTCATTAATTTTATTAACAATTTACAACCAAAAATAAAATTTACTGTTAAAATTGAAAATCACAGTTCTATAAATAACTTAGATATAAATATCAAAAGAGTAAACTTTAATCTCAATATTCAATTAATCGTAAACCAACTCATACAAATATGACTATCCCTTATAACTCAAATTACCACCCTATGTCATATAAATTAGCAGCTTATAATTAATTCAATGATACATAGAGCCTTTTTAATACCAATGAGTAAGGATGATTTTAAAAAGGAAATTAATATAATAAAACAAATTGCTACTTCTAATAATTAGCCATAACATCTAACAAATAGGTTGATTAATAAAAAGGAAGAAAAGGTTGGCGTTAACCTGATCTTTCCGAAACAACGTATGATGACGGGTCATACAGATCAATTACATATTTTGGAAATATTTAAGACAAAATATCAAAAATTATATCTCGTACAACATCTTTTAAGAAGGAAATAATGTAGGTTCATTTTTATTAAATGTAAAATCAAAAATTAATAAATTTCAAAATCGGGTATTTGCAAACTAAATTGTCCGGTTTATAACGCCATATATCTTGGCCAGACATTAAGAAATTTTAACATACGGTACTGTGAGTACTTATAGATTAAAACAACCAGATAAGTCACATTACGCAAAACACCTCATTGTCACAAAACACAAACCTACACATAATAAGGCAATGGAAACAACAGTGGAAGTATTGTAAGTACATGTAAGTGACAAGAAAGAATAACTTTTTGGAGGAATATGAAATAAAGAAACACCTAAAATATCCTCAATATGCAGTACTGAATAAACAACTAAACCTGAGAAGTTCAATTAACTTAGATCACCTTTTGAATTAAATAATACTAACTAAACATATTTTTAGAAAAAGAAGAATATTGCTTAAATATAGTAATACGTAATACTCCCAATAACAGAAAATATCACAAAATTTATAGCTAACATTCTAAGTAAACACAAAAATAAATATGTATATACAAACAAATTAAGATAAAGAAGAAGTGCATCACATAAAACTACAGAAGCCTTAGACAATATCCTTATGACTTTTATAAGCATCGAAAATCACAGCTACATTTTCATTTTTTTTACATTTTTTATTTATAATCACAAACCTTACATATATTGTTGTAATGACTACACATATTTACCACAGGAGATTTTAGCAGCACATTGGTGCGACAAGGTGGTTTATATAATAATGATCGGTTGTCAAATTTATTTACGTTTTTAAAAAAGATCTGTCAAACTTCTTTCTGTCTTGGAAAATAGTATATTGTCAGATACTGGAACCTAGTTAGGCTATAATACGTATTAAAACGCTTTGGAAGACTGTGGAAAATCAAGAATAGTATTATTTACCTTTTCATATTTGTTATGAATAATTTCCATAAAGAGTTGAAATAATTAATTTTATTTTAGCTTCATAGTTTTAATAAAAGTTGAAAATACCAAAGGAAAAAAGAGTCTACTTTCAGCATATCATTTTCACCATAATTCATTTTTTATTATATCCACTATATTATTTGTTTACTCTTTTTATTTTGTCATAGCCACGTCTAGTTTCACGTTCTATGTAAACTCTGTTACTGTGTTCCCTACTTTAAAAATAATAAAACCAACATGCATACTCGACCAGATATCAATCAGTACTTTTATCTTTCTACCACCAGAAACATAAAAATTGTAATTTCAGCACGGTTAGAGTGTATCGTTTAAACAACTAAATAATCACAATAATAAAACAAAATAACATTTGTTTGATGTATCTGGTCAACTGTTAATTTTTCTGGAACCGTAATCAAGCATGCTGCGTTTAATATTAAAACACAATAAATTCATTAATATTGAAAAACTCTAATCAATAAAGTCGTCGGAATGATGCACATTATGCACAGTATGTTGTAGTTGTTCTGTGTAATATCCACGACAATTTTAGATAATGACTGTTAATATATTATATTTGTGGCATAAAAAAATACCGGATACATTATTGATAAAAGTAGCAACAAGAATTGGTACAACAGCGGGACAGTCTCCGTGGAATATAAAAAATGGGAAAATTTTCATACAAGTTATAATACTTTTCCTGTTCAACATCGTCGGAATTTTTATTATGGTCATATCTTATTATTACGATGATAGTAAATCATCACTTGCAATAATAGTCGATATTATGGCCACATTCTCCAATTTAGTACCGTTCATCTATATAGAAAAACATGGAAAAATGTGGAAGCAATTATTCGGACTGTTTTCATATATAGACGAAAACATCGGTGGAAGTCATGTTTCTAAGACATTTTTCTTCATAAAAGTTACTCTTTGGACTGGCTTCTTATTTAATACCTTGTTCTCTCAGACTACGAATTGGACAATTAATCCAACCGTCCAAATCGTCACAATTATTTACACGTGGTATTTGGTACAGCAAATGTTTGTTCTGTTAATTTCAGTCTCAGAAGGTGCTATATTAATAAGAAATCGTCTGATTAATTTTTGCGAATCACTTAAAGCTCTCGTTAACGATTCCAGCAGCGGCAATGAGCAGTTTCAGGAAAGAATCCATGTGCTTAAAAAAGTTTATCGAAATCTTTACTACATTGAACAACATCTTAATTCCTGTTTTGGTACACAGATGTTGCTGATGCTGATAATATGTTTCATCGACTGTCTTGCTGGGGTGTATCGTGTAGTAGATGATTTTATTCAAGGAATTGATATTGCAACGGTACTGGTTCGTTATGTACCATATTTCGCCGTAGACTCAGTAAGTATAATAGCAAAACTTTTGCCTATTATTGATGTAGCCAAAAAAGCATGTATATGAACTTGAATGTTGTGTAAAAACTATATCCCACTGGGAGGCCATGGCGACGTCGTTGTTGGTATTTATAGGTCGCCAGAAATGGCTGCCAAAATTGTTGCCATCGTTAAATTATTTGATTTATTTCCAATATCCTGATATGGATGTTGAAGATTTCATCATTACTTATAGTATATGTTACACATAAAAAAAAAGTACCTAAAAGAAGGTAGTAGGTACGTTCTTTGATTGCATAGCGTTTTATTGACTAAAAACAACAATAAATTGCCACTGAAACTAGCTCTATGGGTATAACAATAGATTTCAAACGCACACAGATTACATCACGTACTTTTATAATTATGGTTATTATCATATATAAGTCTGTAGTTGTAATGAAGGTTCCTGAAAATATATAAATATATATGATACAGATTCGACCTAAGTACTTGTGGTCATACAAAAATTCATGCGATTCAGGGATACTTGGAGGTGAGAACATCGTTCCAGTCAATTCGATAGTAACGTACTGGCAGTCGTGGTCGTACCTTTAGTTCGGCCGATAGGGTACATATCGCTGACCTCTGCTTGTAATTTGGCCTACTGTCATTAGGTACTTTCTGAACCTGTATGTACAGAGAACGTTGCTAAATGAATGCGAAAAAAGTCAGTTACAGTTTCCTCGTTAAAAATTACGAAAGGTCTTTTCATTTTTTCATCAAAACGTAGATTTTCCCCTAAAATCGCCGATTTACGAAATAATGAATTTATTCCTTTCATTTGGACCATACTGTATACAGCTTTTTACTACATCAGAAGTGAATATACAAAATGATGTGTTAAAATATGTAATATACACAAAAATGGTACATTTATTTAATCACGTAAATATTACTAGAATAACATTGAAGAGCATAAGTGGTACCTTACCCATGATAATGTGCAGACATATAATTAAAACTATGGCTATTAAAATAACTAGTCCCTGTTGTTTGTGGTTGATGGTTGGGCCAAATTATTATTTGCTCACAATAATATTGTAATTGTCTTGTAAAGTATATCTCAACAAGAAGATTTTTAAAATCCTAAATCTGCTTGATACAAATATATAACAAATTATTAATTTAGCTATATATGTATATGCTACATGTTTGTTAAATAGAACTGGGCCTGTTCTCAAATAAAGCAATATTTTTGTCTATTAAATTTTCAATAATGATATTATAAAAAAGAATGCCTAAGAGATCCCTTTTAAAGCTACCACATGAAAACTGCTTAAAACTTGTGTATATTATAAAGTTAATATGTGATTAATTTTCCAGGATACTTGATATTTATTATTTATTATTAAAGCATTAACGAAAGTAGTTATATTACATGCAATGACACGACAGATAATGTCAATTAATTCATTTTGCTTTTTTAACTGTAAAGAGAGCTAGCTCTAAATATTCACTGTAGTGCAGAAAAGTGTAACAAAACTTGTTTAAATTTTATAGTTTTCCCCCACCTTCATCAATACGTCCAATGTGATCATTTCTTAATAAGTTATATCCAGGTATATGAAATGTATCAAAAATACGCGAATCTAACCAAGTTTGGTTTTACATACAATGCCGAGACTATGCTTACTTATGAGATAACTAAGCTAGTTCAATTTTAGGAAAATCGAGCAGGTATTGAAGTTGGCTATTTTGAACAATTGATTTAATGAATGTAACTATAATAATAATAAATTAAAATCCATTGCTAATATCATTAAAAAGTGAAGACACCGTTTTCAACACAACATTATAGTTATTTTTAAACCTCAATTTAGTAACAAACTTTATACAATAGGCAAAACTGTTTAAGTTATATGCAGAAATGATTTTTTTTGTAAACTTCTGTTCATCATAGACAGAGGATCGTTTGATGTTGTAGAAAATCAATCTAGGATGTAGTTTTTTGGACACAGTTACTTTTTAAGTTGTCCCAACTCATTAAGTGCAGTTTTTAACTGTTATAAGGATTTATCATCATTACAATTAATTGAAATACAATTTTTGACTTTCTTAGTATTAATAATTCGTAAGTAGTTTGTTTTCTTCTCTTATTTTGTTTGTATTTTTACATTCTTCTCCGCAAATATTTCCTTTAGTCTCTGACAAGGTCTTTTCAATTTTGGTTAGAGATGAATCACACTTCGAGGTGTACCCATAATTGGTGCCTCTTTTAGAGCTAACAAGCTTCTCATAATTTTCATCGAAATTCAAATAATCGATAACGACCAGTCCGAGTATATTTGTTATACAAATAATACGCATTTAACCAGGATATTTGTAAAATGTGGATATATAGCATCTTATACCATGAAATAATTTTGCCATTATATGGTGCTACGCCAAGCATTTGAGCTTGTCGATCAACTCCATATACGAATTAATTATAATTAATAAATTAATTATAATTCGTAATAGCTATAGTTTCTTGGTCTCGTTTTTTATTAAAAATGCCCTTTATTATTATTATGGAATTCTGTATTAATATAAATCACGTTCTATTTATAGCTTCATTTTTCAACATACATTCCTTGTCGAAACAGAGATTGTGTTTGTATTTAGAAGAGTAGAAGACTGTGAGCACTATTGTAAAAGTTATTCAAATATACCATGTGAACATTTCCAAACTACTTTTCTAGCAAATATAGAACTACGTTTTGTGAATTGGCCGGTACTGCTATAACTTAAGAAGAACTCAAACTGTTGTCTAAGAGGAAAAGCTTCAAAAAGAATAACGACAAAAAACACTGCAAAAGACATTTACTTGAAGTTCTCACAAAATCTGTAGATGATAGTGAGAAGTGAGACTTCACAACCCAATGACGACAAATTGTTTCATATTATTTCTCTTGAAAGAAGTACCGCAATATTAAAAACGGCAACTAAAATTAAAGTTATGTCAGTATTTGAAAAAGTTCAAGTTTCGGTAATGTAGATTTTCTTCCTTCTACTGATTATTTTTTAACAAATTACGTAATTCTTCAAAAGTCTTCAACATTTTTAGCTACTGTTTCTGGCTATAAATACCAAGAAGATTACATTGCGAGGTCTCCATGGCTTTTCGGGAGGATATAGAAAATAAGTTGAAAACTTCTATAGGATTCCCAAGAATAAAGTCGACAAACTTCGTAGGTCAAATATTTATATAAATTTTACGATATTATTGTGTTATATATAAAAAGCATTCATAATTTAATTATCTTTTTTAGATTTTCGTGTTCACTATAATACTATCAGGGGATTTCATTGAAAATAGTTGGCAAAACGTTTCGAAGTTACGTCAAATTCTGCACATGAACGTAGCCAAGGATGTCAAGAAGAAGCAAATACAGGAACTTTTTGATTTGGTCAATCACCTGCCATTGTCTCTCACCGCTTTAGAGACAATAACTTTACATCGAGAATTATTTCCTGTAATTTTTTTCAACTCTACTCCATATGTAATTTTAATTATACAACTAAAACTACGGCATAAATATTGAAACCTTTTAACTGAGATTTGTGTTAATGATTTTTTATGTCCAGTTTGGACATTGGACCTTGTATAAAATTGTTTTTTATTTCTTCTTCAGTTTTTCCATTTGATTTCCTTATATTTAAAAAAATCGCGCATCAGGAAAAACTGACGAGGTATCAATCATCTTTCATTAGTAGATTGTCACAAAAATCAAACGGGTTGCTAAATATTACAAAATAAAAATATATTTAACTAAGGAGTACCTAAAAAGTATTTTCTAATATTTTACACTAAATCTGAGAAAGCTTTTTTATCTCTTCTATCAATTGAGCTCATTAATTTTTAATGAAATAATTTTTGAGTTTAGGAGAATATGGAAGAGCATTTTTATGTAATTTTCAAACTTGGGCATCCCATCTGATTCCAAACGAAAATATATTGCACAAACTTTGGTTTAAGTAACTCTTTTTAAAATCCGTTTGATCCCCTATACACTCAAAGAAATTAAACTTTAGCTTAAGGTAGTTATTTAAATTCAGCTATGTAAGTATTTTATAATCTTTTAAATATAACTATAAAAAGGTAATATAAATTAAAATATTTTATAATTGATGCCCATAACATTATTAGAAGTTTTAACAATCATATTTTTTTAACAGGGCGGTGAGACTAAATTTTTTCGGTATTTATAGAGGCATGCCTACAATTTGAGACCATTTTAGTTTAAATATTTTTAAAGTAACAGAATTATTGAAAAAAATCCTTTTTTTTTTAAATTATATATTTTTTCTTTAAAAGGGGGTCTATAATAAATTTATTTCGCTATTCAGGAAGTCTACAATTTTATATCATATTTCTTTCCCGTTAAGAAAATGTAAATTTTAAAATTTTGGAACATTTTTATTATAACTGAAAAATATAACGGAATTTATATCGCTTCTATTAAAATTTGAGAAAATATATAAATAGTTCACACTATTTAATTAACAAATATGATAAGGATTCTCTATTACAAAATAAATTATTATTACAAATAACATTTACTTAAAATATAACGAATTTAGTATCTTTTCAAAAAGTCGAATGTTTTTCGAAGGAACTCTAATTTCATGAATTTAGATTTATGACATTAAAAGCAAAGGAAGGTTTATTTATCAATTTTAGATATTGAGTCTAGCATCACATGAGGTTATTAATTTAAAATTGAACATTCATTTTATTGTAAATTATTTTTATGAAACGAAATTTATATTGAAAAAGGGCAAATTAATTAATTTATATGATTAAAATGTTCGTTATCTGATTTAGAGATTGTTTGATAAACATTAATGAAAATAATAACCAAAGTTATATAATGTGAAACATGTTTTATTAAAAAAACCCAGGGCGTTTAAAAATTAATTTTATTTGAAAATTAAGTTTAAGAAATGTTCATGGTCACAAGTTGCCTTTGATTTTGAACAAAAGAATATCAGAAATTTGGCTTATTTCCATTTTAGACACCATAGAGTCAAGTCGCGTAAATGTTTAAAACCCAGAGCTACAATTTAAATTATTTAATATAAAAAGATAATCCTAACCTCAAAATTTTCGTCTAGCAGTGAAGTGTTTTAAAACTTTGTGTAATTTTTTTTTGGTGAATTGATCCTTCGATTTTTGTTTTGGGCAACAACTTTAGAATTTCCAGAGAGGACGAGTATTTATGTTCAGCATCACAGAATATCAGAATCTTTCGTAAGTTAAACATCATTTTCTAAAAACGATTTGCCATTAATAAGGCAAAAGCTTAAATTAGAGAACAAAACCCTTTACCTGATTAATTTTTGCAAGCATTGATAATTGTACAAATAGACTATTGGCTTTAAATTTCCTAAAAACAAAAGAGTTGTTTAAAATTAATTACGAGAAATTTAAAATACAAATTAGTTTATTATTTTTCGAATCAATGTTTGTAATTAGATATAAGTATTTTTGTAAAATATTATTCAAGTTGCTGATTTAATAACTTGAGATTTGCGCCTATATTTATTTATTTGTTTATATTTTATTGTGTTTCGAAATTATTTTATTTTGTTTTAAAAAGACGACACGCAATATAAACATCTTATTTCCTATAATAAAGTGTATTATTAATTTTACTGTAACTTTTCATTTAAATACCGAAACCCAAATATTTGACAACAAAAATCTGAATTAGCATTAATAATTATTTTACATTATATGTATATAATGAAAGGGCTAGTTTTTTTGAAGGTCCGATCGGTTGTAAAATTAAAACAACGGTAAAAATTTAAAAGCACCTAATTAATTTTTTCAAAATTTGCCCTACTAGATATAGATAGAGTGTGATTCAAAATCGACCTTGAGTTTTTGAAAAAACGCTTTTTAGAACCGGGCCCCAAATGTTTTCCTTGGCAATCTACTTAGCACCTAATTTTAATATAATAAAATTTTCATTTTTCCAAAATCCAGGTGCTGCTCGATCTTTCTTTCCTCTACCCTGTTTGAATTCGTCTTAATTTATGCTTACGTTGGTCGTCGCTCTTCAAAAGTAGATTTGAAATGGACGTTTTAGTCGGACAATTAGAAGGTTAATTCCCCTTTTGTGTTCTTTGTGATCGTTAAAAGAGTATGACACAAGTCTGTTATTTCCGGCTTTGCTATTTGAACTTCACATAACGAATAACGGAAGTTAACCAGGGTATTAAATTTTTACTTTATTATTAAATACTGACTCCTTTTTATCAGTGAGTGTTTTACGTTCCTGTAATGGCCTCTATTTATTAAAATTATATGTGGGGAAATTTAAAATATGAAGAGATAAATTATACTTATCTGAATTTCGAGCGTATTATTGAATCGACTAAGGGCCAGATATCAACTGAGATACGACAATTCGCCCACTTTCTTTGTTCTCCTGTCAAAATTCTGGGTGCGCTCGGACATTTAAATTGGTATGTTGCAACGTTGCCAAAGGTCATATAAATTCTCCAAAAATAATGAATGATGTTGCCACAAAACTTTCGTACAAAAAGGATCACACGAAATTAATGGATCGTTTTAAAGGTGCTTTACGAAAAATAATTTATTTAAAACAGGTCAACATGGTTTAATAACAATTTAAATATGAAACTCATTACCCGATTCAATAACTTTTTTTAACCATCAAACCACGAAAAAACTAATCAGAATTCTACAATCATAAAACAGTTTGCGATTTATTAGTCTTGCAACAAAAAAAAAAGATTTAGAATTTTGACCCAAAAACTTGTAATACAAAACATTCTATTTATTAGTCGTACCTTCACTGGTGTTAAAATAGTTTTTGCACCCCCTATATACACACTTTGTATCGTTGGAATTCATGTTAAATAAAACAATTATTTTTAAAAAAATAATGAAACTTTCAAACTAAATAATCTGCACACGTTTCACATCCGTTTTCAAAATGGCCAAAAATATAAACAAATCCTACATTTCATCAATTTACCAACGTAAACGCAACATTTTAACGCCATTGGTTGAGAGTGTAGTAAAGTGCTTTTATCTACCAATCATGTTCCCGGTTTTCTTAATTCTAGTTCTTTTTGTTAAAAAAAGGTATCTTGAATTTTTTTTAGTAACCACAAGCGTTTTCATGCAAAAAAACTGAAAAATAATTTTTTGTAAAGTAGCGGCGTAACATATGTTTCACAAAAAATAATCAGGGTCATGGTCTTGGGGGCGCCACTGTTTAAAAATTCGTAACTGACGCCTACCAAGATAAAAGTATTTCACGCAGGACCGGATTTATCAAAAAAAAAAACAAAAAATATAGCAAACTTTAACACCCTGTATTTCAGACAGAAAGCGAAAAGTTTTTTTTTCAAAATCACTCCTAGAATTACCTTTAAATTTGTGACATATTATTTTGAAAGACCCTATAGGTATTTAGTCCAAAAGGTAATCTAAGATAAATTGAACTAAATACCTATACAGAGTGAGTCACCGTAGGTGCGTAAGTACATAACTCCAGAATGGTGCATTTGACGAAAATTTTGTAAGGGTACTTTTTTGTTTACATTAAAAAAGTCATAATTTAAAATTAGTTCCACTTATACAGGTTGTCCCAAAGAAAATATATATATCAAAGTTATGTTTTTTAAATGGAACACCCCATATATTTTTACATTTTTATAATCCTCTTGTTCAAACTAATTTCAATTACGTATCACACTTCATGTCTATTATGTTTAATAAAGGATCTACAGCCACCTGAAGCAGCCAAACCATTGAAATTCAATAAAAACGACTTACATGTCCCTATCCTAAATTTTCAAGCTCAATGCTATGGCATTAAAAAATATTTGATACAGAGCAGTCAAAAATTTGAAAAATTTGAAATCCCATACGATAACAGACATTAAAATATGAATCTCAAGACGCCTACACTTTTTCTAAATAACTTTTGTTGATATATCCTTTAATAACGGATATATCGTACTTCGACGCACTAATGCTGCATCCTGTATATATAGTTTCACTGAAGAGTTCAGAAACAAGTGTTTGAATTAAAATAAATCTATAAAAAGCTCGGCAAGAGGTTTAGAAAAATATATGGGGTATCCCATTTAAAAAAACATAACTTTGTTACATATTTTTTTTTTTTTGATAACCTGTATAAGTGAAACTAATTTCAAATTATGCCTTTTTAAATATTCATCAAAAAGTACTGTTACAATATTTTCATAAAATGCACCGTTTTGGAGTTATGGACCGTTGCGTCTACGGTGATTCACTCTGTATAATAAAAACCAAAAATATTTTTAGGAAAAGAAGAATATTGTTTGGCTAAAATATTTATTATATGAAGTTATTGACGCTTATAAAAAATGTGTCAAATCTTATATGTCAAAATACCGAACTCTTGGTCGATTCAATATAACTTAAAAAAGCTGTGTAATACTGTGAAAATTCAGATAAGTATATTTTATCTTGTCATATTTATTATGGATGTTTCCTGAAAGTAAGAGTTAAAACAAATTAATTCATTTAGAATTTATTTAAATTATCAAATTTTATTTGTATTTTAGAAATATTCAAAACGTGTTGGGGATTGGTAATGATTGTTCGAAGAGGATATTGATCATCCCATCAAATATGTTTTATTAAAATTTATTTTTATGCTTCAATTAGAAACAAAATATTTTGTTTAGAATCCAGGGATAAACAATACGGCATTGAAAAACGTGCCGATACACTTCAAGTTCATTAAGTATTCGCCGTCGTTAAGTGAAAATGATAACAAATTATGGGAAAATTACTATATCTATTCGACAAAATTTCGATAAGATATAAAGACATTATAGCAAAATAATATTAAATACCGAGTATCATCGACTAAATGTTTTTCTTTTTCATCATTAATTTAAAATATAAAAAAGCCTTTTCCAGATGAGTCTCAATTTTTATCTATTGACACAGTTAATTATATTGGAATATTATTGAAAATTGAAAACTTAAGTGTTTTTATAGAAATAATAATGAAGCTAATACAAGATAAAAATGTGTTGTTGACTTCTCCAATTAATTTTTTGAGTCTATTTACAGCGGTCGATTGGTTGTTAGTAGATAGCACCACTTACATGGAATTTCGTAATTATCTGAGGCGGAATGAGAAAAATAACGTGAAATAATTAGTAATATTTATTTTAAAAGAACAATTACTGTTCTGCAATGAATATAATTGTAACGAAATATGCGACACAAATATAAAAATAACATTTAAAGTACGAAAAATTATTATAAACCCCAAACACAAATTATAAAAAATATTTTTATACAGTGTATAACAGATAAATAGAAGAAATCCAATATCTGTATATTTTGACACTTATCACTGTTACAAAAACACGTCAATCGATTTAATTGTAGCGGATTCTTACGCTCTATTGGTTGTACTAATGGCTCACCTGACTTCTCTTGGTAACGTCACCGACATTTTTTTAAATGAGACGTTATGCCAAGTGGCTCATCAGTTAAAAAGGCATTCAAGCGGAATTCAGCACTGTGTTTGATTTTTGAATCCGATTCGAAATTAACAAGAAAAAGTCAATTTTAATAAATGCAAAGAATTTACAATTACCGTTAATGTAAGAAATACTCGAAATGTTCCCCTTTTGCGTCCTGGTAATACCCCAACCTTAAACAATAATTGTATCTGACATTGTTTAATATCTGCGGCATTATAGATCTAATGGTATTGGTAATGCGTATTTAAGTCTGGTGATCTCGTTAGTCAGTCACCAGACCTTGAAAGATTTTTATAGGGATAATATAACAGAGCGTCTGTATTTATTAAAGAATGGTTTATTTTTAATGAAGTTCGCCAGTAAAATTTAGAGGTTACCCGAACAAAACGCAAAATTCAAGAGACCATTTTTTCTCAACTGACCCAATTTTATTCTTGGCGCGAATTTTGTCGTTAAACAGCAAATTTTATCAAATATTCCTAATTATTCTCACTTCCATTGATTTTTTCTCAGCCCAATTTTAACTCAACCAATCGGCAATTTTATTCAATATTACCCATATCTCAATACGTGGACCGCTCAGAATCCTCCACTGAGTTGTCGGAATTAACATTATAAATCTGACAAAAGTAAGAGTAAATTATTTGAGATATCTAATTTACCTAATCGCTCTTTTAATTATAAAAACATCATTTCTTCTTTAATTTAATTAGTAACAATTTTTTATTCCTAAATGACCGATAACTTTCTTTTCATGAGTAATTCATGGTTTGAGGGCTTTCAACTGAATCTTCGAAAATAATTTAAGTTAATTTGACAATGATTTGTTACGGTCCTTTTGACGACAATAGTTTAATTCTGTAACGTTCAATACACAAACATATGTTAACCGATATCTTTGTTTTTTTTGATATTCGAAAGATATATTTCCTTTAAATACTATACATTTTTATGTCGTATTTGCCAGCCTGTTCGGCTCTAAATTTATAATTTCACAACACGTATAGCGAGTGTCCCTACTACAATATCTCAAGACAGCTATTTAAAAATTTAAACGCGATTTAGATGATTTGAAGACGTCACCGACAGAAGTGACGCGAGCCATTAGTACAACCAATAGGATGTAAATATTTTCTACAATTAAAATCGATTGATGTATTTCGACATATCAGTTACAAGTGTCAAACTATATAAAGATATTGAATTTATTCCATTTGTCTCGTTCACACTGTATATCGTATTGGTCTTTATTTTTTATTCTAAAAACAATAAATAATTATTTTTTTGAAATTTTCGGCTCTCAACTTTTTTCTGAGGAAAGCTATTTACAGGTTAAAAACGAACGTATCTACAACGTGGGCCAGTACTGTTCCTCTTACTACTGGTATAAATGTCTTAAAGTTTCCATATAGGTTTGTTTTGTAACACTGCATTTAGTTTCGTTTTCACAATGTTTTTTTTCTAATTGTTAAATGTATTCTCAAAGAATTTTCCAAAGAAAATTTTATTATTGTAAGTTTTTTATAGCTGAGGAGATTATATTAAAGATCAGTTGTTTCTGAATAATGTTAGAAATATTACATTCTGCGTATTTGCAATGTAAATTACATTAGTACGTTTAATGCTTTGAACTAATGATGTCAAATCATTGAAATATGCACGTGACTGTCTCCAAACACGTTCTCTATCTTGTGCTAACTGACGAAGTTCTTAAACTAATTCCAGGAGGCATTTAATGAAATAAATTGGTACAGGGGGAGGGTTTTAAGAACACTTTTCAATATCTAAATATATTAAATGAAACATATTAGACATATCATATTTTTTTGATTGCAGTAGTCGTCCACAAGTATTTGTGTATGCTACACTATCAGTGGTAAATAATATAACTACGAGTTTGTTATCAGCATAAGGTTTATACCAAGGTTAAATAAAACTTTCTGACAATCACACATATATACAGGGTGCCGCATTAGTTAGTCCAAGTACGATATATCCGTTATTAAAGGATGGGATTTCAAATTTTTGCTCACTCTGTATCAAATATTTTTTAATACCATAACATAGAACTTGAAAAGTTAGGATAGGAACTTGTAAACTGTATTGATTTTCAACATTTTGGCTGCTACAGACATCTAAATTTAAAAAAATGTGATTTTCAGGTGGCTGTAGATTCTTTATTAAACATAATAGAGTATGATACATCGTTGAAATTACCTCGGCAAGAGGTTTATAAAAATGTAAAAATATACGGGGTGTTCCATTTAAAAAAACAAAATTTTTGTCTGGCACTGCTTTCCTGAACACACTGTTTATTGGTGACTAATTTTAAAATGTGACTCTCGAGACTGCTTACCGTTTTTGTAAATTAATTTTTTGGATATCTCCTTTAATAACGGATATATCATACTAATGCCGCACTAAAGAGTTCAGAAACAAGTGTTTGAATTAAAATAAATAAAAAATACGTTGTCTGGAAAAACCGTTCTGGAAAATACTTAAAATATATCGTGATATTCCCAATATGGCTCTGGAAGAAAGGAAAAATTACTAAAATAATTTAATAATCACAAAATTCTTTGATAATATCCAGTTCTTAGATGTAAGGCATCCTTATTTAGATAAAAACATCGAACTTGTTTTTTAGTTTTGTATCCTGCAAAACCAACAAAAACCCTACGTCCTGACGGCATTACTTTTGGATTTTTTAAATATTTATCCAAAAATTGGATGTTTTATCTATGCAGCTTCTTCAATAAAACATTCGATTCTGACATTTTTCCTAGCGCGTTGTCTACTGTTTCTCTCTCGATCTTACATAAAAAAGGCCCGGTTGACGATCGTTTTAACTACAGAGGTATAGTCTGGTTGAAATTGTTTACTACAATTATTTTAATTCGCCTCAATAACTGAATTGAGAATAATAACGCCTTACCAAAATGTCAAGCCGGCAAAAATCGTAGGTGCATGGATTATATTTTTGTGCTGAATGTATATTTGCAAATTCAGTTACGCAGATAAAACAGAAAAGTGGTATTTATAGACTTTAAACAGGCATTTGATTCTGTTAATTACATAGGTATATCTTTGGGATATACTTTTTAAATCAGGAGTAAATGCAAAAATAATACTTTTTATCAAATGCCTATGCCTGATTTTCGAGTTAAAATAAATAACTGCCTATCCAAAACCTTGGAACTAAATCAGGGTACTTTGTATCTTTGAAAACTATACAAACTTAAATCGACATACAGTTAATTGCAATAAATAAATGTTTTTCCAAAGTTGGTTTTACAAATAATTTAACAAGTTCAACTAGATTGGAGTTTCCATCACGTGTTCAATATTATTCAGGGATCAAACGTTATTAATGATGTCAAAAGCAAAACAAGCTAGAAACTAGGTCAGTTAAATTAGATCATGTGGTTTTTGATTGTTTGAATTGGCTTTTAAAAATTCTCACAATAGGTAATATTAGGCTACCAAAAATAATTATGTTAATACTTTAAAATTTTCAAAATCATAATAATGACACACATAAATAGACTCTTCAAATGAAAGTGATGTTTAAAAAATTAGATATTTTATATACGAGGGACAACTTATCTTTCACTACTTCAAAATATAATCTTAGCCCAATTCTGGAATCACTTTAAATTAAATTGTACAATGCAGACTTACCAGAGTTATCTACAACGGAGTATTTGGCCGTTTACAAAATCCTGTCAAGTATAGCCTTGTGTCTAGCTAAATACCTCTTAAGTAAGATAGATTTGTAAAATTGAACCTACAACCAAGTTTATCTATCTTACAAATTTTGTTTTAGTCTTGTACACAATAGTTCCTTCTATATTATTTTTTAAGATGAAATATGTACAATGTGCAACGTTTTACAAACTGAGACGCTTGAGCATTTAGTACTACGTCGTATTTTATATCAGAGCATAAAAATCGTACTATTTAGTTTGGGATAGGAGTTTAGAAAGTTGGATATAACAAGAGTCAGCCTCACCTTGCCCGACGACTCTGAAAAACCCTAAAATTTGGAATTACATTCCAAATAGATTACAATTGTACCTATTTGTACAATTCCATAAATAGAAAATTTATAAGAAAAAAATAGTCCTATAGGATTCAGATTTCAAATAAATTAAGCTCATGTTAGCTTCGTGATTGTAAATTCTAGAAATGCTAGTGGGCCAACGAAAAAAGAGAAAATGTGTTACCATGGTGATATTCGGTTAGTTGGCTGCATACAGTTTTGATAATTTTAAAGTATTCATTGTAAATATGTTTTATTATCCACTTTTTTGTTATACTTGGTTTTGGTTGAACAAGCGTGACTTTTATTGCACAACAAACGTGTTGTTGTTCTCATTCTGTTCCTTATGTTGGAGTATTTTATTTGATCATAAGACGGTCCTATTATAATTAGGCATCACGTGCTTCTGTTGAGTGGTGGTGAATAGAAATTATAAAAATGCGTTCTTTTATTTTAGAAATACCCTGTATAAATATAGAAGTTTAGCAAAGTGAACTATAATTTGAAGAGTCTTGTTGAACTGCCTCGAGAAATTTGCGTCTAGACCATCAACTATACCAATTCGGTAACTATCCTGCCCGAAGTTGAACCCTTTATTAAATTACCTATAACGTCAAGATCAATAGGAGGCTAAAATCTCTATAAAACGTTATCAAGAGATAATCTTGTAGCCTTTAATTATGAGAGATAATCGAGTTAAAATTAATTACCCTCAACTGAGAGATGATTCTCGTATAATAGGAATTTGTATTAACAACGTGTTCTAAACGGTTAGCAGATATTGACGTGTGGACTATGTGGATTTGTAGACCAAATTATTATTTAGAGAATATAATTAAGATGTTTAGCATGTTTTGAAATATTACATACATAAAACTAAGACAATGTATAAAAATATAAGAATAAACAGTAAGATATCTCATCTCTCTCCACAATATTGTATGAAACAAAGTTAGGAAAGAAGAGATATTCCGTCAAATATTCATGGTTTTATTCAACCAAGAACAATATCGACCACAGAAAACTGCAAAGAATTACGGTTCAACTGGATAGGAATGGAAAATTATAAAAGAGGAAACCAAAGAATTTCTTAAATAAAAAATATAGAATGCAAAATATTTAGGAACCAACAAATAAAAGTGTAATTCAAAACAAAAAAAAAATCAGTACTATATATTGTTTACGGGTCAAGATTCAAGTAAGCTTTAGATATTCTGACATTAATTAACGTCCACGTTATTCTGGCCTAGTCATTAGTCTATCTGGTTACCTACGTTCATTTATCTAGCGAAGATTCGAATAATTCTATTCTAATTATGTAGCAACTATATGAATTAGAATGGATTTATGTTGCACAGAACTGTAATAGCAACTAAATTCCAATTAATCCGTGTTTCTAACAATTAATCTGAGTTGCCTGTTTTCAGCGTAATCACTTTTATTGGTTTAGCTGACCTTAGAAATCATAACAAGAAGTTTTATAATTAATTTTTCAATTTTCCAACATTCGAAAATGAACAAACCACTCAGCCATTTCATCGGAATTCAAATTTTCTCTTCCGCTGAGAAACAATTTCGATTAGTGGGGAAGGTATATGGCAAAAACTGTTTAAAATGTTAAACATACATACATAACTCAAAGATAAGAAAAGAAAATGGAGGAGATACTAGAAAATATTAAAAAATAAGAGGCAGTAACAATATAAAACTTATAATGATGAAATATTTAGAAATAGAAGATAAATATTAGTATAAAAAACAGCTTCTAGAAAGATTTAGAGAAAATTGTTATGACAAGAAGGAAAGGCGAAATGTTGTGATAACTTTAGAATAATTGAAGAAGAAAATATATATATAGGGACAGCAAAAGGAGGGCAGAAGGGTCTAGGAACAAAAAACAAAATAACTAATAAAAAATAACACGGCTCAAATCAGAAAACAGCTCACAAAGAACTTTTTTAAGAAATGTAACATAATTTTATACGTTATTTCAAACAAACTTATTGTTGGTTAAAATCGTGAAACTTACAAGTCTGAATATTAAAAAAATTAAAAAAATGTTACAAAAAAAGAACGATTTGAATGAATACTCAAGAACATTTTTTTCTACATTCCTATAAAATGTGCGATTTTGCAACATTTACTTGAATTGGTTTATATTGGTTGAAAACAAGGTCAAGCATAGTAGTAGAATTTTTTAAAGTACCATTTGTACTAATTTACAATATTGGCCTAAGCAAAATTTCGTAGTTCGCATTCAGAGAAAATGAACTTTTCAGCACTCCGGAAGGTTATAACGGTCGATGATTTTATTCCGTTAATATTATCACGAATATCACTTTAATTCACTGGCTCCTTTATATTGAAATTGGCCAATATTACTCGTAGATAAGTATGCTAAATGAAACCGAATTACCATAAACGAGAAATAGAGTAATTTTAAAAACTAAAAATTACAATTTACCTAATTTTGAAATTAACACTTCTCTCTAAATCATGAATGTCAAGGTTCCTGGGTAAAATAAAATGAAAATTGCGTACTGAAAATCGAAGATAAAGTGTAGAAAATTTTCAGAAAAGAAGTTTCAAAGCTTTTAGAATCATTCTTATCTAGCAGAATAAAAAATCACGAATAATTTAATATCCATAATAAATAAAACATGTGCAGCAGTTTCGTAGATTCTGGAGCCATTACATAAGGGGTGGACTATTAGTGTGTGGTGAAAGATGGTTGTAAAATTCGTTACCAGGACATTTAAAAATATTTTGGAAACATTTATTACATTAGGATGTGTTTATTATATCGAAAAACAGATACTGATTAAACCTGTGATATACAAAGAAAATGAACTTAATATTTTTTAACAGCAGTGATGAAAAATTCTAATACGAGTACACGCCAACTTGAAAAAGATTTTCATCAGCAGAACATCCATTAAAAGAATAATTAAGAAAAACAAATTTCATCCTTATCATATTCAGCTTCACCCGGAGCTCAAGGAAACGGATTTTCAACACGGAATAAATGTTTGCAATTGGATAAAACAAAATCTAAATGAAAATGAATCTTTACAGACAAGTGTACCTTTTATCGCAATGGATTTGTTATCCGACTCAATTTTTATTATTACTCGGATGAAAACCCTCACTATTTTCGAGTTAATAGTCAAAAGAAATGGTCGGTTAATATTTTTTTGTTGTTGGTCCCTTTTATTTGATGGCGTTTTGAATTCACATGTACTTAAATTTTCTCAATAATTATTTATTTAGACTCCTTGAAGATATGCCCCTCGCTCAAATTAGAAACTTGAAGCACCTCCATACCATGTCCACGTTGTAAGTACATGGCTCAATAATTCATTTGGTGGAAGGTATTGGAAGGATGAACCATTTCGAATGCCACCGAGAACTCTAGACATTACTCCAATGGATTTCTTTTTGTGTGGGTATGTCAAGGAGAAAGTTTATGCCAAACAATCAATCACAGCGGAAAATTTGAAAAACAAAATAAGAAATGTTTTTCCAGGAATTAATCCAGAACTTTTGAATAGGGTTAACATTTTTTTTTTCATCAGAGTCCAAGTTTTGAACATTTATTAAAATATTTGTTATTTTTGTTTATTTTAACTTTTATTATTGGTTTTGATTGTTTTTGAGTTCTTTATGTTTTTCAACTTATTATTAGTAACTCGTTTATAATTTGAATCAGTTGTTATTCACTAGTTAGTGAAAGGTATTGAAAATCGAAAAATACTGTGAATTATTAGAAATTTTTTAATTAAAAAATACCTGTAAAATATAAAAGCCGACAATCTAATATTGTAAGAAAGGAAATCAAATTATACATTTGATACAATAAAAAAAGGTATGTAGTTGTTCCATTTAAAAAAATAAAGTTATCTTTGTTTGAAATTTTGAAAATTGACGTAGCGACTTCTTTTAACACAAAAACAGTTTGACTTTGACCGTCCTGCATATGTTAGTTCATTTCGTGATTAGTAATACTGCAGAGCCACGTCCTTCTAAGTTTTATGATAACTGCAATATTCAATTTTTTTCAGACATCTACTTTTTGTAAAAATGTCGAATTGCGGCTAAACGATTCATTTTAGATACCATGTATGAAGGTCACAATAAAATTGACCAAATAATCCAAATATGCAATAATATACTAGGGGTTCCATTTAAAAAATATATAACTAATTCAATTGAAAATATTAGGTTGTAGCTTTAAGGGGCCTCCATCACGTCCCGGTGCCGAATTTTAAAAATCTGCATTATAAACCGATAATTTTCCACCCACATACTAATGGTCCACCCTGTATATCCACCATACTCCAAACTAGACTAAAATCATATTGCCAGGTGTGCAAGTCAAAGCAGTTTCAATAGATTAAATTATTTGTGCAAATAAATTTATTCTTATAAATAAAACACTCCTTTCTACATAATAAAGTACGAGAAAAGAATACAGGAAGTTAATAAGATTTAAACTTCGAAAACGTCTAAGGAACCAAAAAAGCATTCCAAAAATAAATATTAAAGTCTACAGAGAGCATTTGAAGACATGACGATATTTAGTAGTAAACATAAACAGAGAGTTTTTATCCTTTAACTTTCTCTATAAAAAATAGAAGAAAACAAAAGAAGAAACTTCACTTGGAAAAAGTCCAACGGACCAAATGTCTAAACAGAATAAATGTGCTACTATTTGTGAATATGGTGGTATCCAGTAAACATAAACCGAAAGTAAGAAGAAACTAAAATATCACTTAGAAAATGCTCTGTGGACCAGTAGAAAACATTAACCAAGAGTTTTTCCTTTGAGATTTTTATATAATAAGAGCATAAAGAGAAAAAAAGAAACTAAAATTTTGTTTTGGAAAATGCTCTATAGTCCAAAAAAGCATTAAAAAATGTACGTTAAATCTAAAGAGAAAAAAAAGTACCCCTAGTTGCGGCTATGTTGCTATTCAGTAGTAAAGCATAAAACCGTTTTTACCTTCACCATTACGGTTACTGCCTTTAAAAAGTTTGAATTTTCAGTTATCGGGTTTCATTTTTCAACTGGCGTTTGTTCGTTTAATATGTTTGCATGATCATAAATCTTTAATGTCATGCTATATCGTACATAAAGAGCTTTCAAAAATTTTAAATCGATAATACGTACAGGAAACACGCAATTTCGTGTTTCAGTATTTTGTGATATATATAGCATCGAGTAATAAAAAGACCTTGGGCAAAAAGAAAGAAACTTTTTTTTAAATTAGTCGCTAACAGAGGTACAATATGAATAAAATTGGTAAAACACCTGGTTTTTTTTACAATAGATCATAACTGGTTCTCATAAAATTTCAACGTAGAAAAATTAGAGAGAAAGAGAAAAGCTAGACTTAGAACAAGTGAATTCAGCAAATAGTTGAGATAGAAAGACAGACAGACAGAAAAAATGTAGGGCATGAAACTTCCGTTAATTACGGAAATTCATTAAAAATATTTCTAAAGGACCACGTATATCTAGGTGTACCTACGTATGCACTTTTATTACTTTTCATACTTGAGTCATCAATTGTTAAGATATAGAAAACAATTATTTACGAAAATGTATGTATTTTAAAGAAAATTATCGCTGATAAATATAATTAGCTAAATTGGAACCGAGTTATTAAATATAAGTGCATTAGCATTATTTTGAGTTAGTTATTGGGTTTTGAAACTAACGGGAAAGTACATGAAAAATGAATAAGTTTGCCATCCTGTCTGCTACGTTAATTCTACTCTTAGAGGTAAGAAATATTATTTTTTAAATGTAGAAACTGAATATAAAAAGTATTTATAGGTGTATAGAGTAGTAATAACGGATATTATCAAAAGCTTTCAGTACAGCTAGTTTTTTTTTTATTATTACATTTAATCAGCAATCAGAATACAATCCTATAAGCTAATTTGCTATCAATGGACTAAGGTAAGGGTATTAGTCCATAAAATGTCGTGATTAGGACTCTTCCACTGAAGGGCCCTCCTGAACTTCACTTGAAGTCGATTGGCATTTTTCTTTTTAGTCTTCTGGTATCCAGTTGCTGTGTAAGTGGTTGTAGGAGTGGGTTGGAGTGTTCATTTAGTCTTTGGTAATGTTTCCCGCCTCGTTCTTTGATGACCTCTTCGATGAATGGTATTCCAAGATCCTTATTAATTGTGTCATTTGACACATACCATGGTGCGTCTGCGATTGCTCTCAGTATCTTGGATTGGACCCTTTGAAGAATGGCAGTATTCGACTTACTGGCACATCCCCAGAGTTCTATGCCGTACGTCCAGATTGGTTTTATTACTGCTTTGTAAACTAATACCTTGTTTTCTACAGATAATTTAGATTTAGTACAAATAGTTGAATACAAAATTTTTATGATGGATTTAAGATTTTTATTTACTTGTTTTCTCAAGTCTAATTTTTCTAATTTCTTTCTTTTTTCCCATGTTTCCCTTTTTCCGTTGTTTTACATGTGGTTTTATTCAATTTTGCTATTCTAATTATGGGTTTGGTACGATGGATATAGAAGTGTACACTAATAAATTTATTTCAAATTTTTGGTAAATATCGTAATTTTTAAATTGTAATTAATATCTTTTAATTATTTTACATTTTCCTTTATTGACTCATAAGGATTTAAAATGATATCTTACTTGACCCCGTAAACCATTAAAATACTTTAGGAAGAATGGTATCTCCGCTTGGTTAAAGTCACGTTAAAGAATGTCCTCATTAATCCAAATTGGTGGGTCCAGGCGTTTGTTTAAAACGTTAATATATTTTCGGTTAAAGGATATATTTCATCTCTCCACTCTGTATATTCTACTTACCATGTACCATTTCGCATTTTTGCCAACAATTCTAAATCATCAGCGAATTTTGAGTGATGCCATTTTATTTTATCTTACAAATATTTGGGGTATTTCCATCCGTTCTTGTTCGTATCCTAACCATAACTATTATAAACAATTAAGGAGTTATTATTAATTAACCTTTTTTTAACGCCTCTTTCCAGTTAAAAATTTTTAACTTTGTATGTGGAAACAGTCGGATTGATCGTGGAAAACATTTAACGGAAAATTTTCGGTTGGAAAAACTATTAAAAGGAATGTAAAACCATATCTGGAAATATCGACTGATAAATATTTTAAACTCAGTATATTCGAGTTCACTTATATTACATTTATCATAAATTAATATTGAAATTTAATTTGTAGAATAATCTCTTGAGGGCGGATTCTAAAATGGAAGCCTGCGGAAAGAAATTTCTGGAACAGATTCATTCGGTTGATTGGGTCGGCTCTATGAAAAAATGCATCGACTTTGAAAAGTTGAAATGTATTAAAAACGATACCGAAGTAATTGCACAAGCCTTCAATAAGCTTTCAAAAGAATGTAAAGAACCCACCAAGGAAAATATTGATAAATGCAGCGAAGAGATAAAAAAACAGTACAATTCTTTGGATGGTCCATTGCAGAGCGCCGTAATGTCTAGTGGAAACAATATAGTAGGAGCTATTAAAGGCTGTGTGAAATTGTTAAAAGAAAAAGCTGATCGTTTAGATAAATATATTTTAGGAGGGTGTCAAGGGGATTTATAAGTCCATATAATGTTTGTTGTTACCGATATATGTATAACAATTAAATAGATTTTCTAGCTGTAACATTTGTTTAAATAAATCTATGAGCGCCATTTGAAATTATTGAGGTGAAAGAGTTTACAAACCCTTTAGACTATTCCAATATATTTTATAATTTCCAGGATATACAGATAAACACGAAACTTGCGGGAATTCTTTTTGGGGGAACTTACACCAATTTGGAAATTTCTAGAAGTTATCCAAATATATTGAAGAGTGAAAAGACTTTTCAGAAGACATAAGAAATTTTAAGGTATTTGAGAGCTCCCAAATTTACTCACAAAGTGTCACAATCGTCTAAAATTCCTTTATGAGTGCTGTCAGAAATTCTGAAGCAAATATAAAAACCATGAAGGTTTTGAATTTTTTAAAAACTATTTACTCAGAATATCAAAACGAAACTACGAGCACTCAAATATAATTTAAAGTTTTGAAAAGCTCTTTAAAAATATCTATGAACTCGCAGATATCAAGAAAGTTCTGTAAGATAATTGTAAAATGTTAGAAGTGATTCGATACCCTTAAAAAAAAACCCTCAGAGGCTGTCGAAGTCCTAAAGCTTCAAAGAAACTTTGAATATAGTCAAAATAAGAGCTTTGAAAACCATTTTCCAGCTACTTACAAATGAAATTATACTTTAATTGACAAAATAAAATTAAAAATTATGATTTAATCTATTGATTCTAATGATAACTGCTAGTAAACCTGATCTAAAGTCCTACATCTTGAATAAGATTTTATTTTTAGTACTAAAAATACGACTGCGGTAGTTTTTATTTTCAGTCTTGTAAAACTTTCAGTGCTGTCATCGTATTCGATATATGTGCCACCGAATCGAACTGTTTTATGGTAAAATGATCGTGACCCGGAGAAGTATCACGTAAATAGAACACGTTGAATGTCAAACTATCTCTTGAATTCCAATTAAATTATGATACTGCACTTCGAATATAATTGAATATCCGCGAACAGGGCACTATTAGCAACCAATGGAATGAATACACAGAGCAAATGTGTTTCAAATGTTATTGATATCATTGTCAAACTAAAACTATTTTATTTCATATAAAATCAGCCAAAAAATATATAAAGAGTACATCGAAACTTATTAAACAACAAAAAATCATTGTTAAGTAAATTTTGTAATGAAATACCCTGTATTACAAAAAATGTGACTGTATTAATATTATTATGTTTCCCATTATACAATTAAATATATCTAAAGAGAAATGACAAGTCAAATCTAAATTCCATTAAAATTAAAAATTAACTGTGCCGTTTGCCCCAGATGAATAAATTTACACATGAAATATATGGACTAAAGAGAAAAAAACTGAATTATTCATATGGTGCTAATCAAATTCAGTGTTCATGAAAAGCTGTTTATTTGATATTTTTTTTCGCACAGTACAGTAAATAACTAGGGCTTTATTTGTAACCTTTAAAAGAATGAGAGTGAAAATTTTTAATAATAATTTTGGGAATAAGTAGTTATATGAGTTTTATGTTTAAAAGTAATAGGTGGTGTTAAAATCATTCTAACCTGTTACACATTTTTTTATAGATTTTAATAGAAGATATTACGGTATATAAAAAAAACACCTAATAATTTATTAACGACAAAAATAATAATAAACAATTGTATAACGGGGAGACATTCTGTACGTATTTTATTGGAAGTAATAATTTAGAATTAACTAATAAGCTAGAGGGGTTAGAAATATGTGAATAAAATTTTAGGAAGTACTTGTTTTTAACACAGTTAAAATCTTAAAGATATGTAAACTTTGTAAGAGACATCTCTCGAATGAATTAAAATATCTTGTTTTTGTGAAAAAAAAATCCGTTGTCTGATTTCAAGCAGATCTTTATCAGTAAAAGAAGCATAAACCATTTTTTTAAAAGAATAGCAAATTCAATAACTAACATATCAGAACGATAAATTGTAGAAATCTTTTAAAGAAAGGCAGGAAATCATATTGTGAGGCCGACGCCGCTGCTCGAACCATACTAGGGGAGAAATTATTAAAAGAAAAACGCCCTAGGTATATTTTTCCAAATTAATCCGTTCAATAGTTCATGGTAAATATTATTTTACTTTCTTGAGAAAGCGTTTTAACTATACACGAGATTATGATTCAAGAACACTAAAACAATATTTAATATAAATACGATCACATGGAGCAGGGGGTGAAGCGGTCTCAGGCCGTACATATATGAAAATGGTCTTGGGATTTGTCTTTTTAAATCATATTAAATAACTTGTTATTAATATATTACGTTACTTCCTGGATTCACAGGGTGGAAGTGGCCGACAGATTGTTTGAGTGGTCGCAGTAAATCTATTGAACTCTTAGGACCAGGAAGAACTGGGACTATTGACGGAAACTGGTAAAACGACTTATCTTTTAGTCCTTGTTAAAAACAAGATAAGTAGAAGTTCAAGGTGTCCGGTCGGTTAGTTAAAGTTTTGGAAAAAGTCGCATTTAAAGTCATGTTTGCTGGAAATAGGATTACTATTGGGAGATCGGTTTATTTAAAATAATCAATTAACGTCAATAAATACAAAAATCAATGTTTCAGGACAAACCGTATGTCATTGTTCGGTTTTTTCTTGAATTCAATATTACCTGTATATTTTTGCAGATTTCGAAAGATCTTGTTATTTCGAATTCGTACATACTGGATATAGTGTAAAAATCTGTAAAAATCTGTAAAAATAAGGAATACAGCATTTTAATAAACCACTTTTTTTGCTATTTAATTTATTTCATTACTGGTAGTATTTACATACCCATTGGTTTAATCAAAAATGTAGAAATGATACTGTTTCGATACTTTATAAATGAATCTTGAACGAGATGTTTATCAGTCAAAAGTTAATGAGAGAACTAGAAATCAATTATTATTATTAAAAGATTGAATTGGCTACGTGGTCTTTAGCACTAGATCTTCTTTTTAGAGGTGACTTAAGTTATTGCGTTTGAGAATTTAATACATGTGCGTGGTTTAAGAAAATACTCAAATTTCTTGGACTAAAAAAATTTTTCTATATAAAATCTATACATGGTTGGGATAAAGTATGGAACCAAGTAAATATGTTTAAAATGAAACGGACGATATTTATGAAATTTTACAAGTAAGTGCAATGGGGCAAAATGCAACTTTGCAGATTTTGAAAGATCTTGTTAATTCGAATTCGTACATACTGGGTTTAGTGTAAAAAATTTGTAAAAACGAGGAATATAGCACTTTAATAAACGACTTTTAAGTTTTTATACATTAGAGTAAAATACCATTTAGATAAACAAATTGATATTGCTAGTATTAATAGTAAGAAATAAAAGAGTACTATCTAGTAGGTAACTGTTGCCAAACTGTCAAATTGTAATTTACGGAAATAAATTATACGATTAAGAATGGATCATTTAAGTAAAAAGATCGTATTGAAATATTAATAATGATGGGTTATGGTGATCGATTCATAGAGTGGTCTGCTCGTTCTCCCGGTCTAAGCCTATTAGATTTTTTTCTATGGGGCTATCTAAAATCACGTGTTTACGTTAAACGACCAACATGCTTGCAGGAATTGAGACAAAGAGTTATTGATGAATGTGAACTAATAGTGGAGAAGTCTTGGAAAGAATGACTTAAGAATTTGTTAATAGGCTGGCATATTGTCAGGAGGTGAATGGAGAGCATTTTGAACATTTGAATTAATTTTGTTTCAATTATTATTCTCATGAGTCTACTTATTCTACAATTAAAAGTGAGTTATTTCTTCTTTTTACAGATTATTTCCACTAAACCCAGTATGTACAAATTCAATAAATAATAAGCTCTTTCAAAATCTGCAAAAATATACAGGGTGTTCCATTTAAATGAAAAAAGTTGAGGGTATTTCCTGTTAAACCGGAAGTATATTACTAATAAAAAAAAATACTTTATCCCAACCCTGTATAAAAAGCAACAAACATGTAATACAGACTCACAACAAACAAGAAGAAAAGATGTTTTAATCTGTCCTCGCTGTAGAATTGATAAATAAAAAATAATAGGTATACATTACTTCAATGATCTATCACGAGGGATACGTCCCTCTCAATTACAATTTATAAACTAAAATTACAATTTACAAACTAAAAATTCCGAATATTTCAATATTGGTTCAAATAATTAATTTAAGATTAATGTGTGTAATTATTGTAATGTTTTATTTCCATGAGAAACGTAAACATCTAATGTACGTAAAACTGAATAAATATTATTATTATTATTATTATTATTATTATTATTATTATTATTAGATACAGTACAATAAGATCAGAAGGGTTTCATTAATAATTTTGTCATTAGGAGGTGTTATAAAGTAAACGAAACTAGTATAATAAATAATTAGGTGTATACAATTATTTGATTAAATAGCCCCCTGATATATAAAAAGTAGTGCCACTGTTACACAATAAATCTAAACTCACAAATTAAATGTGTTACACGTAAAATTTTCCTATGTGTAGGGCTCTAAAATTATTACCTACAACGATCGTGAAAAAAAGCATGGTATAATAGTATCAGAAATTTAGCCATGAAATATTAATGGAAATAAAACCATAAAAAGGCAAAGTATATCGTAATACAGACTGTAGAGGTACTTCGATCTTTTAAGTTCAATAAAAATATCAATTTTTCATTAACTCTGCGAATAGATAATATTACCCGGTTTTATTAAAGTCTGTTTTTGAAAAATTCCCTCAATATATCCACTGTTTTACACGTATCTTTAAAGCCGTTCACGAGTTCTCGTATTAAATTAGATTAGATTACAACAGGATCGAGGATTATATTGCCTCTTCCAACTCAAATTATATTCAGAAGATAAAATGGTTACTGTGGGTATAATTAAAATCCATAATGAAGGAATAGAAAAGTTTTTGGTTACTATGAATTTGTTTTGGTAATTTTTTTAAGTATTGTCAAAGGAGAGAATAAAAATCAATTAAATTATTATAAAAATGTAGAAAGTAGTAAAAGAAATTGAAGCGATTAAGTATGAGAGCCGATATTAAAAATAAGGGAGAGCATTAGAATACTTAGAATTATTGAAGTGTGTGAGAACATTGGTTTTGGAATCTTAATATCGTCTCTTTCTAAGATCAGAAAGATTAAAAGTTCTTTGATGAGTAGTTCGGAATATCGAAATATAATTGCCAGTATTGCTGAACTGGTTTAGAAAATGTTCACCTTATTGGAAAAAAAATCAATTTGATCTTATTTAAATACGAAAGAGTGTACATACTTAAATCTATAGTTGTAAAGACTGATGTCATGATATGACCAAATATATCTACTGTACACATCAATGTAAAAACAATAAATTAATTTTTAACTTTAAATGTCAATATTTAGAAAATATCGGAAAATTCAAAAATCGAAAATAACGATGTATTTTTAAACGAGATATCCTGTATTTTATCTCAAATTTAAATTCTGCTTAAATTCCCCATTACAACAATATAAATTTGTAATGGGTTATACAGAGTATTTTAAAAGCGATTACCAGTTTTTCGTGAATATCGTATATAATGAGTTCAAGACGGACTTCAAAAGACCAACTTTATACACTTGGTCTTTATGATAATCCCAGAAAAAGGTCTATTTCATTTAGCTCTGATGATATTGATGGCCAGCGAAGTGGCCCTGTTCGTTCAACCATCTTTCAGGAAATATATCATCCAGTTAATCCTGTATTAGCACATTATGGTGAGCAGAATTTCCGTCATTGTTTTACCACATTTGTTGACGTATATGAAGTAGAATATCCTCAAGAAGAACTGGTAAACAATTCGCTAAAAAATCTAAATACACTTCCCCATTTACAGTTTACACCACCCCATACATTTTACAGACCATCTAGACTGAGTGTGGGTGACGGTATGATAAGGATTTTTTGTGGAATAATAATAGAAGTTGTATCTGTTTGCATATTAATTTTTTGAAATGTCTCATCGTCACCGATAGCGTCAAAAAAGTGTTTGTACTCGTAATGTTTTGTAGTCTCCATTCACAAAAAACTGCCCTCTTCTCAAAATAATTATTCCTTATATTCTGGTGTTGCTGTATGCATATAGCTTTTTACAGCATTTGTTCTAAGGTGTAACTTATTTCTTACTCCTTGAGGTACTGCAAATGCTCAAACAGGGATTGTCAGTAATTGCTAGTAAAACATTCATTATAGCTTTTTGCTCCGCAATAAATTTTTTTTGTATTTCTGTCTTTTTATAGTCTTCCAATTTAGTGCGATTAAGCTTTTCCAATAACGCTTCAAAACTAATTTTAGTTGATTGTCGGCGTTCTGGATAACTTTCCTTATAAATTCTCGTTGCCAGCAAACAATTTTTATTACTTTCCCCTAAAATCCACAACATATCTATTAGGATTACATGAGGAAAATTTATCTTATTTCAAATAACTCCGATACACGACTACTTGAAACACTTGACGCTGTGGTTCTACTTGTAATTAATTATTTATTAAACTACATAGGAAATCTGTCTCTCCTCCACTTCTTATAATTTTTTATTTTATTTACGCATTTGCCGATATAAAATACAGAGATCAATTTAAAATTTTTTGTGAAACTGATGTATTCGAGTTTTGATTCGCTCTGTATATGATTTTTAAGATATTGAAGGAATTCTATTGAGTAACTAAAATAAATGAGTATCTATGTCTGTAAAAAAATATTTGAAGTTGTGCATTTTAAAGTATTTAGGGCGTTGGAACTTATCACAATTTTCACGAAAAACTCGTTACATCATATGATATGCCATGTAAAACTTATTACAATTTTATATTGTTGTAGCAGGGAAATAAAGCAGAATTTAAATTTAAAATAAAATACAGGATGTCTCAATTAAAAAAAATATATTTTTGATCTGGTATGGCCTTATAGGACATCCTGTAGAATTAATATAATTTTGATCTGGTACGGCGTTATGGGACATCCTGTAGAATTGCATCTACTTTTAAAACATGAACTTAAGGCTGACGATAATCTGCCAACATTTTATTTTGATGCCTTTAAAGATGTAGAAGATACTGGATTTTATCGCACTAATGAATCACCCTGTATAAAAATATGTCGAAAAACCTTCTGTAGTTATTATTTGCAGCGAATTTCTGTTTTCCATTACCGTTGCAATACCATAAAAAAAGATCACCACAATAAGTTTTATAAAAATACTATGGATGAAAGAAAAAAAATAAAATACAATCTTGTGCCTCTACGTTTGACCATTTGAGGTAATCTTTAAAAAATAAAACTCTATATTTATGGAAAAACTTGGAACACTGTTCGCAAAATCTACACTTAAATAGATAAAGAAGTCGAAAAATACTAAAAGTTTCTCAAACCGATTTGTTAAAATTGTTTGATAGTAAAAGTAAAGTTAGGTGACTTTAACAGTTCTAAATTTTTTCTACTATATTTCCATAATAAATAATTCATTGTAAAGTATATTCTCTGCACGTGATACGTTCCCGCACTCGTCGCCATGCTACTCGTGCGAAAGATATTACTTTCCACACTTGTTATGTAATATAATATTTCAATACAATTCAGTGTCTTGACTGAAAAATAAAGGTTTTTATATTGGACGAACTTACCTTATGTGGGTTAAGCGTGTACAGTCCCTTTCGGCACCAAATATTAAAACATTCCATCACTTTTTAAATTGCCGACGCACATTCTGTCCTTCTGTGTTAACAAAAGAAAATCGATACCCGTCGTGTTAGGTAGGTTCACTCTTCAAAAATTTATCACATTTTCGTCATTATCTAAATGGATGATATTAATAAACTGAATAAGCTTTTTGCAATCTCCAGATGTCATTAGTATTTTATTAGTTTATTTATGATTATAATAGACCTTAATTTTGTTTAACGATAACGAACTATTTATTTTGATTAACTTTGATTTTTATTTTCTCAAGGCTTCATTGCGATTAAGGAAGCGATTCATTTTAAATGTTGATTAGCTAGAGTTTATTCAGAAAAAGTAGATTAAAAATCTTTGGAAGGTGATGGTCTATGAGAAATATTGAAATTAATTTTACATTATTATGTTTAGAAACTTTGAATAATGTTGTATTTTTTAAAATTTTACTAAAGGAATTAAGTTTTTCACGTTTACTTTTTAAATCTAGAAAAATTTAAAATTTTTTTTGAATATTAATTAAAGTTCTTTAAAACGTTTTTTATTTTTGAAACGCACTTTATACTAGAAATATTTTTAAAAACTACAAATAATTAAATCAGTATTTGGAGTATTACAATCATTTGTTGGTGCTCATAAATAATTGAATTGAAAAGTATTTAAATGTGGCTACTTAAAAGGTCCAAAAAATAATAATAAATCTAGCAAAGATTATAATATCACCAGACATTTTTCAAAATCATTAAAAAGCATTTGTAAACTCTCACAAGTAACTAAGAAAAAATAAAAATTATTGAGATATCTACAAACTCTCTTTGAAGTAGTCAGTAATCGTTTGCGGACTCATAGAAGTGCTAGTAGAGATAATTAATAACTAAGTAAGTACCTAAAATTATAAGAAGAAAAATAGATTAGATACACTTTAAAAGACCTTGTATCCGCTTTAACCTATTTACAACCAGCTTGAAGAAATTTAAAAGGCTGTTCTTGTGGACTCTCATAAATACTTTTGAAAATCGTTCCTCCCTTCCTGAGAGGTTTTAAAGCTACCAATAGCTCTAAGAACTCAAAAATTTAGTAAAAGCCCTCAATACGTCTTGTAGCCACATAAAAGATTTAACCACCACCTTGAAGAGCTTGAAATCTTAAAAACTCCTTTGACATTTCTGACAATTATTGGCAAGCTTTTAAAAGGTATAAAAGTCTCAAAAGTCTTTAGTCCTCCTCCTTAAAATTACCTCTTAAAAATTAATCGTTTTCCTGAAATTCATCCAAAATAACCTTCGTACATCTTCACATACAGATTTAGAAAAAATATTTGATACCACATACGAATCCATGCGAGCGTAAGAGGAGCGAGATTGCATTACAATTTCCCCTCTAATATTTTGAAGTGGGCCTATCGGAGGTGGGAACATCGTTACAGTCAATTCGATAAAAGAAAGAGACACATTATTGTGCCCTCTCTCGGTTATCTGGTCATTTATTATTACTAATAATTTTAACTTCTTAAAATTTCTGCCTATAACATTTTAAATTCTGTCTGAATCTTTTTGCATATCGACGGTGACAGAACAATGCCATGAAACTCAATTTTTTGTTTTGTATTCTATATCTTGTTAAGTTAACGAACTCGTTTTCCACTGATTCTTTATACATTGAGCCACAGTTGTTATTCTACCACTACAGCAACAGCACGTATTTCTTGTTAGTCCTGTGAAGGGACCTCTCTGTTTAGGTAAGTATTTTAAATATTAATTTATTTTAAAATATTAATAATAATAAGAATAAGATTAATATCCGACCCACCGTCCAATGTAGCTGATGAATCTCTATTGAATAATAAAATCAGGTCAAACAAACCGCTAAAACAAAACCAGAATGAGCAGAATGACAGGAGAATTCTATGTTGGGTACAGACGGGGACGATAAATGAAATCAAACAAGATGCTTAAAGGAAAATAAGGGAAATGGGGCCAACTTATACATCAAATGGTGGTAAAAAATGCAATACCACATCTCAGGAATAAAGAAAAAAGACATTTTTCAAATTTTGGAAAGATATGGATTGGAATTAAAAAAGTATGTTTGTTCAATTATGGACGTTAAGAAAACACAACTCTTAAAGGAGAATTCTTGTCGTCCTCTTTTTTATCACTAGATAAAGTAATGGACAAAAAATTTCCTGTTTGTAAATCCACGTTTTTAGTGACATTTGGAGTAACTGAAAATGAGGTGCAGTACTAGCTTGAGAATTACAATACGAAGGAAACGCTACGTGAGGTACCCTATATACTTAATTGTTAAGAACTTAAGTGATAATCAGAAAAATATTTATAGACATAGTTTGTTGTCAACATTGTCATTACAATACTGTCGGAAAGAATCTATAATATTCTACCTGCAAACCGAGGTTCGAAGTCTTCAATAGTTGTATCATTTATAAAAAAAATGTGAAAAATCACATGAAACACAAAAATCTAAATTATAATTCTTCTTCAATTATTAGAATTTTAATTTTAATCTGCTCACTAGTGTCTATTGATAAGGCAAGGAAAAAAGAATAAAGACCTGACAGTAGCTGGTCTTAGGGGCATCTAGTATGATCCTCAAGGGATCATCATATACGAAGTTAACTTTGATTTAGAGCTTTTCGCAGACCGAAAAAAATTAAATTTTTAACTTTCCCGGACTTTCCTGACCTGAATAATGAAAAGCTCACAATATCATTAGATAAATGGCTGGATCTGCAATATTTAAAACCTATGGTCCCATCTGATTGCTATGCATTTTATGACAGCCAACCCATACGATAGTGTAAATCGGAAGTAAAAGAATACATATACCAATTGAGAAAACATTATTTTATATATTTTTGTAAACAGATACATTTTAAATACTTTACTTACCTACATCAAAATATTAATGTTTAGGTGTCTTGGTAGGACGTACGTATAAGCTGACTACAGGCTCTTTAGGCCCAGAGCTTGATTATTTTCAGATATCTTCTATTCCTTGCTTTTCTTTTCCAGTTACTTACAGTTTTCCTAGTATCTTTTCTTCTACTACCCCCTTCCTCCTCTTCCTTGGTCTTCCTGTAGTTGGGTGTTTGTTCTATGCTGTATTTTTTACAATTCATTAATTTTTTCTAGGTGACCTATTCACTGTATCTTTTTAGCATTGATTACAACATCTATCTTCGGATCTGTGTACAGTTCATATACCTTTTAGTTAGTCCTGCTCTCAGAATATCCCT
The DNA here is from genome assembly GCA_951812935.1 of Hermaeophaga mercurialis. Classification (NCBI taxonomy): domain Eukaryota; kingdom Metazoa; phylum Arthropoda; class Insecta; order Coleoptera; family Chrysomelidae; genus Hermaeophaga; species Hermaeophaga mercurialis. The sequence continues at coordinate 19,709,216 of OX638359.1, read as the reverse complement.
CTGTTTTTTTCTTACCTACTATACTCCTTGCATTTTCTTTTCCTACATTTTCAACTCCTCCCATATTTTTTATTTAATACACATGTTTTACTTCCGTAATTCCGTATCTTTTACAGCCTGAATTTTAATAAATGCTCCTGCTCTCATATATTTAGTTTTATCTTCGTTCATTCTTAACCTCATTTTTTTTGCTGCCTCTGCTTGTCCTAGTGTGACGTCTTTTAATGCTCTAAGTATTTCGTTCTTTTCTGTTTAGTCCGCTATCTCTTCTAGGGTAATATTAAACAGTGTTGAAAGCAGATCTTCTTAGCAATTTCCTGTCCTATTTTGAATCCTTCAGTTACTCCTCTATTACTTGAATGTTACTTGTTGTTTCTTTTAATTTCATTTTTATTAGCCTTCTTAGCTTGCAAGATACGCAGAACTCTTTCAAAAGCTGAAGTAGTTTAGATCTTTTTACTGAGTCTTAGGCTAAACATAAAAATAACCCCACTAACGGTATTTTATAGTTGTAGGCATGTTATCAGCAATTCTATGGTTGTAAATATAATCTGATTTGTTGCTAATTTTCATTTCCTAAACCCTGCCTGATATTCCCCTATTTGTGGTTTTCTTTTTATAAACGTGATCATTATTTTATTCACTACATCTAATAATGAGATTACTCGGTAGTTATTTCAGTCTGTTGCGTGAGCCTTTTTTTATATTAGAATTATTGTGGCGTTTCTCCGGCTCTCTGGCATTTTTGCGTTTCTCTAAATCTCCACTTTAATATGGTATACTTTATTTTAATGCTCTTTTCCGATTTATTTGATATTCTCAGCTGCTATTAGTTCAATAAACGAAGGTATCAACTATGACATCAGGTCGCGTGCAGAATTTTTTTTTTTAATTTGTAGGTGTTCATGGGTAGATTACTTCCTGAAAATATGTCCACCGAGAAGTGAGGGGAGGGGCCTGGAAAATGGTCAATGATCCCGAAAATCCGATTATCTACAAAAACGGTCCTTATCATTTTTGTCAAAAATTTAACCGTTTTCGAGATAACCACCCCTAACCGTAGCCTGGTTTTTGAGCTGCTGCGCCGCGTCTCGGAAAGCACGCTCCGTGAATGCGGGCAGACAAATTGTTCCATAACTTGGGTAAAAATTAATCTTTTTTGATGATACAATGTTCATATGAAAGGAGGGACCTGTAGCTATAATATAGTATTATTTTTTTATTTCTTTTATTTTTCTGGAATATTGAAAAATCTAGCCAACGTTCGTTTTTCCTCGATATTTTACCCTCCTTATCAATCTATTCATTTTTTTTTTAATCAAGAGCAGTTTCACCGAATCCTTTTGGATAATGAAGCTATGATAGGCGACGAATGTATTCCGTAAGAATCAATCAATAATATTTGTGTATTTTTATAAACAACGCGTTCTTCTTGGGACGTTTTTTTTTGTATTTTCGGAGTTTTTGAAAATGCCTGGGTCTATCGATAATTGATAAATAATGAAGAGCCATATTGGTGTTCAATGCACATTATTTGAAAGCTGAAAATGTCCTCTTATCGATGGCTTTTTTTATTTTTCTACAAATTTTTCAGTTTCCCGGAAAATTGAGAAAATTCTCACCTCGATGAAAAATCTACGTTTTTTTTAATCGTTGTTTTCTTTTCAGGGTTGAATTTTTGGAGGTTAATGATTGTACTAAATAAAAGATCAAACTCCCAGCTTTCCATCAATGTATATATCGACTATTTTATTAGGTGTACGCGAAAAAACTTTGCCTCCAAACTTCCTTGATTGTGATACATGTCCCGGTCCCGGCCACGCGTCTTCTCTATATAGTATCAAAGCGGGACTAAAGTGCTCGATTATTTGTGGTTCATGTCATGCTGGATCGTGTTGTAATTACAATGATATGGAAAATGAAGATACGACAATACCTGAAGAAGAAAGGGTAGAGGGAGCGCCAGGAACAGAGCCAGACGTAGATGGTCAGGAAACAGAAGATGTAGACCGAATAGACCAAGAAGAGATTGATTACTCCAGTCAAGAATTTTCATCCGAGCCAAATGTGACGAATTGGTGATTAAGAATAGTTGTTATACTTCCCGTTTATGTTATGTTGCTCATATATTTTTCAATAATAAATTCTATTTTTCAAAAACTGTGACTATGAATTATTGCGAAAAAATGCGAAAAATTAGCAAATCTTTTCAGCACATTTCCGAGGACAATAACGAGGAAATATTGGAACATCTTCAACAATGATTAGCCCTTTCAAGACAAAACCCCTAGAGGTGAAGATAGCATCACATGCAGAACATGATTTTCGTAAGTTTTGCATCCATTTATTGGCCCCGTTTCCGCATATCAAATAAGGATAGCTCAATGGCTTGGCCCAAGGGGACAACAATCATGTACGAACCTGAAGAGTTATTAAGAAATCAATCATTCCCCGTGGTTGTTCATCGCCATGATAATTTCGCAAACAGGGAGAAATATGTTGGCGCCATCTATAATTGGTCTTTACAGTTCGAAAAATGAAGACTGATGTATTTCCAGACCCCTCGTGCCAGAATTTGATTGAAAAAAAACATATTTTCAGCCTCTGAAAATTGAAGACTTTTACAAACCTTTTTTCGCAAGAAATATTAGTGCAGCGAAAAAAATCCTAAAGGCAATTTTTGTAGGTAATGAATGAACTGTTCTCCATTTCTAGCCAAAGCCCACTTCTCTAAGTGTCATATTTCAGGAGATATCGGCCAAAAACCGGATTTACGGGGTTTCTGGCCATTTTCCGGCCCCCTCCACTCATCTCCCGAAGGACATATTTTCAGAAGTTAATGTACCCATATTTACCTACAAGTTGAGAAGAAAAAATTTGCACGCGACCTGATGTCCAGGTTCCAGGGTTTCCCGGCCTTTATTTACTGGACTATATTCCATTCTTCCATGGACTTTTATTTTTAAGCAGAGTATAAAATCATTAATTTCTTCTCGTGTTCGGTCGTCTATTTCCTGCTGGTCCTATTCTTCTTATTCTCTTATTTTTTCCTCCCCTGACATCTGTTTATCTCCATCATTTAGAGTTTTGTAAAAATACTCGCTTCACATTGTTTTTATTATATCTTCATTTCCTATTAGGTTTCCTTCTGTATCCTTAATGAACACTGTATGATTTTTTTCTTGTCTTTATTTTTATACTTCTCTGTAGTAATTTCTGATTTCTTGTATGATATAGTACTTTTCAATTTCCTATACTTTCTCTTCATTATATCTTCTCTTTTTCTGTTTATCTAGTTTCTTGTAGACCTCTTTGTATTCATCTCTGATTGTCTGTAGAGCTTTTATCCTGAGTTTGTTTCTGTTTTCTATTTGTTGGATGCATTATCCTACTTTTTTTCTTCTTTGTATATAATCTTTTTGGTACCAATAATGTTTTTAACACTTGAACAATTTTTTCTGTCTCGATCTATTTTTTGTTTTGTTTTGTGACGTTCTTTGAGCCATTTCTTGGTAATCTCGTTCAATTTCTATTTCATAATTTTGCTGCATAAATTTATTACATTATACGTTTTCTGTCAGGTGAGGTCCAAATTAATTTGTAAATGATTTTCTTGTAAATTTGGTTTTCATTATTGACATCTGGTGTTTTGGTAAGCAAATTTTAATTTTGAACTTTTCAATTTTTAATTACCAATTCCATCTTTAAAATTAGGTTTTCAGTATTATTTTACTTAATCGTATTATATTATTTTTTTATTTTAATATTATTCTTAAGACATTATGTAAACATTTATATAATGATAATTACATTTTAATTATATTTTTAAAACCAACTTGGTTTCTTTTTCAAAAACTTATTAATTTTAGAGATTGGTGCATGAACTCCTCGTATCTCGTTAGTTTTTCATTAATTGTATTTGTTCACTTAAATGCCAAATAAATACGAATTAACATCATTATCAAATTATTAAATGCCAGAATTTTCCTCATATGTAATGAAGAAATCATTGATAGGCTCTTTTGCTGGTCTTCTAAATAGTTTTATAAATTGAGTTGTTGCTGTGACCATCGATGTAGATCTGTATAAAGTCAACAGCGTATGAGAATACCAATTTTCCAATTTGTAGGAATTTATAGCAGCACCATTAACAACGGAATTAGCCAGCACAGTCATAACTCTTCCTGTTATTTTAATAAAGAGGATGTCACTGAATTAATAGAGTAAATATGAACATTGTCGTTTACAGACAGATACTTGGATCTCCATGTATATGTATAAATTTAAGCGAATAATGTAATTATAATAACAACATTAACTTTGACAAGCGACCCAGAAAAGCAGTAATAATTGAAAATAGCATTAACTGAACTGTATCTATTAAATTAATTATCTATTTTACGCTCGCATTAATATCATAATTAAGAAGATTAGTAAATAAAATACTTTTACCATTTTCCGGTTTCTTTTTAAAATAATCAACATAGTGCTTCATAGACCGTTCAGTTTATTTACTCAATCGAAAAATCATGATGTATAGTTTAGAAATATAACACATGTAATTTTAGAGAATGTCTAAAACACATAATGGAGGCATTTTTATCTATAGCTTTGTTATCAGAGAAATGCACAAAATGCGGATAAATTTACATATCTGAAAATATGTAATGTTATCAAATGAAACATCGAGAAATATAAAGGTTTGGTTACCGAATAACGTGCAATTAAAATAGTCATGTAATATCAAAAAAATGTAAATATTGATCTTTTGATACCAAATAATGAGTTTCTCACTTCCATGACATATTTCTATTGCATAGTCTTGTAGGAATTTTGTATTACTCCATAATTTTGCATTTGTTAATTATTTAAAATATAAATGTGTGATTATTCTTTTTAATGTAATCTGTATATGTAGCCTATCAAAGTTATCAAAATATATTATCAGACATTAGGGAAGAAACTTTTTAATTACATTAATTAATAGGATATAAAGTATCAAAAATTTATTTATTATAAAGTAATTATCACTTCTAATTAAATATAAAATAAAAAATAAAAAATACTTAAATATACAGTAAATATAAAATATTAGCCATAAACTAAGTTTGACTTTATTTTGCCAATGACATTTAGAGATGCTAAATACTCTAGTCCTGTCTTGTAGAAATTTCAAGACAAGCAAATTTTAAGACACGAATAGAAAAATACAAGCACTCATGTCTAGGAGAAAAGTCTCTCTCAGGAATATAAAAATATAAAAAAAGAGAAAAGGAGTGAAATTAGAATAGGAAAAAATAATCATGGAAAAAATTTGGACAAAATATAAGTAGTATATTGAATAATTGATGACGCCAAAAGAAACAAAACATTCTTTTAAGGCAATCTAAAATATTTAAGAAATAAAAAAGAATATAACGTGGGGAGCAAAGCAACAAAAATGAAGAAACGAGAAACATGTCACTAGAGACGCTTAATCATTAAAAAATACAAAAAAATTCATGTGAAAAATTAGAAAAGCAAGAGCAATACAAGATTAAACTAATAATGTACTATTTATTTGTATAGGATGAGTCATAAATGGGACACGGAGGAAATAAAGATTCTTGAGTATAAAATATGAAGATTTATATCTATACATGCTCAAGTAAAATGATATAAAAGATACAAAATACAACAAAAGTTATATAAAAATATGTCTCCCAAACTAATATATATATATAGGGTGACGCATTAGTGTGCTAAAGCAGTTAGTGAAGTTACGAAAAAAAATATTTTACAGTCTTCAGAATCAAATTTCTACATTTTTATAAACATCTTGCCGAGCTAATTTCAACGATTTATCATACTTTATGTCTATTATGTTTAATAAAGGATCTACAGACACCTGAAAATGTGAAAATGTTTCAGGTGGCTGTAGAATCTTTATTAAACAAAATAGACACGAAGTGTGATATACCGTTGAAATTAGCTCGGCAAGATGTTTATAAAAATGTAGAAATTTACGGGGTATTCCATATAAAAAAACAAAACTTTGGTCTGGCACTGCGTTTCTGAATACTGGGTATCTTTAGGACTAATTTTAAAATGTGAATCTCAAGACTGCCTTTTTGTAAATACTTTTTTTTCGTAACTTCAATAAAAGCGAACTAATCGAGCTTTTCCACACTAAAGCGTCACCCTGTATATAAACGTTTTTTTTTTCAATAAAATCAACGTAGTACCTGAATAAAATGTCACCTTATGAGAAAGCCTAGAACATTTCACTAATTTTTATTTTAAAAGCTTGTTGTTTTTTATAAAGCGGCCTAATTAAAATTGTAATTTTCACTGGGTTGTAATGATAAATGACAACGTATACATAAGCACACCATTACGTTACTTATTCATAAACATTCGCTAACATGTACAAAAAGAGACCGCACCACCGCGAGACCGAGCCTTTACTTGCTTTATTTGCCGTACTCCGCGTGAAACTGAGCGAATTATAAATTAGAAAGCCATAGGAAGCTTTGTGGCGGTGAAACGATTAAAGAATTGATGCAATACGGAAGAATTTAATAAATTTACAACAAAAATAAGTCGAAAAATTCTTAAAATATTTCGAAAACTCTCTTAAAAGGAAATGTGAGCCCTGAAAGAACACTAAGAGCTAATTGAAGACAACAGAATTATTTGGAATTTTTGAAAAGAGTCTTAGGTCGCTCTTTAAATATATTTGAACTTTAAAAATACTAAGGATTATTTAAGAACCTCAAAAGTTCCTAGAAGAGCTCTTACCTAAGCAGCATTTATAGTAAGTGTTACACTGCTGCAGATTATATTTACTATATACTAGTAACAAAAACGTAACAATCACTTGAAAACATACTTTAATGTTAGATTTACTTCAGAGATTCAGAAATTGTAATAGTTGAGTCAATATTATCGATTATTTAGGTTTCAAAGTAAAATTACAAGTTAATATTTTAGTGTTACTGATACAGTATAATTTTCTACGGTGTTACTTCAAATTATGCCTTCATAGTTTATAGACATTAACCTAAGTATTTAGGTAAATTTAACGTACTCGCGACCATTATATATGATCTCAAAGTATATTCTTATTTCTCAAAATAGACATATCGGTTGACTAGAAATAAAGGAGAGATAAATACATAATTTTTATTTAAATAAGTAAAAAAGACATTCAGTACAAAAAGTATAAAGATGTTAAGTCAGTTTAACTTTTTGTGACATATTTATTACTATGTAGTTACGTCTTTGTTTAGTAATAAGGTAGTAATTATGTAAGTCGCAATAATTTTATTGTTTCGTAATTATTATTTTCCATTTAGGGAATTGTAACCTAACAAATACTATTTCGTTACGTCGTGACAACGGCAAAAATAACCACAATGGTAATTTTTAAGGTATTCGTTACGTAAAAATCACAATAAATTCTGCTTAGGTAGTATATCTTAAGGGTAGCTCAAGGGGGAGTTTTACAGCAATTCTAAGCTCTTAAAAATTTTATACAAACAAAGCAGAATTAATCTACAAAGGCCAAAAAATGCTACGCGAAGAAATTAAAATTGTGAAAATTATTTCAAGCTATCAAAATGTTTTCTTTCGCTTACTTTTGTCAGAAAGGGATAAGACCTTTTAGAATGTCCAAGCCGGGATTTTTCTTATTATTCAAAGATATTATCGAGCTTCGGCGAGCACAACAGATGGTTTAGAAAGGATGTGCTAGAAGTGAAATAGAAAAGATTTCAATAATTCAGTAACAGATTTTCGTGTCGGGTTTACGTATTTTATTGCAGAAAATCCGGGAAATAATGGAAGTTAAATTATTTATAACGATATGACGTAAGCACAAAGTACTGCAAAATACAATATTTACAAGATATTACTTCTGACATATTAATAATAAATGCTTTACATTTTGAAATGAAGCATTTATTATAATAAATAATGCAGTGGCAATTAATTTGCAAATTAATTAGCCTTGTGTAAATGTATTGTAATAAAAAGTTTAATAATTGCTTCAAATATTTATTCATAACTTTTCAATAAATTTGAAAATTATAAAACACAAATGTGAAATTTATTCAGGAGCTCATACATCAATTCGTATTTATTTTGATGAAATGGAAAAGCGAATTGGGAAGCGCATTTTCCATCTATTTCCTATGCATTATTCAACATTCTAGAAACGAGTTTTAAAAGTTGTTTAGAAAAATTCACTGAGCCAGAAACAAACTTCAGTATTGCAATTAAATTTTTTATAATTTCTTTCGCATTCCATTTTCATAATTTCCGCTTTTGACAATTGCTTATCGCCTTAAAGGATCATATAATATTTTTATCCCTTCATTTTTTTAAATGATCGACATTCATTTGAAACTCTCAAAATAATTAAATAATCAAGTAATAAACTTTTAGAATAAGTAACTATATCCACACAAACTATTTTTAAGTCCTGAGAGAAACAGTTAGGAGCTTTGAGAATGGATTCTGTTTAAGTAAAAGAATTTACAAGCTCACAGAAGAATTTAGTAGCTGTTAAAAGAGCTTACGAGCTGTCAGATACAATTGGAAGCTTTAAAAAATACTTACAAACGTTAAAAAATGTTTTAGACATGATACATTTCTTTTACAAAATGTATTTGGTAACTATGAAAATAAAGCACTTACAAAGGTTCTTTTAAAACAATTTTTAAGCTGCCAATATTTTAACATTTTGAATTCTTTAAAAGTATTAAGTGTAATCAGAAGGGTTTGATTGATGTATATAATGAAATTAGGAGCTCTTGAAATGGATTGACAACTCTTAAATATGGTAATTGTAAACCCACTTAGGAGCCTATATATGTAATTTAAAATAATAAAAAATAGATACATGGTAACTTTCGAAATTACTTGAGATATTTTATATTTTACAAATTTTTATGAATTCATAAAAGAGCTCGAAATAAATACCTTTTAAAATACTTGATAACTTTAAAAATCAGTTTCTTCCAGTCAGTCATTGAATGTGGATCATAAATACAAGCATGAATCGAAAACAGTGACGTCAATGATTAATAGCAATCCACAAAAAATAAGTGCTCTTTTTAACATTCGTGTAAATAACGACCACTATGTTATTAACAAGCTTTAATTCAAACATTCAAATTAGATTTTTGTTGAAACTTGAAAATTAAGTATATAATATAACTAATAACACAGTAACTTTTATTTTCACCAATGTCAGTAAAGAGACATTGGCTTCTTAAAACCTTTAATTGAATATAAAATAGTTATATTACTTATATATGTTACATTTAATATAACTGTATTAAAAATTGTATTTTATCACTTTCTGCATCAGAGCTCTCGCTGATATTGATGATATCCACGCTACATAGACTCTTTTCGTTCAAACATTTTTTTTAATGATTACATCAGTGTGTTCCACACCATTCGCTCAGGCTTCAGCATTACACTTCCATAACGCTTTGTTTCACATATTTAATACATTGTCCTCAGTGTATCCATCTCTGACAATATATTGGTTGTAATATATTTTACAGTTAACCCAAATTAACTGAATCGCATTAAAATCCGGATAAGGTAACCTTAATGTCACGTGACCTATTTTCTTACCAAGTCATCTATGACATTCTACTGTTTTTTCTATTCCTCTCGGTTAATCGGTAAAATTTACCTTCCGAACTGATCGTAATGATTCCAAAGAGGCCCCAGTCTTTTTCTTCAGTTCAAAATACTTGTACAAATTTAACTAATTGTTATACCTGTGATTTTAAAGTTTTTCCAGACACAATCTAAAAATAAGTAACACGTGTTCTAAAAATTATTTTTTATCTCTGTAATTGTTTAATGTGTTTCATTTAATTCCTGTTTTCCTCATATGCAACGTTTTTAAACACAAATTTTTATTGTCTAAATATCACGGTTACAAGGAATCTTAGACACGTATATTTATATACAGTGTGGCAAAGCTCGATTAGTCCGCTATTATTGATGTTTTGAAAAAAAAGTTTTTACAAAAAGTGTAGGCAATCTTGAGATTCATATTTTAAAATTAGGAACGCAGTGCCAGATCAAAGCTATATTTTTTAAATGGAATACCCCGTATGTTTTTACATTTTTATAAACCTCTTGCCGAGCTAATTTCAACGATGGGTCACACTTTATTTCTATTATGTTTAATAAAGGATCTACAGCTAACTGAAAATCACATTTTTTTGAATTTAGATGTATATATCAGCCAAGAGGTTGAAAATCAATAAAAACGGCTGTCATGTTCCTATCCTAACTTTTCAAGTTCTATGCTCCGGCATTAAAAAATATTTGATACATTAAATACATTAAAAATCAGATGGGATTGCAAATTTTTCATCACTTTGTATCAAATATTTTTTAATACCATAGTATCGAACTTGAAAAGTTAGGATAGGAATACGTAAGCCATTTTTATCGTTTTTCAACGTATTGGCTGCTACATACATCTAAATTCAAAATAATGTGATTTTCAGGTGGCTGTTGATACTTTATTAAACATAATAGACATAAAGTATGATACATCGTTGAAATTAGCTCGGTAACAGGTTTATAAAAATGTAAAAATATACGGAGTGTTCCATTAAAAAAAAATTGTCTGGCACTGCGTTCCTGAACACACCGTATATTTGGGACTAATTTTAAAATGCGAATCCCAAGGCTGCCTATACGTTCTGAAAAAACTTTTTTTTCGTAACTTCAATAATAGCGGACTAATCGAGCTGTGCCACACTAATGCCCTACCCTGTATATACTCATTGAAATGTTAGTGAGAAGTAATGTTAGTAAAATACAAATAAAATATGTACTTAATCTGAAACTAAATGAGCGAACATCAAATTAAACAGCGACAATGACGTCTCAAATACTACACTGTCAAGAATGTCGAGCGAATTGAAAAGTATGCGTCAACAAGACTAGTATCGATTGTAATAATGTCTCCTTTTCTTGTACTGCGGGTATAAATGACCATCAAAACAACATACTTCAGTCATTAAAAGGTAAATTTTAAGTATTTGATATGCACTTTTTAAAGTTGATAGAAATAGATGTTACATAAATGGTTTGCGTTTAATAATATCATTTACGAATGACACACGTTCATTGATTTACTGGAAGAACTGTATCAATATTTAACAATGTGTCTAAGGTATATAAGCTAAATTTAAAGAAGTTTAAATGGTTTACTAAGCTCTATCTACTAGTGTTTAATATTTTTCAGCTAGAAGTATAAGTATGGATCTTATAAAAAGTGTATCAAGTCTCGTAAAAATCGTAGAAGGACTTGCAAACTCTTAAATATGATTAATCGAAAGTGTCTGACAACTTTTTTCAATATTTTAAAACATGCTCGTTTAAACCACTAAAAATGTGTTTATCTCAAATAACTTCCTTACTTTAAAGTTATTTAAGATTTTATTTAAATAATTTGATTTCTTTAAAAAGTCCATAAACTAACTAATCACAATTCAGAATGAGAATGACTTTTTTGCAAACACATAATATCCGAAATTGTTAGGAAGGTAAATATTATTGTTGTACCCCTTTGCTAATTCCCAATATCGTCTTCCTAGATGATATGCACTTGCATTAGGTTGTTTTGGTCTCGTAAAAATCCCTTTTTTTCTTCTCCAACTTTTGTAAAATTTTGTGCAGTCTTAAAATCTTCAAAATTCTATATGAAACATCCAATAATTAATCTTTTTTTTCGTAGTTCATGAAAAAAGCTTTAAAATGTTCCATCATCAAAGAGCCTTGGTACTCTTCTCACCCAATAAATATAGGTAAAAAATTAATTCCCTCAAAAGTATCTCCTCCGTATTCATGCATTATGACTGATTTATTAAATTTCTTGTGCCATTGTTGAAAGCTCTAAGAAAAAGTTGAAAAGCGGGATAAGCGATTAACACAGGAACCTTTAAATTTTATTGATTTATCGATAAGAAACGCGAACAGTAAAACAGGAATAAATTCATTAAAACACTAAACAATGGTTTTTAAGTGAAAAATACGATTTAAAAAAGCTGTTGTTTGAGATAAGTGCCTGTTTGAGCTTAAATGTTTTATGTAAATAAATTTGGTACGCGATTTTTTATTAGGATATTTTGTTTAGACGCAAGTCTGAGGCTCACTTCTAGATCTATAGCTTAGATAGGTTTTGATTGATTACATGGCAAATTTTTAGTCATTCAAACAGCTTATATCTTCCGCCCCTTGTTTATTACTAATTCAACAAATTTTGCTAAATTAGAGGGCTTATGTCCACCTGCGGATTTGGTTGTGAATTGAATTTAATTTAATGCACTTTTTAAGAAAAGTATATTTAATGAGAATAATCAGGACACCTAAAGGAAAAGAATGTTTTTATGTTAAATTTGTAAAGATTTGCTACGAATTTAACAGCCATTTTCGGACTTCTTTAACTACATCATAAGAAATGACATCAAAGTTTTCTTCCTCAAGATACCAGCCATTATATCTGTTGAAACTAATAATGTCAACATAGTTTAGTAGTGTAACAAAGTCGGTTCCAAATAAAAGTTCCAAAAACTGCCACTAGATGGCGCTGGTGGCGCTGCTGTAGCGCTCGCGGACCCGCCGTTATTATTGGTCCAATTGAATTGCGGAAAAGACTGGTATTATCTAGAAGTGACCTAGATGTTAAATGTAAAGAAAAGCATGCGCAATGAACGTTGCCGTAAGGGCAGTAGCGTTTAACATCGTTATTATTGGTTCAATTGAATTGCGCATGCTTTTCTTTACATTTAACATCTACGTCACTTCTAGATAATACCTGTCTACACTTAATATGTAAAATGATATTTTTAAAGTGATTTTTAGTTACAGGATATTGAGTTAAAGCAATTTTATCTTTGGCTAACAGAGTATTTAGGCTAGGACATCCATCTGTCATCTTAATTTCTACCTCATCTGCTATATCCAATATTTCTTCTGCATAGTGATAGTGTGAAATTCTATAAAAACTAACTCCTATCTATTTAATTAAATTATGTTGTATCACTAAGGGTAAATCGAAACATTTCAATCTTCATGTCTGCCAAACCCATCGATTATGGTTAAAGATTTATCAAATAATGCAACGTGAAATTAATATTGATAGACTGGTTTTTCATGCATTAAGTAAGATCACCATAATATTAGGTTTTACACTTTTAATGTCTATCAACAACTGCCTTCTTTTCCGTTTGAGGCAACCACAGAATTTTCTTTATCTAACAAGCTAATTCTATATGTATTTGTATCACCTAGTATGTTAATATTGTATTCCAGGATAATTGTAGTTTCTTTAATTTCGAGAATTACGACAGTACGTTGCTGGAGTAGTATACAGATTTATAGGTCTATCAATTCCAACATTATTAAGAAAAATCAAACGTGTAAGTTCTTCCAGTCGGCTACTGACTAGTTCTTCTACTTTTTCTTGAGGAGTTGTAAGTGGAACTAGTGTGTATTTTCACAAACAAAATTTAAGATAACGTGACATTTCTACAACGAACGGAAGATGACCAATTTCATGTCTGATTTGTAGCCATACATTTATCTATACTTGATCAGAGCACAAAATCGAACCGAATCTCAATGTTTTGCTCCCAATATTTAAGTACAACAAAGAATATCTATCATACCAAACTAAATCTGAATAATCCCTTATTTTCCAATCAGTCATAATGTTAAAACTGACAGGTACTGACATTAAATAAACCCCACAGTTAGCTAAGTCATCTTAGAATCGTCTGAGACTGTTTTAACTGCTCAATATCCTTATTAAAGCACGCTTCATGGATTTTATGACTACCTGACGAACACGTTCAGCATCTTAAATGGTTCTAAAATGAACTGTCTTTCTGTATTTCAAAATATTTTTGGGATTTCAGAAATGCTTTCAAATCGTATATAGTGCTTGAAAATCCTCAAAGTAACTACGAGTTTTTCATAAATTCTTAGGAGTCTTCAAAAATAGGTATATGTGAGCCTTTAAGAAGCAATTAATTAAGTCTTAGACAAGTTAAACACTAAATTATAAATATTTTTGCGCGCTAAGTTTCCACAACCAAATATTATTAAAAGCTTAAAAAATGTTCTTTGTTATTAAAAACAGATGAAATATTGTAACAGTGACATTAAGCCACCATGAGTAATTTAAGAGACATTTATATAAAAAATTGAAATACAAAAACTTACATGAATAAGATTTTTTAAAGGGATAAAAATTTAAAATTCGAATCCCTTAAAACTGCTTGAGAATTTTCACAGTAATAAAAGAATCTCTGGTACTATAACACGCTATAAAATATTTATATGTATTAAATTAAAGTTAACTATTGAGGTTGAGACGAAGTAACCAACTAGAGAAAAACCGTTTCTGAGTACTAATGATGAAAATTAACCCAACTTTGTATGTAACAAGCAATGTTAGTTTTTGTTGACCGTACAACTAAATCTAATATTGACTTTAGTGTTCAGCAAGGGGAGTTCCTTCAGGGTTAGAAACTTCGATTGTTACGGGAATTCGGTCCCTAGTGTTTGGTTTCTAGGTGTGTGCGTTTCCGTATGCAACAATTTCGTAAAGTTTAGTAAACAAAAATAATTTTCAGTTTTATTCTTAATATGATAAAATGTAAAAAGTTTTTCTGTTATTAAATATGTTCTTATATTTTGTATTAGTTGTTTTTATAGATAAATAAACTGTTAGTGTTTTCCCTCGGCCTCGTTATTTTCCAATAACTAATTTACATAATCGGTTAAACCCCCCGAAAATAATATTTAGATTTTTTCATAATTTATTAGAAAAGATAACCCGCTAAGTAACAATATACATGATAGGAAAAAATATTGGCTGTTTGAGTTTTGGAATATTATTTAGTATCATTCTCTTTCGTTATTGATTTATGGTTTGTATATAAGGCAATTCAAACTCATACATTTTATTTTCTTTCTTATTACTAATGGAAAAGCCATTATTTTATATGTCACTTTCAGTTTTCTATAATGATTCTTTTTAGCAATTTAGGATAGGATATTCGTGGCTACCGGTAGTTTTATTAATAAAGCTTAGACTGTGAGACATAAGGACTTATTTTCCCATTTTTCCTTTTCATTAATGTACACTCACATATGACAACAACAACCTAGTTGATTTAATCTTAATATTTATCTAGAGGCGCAAAATTTGATAGATACAGTTATTTTTGTTTGGTAATTAATAGACGAACAAAATCGCTAGTTTATTCAGCAGAACAATTGTAAATACGTTAGCGTACCTTTTTTAATATAAGAAAATTCAAACCAAGCAAAAAATTATTTAGAGTTAAAGTGCCCGAAATTTAATCTAAAAGTTGGTTGATAAATTTTCTCCATTAATTGATAAATTACCTTGCCGACGTTTCTGTCCTTTATTGGGCAATCTTCATGGCACTTGTGAATTTCGTAATTTGCTAATTGTTTGGTGATGTTAGATCATTTCTTTAAGTTGTCAGATGTTGAGGAACCATAGTTGAATTGAATATCCTTGAAGAAACCCATAAGTATTATAGCTTGTAGTTCGGCAATGAACTAAAAAACAGCATTCGTGTTTTAATTTTCTGTACCCCATCCAAAAACCTCAACCTTCTATATCCATGTGGATCGTAAATCACACAAGAAAGAGAATTAAAGTTTTGGATAAAAACGGGACGAACTACAAGCAATAATACTTATTTGGTTTCTTTAAGGATATTGGATTCAACTATGGTTCCTCAACATCTGATAACTTAAAGAAATGGTCTAATATCACCAAACAATTAGCAAATTACTAATACCAAAAGTTGCCTGAAGATGGCCCAATAAAGGACCGAAACGTCGGCAATGAAATAAAAGTTGTAGTTTTAATTTTCTGAACCCCATCCAACAACCTCAACATTCTTTAAATTAATTTTTTTCTCTTACTTTCCTTAAACTATTCATAATAAATACTAAATACCTATGTAATACGAACCAAATATATTTTTGGAAAAAGAAGAATGTTGCTTAATAATGTTTAGTTGTGATGTTTATGATATGAAATTATTTACGATCTGTCAAACTTCTTGTCAATCTTGAAAAATGGTATGTCAAGTACCGAAACCTGGGTCTATTTGAATACATTTTAAAACGCTTTAGAAGACTGTGGAAATCCAAGATAAGTATAATTTATCGATTCATATTTACTTCAAAACTTTGCTTATTTGGATTTTTTGATGCTGGTAATTATGGCTATCGATTATAGTATACAAATTATTTCATTTTTGAGCATTATGATTTGAAAAAAAAATACTCGCTTTCAATATTTTTAATTAACAATAATTGCATTTATTGACCACTGTAAAAATTTACAGTGTGTTCATTTAAAAATGATGCAACCTCAGTATCTTAAAACGGATTCAATTTCTAAGTTGAGGATGACATTTGACATTTTCCTCCCCTCAATCATGTTAACCAATACAATGTAAATAGAGAAAGTACAACGCATGATACATTATTGAAAAGGTAGTTTTATGCTAATTCAGTGATATTATTGTTTTTTGTTTTCTTTTTAATTTTAGCGCCCTCTTGTGGGAACAAAAACTGTTTCGTATTCCAAAGTGTAAGACTTCATTTGAAAGCTAATTTCATTAAAAATTCAATGCAATAACAAAATATAACTCAGGTAAATAAGCATAGGCGGAGTATAAGATTGCTGGTATTAAAGTTAAGATTAAATCAATTTAATTTTAATCGCAGTCAACTAAAATAACAAATTTATGCTACGTAGAGAATTATTATTATTAAATGAACACAGTATATATAATACGCTTGTAGTCTATATAAATATAATTATTGCAATTTAAAAGTAACAAACGATTGGTTACAACTATCCGCAAGAATGTAGTAAATATCTATGCACCTATAAAACAAAGAAAAAATTAACAAGTAATTTATTTAAAAACGTTTAGAAATACATTTTAAGACAAACTTAAAATATTCAATAAATTTTATTAAACTAAATTCGTGTATAATATAGATATTATGACTTGGATTTTATTAATTATCTATTTCTAAAGCTTCATTAAATAAAAAAATTCTTTTATTTTATATGGCTAATTTAAAAACTTTTAACCTAGTTGTTAAAATTACTAAAGTTTAAAACCACTAGACTTTAGATTTGTTCAATTCGTATAAATTGTCGAGTTCCAGTTTGTCTTTAGCCTAAGTTTACTACAATGTGGTCGAACGAATATAGTTTTGTCTTTCTTTTGACGTTTCTTACGCTGAACATCGAATACTCCGTATTCAGAATTAAAGGTTTAGCGCGTTTAGTTTTAGAAGATATATTGAGTTTTTTTTTAAATCTTGTTTCGTTTGTTTTTTTTTGAGAAAAATATTGGGGAAGTATTATTATGTCCCGCATCAGTGGGAGAATATTATCATTTTGTACTTGCTTCAGGCCAATTTGAACTTTTATTTTTAAAAATATGTTTCGGCATTTTTATTATTTGTCTTTTTTGCTACATATACAGTTTTACAAATCAGACAATATTTACTTAAAAAAATAGTTTTTTAATAATAATAATCGTAAGAATCAAACAAAATTAATCAATAGATCTTTTATGAAATGAATAATAGTTAGCGAACCAACAAGATATATTGTTCTAAAAACTTTCGGATAATTATTTATACTTTTACCATTTATTTTTAGATTTCGGTTAAGTATCTGTATATTTTATTAACTTATAGTAGAACATAGAATCGTTTCGACAATAAATTCGCTGACAATACCTAATTCCTAAAAATATGATTATGATCTTAGAAAATGTAATCGTGAGATCTTGTAAGAAATTGATATGTGCTTTTGTGGCTACATGAGATTGTTTCTTAAAATAAGCCTCTTTCATATCTTACTTACTTACTTGTTAGATTTTTATTAATTATTTTTAAATTCAGGTCGGTAATTCCTTAATAATGTGTAAAAAATATGTCTGTACAATTGATTAATTAACAAAAACTTTTTCTGCCACAAGTCTTTGTTTTCTGACATCATTGAAACTTAAACACAATCGGAGATAAGTTTATCTAATGTATTCTAGTTAAATTTATACAGAAATTCGAGAAGCGGTTTCGAGAGTTACTTGAATAATTCGAATTAGAGAAACATTGAATTAATGTCAAACACAGGCAGAGGTTCAAAAGTAATTTTATTATCAAATCAAGAACTCCGCGCTACTTTAGTATTATGTAACTAAGTAAACAAACCACCAATTATCCATTATCCAAAAGTGGGTTTTGTGACCATTTCAAACTTCTGAACGGTTAATCGATATTGAATTTATTTGCGCACTTAAGTCCTTTCGATGGATGATACGTTAATCAATCGGTTTATAAGAACCACTCAAGTGGTTGTACTAAAAAAAAAAGAAACTGGGAAAATTCTCGAGAAATTATTACTTAGACAAATAGTGCCAAATGCGTTGTAATATTTGCTATTGCTTTATTTTATTCAGGTTCGGGAATGGATAGTATTATTTTAGAGGGGACTGTAGGGTTTTTTTTCGATATTTTCAAAATTATTTGAATTAAAATTACTTTTCTGTATCTTACATTTTTTATCTGCATTCTTGAATTCGTTAACTTTACGCCATAAACTGTAGATCTCAAATGGAATAACCATCCACAATACTATTAATATAGCTTGATGAATTGCTCTTTCGAAGTCACATATTTATTATGTGTTGCAAAATATAATATCCGGAAAACCCAATACCCATAAAATCGACACTGGTTTGTACCATCAAAATAAATGGTAACATGAGATTTTGGTCTTTGTAATACTAACTAAAATAATAAAAGACTGAGTATCGATGAAAATTTCTACTTGTTCTCTTGTATTACTCATAGTACGAATTCTAGCCTAGTCGTATTGGGCCCGGCTTACCTTACTACAAAAGTTGATATTAAGAAATATGGATGATGTTAAAGTTATGGTTTTTTTATGTATTAACAAGGTATCCGCTCTCCCCCACCTTTTATTTGAAAAAACAGACCAAAATTTGTCAAACCAAAAATACGCAGATTTTTTCGAAGAATATGATGATCGTGTTTCCAATAGGATTTAGCTAGGACATTTTGTAAAATAATTTTTTTTTAAATTTAGGTATTCAATTACGCCCTCCAAAACCACAACATAAATGTAATTAAAAAAATAAAAACATGTTTTTAGATATTTGAATAATTTGTACGAATTTGTGAGAGTAATAAAAATATTGTACCTCTTATGATTAAAAAAAAAACGGCGTAAGTTTTTATTTATATGAAGAGAGCAGGGCCATGATAAGAATAATCAATAAAAGCGAAACGCGCCTTTTACAATACTTAATACCTTTTTTGTACTAATTTGTTCCAGTAATCAAAATTTTGTACCTTTTGCATTTAAAAAAAGGTGCGGTGCTGCTAGTTTCTTATGAAGTTATGAGAATTCAGTTTTTTTTTGAAAATGGCAAGAGTTACAATATAGAGAAGAAGATATACAAAAATATATCAGTATCATGATTACGACAATGGTGTAGAATCTAGAAAGGGGAAACCAAGTCTCTACTCTGGAAGTACGTATCTGGTTAATTATCTTTCACAATAATGTAAAGCAAACATGCCAAATACGAACAAAAAATATTGAAAGGTAATGTAAATCATTTTTAACTTTTAAAGAAACATCCTGTATCTCGGTGTGAGGGAATATTTCATTTAAAAATTTAAAGGTAAGTCGTCATATTTTTGAGTAAGGACTCCCCATTTATATTATAGACAATTATTAATGAAACACCTTGTATATTGGAAGGAAAAAGTGGAGTTTACAAAGCATAGATACATCTGATAATGTTGGATAGCCTTCATAAAAAATAGGACTTTTTTTAATCAACTCGATACAAAAATGAAAAAGGTATTGATGCTTACTATTTTAAGAAAACTAAATGTTGCACTGAGAGGATTTTAAAAAATCAAATTATCTAAATTCTCTTTTTCGACTCGCAATGGCTTTCAGAAAGTCTATATAGATAGGGAGAAAACAAATTGCCGTACGCAATCGTATAGGGAACTCTAGTTCAATTTCACATGAAATAGGATCATGAACACTTTTCTTCACTCCAGAGATTTTTCTAAGCACCAGGTGGATAAAAATATCCCGCTTCTATATATTGACAAAGTATAATCATTTACTTTTTTGTGGAAGAAAAAAGGATTTCTTATACTGCGCGCCATATATATTTGTCAATATTACTTGAACCCACGTCAAAGAAATGGATTTAGGTTAAAACAAAAAACGTGCGAGTCATTTTTAATACCATGTGAAAATTTATAGAACAAAGAAAAGATACGAAATATTTGACAAAAAACAATTTTTAGACGGGAGTATAAACGAGATTACTATTATTTATTTTTATTACTAAATAAATATTCTACGGAGTTATCTTTTATTTTTCTGTTAGCCCAAATAATCGACGCCTAAATAATTGTATACTTTCTACGTGACTAACATTCTAATAAACACTATAATGATTTTTTTATTCGACTTCTTTTGGAACTTATGACCATATTAATTGTTGTTGCGAAGTCAACTGGATGGTATCTATTTATTTAAAATATGTTACCCTAATATACAAACATATTCAAGACAAAATTACAAAAGTTTAGCATGTAAAATATAATATACCTATAAATGTTTATTTTCAACTATAATTTTAGTTTCATCAATTCTTGGTATATTTTCATCTGTTATCATTTGCTGTGTTTTTGGTTATTCCACATTTTTATATTTATTGCCTTTCCTACCATGTATTCTCTCGATTTCCTCCACTTTTTCTATAATTTTGCATTTCTTTCCTCCGTTACGAAAGTGTACTGTTATCCTTTTCCTTGATCCCAAAATAATTTTTATTTTTATTAAATCATTTTCAACACAAAAACTTATCATTCTGTGATTCTTTCTATTTATTTTCACCTCATTATACTGTCACAGATTCCTATATGAGGGCCTAATAAGAAATAATTCCAAATCTTAAATTAAAACACTTCTTTTCCAAGGGTTTTTCAAATTTAAAAATGTGAAAAGTGAAACAAAATTCATTAATCTTTTCTTGACGATTCGATTTTTATTTTATAATAATTTTCAACAATATAATCAAATATTTTCGATGATCGTTCAATTCTATAGATTGGGCAAGCACCGTAACCTCAACGAACAGAGGGTCATTTTAATGTGTAACTCGTTATTTATAAATAAAATTTAATAACGTCTGGCGAAGCAAAAAACCAAACGAGTTTGTCTAAAAAAAAAACTCAGTTGAAGAATTCCTGCTCCTCCGAGTGTCCTTGTAAAATTTAAAACTATTGGAATATGAAGCAGCAGGATAACGTGGAATATGATAAAAAAACTCAACACGGAACCCATTACGCCAAAACAAGTCTGCAATGTCACAGCCGATCATATAGTCGACCAACTATTGTTCAACGGAAAACACACACAAAACATAGAATAGGCGATATTCGTAGAAATCAGGAAAGGGAAGTCCTATTTACTAGTGTAAAGCGTCGGTCCATTTTTTTCTGTCTCTATTTAGAACAAACATTACTTTACACTTTGTTGGCAATTCGAGGTCCATTAGCCCTGAAGGTTTATATTGAGGAAGCAGTGAATGTTCAAAAAAATTCGAATTCTGATAAATTTTCAAAATTTCCCGAAAATTAAAATTCAAGAAAAAATACCCCGTTTCCTTGTTTTCGGTTGAAGTTATTTTTTCTGATTCTGGACAGTCTTTTCTAATTCGATATTTTCGGTTTAAGTTATTTTCTCTGATTCTGGAAGGAATTTGCTGTTTCCCTGTTTTCGGTTGAAGTTATTTTCTCCTTTTTCTGGAATTAATTTCCAGTTTCCTTGTTTTTGGTTGAAGTTATATTCGCTGTGTCCAATGCAAGCGAATGCATTAAAGGGAAAGGCAATCGGATTTGTTCCGGAAACTCGTAAACTGAAGTTTGATGGGTTGATTATCATCAGTATCGTTGTCTCCGGGTTCGCTTATTGTTTATAGTTCTTATTATATTTCTCGATTTTAAGAGTTGTTATTTTTCAATAAGATCTCTTTTTTGGTAAATAATTTGTAATCAATTTTTTTCGTGTTGTAAATTATCATTAATGATAAGTTTCATTACTTGTAAATTTCATTTATTTGGGGTAATATGGGGTTATAGGGCTACAGGCGAACCATCCCCTTAAAAATGGTAACGCGCCATGGTAATACCTCAGTGGTGGTGTGGAAATTTACCGATAAATATATTATTAGAATTTAGTTGAGGTTGATTGCACTGCAACATTTTACCACTAATTTTTTGGCTGATTTTTTCATTAGAAATTGGGTGAGGAATAAAAATTGGAAGGATAAACTAAGGAGCTGAAAGTGTATAAATGCCTTGCAGAAAATAAAGAAATATCCAGAATTTGACTATATTTTCTTTTCGTTGATAGTGCTTAAAAAGCAGTCAACAATAAAATAAAACAAAAAGAATGTAAAGCAAAATATCCTGTTGGATCTAATTGAATCTGAAGTTTCATCATGGTTGGATAAAATTGTTTCTGAGCTGGACCTAAATCTTATTTTTTAATTGAATTAGTTGGTTTTGTAAAAGTTAGTTTGAAGATTCTGATGCCTACCGATATTAAGATTGATATCCAACCGAAATTTCATTTTTGAAAAAAAAAATGGATAAGCTGGTTTTGCCGAAGAGCTCCTTAGATACTAAAAATGAAGAATTGTTATATATCAAACTAAATATGCTTGCAAATTAAATATCCATGCGCTTTTTGATCCGCTCTGAAATAACTTTAGAGTATTTCGATTCTAAATTGCAAAATTTAAATTTTAACTCCATTTACGAAGTTTATCCAATATAAGTTCTTGTAAATGTTAAGAACTTTATAAGAAATGGCATTTAAATATGGAATGTACCACGTATAATCACTTGATACCTGAGGTAGTGAAGTTCGGTTGGCCAAATCGAGTCGTCTCAATCAACCGCACATGGATTTTTAAGTATTTGACTGAGTTTCTATGAGAATAAAGCATTCCCCTTCTAAGTTTTCAGGCAGTAGCGCGTGTAGGTGATTGTTTTCTTAAAATTCTATTTTTTTTAAATGGCGTTTTGGAGACCATAACTAAGTAGTGAAATATTGCAAGATCATGAAATTCCACAAACAGATAATGAGGATTATCCACTTAAAAATAAAGATTTACACATAAAAACGTGTTTAAAAAAGAAGATTATGTACAATCGGACAATGAAATAAACAAAAGAATTTCAGAACTAACAAAAATAAATTGTGTTACCCCCTTACAACCCATCACTATTAGACTAAATAAAGATTCTTTTTCAGAATTTGAGTACGAAGATTTCTAAAGTATATTTTTATTAATTTAAATAACCGTAGAAACTAGTTTTCTAGTATGTAACCCTTACAGGACGAATGGTATTTACAGATTTTTAATTTATTTTTAATAGCGTAACAGAAATAGTTTTCTTTAATTTGGTTTGAAGAATGTGATTTTATTTTTAAATTAAAGTTAATTTTTAGTATAACCTGCTTTCAATAATTTTTAACATCATCTGAGATTTGTGCTAAATAAAATTGATAATTCACCAAAATACTTGTGCCAGTTCCAAGCCCGGAGAAAGAAGGGGGTTTAATAAAACGATCAAAAAATTAAAAATCATTGCCACTAACAGCAGCACTTTATGCACAGTTTAGTTTTGTAAAAATTGTTCTTGGACAATGATTAATTTTTAGTGATGTATTTTTTATGTGTACTTCATCATGAAAAAGTATGTTGAAAATTATCTAATTTTCACGTACAAATTAGACTGAGCTAATTTTATTAAGTAACAATAAGCCTAGTAACATAGTTACGAAAACTTGGCAAAAAAATAATCTCAAAAATAAAACATTTCATTCAATTATAATTATATACTATGTATAGAGTCTTTCATTTATTATTGACACGAATATCAAATTTATGTAGATACTTAAGCAGCTACGCCAATGGATTTTCATTGGTTCTTGAATTTTTATGAGCTTTTTTGGAGGTTTTGCAATTTGGAGTCAAAATACTCTAACTGCAGATTTATACCGTTTAATAACTGATCTATTTATCTGTCATCTCATCTCGTTTGCACCGATCAAGATCATTTCGAAGCTGAAGGATTTATTGGATCGGTTCGTGGGTAATAAAAAACAGAAATGTTCAAACGAGATTCGCATGTTTTTACACGAACATAATCGAAAACATTTGGCCTGTTTTAATCACTAAAAATGGCAATTAAATTAAAAAAAAGGTACAAAAGTAAAATTAGATTGTTAGTAAAATTTTGTGGTGTCCAACGTGGGATTATGTACTTATATTTATTATATAATAAAAGGATGTGTTTATAAAAAAAATAATATAGATATAAGTAATCACGGAATTTTTTTATGGATCCAATGAGTTTGTATAACCATGTAGGGTCAAATTGTAATGGACAAACGATTCAAGATTTTTATTCCAGTTTTGTAATATGGATTTACTGAAATGTCTGCGATATTGAACTAGTGCCATCTCTAGCGTACCAAGTGAACACAACATTGAAAACAATTTGGAATAGTATATATTTTCTTATTTATTTTGTGATAAACATTTCTGTTCTATTTTTCGATGATGGTAATGATTCATTACTTTTTTTTAAATAATATTTTATCGTAAATGTATGTTTAAAAGTTATTGTATTTTATTTTATTCTATGTTAAATTGTAGTAGGCACAGTGTAATACAGTAATATTAATATTAGGATAAAAGTTATATACAAAATAAGACGAAATGAGATGCACCTACTGAATGTATTTGGCATAGTTCAGTTTAGTAAAATTGTCAAAACATTTAAAATACGAAAAGTTCATGGAATGTTTTTTATTTGTTCGTACAATAAATATATTGTTACTATTCCTATTGTGGTAATTATGATTGTTTAGATTGAAATTAATAAACTCTTGAAAATAAGATGGAGCTAAATTATTTAATATCTTATAAACAAAAACCATTATTTGAAAATATAATCTCTGTCGTACTGTCAACCACCGTGATGAATTTAACATAAATATTGTTAATAAATATGGAAAGATAAATAATACTTATCTTGAATTTCCACAGTGTTCCAAAGCGTTTTAGTATATTTAAACCTCTACCAAGGTTTCGGTATCTGACAAGACCATTCTCAAGACAGAAAGAAGTTTGACAGATTAAAAACGTCAATAAATTTCATGTCATAAACCTGACAACCAATCATTATGAGGCAATATTCTTATTTTTCTAAAAATATATTTGGTTAGAATTATTTAGTTCAAAAGGTGATCTAAGATAATTGAACTTCTCAGGTTTAGTTGTTTATTCAATACTATATATTAAGGATATTTTAGGTGTTTCTTAATTTCATATTTCTCCAAAAAAATCAAGTTCTTCCTTTTTGTCACATATACCTTTGTGATCGTTGTTTCCATTGTGTTATTAAATGTAGGTTTGTGTTTGGTGTCAATGAGGTGTTTTACGTAATGTGACTTGTCTGATTGTTTCAATCTATGAGCTCGTAAGTAAGGATGGTTTTCTGTATAAAAATTAACCTAAAGTACCGTTGGATTTATGTTTGATCCAGATATCCAGAAAGAAAGGGAAAACCTTTGGAATTGTATTTCCATGGTAAACTTTATGTTAGAATGGTGGTTGTTAAGATGATTTACAAAAGATGGAAATGTGTGTTAACCATGAATATATATACATAATGTAGCCAAATTTCAGCTTTAAGTAAAAGGATTCAAGAGCTAATTATTCAAAATAGAAGCCTTTGAAAATATTGACAATGACTGGGGGATAACGGTAAGATCTGACGGTGGTATCTCCATTTTGGAAAGTAAAGTATGTTGAGATGAGGTATTTTTCCGCCAAATGAACCAAGTTAGAAGATATATTGTTTCAGCTAGGAGATCTGATAGATCTAAGATTTGGACATTGGTAAACAGTAAGGTGACATCGTTACTAACCACATCATCTTCAGGAACTACATGAAGATTGACAAAATAAAGTTTTGGCACTTAAGGAAGTGAGATTGCGATTCTTTAAATACTTCTCCGAAGTACATCTCGGAATAACTTTTATATTTTGGATGTATAGGTCCCTATCAAGGAGTACTATTAAGTTGCCTTTATTAGTTGGATGTATTAGGATATTGTATTTGGCGGAGCATTCTCCTTTAGAAACATTTAGTGTAGGAATTTTAGCTGATGGTAAACATTTTATGGTCTTAAAATGTATTTGAACAGTTTCGGCCTTTGGAAAAGTACGAATAGAAATTTTAATAGACGACATAATAACTTCTGTCGGAATTTTGGTTAGTGCAATAAAGTTGAGATTTTGGATAACAAGGATCGTTTTTGAAGAAAGAGTGAATTATTTATTTGGAGTGAGCATGTTTGTTAGTTCACGAGAAAGGCGAAAATGTGGTTCAGATATGGTATCAATTGTCTTTGTGCGTTCTTGTAAGAGACAAAGGTTGGCGCGTTGGAGAACTCTATTAGAAGTAAAAGAGGATCTGTGGAACTTGAGAAGAAGGATTTTGAGAACAAATATTATTGTCACGATATCAATATAAGGAAATAAGGGTACAGAAGAGACAAGAGATAATGTTTGAAAACCTTTGAAGTTTTTCTGAAAATTACCTTTCTGAAGAGGTTTATGAATGAAGTTCGTAGGTTTCCACGGGGCTTTCTAAAAAAAATACACTTTGATGGCATACACATAATGAAAAACACTTAAAATAATTTAAAGACTATTTTTCACCATTCAAAATGATAAACACTAACCGGCATTAATAAAATCGTTACTAAACAATAAGTAAAGTGAGAAGAAAAGGGGACACAGCGCAGTGCATCATCATCTACCATTTCTATAATATAAAATGTAAAAATGTATATTTTAAGGATTAGGATTTTCAGAGAAGGATTTAAAACTTTGTCGACTTCGATGTACAATAAGTGCAGCACACATTAGCTTTGAAAATTGAAAATCAAATAATTAGTATGAAAGTAAAATAACGAATTGATTTCATGTTTTTACGTATTTTTAAAAGCAACTAAATCTGTTTAATCAAAACCGGCGCAACATTTATGTTTCCACCTTTATATAATAAGCGTCCAATTAGATTAGTCTAAAAAATTATGTTGTACTAACGAATCCCTGTTCATTTTTTGTGTTGGAAAATACTCGTCATTCAATTATTTATGTCTCTTTCACTAGGTAGCATTTTTCATCCTAAATTAGCACTCAAAACGTTATGCCTAACAATCAATCAATATATTTAACATATTCCTAATCCTCAACAAACATTTGTATTATAAATGGAAAATGGGGAATAATCAATCAAGTCGTGTTGGGACAATAGGAGTCATTTCCATGAATAATTTCCAATAATTTTGTTTAGCTTCAAAATGATATTGAAACTGTTGAGAGGTCAATTGATTAAAAATTCAAAATAATCATGAAACAGAGTGATTAGGTCTATTATCTAAGACTTTACTCTAAAAAAGATGAAAAACACAATATAGACTAAATGATGACTGTAAGACAATGTGTTAGTTTTTCTGCGAATGAATAAATATTTTATTTATGTAATAATTATTTATAAACATTAGATTATAGTATTTAAGTAATAGGAAGAAATTCTTTAGATAAATATATTAAAAATAGAACCAGACCTAAGCTAGATCCTTGTGAGATACCATTTGTTGGCAATTTATTGCTTTTTTTGTATAAAGTATTTAAAAATTTATGGTGGCTCACGGACCAAAACAATTGATAATAATAGTATTGGTCTCAAAAGAGACGCTACAATTATGTACACAGTGTTGATATTACATATAAAATTATATAGTTCTGTAACTCGAACTAATAAGAAACTTGGTATTGCCTTTTTTTCAAGAAGTTTAACATTTGGTGAAAGTAATGTTGTTGCTACACGTAAGGAACTTTCTAAATTGGTCTAGATAATAAATTATCTATTTTCCAATTTCGTGAAAGTCATTTTTGAAACAAATTGCTAACAACAATAAGTACTCCCAAAGAGGCATATAAAATTAATTAGACTCAGTTTTCAGAACATCATCTGCCTGGATTTTAAGTAATTCCATTTGGAGCGTTATTTGTACTTACTCCACGTCCATGTTGAAAGGTGTCATGAATATTTGAAACTGAAGTTCACTTAAACGGAAATCCTTAAATCTAAATATAAATTCTCTATTTAATGAAGATAGTTTCTGTGCAATGGCAGTCTTATCGAAATTTTTGTGGATTCCTAGAGAGGGAAAATGATATGTATTTCATGCACGAATCTGATTTTCCTACAATCGAAGTTTGTTTTGAAAAGATTTTACATGAGAGCCCAATGGCAAGTTTTCCTGGTTTTTGCATATTCGTATTTAGCTCTTTCAACTAGTTGATGACATCAACCAAAAATGCATAATCAGATAACCATGCATCATCTCTCAAAAGTTCGACTAGTATAAATATCCATTTCATATCCATAAAGGTTTGTACTTCTCTTAACTCATAAAATTGCTTCAACATCAAAGAAAAATAAGGTTTCCATATTTCGATTCCAAGTACCGCAAATATTGCTCGAATTGCCCGTGATTTAAACCTTTAGCGTAAATGTTTTCTCGGTGAATGATATTAATGTAAATATTTTTCTCGGATAATTTTAATTTTATTTTACCCACCACTCCCACATTTTTTCCTATTATAGGGCGAGGTTCGTCTATAGTGACAGCGTTTAACTTGCTCAGTACAGTTTAAAAGCACTAAAAACTTTCCCTCTTGTAGTCTTTTTCATGGCTCAGTCTTCTGTTATTTTTGATAAACTGCACGAATAAAAATTTATAGTTGCGGTATATCAGTAATATCAGTGCTTTCATCCAATGGTATGGAAAAAACTAGATATTTTTCTACGACATCGTCAACCGCTACTTTTATGTTTTCTGCTATTGCACCTACCCGTATTGTGACTTTTCTGGATACGCTAACTCCTGCGAACTTTTTAATTTTTTCTGGATACAAAATATTTAAATATAAAAAGGTAAATTATACTTATGTGTCACTTTTTAATAATGCTAGATAAGAGAAACCTTGACCAGAGAAGAGATATTTTAAAAAGCTTTGTAATACTGTGGAAATTCAGATAAGTATAATTTATTTTTTCATATTTATTATGAATAAATTCCACAAAGTAAGGGTTGAAACAATTAAAAAATATTTTCCACTTCTATTAAGGAGAAGAGCAACTAGGTCAAATAATATTAAATCAGAACAATTTGGAAATAACCCTTACTACTCCGAAGGAAATATCCACAATGATCAAAGAAAATATCAATCCGAGGAAAGCACCTGGATTTGACCTAATTACAGGTGAAATACTTAAACACTTACCAAAGAAAGCTATAGTTAAATTAACATATATTATCAATGCAGCCTTCAAACTCAAGTATGTACCTATCTTGTGGAAAGTAGCTGAAGTTATAATGATTCCCAAACCAGGGAAGCCACCAAATGTAGTATCATCTTACAGGCCAATATCTCTATTACCAGTGATATCAAAACTATTTGAGAAAATACTACTGAAAAGATTAAATCCTATACTTGAAGAAAGAAAGTTAATACCATCGCATCAGTTTGGCTTCAGAAAAAGTCACTCCACCATAGACCAAGTACACAGGATAACTGATGTCATAGAAAAATCATTAGAAGAAAAGAAGGTCTGCTCCTCTGTCTTCTTAGACGTGGCTCAGGCATTTGATAAGGTTTGGCATGAAGGACTCAAATACAAATTGAACAAACTCTTGCCCAAACAATATGCACAACTATTAGACTCATATATATCACACCGAGCTTTTAGAATAAAGCAGGAAGATGTTTATTCAGATCTAAAAGAAATTAATGCGGGTGTGCCACAAGGAAGTGTGCTAGGACCAGTCCTGTACCTGCTGTACACTAGTGACATCCCTCAGTTAGACAACGATACCATTGCTACATTTGCTGACGACACAGCCATATTGGCTATAGGCAATAACCACGAAGAAGCAGCAAATAACCTGCAGACATCACTTAATAAAATTAATAACTGGACGAAAAAATGGAGAATTACCCTAAACAAGAATAAATCGGTACATGTTAATTTCACAAACAAAAGGGAACAATATGTACCAATCAGAATAGATGATGAACAGATACCACATGCTAACACAGCAAAATACCTGGGACTAACTCTAGACGCGAAGCTTCGCTGGAAAGCTCACATCAAAAAGAAACGTGAAGAACTCGGAATTAGATACAAGAAAATATATTGGCTGCTAGGAAGAAAATCCACTCTGACAATATACAATAAATTATTAATATATAAACAGATCTTAAAACCGATATGGACCTATGGGATCCAACTATGGGGTTGCGCTAGCGAAAGCAACACCCAAATCATCCAGAGATTCCAAAATAAAGTGCTGAGGAACATCGTCGATGCACCCTGGTACTTCCGAAATAGTGACCTCCACCGGGACTTGGAGATGGACAATGTTAAACAGGTAACCACCATATTTGCCAAGAGTCATGAACAGCGACTCTTAGATCACGTGAATGTTGAGACAATCCAGCTCCTCGACAACACCAACCAGACGAGAAGACTCAAGAGGACAAAGCCATTTGAGTTAGTTATTTAAGTGCCTAGTGTAAAAGCAGAGCAAAGTGCGAAATTTTATACGATAGTGTTAGTGTTATTTTTAGTACAATCTAAGGAACTTCTACTGAGTAAGACCCTTAGTTTTAAGACATTCGTAGTAATTTAGGCTAGAATAAAATTGTTCATTGATCGCGCTGATGATCAGATGACAATGATATGAAATTCCCTACAGGTGTTTCTAAAAAAAAAAAAAAAAAAAAAAAAAAAAAAAAAACTTCTATTAAGCACTTTTTTTTAAGAACGACTTCGATGTTCCGCCAATTTCTTATTAACTACATAACTCGGCGAATGATATCCTTAGCTATTTTACTGCGTTTTAGTAAAATAATTATTTGAGCGGTTAAATTCTTTATTAACTTATCACTCCTATTGGTTGTGAGTTGCCTGTTAAACTTAGTGGTATAATGTCTGTCTAAATTGTACTCTTTATTATTTCCATTAAATATCAGAAAAAACTGGCTAAATAAATAACAAACAAATATTCTTGGATCCACCTGAAAAGTGAATCAACATTTCTGTATTTACTACTTGAAGATCCGGTTATAGTCTAGAACCAGAATTTTTTTCAATCGATCAAAACTTACGAATACAACTTCTGTAACTCCCAAATAATCTTAACGTATATTTGTGGGAATCACAGCTATTTCTCCTTCTATAGTGGAAGGTCTAAGCATCTAAGCATTTACTAGCACCCTTTAGTCTAGTATAGATAAAAATCAACAATTACGAATAGAAATTCTTTGGGAACAAAAGTTTAACGTGCCCCCAAAAATGTATAACAATGTTTGGAAAACTTTAAAAACGATCGAAAATTGATTATGGCTCGATCATATATAGCTTTGCAAAAAAATCCGTTCTTAGACAATTTGATGTTATCCATAATACTGCAATCCGAATTTCACTGGGTGCGTTTCGTACTAGCCCTGTCGATAGCCTCTACTGTGAGTCAGGACAAACCCCCCTAGAAGTAAGAAGAGACATAATAAGTGTCTCCTTTTATATCAGAATAATCTCAAACCCAACTAATCCAGTGAACCATAATGTCCAGAGTAATCATTTTTCCCCATTTTTCCAGTCATATCCCCGATGCAACCCTCCCTTTCATGAAAAGCTAAATCGCCTGCTCCTTAAATATCAAGTCACCCTTCCTGATATCAAGTTTTAACACGCCACATGGATTGTTCAAAAAACAGAAATAGTTAACACATTAACGTATTTTGACAAACATGCTATACCAACAACTTTAATTATTAACAATTTTAAAGAAATATTACTTAAATACAGTGATTATATTCAAATTTATACTGATGCCTCCAAAACACCAGAAGGGGTAGCGTAGCGTTAGGTTTAGACTTCATAACAATACGAGCGTTTTTAATGCCAAATTATTTGCTATCTTGCAAGCTCTAAAATATATTTATAATTCAGAAGATCAAAAATTTACTATTTTAACAGACTCTATGAGCTCACTCTTCGAATTACAACAGATGTATTCAAAAAATCCTATCCATATGAATATTACTGCCGCAATGTACCAACCCTTCCATAATAATAAAAAAGTTGTCTTTATCTGGGTATCCTCACACGTTGGAATCTCTGGAATCGAAACAGTAGACCGTCTAGCTAGAGAAGCAGTAAACGATATTGAGTATGTCCTATTAAATAAAATAGTGCCTAGTGATGTTAAAATTTGGCTTAAAAACATAGTTCTTAGTGCCTGGCAAAATGAGTGGTTCCAATCGCGTGAAAAGTTATCCAAAATTAAAAATAATCTGTTAAAACATCCAAAATTTCTACTTCCCAGGAATAAACAGGTAATTCTCACACGACTACGAATCGGGTACACTGGAAGTACACATCTCTACCGTATAACTAAAAATAACAGACCAATATGTAATCATTGTTTAGTCAATTTAACTGTTAAACATTTTCTAATAGAATGCCAATCATTACAACATATTATGGATAAATACAACCTCCCAAACAATCTTCGTGACCTCCTTGGAGATAACTGCAATATAAACAATATTCTATTGTTTTTGAAAGACATTAATTTAGAAGATAATAAAAAATAAAAAAGTAGGTACTTTTATTCTCTACATATTCATGTAAGATGTAGGATTAAGGTTAAATTTTCGTTGGAACACCGTGTATATGATATGTTTTAATAGGAGAGGGGTAATTTGAAATTTAAATTTTTCTCAAGTTTTCTCGAATGTCGATGCGCGTTGTTTATGAAAGGTCGATGGAAAAATTAAAAAAAAATTTGCATACCTTTGCATCGCTCTCCGGTTGGTTCACTCTAACCTCCAAAGTGCCAGACATCACCGCGTACCAGCATTTTCCAGTGTCGCCTTGACGGAAAACTGAAATAAAAACGAATATATTATTTCCGTGTTCTGAATAAAACATGAAAGATATAACAAGGAAATCGGTATAGATATAACCTTTAAAACTGACTTGATTTTTGCAATGGAGGTTGTGTATGAACATAAAGTTTAAATGATATTGTCTATCACAAATATGTGATAGACATTGAAATTTATAATAATTTGGTATAGTTTCAACAGGATGGCGTCTTATTCTCCAATAGTGCAGACGATTGTACATTAGACATTTTTGTTGCAACTTTATAGGATGCTCCTGTCGCGATATTTTTAAAGACGTCCCATTTTGAACCCAATCGTTTGGACAATAAAAGGATTTCCAGAAAACATTCCTATTGACATTTCATATGGATGTCCTAAGCTAGAGTTTGTAGATGTGTCGTTTGGGTCCCATTCAACCTGTATTACAAAAACTATTAGTTACGGCCGTCCTTATTAGGAGTAAAATACTTTGAAGTAAACTGGCAAAAGTGTTATATGAGCAAGTCATAATTAGATAAAAAGGAAAAATTATTCTAAGCTCTATTTTTGATTGTATTTAAAAATATAAATACTGCCATTTATACATTGGCATGTCCATTGGACACCCTTAAGACTTCCAGCTTAAAAAAACATTTTCTAAAAATGCTCAATACATCCCTGCAAGAAAGGTTATCTCTGCAGAATGTTAATTTGACACCTACAAGATTTACTAATAAATTATGTTTGTACATCCTTTGAGTGTCTACGATACATACCAAAAGGGCTATACAATGTAAACAACCACTACAGATTACTTGAAACTTTACCAATCACTAAATGGAAGAAGAAGAAATTGTAACATGGTTATTATATTTATTAAATAAATTACAATATACCGTGTTCTTGAATTTCCATTTGTTTTGAAAACTCACGTCTATGGATTATTTTTGGAGTAATTAACATATTTCGGGGAATTTACTATCTTTTAATGAAGTATATGGATGTCCCAATCATCCTTACAGTATGTCAAAAGGACGTTTTATTATTATATCTGCTGATAAGTGTATTCTTTCAAACATTTTATTTTTATTTAAATGATTCGTTAACATTAACCAAGTTTATCATACGCTTAATGAAAAAGTTTTACTTTTCGATATTAAAGTATGTCTGTCTAATAAAAATAATCTAAAGAATTGCATAGTTATATTCGGCTAATATTAACGTAATTAATTTATAAATGTGACATGAAGACGATGTTATCTCCATTAATAAAATTTTATTTTTTTTCGATATTGAAGTTGGTCTAAAATAAGAAACTCCTTTCTATGCTAAAGGCGTCGCGACGGTTTAGAAGTATCATGATGGAGGTAAAAAGAGACTCGTTTTTGATATACATTTATTTTGTTATCGCACCTTTTCAATCTCTTTACACACTTTACTTTCAGCTTTTTTTTAATTTTAATTAAGAAATACAGCGAAAAGCACGGAAAGACAAAATGGGGTTTTTTCAGGGAGTATTAGAAAATGTTATAATACTAAACTCAGTTTTAGAGATTATTTTTGGTATATAATTAAAATGTCATATCTACATATTTTACTAAAAAAACAAAAAGTAAAATAACAGTTATTTTGATGAAATAAATGAAGTCACCTTGTAATTTTTTTATAAAGTTTTTGTTTGTAAGTCTTATTTTTTTATTTTTAATCTTTATTTTGGTATAATCTTGGTTCCAGACTTCATAAATTAGACTTCTAAAGTATTCTAAAAAATACTTTTTGAATTAAATGGATCAGAGTGAAGATTAATTAAAAATGTAAAAAGTAAACCAAACCTAACCTAACCTAATAAATCCTTGTAATACTTAAAAGTAATTATAATCGCAATATTATAGGTTTAATCCTTATCTAAGATAAGGAATAACATTTCTGAATTAGCAATTTTTAGGATTTATTGAAGGACTGAAAGAGAACAAAACTTTTTAAAAATCTTGTAAAGGCGGAAACAGATGGGGCTCAAACAAGAAAACACCCTATAGAAATATTTATACATGATTAACATAGCTTTATTTTTTCTTAAATTTTTTTATCCAATATTAGAAGCCTTATATTATTGACACATCTTTATATTGTGAACGAAAATAATTATTACCAACAATATCAAACATTATATGGTTGTTTTCCCGGAAACTGAAATGAAAAATCTATTTTCAGGAAGTTCACGCCAAGAACAGATCCAAACAATTTTAAACACATACACAATAGTAAAATGTATCGTATTAATTTTTTCAAATATACGCAAATCGATACATACAATTTCCAGACTTTTTATTATAATTTCTATTGAGTTTGAAACCATGGTTTTTCCTGATGTATAATCCAATTTTACACTTTTGTAACATTCTGTATAGGCATATTTTTCTCTAGAGTCAGTGATAGTTCAATTGGCTATAGACACATTCTATTTTGAACCATTTATCATTCCCATAATGGTTTTTGCAAGTAATTTATTGTTTTCTCGTCTGCGAATTTGAACCCAAAACAATTAATTTTTCTCGAGTTCGATTTCGTAAATCCTTATTTATGGGATTAATCAACCCATGCTTGTTTAATTTGTAATGTGGAAATTTTCCTTCTTTGACTGTAAATAAACAAGAAACGAACAAAACTTATTTGGATTTAGAAATTTAACTTCCGGAGTGTCTCAAATATTGGATAAATTTAATGTTTTAGATATTTATATTTTTCAGGTACCTCAAACAAAAATATGTTATCTACAGTTTTGACACGTAAACTTCCCAAAACACGATTAAAGCGATTTTCTAAGTGAGTTTTACTTGCTTTGTTTCTAAATCTCCTCGAAGTTTCGAACTTCTTGACGTTTTCATTTTGGAGCAGAGGAACGTTTTAGAGTAACTCAAGAAGTTATTCATATGTAAAAATATGGCTGATTGTGCTGATCTCGGCTGCTTTTACGTACAAACTTTATAAATGTAATGAAAGTTCTGTAATCAGGGGGAAAAATTATTTTGATCTAAAAATAAATAATAATTTAAAATGATAATATTTTTATTAAATCTTTCATTACGAAAAATAATTAAATTTTCAGCTTTCAATATACATTAGTTTTGTCCGATAGTTAAGAATGACTTTATACATACAAAATAAAATTGAAAATTGAAATAAATATTGAAAGAATAATTAAAGTTGGTATAAAACTCAGAAGAGTGAGTTTATATGGAACGATTTACACTCACTTAAAACAGAATCGGAGTTTATTTTTGAGTTTTTATCTTAAATATTTTACTAGCTACATTAACCCTCTATCCATTATGTCTATTTTTTTACCATATCAACAAGTATTTATATTTTTTTCGCCTAAAACCGATTGTCCATCTCTGGGCAGATATAAACTACAACCAGTAGCAACCAAAAATCTATATTTTTGTTCGTTTGTTGTGGGCAATTTAGTGTTAACCTTCACTGGGGGTGGACGGCAAAATTATTATTGAAAACGTGCCTTTTTCGGAGATCAAAATAGTGATTTACAGCTTTGACTGAAAATTAAAGGTGAGTTGGTAAGTGATTTTTATAATTTGTTACGTTTCAATGTAAATTAGATAATTTATTAGGGTATACATACTAAAATGTTATTACCGATTATTTCGAATTCCAATTATCTCCGATATGCTAAACCAATGATTATGTTCCGAAGACTCATCCTTTGTGTGTAGATGAGTAGATGTGTAAAAAACACCATCTCCCTCAATATTTGCCAAACAAACCCCATAAATGGGGTATGAAATTATTTGTTTAATGTAACTCTTTTGTATATTCCTACCGCTCTTAAATCTAGAATGGAGCTGGTCACATTGTGGTACTTCTAGGTATGCCAGATCTTGTTCCCACTTCCAATGTCGTGTTTCGTTTATCACAAACAATTCTAAACTTTGTTAATTATATCTTGTTTCTAGCAGTTTCATAAAAGACCCTAACAACTTATGTAGATCATTTATAAATAAAAATTTAAAAATCAAAAATAACTATTTCTTTATACCTAATACGTTTTAACAGTCTATAGATGGTGTACTTTTATTTACACCTGGTGGGTACAAAATTAAAGTAATATAAAAACAGATGTCAGTTTGTGTTTTTTTACCCTCAAATTATCCTGTATCACAATTTCTAACAATCTTTCGGATGAAAATTATAAGTGGACAGTTAGAGGGTTAAATTGAATATTCATTTAATTTTGCTAGCAAGTAAATTAATTAATCAAGCATCCGGCAAATATAAGACAGAAATAATAAAAAAATACTGTCTAGGCCTATAGAAAAGTAAAATAAACAATAAGTGAATATTTTACAGATTTTAGTGCAACCTGGGTACAGTTAGTTCGTTATTTTTCATTAGGCGTAAAAATACATTTCAATAAAGAATTAGAAATATTCCTTGCTTTTATATCTTGTTCCAGTTCATTTAGTTTTTATTATTTCATTAATTTGTAAATTTCAAATCCAATTCGAGATTAAATTGTACTAGATTTATTTAAATTAAAAGAAAAATGAAACTAAACTATTAAAAACTCAAGTAACATACCATCAAATAAAAATAATATAAACACAAAAAACATACATATGAATATGGTCGAATTTGGTTGAATAAAAAGTGAATTAATACATACAGCGTGTTCTAGACACTGGGAACTACTTATGAAACATATAATTTGATTCAATTCAATTTACGAAAATTACCCTTTAAGTGTGTTAATAATGCCAAAAGAACGTGTCATATAGAAGTTGTTATTAAAACATTTTTTGTGTTTTTCTTAAGTCAAACTAAAGGGTTCCCAATATTATTGGGATATATATACGTGTACTTTTTATATTATATTTTTGTATTTATAAATCTAATTCTGTTTATACTTGCAAAGCTATTCAAATTATTTTATTTTATCTATAACACCCAACAATTTTAAAGCCTCCAATAAACGATATGTGACAATGGCAATTATGATGTCCGCAACAATTTAACAATACTAACTGTTTAGTCAAATGTTTTATATACACAGAAATTTTATGCGGGCTTTTCATGTTATACTTCTAGGACAATATATTTCACTTGTAAAGAGAAATAGACCGTTTAGAGCAGGGGTGGGCAACCTTTTTTGTAGGAGACCGTTTAAAAAATGTAAGCTATACCACGGGGCAAAACAATAAACTTTCATGGTAATAATAGTATTCATTTAAAAAAGATAGGGTATAGATATGCAAATCGACATATTATTGGTATTATATACAGGGTTGGGATAAAGTATGGAACCAAGTAAATATCTTTAAAACGAAACGGACGATATTTATGAAAATTTACAAGTAAGTGCAATGGGGCAAAATGCAGCTGATGTACATTTTTTGATTATAATATACTTCCGGTTTAACCGGAAATACCCTCAACTTTTAAATTTAAATGGGGCATTTATATGTATATTTTTGCAGATTTTGAAAGATATTGTTATTTCGAATTCGTACATACTGGGTTTAGTGTAAAAAATCTGTAAAAACGAGGAATACAGCACTTTAATAAACCACTTTTAAATTTTTGTACATTAGAGTAAAATACCATTTAGATAAACAAATTGTTATTGTATTTATTAATAGTAAGAAATAAACGAGTACTATCTAGTAGGTAACCATTGCTAAACTGTTAAATTGTAATTTACGGAAATAAATTGATCGTGTTAGAACTAATGAAGAAGTGTGCCATATTTTTAATGATCTGCATCTTGAAAAAAATCCCATATGACGTTCAAGAGTTTCTAAAATATTACAACGTTTTAATACAACTGGGATGGTCAAACTTTGTCAAAACCTGGAAGACCGCGGACCACAACGAATGAAACTATTAGACAAAACATTGCAATTGATTTAGAGGAATCACCTCAAACTTCTACCACAATTTTGGCACTAAACCATGGTATAAGTCGTCGTTCTGTAGGAAAGATATTGAAAAGTTAAATGTATCGTCCGTATAAGACACAATTGTTTCAAGAATTATGGACATCTGTAATGTCGACGACCATTTTGTATCTAATGTAGTGTTTTCCGATGAGACAACTTTTTGTTTAAATGGAACAGTTAACTGACATAACTGAAGGTCAAATGAGAATCCTTATTGGATTCATGAAGCACATACCCAGCATCCACAGAAGTTGAATGTTTGAATGGGAATTGTCGAAAATAGGCTTATAGGCCCATTGTTTATAGATGAAAACTTGAATAGTGACAAGTATTTAGATTTACTGAATAACCAAATTATTCCACAAAATATTTGGTTTCAATAAGATGGAGCACATCACTCTGGATGCGAATTTTCCAAATCCATCGATTGGATGTAGAAGATTCATTGAGTGGCCTGCTCGTTCTCCGGATCGAAGCCCATTAGATTTTTTTCTTTGGGGTTATCTAAAATCACGTGTTTACGTTAAACGACCAACATGCTTGCAGGAATTATTGATGAATGTGAACTAATACGAGGAGATGTCTTGGAAAGAGTGACTCAAGAATTTGTTAATAGGCTGGCATATTGTCAGGATGTGAACGGAGAGTATTTTGAACATTTGCATTAATTTTGTTTAAATTATTATTCTAATTAGTATAAAGTAAATAAATTTACTTATTCTATAACTAAAAGTGAGCTATTTCTCGTTTTTACGAATTATTTCCACTCAACCCAGTATGTATAAATTCGAGAAATAACAAGCTCTTTCAAAATCTGCAAAAATATATAGGGAGTCCCTTTTAAATTAAAAAAGTTCAGGTTATTTCCGGTTAAACCGGAAGTACATTATTCAGAAAACAACGTACGTCAGATTAATTTTGCCCCATTGCACTTACCTACAAAATTTGATAAATATTGTCCGTTTCGTTTTAAAGATATTTAGTTGGTTCCATACTATATCCCAACCCGATATAATAAAATAATACAGTGATGTTACTTTAACTAATGAGAAAATTGGCATTGGCTTTATTTGTAAAAATTTCAGTATTAAGTGAAACTGATGTTGTTGTTACGTGTAAAAAGCTTTCTAAATTTGTATTGATAATATTTTTGATTTCGTAAATTTCATTTAAAAAAACGTTCTCAACAATAAGTTACTGCCAAAGAGGGACTTCGATTCGGATATTTATCTTTGGAAACGTAAAAATATTGCAGATTTCGACTAATTCCATTCGAAACGAATTTTGTACTTGCTCCACATCCACGTTGAAAAATGTCATACATATTTAGAACTGAAGTTCGCGTGAACGGGAATCTTCAAATGTATAAGTAAATTCTTTATTTAATGAAGGCATTTTTTGTGGAAGATTGTTCTAATCGAAATTTTTGTGGGCTGGTAGATTGGGATAATGATCTGTATTTCCTGCACAAATCCGATTTTCCCACAACCAAAGTTGTACTGGTTTTTGTATTTAACTCACAAAATCGCTTCAACATTTTGCCCTTAATGAGCTAGCGATTTTCACTATGGAAACGAGGTTTTCATATTACAATTCTAAGTCCTGCAGGAATTGTTGAAACTTTCGGCTATTCAAACCTCTCCATTACTTGCACGAATTTTAATAATTTAAAACTAATTTTAAAATGTGAATCTCAAGACTGTCTACACTTTTTGTAAAATCATACCTCGACGCACTAATGCCGCACCCTGTATGTTGTTCATTGTTTTATTTTTCTTCTTTGCGTTTAATGCTCATATTTACTTGGAAACGTATTTTTTATTCAAATGTGTTTGGTAAATGCTTTTTTCATTATAGGTAATATAGTCTATACAAAATATTGTGACTTACTACGATTATTTACCGTGTGTAACGTAGTTAAATAAATTCATCTATGGCGAATCGCATCTCGAATATTCCTTAATTTACTCATACCTTTTAGTGTAGTCGGTCGCCGTGTCAGCGTGGCGCAGAGAGAGGTATTATTAATATGCAACATAGTACAGTCATTCAGTTGTTTTACCTGGAAAGTTTTCCGGGAGTTTTGAAAATTGGTAATTATATGTAATTTGATGTGCTCTTTCCGAATTTCAACTTTGCCACCTTCTATCTTTGCCGCTCACGCCGCCATATTGGAAAAATGGCACTGAATTACAGTTTTTTCACAATATCTCGTTTCAGACTCATCATCAACAGTTTTGTCGTACGAGCGCCGCAAAGTGTACTTCAACAACAAATATATTCAAGTAAAAGTATCGTAGATAAAATAGTCGCAGATCATATTTTATTCTTGTATGCCTTTAGTGGCTGTGATACAACATGTGCGTTCTTTAATCAAGGAAAAATTAAATTTATTAATGTACTCCGAAATAATCAAAATTTAAGTGGGGTAATCCAGTCATTTAAAAATCCAAACGCTGATCCCGAGGTCATTGCTAAAGCTGGGGAACGCTTCCTACTTGAATTATACGGTTACAGTGATGTGAAAAGTAAGAAAAGCATGTCTTTAAACGAATATAGATATACATGCTTCACAAAATCAGCATACAAGAGTAAATTTAATATTGCGTCACTACCACCAACAGAAGCAGCAGCACGACAGCACTCATTCCGTACTTATCACCAGGTTCAGCTGTGGTATGGGAATGAAAAAAATGCAGAGCAATGGGGATGGCATAGAAACAAGAATGGGTTCATTCCTGTTGCAACACTCGAGCCCCCAGCTCCAGAAACTCTGCTGAAACTTATTTCATGTAAATGCAAAAAAGGATGTCAGAAAGCCTGTGGATGC
The DNA here is from genome assembly GCA_951812935.1 of Hermaeophaga mercurialis. Lineage (NCBI taxonomy): Eukaryota > Metazoa > Arthropoda > Insecta > Coleoptera > Chrysomelidae > Hermaeophaga > Hermaeophaga mercurialis. The sequence continues at coordinate 19,667,175 of OX638359.1, read as the reverse complement.
AGAAAAGCCGGGTTAAAATGCTCCGTTATATGCACAAATTGTAGTGGTACATGTGATAATTCGCAAGATCCATCACATGATAGCGATGAGGAGGAAGAAACGGAGACTGTTTTCGAGCAAACGTATGATGGGAACGAAAACGAAGAAAATCGCGATGAATCTGAGAATCCCATCGCGGATGATGCGGAAGAAATTTCGATCTGTGACGTCTCCATTGATACTGAAGATGATGAACTCATAACACCTGGTCCATCAAGAACATTAAAACGAAGGAGATTGCGCTGAATTTCAGAATTGTGTATTGTATGTGGATTAGGCCTACTGGGGAAACCACGATAAAAAAAAGCGCGCCGCTTACTCTACCTCAAGGTGGTGTGGAAATGAGTTTTTTAGTCCAAACGCATGTTGAAGTACACTTTGCGGCGATCGTACGCCAAAACTGTTAATTTTACAAAAAAAATTGTTTCTATATAAATTATAGGACATTTTCTCTAGTTTAATATTGTATATAAATGTTTTTATCATAAAACGAGTCTGAAACGAGATATTGTGAAAAAACTGTAATTCAGCGCCATTTTTCCAATATGGCGGCGCGAGCGGCAAAGATACAAGGTGGCAAAGTTGAAATTCGGAAAGAGCACATAAAATTATATATAATTACCAATTTTCAAAACTCCCGGAAAAATTTCCAGATGACCCCATTTTTGAAGGAAGATATAATTTTTATCATTTTTGTACAAAAAAAAGTTGCTTTATCTTGCTCAACCTATTGTATAATTAAAAATCTATATATTTATTTTACTTTACGCCTTGGAGGGCACTTTATTTCTGCTATAATTTCCTAATTAAATTACACGGCGCATAGGATAACAAGTAAGTTAATATTGTTTAAATTTTATTATTCACGTTGCACCGAGCATCCGATACGAGAGGGAAAATTGATTATAACAAAGCGGTGTGACGTTCTACCTGATCCAATAAGTTATCAGTTGCGTTGAAAACGAAAAGATTTGTATTAATATTTAACATTCTCTCTTTTTCCACTTGTTAAATATTACTCGTATTTTATAAAAGCTAAAAAGGCAATATAAAGTTGACAAAACTAAAATAAGTGAGATAATTATATTTTAATACGACTTAATAATCTTTCCCGTAAAAGATTAAAATAATTTTGGTCCTAAAAACATTGAAAGAAGTGGAATTTTTTTATATTATCTTTTACCCAGTATATTCTTCAATCCAATCAACAATTAGTCCAATTCTGACGACATTTTTGCAAGCTCCAACTCAGAAAGTAATAGTTGCACTTCACTGATTCTCGATAAAATAAGAAAAGCCCATAGAGTTGCATTGTAATTAATTAATAGCCAATTAAGGCAGTCATTATTTCTTACTCTCTCGCTTAAATAAATTTAAGGACACATTAGTAAATATAATAAATATGAAAACAGAAAAGCTACATAAATAGTGTATTCGTATATTAAACGAATTTAGTTCTTGAATTGCTAGAATTGAATGGTTAAGAAAAAGACGCCCAGATATTTATTACGCGGGTAATTTTGAAATACTCTAACCCGCATAAAATACTTTTTTCGATAATCACAAATTACGCCGCGTACTAAATCGTACAATAAATATTATTCGAAATTAAAACCAATGTATTATTCAGCGGCTGTTACCTTCCCAACATCACTAATTTATTTCAATTGACTTTTCTTACATGCTTCTGATAAACTTGCAGGCTTGTAAGTTTTCCTCATGTAATGTTACTCGAATAAATATAATACGAGCGGTAGCTATTCTAATAAAGTTTACATGTCTTTTTTTATAATATAACGTATATAATTATACAGTATGGTCCAAATGAAAAAGAATAAATTCGTTATTTCGTAAATCGTCGATTTTATGGGAATTCTTAATTTAATAAGTATTGTTATGATGTATTTATTGATACCCAAAAATAAATTTGGTAAAGGTCGTCACTGATAATGAAAATATGGTTAAACTGCTTTTTATCTTAAAAAAAATACTAGTTACCTTTATTGACGTTCAACATAATTGTTATGGTCAAGTGGTTAATGCTATGTAGTAGACGAAATTAAAAACTTTTTGACTCTTTTATCAACATGAAGCTGACTGAAACGGAAAGAATTGAAATTCTAATATTAATTGGATGTGGAGATAAAACACGGACGCAGAAAGAAGTATGTACGTTATTCAATAATAAATATCCTAATCCAGAACCAACCCACAGTAAGCAAAATTGAGAAAAAATTTAGATAAACGGGTCATGTAAAATACCGCCCTGAAGGTAGTAGAAAACAAATATCTCAAAATAAGAAACTAGATGTTCTGCTAACCTTTGAAGATAATCCCCATACCAGTTTACGGCAAGTAGCGTAACACCATGAGATTGGCCATCAAACAGTTCTTAGAACGCTAAAAAAGGAGAAGTGGCATCCCTATAAAGTAAATTTAGTGCAGGAACTTAAGAAAGAAAATTTTGATAGATGAGTTGAATGTTGTGAAATTCTAATGGAAAAAAAATAACAGAGACCCGATGTTTTTTAAAAAAGTTATTTTTTCTGATGAACTTCTTGCTCCCAGAATTAAACCGGTTGTTCCCAAACAGAAACGATTTGTGGCTGCAGCAAGATGGTGCGCCACCGCAGTATGCTGTCTTGGTGAGAAACTACTTGGACAACGTCTTCCCAAATCGGTGGATAGGTCGAAGAGGAGCAATTGAGTGACCACCGACGTGATCTGATTTAACTCTTCTCGATTTCTTTTTATGGGGATACTTGAAAAGTAAAGTCTACATAAATAGATCACAAACTATTAATGAACTCAAAGAACGGATACGCATTGAGATTGCAAAAATAACTCCGGAAGTTAAAGAGAAAGTTAGAGAAGAGTTCCCTGCTCGTCTTTCGCATTATAAACTCCTGTTCAAAATTAACGCACCACTATAAATTTTATCTTTGTTTTTGCACTCTTTCTTTAATTTAGCGTTAGTATTTATATATATAGTATTTTTAATTAAAGTTCGAAGAATTATACAAAATTTGACGATCAGGTACAAAAACTTAAAATTTATTAAAATCTACTTAACTTTACAAACAAAAAAAAAATTCCAATTTACAAAAAAAAATTGAACTTCAATAACGCGTAGTACCTCCTCAAGCTCTTATAACCGCTTGCATTCGTCGGGGTAAGCTTGTTTTTAAGTTTTGGATGGTTACTTGAGGAATGTTTTCCCTTTCCAAGAGAACAACACGCTCTAACTCTTGCAGGCTTATGGAGGCAGGTACATGACGCCGAACTAATCTTTTTAGAGCATCCCAAAAGTGCTCTATTGGATTTAAGTGTGGGCTGCGCGGTGGCCACTCCAAGATATGGATGTTGATTTCATTTAAATAATCCAAAAGAGTCCTTGCAATGTGAGGCATTATCTTGCATGAAAATGAAAGTATCTCCTATAAATTGCGTAATAGGCATCACATGATCTTGAATAATGTTTTCCAGATAGAATTCTGCATTCATGGACCGCGGACGAATAGGAACCAGCTCTGTGCGTGCCTCAAAACATATTCCCCCCCAGAACATTTTTGAACTACCACCAAATCGTTCCTTTGGAGAGATAGTACAATCATAAAATATTTGTCCAAGGCTGCGCCATACTCTATCACGACCATCCGGAGATTTTAGGCTCACTCGAGTTTCATCTGTGAACAAAACTCTCTTCCAGTCATCTGCAGTCCACTGTGCATGATTTCTAGCGAATCTTAATCTGCGTGATCTGTGATCTGCAGTAAGTAGCGGTGCAGTAGCAGCCAACTGTTTCGAGTTGATTACTTAGCTCGATTCATATTTTTGTAACAAAATTCTTAAATATTGACCTAGCGAACTAATCCACACAAAAGAATAATCGACACTCAAACAGCAACATTAAATAATAAACTTATCAAACTGAAAAAAATAACGTGAACGAAGTACCTAACTTTTTTGACTTAATTAAATAACATACAGTTATAAAAACACTACAAAACTAATAAAAACAACTAATTGACATAAGCCAATTAAGATTCCTCCTAACGGTAATCGCTAACATTTGGGTGATGTTTTTAAATAATACAAATAAGTCAGAAAATATAAGTGGTGCGTTAATTTTAAACAAGAGTTTATTTTAGCTGATGATAAATAATTTGAGCACTTGCTTTAAATTTGGTTGTACTTAATGATAATATTTATTGTAACATTAAAAATTTAATAAATAATGACAACATACAAAACTTAATTACTTAAACATATTGATAAGGGTGAATAGATATTTAAAGGACCTTTCAGTTGATGAATTGCAATATATACTTTTCTAATTAAAAATTTTATCACGCTCACAGAGATGACATCAAAAATAAAAAGGTAATCTGATGAAGCGCCCATTTAAAAATAAAAATCTATGTACTTTTTCATGCGAGTAAACAATTTGTCATACCATTTTTCCATTCTCAAGATGGCACGCTTATCACGGCATTTTTAAACGCTTCAACTACATTTTCAGGGCTTGAAAAACGTTGACCACGTAATTGGTTTTTGCTTTTTGGTAATAGGTATATAAAAGTCGTTTGGACTCAGATGAGGACTGTGTGTAGGATGGGTCATTACTTTTACATTTTGTTTGGTTAAATAATCCACTGTTCGTTGTACTGTGTGGGGCTTGCATTATCCAGGTGCACAATAATGCGACCTCTTATATCTATTTTTCTTCTTTTAGTAAAAACTACTGGTAAACAAATAGTTGCATACCATTCAACATTCATTGTTTTACGATTTTTTAAAAGGATAGTACTAGCATGCTTAATTTTTGACACAAAACAAGCAATTATTTTCTTGCAAACGCTTAGACTTCGAATAATTTTTGTTGGCTTCGCTTCATTTTATAACACCCAAACAGTGGATTGTTGTTTTATTTCCAGTTCAAGTTTATTTACCATTAACGACATCATAAACTAAATTTGAAGTATTTGAGTTGAATCTTTTTAGTGTTTTTTTGATCCATTTGATTCGAGCTTGTTTTTAATATTCCGTTTAATTATGCGGTGTCTATTGAGAACATATTTTTTTTAGAATCATTCAAAAATTTAATTAATCTTTTTCATATCAATGCCTAAATAAGACATAATTTCTTTATACGAGTATGCTATATGACGATCTTCCTTTATCAGTTTTCTTACAGGATCAATGTTTTCTACTGTTTTTGAGGTTTTTGGTCGACCTCTAAGAAATTAGATACTAATATTGCCCTAGCCAATTAAAATTCTTGATACCACTGAAAACTAGTCGCCAAAAGCTGTTTTTAGATCATCCAAGCACTCTTTTTCACTTTTTTTCATCGAAAATAAAAATAAAATTCTCCAAAATTAAATATTACTCAAACGGCTCACTATATTCAAACTTCTGTCATTTTTAATTCTCACAACAAACGTCAAATTTTAAAAATATTAATGAGTCAAACATTAGATAACTACAGTGATGCCATATCCCGAAATTAAAACAGTACCCCTCTTAATGGTCAGGATATTGTATATTTATTTAAAAAAATATTTTGTTTACATTTTTTTATGGCATTATTAATAAGATAATTAACTGTTCTGATTTGTTAAAAGAAATTAATGTAGAAATAGTTACTAGAAATAGAAGACATAATTTTAGCACCTTTCCAATTCCTTTCCATCGTAAAAATTATGGCTTTAAATCACGAATACACAGATATTTCAGAATTGTTAAAGATTTTCACCTTGAAATATTTGATATCTCATTATGTAAATTTAAGAGTCAATTCAATAGAATAACTTTTTAGAATTAATGTTGCTCAATATAGATGGTCGAACAACATATTTTTTAGTTATTTTTTTATAGGTACCATTTCTATACATAGGTATAAAATCTTGTTTATTGTTAAACTGGGAATGGGGTTATTCCGTAAAATAAAAAAAAAATACAGCAGACAATATTCTAATATTGGATAATAATATTCTATAATTTTCTATTTTTCAAATACCTAAACCAAAAACATGTTTTCTGTCGTCCTAGCATCTAAAACTCTCAAAATACGATTAAAGCAATCTACTAAGTGCGTTTTACTTTCTTTATTTCTAAATCTCGTTGAAATTTCGAACTTCTTCACGTTTCCAGCTTGGAGCAGAGAAACGTTTTAGACTAAGTCAATAAGTTATTATTCATGTGTGAAAAAATGGCTGATTGTGCTGATCTCGTGCTTTTACTTACAAACTTTATAAATGTAATTAAAGTTCTGTAATCAGGGGAAAAAAGTATTTTGATTTAAAAATATATACGTTCCAATTTAAAACGTTGATAATATTTTTATGAAATCCATCGATCCGAAAAAACCGTATTTACAATTTACCGCTTTCGATAACCATTATTTTTATATTTACCGATAGTTAAGAATCATCTTAAATATTAAAAATAAACTATAGTAAAAATAAATATAGATACAAACAATTAAAGTTGAGATAAAACTGGAAAAGCGAACTTTTCTGGAACGAACTAAACTCATGTAAAACATGAGTTATCAGAGTTTATGTCCGAGTCTTTATCCCAAACATTTTACTGGATATATTAGAATAGAATATTCATTTAACTTTGTTAGCAACTCAATTAATGAATCAAACATGCGGTAAATTTAACATAGAAATAGTAACAAAATACACCTGTATATTATATTACTTTTTTATTGTGTGATGACTTCGATTATTAAGGTCATTAGCATCGTGCTCTGTGTAGGCTTTATTAATAATTTCTGGCCCCATGCATATATTATTATTTTCAATTTACAAATAAGTTTGGCATTTAAAAGATCACAACTAGGTAATATAAATTAATTGAAAGTTAAATGAAATAAATAAGGAATCATTTCCAATATACTAAAAAATACGGCCAAGTTTTATATGGAACATTTTTAGCCATTTGTTTGAAATTCAAGATTTAAAATAAGAAAAAACATCCATAACATTTTTGGGTACAATTTATTGAAATATCAAAGTGAAATTTATTTCTGTTCGATATTTACGATTATTATCCTACATGAAAGAAATAAAATTTTCATCTCAGAAAGCCGTAACCGTCCTTACTGTAAAAATCACCCCTCAAGAAAATTTGTAACGTCAATAAAAGAATGGTAAATTATAATGTTTCCCAGTTGCTGTTTTTCGTTTGTCTTATTTTGTGTACAGTTTATTTCGTTTTTATAGATTTCATAATAAGCATCTCATGTATATAACAAAAGTCACTAGACATTTAGCAAACAGTTTGATTAACGAAACATCTTTACTTATAAATTACGTACATAAAAAGAGATATTTGTTAAATAATATTTTTTCTCCGTGTAACTTACGGTTGGATTAAAATACTGTCCAGAGGTTCCATCTCTGTCGATCAACCGTATTAGTTAAGTTAGTTAAATAGTTTCCTTGTAGAGTTAGAAGTTTCAAATGATCTCAAATTATTCATAGTTCCCATAGCTTGTTATAATGAAATTGTAGGTTGTAATTATAAATGTTGGTCCCAAATAAATCTCCTTATATCCTTTTAACTTAGGTAATATATAATCGGCAGCCAGGGCCCACGATTTCCTACGAGGGATTAACATTTGCATTTCAATTAAGACTAATCTTATTAAGAAATGTAAGCCAGCATTTACTCGAATGTTACAGCCCTAGGAAATGAACAGGTTATGATAATTTCACTTCTTATAGACGTACATATATACATGGTGGCCAAACGAAAACGAAACAGAGCCATTATCAGGAACTGCGTCAACGTTTTAAAAAAATGGAAAGACCCGTCGATTTTTGATCAAAGGGGGACATTTTTTTCCGGTGTTTTCGACTTCGCTGCTTACACCTCCAAGCGAGGGTAACAATCGCCCCAAAATACTTAAATGGCATAAGGTATCATTTTTGTCTTGTATATTATGTAATAGCTCTTATGAGTCAACAAATTCATATGACATGGTGAAGAGATGGTGCAGAAATTTATAAGTAGAAGAACATCTTGAGAAAACTGAGATGCAGGGATCATCCAATAAATATACAAAATTCTACATAAAACAGGATTTCGTCTCAGTCAAATTGGAGAAGAAACAAGCCGTATCATATAATGCAGGATATCAGCACACCAAAAATGTGTTTGAAATAAGTGGTAGCGCTAAAATGTTAACTGTGCATTAAAAAATAATATAGTCATTATTCTCAATCGCTATTTAGTACTCGTACTATTACAAACTAAAAGAATCAACGAATTACAAACACTGACAACCGGAAAGAAGTGGGGAGAGTTAAAATACTCTTTTCTCTTCATCCTTTTCAGAATTTATAAATCTTCTTTTAATTTCGAACGTCTACTGTTCGTTTCAAAACTAAGCCTAAAATCGATAGCGAAACACAATAACGAGTTGAGTTACATATTGTCCTATTTATAAATCGAATTCTTTGTCGTCGAAGTAAGCTGGTTAAGAAAAAAAAGAATGTGGTGTTGGGAATGAAAAACAAGGTACACGGAGTCAGAATGTTTTACGTAAATATATACGAAAAACGCCCTCCCATTACCGAAAAGCTTTTATTTATACAGTTTTTAAAACCACGTTTCTTTCGACGAGTTTCTAGTAAGACAATAAAAATATCGAGAACTGCTTATCAAGAAGGTTCGAAATTTATGGGTAAGAGAATGATTATTTCTGCTAAATTTGAGATGTAACGCTCGATTTAAGGGTGAAGTGGTTGTAAAAGATATCAGTTAAGGAAAAGAAAAATGTTATTTAATGCTGGAAAATACAGCTTGATTTATAAGGACAGAAAAAGCACAAAAACAAGCTTATCTTTATTATAACTGATCACGATTTAAGAATTTAAATTCATTTATGGAACAGTGTTCACGTACCGAATGTAGAAAAGCTGGCAACACGTCATATAATAATAATTTATCGTGCTTTTAACTTGTGATTTGTGTTTTAATGTGGTTAATTAAAATCACAGCATTACTGAATAATTTCCGATAAGTCTACTATTATTTGTTATTCTTTAAATTTTGTATTTACTCGGTCGTAATCTTATCACAATCACAATTAGCTGATTAAAAAAAAACTATAATTGACGAATAAACCAATTTAAAAGATGGTCTCACTCAAAGAAAATATGTTTAACCCAAAAAAAATCACAATTTTTCTTACTAAAACCATTTACTCTTTCATTGTGATAAAGCCCGAAATGGACCTTACATATACAAATTTATTTAATTCGACAATTATTCATCGGAAGCTCAAAACTAAAAAAAAAATAATAAAAATAATAATGACGTCCGTTAATTCTACCCTAAAAGTTTACTTACCAAAATCCAAACAGCCCAAAACCCAGAATGGAGATTATTCTTCGAATTGGCATCAATCAAGAAAGTTTAGGTGTATTCTTACTTCTGATAAAGTTCGAACTAAGATTCTAATTCGCTTTAAAAATACGGAAAGGTTAACATTTCCTTTTAAACTGAGAAACAATAAAATATCTAGTACCAATACAGCTCTACTTTAATTTAACAGGTTCCACTCAGGGTCGCCCGAACCTTACGGTCCCGAGTCCCCCCATAAGACTGATTTCTTCACGAAATTATTCCCACTTTTACTTGATCATTTACATTTTCCTTCTAAAGTAAGTTACCTTGGTTGGATTGACCAATGATAAATTTCCAAGATATCTTTGCGCTGAATTGCACTTTACGAAATTTGAGCTTCGACTTGTTTTAAACTCCCTATTTTGCCCCTCTTTTTAGCTTTCAATTTTCAACACATAGTATGTCAATAAAAAAGATATTTTCATATTTCAACTTAACTTTAATAATCTTTGATTACTATACATTTGTTTATTGTTGCTGTATAAAACAATTGTATGTTTTGTATAAATTCTTTTTAATAATGAGAAATTTTTGTGTGCGTTATTAAACTCGTCAATTTTAGAAACGGGGGCTAATCAATAGAAGTTATAATACACTCCCGCATTTTAACCCTCGAATAATCTTTCCGACTTGAAAATAGTCACGTAGAATTATATCTACAGTATGTACGAAAACTAGTTACCAAACCATTTGGTAAACAGCACCACATATTAATTTAGTGAGTACGATTAATATTTTTATGTACGCTGAAATACAAATTCCATGGTCAGTGTTACGCAGTGATGTATATTAGATAGTAAATTTATACTGCTTCCTTATATTCTAACCATATGAAGAAGGTCTTTATTAATCCAGCCCATATATATTTTAGAGATTAAATTACCCACCAGAAGACGGGACATTCAGTTTCAGTCTTATAAAAAGATTTAGGTCGCTGAAGGATCAACTACATCCCCACTCTTGCACTTTCTCGTCTGAATAAAACCGACATCCAGGAATATCTTTCTCCAGGTCGTCAAATATGTGAAAATCGCAATGGGAAATATCTGGACTATATGGAAGATTTTAAAAGTGGTTAACAGCATTCCAGACATGCTCTGTTTCTGCAAAGTGTCTTCATTGTTAGACTTCTTGTTAATGTTGATATATGACCCTGTTTATTTAAAAATTAATTTTAAGAATCAATAAACTTTTTTAATGTCGGAATTGTCGATACATGAGTCACTTAAGCCTAATATGGAAAATTGGGTACAGGGACAAACTCCATGGGAATTTAGGTGGGGAGAAGGAAAGTTGTAAAGAAAATAAATTTTTAATAATATACGCGTTCTCTTAGAATCAAACCGAGAAAGCACCTACGTGAATGGCTCTTGGTCTTAGAGCCTCATTACCTAAGATGCCTAATTTCAAACGAAAGAAAATACAGTCAACACTTTTGAAGATGAAAACGAATATAACAGATATTACACTAGATTCTGATTCTGATGTTAATAGATCTGTAGATCTGTTAGAAGGGAAAGAAAAATTTCAGTAAGCAGTGTGAGTAATTTAATGAGTTCATTTACCTCATCTAGTGAAAGCGACAGTTCCGACTAGAGTTCCTCAAAGACTAAGACGGAAATAGAAGTTAAGTTGATAAATAGAAGCCAAACACCGCTCCCATCCTCTAAAAAATCTACTAAAGAGGTAATCGAAAAAGTTGAACCAGCTGTAATTGGAAAATCATTGGAAGAGACCGTATCACCGCTCGAAGATGACATAGAAACAAAACACCAGAACCCAGGCAAATTGATTCAGATGATTTGATAGCTACCAGAAGCCTGAAAATTTGACATGTGGAAAAAGCCCAAATAGCCAGGTGGTCAATGAACATTCATACTACACACTACGTCCAGAAAAAGACAACATTGAAAAGCCCCAATTAGAACGATAAACCTTCACAATTATTCTCAAAGACTATAAATATCTTTAAAAATAAACAAAGCGTCGAAAAAATCAAAAAAGTTTCTTTAAACAGGTCAAACCTAGAAAACAGAAGGAACATAAAAAGCTCCAGAATTTTTTGAACAAGTTAGACTATAGAGATTAGGTGGAATAAGTCTCAAATACCTTATAATATCTGTAGTGGATTTACATATAAATTCGGGATCAGACGTCTGAGATTGGCGTACTTTATGCATTCCTTATGAAGGGCATAGATAAACAAGATACAGAATATATAAAAAAAGTCTATGAGGAAATGTTCTCAAATGGTATGATGGATTATTAGTTAAACGATACCCATTGAGTCGATCATTGCATGACGGATCTTTATTCTAGTTCACCAAAGGAACAGAAAAAAAAACAAGAGGCAGCACTTCAACGGAAGTGCAAGAAAGGAAGGACACCACAAATTATTGGCACTCTGACGACAGAAAAAGACTTGAATTTAATGATATCATGGGTGAGTTAGCAAACTCTAATGAAAAGGTCAAAATGGTTTAGTGACAATATGTCTGTAAAAAAGCATGAAGTGATATTGGTGGATCCGAACGGACCTAGAAATAATTGTATTAGATGTATACAAGGACTAAAAATTGAGTAATTGTTAAATATTAAGAACAATTACTAGAGGCAGAATATGCTATATTTTTTGTTGTTATTGATATATGACTCTGTATATATACTCAATAATTTATTTTTGTCAAATAATTCGACCTCTAATTTTAAATTTAATATTCACAGCGCTTGCATTTATTGCGGCTTCAAGCTTGAGGAAGTTGAAATTCAGACATCTGCAATTGAACAAAAACTTTACCAGAACTTGTTTTGGATTTCTATGGTGAAGGAGAATTGAGCTGTTTCCATTGTTAGTTCGTAGTTTGCTCTTGTGATTTCCAGCACCATCAAGCACCAAAAAACGAAGCACACCTCTCTATTCTTCTTTGTTTGATCCCATTTCTAATGTTGGACGAAAACACTTTCACTACGCTCATCTTCAAAGAAATAAATAGAGGATTGTGTGTATCTGCTATGCATTTCCTACTACAGAGATGGAAGTATCAATAATTATTTAGGGTGTTGTCTATTTTTGCGAGGAATGTATTGAATAGAGAGGAGTTCGATTTCTATTTGTTTGCCCCTCATATATTACATATTTATATAACTACCCTTTTAGTGTTTTAATACTATGTTTTTAGCATTAGTACAATTTAAATCAAGTGATATCTATAGATACAAATATTGTGTGCCGTTTGATTTAAGTACATTTATACATTTATTTTCAACAAAATTAGATTTCATATGATAAAAGATGACCCCATATTGAAATGTTGGCTTTACAAAATAAATTCAGAAATTGCATTTCGCTTGCAGCTTTACGTAATATTTCATTTGTCACATATGTTTCAATATTTTCTCTCTTTTCGTTAGTATTGCGTTGAAATGTTAGTTCCATCCAAGGCGTATATTTTCTTTTTGTTAAAAAAAGATATATTACATTGTAGTTTCACCAAGCATGTATTCAGTTTTTTAAGGAAAAGCTATATATTTACTTAATTTTAATAATTTTAATAAACTTTTAATTATGTACCCATACACTTGAAGGAATTAATTAACCTGATTTTTTAATTGCTTAAGCATTTTTGTTAAGATATGTAACAAAGAAAAAGACAATTTTTGTTTTAATTAAAGGAGATTAGGAGAAATAAGCCCTTTAGTCTCACTGTCTAAGCTTTTATTTAATGGTTTTAATTAATGGTTAATTCGAAAAATGTATTTTACAGATGGTCAGCTAGCATGTTTTAAAGTTATATTTTATATTTTATCTTATAAATTTTTTACTAATTTTAATATGTTTGTGTTATTTTTATTAGTCAGTTTCATCCTTTTTCGTCTATAGTTTGATGTAAGACTAATTAGTCAATTTTACAACATCGAATTTTGTATTTTGAACCTGAAGATGTGGCCCATTTTGCCACGAAACCAGTAGTTCGCTTATCTTTTTTCTATGAAAAAAATAAAAGCTTAGACTGTGAGACTAAAGGACTTATTTTTCCTAATCTCCTTTTTTTGTTTTGTTTATTTCTCATTGTTTCTCCATTCCTGCTTTGAGGCACACACTGTATTTCATAAAAAAAATTTGTCACTTATATTGACTTCGAAAGCTTTTTTTATTATAGGTCAATGATTTTTCAGTCCGAAAATTCCTATCTTATTACATCGTTAAATCCGACAGGATCTTTTTGTCGTTTGCGTCGCCTTTAACCAAGCGTATTTTACAAAAGCATTTTTGGTATTTCTTTTTTTTTCCACCTTTGTGGCAGCTCCTGTTTGGTTTTTCGCTGGTCAGAGATCACCGTAGGGTATACAGCAAAAGATTTCACGACTTTCAAGGTTTTGATGTGTCACTTCCATGACGTACGTAATTGCTTTATGTAGTTTGTAGTTGACTTGGTAATTATTTGCTAGGATACAGATAATTAAGTTAATACATTAACCGCCTTCAATGGGTTCGGTTTACTAAAGGGCAACTTAATGGTACAAACAAACATGAACACATATGCCAAGCATGAATAACTACAATTAAGTATTCACTGAATACGGTTTGCAGGAAAATCAAGCCTAAAAATAAATTAGTAGAGGATCAGTGTGACGTAAAAGCCTTTTTTCATGAAATACGTAGTTTTTAAATTATATTAAATATTTAATTCTAAATTAAACTTCTAATATAATAGGACGTCCTATTTCATACAGGCAAATGTTTTCATAAAACTTAAATTTCAACCTCCCAGAATAACAATAACTATTTGTTAGAACCTCCAGTCTAGTTTTATAAATGACAGATGCATATTCAAATGGTATGTAATTATGGAATTTAACGGGATTTATATTTGCGAAATAAAATTAGAATTAAATTTAGAAATTAAGTTAAGCTCAATTTGAATAAATAAATAACTAAATATAAATTTGAAAACAATTAAACAACAACTTAAAAATATGAACAAACAAATATTAGAACAGAGTAATCTTATTGAGAGAAGATTATAAAAGAATACAAAATTTAAATTTTCCAGCCTTGGAGTATGTGACAAAGAATTATCAAAAATAGTAAACCACTACTGTGTATTTAATATTTGTAGGATTATAAATGCATATCACAATATCACACCAATGATAAAAACAAATTATTTACTCCTTTAACGTGATGATTCTGGTGAAGCTATCGCTATCTCTCTCTCTCTCTCTCTCTCTCTCTCTCTCTCTCTCTCTCGCTATCTCTCTGTCTCGCTATCTCTCTCTCTCGCTATCTCTCTCTCTCTCTCGCTATCTCTCTCTCTCTCTCGCTATATCTCTCTCTCTCGCTATCTCTCTCTCTCTCGCTATCTCTCTCTCTCTCTCGCTATCTCTCTCTCTCTCTCTCTCTGAATATATTTTTAAAACGCTTTGGAAGACTGTGGACATTCAGATAAACAAGTATTATTTATCTTTTTCATATTTGTTACGAATAATTTCCACAAAGTTAGAGTTGAAACAATTAATTTAACATTAATTAATTGTTTAAAATGAATTAATTTAAATAAATATATAAACAATGGAAAGAAGATTAAAAAATTAAAAAAGACTAATATTTATATTTTTTAATTTACTTGTTTCCACTTTTAGATTGTGGAAATAATCTATAACAAACATGAAAAGATATATTATACTAAATTTGAAGCAACTGGTTCTCTACAAAATATCAAGGCAAAGCAGCCCGGAATTCTGGACGATTGTAAAACTTGAACAACATCCTGTTATTTTAAAAACATCTATTTTACGAATGAATGCACCCTTTTTTAATCTGACATGCTTTAATCCTGGACTATATATACTATTTGTAAAGTTTTTAAATTTCTTCATTTTCCGAAATATATAAATGGTATCACCATGAATATTCATTTTATTCATTTATAGGACATAACATGAAATTTAGTCGAATAAATCGCCGATAAAAAAACATTTTACAATGAAAAACGAGGCTTAGCGTCGGCTCCTGATAATCCGTTTCGGGTTTCGACTAATTTGGGAAAAAAGTATAAGTTAAATCCTGTCAAAAGCAGCATCCGAACATTCGTTAGAACTTGCCTTAGGACAAAAACTGTTTTTCCAGAATTTTCCTTAGCGCGTTTGTACGTGACGACGTTTACAATTATAAGATTATTTGATAAATTAGATGATACACACAAGTTGGTTGGTTTTTTTATTCTTCCAGACACGTTCATCCTTGTTCACGCTACGAAAACTTTCTTTTACTCCTCTCTGAAGCTGCCAGTTTGAATTTGAAAATGTATTGTGCTCCTTCAGACATCAACTTTTTCTTAGATTAAAAATAAGCAACAAGTTCTAAAGTTAAACGAGGCATAACGAAAATAACTCCAATAAAGATTGGCTAATATAGACGTTATAAAATAAATTTCAAAACCGAAAGAATACGGCTTAGTAGGTCCTTATTTTGCATTTCCTGTCACATATTTAACAGAGTGGTTTCCGCTAAAGCCATTATTGGGTTATCCCGTTCCCATCTGTTTCAAATGATTTCTTAAACACTGAACCCGTTTGGTCGTCCTTTCCAATAGAATTGGATTTGATAGGACCACATGCTGGCGCTAAAGCATATATTGTGTGCTCAAAGCATTAGAAACCCTACATCAGGGCTCGCCTATACAACGGCAGAAGGGTTAAGGTAATGGGGAAATATATAAATGGCAGAAGCCCAAAAGTGGAGCCGGTTTGTCTTTGTGATAGATCAGCGGATTTTCGACCTTTACTGAATTATTTTGTCAATTTTTAGCCATTTTAGTAATTTAGGAACAATTTTAGGTAAAAGGTGTTTGAAATAGTCTAAGATATTTTTTTTATATTTCAGCAAAAGTCAATACTTAACACAAAAGTTTGACTATTGATTTCATAGTTTCTAATGAACATTTTGTTAATACTTTAAATCTTCTCTTAAGTTTATCAACATATTTTCTAAAATTGCCTAATAGCTATTTCCACAATGGAAAAGATTGATGAAGTTTCTTCGTCGCTGCCGTAAATTTGGTAATAGCTTTCCATAGTTTGATGTCGCGAAACTTAATTAACATCAGATTGTCTTAATCCTTATACCCAGATCGGAGGGTCACAATATAGGTCGATTGCGTCTAGAATCGTTATTTTAGATGTCAATTGAGTAAGAGCTTTAAATATTTAAATTCTAATGGATAAGGTGTACTCAATAGATTTACGTACACATCGAGAAATAAATCACTGTGAGAGATGGAGTTCTTAGTAATAAATCTTTTCTTGTCAACTATTAATTTTGAATTTTTTTAACAGATATTGTAACAGGTTTTATGTTATTGTTTAACACAACAACAATTCACCTACTACTTCAAGTACGGCACATCTATGTCCAATTATTTTAAATTACCTTTTACACCAAATACATATATATTAATGAATTTTTTAGAAAATGAGAAATATTATTAGTTAAAACATATAAAATCATACTATATATAAGGTACCTGTTATTTCTTATGTCTTGTGTGATGGTGTTAATTGGTTAGAATATTTTTAATGAGAAATGAAGCATGTGTGTGAAAAATTTGCCAATTTCTTGTGTTATATCTGATGATGCCGAAAGGTGAAAATGTCATATAAGAATTTTTGTAAGAAGCTGGAAATTTAAAAAATATTATTTATCTCTTATATTTGTCTTAGTGAATACCTATATTGACAAACCAAACCAAATCGTCAATTTACCAAATGATTGGTCAACATTACAAAAAATACCAAAGGCGCCACTAAGGGTAAAGACCTTAAAACAATTTGTCAATGAAACCCTACGCTAAGGCTTAAGACCTTAACATAATTTGTAAATAAAACCCCAGCTTTATCCTGTATGAACAGGTCCCAGATTTACTCTAGGAGTTAAGGGGCTAATGGAGAAAAATCATTCATGGACTCAAAATGTAGACTTAACGTCAGCAGTCCAAAGAGAAGGGTTTATGGAACAAAACAGTTTTCGGATGCATGAACGGAAACAAAAGTAAATAAAAAAATGAGAAGACCTTAAAATGAGAAATATACCTAGAAAATAATTCGAATAAAAATATTGTTATGGAAAGTTTAAATTTAAAAATAGTTATGTTTTTATAATTATGTCCGATATGAATTTAATAAGTATTATGTGAGATGCATTTGACTATTTATCTCAAGGTAAGTTCAAATCAAAATATGATTCAAACAATATAATTATCTAAATTTATTTTTAAACAAAGGAAAAGTAAATAAAAAAAATTAAAATCATCAACAGTTACCACATTGTAGTTTTTTGTGCTGTAAGTAAATGTTCAATTCTTCTCACTTCCTATGTGTTACTTTAAAATGTCTGTCATCTCATGGCCGTTGACTCAAATAAAGTTTATCAAACCTTTGATTGTCCAAATATTCCAAAAAATTTCAAATTTCACCTTCTTATCCACAACAAGTAAGATTTATTTACTTCTATTGATAACATTACTGTCTTTTTATAATTTTCCTTTTTTAGGTTAAACACGTTATGGATTTATTTGATAAATTGTCTTTATAATAATAAACAATACTAGTTGAATGTTTTGAGTTGTTCACTATTAAGAAATATCAGTTATGTTTAGTTTCATTATTATTAAAAAAAAATTGAAGATAAGTATTTCTTACTAACCAGGTTGTATTCTCTTTCAGGTCACAAACAGAAGAGAGCTTCGTCAAATTCCGAGTGAGCTTAAATAGTTTTCCGAAATCATGGTGTCCTTTATCTTTAATTTTTTGTTTTATTTTGACACTTAATAACTTAAACTTCAAATAAATTATTTGATTTTGATTGTATCTAAAGAATTAACACCATATAATTAAAATATGATCTTTGCATTATAAGTTTTATTTCTATATTAAAATTCAGTTTAATATTTAGATACAACAAAACCTAAAGCTTTTACAATGAATTACTTTAATTTTGTTATAATTGAAACATTTTAAAATCTTAAATATTTCTAAGTAGTGCGCAAAGTTTAGTTAATAATTTTTATTAAATTTACAGAATTTGAAATAGTTTAATTAAGTATTACTAGTATACATGAAAATCACTGAAAATGTTTTTATATTAGTTTATTGTTTAATCCTTGATTAAATTAGTTGATTTCTTCTTTTAGACCGTTACAATATAATAGTACCTTTCACTAACGTTATTACTTAAACAAAAGAAAGCCAACGCAAGTTATCGTTATCCCTTGCGACTAACTTTACACCCCCTAAAGGTAGAAACCCAAATTGTGTACTAATGAATAAAAATAAATGTACTTAGAACCAGATTGAAAGGCTTAAGAGTATAGAATTATGTTGTTGATAATTTCAATATTGGCAAAATTCTGGACATTAAAATATGTTTTGATTGTATCTACTTGATGGGCCAGAATTGAGAATTGGGGTTTTCTTCCCGTTACTTTACGTTGGACTCAATTTTCACATCCACATGGATAAATTGTTACCTTCTGACACAGCGGTATAGGCCCTGGATATGCGATCGATGACTAAAGTTGATATTATTTTTTATCATAAACCTTAAATGGTGCTTACTAAAGAGAATATGTCACTCACAATCTCATAGTTAGGCACTATTATGAAGGACAAGATGACAAGATGACAAAATGTATGGCTACGAGGACGTTAAATTCGCTAATGCGTGGCCGCGATCTCCAACTTTGACGCCAATGTCTTTGTTCTTTGGCAGGAAAATCGACTAGCTTTAGATCCGGTTCAACGTTGTCCCCTCTCTTATTTCATCGGAGAACGTGTTGGAGTCGACGTTTTGGCCAATGTGAGGTCCCGGGGTTGGTGCAAAAACGACTAATGCTAGCTAGCATTTAGCCTTTTCCTTGCATCACGTAAGTGCGAATGTGGACAGAGCTGACCAAATGAATTTTTTCATCTGTGAACACTAAAGAACAGTGACAGTACTAGATTGACAATGATTCTTCTCAAAACTGTTATTATAGTTGTGATAATAGCATAGTAACAGATGGTGAGGCATTGAGGAGGTGATTTTTGTTAAATTAATGCGAGTAAGACTTATGTCCAGCTTATGCTGGATACTTTACGTAAACTTGTGTCATGTGGACAGAAACACTTGGTTTGACAGTAACCTTAACCTATGATATCCTATTAACGTAAACATTGGGCAAGCCAATAATTCCAACCAATTAAGATTCGGAAATAATACCTAAGGTTCATCAACAAGTAATTGGACAAAGCTAGGATAAGTGTGATCGTACCTCTGACCGGGCAAAGTTCGGTCGAGAGGGGACACATTATAGCGCTTTCTCTCGATTATGTAGCCATATATCATTATTCATATTCTTTTACTTCTTAAAGTTTCGCCTACTGGATTTTAAATCCTCATTGAATGTGTATATCCTTTTTATAATTAAACAGGTATTCAGAAACGACACTCTGTAGTGTTTATTCCCAATTTACGCGTAACAATTATATGTAATCAGAGTGTGTTAGTATCTTTTTCAAACGGAACACAAAATATTATGGTATAATACAAACTCTACACTTAATGTAAATGTTTAAAATTGAGGCGAATAAAGACGTACACTCCAAATTTGACTTGAACTCTACGAGAGGCGGAGGTTGAGTTGAGTAAATTAAATCTACGTTCAGAAGTTTCGTAAGTCTTAATATGTATGCAGTCAAGTCAGGTCATAGTCTGGTAAGAAAGGAGCACTAAGCACGTCCACTGCATTCTCATAAAAGAAATTTATGTTTTGTTTTCCTCTGGCATTCTCAATTAGGATGTAGGGGTTAGATACCGGCATTATGAGGCGAGAGCTGCTTTTACTGGTTAAATTATCTCACGGAATTATACCTCTAAAGTTGGATTATTATGTGTTGTTTGTAATCAAAAACAAGACTTTAATTACTATAAGAAACGAATTTCGTTTTTATGCAAAAAAATATATTGTACACTTATAATTACTAAAAACTACAAATTGCGCAGTTAAAAAATTGATTAATTAAAATTAAGAGCAAATGTTGGTTAACTTTGGTCCTTGGTATAATAATCAAAGATTTTTGAAGGTAAGAGAGAACGGCCGGTACAAAATAAAAAGTTTTAAAATTAGTATTAAATCGTAAATACATTGCATAAGCAAAAACATAAATAAAAATTATTAGCAACACATTGGTGTTGAAATTTAATACCAAAAGAAATAAAGCAAAGCTACGTGATAGAAATCAAGGTGAAATTAAAAAACCATTTAGAGACTTTTCATACATAGTAAAAAAACCGAACTTCAGGTTTTAAAAAAACTGTTCATCAAACTTACATACGCAGTAAGTTACACTGACTGGCTAGAGTGTATTTTGAAAAACTGCAAAAGTACCTTATTTAACCATTAAATGAACCGTGAGTTCGAAAAACCATATTTGGTTGAAAGTTAAAGAAGCTTCCACAGGGCTAAAATCAAAAATTAAAGTAGAAAAAAGAGACCAATTAGCCAGGGGATTCAGAAAAAAAAGAAAAAATCAGTTTCCGCACGAAGCTCAAAATAGAGCTTAAGTTCTAGAATATTTTCGTTCTAGCGCTTTTTAAGGAAGTTGCCTGGGCATTTATTTTAATTAACAGACAGAGAGGTATGGTGTTAAACTTATTTCTCAATAGTTATGGGCCTTTAGTTCAAATCTAGGACGAAACCACCTATTTATCATTTTGTTTGTTAACTGGGTTTTCTTTCAGTTTCACTTAAAAAATATTTGTTCTATCACTTGTTTTAAATTTTTTTTGTGTCGAACTATATAACTTTTATATTTCTATTGTTTCTATTTATGATACCTTCTTTGCTTATAAAGTTTTATTAAAATAAATAATTAAAATTAAATTATGTTACAGCCATTTTAAATGGTTTCAAAAGATTCGTACAATAGACTAAATTTAGCTTTAAAGTATCTCTTTTATGTCACAATTGTTTGTTAATCAGCTGCGTTTGTCAAACACTCAGGTAGTTCTAACGTATGGATTCATATGCAAGTAATTCGTTTAACTTTATTATTTCTGATTGCAGTAAATTTTTGAATACTATTTCACTAATTTTGTTCACTCATTTCTTTTTAGGTATTTTTTTCTTATTGTTACATACAGCAAGTGTCTACCACTAAATTACTCATAAAGAGTTCGAGAAAGATTATTGTCTTGGCTTAATAAACCTCTTGAAACATTTTCGTAGTTTAAATAACTTAGACTCTAATCTTTCATATTCTTTGCATAATTTAATAACTTTATTTTCCTTGGCAAACTCTAATAACGGTTTATGATCTAGTACTTCTTAAAACTTTAAGTTCGCTTTGCAATAATTATTAGTCGGAAACACTCAACTTCAGTTTTTGTAACCTCAAGAGAATTTCTGCGAAGTTTATGCTACTCAAACTGAATTGTGGACTATGGGTTTTAAGTTTTTATTGTTAATCTCGGCACTGGAAAATTTCAGATTTATTTCTTTTCATTTACCGCCTGAATATTTCAAGACAGCTGTCTATCAATTTCGTGAAATTATTTTACTATCAAAGATTTTTTGTTTTGAAAAACTATGGGGTGCTGTATGTTGGTATAGTTTTGGGAAGTAATCCAGTTAGTGATTAGAGACAAATTTAGAGGGATATAACTTTGCTCAATTATGACTTTAATAACCAAATACACTTAACGTAAAATCCATTATCAGTTATACGATTTGTAATAAATAAGCACTCTAAAAGAAAAAGCTTCTGGTGTATTTTTATAGTTTTACTTTTATTAGAAGAAAAATTTTTGAATTACAAACGATTACATTAACACTCTGTCATTAATTTAATTAATCTCATTAGAAACCAATCTATATAAAAGTGGCAAATACCAATAACATTAAATGTAAAAGATAAAGTATACTTATCTTTTTTAAATATCCTTATGACATTTGTTTTACAAATGTTTTGATCACAGATGTTCTAATCAATAATATTTTTTTCCAAAAATATTTGGTAATATATATTTAGTCCACAAGGTAAACTAAAAAGGAGAATTTCTCAGATTTACGTGTTCGTTTAGTACTTTATCCTGAGGATAACGTAGATTTCTTTTTATTTAAAATTCTTCCAAAAAATAAAATTCTTGTTTCTTGCACTTATGTGAATGACTTTCATTGTTGTTTCTATTGTTTTGTTAAGTAGTTTAGAGTTTTGGATTGAATTCTTATCGTACTATGCCCTCACTACCAAAGAACACAATAAATATGAATTTGACGTTCGACTTTGACTGACGTGCCTTCTTGGGGCGAGGACTGCCTCTCGCTTTCCATTGGGAACTCTGAATTTTCATCTCACGGTTAAAGTCAAATACCCAACTTTCATCTCCAGTTATAATTTTGTCCATGAAGTCCGGATCTGCATCAAGACAGTCTTGCAAGTCCGTGCAAACTACCACTCAACGGTTTTCCTTCTGTTCGTCAGTCAAAAGTCTAGGAACAAAGTTCGCACTCACTAATCTAATTTGCAAATGATCGGTTAAAAGATGTTCAGTTCTCAAATAGTCAATCGCCTGTTTGAACGAACCAATTTTGCCACGTTTTGCACATTTTGTTCTGTTTTTGAGGTCGAAAGGCGTCACCTTCATCCGACTCATTTCCGCTCTTAAATAGTTCAAACCACTTGTAAACGGTATTCAAAGTCACCACATTATTGCCATACACAGATTTTAACATTTCATAAGCCACAACTTGTTTAAGTCACAACTTGTTTAAGTCACAACTTGTTTAAGTCACAACTTGTTTAAGTCACAACTTGTTTAAATCAATACTTGTTTAATCTTGACTGTCTCACTATCTCAAGGGATCAGAGTATTGGACTTATTATTTTAAATGGTAGTAGCGTCATCAACTGCTGCTATAAAAATTCATTCACCGTATTTTGTGATCACATCTCGTATCTTAAAAAAATAGTTTATCTTCCTAGTTTTATTAAATTTTATTCTCCCTACACGTAAAATAATTGGTTATAAAGAACCGATATAATACAAATGAATAAAAAAATGTATATATAAAAAAGTACCCAGAAATCGCAGCTTTAGTAAATACAACAACAAATATTTTTAACAAATTTTATATTAAATATTTTTTATTGTCGGATTTTTTCGACTGGTCCTCGTATGTTAGTATTAAGTACTTATTTTCAAGGAAGTAATGCTAATGCTTTTAATAATGAGTTATAAGGCAAAATAAGCTAGACTCATTAAAAGTTTATATGTATATATATATATACGTATAACGAAAATACCAAATAATGAACGTATGGGGGTTTTTGGAGTTAATGAAAGCTTGTACTACCCGAGAATATTAATATTGACATTGTCATAGAAAACACCCCAATGTTTAAGTGGTATAATGCGACATAATACTCCGGATTAGAAAGTATACGTTGTGAAAAATATTGAAACACATCACTTTGAGGTACGACAACTGTTGTTTGAATTTTAATTATAAATGAGATTTTAAAATTAGGGGAAATTCTAGTCCCATTTTTTTAAGCGTATTCCATATTTTAGACACTTAACGAGAAAAAAGCCGAATTTGTTTTCCAATACTATTAAATTTTCGAAATGGCCTTTTTCTTTGCGCATCTTCTGAAAACGGTCATTAAATGAGAAAGAACAATTTTATAAAGAATGAAGTCCAAGTTTTTGTTATAAAATAACACCTCCTTCTAGACAAAAATAATGATTATTCTTTTGAAACTTATCAAATTATTTGAACTTTTGTTCCACAAACTTACTGTACTTTGATTTAGAATTCATGCACATTGCTATAAGATTTTCGCGTAGGATGAATTAAAATGAATTTGAAGTAAATTTAACAGGGAAAGCTATACAAAATTGAAATCATTTGTAACCTACGACCCTATTTTGTAGGTTCGCCTGCCTAAACCTCAGTAAATATTTAGCTAACTCACTACTATAATGCTTATTGTTCTAAAAATTCGATTAAATACGTAAAAGAATTAGAATATTTTCAGTATCATCCACATTATGTGCTAACTCTAGATGCCATCTTTCTATTCACAATATTTCAATAGCTACAAATTTAGTTATCAAACGATGCAATAAAACTTGAGACAATTGTAAACTTTCTTAAGAAGAATTTGTATTTAATAACAGTTACTTTAACTTTGAAGCCAAGTTTAATAAGCAAATATTTGGTCTTGGTTTGTGTAATTGTCTTTCACTGGTTTATTCAGATATAGTAATATCTTAGTTACAACAAAGTTGTATTAATAAACTTCTGTTTGAATTACCATTCTTTAAGGGGTATTGCGATGACATTGTAAAAAAGAATCTATTTAATTAAATTCAAGAAATATTTAACAGTTTTCTTCCCAAACTCAAGTCAACTATTAAATATGAAGTAGACAATTGAGTTTTAATTTTGAATGTACTTTTTGAAAAAAATACAAAAATAAAATAACTACAGATTGGAATTAAGCCCACTTTTTAGAACGATTTCAACGATGTTAAATCCCCAAAACTCATCAAAAAGTAAAAATTATTACCAATTTAAAAAATCGAGCTCTCTCCTTATCCCATATTCAATATCATTAAAAAAATTAGATAAAAACTTTCCAAGGAATCAAATCAGTTTAATTCAAAGAAATATTTATTTAACAGTTTCATCTCAAAATCCGGTTTACTAATTATTAATATGAAGTAGACAATGGCAATTCATTTTTGCATGTACCTTTTGAAACAAGCAGTGAAAATAAAATAATTACAGACTGGTATAATAAGCTAATTTTTTTAGAACGATTTGTTGATTTTCATTCCCATCATACCTTTAGTGAAAACGTAAATGTTGTGGCTAATCTTTAAATAGAAATTTTCCTTATCCCATCCTCAACATCACCAAAAAAAATCTCAATAAATTTAGGTCTTTATATTAAAAAAATAATTATCCTTTCAAAATAACAGACAATCTGCTTAAAAACCTGTAAATTCAATACCAAAAATTACTCCAGACAATCACAAAATATAATAACATTCTTTAGATAGAAGCGTTTTCCGAAAAAACTGGAAAAGCTTCTATTGGCGACATATTAAAGGTAGCTTTCGAGAATGAAAATGCGGTTGGTCAATTTTTCTCAAAATTAAAAAGAAAACCCTTTCAAAACATCAATAGTAGTGTAGTATAAAAAGTATCTTCTGCGGAATGCAATGGGGTATATATGGGCGAAACTAGAAGTTATCTAAAAACTAGAATGATCGAACATATAAAGAGTACCAGACCTCATAATTTGTTTCTTGTCAAAAAAAATAAAAAAAACTAGATATAAAAGCAATAGCAGGTACGATAAAACCAATACCAAAATTTTGATTTTTTATTGATTTGTAAGGTACCACAATACCTGTTAAAATAGTAAAAATTCTCTAATAAAATGTGAAAAACAAGTGCAACTAGGATTAGGTTGATAAAAGGAATATAATTTACGGGTAAATTTTTAAAATAATTGTTAATCATCAAAAAATTTACATTATCAGGTATCTATTAAGAATTATGCGTTGTTATGTAATGTTCTGAGAACGGCCTTATAAATACCGTATTTAAAAATTTTTTTTTTTTTGTTTTCTGGATCCCTTCCAAGAACCTTCTACCACTTAAAATTGATTTGGGTAGCAAACCCTAAATGAAAATAAAACAATCTTTTTGCGTGGAATTTTCTTATAGCTATTCTCTAATTTATCCGACTGACCTTATTATAATGTTTAAGTAGTTGCTTTCAAAGAAGCATATTAACTAACAGCTAATGCTTTTAATAATGAGCTATAAAACAAAATAAGCTGGACTCATTAAAAGTTTATGAATACTTAGACGGAAAATACCATATAATAAGCGTAGGTAGGTTTTTGGAATTAATGAAGGCTGACATTACCCAAGAATATTGACATTGTCGTAGAAAACATGTTTATGTGTTATAATTCGAGTTTATACCCTCTGATTACAGAGTGAAAACTATTGAAACAAACCACTTTGAGAAATGCAAACTGTAGTTTCTATTTTAATTATAAATAACATTTTAAGATTATGGGAAATTCTAGTCCCATTTTTTAAAACTAATTCCATATTTTAGACACTTAATGTAAAGAAATCCCAATTTGTTTTCCAACACCGATAAATTTTCGAAATGACCTTTTTTTCTACGCGCCTTCTGAAAACGGTCATTAAATTCGAGAGAACAATTTTAGATAGGTTGAAATCCAAGTTTTTGCTGGAAAATAACACCTCCATCCAGACAAAATAACGATTATTCTTTTGGAACTTTTGTTTCACAAACTTACTACTTAGATTTAGAACAAAAGAAATCATAAAAAAAATTCTTAGTCTTATCAATGTTATATTGTTGACACCATTAGAACCCTTTTAATATTCTACAATTTGTATATCCTCGGCGTTCATATACCCGCAAACAATGAAAAAAACAATACTGATTGAAATATTAGTTTAAAGAGACGTAAATGTATAACTGCGCTGTTTATCTGATTCATTTTTCTTCCTTATATAATAAATTTCTAGTAACCAGACTCTAATAACAATATTGTCAATTTTATAACTCCCTTCACCGATGAAGTTTGAAAAGTATATTTCAATGTTTTTTGAATCCCACCATGAGTAGTTTCTTCCACATTTGGAATCTAATGAAGAAATTGTAAAATGATTATATTAATTTTATTATATTTAATATTTCTAAAATTTCAGATTCAAACGTAAAAATCAAAAAGTCCAAATAAAAATGGCTGTAACTTAAGCCGTGAAAAAGGTATTAGAATGATGTGTATGAATTCAATTTCAACAGGTATTACTATATTGGCTTTTAAAGGTACTCCCATGAAACATTATAGACAAAAAATAAAATATAGGATATGAAATTATTAGTTGACATAAACAAAAATATTCATTTTCTTTGGATTATATGGCATTGTGGAAATGAAACAATGGATTTAAAGGCCAAAAAAGCTTAGAGAATGGTGTTAAATATGGAAAATTTAGTATTTCCAAATTTCACTTATCTGATAAAATTCAACAAATTAATATTTTTGATTATACAAGGGCTTTTTAATTTTGCATATAGAGCTGGAATAAAAACGTAGGTAGATTTTAAGGACTTAACAGTCAAAATTACGTTTTTGAAGGCGTTTTTTTTTTAAATATGTATTATAACAAGTTAGTTATTTCGAAATTAATTAATTTTATAAGAATTTTGTCTTAATAACCGATGTTTTTTTGAATTTTTTATATAAAGAATAATTTGTCACACTTTTATTTGTTCACGGCTAACTCTTTCTGTTATTAAATTGAAAATATCTCAAAAATTAAAGATTTTAGCTATAGGGAGTGCTTAATAAAAATGAAAGAACATAAAGTGTGTTTTCACTTTTTAAAATAAAATACGGTGTGATTCATTTGAAAAAATTGACAAAATCATGTGTTCGAGTTTTGGCTTGCTCTATATTCAATTGGTGCAATAATAAAGAAATAGCATTTTCTCGTAATACTGTACCAATGTCAAAAAGTTGTCCCTGGAAAAAATGATTATTAGGTTGTTCTGTTTAGGGTATACAGGACATTGAAATGAGAACGATTATCGTATACAATTGACCATAACTTTTGAAATACCCTGTATAACGTAAGTCCTATATTGGAATTATGGAGGAGATTTGAATTTGAAATATTATATAGGATGTCCCATTTAAAAAAAAGTATATTTGGTTCACCCTGGTAATATGTAACACCTTGTAAATAATTTTATAAGTTCGAAGTTTCCTATAATTTTTGTAAATAACTTTTTTTGATATCTCCTTTAATAACGGATATTGTATCGTACTTCGACGCACTAATGCCGCACCCTGTATATGGTCATAAAGTACGGAATAAATTCATTATTTCCTAAAGTAAAAACATTTTTTAAAAACCTGCAATATGTCGATTTTTAATTTTAATGTTCTGTATTTACCATCAAAAGTTAATTACAGAGAGGCTCAAATTAAACTAATGTCCTTATCGGAAATTTTTTTGAATACAACCTGAATTTGGTTTCACTTTTAGATTATTTAAAAAAATCGCCCGAACAAAATAATTATTTCTTTGTCATTTTTGATGTTCAGTAATAGTTAAATAGTAGACTAATAATAAGAATTAGAGCTTTGAAGTTAATTTGAAACATAAATTTAAGTGTGAAACAAAGAATTGAAATACTTATGCTGGTTAGTTATGGTGACAAATCGCGAATTCAGATGGGAATGTGTAATTTATTTAATAATCGATATCCAGAAAGACACATAACGCAGTCAATAGTAATTAAGATTGAAAAGAAATTTCGAGAAACTGGTATGGTCGAAAATGCACCTAATTGTGCTCATCTCTCTGTAAGTGATGAAACAATATTGCTTTTAGAGAACTTGTTATTCCATTCGCTAAGGTTTCCATAACATCATTCTTTTAATACTTATACTTAATATGGCGGTATAACCAGAATTGATAATATCTAAATAATTCATATATTGTTCAGAACGGATACAAAATTTACAAACAAATGAAAATTTATCGTAAATTTTTGAAAATTATGTTGAAAAAATAAAAGCGCCCTGAATATATACATATATTATATTTAATAAAAAATATTTAAAATATTATAACAAATTTTCTTTGTTTTTATAAATCTTTTTTATATTAGTATCAATGTATAATTGTAGAACGTATATTAAGATTATTTTGTTAGTTTATCGGAAATAGCATTATATTAACACTTTTTGAGCTTAAAAATAATGGTGTGATTCCATATTTTAATTTTTTAAATGGGGAAAATGGTACATATGTATCTTAAAGTACCTTTTGCTACTTCTGTGTTATAGTAGCCATCTTCAAGTTGGTAAATTCCAACCGTTATGTCTTTTAAAGTATTCTCTACGATAAAACAAAAATCGGAACCATCCTAATGGAACTGTATGGTAGCAGCTTCTACTTTGCTACTACAAAGCTCCTGATAAAGTGCAGTACGACTTTTTCTCGGCACCAAGATCCCATTTGCCAATTTTTAAGTACATTTACAAAAAAGTAAATTAGAACCAAACGCTAGTTTAAAATTTTCCATATTCGTACGTTTTGAAGAATAAAATACAATGTCTCTATATCCTGTTTCATATTGAACTAAATATATAAATATTTTGATGCTGAAAATATTTTTAAATTATTCTTAAAAATATCGATACTCTAGGTATCGATATTATATTGTTAGTGTTATTCAGTTTGTTCTATTACTAATGTAAAAATGCAAACTATTACTAAAGAAAATATAGTCATGCAACTTCTGAAAAATTACGGATTCTCCTGCAACCAATATTTTTGTCCGATACCTAATCAAAGTATCGATATGTGAAAAATCGATTTTATCTATTGACTTGTGGGTGTAGATTAAATTAGAATTGTTGTATGTAATTAACAGAGAAATTAAATTTCGCTTGATTGTTTACTGTTTTTTTTTTCAGTTTTCTATAAAAAGTAGATGAAAATCTATCAGAGAACACATCCCATAAACATCAAACTTGTACAAAAACTAAACGATGATTAATCAGATAGGAAAATAGAATTTTGTGAAACAATAATGAATAACTGCCTTCGAGAACTTCTATTTACATAAAAGATTTTTCCGACGAAGTCAAACAAATATCGGATCTTATTTTTTTAATGTAGTTAATGTAGTCGAGCCAGCATTTATCCAGCTTTTAAGGGGGTATGTATCTTGAACCTGTTTCAATAAATTTATTCCCCAGTAGAATGAATATCGGAACGTTTTGATGAAATTTTATGGTTTCAATAAAACGATGCGCTTCCGCATTACACCTTAAATATTATAAGATATCTTGCTGAATTTTTCCCAACAAGTCGATTGGTCGAGATGGAAACATTGAATGGCCAGCGAGGTGTTAGACTTACATCATATGGATTATTTAACGTAAGACCATCTGACTAACGTTGTTTACAAAACGAACCAGAAAATATTGAATAATTAAAAGAAAAAATCTATAAATGTCACCAAATATAGAATGTCGTATTTAAAAATATTACTGATAATGTTATTAATTTAATTTGGATCAACCTGTACAATTATAAACATTAAAATTAAAGATCAACGTGTTACAATTTTTTAAAAAGTTATTTCGTTTACGAAATAACGAACTTATTTCATAATATACGGACACACTATATATACTTATGCATGCGTGAATGTGTATATACATATTGCACGAATTTAAATTTATACGTTTTTGTGGCTAATGGATTAATTATTAATAAAATCAGGTCCCACTATTAAATCAAATCCTATCATAAAGGATTTCCAAAATGTAAATAGAAATATTTTTGAATTGTAATCAATATTTATAAAATTTAGAATTTTTGTCCAGAGGTCGAATATCTCCGAATGAAAATTAAATTGATTAGGTTAAATTTGTTAAATTAATAGTTATTTATTTTATTAATGGGATAAGGGCATTATTAACATAAAAATTCGGTAGGAGAAAACAGGAGAGCGTTAGCCTGAGTCAGTAACAATATGGGTATGTTCGATTGTCAAGAATTTTTAATTTCACTTAGTTTCAGAAAACACGTTAATATGGGTCTGAATCTGAAAGTCTAGCATCATTTATTAAAATCCATGCAACGGAAGCAATTTTGTTACCAATTTTGCAAAAATCAAGAATAAAATACGAACAAGCTTATGGAAACTTAGGAGCGGATCTATTAAAAGTGAAAAGGCTGAAAAAGCAATACCGTAGCTGAGGAATATGTTGAAAAATTTGCCAATGGAACTATCAAAAAATAACCACAGTTTTAATTTGGAAATTATTGACACTTCAACAGTCTTCGTCTGGAGTGAACTTGTTTAAATGCAAAAATGTTATCAATATCCATCAATGATTGTTTTCAAATTTTATTAATAAATAATTAAATTTTGGTTCTACTTTCATTAACCAACCGAGTTAGATAATGTATTTGTTATTTAATTTAGTAAGATAACAGCGTTGAATACTTAACTTAAAAGAATTTGATAATAGATTTTTATCGAGGCTGCCGCAGATAAAAATAAATTATCTGTACAATTTATATGAAATACTCAGATGACATCTGAAGTTTTCTCAAAGCATAGAAATTTAATGAGTAATGTTGAAGTAAATATAGCATTCAAGAATTTAGTATATTATCCCATGAGATAATTAAAATTTATAGTTTTTATATTTTATTTTCACTTTGTGATAATTATATTTTAAAAATCAATTTAATCCTTAAAAGGGTAAATTAATTTGCTTCATTTTGAGCTGTTTCTATTAGTATTTGTAATTAAATGTATTAAAATTATAAACAAATTGTTGTAAAATTATGAAACATCTTTCTTAAATCAATAAATTTTGAATAATTTAAATGAGTAGGAAAATTGGTTTAATGTAGACTACAGAAGAAAGTCAGCATTTTTATAATATTAGGTTTAAGGGGAAACATGTTCTCTAATCCACAAACAGATAATTTAAATATAATTATGTATGATAGTTCCACATAAGTTGTTGTCAATCATAAAAATTATTTTTAAGTTTGCTGAAAAATGTAAAAATTATAAAAGCTGTGTCAAATTTTAATAGTTCTCTTTTCGAAATTTGCCTGCTAAGGGTGCACATCGCAAAAGTTATTAAATCTTATTTGATTAGCAAATCAATTGTTCTAGCAATTCTAGCAGTTGGATTTCATCGTTTATATAACCTCACTGTGTGAACGTAAACAATCTTAATTGTAAATCGTAATTAAAACTTGTGATTATGGATTCTGGATTACAATAATCAATAAATTGAGATCTTTTTGAGTTAAGAAATTGTACAGCGGACACTATTATAAAGAAAGTACAGTAAACCTAATTTCTTCTTGAGAGATTCACCAAATTATGAGAAGTGACATATCCACATAAAATTCAATTTTCAAGTAATAAACAAACTTACTAATTTTTTGGAAGTTGCAAGCATTTGCACAAATAGACAACTGCTTTGACTTTTTTATAGTGCACAAAACTTTCATGACATTTATATCAAAAGACAGCAGGTGGGTTTTAAATATTTCTTTAGGATTTTTGAAAAATAAATAAGAATATTTTTGAAAATGAAATAAAAACATTGATTTATCTAAAAGGAACCCTGATATTTTGTTATGTTTATCTGTTTTTCTTATTTGTATTTATGAATTAAATATTATTTTTTGTTAATTTATTTTTTGACGCCCTATTGAGTATTTCAATATTTTTTTAATAAACTTAATTTCATTTTAAAAGTGAATGTTATTTATCAACAACGAACCAACTCTAATTCCAATTACAAGCGTCAAAAATATTTCAAATAAGCGATAATAGGGCAGAAAATTATAAAAATATTAGGCACTAGTCACATTCGCCATTTTTTCAATTCACATTCGCCATTTTCTCGATTCACATTTATCTCGGGCAGTAAACAGTAACACAACATGCTCTTCTTTTTATACTCCTAATTTTCGATTAAATCTTTGTCTCTAAAATCTTGTTTTGCGTTTCTAGCTTTTGTTTTACAGCGTCTGTGAGCAAAAAAAGAAAATAATATTAGCGAGAGAACTTACGTGTAACTCCCTTCTCGAGATCTTCGTAATATCCACAAAGAGCCAATTGTTGCAACAACGAATTCGGAAGTCGACACAGTTGTTCAACGCGCCTGAAACGGGCGCAAATTAATTCCACGTCTTTCACATTTCGATCGCAGGGCCTGGAACAAAATAAAAACGGTCAAAAAATAAAAACCAAAAAAGACGTAAGATCATACAACTTTTCTTTGATAAATAGAATTGTTGTATATCATATTGTTAACGTTGAGCCAATTAGAAGCTTGTTTTCTCTTCAGTTTCCAGGACAACCCCAATTATTATCCCAGAATTCTAGATTACAATAGAAATTTATCTCAGATAATTTTAGTTTGCGAATTTTCTCTTGGAAACCATTGCAGGGAGAAAATTAGTACACAAATAGTCAAGTATGAGGAAAATTACTAGTAAATAATTAAATCCTGGATATTATTTTGATAAACCTAGGGTTTATTATTAAAATAAGGTTTAATCTTTGTTTTGTCTTTTACATTAAATTATCGCTGTCGATTTTTATAACATTATAGGTACGAAAATTGTTATTAAGACACCTTTGCGTTTATTAAAAACACCTTTAGAAAAAGTAATTAACTTCAATGGATGCCGAAATAATAAAGATCATTCCCCGAGAACATTCAAACCATCTGGCTGTCTGGATTTAATAGAATCTTATGAAAGCAACAGCTTCTAAGAAGATGCTTTTAGTTTATTGTCAAGTAATTCTAAAAGCTCCTACGTAGATAAAGAGTAAACCCACAGGGTAAATCTATGATTCTACGAATTCTGTTTATTAATTAGACCTCAACTCGTAAAATTTGCATTTATCATAATATACTTTTGTTTCTAGCTACTAGAAAAAATAATGCGGGTTCGTTTTAATAAATATAAAAACCAGAAATCCTGTATTAAAAAAAGCAGGTAGGAATAAATTAAATTGTTCAGATTGTAATGCACTCTAAATTGGTCAGACCCTTAGAAATTTTGAAATCGGATATCGTGAATACTTACGAGCTTTTAGATTAAAATAACCAGTTCAGTCACATAATGCAAAAAAAAAACATCTTATTCACAGTAAACACAAACCTACACTAAACAATAGAAATAACAATGGAAATCTTTTCTAAAAGTGATAAGAAGCAAGAACTTCATTTGTTGCAAGAATTTGAAATAGAGACTAAATATATAATAATAACCAAATGTTTTAGAAAATGAAGAATATTGTTTGTTTGAACATTTTTATCTACTGATGCTAAACAACATTGGTGAAACAATTGTCATAAGAATATATCAAGAGGTTTAGAATATTTTGCAATTTTAAGATAAGCATATTTTATCTTTTACAATTATAATGAATAGATTCCAAAAAATAAGGGACGAACCAATCGATATGATTACTACTTGTACTTAAAATCCAAATTAGCTCTTTCTTCTCAACCTGTCATAATAATAAACTTGGGGTCCAACTAATTTAGTACAGTTGATTACTAGAAAAAATGTTTGATCCTTTTTTTACTTAATTAATTACGTTCATATGGCTAGAATTTATAGGGATTTAAATTACCTTGCTTCGTCAGTTTTTCTATCCACGCTCCGTATTTTGTTCTAATAAGAATAAATCTCTTAAACTTCCTGGTTGACATACAGAAACATTCATCATTTATTTTTTATTTATATTTTATCTGTTGGATAAATTAATCTTATCCTTATGTTTTTATGGATTGTTCCTATATGGGTCATACTTTTATTCTTTCTTTGACAAGTTCTGATAAAAAATTCCTCTCACACCATCTTTATTCATCATTATTCTTTTACCTCCAACAGACGCAATTCTGTCAGACAAGACTTTAAGTTATTGCCGGGACTACTTTTTGAATTTCATAAATAAATAAATATCTTTCTGGCGGCTAGAAAATCGTTTCGCATTGCTTTTACTCGACTTTGTCTTAGTAAATTAACGTCAAATTATTTCATTCCTATTGTATTTTCGCCCGTTTTCCCAAGGCAGAATTTCATCACAAGGGGGTTGCTCACAATGCATCGGGGAACGACCACCTAAAAAGGAAAAAGCAATTTTTCCGAGATCATGAAAGAAAAGTAGTATTCTAACTTAAATTCTACTTGCAGTTGTGTTTACCAACCCTGCAGTCGGAGTTAGTTAAAAGGAGAATTTAGATAAAAAGCATTTGGATTTTGTTTCGCCTAGAAGCAATGTGTAGGTAATTCCTTACTCCTACCAACCGCTAATAAAATTATAATATTCTATTACTTACATTGCAGGTTTCTATGCTTATCACTATGGTACTGAAGGTTGCCAAGAGGACATATTTTTGAAGATCTGAGATTGTGTTGAAGAATGTTCTTAAAACATTATAGGATATTAAACGATATTAAAAAGATCTAAAAGATTTATTTTAATATCTTACAAACTTCAGGATTTATTGAAAGAAAATTATGGTTCGTTAGTCAAAAAGACAAATCATTTCATTTCTTAACAAATCAGTTGAGTCGATTATTCCATTTGCAATGTTATATTAAGAAATACAGTACTTTTTAATATTCAACGGCCAATTTTTCTTATTCCAAATATCAATCAAATCCTACCTACATATATTAAAAATGAGATGATAGAAAATCTTTTTTGTGCTTTCTTTGCCGCTTTAGCATAATGGAACCGTGATTTTATCGATTTTATACTACTTTTTTCTGCTTAGAAAGAATTACCCAAATTTTGCTTCAAATACCGCAGTAAAATATCTTTAAGAAAATTTAATGCCGTCGGCGAATATAATGCTTTTTTTTTCTGAAACACGAGGTAATTTCTATCATGATCTTTCGTTCCAGACATCCCATCGGGGTATTATCATTAGGCTCTAATAGTGGCGGAAAAGTTTACAAAGCACGATCCTAAAACAATTTACGATGATATTGCAGCAAACTTAGGTAATTGCTGAAATTTCTGGGTATTTTCTAATAGGAATGTTTACGACTATTTTTACTGGCTTACGTCAAGGTCCCTTAATTTCATTATCTGTTGTAGAAATTTTATATATGTCGAAGTAATGAATTCTTCGAGTGGACTGTATTGTAATCCACACATATACATTCCATGTGACTTTTCTTTAACAAAAAATAACAACATATTATTGCGAACAAATAAATCTTCTTTATTCCAACAATATTTATGCGAAACGGTGCATTTTTTATATAAATACAAATACACTTCTTGTAAGTCTTTTTAATCAAGGTTTGCTCCAAATATCACTCACTTTAACGCTTATTAACAAATGTACTTTTGTTACTTAAGAGGTATTAAAAATAATTTTTTGTATTCAAATTAACAATTTCTACATTGTTTTTAAAAACTTTGCCATAGGTGCGAGAATCAGTTCTGGTTGGTTGGAAGTGATGTAAGAAACGGCGAATCGTGAGAGTTTTATATGGAACTTTCTCGACGTATAAGAGGGGATTACTAGTTTCACTTGTTTAAAATGCGTTAATTTTAAATAACTGTGAAAACTGTAAAAAATACTTCCGCCTACAAATTAAACATTTAAATGGGTTTTCATTAGATTTTATCCTTCTTAAGTAACCAATAAAAAAATTATTTAATAACGGCTGTATTTTTGTTAATCATTTTGCAACTCGATTTTAATTTATGCTTGATTTACGAGTACATCAGAATGTTTGACTAGTTCCGTTTTTATTATTTCTGAATTAACCTTTTATAACTTAGATTAATTCATTCATTTTTAGAAGTACATTAATTAGATATAAATTATTCTTAAATAACAAATACCTAATTATCCTCCGTTTTCACTCTTAGGGGACCTATTTTATTAAAATTCAGCTTCGGCATGAAAATTAGCCCTGGGAATTTATTATACGAAATACTGTTTTTTCCTTTTTAATCTTTCTTAAAAATTTTAAATCCTCATAGTCTGTATAAATTAAATCGAAATAATTAAGTAGAATTGAAAATGTATTCCCCTACTAAAATATCCGTTTTGATAGTAATAGAAAGTACTCTTAATAAAATTTTCAAAAATGTAAAATATACGTTTACTAGTGACAGTAAATATAAAAATTAGAGGTGAATATTAATTTCAGTTTTATTATTGTATATGTTTATATACTGTGAAAGATAGTTTTGGGGATTTTAGTGCCCCACGTTCAGCACCAATTGAAACAAAATAGCTTTG
This sequence comes from Hermaeophaga mercurialis, assembly GCA_951812935.1. NCBI lineage: Eukaryota > Metazoa > Arthropoda > Insecta > Coleoptera > Chrysomelidae > Hermaeophaga > Hermaeophaga mercurialis. The sequence continues at coordinate 19,629,755 of OX638359.1, read as the reverse complement.
GATATTTTTTATTTCAAATCGATAAAGAAAATTCAGTTTTTTTAGTTTACTAAAATTTGAAATTGGGCGCCAATAAAAAAATAAAAATTAAATAAAACAAAATAATAAAAACAACTAAAATGAATTTTAAAGTACAAATAAATGTATACAGATAAAACTGAGGTGGTCCAGGGTATCAAATAAACTTTTTTGCCTTGGGCTTTACATTAAAAAAAATTATTAACTATAAATAAATTAGAGATTTAAATGCTCCGCTATTAGCTTTCGACAATAATATCATTAAAAGTTATTATATGTTTGTTTATTTTGTAAAATAATGTTCTTTTCAGCAGGTAAATAGCTTGTTTTTTTAATCAAAGAAATCGTTTCGGTGGAAAATATTTTTCATTTTTTGTATTGTCTGATTTACAAAAAGAGTGGTTTTTCTATGTTTTCTGGTGCGCTGTCCGCTGCAAAGTTTTATTTCGCAATAAACTCTAAAATTGTTTGTTGTTTCCAACCAAGTAGTAATTTATAAAAACTTTGCTTGAAATCATGTCAGGTCAAGCTTAAATATTAGTCAAGCGAAGCATGAAAAAAATACTTTTACTTTTTAAAACGTGCATATTTATTTTTTAAATTATGCATTCTGTCTACAGAGCCATCGTCAGGACATGACTAAAATTAATTAACTTAGTTAAAAATTATTAATATTATAGGTTATGATAAATTATTATAAAAATTGAAAAAAATAATTATAAATAAAATAATATTATAAACTTTAAAAAACTTACGTTTGAAAGTACGAATACAGAATAAAAGAGTTATTTTTTAAAAACATATAAAAATTACAAGGCCAATATAATATATTTTTTTTTGACTTTTGGTTTCTTTGATGCAAATAATAATAATAATAAAAATAATAATAATAAGGGGTTGCCTTTTCAATCATTAATTTCCCAAATATTTCACTCATTTACAATTTATATTTTTTATTTGCTCCGAAAATTTATTTTATTTCCACTTTTTATTTTCATTCTTAAATTTTATTTATTTTATTTTTATTTCCTGCTGTTTTTTCGGCGCTAGTCAGGGTTTTTGCTACTTTATATTTTGTTATTTATGATCAAAAATCAATTTCCATCTTTCTATTCATGTTATTAATCTAATTTTTTTACTATTTAATTTTGTTATTTACAATTTCATTTATTTCCTTAATTTAACTAGGATAATTATTGATTTGAGTAATACTTTTTATTTGATCATTTGAATTTTCTCTCTTTACAGTTTGGCTATATGTTATGTCACTTTTTACCGTGTTATTTTCGAATTTCTTCGCTACAAAATTATTTTGTTTTTTCCCCTTATTAGCTTCAATTTTCTCTACATATTTCAAATATTTTTCACAAGTTTTATTTTTCGCTGTGTGTTCTCCACCACAGTTGCAACATTTAACTTTGCTGGTTTCCGTTCTTATTAATTTACATTCCCGTGTGGGGTTGTCTTTACCACCCTTAACGCATATCGGATTCATTTCGTTTAGTTGAGAGTGCCCAAAGTTTTGGCAATTAAAACATTGGGTCATTTTATTTTTTCTTATGTACGTTTCCCATTTGATCTTAACATTGTCTATTGCTTTCAATTTGTAAAGTCTATATATGATTAAAAATCAGATGGGATTTTTAAATTTTTGATCACTCTGTATCAAATATTTTTTAATACCATAGGATAGAACTTGAAAAGTTAGGATAGGAACATGTAAGCTGCTACATCTAAATTCAAAAAAATGTGAATTTCAAGTGGCTGTAGGTCCTTTATTAAACATAATAGACACGAAGAGTGATCCATCGTTGAAATTAGCTCGGCAAGAGGTATATTAAAATGTAAAAATGTACGGGGTATTCCATTTAAAAAAACAAAATTTTTGTTTGTGAATCTCAAGAGTGCCTACACTTTTTGTATAAACTTTTTTCGTAACTTCAATAATAGATGCCTAATCGAGCTTCGACACAGTAATGCCTCACCCTATATATTAGTTGATTATATAAAATTTATAGATATATAAATTGCTTTTATATTATATTATATATATCATTATATTTTCTCAAAATTTATAAAAATATACATAGTATGAATCCAGTGACAATACACACATTTTTATAAAGTTCGTTTATATTTTTACTGAAAATAGTTTTCGTTTATAAAAAAGCAAATATTGTATATACATTTGTAACAAAACCAACAATTTTATTGGTGACGAAAGTATTGGCAGTAATAATACTAATAAGAATAAAGATAAATAAATAAATACATACAAGTAGTTAACTTGGTTGGGAAAATAATAGTGGTAAATATTTTTGCTTTTGGAGTTACACTAAAAACGATTTATCATTCCTAAAAAACTTCTCCTACAATTCTGATGCTTTTAATTATTCTGCCAAATTTTGGCAATTCTACAAAAAATTCCATTTGTGCCACATCAAATCATATTTTTTATTGTATCTATTATTTAAATTCTGCTATAATTCCCCATTACAAAAATATTAGTGTTTATCAGCTTATACATAGTATTTCAAATGCTATGTCCAGTTTTTCGTGAAAATCGTAATGAGTTCAACGACCAAGTATACTTTGAAATGCACAACTTAAAATTATTTTTTACAATCATAGATTTTTGATACTCGTTTAGCTTAATAACCTACTAGAACTTCTTCCATATCTTAAAAACCGTATACAAGTCGAGTCTAGAATGGAATATATGAGTTTTACATATTTTTTAAATGGATTTTTCTATATTTTCTATCGGCAATGCTAAAGGGAGATTAGGTTTGAGCATATTTTATCATTTAATATTTGATTTTTTATAAATTTTAGAGCGTTTATTGAGTTAATTAAGCGAATAAGTTCTGTAACACTGCGTTTTATCTTTTTGGTAATATTTTTAATAACAAAATTGAAATAACACAAAAACTTTTCAGTTTGAGTACCGGAAATACTTAATTAAACTGAAAGCTTAGTTAAATAGCTTGCATTTGAAGACATAATATACAAGGTGATCCATTTAAAAAATTGTTAAACTGATATATTCGGGTTTTACTCACCCTGTGTATAGCTATTAAGATACGGAAGAAGTTCTATTGAGTTATTAAATGAGCACCAAAAAGCTGTAACTGTAAAAGAATAATATATAGGGTGTTGAACTCATTGCGATTTTTATGAAAAACTGCATTTGAAATACCCTGTATAACCTGTTAAAAGCTAACATTGTTGCAATGGATGATTGTAGCAGAACTCAAATTTTAACTAAAATACGTTTAATAATAAGTGTAATTTGGAAGGGCGTTATGGAACAATTGCAACTAATTTTAAAAAATAAACCTGAAAGCTGGGTACAATTTGATAAAATTTTGTTTTGATGTCTTTAAGGCTATAGAAGATACTGAACTTTATCGCATTAATGAATCACCCTGTATATGTTTTTTTTTTATTAGCGAATTGAAGATCCCTAAAAACTTTTGAGTCCCCATTCAAATGAGAGAATGAGAGAATTTTAAATGCGGATACGTTAATATAAATAACGCCTGCATAAAAGGAAAAGACTTTTAAGTCATCTTGGACCCAAAATTTAAGTGGAATTAACCCCTTTAAAAAGTAGTATATGGGAGTTGCAGCTTAAACTGATCCTCTGGTTATATATGTGGACGTCAAAATGTCTTATATAAAATACAAAAACAGTATATTCTGTAACAAGGTCGGAATGAAAAAAAATCGATACTCGTGGTTCCACTCGTATCGAATTTTGTTATTCTAACCGAGCTACTACAACAATATTTTCTCCACGACCAGAAATTCACTCGATTTTTCACTCATTATTTTACTTCAATTAAACATTGTTATTATTATTAATATTTAGATGTTCGGCTAAATATTCTACAGTTATTTAGACCTTAAGAAATAAAAGGTCTGCATGTAATTAATACATCTAAATCGAATCTTTAATGGACCATTTTTTATGCTTTATTTGATGTTACTAGATCAAATATGTTATAGGCAGCCCTTGTATAAATTTTGACAAAGAGACTTTAGATAAATTCTAGTAGACATAAGAAAATAGCTATTCATAACTTTAGAGATGAACGGGTATGCCAAGAATGCGGTTTCTAGGATTGGGAATTGAAAACCCTAGAGCGGAAAGGTCTGCGCGGTGAATCAATTTAATTTTGATGTTTAATCAAAATGGACTAGCAATGTACATGAATCCTAAATTACAACGTTCAAATTAATCAATTTTCGTGATTTACATCATGTTATATAATTCGAAAATTATCCACCATTATGTTCCGTATCAAAGATTTGTTTATTAAAATATCATTATTTTAGAGAAAAATTCACCGAAATAATATTTTCTGTTATGAAATAGGTGTATGGTAATTTTCATCTATAAATACTCAAATAGGAGTAAATATTTTGAAAGTAAATATATCATCTCCAACTTTCAAGTTTCATGTTCACAAGTATGTTTCTAAAGGAAAATGCTTGCATCCATAAATTTTTTATTGGCAGTTCCTGTTTAAATTTTCATCATGTTTCATTTCATCAAGATCGCTAATACTTGGTACATCATTTAAACTAACATATTAAACTAACAATATAGATAAATTTATTTAAAATGAATTCATTAAAATTTAATATAATTTTTAACGATAAATCAAACAGTTAATGAAATATTTACTTTTTATGAATATTTACTGTTTTACATTTTGTTTTCTAATAATAAGAGAGAAAAAAAATAAGTATTATTTTAAAATTCCATGATTTTCCAAAACTTTTTAAATGTTCTTATGACAATTTTTTCATCTTTGTCATTTGTTTAGTCCTTGTTTGTAATGGAATTAATAAATAAAAGTTAAACATGGTTTCGGTCTATTACAACCTTCATCAGGCATTAATCTATGTAATTAAAATATTTCGTCAATATAAGTAAAAGAAAAAGAATAGAAATTAACTAACATTTATAAATGTGGTCTAAGGTCTTCTTATTAGAATTGTAACCAGAGATGATAATTACATCGTAACATATCAAATTATTGAATAAAACATTATTAATTTTCATTTGCTATCTTTAAAATTGTTGGTTTCATTGTCAACACTTATTTTTTAGTAATGACTAATGATTCATGAGATCTACATTTTTTTTTTATTTGTAGTGAACTGGAAATTATTACTTGAAGGTGATGGTTGTTTGGTATATAAGGTTTGCACTTTGCACTATTTGATTTTTTAATTGTTTGGTCTCTTTTATTTTTGTTTTTGAGATTTTTGATAACTTTACGGAATGCTTTATTATTGTTAGTTTTTGAGTGATTATATTCTAATTTTTTTATTGATTTATTTTTTTAATAAATTTTGAAATTATTATTACATGACATTATGATAGTAGGGGAACACGGAAAGAGCCTCCTCGTAGAATGCACTATTAGTTCATTCGGGCGTTCCCTGGACAACGATATGAAAGTATCGGCTAATCTTTCCATAAACTGAGCTACACTGATTAGAGATCGTATCGAAAACATGGAAAAAGGGCCCTTTTTAGAGCCAAGCTTGACAATCATATCACTCAATGTTGAAGGCATTTCAAATACTAAGCAAGACTTAATCTCCAACTTATGCAAAAAGAATTCATGTGACGTCCTATGCCTCCAGGAAACACACAGGGGGTCATCACAAAGACGTCCAAACATACCAGGAATGGTACTAGTGAAGGAATGCCCCCATGACCAATATGGAAGTGCAATATTTGTAAAACCAGGAATCAAAGTAAATAATTTACAAGCCACAACACTTAATAACATAGAGCTGATCACGATTAACCTTGGAAATATAAGGATATCCTCAATATACAAACCACCGAACGAGAGATTCTTATTCCCCCAACATCTTAACCAACCACATGTGGTAATAGGAGACTTCAATAGCCACAGCACAACTTGGGGATATCGTGACATGAACGAGGATGGAGAACTCTTGGAGAGATGGGCCGAGGACAATGACATGACCCTCATTCATGATCAGAAACAGCCCGCTTCCTTTAATAGTGGCAAATGGATGAGAGGCTATAACCCGGATCTTATCTTCACCAACAACTCTCTAGCTGCAACGTGCAATAAGACAGTCATGGACCCAATCCCACACTCCCAACATTGGCCAATTATGCTGAATTTTAGACCAGTGATAATGTCGCAGAAGGTCCCATTTAAAAGGCGATTTAATCTAAGAAAGGCAGACTGGAATAAATTCACAGAAGAGATCGACGAAGAAATTAGAGACTTACCACCGACCCCAATAAACTACGATAATTTCATCTCTGCAATCAAGAAGACAGCGAGGCGCTGCATTCCTCGCGGCTGCAGAACTTATTATATACCCGGTCTTACCAATGAAAGTAAAGATACATACGAGGAATATTTAGAACACTACAGTCGGAATCCCTTCTCTCCGGAAACCATACAGCTAGGTGACCAGCTGATCGATTCCATAAGAAAGGAGAGACAAGGGGCATGGAAAGACACAATAGAAAGCCTAGATATGAAACACAGCAGTAGAAAGGCCTGGAGCCTCATTAAAAAGCTATCAGGCGACCCAACATCCCCTAAAGACCAAGTAAACGTTACCGCCAACGAAATCGCACATCAGCTTCTTCTAAATGGTAAGCCTGATCAAAAAGTGAAAGTGACCCGCACTTTCAGGATGGCACAACAGCCTAGACAAGTTAATAAGAATTACTTTACCATTACAGAACTGGAAACTGCAATCGAGTCTCTGAAGGCCAGGAAGGCCCCAGGCCCTGATGACATCTTGAATGAGTTCCTGATAAACCTAGGCCCATCAGCCCTGAACTGGCTTCTTCAAATGTATAACTCATGCTGGAACAACAATAAAATCCCAAAATTGTGGCTAAAAGCTAAGGTCGTAGCAATCCACAAACCAGGGAAACCAAGGAAAGATGCCAAAAGCTACCGCCCGGTGTCACTGTTATGCTCTCCGTTCAAACTCTACGAACGCCTCATTCTGAACAAGTATGGATTCCAAATAGAAAACCACCTAATCTCCCAGCAAGCAGGGTTTAGACCTGGGAAATCCTGTACTGGTCAGGTTTTAAGCCTCACACAACACATTGAGGATGGCTTTGAAAGAAAGGCAAAAACGGGGGCCGTCTTTATAGATTTAACGGCGGCATATGACACTATAAACCATAAAATATTACTGGGAAAAATCTTTGAAATGACAGGTGATTTACAGTTGACGAAAGTGCTAAAAACAATGCTATCGAATAGAAGGTTTTATGTAGAGTTCCAAGGATCAAGAAGCCGCTGGAGGAACCAGAAGAATGGCCTTCCCCAAGGTAGCGTGCTCGCACCCATGCTCTTCAATGTGTATACCAACGACCAACCAACCGGCCCAACAACAAGAAGCTTTATCTACGCCGATGACGTAGCTATCACCTGCCAGTCAAAAAACATCGCAGAGATAGAGGAGCACTTAACAGAATCTTTATCAAGGCTGAGCGGCTATTATAGATCTAACCAACTCCGCCCGAATCCAGCAAAGACGCAGACATGCCTATTCCATCTCAATAACCGACAGGCGAGAAGGGAACTGCAAATAGAGTGGAATTCAGTTAGACTGCAACACTGCCCAAACCCAGTCTATCTAGGGGTTACATTGGACCGCTCCCTCACCTATAAGAAGCATATCGATAAAACCAAGGCCAAAGTCAACACCAGAAACGGCATTCTCCGTTAACTGACTAACGCTCGTTGGGGGGCGAACCCTAACGTCCTGCGCTCCTCGGCACTTGCATTGTGCTACTCCGCGGCCGAATATGCATCTCCCGTATGGCAGAGATCAGCACACGCCCATAGGCTGGACCCTGTCCTGAACGACACGTGTAGATTAATAACGGGATGCCTAAAACCCACCAACCTTGACCAACTTTACATGCTAGCCGGAATCGCACCCCCACAAATACGGAGGGAAACCCTAGCCATGGCCGAACGAAAAAGAGAATGCGACGACACCCGACATCCTCTGTATCAACATATACCAGTAGCGGCCAGACTAAAATCTAGGCGAAACTTTATACAATCTACACAGCCCCTCACTGCCTCTAAAATTGCCACCAAGGAGGTAAGATGGGAACAGTGCCTAATAGACCACGACACTCCAACCTGGAATCCAAAAGAAAAACTTCTTGCAGGTTCGGACCTAGACTGGGATACCTGGAAGACCCTCAACCGACTCCGATGTCAAATGGGGAGATGCAAGACCAACCTCGTGAAGTGGGGATATGTGGATGAGGCAGCCTGTGAATGCGGAGAAGCCCAGTCAATGGAACACCTCCTATCGTGCCAATCCCTACAAGCCCCATGTACCCTCCTGGTCCTATGGATGTGCAATGAAAATGCTGTGATATGCGCCAGACACTGGAGTGATATTTGATCATTTATAGCTATATATATTTGTAGTTCAGACACGATTAAATAAATAAATAAATAAATAAATTATGATAGTATTTACTAAGGTTTCTAGTACCTATGTAATTTTGAGTTTACACATTTTTAGGTTTTTTGGATAAATATCATCTCATATATTTCTCTGTTTTAGTATTATAGTTTCTGTTTCAATGATTTTTGTATTGTCAAAATTAATGTTGTGGTTGCTAAGCGCCGTAGTATTTTTTTGGGATATTTATATCTTTTTAGTCTGTTATTTAGTGTTTGTCCATTGTACACTCTATCGTAGCCTCCACATATTATTTCATATACAGGATGATTCATATAAAACCGATTACTAAGGTATGTAGGAAACCCAAAATATAGTGATTTAACACAACTAAGCCTTGAAAGTGGGGTTTTTTGCCGACCTCGGTGGTCGAGTGAGCGGAAAACGAGACCCCGGGTTCGAGTCCCGTAATGGGCATGGGTTTTTTGAATGCTTAAAAACAAATTTTGTAATTTCAAAAAAATAGTACTCGTGTGTCTGGCTATATGAGATTAATTCCCGAGGACCAAAAAAGAAGAGATTCAAATTTAGAAGAAAAAAAATCAATATCTCAGTTATACTCGAACTGAGAGAATACATTTTGCACACGTTGTAAATGTATCAAGAGAATTAATCGATAGTAAGTAAAGTTCAGTTGTAGTACTTGTAAAGAAGTAATTAGGGTTGATGTGACATCAAATAACTTATAATTTGCACTGATAAGTTATTGTAGAAATTGTTGAAAATGACCACCGTTTCCTTATAGGCATAAATTTATTCTTTGTCGAAAATTAAAGTCTACTCTATCCAATAACTTCTCATTGTTTCTAGTAATTGTGCATTGATCCATTATGCAATTCCAAAATTCTGCTTGAGGTCCAATTGGCAGTAATAAACATATTTTTTTAACGTTCCCTAAAGAAAGAAGAGATCTGGTGATCATGAAAGTCAAATTTGTGGGCAATTATTTTCTCTTCCAATGCATTCATTTGGATACTGGTTTAAAAAATCTCTAATAATAATAATAAAAATAATAATAATAATAATAATAATAATAATACTAAAATGAGGCTGTGCTCCATCATGCATGAATAACTACCCCGAAAAACTAATTAACAAACTAGTTTCAAAGAATGCATAAATTCCACAATTAAGAACAAGGGCGGTATTTTAAATATATAATGAGAATCTAAAATGCTAAAGAACTCATTTCACTTAACAAAGTAGACGTTTGTAGAAAATAAAAAGATACACTGCACTTAAAATACACACTAGCTTTTAACATTTCTACTTTGCGATATATTAATGAGCTGATTTTGGAAACATTTATTTTATAACAAATCGGCTTCAATTTCTGAGGAGACCTGAATCAGAAGACGTATAGTCACCGAGATTTGATATAATTATTTCTAATTATTTTGTGTTTTTTAGAGTATAATGAAATATTTCAATTCTTTCTTTTTTAAAAACTTTTATTTGTATATTTTACAAATTATAACCCGATAATAATTACGAATATATTTCTACTGATTGTCAAATCAAAAAAATCGCACTACTACTTTATTACTTGCTTTTATAGACTCGGTATTTACAAAATGTGTATGATTTCTTAATGACAATAGTGCCGACAAGTGTAGAATCAGAAAGAGCTTTTTCGGCGACTGGTTATATTTGTACGAAAATTCGGTCCTCGCTTGATGATGAAACGATTGATTGTTTATGTTTTTTAAGAGCATACTTTAATAAATAAAACGCAAGTTATTAATATTATTTCATAAATACTTTCAATTTAATTATATTTTTTGCTTCTATAATTATATAATGCCATACGAGAGCCTATTATATGTAAAATGTAACATAGAATTTAATATGTACTTTTTTTTACTTGCACGTTTTTTTGTATCTATCTACTCCTACTCTCTATGTAATAAAATAAATAATATCTACTCATTTCAGAACAATATTTATTGGATTTCATATATTATTTGTTAACAAGTCAATATAACAACTGAGGTAAGTAAAAATATAACTAGTAAATTTTTTATTAATAATACCGGTTTTAATACCGGTATCCCGATATTTCAAATTTCAAATATCAAATACCGGTATTCAGATTTTAGTTCGGTATTGTAAGCCCTAATCTATATGTTTCAACCTGGCATAACATTATAAAACTCAAAAAGATAAGTATGGTTCACAATATCAATATCAACCTCAAGTTTTATCTAACTGATTTTTCTTCGTAGCTCTTATAAATGAGTAATTGGACTTCTTTGCACTAATGCCGCACCCTGTATATATCTATGATATTCATGCACTTGTTCTGATTAATTGTTGAAAAATTTTATATTTTGATATATTTGCCAAGATCTAAATTTTCTTGTTTTATGCCTAGGAATGTACTGCAAATTTACCTTTCTTATAGAATAGTTGTGATAATTTGAGTTAAATTTCATTTCTGATATTTTTTCTTTTACTGTTAAGTGATCTATAAATGTAAATGCAATAGTATGCTCGAATCTACGTTACATAAGGATTAAATTATTTTGCTTTTTGTCTTATAAGAAAACACAAGAAAATCAATTAATAAGTCTAATTATAATATTAGTTAGGACATGCCTTAAAGAAAGCTGGACTTATTAGCACAAAAATTACAAAAAAAATTGCGTGCTCTAAACAAACATAATATGGGCATCTTTTATATTAATAACTATTTTTGTTTTGTTTGCAACTTATATATCGTCCACGTTTTAAGGGGTTGTAGTCACTCCTCGACGATGCTCCTCTAGTATGTAATTAGAGCATTTCTGGCCAACATTCACGTTTGTCCCTGTAAAAACTTGTTACTGGTTCGTTACTATCGAATTGACTGGAACGATGTTCTCACCTCCATGTATCCCTACTTCAAGATATTAGTAATACGTTCTCTCTATTTCATAACGCGTTCTTTATCACTCGGATGGATTCGTGTATGGTTATAAAAATTTTGGCTGAATCTGTATATCTTCCTTACTAGTTTATAAGATTCTATTTAACTACAAGTGTTTCGTTCCTAAATCTAATATTTGGATTTTACTCTCATTTTAATAATGTCTACCATCATAAACCAACATTGCCATAAATAAATGTTGCCAATAACTCTATTTTCAAATAGGTTGGTTTCTATATGAATATTCTTAATTTCTATAATCCTCTAAATCCGTTTATTAAATAACTTTTATCATATCATATCATGTAATGATAGCTATTAATACATGAGAAAAAAGTAACAACATGAGCTTTAGCGGACTATAAATAAAAAATTAACAACTGAAAAATATTAAAATAGCAACAAAAATTAGTAAATAGCATTGTAAACTAAAAATAATAATTTTATTAAAGTGAAAAAAATAGTGGAATATACATATACACGGTGCGGCATTAGTGCGTTGAAGTACGATATATCCGTTATTAATGGAGATTACAGGAAACTTCAAACTTCATATTATAAAATTATCTTCGTATTTACAGGGTGTTACATATTACCAGGGTGAACCAAACATACTTTTTTAAATGGGGCTCCCTATATATTATTTCAAATTTAAGCTCATCTCCCCCACACTTATATACCACCAATATAGAATTTCATTACGTTATACAGGGTATTTAAAAAGTTATGGCCAATTGTATACGAAAATCATTCTCATTTCAGCGTCAACCTAACAATCATTTTTTAAGGCATAACTTTTTGATATTGGTACTGCGTTACTAGAAAGTATTCCTTTATTATTGCACCAATTGAATATGGAGCTAGCCAAAACTCGAACACACAATTTTGTCAATTTTTTCAAATGAATCACCCTGTATTTTATTTTAAAAAGTGAAAATACACCTTATGTTCTTTAATTTTTATTAAGCACTCCCTATAGCTAAAATCGTTAATTTTTGAGATATTTTCAATTTAATAACAGAAAGAGTTAGGCGTGAACAAATAAAAGTGTGACAAATTATTCTTTATATAAAAAATTCAAAACACATCGGTTATTAAGACAAAATTCTTATAAAATTAATTAATTTTGAAATAACTAACTTGTTATATTAGATATTTAAAAAAAAAACGCCTTCAAAAACGTAATTTTGACTGTTAAGTCCTTAAAATCTACCTACGTTTTTATTCCAGCTCTATGTGCAAAATTAAAAAGCCCTTGTATAATCAAAAATATTAATTTGTTGAATTTTATCAGATAAGTGAAATTTGAAATAATGGTTGCTGAATTTCTTTATAATGCTCTTTGTATTTGGAAATACTGAATTTTCCATATTTAACACCATTCTCTAAGCTTTTTTGGCCTTTAAATCCATTGGTCATTTCCACAATGCCATATAATCCAAACAAAATGAATATTTTGGTTAGAACATTTTATGTCAACTAATATATCATATATTTTTTCACGGCTTATCCTTATATAAGGAAGAAAAATGAATCAGATAAACAGCGCAGTTATACATTTACGTTTCTTTAATCTAATATTTCAATCAGTATTGTTTTTTTTATTGTTTGCGGGTATATGAACGCAGAGTATATACAAATTGTAGAATAATATTAAAACGGTTCTAATGGTGTCAACAATATAACATGCATTGATAAGACTAAGAATTTTGTTTTGTTCTAAATCTAAGTAGTAAGTTTGTGAAACAAAAGTTCCAAAAGAATAATCGTTATTTTGTCTGGATGGAGGTGTTATTTTCAAGCAAAAACTTGGATTTCAACTTATCTAAAATTGTTCTTTCGAATTTAATGACCGTTTTCAGAAGGCGCGTAGAAAATTTATCGGTGTTGGAAAATAAATTGGTATTTCTTTACGTTAAGTGTCTAAAATATGGAATAAGTTTTAAAAAATGGGACTAGAATTTCCCATAATCTTAAAATGTTATTTATAATTAAAATAGAAACAACAGTTTGAATATCTCAAAGTGGTGTGTTTCAATAGTTTTCATCTTTTCATTTTCATTCAAACCATTAGTAATTTGGAAACTCCCGTTTTTTTTTCTATTCCTCATTGTTGAGAATTTTTCAATAAACCAATGTATTGAAACAATTCATTTTTTATCAAACACTAATTGGAGTCCACTATTTGCGTTCACTGCTTATGTTAATTTGACATCAGTCACTCTGTTATGCAGGTGTACATTTATCGAATACCTAAGGCTAATTCCATTACTAAACATTGTATGTCACAATATTATCCCTAAAAGCGAACTATTTGACAAATCATACCTGCCATCTCTGTTATTTATTATGCTTGGCGAATATACCCTATAGGATATTATCCACATTTATGAGTAATTATTATTTTCAGCTAGGGATATATATTTCTATGACTACTTATTTAATTAGTAGGACAAAGGATTGGTCATTTGTGTAAACTAGTTTAGGATAAATTCACCTTAGATACCAATACCAATTATTTGTCCAATTAAACGAAGGTAATGTTGATTTTGTAAATGAAAGGTTAAAATTGTGTCTTTAAGCAGAATGTACCAGGTCATTTATTTTTTGAAAAACAAATCAACGGCAAAGCGTTGATAAATTTTCACATTCACAGAACAAAGTCCGGGCTGTTTAAAATGCACATTCATTTCCATTGTAAATGAAATTATTTTAAACCTTTGGTACCATTTCGTTTAAATCAACATGCCATGGTAAAAGGAAAAGGCTATAAAATATATAAACTTTATTTAAAGAATTCCGAAACATGTTGAAAAATCTTGTTTAACTAATTATTAATCACAACTCCAATCGGCTGGGCGTTCTTTTTTTTCAAGTATGTATTAAATATCTGCATTATAATATATAAAAACAGAATCATATTCAGAAAAAAAGTAATATTTTGATTCGATTGGTATAAGAAGCAATTTTGTTAGCGTACACAATATTTAGATAATTTCAGTTCCAACAAGGGATGTGGGAAAACATTTTCTTTTATTTTCTAAAAAACCGTCGAGTAAGGCTTTTAAGAACATAAGTAAGTAAATCTTTTTTTGTAGTAAATGCTAACATTCCGAATGATTTTACGGCCCAAATAAAATTGTTACTGTTTTCTACATAGACGCAAGTAAGGGATAAAAATAACTGTTTACCGTCCATTGATTGTGTACCAGAAAGTTCATCCAATCAAGTCTTCTGACTATAGTTTTTTTAGTTTTGTTTCTTGTTATGGTTGGCGGTTTATTTGAATTAGTTCATTGTTGTTATCAGCATTCTCGCTTCTGTGAATTTGTAATTGTGTGAATAAATAATTTCCATTACAAGTGGTACTCCCAGATCGCCATAAAGTGTATAGTTTTAGGCATACCATGGTGCGTTTGTTAATATGTGTAATATTTTTAATTAGACCATACGATGAAATTTCGTATTTGATAGCATACCCAAATTTCAGCGGCATAAATATGTTTTAGGATGGCTTTGCAAATAAGAATTTAATTTTCAAGGCATGACCAAAACATCTATTTGACCTTTAAGTTAAATATTGTGTTTAGTCTTTATACGTGAACTGCTACTTTAATTTCGGGATATGGCACCACTGTAGTTATATAATGTTTGATGCAATAGAATTTATAAAATTTAACAATTGTGATACGCAAAAGAAACAGAAATTCAATATAGCAAATTGAAAGAAACCTATGGATTTAGTTCGCTAGCTTTTATTAGCAATGATCTTGTTTTGTTTTCGATTAAAGAAAAGTGAAAAAAGTGTTTGGTTTGAATGATTTAAAAACTGCTTTAGACGACGAGTTACCATGAAAACAACTGTTTTTTAGTGGTATCAATAGTTTAAATTTGCTCAGGACATTCTTAGTGATAAATTTCGTATAGGTCGACCAATAATCTCAAAAATACCATAAACCATTGATGAAATGATAATGGTAGATCATGTAACATATAGGGAAATTCAGACTTGTTTGGAGATTGATATGAAACCGAGCAATCAAATTTCGTATCACTTTTGTGTAAGAAAAATGTGCTCTCAATGTATACCGCATAATGTAATAAAAGATCAAAAACACAAAAGATGTAAAGAAACACTCAAACGTTTAACTCAAGTACATCAAATTTGGTTTACGACATCGTTATTGGAGATAGTTAGATATATTATGAGCCGAAAACAAAACAATACTGTGCGGGAGCTTCAAAATGAAGAAAAGCCAGCAAAAGTTACTCAATTTATAAGCAAATGATTTCTTGTTTTGGGTCGAAAACTAATAAGTATCTCGTTACTATATCTAGCAAATCGCAGAATAGTAAATGCTGAGCGACATAAAATTCTTTGTTTACCAGATGCTTTTTCTGAATCAAAAAACTAAGAAGAGAAATAGGAGGCAGATTGGAGGAGGAACAAGAATCTTTAAGAAAGCAAGAGAAGGAAAATGAGACATATTTAGTGTTTTTACCTTTACATTGTGGAATTTATCCATAAGAAATATAAAAGATAAATTATAGTTACCTTAAATTTCGACAATATTTCAAAGTTATTTTTTAATATCTTTCTCTAACCAGGTTACGCTAAATCGCATTTTCACAGTGACATAAAATTGACAGAAATTTTAAATGCGTACTTAACTTCATATCATAAACATTTCAACCAACCATTATCGAGCAATATGTACCTATTATTTTTTGCTATAAAGTTTTAAAATATAGTAATATTCTTTTCCATAAAAAATTGGTTAATATTATATCGGTATTTAGTCCAAAAGGAAATCTTAAATAATTGAACGTTCCAGGTTTAATTGTTCATTCAATACTATTTACTGGGAACATTTTAGATATTTCTTGATTTCAAAGTCCTCCAAAAAATCAAGTTCTTTTTCTTTTTTCTCACTTGTATGAATCACCTTCATAGTTGTTTCAATTATTTGGTTAAGTGCAGGTTTCGGTTTAGTGCCAATGAGGTATTTTGCGAAATGTGATTTATCTGAATGTTTTAATTTATAAGATCGTAAGTGTTTACTGTACCTTATTTCAAAATTTTTAAGGGTCTGGCTAAGATAGATGGCGGTACAATCCGGATAATTTAGTTTGTAAATACCCGATTTTTCTTAATTTTAGGTTTTACATTTATTTTATTTTTTTACTTTAAAATACATTCTAGTGTTTGGTCTAGTTGCAGTCCTAGGTATTGTTACGTGATATTATTTCCTAATACAATAATGAAAACTTGAATTTCGGTTTTCATGTAGTGCTTAATGAAGTCTGTGTGTGAGGTATTTGCGGTGGTATTGTTGTTGTTGTTTAGTACAAATTATTACGGCACATTATATCTGCTAGGTTGTTACCTATTCCTGGAGTTGACTGTTAAGCTTCTCCTTGAAGTAATTTAGTAATGTACTTAATAACCTCCTCGATTGTGTCCTTAAAATTTTGGTTTAATAGTCTTTATCTTTATAGTGATTAATAATAATAATAATAATAATAATAATAATAATAATAACAATAACTGAAACTGTACAAGTTCCAAAATATTAATCGATTATAGATGAAAAAATTCCAAAAAATAGTATAAGCTATTGTATTTTGAAGAAACTATCAGTCAGTATTTCGTTGAAGCATTTTGCTTTAATAACAGTGTAATTGACTAATTCTTTTTATGTATCTTAGTTTGTATGGAAAACAAATTTACGAATCGAATGGTATGTATTTACAAAAAATTGTCAGAGGAGATCTAAATACAGATTAAACATAAGTTGCTTCTCTATATTTATATTTAGTATTTTATTACTGCACATTCTTACTTTTTTCTGGCATGGATTTTCTAAACCCCATAAGGACGGCTCTGTTAATTGAAGTAAGGACTTGACGTAAGCATTCGACGGCAAAAGAGCTTGAAAAGCGAAAAAAAAACCTTATTCTATAAAAATCATCAGACGGTTCATTGAGTACATTCTTTCTTGTTTAAGCCATTTGGACATTTAACGGTTCGATCTAATTTTTCTTTGGTTTAGGCGAAATTTCTATTGCGTTTAAAAGCCTCGCTTTGAAAAAGATTTTGGGAATTTAATTTGATTAGTCTATCAATTTTTAATTCCATTTTAATTAAACAGTGAATTTTTTGAATACACCATTATATAGAGTTAGGCAGAAGTAACGTGCTTATATATAAATTAGAGACAAAATGGTTTCTAGGATTTGTGATTTTTTTGCCTAGTGCCTTTTGCCTTATGAATTTATGAACATGTGTATATATATATATATATATATATATATATATATATATTGTAATAATCTCTTAAGAGAGGCTTTAAAAGAAATTTTGTTAATAAAAATATATGAAGTTCGTTAATGTTATGGTCGCCATATTCAAATAGAAATTTTAATTATCTTCAGTTTTGTAATCTCTAGC
The DNA here is from genome assembly GCA_951812935.1 of Hermaeophaga mercurialis. Taxonomy (NCBI): domain Eukaryota; kingdom Metazoa; phylum Arthropoda; class Insecta; order Coleoptera; family Chrysomelidae; genus Hermaeophaga; species Hermaeophaga mercurialis. The sequence continues at coordinate 19,611,855 of OX638359.1, read as the reverse complement.
CACATAATTATTTGATCACAAAAAACTTTAAATAAAAATAATATATAAACATAAAATACACACTATTTATGAAATAAAGAAATTAGCAAAGAAATTTCAAAACGAAACATAAATACATATACACATGCATTAATTCGCAAGTGTTAGTTTTCTAAATTTCAAACCACAATAACCTTGAATACAAACCATTAATCAATTCCATAAAATTCGTCCCAATTTAACAATTCTTGATGAACTCATAATTCACGGGTAAGTATTATCGTAAAATAAAGTTGAATTGAAGTAAATTGAATGATTAAATACGACGAAAAGTATTTTGATTCCCATTCACTAATACAACTTTTCTCTCACATCTGATTTTGCTTCTTAAACCATATAAGTTTCAGTATTTTTCCTGGTAATTTTAATTATTCTCACAGAAAGAAATCCGATGGAAATTGTTTGACCTGGATGACCAAGACGTCAAATGCAACGACCGTTTGTTTTCTAATCTTCTGAAAATATACACGTCTATATTTAGAAAAAATTCCAAATCTGCTAAAAAAAAACTAATTCACAGATACTGGAAAATATTATAAAATCACTTTTAATTTAATATATTGATTCGTTTATATTCAACGCCGTTTTTTATATGTGAAAAAATAGCATTTCATATAATTTAAATACATTCATTCTTTCTCTCTATTTTTTTTTTTGAATAATAGAGGAAATATTAAATTAGTAATAAATATTGGTTGGTAAATTGGGGGATATAAATTGGCGTGTTAAAATTACAACTTCATGAATATTTAAAAGCTTAAAAAGGTTAGTCACGCATATCATAAAAACAATGGAGGAGGGTGTAAAAAATCTATATTGCAACAGTGCGTTCTCAATATAGTATTTTTCCATAACACTTGATGACATTGTTCAGCTTTTCACACAATTAGTAAACTTTTAACAATCTACTAAAACTGTTCAATACTTTTTGTGGTTGGTATGTATTGATTTTGGTAAATAACGAAATAAAAATACAGATTTAAGTTAAATGCTATTCATTTAAAAATTAATTTTATATTTACTTTCGCATCATAAAATGGTGACTCATAAATAAAATCTGACAATTGCAAGATTTCTATTAAGATTTTTTCTAATGTAACCCAGTTGAAATTGGAAATTTTTGTAATCAATTATTTAAAAACAATAAACGTGCAGTGAAAAATTAACGTTTTTGTCATAAATTAGAGAAAAATGTACCCGTAGCGCAACTATCTCTCTGTAAATCGAATATTTTAGGCTCCAGTTGGCTCATAAATCAAGAGAAAAGTAAATCCCTGTTCATATACACGACAAATTGATGTATTAATCAGAATTTCCTTTTACATTTCTGCAGAAAATGAAAAATAATAGCGTCTCGACGTTATTCTATGAGTAGTTAGCATCAGACCTCAGCGGCGAGAGATAAATTGATATTTTTAAACGTATCCGTAAAGCACAATTTACTTCCGCCTAACTTTAATTGGTGTTTTGCTAAGCAAGACAAAGTTTAAAATTTTATTAACAAGAAAGCCAATGAAACTCGTGTTACATAAATTGTTTTGCCGACAACTTAAAATGTTTATATTAAGGTCACTTCAGATCTTGAAAACATTGACCGTGTTCAAGCACTCTCTATGGATAATATATATATATATATATATATTTAATAATTTGTTTAATTTGTTTTATTACATATTTTGTGGTATTTATTAGATCTAGTAATCGTTTATTTTAAGTAGATTGGATGTCAAGTAGAATTATTATCAATTATCTATTATTTATATTGTCAAAGTATAAAAATTAAGATTTTTTAAAGCTAATAATAATAATAATATATTACAATTTGGCGCCTAAAGTGAGGCACACGAAGGAAACGTTTAAATAAAATTGCTATGGAGAAAGGAACATTACAGAAGAGGGAATTATCAGCAAGATGAGAAGGAATTAAGAACAGGGAGAAAAATTGATAAAAGAAACATAAACAGTGTGACTAAATAACAAGGAAATGTAGATGAAAAAGGAGTTGGACATTTCAGAATAGAATAACTATAATAAGATCGCCATAAAAACGTAGAAGTATGAGGTAGTGAAGAAGAGAGAATATCGCAAAATTTAGAAGTACATAAAATAAACTGAAATAGATTTGAAAGAGAGAAGGAAGAATGAAAGAAAATCATAATGAACAACATAGAGAGAGATTTGATGCTTTGATAAATTTATGTGACATTATAAAGTACATGAAAAATAAATTGGGAAATGAATTAAGGAACATGAGGGATGAATTAGGTGATATCAAAAAAGAATTGGGAAGATTTAATCGTCATAAGAAAATATGGCTACCAAAAAAGAACCTCAAAGAAATATTAGTAAACTTAGGAAAGAGAGATTTAGTTGAGTTAAATAGAGCAGTAATTAATATTATTAGTAAAAATCAAAAATAAATGGATACGCATATGAAAATTCAAATGGAATAAAAGGACAAATTATGATAGTAGAGGAGAAGATTGTTCATAACTAGAAAAACGTTAAAACGTTGAGCAAGAAATGAGAAAAGGTATAGAAATTAGAATGTACTTAAATGAAGGAGAAAGGAGGAATTCTCAAAAAATTAAACATGTGAAAAGCATATTAATAAACATGATTAAGAAGTAAAAAAGAAGAGGAAACTTGGAAACGAGCAAGAAAACATCAGAAAAGAACTAGAAGAAATGAAAAATATAAATGACGCTACAAGTAATGATGCCAAAATAATAAATTTCGATATAAATTCAAAGATGGAGAGATATGTTAAAGAAATAATTAACTATTTAATGAACCAATTAGAAGCGTTTATGAATAATTTACCATATAGTAGAAAGGAAATTTCTCTAATTTTATTTAAAAAGATATACCCAGAAAGGCCATGGGCCACAGAGAATGAAGAGAAATATGAACAAATAGTGGAAAACACCAAGAAAGAAAAGCAACATATTTAGATTAAAGAAAAAAATTTAAAAAGAATATGAGAAAAAAGAGATATGTTGAAGGTAAATATGTATCAAAGACGTATAAGTGCCTAAATGCAATGGTATAAAAAAAATTAAGGAATATTTAACATGTGCCAAATTCATAAACTCTGGACTTTGAATTTGAATTTGAATTTCAATTTTTCTTTTAAACGAAAATTTTCCATTAAAATTTGGTAAATTCTAATCAGTTAATATTTGGTATATTTCATAATTTGTTTAATTTGCTATAACGTCTGTTTAATTATATATTTTTTTTATTAGGTCTGGTAGTTGTTTTTTTGTAACTAGGTAGCTGATTTAATGTCAAGTAGAAGACTGTATGATCTTTGTTGTTAAAGAAAATAAAAATTACATTTTTTGAATTTTAAAATTATAACTTCATTACAGTAATTACTAAATTAGCTTGATTAGATCCAGAGGAATAAACTGTAAACGATAGCCCGTTATTTCTAATGATTTTATTTTGTGTAAAAATTATTCCTAATAACAAACTTTGACAAACGGAAATTCTTCGTTGATACCACTAATAGAATTTGAACCAATGCAGAAACTAAAATCCTCTGCTATAAAACTAAAACTTAAAATGGCTAAAACGCAGCTAAGAGCACTTGTACCTGTTATTACTGTTATTAGGATATATTATTAATATTACATCTACATTTTAGTTTAGCATCAGAGTCAGGAAATCTTGGCAGAAACTTGATATATAATCGGCCTGAAATTGGGTTAAAGTTGGAACTTGCATTGTAACTTATGTGCCGCTTGTCTTCGTAAGTTACAGCTGCAATTTATTCGTTAAGCGCATTGCCCGAGGATTTATACATACGTTTCAGGATCTCAAAGCGAGTTGAAAATGAATCATTATTTGAGTTTAATGAGAGACTCGAGCCTAAATAATTAAATATAGACTTTATTAGTAAACGTGCATGGTTTGGTGGATTAGAAGAAATACACCAAGGTATAGTTATATTTTATGTGCCTTTACATGAACTTTTCAATAGTTTCGGTTCCAACAGACCAAAAAGAAGAGATGAAAATCATGAAGCGATAGTGCGGTCTAGCCTATTTTATTTAGTCCTTAGAGCTTAACACTTATTTTTAGTTTAATTCACATACAATAATTTCATTAGTATAAATATACAAACTGATAGATTTAACCTTTCCTCAATTGTGATGACGAAACCTGAACAATTAAGGAGTTACCAAGCAAGAATCTGGAAACTTTTGAGATGCAATTTTACTCATTCTTACAGAATTCTCACTGAAACCGGAAGAAATACTAAAGAATTTCATCATATATGGTTTTCTACCAAAACTGGTTTAGAGTGAAATTCTCCTTTAACTCGATATCTAGTATCCTATTTTTGATTTTAAAAATATGTATTAGAGTGAGACTTAAGAAAAAATGAGATTGCCTGGGACTGAGACTAAAACCTAAAAACATATTATCACTCGAAACTTCATTTTCGTGGTACAGGTACACTAAGAGAGACTTCGAAAAATTTTCATCCAGAGGAAAATGTCGTTTTTTTATCTTGTTCAAGGTCTAATAAAGGGTTTTGAAACAAAATATGATTCAACTGGATGGCTTTTATTCGTTGGTTAGTCAAACATACTCCTAAAAGTAGACTTGCTGCATAATGGGAATAAATTTGCATCACTACCTGCATGCCACTTTAGATTAGGAGGAAAACTATAACTTTTTGGTAATGATTCTTAATAAAATAAAATATCAAGAACATTCCTGGATGGTTTGTGGATATTTCAAAATACTACCAATATTGTTGGACCAGCAGGCAAGTTATACGAAATAGACTTTCTTCTTTTGCTTGTGGGACAGTTGAGTGAAATATCTCGATTGGACAAAAAAAAAACTAACTAGCCTTAATCTCCGTCCAAAACAACGTCATTAATTTGATCTTTATTCCCCCGGAAAAATGTTTTACCAGCTCTTTATAATAAATTGGTGATTATGAAGAATTTTCTTAAATAACTGCCAAAAGATAGAAAATGTTCCAAATATCCGTGTTCCAAGTTCCCATAACTGTCTGAAGCAGGTTGAAAGAGAAAACTTTTACTAAAGCGATGTTATCCAACCTCTCTTAGGAGAAAATAAAAAAAACGTGGTAATTTTAAAAGTTTTTGGCTATTAATAAAGACCTCTTATACAACGTATGTTGTGGCCGCTTAGACCACATATAATTACTAGACTGAGTGAAACGTCACGCTTACATTGACATCGTTGAAACGAACATTCATAAAGCGAGAGGGTACTAGAGAGATCTTAGAAAATATATGGTCTAAGAGAGAAAGAGAGAGAGAGATGAAAGCAGAAGGGGAAACAATTCATACAGAGGTATACAAAATAGCATTTAATTCACATTTTTTTATAAGTATTGCAAATAAAATATGGTTTTACAAAAATTGTTTTTTTACGACAAAAAAATATAACAACTTCCAACACTTTATAAAACCGTCATAACCACAATATTAACACTAATAATTATTTCCCCTTCTATTGACCTCTCTCTCCCTCTCTAGTTATGTTCATGGCCATTCTCCCTCGCACATACTCGATCCAAAGATTATATACGGTCTAAGATTGGCTGCATATTAAGATCAAGGAAGCAATATGAGTTTAAAAGTTAAATTCTTATACTCTATTTTCCCTAAAACTTGGAAGCTTTTAGTGAAAAGAAGGGTGGAAGATTTCACCAGGATGTTTCTAATATTTTAATTTAATTGAAAAATAGAAAGTGGAAAATATATTTGGAAAAGTATTAAAGAAAAGAAAATGCTCTATAGGCAAAAAACTGAACACGAAATATTAAAAAAACTTCATAAAGAAATGGTTTGTTTTATTATAAGAAATACTGTTTATTGTAATGAAATGGTGCTTTTTCTTATTACTGTTATGCATTTTTATGCAAACACCTTATATTTTGCAAATGTAGGAAAATAAAAGTAATTTTTGGTTTCAGCTCCTGCAGCTAAAAAATATTTTTTTGCACATCTGTATTATTCTAGCTGGTATTGAACTAAAAAATGGATGAAAGAAGGGATCTTGATAGAAGTCGCATGTCCTGGTTAAATAATTTAAGAACATTGTATTCAACAACTACTGCGGGACTTTTGCAACGAAAGAAGTCACAGCCAGGACGATCGATGAAATCCTATAACGTCTAGAACACAAAGAAGAGAAAGAAATGTTTAAAACCCCATGTAATTTAATTTTGGTGAGAAACATCTTGTAAACTGAATAAGATTATATCGTTCTTGTAGAACTATTTCGAATGATATTGTGTGAACGTCTAGTAAATAAAGGAAGTATGCTTGTACTTACAGTTTTGTTGCTTTAGTCTCTGGGCTACATAATTTTTTTTTTATTTTCTTTTAGAAAATTCATTAGTATACTAGAAAATTTATTACTGAGATATATTTGTTTGTTTTGTCAACGCGACAAATTTTCTGAAAACTCTTGCATTATATATTGAAAAAGTCTTGAAATATTTTATATATTTTATTTATTCGTTAGGAATAGGTGGACTCAAATAGCACAATCACATAAACACACTCAAAAATAAACTTTTGATAGAAATAAATTTTTATACTGAATATTCCGATTATCCTTAATACAATTTTTATAAATTTTCTAGTTTACATCATAAAATTCATGGTTTCAAAGTTAAATTAAAAATTCTTTCAATTCTTTCTCACTTTAAATACTTATATATATATATATATATATATATATATATATATATATATATATGTGTGTGAACCTCAAGACTGCCTATACTTTTTTTCATAATTTCAGTAATAGCCGACTAATCAAGCTTTGCAACACTACGTCACCCTGTATATATATACATGGCTATTGACAGTCACATGTGTTTCGGAAACCGAAACGCAACAACAGTAAACAATGTCCTGTTGAGCAGCCAGGCTAAATGAATTTTTGATAAACATTGGATCAATATTTAAGTGACTGGATGAAATAACGGTTACCAGTAAATACGAAAATTGGTCCAGACTGTTTTGTAAAATGTACGTCCTTAATTTTCATTTATGTCGTAATGGAATGCAGGATACAATAATATATTGCAAATAAGGATTATTAAAGTTAATCAATAATACTATTTCATTAATATTTGTCTAATACGAGGGTTGCTATTTATGTATTGAGAATAGAAAGAACAAACAAATGAATTTTATCAAAAATATATTTATTGCTTTTCAAAATATTCGCCTTTAAGCTTTATACACTTTTGCATGCGATTGAACCACCCTTCGAAGCACTTTGTCCAGTCAAAATATGATGGCTCTAAAACATGGTTTTTGAAGGCGCAAAATCGTTGTCCACGCAGTTTATCTTTAATTTATGGGAACAAGAAGAAGTCATTAGGTGCCAAGTCGGGGCTGTAAGGTGGATGACCCATCAATTTTGTGTGTCCAAATACTGACTTGTTTCACTTGATGTGTGTAAGCTTGCATTGTCGTGATGCAAAATAATTCGTCGTTTTGGATTGGTTTCTCTCAATTTTCCGAAAACTTCTGACAAGCAAATGATCGAATACCATACTGAATTAACAGTCTTTTGATTTTCGAGAGATGACCGGTTTTGGTAAAGAAACATGCCACCATTTGTTTCTTAACACTTCGAAAACGAGTAACTTTTATTGGCTTTTCTTCACATTGAAACACCCAAACTGCCGATTGGCCTTTTCTTTCTGGCTCATATGCATAAATCCACGACTAGTCAGCTGTGACGAAGCTGTATACGACATTGGACGCACCACAGTTGTATTTTTTAATCATTTTACGGCACTAATCGACATGAGCTTTTTTTTGAGCATCTGTCAACAAATGTGAAATCCAACGCGCAGATAGTTTCCGAGCACCCAAATGTTAGTGCAAAATCTTATGTATGCTGTCATACTAATGCTTAAACATGCCTCGATTTCACGGTATGTGACGATCTTCTTCGATTAGTTTTCGCATAGCATCGATTTTTTCCAGCGATATACAGTGGCTTTAAATGGTACTTCATCGCCAAAAATTGAATTAAGTTGATTGATGCACTGTTCTTGAGTTACATCACGTCGAAAGTAATAATAAATCACAGCTCGAAAATGTTCGCGAGTTAATTCCATTTTTTGGCCGAGATGAGATTTTTAACTTACTGTAAATAACACAGATAGTACTTTTACGTCAAAACGTTCTGAGTACGTATCCTGTCAAAAATTTCAAACTTTAAGATGGCAATGACAGATTTCACCTGGCAATACTGGTGTTGCCAGTTCTCAATACATAAATAGCAACTCTCGTACACACCTCACAAAAATTACCGCATCACTTAATTATTTTGAAAAACTAACACTTTGAGAGGCACTAAAACAGTGCAAGCGAAGCTGATAGTTCACATGTGTATGCTCTATGGTTTGGAGACAATGGTGCATAAAGCATATTCAAACAGTATACAGAGTGAATTAAAGAGTCAAAGTTACGCTTTTATTACAATTAATTTACTCGTAAAAAAGTAACAAAAAGCAAACCGAAAAGAAAAGTATCAGTTTAAAAGCGAGTATTGCCCTCTCGTGCTCTAATGACTGGTTGTATTCGTCTTGGCATACCTTGAAAATGATTCTGAATGTACTCATGCTCCACATCATTCCAAGCTTGAATTACGACATTTTGGAGGACATTTAGTGTCCTAAATAGGATATCTACGTTGCTGTATCGCCCATCCAAGATGATCCCACATATGCTCTATGGGATTCATGTCCGGGCTACGATCTGGCCAGTTGAGAGTAGGAACATTGACGTCGTTAAGATATTCTCTTACAATCCTGACAGCGTGCGGGCGTCCATTGTCATGCATAATTCGATGCGACAATGAAAGGAGATTCCACCCTACACCATAATTGACACCGCACCGTAAGATTCCATTTGCTGAAAATTGCACTGCACATAACGTTCATCACGCCTCCGGTAGACTGACATATGTCTATCTGATGCATTTAAACAAAATCGAGATTCGTCTGAAAAAAGAACATTCGACCATTCTTAAGGACTCCAGTTCGCGTGCTCCTTGGCAAATTCTAACCGGGCAACTAGAAGTTCTCTAGTAAGACAGGGGCCTCTGGCTGGAACTCTGGCTCTCTCATATTCCCGAAGACGATTCCCAACTGTTTGCTGACAAACATGAACGTTTCTGGCAGCCAACAGTTCATTTTGTAACATTCTGGCAGTACAATGGCGTGCTCTTAGAGCGGTCAGTGGCAAAAATCGATCATCTAAGGCCGCAGGAACTCGCTCGTCCTTGCCCTGGTCTTCTATAGTACTCGCCAGTTCCCCTGTAACATGCTACAACTTGGAAAATGGTACTTTGGTAAACATTAAAAAGGTTAGCCACGTATCTTTGGCTACGGTCCTCTTGAATAAGAGTTATCACCCTCACAGCCTCTTCATTGGTTAAACGTCGTGTTTCCCGTTGATGATCATCCATACTCAAAGTTAAGTGAACTTACTAACAAAACGACACTTTTAAAGATCAGTATAAAAGAAGCAATATATAGAAACTAAAGTTACCCCGTCTTTGGACATTTTTATCAATCAATCTGACCTCTTAAATGATATTCTATTATATATTCTACGAGGTACTTTCAAAGAGAAGGGTATACAAATAATAAATCCATGTATGTGGGTGATGCGATAATTTTTGTGTGGTGTGTATTAAAATGAATAAATATAAAATTGAACTCATACTTATAATTTCATCTCCTTTCATGAGTTCCCTTTCTTTATGTACCATATATATATATATATATATATATGCATAGTATACACTTCCATAGTTTTCGAAATTCAAGAATTTCTAAATAGAAAAATGTTCCATAAAATTTTCTGATAGTTCCATTTATTAATAGTATATTGATTACAGTGCACACTTCTAACAACAAAGCTCCACTTTTCTATTAATTTATGCTTTACATAAGAAAACACCCCCATATTTAGGACCATTTATTCTTTATCAAATATACATGTATTCTATTGATCAAGATTCACGGTCCATTAATACCAAAATCTATATCTTAAATTCATCAATAAGTTATATATAATAAATACAAATTATCAATGGTGAAATTTATAAAACAGTAACAACCTAACCAAGAAATATTGTAACCAAAATTAAAAGGGGCGGTCAAAAAAACTGGTAATAAACCGAATTCACCATAAAATTTATACATAGATAAATTAGTGGAAAATTATAAAAGTAAAAGAAAAACTATAATTTCCACGGTTGTTTCGCTAAGTGGCATCGTCAGATAAGTCATAAGAAATTGACATAGATTTCACACACATCCTTGATGTATACCATGTATAAAATAATTCAAAAATTAATAGGTAAATATACTTACAAGTTTACTAAATGAAAAATTGTATCGTGCCTTATGTGACAAATATCAAATTAATTTAATATAATAAGTCACATAAAACATTTTAGTTGCTTGTATTTGTTCTTTGATTTTTAATATTAACGGTTATCCTTAAAGTTTTTTACTTAATTGTTTCGTTCACAATGCTTTGTTTTCCTCTTATTGTTTTATTACTGGATCGAATTAGAGTCTTCTTAAACAGCTATTTTCTCGATCTGGACACAACGATAGATTGATTGACGATTTTCTGGCTGTAGAACTTCATTACTTTATCTTGAAAATTCAAAATGCACTTGACTGGTACAGAAATAAATGTTTACGAGAACTTATCAATTCAACTTTTATGGTATGAGCGCGTAACCAGTATTTATACTTGAGTATATTTGTTGGTTTATACTGAAAACTACTACGTACTTCCGATCCTTCTGACCCATTTCAAATATCAAAAGCGCTATAATTCCCACTCCTACATTAATATATCTCCTTTATCAAATATTCACTTCGTAACACTCTCTCTAGTTTAGATAAATATTATCTTACGTATCTCACCAGAAACTAAATTATGTTGGGATAAAGTCCTAGTTGGAGGATTATTTATCGAATTCCATATACGTATGATGTTTGTTTTAATTAAACCTAGAGTGTGTCTTACTTTCTAATAATTAAATATTTAATATAGTACGACAATATGGAGATTAAACTTAATTAACTAATTAACAGTTGATAGATTTTTGTAACCTATTTCAGTAGTTATATTAAAAATGCTAAGAGTTCCAAAAGTATATTGTTTATTTCATAATTTGTGTTTTTACAGGAATTATAATGATTAAAGCGCTTATGTATCTGCATTTGTTTAGTTTAGCTTTTGTTTATATAATGATCACTAATGGCAGATGAAAGTTATATGTAATATGTATTGATTGACTTAATTATACGTGTCTCTCTCTTTGAACCAAGTATAGTTCGCATATCTCCCTTCAACCTAATATTACAAAGAAAAAGAAGAATATTGTCGTACATATTGCTTGATAATGGTTGTTTATAATATGAAATTATTTACGCTTATAAAAAAATCTACCAATGTTATGCCAGTGAATCTTGATAATGCTATAGAAAGATAGCGAAATCTTGGTTCATAAAATTTAACTTAAAAAACTTTGTAATACTGTGGAAATTCAGAAAAGTATAATTTATCATTTCATATTTAGTATAAATATTATTTAAACATTTTTTTTACTTAATAAGTAACTCTTCTTTTTATTTACGTAGAATATAATTCTACTATTTTATTGCACAGATCATTGATCTCATTAATTTTCATTACAACTTGATTGCTAAAAGCAATTAAAAGTTCATGTGAAGTTCATTTTGGTACTCAAATTAATTATCTACTCCTTTCTCTTGACAGCGAAAGCTGTTTGCTAGGATTTAGTTGCTGCATTGTAGTAATATTAACACTTTATGTTATCTGTATGCGACAAACATGTACCCCGAGGAGAAAAAATAAACCAATTATACTTTTAGTTTCAATCTGGACTAGTTTACAAATTTATTCCTCCAAATAGTCTTTTTTATATTATAGTATATTTAATACGCCGTGAATAACAGAACAAGCGTTAGGTTTATTGATTTGTTTACTAACCAACAGATGCCGCAATCACATTTGTTATGTCAATGTTTTTAACGAAGCATTCTCTCTATTATCTATTAGAATGTAAAAGATGCTTTTTGCTTCTTAATAGTTATATATTTTTTTGTGTATATGTATGTGTATTGTAATAGAATTAATGTTGAGATTTTATTTTGAAATTCTGTAATTAAAATAAAATTTTTAATAAAATTAATATTAAACACAATTAAAATTAAAATTAAATAAAAAATATACAAACTTATCACAAAACAAATTTAAAGAAATCGTAAGTAAGTAAGTAAATAAATAAATAAGTAAATCACAAGGTGATCTCAGGGTATTAAGTCAACTTAAAATTGTGTTTTTCTAAAAGTCTATTTTTAAGTACAAACGACGACTTATAACAAAAAACTGATTTAAAATTCAAATTTACCAGAATTTAATTTGATAGAGTCCTTCACAAACTGTCGCTTAATGTTTATCAGATCCTTAAACAAACTCTCGTATATTTTGTCAAATTAAAACCGATTCTCTATTTGAATCATTATCAGTACTTTTAAAACATAAATCAGCTAAATAGTTATTTTCTCTGATTAAAGCTTTAGCAATCCAATTTAAAAATGGGCGATTTATTTACGACGTGTTATTGTGTTAGGTATTTGATGATGGAGGAAGAGATTAGTCCTCTTTGGAAAAAAAATGTATTATTGTATCAAAAAAAATCGAAAAACACATCACCAAAAGAAAGTCCAAAAGTAAACAAAGTTTTAACATTTTAACTTATTAATAAAACTTCAATTTAAGTATGTTATTTGATGTTCAACACGACAATAACAATTTTTTTAAAGAATCTGGGAAGGTTGGTTTTGAACACTAAACGTTATGGGCTATATTATACAATATTCAAAATGGAAGAAAAAGAGGTAAAACATCTGTTTTATACGCTTTGCAAATCATAATTTTCTAAAAACTATAATTTATGATTAGAATTTCTTTATTTTCATTTATAATAACTAAGATTTTTATATAAAGTAATTTTTTATCTTAAATAAGTTTATCAAATCAATCTTTATATTTTATTCTTTAATCTGGAATGCATAAATTTCAGTTATAATTTAACTTGATTAAGAATTTATAAATTTTATGGAGATATGTTCCATAATTTGTAATTTCAAGATAATTTGCTATTAATTTAATTAGCTTAGCATTATGAGTAAACAAATTACTTAATTTGTCTCTATTAATATTAAATATTTATTTTAAAAACATTATTTACAATAAAAGTTAATGTACAATTTGAAATTAATAACATTGCATAATGCTGGATTTAATATTTTAGTTTAATTAAAAACTACTAAATTACTGAAATTAGACATATGCCAAAAGATAACACATGACAGTTGACTTTTGAAAACGATTATACATATTTTCTAAAATTTGATACAATTTATGTTACACTGAATTGTAATGATAATTTGTTTTATCATTTTTTATCATTATTTTCATTGATTGATTTAATTCTAACAAATATTTACATATTTTCTAATATTTCATCACATATGACAGAAAATGTAATACAGTATTTATAATAATATTAAGAATAAGCATCTGAACATAATCAGATTGGAAAAAACGATGAAAAAATTGGGACGAATGAAGAAGAAATGACAGAAAACCTATTAATTACGATAAAGAATCTAGACAATATCATATTGAAATGTTCTTTTTAATGTTCGCTATAAAATTAAACAATTCGGTAGAAAAACACGTCAAAGGTCTTGTAAGTATTAAATTTAAGTACGCTGGTGGATACAATTTCTCATTAATGGCATTTTAATAACACCAGTAGCCTTTCTAGCTCCACTATAAAAGGAAAACTTTTATTGAAAGGTTAATCATTTTATAAACCCTTTATTTCTAACTCTACGCTTGTTCCTTTACATGAATTACAAGTTAAGTTGCGGAAATTAGCCAGCTTTTTAATGTTAAAACAAAGTTGTGACCTTGATATTTATTTCTCAAATGAGCTTCAATGTTTACGAGCGATGAGTATCAACATAACCTTAAAAATAAACTCTGGTCAATGCCAATCCTGCTAAGCGACCTAAAAAGCGACGCAAATAATGAACAAAGTGGAAAATCTACCTTTATGATTGAGCGACGACCACTACGATACGAACCTAAAATAAAAATATTCCTTTTGAGCGAGACACGAGTGATTCCAGCCCATCTCTAATTTACCTTTTAAGTCAACCATCCAAGCAAATATCTGGCGATGAACTATATTTCACAAAGTAAGCTTCGGATTTAACATAATTCAATTATTCGACTAAAATATAGCGACAGTTTCAGATGATGTTTCGGATGTGAATTTGCTAAATCCACATAGCGGTGACACAATATTACATATACAATATGTACATTTTTAATGTTCCTCACCTAAATGACAATCATAATGGCTGGTCTTAACCTCCATTCAAATGGAAAATACCGAAAAATAATATAATTTTAATTTAATCTAATGTTCCTAAGCAGGAGTTTTTGCCTTATGAATTTATAATTTCACAATGTGCACATGTTAGATCCTTCCTCAAGTCTAGATATATTTGATACAATATTTGTACTAACATTTTATTCGTTCACTTGGATGATGCAGGGGTATTGGACAATTTGGTTTTTATAAATAAATTACTCCTGTGGTCATCTCACCTAAACTGTTAGCAGAGATAAACAATGTTTTAACAATTTTATTTATTATTATTCTTAAAAGTAATCATTTAAACTCTAAGGATAACGCGTCATTTTATGAGATCTTTCTCAACGTTTCGCTGTCTGTTATAGGCAGCGTCTTCAAGAGGGGAGGTGTGCATGGTAACTCAACTACTTAACGTAAACAGAGGTGAAACACACCCAGGTGGGGAAGGAGATGTGCACGGTAACTCAACTACTGCACGTAGCCAGGGGCCAAACACATTTGGGGAGGGAAGATGTACAGGGTAACTCAACTACTGAACGTAGCCAGAGGCGAAACACAGATGTGTTAAGAAATAGGAGTTGACTGACTACTATTGACGGTTTCAATTATTCAATTCATAAAATGAGGTATTACTGGAAGTGAACTCTTAATTATTAGGATAGTCGTGCTTTTATTATAATAGCCATAGCCTGTGATATTGACATGATTTTTAAATTTAGTGTTAGATTTTTGGATAGCAGCAAAATTTTGTGCATATTTTTAAATGGATTCTTTAAAAGCATCCTTTAGAAATTCCTTAGCAATTCTCGATCAAATATGGATTTTGTGTTGTTTTTTTTTTATTGATAAACAATTTATTAGGGAGAGAAGCTTTTAGTTTAAACAATAAGTCAGACTATTTCATTTCTTCCAGTAATATTTTATTATTGCTCCAAACAAAAGATTTTTTTATTTTTTTAATTATTTTCATGTTTAACAAATACGGATGTTGCGTCTTCTAAAAATATTTTATATTTAAATTATGATATATTTTTTAGCAAGTAATATTTAACCACATATTTTGTTATAATGAATATATACTAATACTAAAAGAACTCCTCAAAAAAAAATAATAACTATTTGGATTTTACGATACCGTGTATAAGACATTTTAATTATAGAGTTCATACCACAAGGATTTCAAAAACTAATTTTGTTTAATGGCCGAGGGCAGTAATAACGATCCTCTCATTTTTGAATTGCCACTGATTTTATAATATGGCAAAGTTTTTATCAAAAAATAAAGAAAAATCTGCATTTTCTGTTAATTAAAAAAAATCTTAAATAACTATTAAAACACTTAGACAAACATTGTATTTTATTTAAACAAATATTTTTATTTACTATTGTTACGATAGTATGTACATGTATCTAGCTAAGCATCGCCCTCTATAGAGAACTTAGTTTTTATTTAAGATTTTCCAAATTATTATATTTACTATTTATTTAACATGACATGAACGAGAGTTATGGGACAAGGCCGCCACCGAATGTTAAATAAGTATTTTTAGTAGAGTCGTCAAAATTAATAAACATTGAGGTTTTCTTGGTGAGAAAAATAAAGGGAGTCGGAAATCAAGTTTGGGTTCTCGGATGATCGAGCAGTTGATAGTGCCTACCCCTGCTATTAAATGTATTAGTTACTTAAATGTTTAAGTTGCCCTTATATTTTATAGTAGTTGTTTCTTTAGATAAATAAATTGTTATTGGTTCAAACCCCCTGAAATAATATTTATCTTCTTTTATATATTTATTATTCAGAAAAAGCGATCTAAGACTATACATTTTATTTCTATCCATAGAAAAACAAATACCCTAATCATAGGAAATAAATATATATGACTTTAATTAAAATTTTATAATTATTTTAATTGGAATTAAAAAGTGGGTTGGATACATTAAATAAAACGATGGTCTTTCTCGAGGACTAGATTTTAAGTTAGTTTAGTTTCTTAGTATGACGTTACTCTTGATGACGAAAATTACTAATAAATACATATACAGTGAGAACATAAAATGTTAACCCCCGCGCTATCTCCTGTATCACATATTTGACGAAGTACTCAGACAGGTTGGTTTTTACGTCTTATTAAGCACATTTTGATTACACTTATAACATTCCAAATGTCAACCCCAGCGCAGGGTAGCCGCTCCCTTAAAAAATTTAAAATAGAAATAGGGGTAGAGTGACATCCCAATTGAAAGGGTTACAAAGGGAATTAAAACTCTTTCAAATGCTTCCCTGCACTGACCTTAATATTTGGATTGTTATTTTTATAATGAGAATATACTTTATTAGAAGTAAAAATGATACAGGAGTTGGTGAGCGGATAATACTTTACGTTCGCACTGTATAATATCCAGAATCATTTTTATAAACCGAATTAAAATTAACCCGAGGAATAGAGAATTAACAGATAAAGCGACCTCGTATGTTTTACATATTCACTTTTTTATTAATCTCTTAAGAGCGTTTTTTGTTGGTAATTGCCTTTGTTGCTTTGTTCCACATTCAGCTCTCTTGGTAGAATTTTGTATTCGTTGGATTACAGCTATTGCGTAATGAAATTATACCCACTACCAAATTGGAATTTGTTTCACAATATTTCCTTCTTTTATTTAGTCCTACACAATTTCCGCCTGAAAATATCATTTCCTCGTTTTATTCGGATAGCTGGTCAAATTTAAATCAGTTCGTTATGATTTTATTTTTTTAATCATATGTTTAAATGAAATCAAATCAAATTTATGGCAATTCGATAAAAATTGTGTTGCTAAATTAGAATTAATAATTTTTTTTATCTGAAGAAATAAAAAAGATCGGAATTCTATTTGTTCCAATTGTAAATTGAT
Source organism: Hermaeophaga mercurialis (assembly GCA_951812935.1). Lineage (NCBI taxonomy): Eukaryota > Metazoa > Arthropoda > Insecta > Coleoptera > Chrysomelidae > Hermaeophaga > Hermaeophaga mercurialis. The sequence continues at coordinate 19,594,392 of OX638359.1, read as the reverse complement.
TTTTAAAAAATGTTATTTTTAAAAATTACAAAATTACAACAGAAATAGATGCGAAACAGAACATAGATGCGAAAGCTTCGACAAAGATTGATCTAAATAAAAATGTAATTCAACAGGAAAATTAATAATGCAATCAAAGCATTGATTTTATACAGTGTGCCCAAAAAGAGTGCATATAAATATGGTTAAGTATATCTTATAACCGTATGCTATTCTAGTTTATTCATTTATGTAAAAATACAAGATGTTCCCGTTTAACGATTGTTCGATACAAACTGAGTTCAACGTTTGTATTTGCAAAAGAGAAATAATTAATTATTTGATCTGTTTTGTGTTTGTAGTGTAAAATAGATTGAAAAAATCTTCACGAGATTGTTTTAACTATATTTATAATAGTAATATATTAAAAACAGCCGATATAGTTATAAAACTTATATTGTTCCAAATATTTAGTAAGTTATCCATATTTTTCCGGCACAAGATTCTCGACAAACTAACTAGAGGAAAGATTTCATTACATTACAAAAAAATTCTTTCTAGCTCAGATCCGACTGGCATAGGTAAAATTCTACGGAAGTTAAATGTTAAGAATTTTAAAAACATATACATATAAGAAGTGCTCTAATAAAATAAGCATTTCTTATAAAACGCTAATGATGTAAATAATTTTCTGATCAATAAGGTTTCAGAAAAGAAGGTTATATTCTTTACTTTATATGCTTTAACATTATCTTACTTCAAGAGATACTATAAGACCCCACGACATAATTCAAGAAATTTCTCTCAAAGAAAAAAGCGTTTGCTGTCAGAAAAATTAATCAAAGAATAATCAAAGATAATTGGTCTTTCAAATATGTTCCTTTCATAACTGTTCTAAAAACTTTTGAAGGTCTGAACCACCCCAGGAAACTATTTTCAGTTCCAATATGAAATAGATATGAAATAATACATTGTGATTCCTATACAAGCCTGACAGAATGTTAACATTGCTATGAACAACATCTAGGAGTTGATAGCGTTTGCAAAGAATTTATAAAATAAAATAATTTTAATGAGGCGATGGCTTTCATGATTGCTCATATGTTCAGGCTCCTCATTTATAGCCTCCTAATTGTTTGATAGGTCGCTTGTATCCTTTTCTCAAAAACAAGGATGTTTCTCCCTCCGCCCTCTAACACAGGCACAGAAAGTGGCAGAAAACCCTCCTTACAATAATAGCTATTCTTTCCCAAAACCTAGACGACCTATCAGATTAAAAAAATAACCTGGATATGATAAAAACGTTCACAATGCAGCCCTAATTTCTCCTACACGTATTAACTAATGTTGGTCTCTTATGATCCGTAATACTTAATATACAAGTTCGGCCTGAATATATGCAGTCATCCATGCGAGTGATAAAGAACGCGTTATGAAAGAGAGAGAACGTCTTACTAATATATTGAAGTAGGGATACCTCGAGGTCGGAACATCGTTCAAGCCTTAACATCCCCTAGTCCTTATACTAAGAATATATTTGCTTTTAGCTTTCTTCTCACTTCGTAAGTACTTATTCCGTTTAAATCATGTTTAAAATTCAGTGAAATTAACAATAATTTCAATCAACTACATATTCTAGATTAATTATATACAGAATGTAAGAAAATCACATTAATAATTTTGAATATGTAAAGTAATATTGTGGACAAGTTATGTAAATTTTAATGAAGAATATTGTTATAGTTTTTAAATTGATGACAAGAAAATATGTATTTTAAGTGTGATAAAAAAATGACAAAACAATGCAAAGCAAGAAAATCAACATTTAAACCATTGCGTACTCAACGACCTATTTTCACTATTTTGACAAAAATGAAAATTCCAATTTTAAAAACTCTTATTAAAAACTAAACAAGTATATAATTTACATTTTAAAATGTAATTTTTTAAAAAGTATCAGGCCGAATTTTAAAATTTAGGAACTGTTATAAAGAGAATTGAAAAGGCTTTAAAGTGATGCCTTACTTGACCCCTAATGCCATTTAAATATTTTGGGGTGATTGTTAACCTCGCTTGGAGGTGTAAGCAGCAAAGTCGAAAATACCGGAAAAAAGTGTCCCTCTTTGATCAAAAATCGACGGGTCTCTGCGTTTTTTTAAAACGTTGACGCAATTCCTGATAATGGCTCTGTTTCGTTTTCGTTTGCCACCCTGTATATTATTAGGGGGTATTTTTCTTAATTTCACTATTCACTATTTAGATTCATTATGTTTTACTCAATATTTTATACTATTTCGATAAATTCTTTTATTTTTGTATGAAAACGTCACATAAATAGATACTATCACATTTCTGAAACCTTATTGATCAGAAAATTATTTACATCACTAGCGTTTTATAAGAAATTCTTGTTTTATTAGAGCACTTCTTATATATATATGTTTTTAATTTATTTAACTTCCATAGAATTTTGCCTATGTGAGTCGGATGTGAGCTAGAAAGAATTTTTCATCACTTAATATTTTCTATAATCAGATTATGAGGAATAATCTCAGAGCCTGAATACCTACTTCTGTTTTCGTCATTTATGTGACGTTACACGTTGTTCTAATAATGTAAATCCTTTAAAGTTCATGAGTCATTTTTGCAAATTTGTTTAGTACATGTGATCTCGGCTTACAAGTTAATCTTCCTGTGAAAGTGATGATAATTGATTTAAAGAAGTAAATAACTTTTTAGAAGTAGGAGAAAGTGAATTATGGATGATCAAGATTACTGAAAGAGGTTTATCGAGGGTCTTGTCTCCCATTGTAATGAAATCTTTCTTCTAGTTAGTTTGTCGAGAATCTTGTGCCGGAAAAATATGGATAACTTACTAACTATTTGGAACAATATAAGTTTTATAACTATATCGGCAGTTTTTATTATATTATTATTATAAATATAGTTAAAACAATCTCTTGAAGATTTTTTCAAGCTATTTTACACTACAAACACAAAACAGATCAAATAATTAATTAATATAAATACAAACGTTGAACTCAGTTCTTGTATCTTGTATTTTTACAGAAATGAATAAACTGGAATAGCATATGGTTATAAGATATACTTAACCATATTTATATGCACTCTTTTTGGGCACACTATATAAAATATGTCAATGCTTTGATTCCTGTTGAATTACATTTTTATTTCTCTTTGTCGAAGCTTTCGCATCTATATTCTGTTTCGCATCTATTTCTGTTGTAATTTATCTCTTCAAGTTATGGAACAATTTGTCTGCCCGCATTCACGGAGCGTGCTTTCCGAGACGCGGCGCAGCAGCTCAAAAACCAGGCTACGGTTAGGGGTGGTTATCTCGAAAACGGTTAAATTTTTAACAAAAATGATAAGAACCGTTTTTGTAGAAAATCGACTGTTCTTCATTTCTAGCCAACCCCCACTTCTCTAAGTATCATATTTCGGGAGATATCGGCCAAAAACCGGATTTTCGGGATCATTGGCTATTTTCCAGGCCCCACCTCTCACTTCTCGGTGGACATATTTTCAGGGAGTAATCTACCCATGAACACCTACAAATTAAAAAAAAAATCTGCACGCGACCTGATGTCATGGTTGATACCTTCGTTTATTGGACTATAAGGAGATGTTCCTTAAGGAAATATTCTCCTTGTTTTAGAAACTAACATACCGGTGATTAAGGATGTATAGCCACAGTTATTAAGAACTTGATCCCTTGTAAACTCCTTGATTATAACAATTATGTTCCTAAAAATGTTCATTTATTTAATGTGATATTGCTAGTTATGTTTATCATTATTAGCTTTCTCCAGATTCTAACGACTCTTTTCCTAGCTAAATTTTAAATCAACTTTTACAAAACTAAACAATAAACATTTTATTCTTATCGCTGACTTGAATATTGTTTTGAAAAGGAATTGCAATTGATAGTTTATTTCTTATAATTAATTATCTTACTATTCTTATTAACGGTTCCCCTACTTGTATTCTTACCCCAGGTATCTCAAAAATTGTCTGGACATCATAATTATCGCATCAGCCTTAGTTTTCTATTGCATATGGTGAACGACCCAGGATTCCAGTTTCAGTAAGCATTTTTCCCATTTTCCCCCTTATAAAAACTGAATCCAGCCTCTTTACCAACGAACTACAACCCTCTAAAATACCAAACCTATAAAGCTAACTGGTTCACTTTCCAAACAGACATTGATTGCAATATTTGTCATACTCATATGGACTATCATTACTTTAGTGAGATATTTAAGAATGACACGGCCCTATACAAGTAAATTTTTCTTAAACAATATTTAACTTATCCTCTGGCTGTCTCTTCCTAATGGGACAAGGCATTTTCTGAAATTGTTAACTCTATTTAAGGATAAATTAATGTAAAAGTTTTTGTTAGTTCACTGAATATTTCCGTCCTGGTACTTCTAGCCCAAAGATCTGGCATTCAATTAGATTTTTTTTAGGTTATCGTAAATCGTAAACATACCAAACTCCCTCTGTTAGACAATAGCCTATTCAAAAGTCTTTTAAAAAAACTTGCCCAAATTCCTATTCAAAGTTTTAATACACAGTCTCCTGTTTTTAAAAATGTTGTCTCTTATTCCTCTACAATGCAATAATTAAACTATATTTTGCCCTGGTTTAGATTCTATTAAGTAATTTCAATGACCTACCCAGTGTAACTGTAAAAACCCTTCTTTTTATTTCAATAAAATTATTAATAAGTCTCAATCGATCCCACCCGAGTGGAAAATCCATCTGTAATTCCCTTTCTTCAAAGACCATATAACTCATCTTGCAAACATAACAAAATCAGAAAAGTTTTCGAAAAATGATAAAAAATTATCTTGACTGGTTTCTTCAAAATTGCTTAAAAATTCACTGCTTCCAAAATTATTTCAGAAAAGCAGAGGTATTACTTATAACCATATTATCTATCATATTTATTAGAAATTTCATGTGCACTTTCGACAATTTATTTTGACCACTACTTACTTCTCCCTTCCTGCTCTAAATTTACCTCAAGACATTTGGACTCTCATCTTTTCTTTCTTATTAGATCGAAACATTTTTATAAAACCTTCTAACAACAATGAATTTATAGGCCCTTGCGTATCCTGCAAAGGACTACCTCAGAATTCCCCACTTTGTTTTCTTATATTTAATATCTCCTGCAATTCTTATTTCCTCCCTCCCTAAAAATGTGAAATGTGGATATGCGGATGATTTTGGCTTAGTGTGTGCAGATAAGAATATTCAGGAAATCATTACGTCTCTCAACAATGCTTTTATAAATATTAATCTTCATCTTCTAAAGCCTTAATATTAGCTCCCAAAAATGTGCTGCTGTATTTTCAAGAAAGGCAATTAGTCTACCCAAGTCGCCACCATTATTATTAATGGAATACCCATTTCCTGGAAATATTTAGATGCTATTTTTGACGAGCAACTTAAGGCAGATATACAGATAATCACTTGCAAGATTTCGAATGTTATTAAATGCATAAGATAGCTGAGTGCTAAAGAGTAATTAAGCTTCACTTATTATTATCATGGATTATCTGAATTCTACTTCTAATAATGTCTTGTTATCAAAGTGCGGGCTGCTGCCTTTATATTATGCAAATAAATGTTATCGGTTTCATAGGTCTCCAAAGCGGTCGCATATAAAGACCTGGTTAAAAATTCACTTATTAATTTATTTACGGATTGGGCCAGATATGCCATATACTGGGGGTTTAGAAATACACATTCTATTATTTTTGCTTTCCTATGTGATTTCAGGTAGCTTTCGTTTATCGACTAATATACTAAACTCTTTTATCGAAAATAAATTCCATGGCGCTATCACCTGTTTTAACGCAAGCTTTTAAAATAGCTTTGAACATAACTTATAGGATTTACGTTTCAAATCATCTGACTTTATGTGATCAGCTATGGATCTATTTTTTTATTTTTGCAACTGAATCCTTTGCGATTTTTATTCCTGTACAAAAAAAGTTAAACTTCAATTTATATAAGGCGTTTATTTTACGTGATTCACAAAGGGCCATTAACTCCTTACCCATAAGGTTCTTCCATTCCTTCTCCAACCCGCTCACTCCAAAAATCAAGAGTTTGTAACACGATTTAAAAAACCAAGACAAAGACAAACTTTTTTTATTACATCCGAGAACATAGTCACGTCAAAGATTATGTAAAAGCAAAGGCCCTCTTAAAACTTGCTAGAAGTCTCGACACACAACACATACAAAAGGTGATACTGCAGAAATCCTTACACAATAAGTAATGCTTACCAAAGATAATTTATGCTCTCAACACTTTAAACTCTCAAGTAGAACTCCTTTGTTTTCAATGACCTATCCAGAAATGAAATGGAATTCTTACCAACTACTATATCATTAATGCTAAATCTGAATAAAATCAACATTGTGTTTTCCGACCTCTGTAACTTTGAAAAGACGCATGATTTATTTAATATTTTTTGAACTGACAAATACTGTTAACATACGGTACTTTTTGATAGCATCACTTGGTTTTTAATTTCATAGTAGTGACAGTATTAAACTTATCTTTAGTTTCTTAAGGGTCTATTAATATCAAACTGTAACTTTCGACAAATATGTTCAGTACTTGAAAGAACTCACTATATTACACATTATATAGCGTTAGTCATAATTAGCAGCGTGCTATAATTACAGAAAATTAAGTTAACTAATATTTCAAGAAAGAAGTAATATACAGGGCAAGGGCCCAGCTCTATAGTGGATACGCCTGTGATGCGATTACTATAGTTAAGCAGTGTCCAGCGATGTTAGTAGTTGGATGGGTGACCGACCACCGGCGAACACCGTCGTTATATATTCCCGTACAGCCTGCAGCGATTAGTAGCATATCACAGCTCGCAGGCACTATACCAATGAGCACGAGGTATAGTGGAGATATGCCGTGTTTCGGAGGAGACGTTAAACTGTCGGTCCTGAGTCCATGGATGTTGGACTCGTTAAAGATAGATCCCTACCTCGGGTTGGAATACCTGAGGATTCGGCAAAATTTCCGGTTAGGGGTAGCGTCGGTGATCAGCCCTGGTCGCACTAGACCGACGTTAAATAAAAAATAAATAAATAAATAAATAATAAGTAACATACAGTTCGAAGAAATTCGTAGTTGAGGCATCGAAATCAAAGAAGAAAAATTAAGAAATAACAACATTGTTTAAGACTGTTTTGGTTATAAAACATAAAAAATATGTAGCTGACACCATTTTTTAATTAGTTCTAAAAACTAATATATTCTATTAATTCCGATAATTTCCAATTAACACAAACAACAAGGCCACAATAGAATATGAAGAATTCGACATTTTGCAGTATGGTGTATTGTGCCGTTGTAGGGTGTTCGAGTACTAGCAACAAAGAAAATAAAAACTTTTGATTAGAATGTCGATTTTTTTCGGTTTCCGAAAGATGAGACTGTTTTTGACAAATGGGTTTTAAAATGTTACCAGCCGCATAAATTTAATATTGAGATGGCGCGGATTTGCAGATGACGATTTTGAAATGAAGTCGAAACTTTTAAAATTGCCCATTAAATAGTGGAACTTAAAGAACGATGCCATTCCTTCACTTTACCTCGTAAAAAATGTCACAACAAAGTCTTTACAGAACAATGTTCTAACAGAGTAAAAATAACAGCAGATGATTAAACCAGATTATAGGTAAGTAATGAACTAATGACTATAGGTAATAAAATATTTTAAAATCAAATAATAATATAAATATATATTTTTTAGACGGAAAGACTCTAATAAGATACATTAAACTCAAGTGGTATTAAATGATAGGTAATAACAGTAATAAGTACCTATATGAAATATGATTAAAATCGAATAATATATAATAAATATTGGCATTTATTAGACAGAAAGAATGTGATAAGGGGGCGATACATGAAAGTGAAGTAAATGATAATTTTGAAAAACCTCTTGAAAGAAGTAAAAATGGTATCTTACTTTTTGTAAATCTGAATAAAGTTACTATCATTATTATAGTTTGATAAAACCTATTAATCTATCCTATCACATTTGTACGTATAGGTACTATTTAAAAGTCCCATTAATAGTAAACGAATATCTTTTGTATATTCCACAATAAACTATTAAAGCCAAACATGTATGAAACATCAACATTGAATGGAAATATAGGATTGACGTTATATTTATTTGCATATGCAATTATTAAAAAGCCAATCTATCTACCTACCTTTATTCAAACGAATTTTAAAAGGAAAGAAAACGTACAAACAAAGCTTAATTTTTTATAGCAATAAATTTTGCCTTTATAGTACTATGATAATAACGTTATTAGCTGTCCTGTTATTTGAAATATCTATTGCGCATGAGTAATGGTCAAACATCATATATCATTTTGTAGGGATGCATTTTATTTTATTTTAATATTCGAAGAATCGACGGGCCGCTCACATTCAATGTTGTGGATGCTTGTCAACTCGAAGTATGGGGTTTTTCCTCAAATTTAAGTATTATATCTTATGTAAATTGTACTTTAACGTACCTAGAACTGCATCCAAGTATAACAAGACATATTTTACTTGGCTACTCTGTATACCAATGAAGGAAAATATCCACCATTGTTTAATACCAAAATTAATCAGATAAATTTCAAGAAATTGATGTTTTCTTTTCACTTTTTTCCTGTTCCGTGGTTGGGTTACTAACCTATAGAAGAGTGTAATTTTAAAAAAATAAATAAATAAACATTCACTACAATTTGATTCTTATTTTGTATCAGAGATATGTCCAAAATATCTTCATGATCCGGCTCGAAGGACCATGAAATAGTAAAAATTCAATATTTTTTTACCAACGAATGAAATTATACAATTAACTAATTAACAATATATTAGTCGCCATCATTAATTATAGCATTTTTTTCTGCTTTAGATGTGCAAGTTCGTGAAACCGTTTTTGTATTTTACTAATTATTTTTTGGGATGTAGGCGGCAATTCCGAAAACTGTTCTTGAAATAGGCGAGCAACTTTGCAAAACTGTTATAACCCCTACTTCTCATTTCAAAATGTGAGGGTTGTAAATACCACTCGAAGGGGATGAAATGCAGATTTTCCATTAGAGGATGTTATTTAATAATCTAAAATTGACGTGTTTTGGGATTTTTTATGAAAATAATGAATTTGTTTCATTTGGCTGTTCCACACCTTACTAGGATTTTTTATAAATAATGAATTAGTTTCATTTGGCTGTTCCACACCGTATAAGTGGCTGCAGATGAGCAGCGTTAGCGAATATTTTCAATATCAATAAAGGCTCTGACACGTGAATTCATTATCTTTACTATTATAATATATGTCAAGAAAAACTATTAAGGGATAGAAGGATGCCAAGAGAACGATCTATCGTAACTGACATCAGTGCAAATTTAATAAAAGCCGTATTATTATTTAAAACGACCTTCAGCATTATTGCTTTTTTTATTACCAAGAAAGCAAACGGACTAGCAAAAACACTCGGTAAACTTATACATCCATTTAAACCGAACTCCCCGTCGCCTTGATTTAAAAGTAAACTTCTTCTTAACGAGTTTTCTATTTACTTAAATACTTCCCTTGGGTCGGCCTATACTATGTTTACAAACTTTCATTCTTTTGTGACAAATGTAATTAAGCAGATTTTGTGATGTAATCCGCGTCTGTACAAAGACACACCCTACTCGCAGATTAAAATTAATTAAAACCTTCATAGGGTTTTAATACGTACCCTTTTTGTTTGCCAGGAATTCTTAGAATAAAGAATAGAAATAACAAACCAGTTAACTCCAATGATTATGGAAACGTCTTGTTTGGAAGTAAAGCAATTATTTTTTTTTACATATCACTAGCTTCACCTTCCCTACACCGATTAAGCTTGGATTTTGAGAAAATATTTAACTTTAAGTGAGAAAAGATTATTTTTTACTGCATTGTAATTTTTTTTACAATTCTCTTTATTGAACGTTGAGTTACAACGTAGTTTCTAAAGCTTTGCACTAAAATCCAAACTAGATTTAAACTATACGAAAGTTACTGGACTAAAATTTATGAAGATACATTTCCTGTCATGTTAAAGTAATGCTGCAAGCTTTCAGGATTATAAGATTAAAATGTTCTGCAGGAAACAAAGTAACAGTTTTAAGAACTGTTTAATGTTTGATGACAATTAATAAATCCCGTTTAAATTTTCAACAGAGGCTTAAGTAATTTATATAAAATTTAAAATGACGATTTAATAGTTTTATTTATCTTACCTTGTAAAAGTAACAAACGATAGTCAATTATTATAACTTTGGTAGACCTTTCCATGAACATTCTGTTTAAGTTTTTTAACACAGTCATCATTTCCATTACCGTTAAATCCCGTAGGAATTACGCTAGCGTCTAGGTCTATTAAATTTTATTAATGAGGTGGATTTCAGTTTTTTCTGTGTTAAGGCAATGTTAGCAATAAATTTCATTTTTATCATAATTATTAGATTTTCCTGTATATGGTCTCGAAATCTGATTCTAGATCTTTACTCTTCCATATAACGAAATTAAGTTTGTTTTAACCACATCGAGTAAATAGTTGCTTTATATTAATTTGTAAAACTTTCCATGCGAATTGTATTTTATGACTTTTAACATTTTCCAACAAACGTGGAAATAGAATGAAAATATCGGAAAGTAGTAGTTACTGAATTAACTTATTAATTAAAGTTTGTTTTCGTATTTTTTGCTAACGAACTTAATTATGCGCTATAATGGAATTACCCTTAGATGGATTGTCGACTATTGAGCAGTCAGCACTTTATCCATAAATTGATTATCTGATGAAACAGTCAAGTTAAACTTTGAAACTTTATTAACGACAAAATTGTCACAAAGTTTATTCAACAATCCAGATGGACCAAAATGTTTCTGCAGACTTTCAAATTATACCAACTTTTAGTAGTCTTTTGTCACTTCTTCCTCTATAGCTTATTATTATATTTTTCCTTTCGAATCTAATATTATTTCACATTTCAAATATCGAAATACATAGGTCAACAGAAATACCTAACTAGAATAGGACCATACTGTTCAAATAAAAAACTCCAACAAAAGGACATCAATGACAACAAAAACAAAATAAATGCTTAGTTAAAATGGTCAAAACTGAATGCAAATAACTAATCGAATACCACCATGGTAGCACATTTTCTCTCTCGTTCGCTCGCCCAATAGCGTTGCGAGAATTTGTAATCACGAGTTTAGTATGCTATTAACACGGACTGTTTTTTTTTCCATTGGAGATATGTGAAATATGACTAGACATTACATACCAGAAACACTCAAAATAGAAAAGAAAATGTATTTATCAAACGTTACTCTTTTAATCCATATTCTAGGAATGTTTTTAATGTTTATATATTCGTTTTACTTCCTATATAGTAATAACGTTTCGTTTTTGTACTTGTAGCAAAAACTCAAGTAGTTATCAAAGATCTCGTACATTTGTTAAATGGTGCAAACATAACGGCCTGATAGTTAACATAAACAGAACTGAATGTATACATTTTCACTGTTCGTACATTAACATCGACTTAGTTAGGGTCTTGAGTGAAGTTCAAATTGTATCAAGAAGCTATAAAAATTTTAATGAAATTTGGTGTAAACTTGGTAAATTTAGTTTTTATGTTTTTTCTGTAGGTAGAAAGTATTAAAACTGTTATAATTTATTCATTTTGATATTTTAAACTTCGTTTAAATTTTTTACTCAGGTTTTGTCCAGATAGGCAATCGAAGAGATACACAATAATGTTTTGTTTTTATTTAGTTTACAAGAATTGATAACTTAAAAAGAATTTTGTAACAAAGGTACTTTGTATAAGATTTTTTTAATTAAATCTGTACCAAAATTCATAATAACGTTTGTAAATAATTGATATCATGTTGAAACAAATGAATTTTTACAATAGTAATAATTTTTTTAATTAATTTGTAAACTTGACTCATATTATATTTTATGTAATTGAAAACAGTATTATACTAATTTGAATGCACGTTGTTGTAAATTGTAAATTTATACAAAAATAGAGTGATTTTTTTTATTAAGTTCAGAAATATTTATGATTATTTATGTTACTAAAGAATTCGGGTTGAAATCATATTAAGATTTATTAAAAAAAAATTGAATTGAGCGTCAAAATAAAAAATATATAAATTTGAAACAAAACGAATAAATCTCAGAATGATTGTCTTGTATTAAATCAAATTAAAACTAATTTAAATTTTAAAATAAGCCTCATCAGTTCAGTAAATAAATTCTCATGTATCGTAAATTTAAATCAGGTACATACTTTCTTTTTTTTACTCAAGACTCTGGCTTCGTTAATGGCAACTGCTTTTTAGAAATGAAAATATTTTTACGTAATATGATGTTTAGTGATGCTGGACGAAGAAATAAAATTTATCTTCTCATGAAAATCCACATTTGTTGTTCTACACATCAATCGAAAAATCCAAAATTCATGAGTAAACACAAAAGTTATTAAACACTTTCACTGTTGATAAAAATTGAGGTTATGTTAGACCCGTTTTTTAAATTTAATTATAATAAAAAAATGTTTTTTTAATACCTTGAATTTTTGACAGATAGTTTATTTTCAGTCATATTTTGACTAAGCAACCTTAAATTTCAATAGGAATAATAATAATGCAACACTAAATTGAAATTTTTTTATTACAGTTAGCCCACATACACATACGAAATTACAAATTAGAATTTATATACAATTTACTTTTATTTATAAAAATAATAATTTTCCAAATTATTTTAAAAACAATCGGAAGTTATGACGTCTTTTTTTACAATCCTTTTATTATTTACGACTAGTTTTAAATTTATACTCCATTTCCAAGTAATGTTGTTACAAGGACATATTCTCGGAAATATTTGTATTCATGAATTTTTAATATCATTAATTAGATACTTTTTTATAACACAAAAAAATTTCTGATATAACATGATGACAAAATATAAAAATATAAAGTTAGGATGATAATTTAGACATTATATCATATAATAATACCAATAAATAAAACAAAGTTGGATGTCAAAGATTCACATGGAAGAAACATATTTTGTAAGCGACATTAAAAAAAGAACAAATTAAAATGAGATCAGAAATTTAGCAGAGGACAGGAACACATGATAATTAAAAACTCACAAAATATCATTAAATTAAAAGTCAACATCGTCATGTGACTTTTTTCGACTAAAAACATTTGCCTCCTTAGAGACCATATGACCTAGAAACATTCCAACTATAATCATGTTTCTTTTCTTCCGATTTGATTGCATGTGAAACAAAAAAAAAACGAATGCAATTTCAACAAAACTGCTTTGGCAACATATCTTGTCCACTAGAATACTGCACAGGCCCGGTTCTAATAGAAAATAGATTTAATTTTTTCTATACAAAATAACTCATCCTTTAAAGATTCTCGTAAAACGTAACTATATATTGCAATTGCAATATTTTTCATTGATGCAGTTTTTTAGATCTTATTTTATTTCATGTAAAGATAAAGGCACGTTTACTATCTACAATCTCTACAAAATTTACTAATTCTGAAAATTTTTAATAATAAAAATATGTAAAGTAAAATTGTAAATAAAAACTAATTTGTTACCCACCGTGCTAATTAATATTATTTTCCGAACTCCGTTCTACGTTTTCCCAAACAACAACAATCTCATCTACGCAGATATCAATTTCACACTAAACAGATGAATTACCATTTCGTTTTTAACAAACGATAGATACAACCCCAGTTCATTTCAACAAATTTAACCCATTTCGTTTTAAAAAATATCGTATATTTTAACGAAAATTTAGTAATTTTAACTAAAAATCTATTAAAGCTTTGTCAAAGGGATCTAGTACATATTTTGCAAAGTTTTTAAATGAATTCATCTCCGTGTTTCACAGGGAAGTAAATAATTTTACATCTATCCGCAAAGGATTTTTTAATTAATTCTCAACCATTCAATTAGGCTTCAATTCACGTTGAGTTATCGCATTTTGGCCAGGCACGCAATCACGCAGACAAACTGAAGCACATGAAATCGAATTAAGGCTGAGCTAACTGTGCAAATTTCATTAATATTAATTTTCTCGGATATATTCTCACATATCTACAGACAGATACATTTCAGTATGTCGCCATTATCACCGCACAAAGCGAATAAATAAGTTGAAGGATGTTTTCTAGAAGTGCCCTTTTGTTATTTAGTCATACCTAGATACGGGGTGTTTCATAGCCCAAGCAACACATTTGGTCTCAGGAACAGATATTATAGAAACCGGAACTTTATAAAAGCAAATACTTCAAACCTAATAACTATTTTTTTAACTTAAAAAGATTAATAACTTTATGATGCTGAAAAAACTGTAGCAGTTACCTAGTTGCTACCTAAACTGACTACAACGAAGGTCCGCCACCTTGAAGTCATTTTTAAATTTAATGGAACTACCCAGCTACTATTTAAATAGCTTTTTATTTATTTAAAACCTTCTAGACTACATAAAATCATAAGTGTTACATATGGTTGAACTCGTATTGAAGAGAAAACTGAATATACAAGGTGATGTATTTAAAAAACCAAAGTGACTAATAATATCAGAGAAACGGCAAATCTAGCAACATTGCAAATGTCAAATAAGGAATCTCCGTTTCCCAAAATAGGCTTATCCCAAATTTTGTAGAATTCGGACTAGCAATTTACGAGATAATTGGCCGTTTCCAGACTTTTGGTCTACTCTGTATATAATTGATACATTTTTATATAACAACATATGAATATATTAAAGATTTTCTATTTTATACATAATTTTATATACTTATATAAAATAGTAAATAATATTCATATTAATATATAATTTCATGTAAACGTATATTTTAAAATTTTCTCATCAAAATATGATTTAACATAACTGGGTATAATTAGATAAAATTATATAAAAATAATGTTTGACAGTCCAATACCTCGAAAACAGTTTACATGACAACTATAAACAGTCGAAACTGATGCTTGTATTTCTTATAAAAAGACCATTTTTCCTCTCATTTCCGGTCACGTGACCCAAACACACTTTTTTTTTAAATGAAATAACTGGTATAATATTACATTTTGGTTATATCTTTCAAAACAAATTCAACAGTACCACACATCATGATTCTATTGTGCACTAACGATAATACGGGCCATTTATTTTTATTAAATTTATTAAAGCATGATTTTGCACTCCAATATTGGCTTCCAGTTTTCCTCACCTTTTATACAACCGTGTTTGCTATAAAATTAACTACATTGTTATATATTATAGTTAAAGATTATTAATGAGGGTGAATTACTTATACTGGCTTTACTCTTTATACCTAAGCAACCTGCTATTAAGGCCAGGAAAATTGTAGGCAACCAAACTTTTACTTTTAATATATATCATTAACCATCGATTGATACCATTATATTTAGGTATGTAAATTATGGAAATGATAATAAAAAAATAATTTAATAATTATTAAAAATAGCTATGCCAGGATATATAATGGTAACCAATGCAAAATTTGTTTATTGCTGAGTTATATTTCATAAAAAAATATCCGGTTTGTAAATGAGCGAAGGTTAAAATAAGTCGGGATATGGTATATATAGATTACCGTTATAGAACGGTTTCGTAAAGAATTCTTCCATAAGGAAATCTATGAACGTCAATGGAAATTTCTTTTAAATTCGTTGAAAAAACTATTTTACAGCCCCTAAACTTGTTTCTATTAAACTATCCTTGTATTAACCGATTCTGATTCACATTTGGTAAATTTTGGTTTCTTCAGATTTGATTGTCTGAATACCGTAGACCTGTCAAAAAAGATTAACAAATAACCATTGTATTTACTATTAGTGGCATTCCATTATCCATCTTCTTTTTTGCAGATTTTTATATATTTTTCGATAAAATAAAATAATTTTAGGATACTTATTTAAAATTTCCATTTTTATTCAATGGTAAATAGTTGCCATTTTCACTCATTAAAGTTACAGAAGCAACAATATTACATTATTTCATTGTTAAAAATTTTATCAGCTACGGATAAATGTGCAGAATTTCTTCAGCTGAAAAAGTCAACATTTACTTCCTTATTTTAATTCATAGAATTTCCATTTTCGATTTTTTTATACAATAGAGCCCTGAGGGTTTTAAAAATCGGCAGCATTGAATATTTTGTTCCCGTTCTGAGGTGCTCCACAAGTACAGGCTTTGAGTTGAGTATAATGTAAAGAATATATATTTCTTTTACAAAACAGAATTGCTTACTTTAAATCCTTTTAAATCTAAAATAAAAAAAAACACACATTGAAAACCTTGGTAAATATGATGGATGGACTTAGCAAATAGAAATAGATAAACTCAGTTCTGTTGTTGGTTACCAGATATTTGAAATGATTTATTTTATTGATAAATTAGTGTTACTCATTTTGAGACTCAATGCAAATAAACAATTTTAAAAACCTATAACCCAAATAAACAGTATAGTTGTCATTAGTAGAATATCATATTGATTATGAATTTACATACAAATACAATATAAATATCGCCATCATATTTGTAATTATAAGTAACTTAACGATACATTATGCCTTAGAACCGTAATATACTATCAATCATCATTTAAATACTTTTCCCTGGATATATTTAATTTTACTCAAAATAAACACTATTATTTCACCATAAAATAAATAATTATGCAACAAATGTCTTAAGTGAGACTATTTCACGAATTGGAATGTTATCGCATGAGAAAATAAAATGAGTTATTAAAGATATTTATTACAATTTAACTTTTATACATACTACTTTAATAATATACACCGTCGAATTTGTGGCCAGCAAAAAAAATTTTATACATTTTTTTGTCTAATTTTCAATAAGATTTTATCAACCACAATGTCGTTAGCTTCGATTTTTTCAATTTTTCAGAAAAATATGTAAGTAAATTATTTTTCGAATATCGCACTAGTAAAGTAATAGTATATTCTGTAACAAGGTTAGAATAAAAAAAAATCGATACGAGTGGAACATTCCGAGGACAAACGCTAGCAAACCACGAGTATCGAATTTTGTTATTCTAACCGAGTAACAGACTATATTTTCTACTCTACACGACCATAAATTTACTCGATTTTTCACTCTATTTTATTTGAATTAAAACTTGTTATTACGGCGCTGTCATTTACATCTGCCATTAACGCATCCATATGGCAATCGATATTGACGCATCCATGGCTATCGATATTATCTGAAAATCGATTATTCCACCATTTGCATGTGAGCATGTGATATTGATAGTTTTGACATCTATGGCTGTCAATATTGTTTAGAACAATTACGGAATATTCATTCCATCACCTCTTATGGAATGAAAATACATGCAAAACACATAAGAAGCAAGTGTGTCGGAATAAATATTCTATCTCAAGCGTGAGAATGTTTTCATGCTATTTTGCTGTTACGACAATTATTTAAAGTAATGTATAAGTTAAGTGCAGCAAATTTCCTGCAGTCACCTCATTTTACATAACATAATAAAACACTAGAAGCAGTTATGTTAATAATTACTTTCATTCGTAAGTTTTACACTAGTCGACACCTAATTCATTGGTATGTAAATCAGTGTATTTAAAGCATAAAATTAATTTGTCAAAGACATTAACTGATGAATTGAAATTTTAATAATGCGACAGATTCGAACGCAACAAGTCTGGGAAATATGGAAAAATAAATTTTTATTACAAAAACCGATACACGTCATATACGATATTTCTATTACGTCATAGTACTACAAACTATTCGAATTATTCTGAAATAAACTAACATAACAAGCAAGTGTTTCGGAATAAAAATTCTCATTCAAGAGTGAGAATGTTTATAATGTATTATTATTAGTCATGATTTTGGAATTAGCACATTCCACTAATGGTCGTGGAGAAAATACTTTACATACTAATATATAATTACCTTTAATTGATATTGAAGAATTATATACGGTATGACTGTCTAATTAGATGAACTGTTTAAGTTCGCTGGCTTGTTAATAATTTCTGAGCAATGGCAGGAAAAAATCAAGTCGTGATTTTTAAATTCATTGAATTTTTATTACACAATATAAAAGTTAAAAGAGTTCCATAAAAAAGTCAGTTCTTAACGCAACGCCGTTACACTTTACAATATGGCGTTGGCACACAGACGAAAATCACTTAAAAAGTTGATTATAACTATTTTTTTTTACTTAAATACAATCAAAAATTATGATGATGAGAGAATACTATAAGATATGTCTTTGTTGAATGTTGAAGAAAGAATATCTATATGATCTTATGTACTCAATGTTCTATGGAATAACTTTGAATTTTGGCCAATTAGGTTGAAGAACGAAACAATGCCCATGTAAAGGGTAATTGCATTTTAAAAATATGTCATTATTTGCTAAAATGAACCTTCTAATCCGAGTAATATAAACCATTTTTTCTTCAAGCGTCAAAAAAAATATAATAAAGATTACTTCAACTGTTAAAGAAATATTTCCTATTTAGCCAAATCAAAATAAATTACATAATAAACAGAGTAGGTTGATAATTTAATTGCCAGATGAGAAATTAATGTTTTGCGTTTTATGAAATCTTTGTTTTGAAGAGTTGCTTTAACAATTTGAAACTAAAATGTACCATTTTGTAAAGAGGAAAAATACTCAACACTAAATATCAAAATGATAGTTATAATAAATCATAGATCTCCTTTCGTTAATCCGTTGCTCTGGTTACTTTTTTGTACTAATAATAAAATGAATACTTTTTTGTACTAGTACAACAATTATTCTATTTCTATAAATATAAAAAACGATAAAAAAGAGAAAAATAATAGTAATTTTTAAAAGCATCCAAAGTTTTCGAGAGAATCATCGACCATGGGCCCCTCCTCTAAAAAGCACATATAGGTTCCAACTCCTTTACATACCTTTATTTAGTATGCATTTGTTGAGACCCATGCCAATTATAATAATTTTTCTATGTGCCGTTTTAGAAAACCTAATTTTGACATATACTTTTTTACGCTCTTTTACATCTTTCTGTATAGTTGTTCTAATGCCCCTAACATTAGTGTTAAATCAAAGAGAATCCAATGTTTGGAAACTTGAGTGCATCCCCAAATTTTGGGAAGTCGCTACCTTTCGATGGATTATTATGCACTTTCTTAGAATACTTCTAATTCGTTTAATGTAAAAGTATCAATTTTATATTATACTAATTATTATTTATATTATTCTACTTTTATATTATATTTATACAAAATTACCAGAAAAAGAGAGTTCCAGTAATAATAACAAACATACGTATGGGTATTGTTGTGCCAGGATTAGTATAAAACACCTTTAATTATAATAAATAAATAAACGATTAAAATGAAAAAGTAACTAATTTTCTCCTTTACTTAGTTAATTATAGCTCGACAAAAGTTTCCTTGGTATTTTATTTTACTTACTAGTGGTTTAAATTCAAACTTTAGACACTGTAAGTTATTTTATAAAAAAGGTAGTAGAAAAATGAAGTTTCACGAACGGAATCATTTTATTAATAAAAAACATAAATCGTTTATATCATCAAGCGCATATTTTATACACATAAATAATATTCCTGTAGATATAAAATAAAGGTCTCTTAATTAAATTTATTTTATCTATTGTTTACAATAAATATTTACCTGCATTCTATGTGAAATTAATTATTAGTTTGATAAAATACTGAAATTTAAATATTTCATCTTCAGTTATTGTTTAATCTTTTATTATTTATTTTGATATAAAATATATATAACAAAATACATTCTTTTTCCAAGAACCATATCAAAAACTGTGCTTCCAAAAATATTTCTTTGTATATTGAATTTTCATCACATAAAAAAAAACTACAAGAGACTGCCTTAGGAACTTTTAAGGGCTTTATTTTATCCGAAACGATTGTTCAATGGATGTTCTTTCAGGTGGAAAATAATGCGAAAGCTTTGTGTAACTTTGAATAGCTCTTTCTATTCTCAATATTCCTTAAATTTTAGCAACCAAAATTCAATGATCTACGCATTTCTAAAGAAAAATTACATTGTATATGAAAATAATTATCGAAAAGTTCTATGTAAAAAAAATAATCTTTACACATATATTCTTAAAATGTTTTCATTGGTCCAAATAACAAACAATTCCGAAATATATGTACGTATTAAAAAAAATTACTCTTGGAAAAAAGTGTACTTTCTGTCAACATATTCAAGAGGAAGTTTGACAAACATTATAATAAAAATTAAGATTTGTTTGATGCAGACCAAAGAAAAAATCAAAATTTTTCGAATATGTAGCTAGTTTATGAAGAAACATGTTCTATAATCCAAATTTAAATTTCATTTTGTATAAAAGTCAAATTTATTTTGCTGTTACATTAGAAAAAATAATTTTAAGTTTGATTTAAAATTGAGAAAATTATAAAGACCGTGTCAAATTTTGACAGCGCTCTTTTCAAATTTTGACTAAGGGTACACATCGTATTCAATTAAAAATTAAAGGTGACTTAATTGAGAATGAACATGTCTCTTATTTGTTTAATCTAAAATAACCTCAGTTTTATTACATAAACAATCGTGATTGTACATATAAATAAAAATCTTTGTATACGATACACTCATGAATGTGATAAAGTGAAGTGAATTTGCTGAAAAGCGCAGTTCAAAAACCACAAGCAACTGACATTTTTCGTTAGTGACTTATGTAAAACTATCGATGATAGATGATTGTTTCTATAAAATATTCTTATCTTAAAATTCCACGATATTCTAAAATTCTTTAAATATTTTTATGGCAATTATTTCTCCAATGTTCTTTGCTATAGTCAGAAATTGAAAATTTGAAATATAGACTGGATTTTTGATCATAAATATTTAAACCAATAATCTTCACTTTTTAAAAAAATTGGTTAATATTATAGATTTAGTCCATAAGGTACTATAATTGAGAAAAACTTATCATATTTACATGTTCGTTTAGTACTTTATACTGCAGATATAGATGTGCCTTTAATTAAAATAAGCTCGTAAGTGTTCACGTTATCTGATTACAAAATTTGTAAGGGCCTGACTAATATAGATAGCATTACAACCCGGATAATTTAAATTACCAATACCTGACTTTTTAATTTAATTTTTGTTTTTACATTTGTTTAAAATGAACCAACATTATCTTTATTTTAAAATGTATTACTGAAGATATTGCTCGAGACTCAATAATTAATATAATATAAGAAGTAACAGATTGATCAATTAGATAAAGTTAATTAATCTCATATTTTAAAAACGAACTAAAAAAATTAATCATACAAAGCTATTGAATATTTTGAAAATATTTCGAATAAAATATCAAAAATTATATCCCTAGCAGCATCGTCAGTAATATCAGTGATTCTATAAACCTTCTCTAATTATTTATTATATTTCTATTCAATGTAGTTTATTTTCTTTTTAATTCATCATCATGGTTTATCTTCATGAAGACTCAAGTTTAGCATTGATTTATTAGAAAGAAAATTAACATTAATAATAAAAATTTAAAGATTTACTTATTGTATAAGTAAAGAGAATCACCCTGTGCCCATTATATGGACTTCGACAGCTTATTCTGGAAAATCGGTAATTAGCTAAATGCAACTCTCCGAACCTTCCAATATTTTATTTTCCTTTCATTCTTCCAAACAATTAAGATAATAGCCATAAAAAAATCCGGGTCCAGACGAACAAAAAATTTACAAAATATCTTCTTAATACAATATCATCAAATATGAAATATCATCTGATTTTTAATCACTCTGTATCAAATATTTTTTATGCAGTAGCATAAATAGAGGTATAATATTTGAAGGATCACCAATTGAGAGAGTAAACAAATTTAAATATCTTGGAGTATGGCTCACTGAAGAATGGTCATCCGATTTGGAAGTGAAGTGCCGCATAGAGAATGCCCGTAGTCCATTTCTGAAATTTAAAAATGTTCTCACGAATGCAGACTTTAAGCTCAATCTTAGAGTGAGATTCATTGGGTGTTACATTTGGTCAGTAATGCTGTATGGGGTGGAGAGCTGGACTTTAAAGGTAGCCACAATAAACAAATTGGAAGCCTTTGAAATGTGGATATACCGCAGAGTGCTGAAAATCCCATGGACAGCACGAGTAACAAACGAGAATGTCCTCCGAAGAATCAACAAAGATCGCGAATTATTATTAACAATCAAAAGAAGAAAAACTGCGTATCTGGGGCATATAATGCGAAATTCAAAGTACCAACTACTACAACTGATTATTCAGGGTAAGATTGAGGGTAAAAGGGGAATAGGAAGAAAGAAGATGTCATGGCTGCGTAATATAAGGCAATGGACCGGATTACAAACAGTTGAGAGTCTAATACATACAGCCAGAGATCGAGACGAAATGAATTATGTGGTCGCAAACATTCACTAGTTGAATATGCATCAGAAGAAGAAGAAGAAGAAGTAGCATACAACTTGAAAAATTAGGATAGGGACATGTAAGCCATTTTTATTTATTTTTAACGGTTTGGCTGCTACATACATCTAAATAAAAAAAATATGATTTTCAGATGCTGTAGATCCTTTATTAATCAAAATAGAAATGAAGCGTGATACATCGTTGAAATTAGCTCGGTAAGAGGTTTATAAAAATGTAAAAACATACGGGGTATTCCATTTAAAAAAACACAGCTTTGGTCTGGCACTTCGTTTCAGTATCTGAATTTCAAGACTACCTACACTTTTTGTAAAAACTTTTTTTTCGTAACTTTAATAATAGCAGACTAATCTCGCATCGACGCACTAATGCCGCACCCTATATGTAAATACATAAAAAATTCTTGTCCTACTTAGTCCTGTCGCTGGTTTCTTAAAGATTTTTAGCTCAAAAGGAGATGATAAATTAAATTCAAGACGTCATTTGGGGTTTATTAATAATTAAAAGTTCAAGAGTTTCCACAGCACAAATTTAAAAAAGTTCCGTAAATACCTTAATAACCGATAAAGCACAGTTTTTTATTATGACGCTATCACGTAAATTTTAAACAAAACGGCATAAGTAAAATGCACTATCTAATTTACAAAGTTTCTTCTTAATATTTGTTGCTACTTTAAAAGGTTGAGAAGAGAGTATATTTATATAAATATATTTCCATTAACTGTTGACGATAGAATTCGATATATTTACGAGATGGTTTTCGGTCAACAGTTGATGATTGAGTAAGTGTTTCTATGTTAATGTCTTGAGAATTCGAATATAGCTACGTGACTTTCTTAAGGTTCTTTATGGCGGGATATGTTCTCGTCAATCAGAAGTTCAGAATAGCCTCATAACTAGGCAGGTTTAAGTGCGTTCTAACGATTAACTCGCAGGTGTTTTATTTTTATTTGCACAGTGGAAATTTCCATTGAAAATTG
Source organism: Hermaeophaga mercurialis (assembly GCA_951812935.1). Lineage (NCBI taxonomy): Eukaryota > Metazoa > Arthropoda > Insecta > Coleoptera > Chrysomelidae > Hermaeophaga > Hermaeophaga mercurialis. The sequence continues at coordinate 19,570,750 of OX638359.1, read as the reverse complement.
CACTATTGCCAAATACTACTTATAATAAATTGGTAACTTTGTCATTAGGAAGAAATTTTATAACCGATAAAATTTTCCTGATTAAAATTCGTGGGAATTTTTGCATTCACGGATTCTTTACGGTAGAAAATATGTTGCCCACGTATTTTATTTTTAATTATCTAACCCTAAAAAAAAGTCAATTGGTGCTGAATCAGGACTACGGGATGGGTGACTCATTAATTCGATATTTGTACTTTTTAAATGATCCTCTGTAGGGTATTCGTACACTTCGTACATTTTCACACAATTGAGGTTCAATCTCACCAATAACTCGAATTATTTCAGCATTTAATTCATGAATTGTTCGTGGATTGTTCCGATAGACAAGACTTTTAACGTAGCCCTAAAGAAAATAGTCCAATGGTGTTAAATCGCACGATCTTGCTGGCCAATTAACATCACTATTTTTTGAGATTACACGCTGAGGAAAAGTTTGATGCAATAAATTGATCGTATCACCAGTTGTATGACATGTTGCACCATCTTGTTGGAACCATTTATCTCTGATATCAATATTTTCAAACTCTGGCAATAAAAAATTCTCCATAATGCGATTTGTGGAATGTTTAATTGTTGTGAACGTCGTGTAATTGACATTCTTGGATCATCTTCAACATTCTCACGAACTGCATCAATATTCTCTTGTGAACGACTTGGACGATGACGAATTGGTATTTTTACATCCAACACTGAAGTATAAAAATAACTTAATTTACGAAAAACAATTTTATTTTAACGTCCATTTTCATAATAAAGCTGAATTATTTGGACACGTTGTTCTACGCTATATCTTTCCATTTTATAAATTGCCAACTATAGTAGATTTTAAATGTCAATGTCACTTGGAAATTCGAATGACAGATATAAGAATTATAACTTCACAAAAAATTGCGTCCCTAATGGAAAACCCTATATATATATATAGATGTGTTTTAAAATTCCGTTGTAGAATTTTTTCAGCATTACTGTTGACACGTTCTTGTTTTTTGAAAAATGAAGATATTCTACTCTTAGTTAAATCTCCAAGTTAAACACGGCCAATTTTATATTCTTGAAACCAACAATATACAGCGATTTTTTTGACTAAATTTCGGCACCAAATGCAACAATTAAATATTCAATACATTTTTGTTGTATTAAATCACAACGAAAATCATAATAAATCATAGCAGACTCGTAAACTTTAAGACTATATAGTAAACCAATCGATAAAGATTTTAACAATCGGAGAATCCTAGCAGATTTTGGTCAGATTGTAATGTATTGTTGCACAGGCGACGTTAATTTTAACGAGCAAAGGTGCCAGATTCTCGAATATATCCGACGTTCCTCGTATAAATTAAGCTCATGACTTTAGAAGGTTTAATACCTAGCAAGTAATATTTTCAGTATTTGTACCTATTAGGCTTAGATCTAATTAGATTATATATTTACTCTTGATATTATAAATCATCTTGCACCTACCAGTTTTTGTAATTAATAATACATCTGTAATTAGATTGTGTCATCTAAATTCAGTTACTTTATATGGAGCCATACCGTTTGGTTTATACGAATTTTAATTTTGAAGTAAATGACGCAGATCCATTAATTGGTGTATACGTAGGTAACAACAGGTGCATCGGTTTTGATAGATCTGCTATAAATTAAAGCTAATTCGTACAGAATCTATCTAGGAAATGTTCAAATTGAGAAATTGAAGCAGCATCCGGGAGGTGAAATTAGAGATTAAAATTAATTGCCTCGCTTTAATGAGAAAGGGGGGAATGTCACCTATATTAAATCATGTTGGAAACTTGAGATGAACAAGAAAAGTTTTACTAGAGGAATATCAGTGTAGTGAGTTATAGCCTAGCAAGTTATTTATTGTCAAAGTAACATAAGAAAATTATTGTAAAAAAATAAGAATTTTAATATGTAAACGTTTTCCAAAACTTTTTAAATAATCTTATGAGAACTGTGTCATTTTTTGGCATCGTCAAATAAGATTCAAGAAGTTGGGAGGCATTTCGCATACGCACTTAGTTTTGAATTATAATTTTTGTAACCAATTGTCTTCATTTTCTAAAACATTTGGTTAATATTATACGGAGTGGACCAAAAGTCTGGAACCGGCCAATTATCTCGTAAATTGTTAGTCCGAATTCTACAAAATTTGGGATAAGACTATTTTGGGATACGGAGATTCCAGATATGACATTTGCAATGTTGCTAGATTTGCTGTTTCTCTGATAATATTAGTCACTTTGGTTTCTTAAATACATCACCCTCTATATTCAGTCATTTTTGGAATCTTCTCTTCAATACGAGTTCAACCATATGTAACACTTATGATTTTATGTAGTCTAGAAGGTCTTAAATAAATGGAGAAATGTGGTAGACCCATTCTACCATCGATTCGGTTATCGTCAACTCACAAATGGAGCATATTTTGAATTGTTACGTTTTAATGTAGTTGAAAATAGTTGTATTATTAAAAAATTTATTGAGGCAATTAGGCGTTGCCAGACTTCTGTTTTATTTAAGACCTTCATAAAATCATAAGTGTTACATATGATTGAACTCGTATTGAAGAGAAAATTCCAAAAATGACTGAATATAGAGGGTGATGTATTTGAAAAACCAAAGTGACTAATAATATCAGAAAACGACAAATCTAGCAACATTGCAAATATCAAATCTGGAATCTCCGTATTCCAAAATAGGCTTATCCCGAATTTTGTAGAATTCAGACCAGCAATTTGCGAGATAATTGGCCGTTCCAGACTTTTGTTCCACTCTGTATATTTATTACAGAATCTAATAAAAGTAAACTTCCCTAATGTATTTGTTCGTTTAGTACTGTAGGCTAACGATATTATAGACGTCTGGTTTGGTTTGGTGATGGGAGAGATGGCATTGGGTAACCCGTTTGCCACGGAAATTTTGACATAAGTACAAGTACTACTCTTACCTAGACATCTAGTTTACTCCGTCGGAGGAAATCGATTACTCCATCTAAAATCTTCTTGTTACAGGTTAATAGATGTGATATATTTATAGGAAGATTTATGTTGTTGTCTATTAGTATTTTTAACAACTTTAAACGACTTTGATCATATTTCTGACACGCAAAAAATATATGATTCAAATCCGCAATTGATTGGTTATCACACGAACAAATATTTGTTTCGGCTAACCCTATTCTGTGGAGGTGTGCTTGAAACCTTGCATGATTTAGTTTGAGTCTTGTGATTGTTACAGCATAGGATCTGGATACTCTGTAATCATCAATATGTGGTATTCGTTTTGGTAAAGTTGGATGTATAAAAGTATAATGATTATTTGATTTTTGAGTATACTGTTGCCACTGTGTAGACCACAAGTTGTATGAATTTTTTTCCCTACATTAATAATATCTGAAATGTCACATTTTTTAGTTGTTTCTAATAGAGTTGTCGATTCTTTCGCTAGTTTGTCAGCCCTTTCGTTACCTGTTATACCGATGTGTCCCTTCACATTTTAGACGTCTCTTTGTTCCATTGTTCCAAAAAATCAAGTTACTGCTTTCTAATGCAGTTATGAAAATTTTGTATATTGGCTCCATTGTTCTGTTAAGAGTAGGTTTGTATTGAGCGTCAATGTTGTTTTGCGTAATGTCCCTTATCTGGTGGTTTTAATCTATAAGAATGTGGTCAAACTATCTGATTTTAAAAAGTCTAAGGGTCTGAACAATATAAATAGCATTACAATTCGAACAAAATATCTACCCTTAGTAATTATCCATTACATCTAATAAACAGGTTGATCAATAAAAAAGAGGAAATCTTTTTCCATTTATTAGGAATTTTGATTTTTACATTTGGCAAAAATTAACCTACATTATTCTTTACTGTAAAAGATATCACTGAGGATGTTGCTCGAGATAAAAGTTTTGATATTTTACTTGAAATATCTCTAAAATATGTAGTAGTACTATTAGATTCATTTAAGTTATTTTGGAAATATAAGATTAGTGGTTTATGTAATTTTGATTTATAAGGAACAGACATATCTGTATGAATTGGTTTTTGATAAATTGAATATTGAAGATTACAGTTTACTCTTTTAATAGTTATATTTAAAAAAATTATGGAATTGTTCAGTTTCAACGGTAAATTTTATTTTTGGATGTAAGTTATTAATTACATTGCAGAAAATATCTAAATTGTCTAGCATTATCTTCAAAACCAGCCAGACCATCATCAACATATCTATACCTAAACAATACATTTTTGAAAATATTTAAATTAAAAATGTTTTCTTCCAAATAATTTATTATAAAAACATTTACCAGAATTGGTGATATTGGAAAACCCATTGGTATTCCTTCATTTTGAATATAAAATGTATCATGAAAAACAAAGTAATTTTGACTACATAAATTAAACAAGTTTATTATTTCTATATATAAAAATTTGTTATTGTTTTTTTCTTTTAAGGGAGATATACCACTAATAACAAACGAAACTAATTTTGAGCTTTCTTTATGTATGGGTATTAATTTTTTGAATCAATTCTAAAGAATTTAAATTCAATATTTTGATATATAACGGTAATTAGTTAAATTATTATTGAGAATTTCTGCTAATATATTATTTGGTATATTGACATAGAAAACTGTAGTTGGTTTTGTATCTTTATGTAATTTAATCGTACCATATGGTGCTTAAGGATTGTTTTTATATTAGCCAAATCCTCAGAAATTTGGACATCAGATATAGTGAACACTTGCGATCTTATAAATTGAAACAACCAAATAAATCACATTACGAAAATTACCTCATTGATATTCAACACAAATCTGTACTTCACAAAGCAATGAAGACAAAAATTCTTTATATTTACCATAAGAAGCAGGACCTATATTTATAATGTATAGATTCCACAAAGTAATTTGTTGAATGATTGGTTTTCGTATATTCCGAGCCAAAGTTTGAATTGTTAAAGTGTTTTTAATATTTGATTTGAATTTAATCAACAATTAAAAGTCATTAGTCGCATTTTCACTCAAATACTGTTCTCGGGGAGATGTCAGAAGCAATCTTGGTTCAGAGGAATTCAAATAATTCGTACCAACTTCAGACAGTAGACTCGCCAAGGAAAAATCGTTTAAGCACGTAGGTATATAATGAAGAACTACAACTCAGTTCTATCCTTGTCCTATTTAGAAGTACTTAATGGTCAAAGTTATTCCTTTATTTCTTTATTCTATTTTTCAGTTGGATATTCTCTTCTTTAGCTTAGAGATAAAAATTGCTTCGAAACGATGGATAAATCATTTATTTTTTCCAGTGTACTATTGTGATGCTTTTGTCTATCTGTTGCCAACGATTTACCGCCGAGAGATATTTATTTTGTGTCTAATTCTAGGACGTCGATGAATATAAAAATCGACAGGCGCTTTTAAAATACGAGATTTCCGTAAAACGATAAAAAAATAGTTGCAATCATCTTGAATTCGTATGAAAATTGTTTTGTTTGCAATTCATTTTTTGGATGCCAATTATCCAGACTGCAACCCGCTGGCCACAATTTAATTGCAACCTTTTAATCATCGATTGTTTGGAGGCAACACAGGGTTTTAAATTGCTTCGCGGTAATTGCACATAGATTAGTATGGTCCTTGTTTGTTTGCGACAAATAATCTGGGCTCGATTTTATTTCCTAGTTATTCCAAAGTTTGTAATAGTGAATTTACCTGTAGGCAACGCGTTTTGAAATTATTCAAATCTAAATGAGAACATTGATTAAATAAAATTTAATTTGGTCCAGAAAACATCGCAAAAAAAAAAATTTTAAATTGAAATATACAACAACAATTATTAATAGACCTAGCATGACTTAATTGGGCCAACAGTTAACCAGAAAGGCTTAAAAAATAAGAATTATTACAAGTGAGCAATATCCTTAAATGTCATTAAAAGAATGATGACTCCATAAAAGAAAGCTACTTATAGACAGACCTAAGACGTAACACAGCAAAAGTTGAGAATATCTAAATAATAATTTATAAACGAATGATAGACGATTGGGCCAAAGAAGTTAAACTGAGATGCTACTTTGCTTTTTACATTGAAGAAGTAGTTAATTGCCCAAGAGAAATATTTATTTGCATTTGATGTTAAGTTTTTGACGCAGTTTTCCTACATGTATTATAAGTTAATTATCTTAAAAATTCATTTTCATTATTACAATTATTATATTAACCAGTCTAATAGGTAAAGATACACATTAAAATCACTCCATGAATTTGTATGATGTTAAGTAGTTATAACATCGTTTTAAAATTTGACTTTTGGACACTGACTTTAAAGATTCATTAAAACCGTAAGTCAGTTTACTTCTATGCTTAATAGTGGATATACAGGGTTGGGCATAAAGTATGGAAGTAAATAAATATATAGGGTTGGGATAAAATATGGAACCAAGTAAATATCTTTAAAACGAACGATATTTATGAAATTTTGCAAATAAGTATAATGGGGCAAAATGAAACTGATGTACATTTTTTTGTTAATAATATACTTCCGGTTTAACCCGAAATACCCTCAACTTTTTTAATTTAAATGGGACACCCTGTATATTTATGCAGATTTTGAAAAAGCTATATCAAGTTTATCAGTTACTAAAATATTAAAACGTTATAATTCAACAGGGATTGTCAAAAATATGCTAAAAACTGAAAGACTATTAGACAAAACATTGCCATTGAATTAGAAAAATCACCTAAAACCTCTAGCACACATTTAGCACTAATCCAAGATATAAGTGGACGTTCTGTAGGGGAGATATTGAAAAGAGAAAAGTACCATCCGTAAAAGATGCAACTGGTTCAGGAATTGTCAAATGACGATCTAATAACTAAAGGTATTGATCAAATGAGAATCTTCATTCGTGAAGACCATACCCAATATCCACAAAAATTGAATGTTGGGATAAGAATTGTAGAAAATAGGCTGATAGGCCCAATTTTTATTGTCGGAAGCTTGAATAATAACATTTATATCTACTGAATAACTAAATTATTCCTGTACTGCAACAGAATGGGCAGTTACCTCAAAATATTTGGTCACTGAGTGTTCATTACAACCTCATTAAAACGAATGATACAAGGATACATTTGTATCGTATTTATCCTCTTGTTGAGATGTATGTTACAAAATCATATGTGTTTTTAACCTTCAAAAAGAAACGAAGGACTTCTAAACGTTGGCATTTTAAAATAAAATATTTACTTTAAAAAGAGTCCTTTTCCTGCTACCCTCCACAATTAGAAGTAACAAAATTAATTTGTGTATTATAATATTATGTAACTACATCCCCCTATGCACTATTCTATCATATGAAACTATCCAGATTCAGCCTGAATATTTGTAGACATTCACGAACCCATGCGAGTGATAAAGAACGTCTTATGAAAGAGAGAGAAGGTGTTAATAATTTCGCATATGTACATTTAGGTACTTTCTGAACCTGTACTATACGATGTCTAGAATCTTTAACAAATACAAGGTAAGGTTCAGTTCATCCCCTCCATCATTCAGATTGAAGATGTAGTGCTGTACTTAAATAAATATTTTATTACTTTTGTAGTTTAGTTCTTGATTTTTTCTAACAACTTTATGCAATCCAAGTTTTATTTGTAAGTTTTTCTGTCAAACGATCTTAATCTCCCTCTAAATATTTCTTTAAACAATTTACGTAATTTTAAAGTAGGCGCTAACAAATTTAACAAGCCTTTCTTCGTTTAGTGGTAATTAATTTTCAAGGAGAGCAATATGAATGTTAATCGTATTCAAATTTATATTCGGCATCTCTTAAGGGTTTCGTTATACCACTCATTTATTAGGTTTCCTTTTGCTTCCGTTCGGATTTCGTTGTTTGCGAAATATCAAAGTAAATATTCATAACAAGGTAAATCAGCAATTTGTCGAGCCGTGGACCCTAAATTTACATACATATATGCACAACTTGCTTACTAAAATAACTAAGTTGCAGAGACGGGTTAATTTTATACTGGGACAATATACAGGGCTCAAATAAAAAACGCTTAAAATTTTGCTCTTATAAATTAACTACAAGTCAGACTCCTAAATTATATGTTGAGATTCTAAATAACAATTTAGAATTTTTGATTAGTGAAATAAATTCATAAAAATATAGAATTTAATAAATTCAATTAAATAGATTTATCAAATTAAAATTAAAATGTTATTAATACCAGAACAAAAAACGAAATGGAATACACAGATAAGATAACTAAATTTGATAGAATAACTAAGAAGAAATAAAATCTGGAAAAGAAAAAGTAGCGGACAAAGACGGACAAAACAGAATTGAAATATTATCTAATATAATGCTGAAGAAAATGGGTAAAAATATAGAAGATACGTATAGGAAATTTGATGAAAATTAAAAAGAAATGGATCAGAAATTAGGTGATATGAACAAGAAAATTGAAGATTCGAAAATAGTGAAAGTATAAATCGATAGGAAATTGAAGGTAATTGACTGTAGAATTATGAATAAAATTGATGAATATATTGAGAAAATGAAAGAATAAGTTGATGAAAAATTAAAATAACAAAGGAGAGATGGCAAAAATCAGAGAAATCGTTAATGGAAAATTAAAAAAATATTAGAGAAATTTGAAAGTCGTCTAAAGAATAAAACGTAAGAAATTAACAAGAGAACAGAAATAGAAAAAGTTAAATTAGTAGAAAAGGTGAAATAGTAAAGGAATGTAGAAAAATAAAGAAATGGTAGTCACTAATAATGAAAATACTAAAATTAGAAAAGAACGACGGAATTAGAAGGATTATAGATAATTCGCTATAGAGACTAGCATTATTATCTTAATTATATTAAAAAATCAAAATTCGCATATTAATTATAATGAACTAAAATGTTGGCCTATTACGGTGGTTTCTTTGGAGATAAATATTCATATGTTTGTATGGCAATTTATTTGAACTAAAAAAAATCAAATAAACATATTTATAAAATTTAAAAAGAAATATTATTAAAACCACAATAATATATTCCAAAGAAAAAATGCCCATTCCAATCGAAATTTCGATAAATATCTGAAATTCAAAATAAATGGCGATATTTCGAGAGAAGGTTATATTTGAAAATTTTCAGAAATTAATTAATGGAATTTTAACTTATAAGAGATAACTTATATTACAATTCTTTATTTTGACATTTACAGAATTTACAGAACGGAAATTCCAAATGCAAAATGTGATTTATAGTTAATATTTTCATCTATCCAGAGTAGAATTTCATTTTAGATGTGAACGAGATAGATATATAGGAATGAGTTTCCAGTTAAAAGTCAGGAATATAAACTATAAATCAAAGATCAAATAAACCTATCTCAAAATTCTACGATATTCTAAAACTCTTTAAAGATTCTTTTAACAATTGAATCGTCAGCTAAGTAAGATATTTGCAATAACCTGGAAGTTTATAATAAGTACATTTTAACATTCATATTTATAATGTATAGATTCCACAAAATAAGGGTAAAAACAATCGTTTAAATTATAGGTCGATATTTTAATATAAGCAGGTACAAAATGTGGAGATTTTCTGGACGAAAGTTACAAGAAGAGAATCTGAATCACAATTGTTTTATTTGAAGATATACAGAATACAAATACCCAATTTTAAATTGAAATCCCTAGTCACATGAGAGTTCCAGACATTCCAGAGCGGAAAATAAAAGTCCTAAATATAAAATACATGTTGAGATTTTATTATTTTGAATCCAAAATTTAGGAACTTTAAGATGCAATTTCAACTTAGAAGACAAATATCTGAATCACATATTTTTATGTTTAAATTGTAAGCTCAAATATCAAGTTCAAAATCAACAATTCGATAGTTCTCGCTTCAACATTTTCCCTAGTCTTAGAACCAAAAAACTTTAAAAAATGATAATATTAACATATCTACTAGGTATTAAATAATTTTTTTGAAATATTAAATTGCTGAATTAATATCTATTGTAATGATATTTGGTATATTTCAAAATTTGTTAATTTGTTTAAGTTGTTTTAATTTTTGTTAATTTATATATTTCTTGTTACTTATTAGATTGAGCAGTTTTTTGCGATCAAGCTGATTTGAGAATTTTTCTAATTTTATTATTACAATATGCTGCCTGCAACGTGGGAGACACAAGTATATCAATAAAATTGTTTTCAAGAAAAATACATTATAAAAAAAGAAAGTACCAAAAAGATTACATGGAATTAAAAACAGGAAAAAATATTGTTAAAGAAAGTATGAACAACATAAATGAAGAATAAGGAAATGCAGATGTAGAAGATTTCAAATTAGAATATCTGGAAAAAGGTAAACAAAAGGAAGAAGTAGAAGTATCAGGTAGTGTAGAAGATAGAAGATCAGAAAATACTTTAGAAGTACATTAAACAACTAAAATAGATTTGAAAGGAACAAATGAAAAAGGAGAATAAGAATAAAAAGAAGAGTAGACACGATGTAGAATTAATAAGGAACCAATATAGGCAAAGTAGAGACAGGTTTTTTTCAAAATTATAAGGAATAATAATGAACATGAGAAATGTATTGAAAAATGAATTAGAAGGGAAGTAAGATTGAATTATTAGAAGAAAATATGACGGCCAGCGAATATTTAATAGAACTACAAAGTAATATTAGTGAGGTTAGAAAAGATTTTACATATTTAGAAGAGAAAAACAAAAAGAAATGAGCTAAAATATGAATATTCAAATGAAAATAGACCAGAGGACCACTAAGAATGAAAGGTTAATGAAAGGAGAAATTATGATAGTAGAAGAAGAGACTGGAGTTAGAAAATAGATAGAAGAGAAAAGGAGAAATCACAACGATTCAATCTTGTGGAAAACATATTAATAGACACAATTAAAGAAAAGAAAAAGAAAATTGGAAAAAAGAACAAAAAGGAATCAGAGAAAGAACTAGAATAAATGAAAAATGAAAATGATGCTACAATCGATGTTTCCTTAATAATAAATTACCATGCAATGCAAATACCAACATGCATCAGTTGCATTCTAAAATATTTCTAAAAATTATAAAAAATATTACAAAGGAAAATCCGCTAATATTTTTTTAAATGATATAACCAGAGAGACCATTGCTCATAGATAATAAAGAGAAATATGAACAAATTTATGTAAATGAATAGAAAGAATTTAAAAACAAAGGTGCAATTTGAAAAAGGAGATATAGTAATGGTGAAAGTTTTACGAGTACCCAATTATCAAGAGAGTGTGTGCAATAAATTATACCATTTGAAGGTCCTCAAATAATCGAAATTAAAAATTGAACTAATAACTAAGTTTTAAGTGTTCCATGTGCCAAAAAGGCCCGAGGAATACTTTACATAGGTATCCCAAATTTATAAATTCTGAATTTATCATAATATTATAAAATATTAAAAAATGACCGAAAGTATCCAATTTAAAATTTTCTTTAAAAATATATTTTAGAATAATTCTCTTTAATTGTATATTTTGCGTTCTTCATTAAATCTAATAAATGTTTTTTTGTGATAAAGTTGATCTGATATCAAGTAGAGGATTGCCAAGTATTGTATGTTGTATATCGAAAGGTAAAAATAAACATTATTTAATAACTGTAATTATTTTTATTCTACTATATTCTTTAGTCAAAGTGATACTTTTCTTACATCATAAAGTTTATTATTTCTTTTTATTTCACATGTTAGATTTCTATTTTTTTTCCTAGGATAAACTTTCAATCTTGGCGCTTCGTGCTCTTATTTTTATTTTTTCCGTCTGTTATTTTCCCTTCAAAAATAGCCTTCGCCGCTCCTCATCCTATTTAATTCCTCATTCTCAGGTTTCAAACCTAATAAATATCAAATCAGCGAAGGGAATGAGATCCATAAGCACCAGATTTATTATTAAAGACTAGAAGACCCTGAGAACGAACTTTTATTTATCGTTTAGAGGATCAAATGCGACTCTGATTCCGATTCAGCTGGAGGACTTTCGGGACTACAGAGGAAATGATATATTTACTTGGGTAAAACGGGGATAATATGGGAAGGAACGTACAATTTTGGAAGTTATGGAAGCGTTAGGGAGGGTGCGGGAAGTTGCTTTATAAATCAGAAAAATCGTCAGAGTATTAAAGGTCCTGATTGTGATTTTAAAATGAGGAAGTCATGCATATAGAGATATATATGAATTATTTCTTTCTCAGTTCCTACCAGATATATCGTTTGCTATCTCATACGATTTTTTTAACCAATAATTAATCATTCCTATATACCTAATAATAATAATTTTAGTAAATATTTGAAATCAGTAAACTATAGTTGACCAGTAATTTACTTTTGTTGGGTTTCCAAATCCAAAACTAAAATATGGAATATTTTTATATCATAATGATTGTTTCTACCCTTGTGGAATGTATTCTTTGTAAATGTAAAAGATAAATTATACTTGTCTAAAATTTTTCTGGTTTTTCAAAGCTTATAAATGTTGACACAGTTGTTTCGCACTCTGGCAGATAAGGCTTAAGTGACAAGAAGCAAAAACTTGATATATTAGAAACATTTAAATTAAAAAAACAATTACGATATACTCGATATTATTTTAGAAAAAAAAAAGAATTTAGAAAATTTATAATACAAAATGATACATATCATTTCTATGTCTTAATTGACGATGCCAAAAGAAAATGAAGAATGTTACTGGTTAAAATATATATACTAAGAAATCAAGTGTGTGTGTGAAATGTCTGTCAGTTTCTTATGTCTTATCTGACGATGCAACAGAGCTTTGAAAATCCGTCGAAATTAAAGACAAATATAATTAATCTTTGACATATATTTTTTATATTTATAAGACCACTTACCTCCAATCGTTTCGGGTTAACTTCAATTCAAAAATTTTGCATACAAAAAAATGCCCTCAAATTGATCCCCTTTATGTAAAAATCATGCAAAAAATGTCTCTATTTAGTCGCTTGCTTTTCTTTTATTTACTTTACTTCTCTTTGAATTAAAACTAATATAAAAGTTTTCCATCGATTTTCAAATGAATCTAAATTACAAAAGTTTTAATGTCTAATAAGTATCGCTGAAATGTAGAATAATTTTGAAATAATTTAGTTAGACAAATATTTATTTGCTTAACGGAGCTTTTAAGGGGAAATTCATTGAAATATGTGCAGATTGCAAATGGAGATCCTTTTTTAGAAAGTTGTCACTCAAAAGGACCGGTTTTGTGCCATAATAATAAAAGAATTAATAAAAACTAGACAATGAACAACATTCTATGGGAGAAATTGATAGGTTTATCACCTTTTTGCCTGAAAAATTTAAAAACAACTAAACTCTAAAACAAAAAATGATTTCAGGAAAGACAATTATTTCTTTTTTGGCCAATCTGCTAGCATTCATTACATCTCTTATACTAAACTCACTCTCAGCAGGATTTTTACCCGCTGAGTAGTATAAAAAGTATCTCTTTCAGATAATGGATTTTACTGTATCCTTATTATTAAACATGGTACATCTATTTTTAATAAATATGAAGAAATATACTTCACCAAACATGTACAGCTGTTTTTTAAGAGAATTAAATGGATGACATCTATAGTGTAAAGTATCAAACTTCGATTTACCTTTAGACTACAGGCTAATAATAATTACTTATAAAGTGACCAACACAATCTAAATTAGATTAGAAATTTAAAATCAAATAGTTGTGTACATTATCTAATAAATTTAAATTGTAAGTTGAGAAAAAACATTACTTATGTACCATAAAACCTTTTACCTTTTATAAAAGAGAAGAATTGAATCTATATAGCAAGAAGCAAAACAAATATTGCAAAATTAACCATAAATTAAATAGAAAACTGTAGAAGAAAGAGAGTTAGTCCTTCCAGTCTCATTTCTCTCTGAAACTCTGAAACTTCAAAAAATTCCTGGATATAATCCAATAACCAAAAAACTACTTCAAAATTCCAAAGGGACAGCAGCTGTGCTAGTGACAACTCCATAAAATCTGAAGTTCATTGAAAATAAACAGACATTTATTTAAATTATTACATAAAATGGATTTGTTGACTTTCAGATAGGATGAAAGACGAAAACATCATAAACTACGCCCAAACATTTTGTAAACCTTGTTAACTCGGTAAAAAAAGACCTGTTCTCTTGCTTTCGGATAACCATGATCCTTATTTGTCGTTCGAAGTACTGGATTATTTCAAAGTTTTGTTATTCCGTTCACATTGTAGTCAGAAGTCACAACCACTTGACAGATCTGTTTACAGGCGTCTAAAAAAGTATTACAACAGAGCCCCATTGACAATATTCAGAATATTCCGGATTTCAGCACCCAATAAGAATATTTTTCCTGACTCTAAATTCAATAGATATTATGTGACAGATAGGCTAATAGCCAGCTCCCATGATGGTGCTTGTCTTTCAACAGCCGATGAGGGTGGAGTTGCTGTTCCATCGACTTCCTATTCAAGACCATCGGACAACTTATCTACTGTGAATAAAATTCCAATATCAGCCCCGTTCAAAGACACATCTCTTTCATCAACAAGTAAGAGTACTGCTCCATCGGCTTCTCATATAAGACCACCTGATGTTTACCTACTTTGACTAAATCTCAAATGCAAGTTCGCCATGTTATTCTGTAATTATAGATCAGATTCTTGCTACCAGGTCCCTATATTCAAGGACTTCTAGTACTGTATTTCAATCACCTTTTATTTTTGATGAAGTAGCAAATTTTGTACACGAAGAGGAACGATAACAAGACCTCAAGACACCAAAAAACGTATATCCTCCAGAATAGGGAATATTTCTCAATTTGACTCCTTAATCATCTTATATAATTATCCCCTTTATTTACCACATCTGAAGAGATAAGATCTTTTCCAAAAGCGGCGCCGCGTTTAGAGAATAAAAGAAATATCTGGAAACAAAAAGCACCGTATACACAGACTCCTAAATAAAAAAGAAAATTTTATAGAAATAAAAATAAAACAAACAGGAAAATAAACTTATAAAAGAAGTAAACAGACTAAAGATAAACCGAAAGCGGGAAAAAAGTAGACAAGAAGGCAAGTTCAAAAAAAAGCAAAAACCAAAGAAAAATGAAAAGAAAAAATCATTATTAATAGTAATAAAGACGATACAGTTAATTCAAATAAAAGTGACGACGTCAGCATGTTTGCTTGGAGTAAACTGAATCCTATTCTAATATTATTCTTGCTGAAGACTGGATTTGGTACTAACCATGTAAGTTATGGACCAAATGTGTAAAAAGAATATAATGTTTTTTGAATACCAAAATTGTACTTCTTCTTTGAGGAATCATTGATTCATGAGCCTGATTGTTGTAATTAAATTTCTGATTTTTAGTTTTTTGATAAAGCAATTATTACATTTCTCAAAGCAACAAAGTATCACCTTCCGCTCTAAATACACAAATAGCTATTCTAACGTCTTTTATAATTTTCTTATCAATATATATTAAAAAATAAAAAATGGAATTTAGTAATAAGCTATATAGTCAACCATTCCCAGTCTCCCCTACTGACAACTATGACAGTTTCCCTAACGTCAAGAATATTTTGGAAAACGTCTAAATATTTTTAAAACCTTTGACAAAGCTAGAAAAGAATGTAAATAGGAAGACACTAACAGTAGCAAAGTAGTAGTGAAATATAAAAATACAACGTAAACGAAGTGGTGTCAATATTATTCACGTTAATTAATATTTTTAAGCAGTTTTATGAAGTTTATCTTGGTAAATAAAGTTGTTAAACCTTCACAAATATATCAATGTATATAGAGTATGGAACTACTTTTTCAAAAACTAGAATAATTTGTGAATTTAAATCAACTAATACCAAAATACTAGAGATAAACATTTGACAACTCAACAATCACAGAATATTTAATTTGATAATTAAAATAAATTTAGAAGAAAAGAATCTGTATGTTGGAATATTTATTGATAAATAGCAAAAATTTACCATTGTTTGGAATGATAGTCCCTTTTATAAATTGAAATCACACCTAATAGATCAGTTACATTGTAAAATTGTGTAACTAATGACTATTACCAAGCCAAGTTTAAGACTAGGATTTTTTAAAATGAGACGTTCCACAACATTCTTAGCCCATTTATTTGATTAATACAACAGATATTCCGAAAAAATAACTCTGTTTCATTTTCATTGGCACGCCATGTATATATCCAGGGTATTTATGGGTATTTATTAAACATATAGAAAAATCCAAGAGGTTTTTGCTGGACTATTCTAAGAATATTTCGTCCTTTGATGATTTTTGAAAAGCATCTTTGTGTCGAAGATACAGGACGAAAAAGATTACGTCAATCACATTTTATAATAATAATAATAATAATAATAATAATAATAATAATAATAATAATAATAAAACGTTTATTATTCTCAATATCAGTACAGATAGGATACATTTTACAAATTTACAAATATTATTGAATAATGCTCTATAGGCATCATCTTCATCTAGATAGATGAAGCGCAGTTGACTATCATTACTTACAGTTATAAAACAATAAAAACATATTTAATTAATTATAAATAACAATAAATTAACACATTATGATTCAACAAAATATTTACACAAAATAGATTAATAAAAAAAACTTTGACAATTGAGCGAAAAAGAAGAAGAAGAAAAAGCAGAAGAGAAAGAAAGGAAGGAAAGAGAGAATTTTCGATAATTTAAAGCGATCAGAAGATGTTTCTTTGCCAAGGAGGATATGTTTAAATTTTTGAACCGTGGAGAAGTATTTTTAAATATTTTTTGGAAGTAGAAATTGAAGAGGCAAAATCAAATATACAATATTTATTAATATAAGATGGTACATGATAAGAAAAACATTTATAAAATAGTTCTTTCCGACGCTTTGGAATGGTAAGGAGAGTTTCCTTTTTTAAAGTTTTGATTATGGGTACGAATTCGTGAGCGAAAATTAAGTTTTTTATAAAGATACGACGGATTTTTAAATTTTACAATCTTGTAATACAATAAAAGAGAGTGCAGAAGACGTCTATCAAACATGTACATCCAATCAAGCTCTTTTAACTTCCGAGATGTTCTATTGCAACGAGGGATTCAACAATTAAATATGATATAGGAATTTTGTATACGTTCTTATCAGAAACGTCAAGAAATGGTCCATGAATATTGTCACATTAATTTAATTGCGACAAAAAATCAAGGAATCGCAAAGTAGCTTGTTGGTTTTTTGTCAATGTCAATGCCTATGGGGGTATAAAGATTTCAACATTGTACACCCTTTTCTTAAACAAATATTGACATGATTGCTAAAGTTCATCTTGTTATTAATTATCTGCCCTAAGTTTTTGACAGAGGATTCAAGGGGTATATCAGAATCATTTAAATTGAGTTTTAGGTTATCAGATATAGCAGTTCTTTTATTTTCAGAATAAAAAACAATCGAATTTGTTTTCAAATGATTCAGCTTAAGAGAATGATCAGTAGAAGATTAGAGGATTTTTTAAAGCGCTATTTATCCTGTGATTAGCAACATCTACTTCATCCGGTTTTTAATGAGTATGATATTTGAACATTATCTGAAAATTGATGGGTAATACAGAATTTCAAGCATTTAGTTATGTTTATAGTAAAAATAAATAGAAAGGGCCTTAAAATACTTCCTTGCGGAACGCCATATTTAATTTTTTTTTTGGATTTGATGATTCATTTGCATACTCAACTTTTTGATATCTTTCGCTAAGATATGACTTCACGACTAAGAAAGCATCATCATCAAAACGGGTAAATTTTAATATTTAAAATAAAAGCGTGTAATTAGGAACATCAAAAGCCTTTGTATAATCGAGAAGAACCAGCATAGTAGCTTTATTAGCACGGACCACTTCATTAATAACATCAGACAAGGCACAGCTAAAACCCTTCCGAAATCCTGATTGTTTGTCTGAAATTATTTGATATATTTGCAGGAAATGCTCTACTTGCATATACATTACTTTTTCTAACAAGAACTATTCAATATGACTGGATGCATGAATAAAGACAGAAAATACACGTCAAGCAACCAAGCGTCAAACATAAATTCGACAAATTCAATCAATCACGAGATGTATTCTAATGAAATCCACGTTTAACTAATTGTCTTGCTTGCTGTTTGTGTATCAAACAACCATTCGTAGTAAACGGAATGTTGTAAAAAGATAACAACGCATTTAAAAAGAGTTTTACTCAGTAAACCCAGTATATTACGCGATACTTTTATTTCGGCAACATTAATAATTTTAACAGTATTAAAATTGATTTTATTGACTTTTTTCACCCGAAACAAAGCAGCTTTTCAAAAATCATAAAAAGAACACAATATTCTTATAATAGTCCAGGGAATAGCCCCTTGATATTTTGCTGTATCTTTAAAAATTAAGTACTTTTTATCATAAAAAAATTACTCTTATTGCAAGCCGCTTAGAATAATGGTTTTCGAGAAAATTGAAGGTAAACAGTTTGCTAAATCCGTATAAGACAAATATAAAAGTTAATTTATTTATTTTTTAATGGGTTGCTCAAAGGATAATCAGCATAAATTTATGAAAATTGTGGCGAATTTAAATTAATTAAATAATCAAAATTTGATTAATTTATTAAATAAAGTTTATTGCTTCAAAAAATCACCAGATTTGTACTTCTGGGGCGACATAAAAGATTTGGATTACTCAGTGCACATTAATACTAAAGAGCAGGTACGACAACGCATCATTAACTACTCCAATCAAATTGTTATAACGCCAGAGATTTTCCACAGGGAACGCAGATCCTGGAGAAGAAGACTAGGAGTCTGTGTTGAAATGTATGGTGGCCGTATTGAACATTTACTGTAAATAAAAGTGTAAGGCTGATCTTATAAAAAATGGTAAAGACTTTCCATAACAGTAATTAAAGTTTTTCACTTTAATTTCTCACTCATTTATTATTAAAAATAATTTTTGCGCTTCTCTTATTTAACACGGTATTCTAAATTGAAGTAACCAACTGATTAATTCAAACACGCCATAATTTTACCTTTGTTATGGGAAAAGAGCAAAGTTTTTCAAAAATTAAACCCACGTTGTAAAAAAATAACTCCAAAAAAGTTATTCACAGACCAACCCCTATTCTTTCAAGAATTACGCTTTCCAGTTAAACAAATAACTTTTCGATACCACCACAAATTCAATGTCAGGTTGGATTTTTTTCTAATTATATCTCATTTTTTAAGTTGATGATTTCAAAAAAACCTTTTTTAAATTCATCCTTTTAACGCCCCTAACTCCCTTAATATGCATTTAACGTCCTATACTACTATATACAAGGAGTACTATCACCCCCCCCCCCCCCCGAATTTTTTACACCATTTCAATGACACCCGATATACAAATCCTACGATAGTTTCTGAAAAAATTAAAAATCATTTACAATAATTGAAAAACTGGCTCAAGAGATGAAAAAGTTTTCACTCTGACTACAAGAAAAACTGTCGGTCCACAAGTTACCATTAATAATGTGAAATATCTGAGATTGCTTCTTAATAAAGTAAATTATATTTTGAATAGAAACAACTAGATTTAAAACTAAAAATTATTTATGCACCTGCTTCTAAACAAAAAGTCTCTTTTAAATCAAAATCCGTACGTTATAAAGGCTGTTTTATTATATTCGGCACACAGTCATGTTAAGACTGATCAACATACGATTACTGTGTAGCAATAAAGCGCAAAACGTTGCCAAATCATGCTTAGTAGTTGAATCCTATGCAGAAATAAAATTACACAGCCTGTATAACATATGGATTTTGATTTAAAAGAGACATTTTGTTTAGAAGCAGGTGCATAAATAATTTTTAGTTTTAAATCTAGTTGTTTCTATTCAAAATATAACTTACTTTATTAAGAAGCAATCTCAGATATTTCACATTATGGTACGTTTCCAATCATTAATTCTACAAATTTCTGTACAAAGTATTAAAACAACTATTCACTTACTAATTTATAGTAGAGCGAAAATACTAAATGTGCAGAATGTCCAATTAAGCATATAATATATTAAAAAATAAATAAGGGAAACATTTGTGTAGCAAAAAGCTCTCTTTGTAATGAAGTTTTCATGTAAAGCATTATCACGCGATGGGGAGACATTATTCCATAATTATAATTATTCCATTATTTTTGTGTTTTATTCAGGACCTGCACCATTAAATAAAATGTAGATCTAAATATATTTATTCGCTTGAACTAGAGCTGTTGAATGTACAAAATGGAAGTAGGTAAATGATCCAAATTATCTTTACTGCACATTAGAATGATGACAAGTGTGGTACCGTTGAATTTGCTTTTGAAAAATATGACCAAAAATGTAACATTATATCAGGGGTCCTATTTAAAAAAAATTGTTGTGGTCACGTGACCGGAAATGAGAGGAAAAACTGAAGTCTTTATATAATATATACAAACATCAGTTTCGACTGTTTATAGTTGCTAAATTTCATACTTGTCATGTGAACAGTTTTTGAGATATATAACTGTCAAGACGTTGTGGGACACCCTGTATATTTTGTGAGAGATTTTGTATTTTAGATACTGTTCTTAACCATTTTTTGACATAATGCAAGCTTATGCTAAAATTCATTAAACTGGTCTCATGTTTAAAAAAAGTTTGTCCTACATACACTACTTTCTTTCTTTTAGAAATATGAAACTTAAATCTCAAAAATTCATCACGTTTTTAAAAAAAGAATTACTGACTGCAGGTTGCAATACATATGATCAAAGGAAACCCAAAATTTAAATTGTTGTGGTATGATTTTAAGTTTGTATTGATCATCAATGTTACCACATTTGTGCCCAATGGAGAACCTTCTTTTTCTTGAAATACATATATCTGAATTAATTATTACTTTTTCAGACAACAAACAATATGAAATGAACAGAGAGTTAAATTTATCATAGTGGTCTCATGAATAAAAAAAGTATGCCACTTCTTCCTTTTTAAAAATATCGAACCACATTTTTAAAAAAGAATTAGTGATTGCAAGTCGAAATATATTTGAATTTATTATAATTTTTTCTGACAATACTATTAGATGAGCAGAAAACTAAATGCACGCAATTAAAATTCATGCGTTGCACTTTTATTATGCGTCAGGCATAATTTATTTACAACTAAGCATTGATCCATTTGATCCGCTTGTCTCGCTGTCGAATTACATTCGCGGACTTTTCAGAATAAATTGCAGCTTTCTTCTTGGGTGTCCTATTTGTTTTTCGTTTAGGAAACATTAAATTTCATGAAGAAATAGATATCATTCATGAATACTGATAAGATACTTTGTAAATACGTCTCCAACCTCACTCACAGAATCAGCTTTTTAAATAATTTACAATATCGGTTTCTTATAGATGAATAATGGATTTTTAGCTTAGTTTGTTATAACAGGAATATATGTAATGACTGTATATTATGTTATTTTTTATTTCATAATTTATAATAACGCAACATAAGAACTATTGGTACTATTCTGAAATAGTAGAATGGAATTCCATCTTTTCTATGATTTTTACTTCTTTTTTGTGAATATTTTTTTGAAACAACTATAGCAGTTTCACATACTCAATATTGATGATCTAAAATCCTGACATAATAATTAGCAGCGTTCTCAGACAGATTAATGTATGCTCCGAAGAATTAGACAGACACCGAGACAACGATAATTAATGAATGAATTATGAAACTTAAATAATAAGGTTCGTAGAAGGGAGTAAAAAAGTAATTGTTTTGGGACGACCTAAAGGGAAACCGAAAGCAAAAATTGGAGAATTCAACAGAAAAAAGGCCAAATCGGAAACGGAGGACCCGTTAGTGTTTCCTGGGGGGTGTTGAACGTCAGAAAATATGGGCGAAGATATAAGAATATATTTGAAAATTCCAATGGTTTGCTACCACGTAATTTCCTTTTGAATTATTTATTCTTTTTGGCTCTAGATCAGGACCGGATTTTCGGTTGTGTGTATTCACCGACATAAAAGTATCAAACTTCTAAAATAAAAAACTAAAACTAAAGAATTATTTTGTGAAAATTTACTGGGAAGGTGATAAGTTACGAACAATTTCCACCT
Source organism: Hermaeophaga mercurialis (assembly GCA_951812935.1). Lineage (NCBI taxonomy): Eukaryota > Metazoa > Arthropoda > Insecta > Coleoptera > Chrysomelidae > Hermaeophaga > Hermaeophaga mercurialis. Next base: position 19,548,454 of record OX638359.1, on the reverse strand, counting down.
TTTATAATTTTCACAGCTCATAAATAATACTAATAGGAGAGGAAAGACTATATTTCACTGTTTAATATTTTTTTGGAAAGAGGAATATTTTAAAATATTACAAATCACTATCCAGTCCTTTTAAATCCACTGATACAAAAGTATATAATACTAAAATTGTACTTTTTCGTCAAATTTATTTTAGATTTGGTTAGGTCAGGTTAGGTTAGGTTAGATTTTTCTTACAATTATATTCTGGCATAGCCATGTTAAGAATTCAAATGTTATTCTACTACGTACAATTCGGCAACGTTGCAATAGTAGGTATTCCAATTTCTGTTGAAAGGGAATTCTCATATTTAGTGATTAACAAAGAAAAGTAAACGTTGCAAAACCGTGCTTAGTATCTGAATCCTGTGCACGGAATAAAATTACACAATCTGTATGTTAGTCTAAATATGTAAATAGCTTCATCTTTTTTAAATCTCACTTAAGTGCCTCATTAAAAATAAATGTTTTGTGTTTCTTCCTTTACTTACTTAAAGTTGACTCAATTATTTTCTGAGCCTTTGCTCTATCGCTCTTTAATGTAATAAATTGTATTTGCCTCCTAAAGAAAGTGTTCCCAAGTTTTCCTTCTCTAACTACATTCATTCTCATTGGCATCTTTTTATTGCATATATTCCTTACGTTTTTCAATTTTTTAATTCCTTCGTAATTTCTTTAAGTTGTTATATTTCATTTTTCTATGTCATCTTTACGTCCTTAGGTGTCTATTTTGTAACTTTTTAGTTAAAAATAACCCAGAGATATAATTTAAAAGGAGGTTATAATGAGTAATATGACAGTTACAACCTCCTTTTAAATTATATAATAATAAAATAAATTAGAAAGAAAATTATACTGATTTTTTGTACATCTTGGACTCTTATCTAACGACTACATCAAAACATATAATACTACAATTCATAAAATATTTAAAACAGACATATTTTTGCACATTATGCAGGGCGTCTGTGAAAATAATGCACATATTTATGGATGCGGTTTAAAAAGGTATGCAGAATAAAAATATCTAAAAAAATGTATTCTAAAGTCAGTTTTTTTCAAAGAAATAAATATTAGTATTTTAGATCTATGCAAATATTGATCTAAAAGCAACTAAAGCAACAGCGGCAACTCAGTCAAGTATCAAAATTGGTTTTTTAAACTTTCTAAAAATACGTTTTTCCACCTTGATATTTAGAATGGTAGATTACAGGGGATGTAGAAGAGTGAAAATGTATTCTAGGCAATTATTACATGATCCGAACGAGATCTATAACTTTCTTTTTAACTACTTTACCCAAGCATAAACTTACAGCGACTAACGATTCGAATCATCTCCAAACTAACACAATTCCTTGGTTACATGACACATATTTTTATTAAACATGTGGGGTGTTGCCACGTATAAATTTATAAATTCTCGAGTAAATCTTTAAAGTAAATTTTTGTGTAAACTAATGATGTTAGGAAAAAAATTTATTAGATTATTTTGTTGCAAATGACAAGTTCTATATACCATTTAAAAATATGCATAATTTTCGTAAACACCCTTGTATAACTATTTTTACTTTTTTGTAATTCATTTGAAGACCATTTTTATCAAATAAAATTACTGGACCTAATAAAATAGACCTATATTTTCTTAAATTAATAATCGTTTCACCGACCGTGAAAAAGCTTTCGCTCCACGAAACAAGGAAATAAATTCCTTAATGGTAATTTAATAGAAAAACAATGAAAATGTTACTTTGTACAAAAGTTAAGTGGCAAATTTTCTTTGTTATTTGCTTCTCTTTTCGCTGTGTGTCATTTATTTTAAACTTTGAGTTTATATTTCAATTGAAAGCAGCTACTAAAACGAAGATAAAAGATAATAAATTTCAGACACACAATTAAGAATATAATAGAGTTTCCTGGCTGGGCAATCTGATGTACTCGTTGTCATTGTGTAGAGAAAATTCGTAACTCGTGTATAGGTAGTTTAAGAACTTTGTAAACAGAAGTAGAACAATTGTGAACTTCGTACTATGTCGCTGGTAACATTTTCACATGGATAACGGTCTGATTTTTGAAATACAAAATTCATGTATGTAAAGCCAAACTTTTGTAAATTCCTATACAGATTTACCACCATAACTGAGTGACATATAAAATGGGTCAAACTCCTTTACACTTTAGGCTGATTTACAAGGTGTTATTTTATAAGAGTATAGATGAACGGAGCTAGTTGTCACAGAATATTTCATATTAACACGTACACGTACAGAAACCTACTCCACAAAATTTCTAGAGCGTAGATTTCAGTCAGTTTCTGAAACAGTTTTTGTATGGCGTGGACAAAAATTTTTGGATATCGAATTATTATGGCATCCTGTAGTTCTGTGAAATTAAGAGATAAGAACAATCGTTTATTTTAGTCTAGAACATATGGTCTCAAGAGGTGAGGATAAAATTAAGATTACTGTTAACCTAAAAGAACTGTCATAATCGAAGATCAATGAAAACACCCTGCATACGAGAAATGTAAATGTTTTAAAATAAAAACTGCGATTAGTTTATAAAACATATTTCATAAAAACAAGTACAGTGCAAAACCCAACAATCCAACAGAAATCGAGTCATATTACGAAATTTAGAGGAAAGGGTTGGCGATTCTAGCTCTTTCTAAAAATGTGTGATATGCGCGAAGTTATAATGAGAAAGTATTCAGACGACAAAGAGGGTAGTATACGCTTGAGTAAATTGTACAGTCAGTCAGATGCAATAGAATTGACCAGTGCAGTTAAGTATACTTGTTTATCTGACTGGCCTAATCCCTTTTGCTACCGCGCATCGAAAGGTTTCATATTCGGAGCAAAATTTGCCAAATAATACAAAGTGTCAAGTAGTATATAAAGTTTTGCGCGAATTTGCTGAAAGGAACAGGTCATGTTGAAAAATTACTATTAGCAAAACGAGCTTTTGTACAACAAATAGGAGTCTAGTTCCAAAGACTGCTAAAGGCAGTTTAACACCAAGAGTCAGTCGAAATTTGGCAACTCCAAGGGAGTCGAGGCAAAAAACTAGTTTTCTTTATTAAAGTAAAAACATCTCAAGAGTTTTTTTGTATTTGGCAGTACTAGTTATTTTTGGGAAACAGAACAACAGTGGAATTCTTCCATTCCTGTGGAAAAAGAATATCGCAAATTTCCTTCAGTAACGCTACAATTCAGGAAGCCGACCAATTTCGGTTTTTTAATAAGTTAAAGCAATATTAACCGTTATTTACTTGAACTGGTAAATTTTCTCTTAATGAACAACGTTATCAGTAAAGATTAAGTTCTCCTCATCTAAAGGAACAGCAGAGAAGAACAGGTCTGGCCTGAGGTTGAAAGTTTTAACACAAGAAGTAGTTTTATATTGTTTATTGCTTATAGTTCGAGGAATGAACATCACAGTAAAGTTACTAAAAGAACCATTTACTTCAAAAATCTGTCAGAACGAAAATCAAATACCGTTCTTCTCATCCATTTCCGTAAATTTGTATTTTATTTTTGGATCAACCCCCATTTAGTTATTTGTTTATTAGCTAGATTTTTTATTAATGAAGTTGCTTGTAACTTATCATTTCACCCAGAGAATCTCATTTTGAGCAATTTGACGTATTTATGTATTGAGAATAGAAAGAACAAACAAATGAATTTTATCAAAAATATATTTATTGCTTTTCAAAATATTCGCCTTTAAGCTTTATATACTTTTGCATGCGATTGAACCATCCTTCAAAGCACTTTGTCCAGTCAAAAGATGATGAGTCTAAAACATGGTTTTTGAAGGCCTCAACCGCTACTTCGGACGATGAAAATGGTTGTCCACGCAGTTTATCTTTAATTTGTGGGAACAAGAAGAAGTCATTAGGTGTCAAGTCGGGGGTGTGAAGTGGATGACCCATCAATTCGATCTTTTGGGTGTCCAAATACTCGCTTGATTCACTTGTGTGTGTGAACTCGCATTGTCGTGATGCAAAATGATTCGTCGTTTTGGATTGGATTCTCTCAATTTACCATACCATATTAATCTAATGTGAACTTGAAAGTACTTTTTTGTCGGGAATGACTGCTTATAATTAGCTGGAAATTGTGAAGAGATTCAATACCATCAACTTATTTCAAAAACTACTCAGACAGCATATTTTAAGTAAATACCCCAACTTCTTTATATTTTTCAATTAACACCTTATATGCATTATTTTTTAGGTTTCTATCACTGTATTCTTTACTTTTAATTTTCCATCAAGCAGGATATTCACGATATAATGTAATAATTCGATAATAAATTCACGGTCTTCATTACGCTTCGCCATGGTGACGTTATACTCTAATGAACTATCTATATAAATATTATTCAATCTTATCCCTACACGCACAGACATTGCAATATTGCGCAATTAATTTCAAACAAGCACAATTTTCTTTCAATACTTGCGCGATTGACACAATATTCTTCTCAGGCGCAAAATAATATTGAGCAAACTCCAATATTGTGCAATATAACTGAGCGTATAGGGGGAGGCTTTAGCAAGACTCAAATAATCCGTAATATCGAGGTGCATAGATACGCCGAAATCGGAATAATAAATGAGATTTTTTGTCGTCTCATTTTCCCTTCAATGAATAACTAAATTATTTACTGACCAGCTTGAAATTTTTAAATTTTGAATATTTTTTGTTATTTTCAGGAAATTTTCTCTTAGCCCCTCGAGCAAATCTCGACTTTTGAATACCTAATAAATGTTTATACGTACTTAACACGATTTCCCTACTTGACCGTATGAAACTGGTACATTTTTGATTATGATTTGATTACAGATAATTATTTTTAATTTTCTACGGGCGCATTACTATACCGTTTTTTAGTATTTTCCTCTACAATACTCCTTCGTAAAGGAAGAAAAGGGAAATACTTCGTTAATATTAATTTTACTGCTTTCGGACGATACGCATCGTTTTTTTACAATTTTTAGATTTTTGACACTTTCTCCTTCATTAATATCTACTATTGGTTTAAAATACTGACCACATTTATATATAACGGTTTAAAGTCGCCGTTGTCAAAAAGGTTTACGACTGCGTTCTCGTAAATAATTTTGTTACTTCGATTTATATTAGAATTAAAATTAATGAAACCATTTTTAACGTTATTGCTAAGGTATTTCGACAAGCAAACCATAAAAATATTATTAAATGCGATATGTAGCTGATGCATTGAAGTGTATTAAAATATACTATGCTAAAAGCTTTTAAGGATTTTTTTTATATTTTTTATTCTCAATTATTTTATTCACGTCATCTACGATTATTTCTATAAAGTGGCAGCAGCACACTTTTATATAATTGATATGGGTGAAGATATATTTAAAAGACCATTCAATTGATGTATTGCAAAACCCACTTTTCTATTTAAAAATGTTATCGCGCTCACAGAGATAACGTTAAAAATAAAAATTATATGGTGATAATTAAAGAAATTTGAATTATTTACAAAATTCCGGAATGTGTCGATTTCACTGAAATGAGAACCTAAAAATTCAATGAATATGAAAAAATTGAATAATATTTCCGGTATTCTTAACTAATTTTTTTTACTAATATTTCCAAAATATGCTCTACACTCGTTTCCTAAAATCTTGTTTGTATCTAAATTTCTGACAGAGACTGAGATTTTAAACAATCGGCTAGTTTTTTTAAGTTAATATCAAATTATTATTAATTATTAAAAATCAGATGGGATTTCAAATTTTTTATCTTATATTCCTTAAACAAATATTTTATATGTGAGAAATAAATAACAAAATATTTTTGTGTCCAAACATTATTTAAATACATTTTTATATTTATAGGAATAATCAGTTTTCAGAAACCATGAACAAAAATGGCTTATTAATTTTGACTCATATTTTCTGATAATTCAAAAATAGGCAATAACAAACTAATTATTTATTTAACAGTATCAACATGGGTATTATGGTCAGTGGCGCATGTCCACAAAAATCTGAAATTCGCGCACATGTCTAAATAAAATCAACTTTAAGGTCTGCTTAGCGGGTTTTTTTTTTATAATATTTTACTTTCACATTCCACAATTTGTTGTAGAAGTGGAAGATATAAAAACTAAACTATATTATAATTTATAAAGAATTGAAACACTTATTTTTCAAAGACAGTATTTACTGCATTATTAAAGGAGACTTATCGATCTCATAGTACGTTAACATTATTATTATATATATATATATATATATATATATATATATATGTGTGTATATTAATGTTTTATATTATTTTTTAGATGCCTAGAACTAAACTTACAAGAGCAAAGAAGAATGCTGATGAAAAAGAATTTGATAAAAAGCAGTTGTTAGCACATTTAGTAAAAATAAGTAAGTACTGTTTTTTTAATTCCTTCGAAGTTGCTGAGAAAATATAAAACTTGTTTCTAACATTATTAGGATGTGGAGAAAGTATGTATTAATTATTTACGTTATCTAAAAACATTTAAATATTATTTGAATAAACCGTTAATATTTTTAGAGGATAAGTTTTTAGAAGAAATAGAGTTAGCTCATAAAATAACTGTAGATCAGTTCTTGGAAATGAGTACTGAATTTCAATCAAAGATAAATCCTCAGCATTTTGATATGACCATTGGGGAACTGGTATGTTTTCTTTGTATTTTTTTTTTATTTATATGAGTACAGGGGTGAATGTATATTTGAAATATCTTTTGTTTAAGAAAAAAATTGATTTAAAAAATTCAACATTTAATATGACAGCCGGCAGTAAAACTAGTGTATTGAATAAAATTAAGAAAGGTACAATTCCCTCTAGAAGTTCATCATTTGATGAAGGTGAGTGAACCATTTTTTAATCTTTTATGCCAGACTAATTACTAATAAAATGTCTGCAGTCTAACTCGCTAATTATTAAAAGGGTTGGTGTGCTGCTTGCTTGAAATTGGACCATGTTATAATTAAAATTACCGAAATAATCGAACACATACATTTTTGTTACATTTGTATGTGCTAAGCTTTTACATTTCCAGTCCATAAGAGCTTGTTAAAAATGAAACAAAAAAATTACAATTTTCGCAGCTTAAAAATTAAACCTTCATAAACCGTCATAGTTAAAAAGAACAATAATTTATATTTAAATAATGTAATAGGGCCTTAACTTCTAAATAATCTGATTAGTATTCTCTGTCTTTGTTTCCTAAAGATGCATTTTTTCCGTTTAAGAGATTTATAGAGTGCAACCAAAAATTACTTTGGCATTTAAAAGACAAGTTTTATTAAAGTGATGTACAATACAATAGTTTATTGAAATATGTGAAAAGACGTTAAAAATATTTATTGTAGAAGAAACTTAAAATATTTTAAATTTTCAATGTTTACAATTCTATTTGGCGTATTAAATGCTTCTGTACTTTATCATTCTAAGTATGCTCTTATCTTATTATTTTGTACATCATTTATGTTTGTCTTAACATTCATAATTGTCATTCATGTAATATTGGTTTTGATATTTTTGTACTATGCTCTCAGGTTCCTTAACCTCTTCAACTTTAGTTGATAGACAATCACGCTCCAAAACGCGTCAGAATCTAGTGACTACCAAGAAAAGGAAAACATCCAGGTCTCTTTCAAGAACTAGTGAAACTTCAAGATCTAGGTTTGTTACACCAGTAGGACAGAGGCACGCGCCTGGGTATTTTGGAACAGTTACCCCTAAGGTAAACATTTATTTATTAATAATTTACTTTTTCGCCAATAACCCTCATGGTTGGTAAGTTAATTAACTTAAAAAATATATACTTTTTCATGGATTTTGACAATAAAAGGAAAGCAAAACCATTTATTGAATAAAAAAGTTGTAAATTTTCAAATGTCACAAGAAAAGTTCTGAGGACTCTGAAGCATCATTTCCAAGATACAATATAATGTTTTTGTAAAATTACAGATGTTGAAACCTTATACAGAAAGTAAATTCCCACAATTAATAACTTGAATTAAATACTTGAAAAATAAATCATATTTAGTACACAGTTTTCCCATAAACCAAAAGAAATATTTTTTGTTTAATTTATAAAAACGGCTACGTTATATTTCAAAATGAATTTTGATAATTTAAACTTATGTAATTTGATGACTACCAGTGTGGCGCTAGATTATGTTACGTTTCTACTTTTGTACACCAAAATTTTTGTGTTATTTAATTAACTGTTTGGATAAAAGATACTATTACAAAACAAATCCACCTGAAACTAAATTGACACAGTGACAACCAGAATGATAAAGAATATCATGACATAAACAGTAACTCAAGCGTCAAGTTGGAAGGCATTTAGTGAACAAATACTATAATCTGAACCATTTCAGTATACCGAACGTGTCATCTAAATATATTTTTTATACAAAATTATTATAATGATAATTTTTCATAAAAATACATTTTACGTCATGTTTTCTAATCAAAATTGCCAAAAAGTGTCGACAAAAAAGTTAACACTCAGTTTCATCATCTGGCATTGTTAATATAGCCTCTTCCGGTATCAAAATATTAAATAAAATAATAATCCTTGTCAAAAATTATGTCTATGTGCAAATTTTGGTAAAAATTTATTAATATATTGTGAAATTATTACTATTATATAAAAAAACATTTCAACTTTAACACTCTATATCTTTGTCATAGTACATTTTATTAATACTTAATTGGTCCCTATATTTGGGCACTGCACCTGCACTTACACTTTCTTTCAATATTGATGACTTGGACTATATTTTCAGATAATAACGCACCGAAAAAGAAAATCCATTGGATAAAATTGTAATAGTGTCTACCTGATTGATATGCTATAATTAACATTTTATTACTTCGAAAGTGCCTTCACGATGTTTTAAATGTTCTTTTTTTCGTGATCGCCAGATTATTTACTTCCTTTCCGTTACTTACACATATGTCTTTTTTCATCATTAAATAACCTAAAAATTAGTTGTAAGATCATTTTCCTTTCAGTGCAATCCCAGTACTCCGCAATCAGTTATGAGACATCCCAAGAGGGGTGAAATGGCGTTGTCTTTCCAAGGAAGTCCTCTGCTAGTACATGGGCCATCAGATGATAAAGCCGTTATTAATGTCCCTCTAAGAGACGGAACCATTGTCGGCCTGCTACCACATGATGGTTTAAGACTATCTCAAATTCCAGCATTGGATGAAAATATTGTAAAGCAATTAGAAACATTGCAGCATAATCTTAATTTGATTATAAATTCGGCAAAAACGGATTAATTCATTTTTATTGTTTTTGGTATTTGTTTTTATTCAAAACTAGCGGTACAGAAAAAGATGAGTTTTATAAACACCAATTGAACTTCAACAAATATTTTAATTTTTGGTAGAGTTTAATTATATTGTACTGCTTTTTGTGTTATTCTATTAAGTACACCTAAATTTATAATCCATGTTTTACAATATTATTTGAAAAACGTCAACACATAATGGTGTATAATAGCTGATTTTCAATATTTTACAATATTTTATTTTAACTAAATGTAATTATTTTATGTCTTTTAACCGCATACAACAGACCTTTGGCCACATATCTTACTAAAAAATTTTGCCTATACATTTGAATCCTAAATATTCGATAAATTAATTTAAAAATAAGGTGCCAGATGGGCTAAGGTTATAATGATATTTCGTTGAACGTTTTACGTTATGAATTTTATTTGACTGGAGAAAATATATGTTTGATGAATTTCATTTCTGATGGTTTGTCGGTTTTATCTAATACGTTTCTGATGAGTTATAATTATGAATCTTTATATTTTGATACATTGTGGGCACCCAATACCTCTATGTACTACCTAACCTATTAGTCTATTTTATTAAAAATATTTTTGATAAGCCTAGCGAACTACTACTAAAATTTTACTAAATGTTAAATGTGAATATTTTTAGTTTGAAGACTAGTAATTTAAGTACTGTAAAAAATGTATTGCTAGCTTGCTAAATGAATGGTTTTAGTACTGCTATTATTATTTAATTTATCTACTATATTTTGCTTTTTTATAATCTTGTTTTTTTAATTGTTCAATATATTTGTATTCTAAAAGGTATCAAAATCTTGGAAATCTTTGATTTAACTAGTGGACGACTCTGCATTTATAAACCAGAGCAAATTTTTAAGTCCATTAAGGGACAACGGTGTCTTAAACTATTATCAAACCTTACTGCTCTCAAAATACCTGATATCTCGTCAAAGACTTGCGTTTTATTGGTGACAGTTAAAAACAATAAAGTTATATACAAATTTATTACACTACGGATCTATTATTATAGTATTTGGTAAACGATTTATTGAAACAACAGTCTTTAAACAGCCCGGTGCTATATTTTATTTGGTGACGGCATTCATTTTTTCGTTGGTGACAATGAATATAGAGTATCGCCGTATTTTGAAACCCTTTAGTTTAAAATAATTAGTTAAAAAATATAGATAAAAAGTAGGCATCATTAACAACACGTATTACCAATCACCAAGGGTATGTTGTCATAAATAAGAAGGGTAAAGTACGATATTGAAAATTATACGGTTGCTCAAAAGTTTTAACTTTATTTAAAAAAAGAGTTTGTGAGTACTCGTACTATTACGTTATTAAATAGCTATTTGTGTGTTAAGAGCGGAAAGTAGTACTTTGTCGCTTTGAGACAGAAAGTAGCAATCTGCCGAAAGCGACAAAATACTACCCTCGAATTGCACACATCACGATCACATTATTTTAAGAAATAGAGATAATTTCAGGAAATCATGTATAATCGGTTTTTATTAAACGTCAATTATCGCTATTTTTACAATGTAACTAAACTTTTAGTATGTAGATGGCACTAGAAATTTTGATATTTTATATCAGTCACAAAGAGTACTTCTTATTAATTAAAATACATATAAAATGGTTGATGATATGATGGTCAAATATATACTTACATTGGAAAACATGAAAAAAATTAAGCTCATTAAATAAATACCATTCATTTGCCTGTTGATATGTTTAATTTCGTCATAAACAAGGCAAATTCATATCATACGACTGTGTTCCAGTTTGTGATAAAATACTTATTTTCTGCTGATAAAATGAAAGTGAGTACGTTTTAAGTTAGGTTATATTAAAATTCCTATAAAATAAGTGATATACAAACTACTGTCTATGTACATTGTACAGTTGTATAGGTAATTAAAATTGGGCGAGCGTTTTTAATATTTTGTCGCTCGAGAGCGACAAAACTGTCATTTGACGTCACTCCTCGGAAAACGTCAATTTTGAAGTGACCTATCGAAGCGCTAAAGCCTACTTTCCATAGTGATCGTAGAAAAAAAATATTTTCGCTCTTGTGTGTAACATAATGTCGCTATAAGTTAATTTGAAATGGTTCGCAACTATAAATCAAAAACAAATAAAAATGTTCCTTCTGCTGATGTTCTGTTTAGGGCTGCTATGGTAGTTAAAAATAATGAACACCCGATTTCAATGAGAATAGCTGCTAACAATTGTACTATCTAATACAGAAGTTTAGCAAAAGACTCCTAAAAAGTTACTAATAATGACCTTGTCAATGATATTTCCACTACTGTGAAAATGGGTTACGAAAAATTAAAACAAATTTTTAAGCTATGAAGTGTAGAGGAATTACTTGGAAAAAACATCTGATATAAATTTTGGTGTAACTTCCAGAGAAATCAGAAAGCTTGCCTTTGACTATGGAAAAGCTTTGCACAAATCAATGTCATAAAGTGAGATACGCTAACGGTTGATCCTGATTGAAGATGGTAGGCTTCCATGGTCAGAGTTAATCTGAGGATTATTGTTTCCGAAGGTAACTATTATTAAATTGTCATGTGTTCTAATTTTAATAGAATATCATATCATATTGATATTTTTACTTGTACTGTTCGAGAAGTGTTACTTTAAATTTATTTCAGTATCCGTATTGTATTGTTATACATTATTGAATTTTTACATTAGATTTACTTTAAATTTATATTCATGTCTTATCTTTCAATTTTAATTGTGAATTCTATTTTTAGTTTACTGCTTTGTTCATTCTAAAGGTGTTTTTGTATATTGTTCTGTAGTGGGAGTTAATCTGTTGGGCAATAAAGTTCTATAATAATAATAATTATAATTATAATAGTTACAAAAATAACCAAACGCACAAAAAAAATTGTGATCCGAAAAAACATACTGTTTTTTGTGCCAGCTAATTCCTCTCAGCCCTATGGTACAATATTGTGTTAAGCCACTGGATAATTAAAATTAATTAGGAAAATAATTTAATTGATCCGGAATTAGTTTAAACTGGGAGTATCGTATATGGTTCAGCCTTTTAATGAAACTACTTTCTAAACTTTTCGACGTTTCGATCTATTATTAAACCATCATCAGGACACTAAGAAGATATAATTTTCTTAATTTTTTTAAATAATAATAAAATACATGGAAGACAAATATGAAGCAATACGAAAAATGTTAAACAACAATAGAAGTCACGAAAAAGGTAATAAATTTAGAATAATACAAAATGAATACATAAAATAAATTAAGAAACTACAATGGTATTACTATCAAATATATAAAATACTGTAAGATTATGTAAGTAATCCATATTAGAATTCAAATGTTAAAACAACCAAATTTTAAATAAGGTCTAAAAATTTAAAAAAAGATATATCTCCCTTTTAGTGACCTGACGATGATTTTATAATAAACCGTAAAGTTGACAAGTTTAGAAAGTAGTTTAATTAGAAGCGTAATTCATACACCCACCATACTCCAGCTTAAAATTAACTACACTTAATTTCAAGTTTGTTTCTCTCTCCTGGGGAAATATATGTAATAAAAGTGTATTTTTTTACTTGTTAAGCGAAATATAAGAAGACCAGTGCCGAAACTTTGCCGAATATCCGACTAAAAGGTATTCAATTTGAGGGGAGAAAAATGTTGACTGCTGTAGTCAGCACTAACTTGTCATTAGGTAGAAGTTGTGCACAAAGAAAAACATTTGTTTGACGTTAATAAAATTTATTAGAACCAAATAAATTTAGATTCGAATAGGTTCAATTCAGAAGCTTATTTCGTTGAATTTTAAGTTGAGTCCCAATCTATAATTGTTTTTTAAAATATTAATTTAAGGTAATACATTTGGTTTAAAAATATATGTATTTATATCAAATAACTATATTTTGTGTAATCAAATATAGTCTGTTTAGTTTTTTTAACTAAAATAAATGTTTTTTTGTTCTCAAATAAATTTTTTATTGCATATACTTTTTGTACTAGTTTCAAATAATAAATAAAGTTGGCAGCAACTATAGTGGAGTTTCTGTTATACTTAGTAATTGGTTATGAATTATTTGTAATACTAATGAGTAAAGTAAGTACTATAGTAAAAATAGTAATTTTGCATATTTCAGTGAAATGTAGTATTTTTATTTATTTTAAATTATTTATTGAGCTCGATAGGTAGTTTTTGTACAAGCGTAGAACATTTTAAACAATCTTGTTAAATAGCATATAATGGACTAACATTTGTTTAACTGAAATAAAAATTGTTTGAGCTAAATAAATTTTAGTTAAATAAAATATTTTTGTTCTCGTTTATAATATTTTTTTTTGTAAATTTTCTTCTCTCCACCGAAGACCATTATAAAAGGTTCCATCAAACCTACAATTTTAAATTTTAAACAGAACGCCCTGTATATTGTACGTACTATAAATAAAAACATATGTCTTTCATGAATAATATTTTTCATTCCATTTCATGCTGAAGCATGTGAGTAATGTAAGCTTATTTTAAATATACTCATACCAAAATTAATTAACATACATTTCTCTTGTCCAACAATTTCTCTCATACCTTTAACGACCATTTCTTCTGCGTAATTGATCCTTTCTCATTTGGTTTCTCATCTGAACAATAATGAAAATTGTGCCTATTACGAAATTATTTCTGTCAGATTTAATTTTATCAGTTCATTTATTGTTATTTTCCAATTAACAGTGTTTGAAGTAAAGTAGTGTTGGAAAAAATAATAAAGCCTATTGGCGATTTCAAGTACCGATGAGGACGCTCGCGTATGTAAACAAATATGACGGTTTACGAATACTCTGTGTAGCATCGTTATTGGTGTTATTTGGTATTTTGTATTTGGGCTTTTTAACTGTTTTGTAATTTGTTTAGACAATTTTAACGATGAGTGACGTTTTTGTTTCGTTGGCTTCGGTTTTTTCGTACCTTGAATGCAGTGTGGATTCTAAATGCACTGAAGAAAGGGAAGAAAATTTGAATGCTAAGCATGTAATTTTAATTGGAAAAATATCCGAAACAAGTGGTCTTAATGGTAATCCCCATGAAATAAAGGGAACTTTTGTAAGACTATACAATGATGTTATTGATTTTTATTTGTGCTTTTAATATAAAAAATAACAAGATAATTCATACTAAATTACCTACCGTAAATGATAACTATAATGCTTTATATTTTTTATTTACTTACTTTCTGCACGATAATCTTCATTTCTAAAACCTTCTCCCAAGCCTTTCTTTTATCTATTTCTTCCTCCTTTCCAAATATATTTAATACTTTCACTTGAATTCCACTATTTTCTTTGGAAAAATAGAAAACTTGTATATTTCTGTTCTTACTTTTTTTGAGTGACATCCATATTGGAATATTTCCCAATTTTTGGAAACAGAATTTTCTTATTCTAATTCAAAAATCAGGACCGATGATATAAGAAATTATAGAACCGTCTGCATTCAGTCTGAGTTACCAAAATTACTAGATTGCCATATATCCAGAAAGATAAGTTGGGTTCATGAAAGGTAAATCTACTTCTACCAATTTAATACTTTATAAAAAATTTATGTTAAATACGTTCGAGAAGCTAGCACAGGTTGAAGTAATATATATCGATTTTACCAGGGCATTCGACCGGGTTAACCATTCACTTTCATTAGCAAAATTGAATGCAATAGGCTTTGATGATTTTATTCTGAAATAGCTTTCTGAAAAATCGTACCCAATGTGTACGTTTTTGTGGGTTCTATATCTATATCTACGTCAATTCTGTTTAACCTGTTTGTTAGTGATATTCCAGATGTTATAACTAACTCGGAAATTTTATTCTTTACAGATGATCTCAAATTATTTAAGTCTATAGTCAATATTTATGACACAGTTCTACTGCAAAGGGATTTGGATAACCTTTCAAATTGGTGCAATGTAAATATTTTAAAACTTAACCCAGCTAAATGTAATCAAATTTCATTTTTTATAAACAACAACCCTATTTCAACATCTTATATGCTTGATATGCTGAATGTAGTGGAAAGCATGAAAGACATAGGTGTGGTTTTCATTCAGTTAAAATAAAACTCTCTACTATTATTTGGTAAGATCAAATGTTGAATATAATTCTATAGTATGGAATCCTTTTAGAATTACTGATGTTGATTCGATAGAACATGTTCAACTAAAATTTTTGCGTTAGGCAGCGTTCAAGTTGGGATTGATTATAGGTACATAGCAATACAATAATTTATTTATTATTAAATTTAAATACCCTCGTACATCGCAGATTTGAAATGTCTCTAACATTTTTACCTAAAGTAATTAATGGTTCAATTAGTTGTCTTGACTTGCTAGCACTTATTAATTTAAATGCTAATGTTCGTATAACAAGAGTAAATGAAATATTTAATATTCCATTCCATCAGACGGATTACGGAAAAAATGAAACCATTACGAGAGTTTTTTTTTACTGTAATATTTTTAAGATTTTTAAACTGTGATTTGTCTTTTTATTAATTTGATTTTAGGTTAATGTAATACTGTTAGTATATTTTTCTTTATGTATATCCACACAAACCGTCATTTTGTATGAAAATGGTATAGTCGTTAAATAAATAAAATGTAAAGACCAAAGCGTCGGTATTAAAAAATCAGATTTGTGTTTTTTTTAACCCATTTCAACAACCTTTCACCCTTAAATAGTAATAGGATCCAATTCATCTAAAAGGGTTTTCAATTTTTTATTGAACAGTATAATTGTAAATTTGCTTTATTGGTTTTTTTACTAAATTAAAATTAAAATAAACTAAACAGATAAACAGCACGGCACTGATTTAATAATTGAATTACATCTTCTTCAACCATCTCTTGCACCATTTGACTCGAACACGTTTTTGACTCGTTAAATTTTGCGGTATTCATCGAGAATACAAATTTTCTTACACTTAAGTGTTCATTAAAAATTTGATTTCATATCGATGTCCAAACAAGATTGAATTTTCACACATGATGATCTATCATTATAATTTCTGTTATAGTATCAATATTTTCTCCGTTTTTGAATTTGTTGGTCACGAAATTCGCCACTAAGACTGTTCAGACCAATTTTAAATTCTTGATTCCACCGAAAAACAGTTGTTGTTGTTGTTGTTGTTGGAGCCTCCTAGCCAAAAGTAATTTTTAGATGGTTCAAATATTCTTTTTCACTTTTCTTGAATCGAAAATAAAATTACTACTCGCAAATGGGCGGTTTAAATATATAGGTAATTTCTTCTTGATTCGTTACTTTAAAATTAAATTGTACACAATCGGTTCACTATATTCAAATTCTGTATCTAATGAAATACTACTTTCCTTGACAACAATGAATTTCGTTTGATTGTTGGCAAACACACATACCGCCATCTGATAAATATTCATGAGGCAAATTTCAGATACTAAGTTCAATAAATAATATAATTTATGCATCACTCAAGAGTATTTAAGGTCACAAAATACAATTAATATCGAGCTTCATAAGCGAAATTGTTTCCGGTACGTGCTTATTAATTTTATATGAATTTTGTTGATAATTGAAAATAATAGAGAGATTTCATTTTTCACACAATAAATGTGTATATATATAGGATTTTTAATACAAATCCCGTTACACGTCAGGAGTGACGTACCTCTTTCGTCATAGTACTGCCAACTATTTAAAATTTCCCTAACTAAGATAAATCATACGAAACATCACGAAAATTCACGAGGACTCATGAACGTAGTCACAGTACTAAAAAACCGAAAAAGTAATGGTAATTATTTTGATAATTTTAGAATTATTTCAATTATATTGGCTTATATACGTCTTATTCTTTATAATATAAAGTTTATAAATCATTATTATATGTTTAGTACTCAAAAAACCATAATTTACATTAAATAATTTTGAAATTTTCTACGCCCATGAGACTCGTATTTATGATGAAGAAATGACATTGTAGCGATTGGCATGCCTTGATGCGACGTTGTCGAGTATTTAGATTGAAATATTTCAACGATTTCTGACGTCCGGCCGTCAACCAGTTGTGTGTTTTCACCACGTTTTCGGTAATTTTATAATATTGTCTTTATTTTTTTGCTTTGCTAGATAGTTAACTTATAAAAAAAACTGTTTTTTTCAAATCAAACATAGTGTGAATAAGCTGATTATTGACGTTTATTTCTACAAAATGCCAAAAAAACTAAATAGTCGTTGTAAAGAGCTTGTATATTCATTAATACAGTACTTTGAACGGGAGCGTGATAATAATGGGCCACTATTACCCTTAACTACATTTTTGAAACTTCCTACATTCCTCGACAATTTAGACAAGCCGACAACACTGCAGGGTCGTGATCTCATAATTGATATATGACGTGCAACGGGATTTGTATTAAAAATCCTATATTTAAAAATTAAAAAAATGAGATACTGTTCTAATATTCGTTATATTATAATAAGGTATAAAAAATTGTATGAAAATCTACTAGATAGAATTTTATAAAAACTTTGTGGTTTGTCATAAATTAATTTTCTTTTATTGTATTATTATTACCTTTTCCAAATATCGTCTTTATACAGAGATATGTTTTCTGTACTACCAACGGCGAGTACAGTTTTTATATAAACATAAAACCCAAATTTTACGATTGCAGCTCGCGGAAACGTTTATTTAGTTCTTGCTTCATTACTCAACTGAGCATTGCTGCTTGAGTACTATTTTTCAGATAGTTCTTCCATGTTTAAGAGGAAACTTATGAATTCTAACTGCTTCCAATGTGGCTGACAGGGTCTTAACAACATAGAAAAACTATACATTGTTGGTTGGACTTTATTATAGACTCTTTTAAAAATTATAGACTCACAAATGTTTTCCATTACGTGAACATTTTTTGAGACAAATACCTATATACAATAAATAATACCAGTCAATGTTATTTTTTATTTTTAATTAATGATATTCCTTGGTAGCTATATTAGCTTTTAAGAGTGAGTTTGTATTTGGAATGAGATTTCCAGAAACAATAAACCAGTATAATATTAATTAACTTGCGAATTATGACAAACCCTACAGAAAATGAAAGCACATAAAGTAATAACAAAGTATAATATCATCATGTAAATTTAATTATGTTGTCTTTTATTCGACCCTTTCTAAAAATTTCAAAATCCCACTTTTCTGACGACCTAAATTTTTAGCCATTATTTCAATCTTCCACAAAAATGTAATGTTGGTTTTCCGCAAAGTAGAAAAGAGTGTCATATTAAAGTTGCAAAAGAAAAAAGTGTATCATTGAATATAAATATAAATATAAATCAAGAAAGGACCAAGCTCTAAATTTTCGTAAAAGTAAGGGAAAAATGAGAAAACTTTTCTCATCTTAAAATATTTATTTATATTTAGCTCTGGCGTTTCGAATATACTGAGGTCCGACCGGGACTTTCTTAAATCCCAAGGGAAGTGTGTCATTTCTTCTAATATTCATAACATACATCAAGAAAAAATTATTTATAATACTGCTTTTTTTTCTAAGCAAAATATTATCCCATATACCATAATGAAATAATGTTTTATTTCTGTAATTATAATACATTACGAAAATAACTTCTTGTTATACATAGGAGATAAATTTTAATATTTATTACTTCCAAGAAAATTTTAGATAAATAATATAATTTTTTATTCCGAATATTGATTAACTCTCTTTACCTATATATATTTTTATTTTGTTGTATATTTTTATATGCTTTTAACGCCCCTGTATTTATTTCTTATTAATTTTAATTTAAACTTTAACCTACTCAAATATCATATTTTTGTTGTTTTGGAAAGAATTCAAATATTTGTTGTATGAGCAGAAATATATTTTTATTTTTAATTCCAGATGACATGCATACATCTTTTTTACCTTTTATCAATGCACGTAATCCATTCCATATCTAGTTGTTAAAATCCGGCAGGTTGCCCAGACCTAAACCGCACAGATCAAAATTGTTTTCGCGCTCTTCTACGTGAGCTGCGCCATCGCTCTGAATACTATTGCGTCAACGAGTCGCAACCCGAGTATTCCAAGCAACAACTGGTCCGCGTGCTCTAACTGAAATTCCAGAACGAAGCACCTTTTCTTCAACGATGCCACATCGCTCTGTTTATCCTCGATAAACGAGGTGTTTTCCTTTAGACCGTCGACGTACAAAAAGTTAGATCAATTCTTTCACTTTTCAAGGTTTATATGAATAGCATCTTTAAAAGTTTATTTTTGTGAATAATCATAGATAAGGTCCCCTAAAGGATTAAAATAGATTCTCCACGACCATTAGTGGAATGTGTTTATTCGACAATCATTTTTAATTCTTCTTCTTAAAGTGCCATGCAGATTCCTGCTTAGGCGTCCATCGTTTCTCTCATCATATGATTCTATTGATTGCAGCATTTTGTAGTGGGTGTAAGTCCCGTATTCCTGTCCATTGTCGTATGTTTCGTAGCCAGGATAGTTTTCTTCTACCTATTCCTCTTTTTCCTCCTTCTATTATACCCTGGAGAATAAAACGTTGGAAATGATAACGTTCTCCACGCAGTATTTGCCAAGGTAGCCAGTTTTTCTTCTTTTGATGTTTTCGATAAGTTCACGGTCTACCAAACCAGCTCTTCTCAGTATGTCCTCGTTCGTTACATGATCAACCCACGATACTCTCAGCATCCATCGCAGGGTCCACATCTCGAAGGCCTCAACTTTGTTGATAATTGCTGTTTTCAATGTCCATGCCTCGACTCCGTACAAGAGAACGGACCAGACGTAGCACTTTACCATCCTATATCTGAGACTGAGATTCAAGTTTTTGTCTGTCAGAAATTTTCTAAGTCTTAAGAACGTTGTTCGAGCTTGCTCGATTGTGCATTTTATTTCCTGATCTGGGTCCCATTTTTGGTTGATCATGCATCCCAAGTATTTAAATTGAGTGACTTATTCAATGCTCTCTCCATTTATGGATATTGTGGTATTTGAAGTATCGTTTCTACTAATGGCCATACATTTGGTTTTACGGATGTTAATTTTCAGGCCCAATCTTTGACTTTCTTCATTGACCTTATCTAGTAGAGTTTGTAGATGATTTGCACTATCCGCTAATATCACGGTATTATCCGCATATCGAATTTTGTTGATGGGAATTCCGTTTACTTTAATGCCCATGGGACTGTCGGAGATTGACTCGGTGAAAGCTCTTTCCACATACAAGTTAAACAACATCGGAGACAAGATGCACCCCTGGCGGGCGCCCTTTTTTATTTCAGTTGTTCCTGCATTTTGGATTCGGATTACAAGTGATGGAATGAATATTCCGTAATTATTCCAAACAATATCGACTGCCAAGGATGTCAAAACTGTCAGTGTCGGATGTAAATGGCGGCGCCGTAATAACAAATTTTAGTGTAAATAAAATAGTGAGTGAAAAATCGAATGAATTTCTGGTCGTGTAGAAAATATAGTCTGTTACTCGGTTAGAATAACAATTTTTTTTTCATTCTAAATTTGTTACAGTATATACTATTATGTAATATAATATGTTAATTAATAACAAATTAATAATAATTCATTAATAATTCCACCGGGCCTGATGAAACGCGAGTGGAAATGAAGGGATTTCCATCAAGTCCCTAAAGAAGGTCTGTGTTTTCAAAATAGTCAAACTGTAATGGCGTCAAATTTTTTATTCTACTGAAGATATAAATTATATTCAGATAATTTTTTGGATATAAGAATTACTATTATACGAGCGAAGGAAATGCAGTAATAATGAATTATAGAGAAATTGTAATAAAAAATAAGTTAAAGAATCAATTAAAAAATGAATGGGTCTTAATAGTGTATCAGAAAGAACTCATTATTCCTATCTTGGTATACTATAAAATATTTTATAAATAATAATAATAATAATATTAATGTTATATTAGCAAAATTCTACAAAACATACATATCATTATGACTAAAATAACGAAACAAAAGAAGATTTGTTAAGTGGTAGTGTTCAAATGGTTTCACTCATCTAAATTAAGAGATTTAGAGTAAACAATGGTATGCTTTGATAATGGTGGGTGGTATTTCACTGTATGATAAATTCACACTTGACTTTTTATTTTCATAACGTTTAATATTGTATCTTCGATCGTATACAAGCGAATACTCACAAAGAGATATCGACTACTTTCTTGCTACTTGCTTTTATATTAACGTTAACTGATGATAGTCATAGTAGCTTTTTTTTTCTACTAAAATAAGTCTCCCAACAACCCTTCAGTTATTCTATGAATGATGCACTAAACTGTTAATTTTGAGTTTTTGTAATTTTGTTTATCAGTAACTTTTTCGCATAGATTAATTAGACGTTTATAAGTAAAATATGATAAAAGGTATCTTCAGGTTCGAATTCAATTTTACTCCTTAGAGTATTTGTATGTATGGGAATCTCCTTCAAATGGTTTTTGTCTTGATTGCCAACGCGTAAATAACATATGTTTTCAAATAGTTTTCAATGATTGCCTAAAATGATTCTGCTGTATTTTTCAATATCATATATTACCCTCTCCTTCTTTTTATCAGTAGCTCATTGATTTCAGCATCCATGATGACATTTCTGTAGTAGTTAAATGATGGACACTACTAACCAAAGTTACTGAATTTACTGAAATTGGTTGTTTTCTTCATTCCACTTAAGTCGCAAAGAGTAGAAATTTTCCTTAATTAAATAATAAACTGTGAATGGGACTCTTAACCAGTTTCTTAACTTAGCTTAAATATATAGATCTAAATGTCGATATATAATACTCATCGTTTTATATTTGTTATTACTTACTTACTTTCTCTTCTTTTTGTGTTTTAGGGAATTCACCTTTGTGAAGAAAAGAAAAAATATGGCAACACTTTATAAAGGAAACGGCGCTAAAGGTGCGCAAGACACGTCATGTATTGGGGTAAATGCGAATTCCCATTTCGATGGAAGAGAGATTTTCGGGGATGCTGTCGACAATCCAGTCGGGTCAACCTGAATTATATCAATCTACACTTCAGTTAAAAGGACTAAAAATTCATCCGCGGCAATTTTAATTGATTATTAAAGTTTAATCCTCGAGAAACCTATGTCAAGGTTGGCTGATAATAATGTTTTGATATCTTCTGGGAGACACGCAACTATAAATGATGAAATAACTGTGTTATTATTTATCGTTAATCAAATTTGACAGGATAATCATGGTTTCCTATAAAAATACACTGTTATACTAGTCATGTTTGGCTCTTGAAAATGTTCCAACAGTTTTCTTATGTTCTTTTTATCTCATTTTAGATAACGACTGATTTGACCTATATATATATATACCTTGTTATAAGTTTGACAAGTTACTTTCTAGGTTCAGTAAAGAATTTCACCTAGTCTTTTGCCGAATAGTTTCCGACAGTTTTTTTAATGTAATTATAGTCACGGTTCTTAAAACTTTTTAGATACTTCGTGAAAAAAGAACTCCAGTCTATAAACTTTTATAAATTCTACTACCAAGGAAAGATTCTATCTATATGAATAACCAATTAAAATGTTTCAGTCTTATATACCTATCATTTTACAGAAATTAATATATAACTAGGTATGATATGAAACTAAATCGTACTATTAATCTGATAAAAGATGTAATATTCATTCATTTCTGTAATTAAATGAACTTCAAAATTTAGTGAATGTACATTTCTACCAAATATTTTAATAAATTAGTGGGTTCAAATTCAATTAGCATACCAAATGTTTATACATGGTAGGATAAAAAGATATTATTTCTGCCATATAGTTTTGAATGCCAAAAAAGTATTATATATAAAGCGCAAATAAATTATATTTGTGTTAAATAAAACACTCTGTATATTATCAGGTGTTTAAAAAGATCATTTTTTATTTAAAGAAAGTGAACCAAATATTGCCATTCTCAGACATATTGATTTTTATTAGAAACAAATTTATTTGTAATAATAATAATAATAAAAATAATTTTATTAAACAAGTAATAAACATATTCATATTCGAAACTTAAACAATCATAACAATAAAACACTTAAAAAATAATATTTTTCTTTTTTAAAACAAACTGGAAATATTTGGGACTTTCAACCTCTCAACCACTGACAATAAAAGAAACGGGTACTTTTAACAAAAAAAAAAATAGTAATACATAAGCTACATACCCAACTTTTAAAAACCTAATGTGAAACTATCTTTTAGGAACAATTTGAATACATTCTTGGTATTTTTAGTGAGATACACACAATCTTCATGTACGTTTCGGCCACATGTAAGACACAATCTCATATCATTGCATACAAAATAGAACCACGATTCACTTCTTTTGAATTTCTTGTTTGTTTATGTTTTTTTTTTTATCATTCTTCTTGTCTTTCAGCTTGATTTCAGGTGTAATTCGGGAGTAAGTGTTCCTCTCCTTTAGCGAAGGTTGTTTTGCTTGAATACATTTCTTTATCTAATTATCACAAACAGTAGAATCGCATTTAGAAGACGATTCCCTGTAGTAACGGGGCCTTTTTGTTGAATTTTTGTTTTCCTTTTGTGGATTCCACTTTTGCTAGGACTGTTTAAAACAGTCTTATTTTCATCATAAATATAGAAGTTGATGGCTTATTTACGTTAGTATGGTCGACGTATTCTCACTGGTGTAACATATTTTCTTCAACTATAAGACTTCTGCAAATGCTGATTTAGGTATAATATCTGGGTTAAACGGTAATTTGCCTGTTGCCCTGAATTCAGAAATGATCTTAGCTGGTGTAATCGTTTAATCAAACTTTGAATATTTTACCGAATCTCATTTAGGTTCATTTTTTTCCTGGTTGAGTTACCAAAAAATGTAAAACTTGTTGATCCCAAAAAAACTTGTAACGTTTGAATACGGCTTTATCCATGTTCTGCAGTTCTTGAGTCGTGTTACTAGGAAGGCAAAATAAAGTAATATTACAATTTTCTGCAGCTTTAACAATATTTATCTGGATTCTTGTACTTTGCAAAATATGCTAACCATGAACTAGTAGCCTCATTTTTCATACATCCATTCTGCGTCATCATCGTAGTTAATCCCGTTGGTAAATGATCAATCCATTCATGATTCAATTTCTTCCCTTTAAACAGAATAAATGGAGGGATGACTTTCTTCGGGGCATGGCCACATTCTACAGTGCTCAGGTTTTCACCGTGTTTTAAGGTTGTCAAGTGGACACGTTTATCACATTTTTTTATCAATACGGTCTGTTATTTGTGAGTCGTTAGACGGCAATATTTCTCGTCCATATTCTACACGTTGTTAAGTTTATTAAACAATTCCAATTTTGTGTATACTGCTTTCAATTTCGAAAAATAATCATTCATAATAAAGAGGTCAATTTTTTGGGCTCTAGTTGGATTCATTTGCTGAGCCTTACATCTGGTCACATCAGGATGTCTGGCAAAAAATAACCTAAGCTTTCTTTATTTGTTTCAGATTGGTGTAGGGTCGTTGTTCATTCCTCTACGCAAAGTAACACATTTGTCTATTAATAACACTTTAATAACACAACAAATTGTTAAATTCACAATATAATACTTTAATAACAAATCAAATGGTTAAACACATGAGAGAAAATAGTAAAACTAAGAAAAAATAGTTGCATTCTTAATCTCTATAAAAGCGTGTATTGAGCGTGTTTAATGGAATGAATTGAATGTCTCTGTCTGCAAATAATGTCATTGTTACCTCTTGGTAATGTCAGGTGCCTTCATTTGTCTTAGGATGCTAGGTATGGGGTGTGGATATTATATTAGGTATTTGCAATGTTAGCATATATAATATCATTTATTTTATGCCAGGTAATGACGAACATGATTAGGGTGATGAGAAACAACTGTTTCTGATTCACCGGTAGTGAGGTTAAAATTAATTTCGGATACATATTTTTTAAATCATTTTTATATATAATTGTCTATAGCCAAGCATCTAACTGACACACTAGAAAGTAAAAAAATCTATATCTGTAAATTAACATTACCTAAATGATTATTTATTTTTAAAGATTCTGATCGGCGTAAAGAAATAATTACGCCTGATATCTATCGTAGGAAAAGATAGAAGTTGCGGGTTTTCAAAATATATATAAATAGGTACCTATTCTATAATACCAAGTCTTACATATTTAAACAATTTGCTTGTATAGAAGTTTTTTTTTTGTTTTGTGCATTATCTTACTTAACTTTTTTTTCAGAGTATTTTGGTTATTATAATCTGATTAAAAGTTCAGTTAATTTTCTTTTAACTTAAATTCCCTAGTTTAGAAACAAACGAAGGTCCAAATCATTAGTATTATCATTCTAATAATCTATGTATGATACCCCGAACAGTACTATCTAAAAATTCACGTATAAAACTTTGTTTGTCGTCATTTTCATTTGTGCTAATTCTTAAGTTAAAATAATAATTAAAATAAGTTACTATAGTACATAAGTCGGGCTGTAAAGAAGGATTTTATATAACTACTCATATGATTACTGTACACACATATATTTCCAGTCCAATGTAAAATGTTCGTCCCGAAAATATAAAATTCTCTAGTTAGTTTTAAAAAGGAAAACTTCAAAAAAGGGAATAATACATAATCCGTTGTACTCTCACAAGATAAAGACTTTTTTAGCTTTTTCAAGGACACGGCCATGAAATTCTTTTAAATTGGAAATGAAAGTCATGTATTGGACTCTTAATTCCTATTTCGGATTGATTCAACTGGAGGTCACATACTCCAAGCAGGTTTTAGCGAAAAAAATGATGGACTTTATTTCAAATATTGCGTCGCACAGGTATTGTAAGCTTTTAGGAATGAGCTACAATAGACCCGTTAGAGCTTGGTGTGGAAAGAATGATGACATAATTGCCACTAATTACTTTTTTTTGTACGAGATAAAAAACCTTTATTCAGACCTCTGCCGCCCTCAGTATTGTAGAATTTCAAATACTGTTTAAAAGACACTTTCTCTTTTCTACTGGGTGTAAGCAAGTAAATACATCGTTCCAACCAATATTAGAAATCGGTTACTATCATGGTTGTTTTATGTTGCAGATCACATGTATCTTTTAACTTTAATTAGTAGCGCCAGGTTATACCACTGTCTTCAATTTCTAGTCAACCCCTGAAGGAAATAGTTATATAATGCATTCCACAAAGTCGGTTCTAGCAAAAGCCTTGTAGTATCACTTCCCTTTTTCTTAACTAGAATCCACATATCTCTATTTATCTTAGCCTAGTGCTAACTTAAAAAAAACAAATTTGCATTTTATTCATTTATTAAGCAGCATCTAAATCTAAACAGCAGTTATAATAATATCTTAGCCAATTTCATAATTTTATAAATGTGTAAAATAAACTAGGATAATTATTGAAAAAAAATTACTTATATTTGAAAAGCTTTAAGCTGCCCCCTTGCTTATACACCAAAGCTGAAAATATCCTTTAATCAGATATTATTGAGTAATGCTCAACAATAAAAAAAAGGATATTTCAAAACTAATATTACATGTATTTAACAAAATATATCTCTACTTTTAATAGTAGAAAGTTACAAAATAGTTTTAAGAAATGACATTTTTATTCCAAATGTAAAATTACTATAAAAAGAACTGGAAGATTAAAACAAAATTAAAGTAGAACAAGTTTTGGAAGTTAATTGACAGTTAATTTAATTTTATATGTATGGAGCAAGTATAATTTTTAAAAGAATTAAACGTGTACTCTAGAGATATTTGTTATTTTTGTTTACTAAACCTTATGCCTTTTCTAATTGGTCTCAAAATAAATGGATATGGGAACTAGAGTCGCTCTTTAACGTTTTAATAAATTCAAATTTCATTATTCCATTGCAACATAGTCCAAAATCGAATCGCCAATCGTCATAGGAAAATTAGGAAGTTCATACTCGGAAGTCGAATCATCTTTATTTTTCAAATTCTGCGGAATTGATAACATCTCAAAATGACCGTCTGTGAAATCAAACATGTCTTCCAACAACAGCCTAAAATAAAGAAAAACAATAGTAATTTAACTACATTATACTGATTTATTAATAACGTACCTGGTACTCTCGTCCATTACAATATGCACTGTTGGAATGGGAAAACCATTAAAAGGACTTGCAACGGGAAGCGTGTACGCTCCCATATCTTCAAAAACCAACCAATCACCAACTTTCATATCCGGCAACATAACATGTTCAACTACTTGATCCAATCCGTCACAAGTTGGGCCCCAAATGCTACTGTCATAGTATTTAGCTCCAGGACGTTCTTCTAATGGTTGAGGTACCACTACCTTATAAAATAAAGCAAAATATGAATTACCACAACGAATTCATCTGATAAACCAAACATGACAAAATTAAATAAATTGGTATATTTACCTGGTGATCATACAAGATGCAGTTGAAACTACCGTAGACTCCATCGTTGATGTAATACATGCGATGAGTTACACGTTTGCCAGTTTCCACATCAGTTTGGACAACATTTCTGATGGAATGTATGTTGCAGACTAAAGTATATGCAGAACAGACGTAAAATCGCCCTGGTTCGGCAATTACTTGAACAGAAGGATCGGGGAAATAGTTTTCCAATGCCAAATTAATGATATCTGCGATCTGTAGTAAAATAAAAAAAATTATAGAAGACCATGATTCAGCTGAATGAAATATTATAATTAAACCAAAATAGGAGAATATGGCTTCAGTTCTTTGTATTTAAACATGGGCACCGAGAATGTATTTATTAAAGTATTTTTCATATTGTAGAAATTTAGGAATGCTACACTCACACAAGACGCCTCGCTTTTATAATATATACATATATAAGAGAAATAGCTAATAGCATTTTTGACTGGGGATACAGGTCATCCCCAATGTTCTTCGCTCCTTAGTCTCTCTTTCTACTCCTCCTGAGCCAAAATGTCATTCCAGGAAAAGATATTACAGAACAAAGCAGTTAGACAGCCATTTTGTGGTTATCGTTTTTGACCTAGTATGTATGAATTTAAATTTATTCAACCCATATCTCACTTTCATGTAATCTTCACTGAAAAGAATTAAAAATAGAAAAAAGTGATTGTTTTGGTTCTGTAGCTCTGCAAGTTTTTATAAAAGCCTTCATTGGTATGAGTAGGTCCAAATAGCCTTCACCAACAAAATTTGAAGGGAATCCAAAATGATCTCTTTTTCTATAACTCTTACCTCATCGATAGATGTTCCTAATCCACCAGGATAGCCACCGCCGATGTCTAGCAGCGAAAACTGGAAACCCAGTTGTTCTGCATAGTTGAAAATATCTCTTGCTGCGGCGATGGCTCTACGGAAAACGGGTGGCTCGCGACATCCAGATCCGACATGGAAACTAACACCAATGACATCTAGATCCAAAGATTTTGCCAAAAGGAGTAATTCTGGTGCCTCGGTAATAGCATCGCATCCAAATTTGTTGCCAAGTTGACACTGGACTTCATTAGCATCGCATCGAATGCGGATTACTAATCTAAAAAAAAAATAGTCATCAAATAAACCCAATAATCATAAACTGTTTTGAAAGCTTAGAACTTAGATGAAATTCAAATTAAAACGATGCTCTAAATTTTCAATAAAACAAAGAGACAATGTGAACTAAACTAGAAAATAATGAGATAACCAGTGTTTTGCGAAAACATTTACAAAGTGCTTATATCGTTTTATTTACTTACTTGGCTTCAGGAAACAATTTCTTGACCTTATGCAATTCTGTGTCACTGTCAAACGTCATAAGATTGACGCCAACCGCTGCTGCATGTCTGATATGGCTTGCCGGCTTGGCGGGATTCGCGAAGATGATCCTTTCTGGCTCTACGCCTAAGTCCAACACCTTGTTAATTTCTCCTTTGGAAGCGCAGTCGAAATTTACTCCCAAAACGTTTAAAGTTTCCAGAACTGTAAGTCCATCGTTGCACTTGACAGCTAAAAACAGTATTTTTTTTAATCAGAGCTTGATTCTAGGGTGTTTATATTTCCAGAAAGAAAAGTCAAAATTTGCCAATTCATATTGGTATTTGAGAGATTCATAACCCTAATTGTCTTGTTTGTTGTAATGCTTTTTAGTCAGAAGTTGAATTACTTAATTTTACATCAGAGGTCAACTAGTTCTTAGAAGCTCAACTGACAAATTTCAATTTTTCCTTTATTTCTTAGGCATTATTTTAAATTTTAGCGGTTTACCCGCCCTTACATTTTTACCCTCGTCTCTTCTGTTCACCTGGTAGACACACTAAGCTCTCTCTATATGGAACAAAAAGCGTAAAACGAAAACCAAAATTGTTTACCGTAGTGTGGAGTGACTCGTGGTAACTTTTCCACCCATTGCTTATGCTTTCTCACTATTTCTCCAACATTCATGATGTAGAAAGCATCCTCCTGATTGAGGTTGTTGGTTATTTCCCTGGCGGTTGTCCAGACGTTAGATTGTTGGTCCAAAATGTGAATGCGAGAGTCAGAGTTTGGAATTTTCATTTTTATTCTGATTAACGGATTACTTTGTTAAATACAATTGAATATATTCGGTGAAATAAGCAAGCTGCAAAGAACATAAAACATTAAATTTATTTCATTATTATAGGGAGGAGTAAAATTAGGTTGCTGGACCATAAAACGTTTTTGAAGACAAAGAAGTAACAGAGGAAAAGGAGAAACGTAATAATGTGACTAAAACTCTCAAAAAGTGAATGCAAAATTGAATTCAGAGTTCATTCTATAAATTTAGTCAAAACTTAGATTCCGGAATGATTCGGTTATTACTTTTAGTTTTATATAGCAAAATATTTTAAAATATCCATTATAAATAAATATATCTGGACTGATTAGGCACATTAATGAATATGTATACTTAAAAAAATAATGTCCAAATACATTGCAGCCTAAAATATAACATTTTCCGGTTTCAAGTGAATTAAATGACTAGTTAACTAAGAATATGATTAGTGAGTACGCTTGATATTTAGAATACTTACGAGGCAGCCTGTGCTCAGATTCACACAGGTTTATTGATATAAATGTGACTTAAAATGTGCTATATAGTTGCTAGCACAGCCAAGGCGGTTCGCCGTTCAGGAAGATTTTCCAATTATATGGTAGGAGAAGGCTGCTAGTATCTGGGCTAGCTTCGTCCAAATTACGACCCTACAAAGAAGCCAAAACGTTACTAATATACCATGCTGTCGAATTTTTTGTACAATAAAAAAGAATGGACAAGTATCTTTATATTTTTTGTATTAATTTGAAAAGCCAATTATGTTTATCATAATTACAGCTAAAATTAAGAGTACATTTTAAAAAATTGGAAACCCCAAAATTGATTTTTAGATAATAAAAGCATTTGAATAAAAAAATAAAAGAAATATTTATTTGTTAAAACGAAAATGAAAAGTACGTTTTTCATTAATGATTTCATCATTATTTATATGTTGTAATTTTTTTATATTGCAGCCACGTGTCAGCGATTCTTTCAACATACACTCAATATTTATAGATAACAAGTATAATATAAAAGAAAATCTGTATAACTAATCTTTAACGCAAATATATTAGGTACCTGGATTAGAAGGGGATATAGGACTTTTTCTGTTGCACATAAACACATGAAAATATCTTTGTTGATAAGTTTAAATTACCAGTCGGTCATTTAAGCCACTGATATAAAAAAAATGAAGCTGGAAAAGGAAGGCACAAAAAAATAAAACTTCGCGTACCGCTCTTCACTTCGAATTAAGAAAATAACATTTGAAGATATATATTTCCCCTCCATTATTCATGATATTTAACCTTTTGGATTTTGATAAGAAGAAATTTGATATAAGTCAATAAACTGGGGGATTATTTTTTATCAATGGCTTTTAACTCTAGTGATAACTTTTGGTCCAGAAATTGCTGTTTCATTTTTAAGGTCACATTGTCAAATTTTTAGTTAGGTAACAGATTTATTTAAAAAATAAGCTTTTCTAATAGAATTTAGTTTTACCCTGCAGTTTTTAATTCATGATAAAACACGAAATTATATAACAACTAGTGACGTATTAATCTAGATTAGACTATTAATTAGGAATGAAACACTCTGCTTTATCTTCCTTTAACATTCTCATTATTAAGTTTACACTACTGTCATTTTGTTATATTAGATATTACAAAATAAACCATGTTTGTACAAAAATCGTATAAATGTTTAATTTTATCAACAAATTAATGAAAGGGAACCTATAAATAATAAAACCTGCAATGGGTTAAATTATAAATGAAAACAATAATATTTACACACATGTCAATATTTATAAAAAATCCTAGACCTTTGTTCAATCCAAAGTGGTAAACAATATTGATAAAGAAAAAAATGAAATGGAAAAATCTATTCATCAGAAATTTGAAATTCACATAAACATTTCAATCATATTATACGAAAAAAAAACAAAGAATTTCAATTTTATATAAATATAAATCGTGACTTATTATCAATGAAAATTTATCATGTTTCCTAAGTTGAAACAAATAACCTTTGTTCAAAAAGAACATGAGAACATTTGTTTGATACTAGATTGTTACATGAAAATGATACTTTTGTTGATGTCAGGAAAAAATCAAATAAATTAGGTTATGATATTAAAAAACTAAGTTTATTGTTATATTAATTAACACATATTTTGCTTAATTTACTACTGCAATACCATGAAAAATACGTAACAAATACTATTTAAAATATGTTAATTAATTTTCAGTTATGAATAAGAAACATTATGTCATTTTCTGTATTTTTTCCAATAGCATTTCTATGCGATCCTTCATTATGGGTTGCCCTTTCTTTGTTTTCCTAGATAATCGTTTAAATTTAATTGCTTTTTCTTTACGATATTTTTTAATAGTATCCTCTTTTTCAGCTTTTCGTTTCAAAAATTCCACCTTCTTCTTCTCTTTGTCCTCTTTTATTCTTTTAAATTCCTCATTGACTTTTTGGAAAGGTTTAGATTGTTTCGACCTATTAATGGACGCATCAGAAGAAATATTTTTTTCTTCAATATATTTTTGGTCACTGCTAGTACTATCGATACCATCAGGATTATCATTGTCAAAATCCTGATTTCTAGGATCATTATAAATTTTTGTAACATCAAATTTTTGTTTGGTGTCTTTGACTTGTCGAAAGTAGTCTTTTAGCACGGATTTTTTTCTCCTGTCTTGCCATTGCTGCACCTTAAATTTGTTACTGTATTTCTTCAAACGGTACAATTTCTTGTCAAATGGTTTCTTTGTTGGTTCCATATCAATATCTTGAGAAGATCCGGGGTTATTTATTTCTTCACTAATTTGGTTTCTTGTTGATTTGAACCGACCATTTTTTGAATCATCAATATTTGTTTTATTAGATTTAAAACTGATATTGTTTGGATTTATAAAAAAATCGGAATCATCGGTTTTTTGGGCAGTTTTTAGATTTGTTTTGAAACTTCCCTTCTGTTTATTCAATTGAGATTTCCCTGTGGATCTTGGATTTTGATTTTTATCCATTTTGTATTATTTTCTTAAACCTGCAAGGGTTGCGTATTATTATGCATCAAATTTAACAGGAACAACTCCAGGACTTCATGTCAATACTTTAGGGGCATTCAAACAAGCTATAATTTTAGTAGATAATATTATTTTGTAGGATCCTTTATTACTAAATTGGGTAGGTTTCCAGTATACAATAGTTGTTATTAAAGGGTAAACAAGCCCTTTTCTACCTTAAATTAGTACCTAAATCTCAGATGGATTAAAAGTATACTCAAGAAGACCATACATAATTCCTTAATAAAGGGGTATTGGAAAAATAAAATGTCCTCATTAACATTCTAGTATTCACATTAAGTACTGGTAGGTATATTTTTAAATTTAAAGTATATTGGTAAAAACATATATTAACTTATTTCTTAAAAATACGAGTTAGGTGCCAGGTACATAAGCAATACTAATAAAAATAAAATACAATTTGATGGTAATTACAAATTATGAAGTCGTTAAGCGTAAATTTTCACTGATAAAAGTTCTGAGAATTTTAGGTTATCTCTCGCCAAAGACTAAAAATGAAAATAAATAAAAATGATGATAAGATAATAAAACAACTGTTGTTATTTCCCAAATGGGTCTAGCCTAAATTAAAATTTTTAATTATTTGGTAGTATATGACAAATTTTATCAATTTAAAAACAGTATTGCTACTTAGATTATGATTCATGAGGATTAAACTGGAAATCAGTTTTTATGTTCATGGCTAATATATTTTATTTATTGTAATAAAAATGTGTAAGTTTCAAATTGATTAACGGCAAAATGATAAAGAATACCGCATATTGTAGAATTAATAGCAAGGTATAAGGAAAATATGGATATTGTATAATATCTGGAGTATTTCCAAAAATAGGCAACATTTGTAGAAATGATCAACTAGTAAATGAATCAATAAATTTAATATGTTCAATAACTTGTTAGGTACAATATAACAAATAGTGTGCTATCCTTGAAAATTCTGTTTTGAACTTTTCCCTTACAAATCTATATTTTTCTTTTCTTAAGAGTTTTTTTTTAATAAAGGTAGTGACGACCAGTATGTTTGTTAACTTGATTGATTTGTTTGTCAATAAATCAATTAGGAATACAACTGCGTCGTTTTTTAAAACTACTTTAAAATACGCATATGTATCCCAGTTTGCTGAATGAATAACGAAAATATATCTACAAATAAGTCAATTTCTATAAAAATTCATTTTATTTTTGAAATCGATTTTTTTAATAAGGAATAATTGGCAGTAGCTTTAGATGTAAAATAATAATCTTAATAATTCAGGTTATTTCAATACCCATAAGTGCTATATTAATCAAATATGTTAACACAATATGTCTATTGATAATAAAAATGGACTCCTACCTTCGGTAGCCACCCTCTGGGTTCGAATAAGTTTTTCGGAGGAATCTTGAATTTTTGGTGAAACAATTGTGTAAAAAACACGTCGGGCCTTCGTCAAACAACAGAATTCAACACTTTTTTGCAGATCTTAGCGAATATCATGCCTATTTCAGTGAAATGTAATCACGGAAAGACTGAATATGCAAGGTCAGAAACGAAGTGCAAGTCGATCACAGATGTAACATGTGGAGTGAACCAGACATATGACAGAAAAGCGACATCTGTAATCGATTTTATTAAAGTACGATCTTATTTATAGATCTTTTCAATATGTGTGTAATATTTCATCGGGTATCCCATAGATGGCAGAGCAATA
Source organism: Hermaeophaga mercurialis (assembly GCA_951812935.1). Lineage (NCBI taxonomy): Eukaryota > Metazoa > Arthropoda > Insecta > Coleoptera > Chrysomelidae > Hermaeophaga > Hermaeophaga mercurialis. Next base: position 19,513,636 of record OX638359.1, on the reverse strand, counting down.
AATATATAACAGATATTTGCTGGACGTCACTTTTTTACGTTACTATCGTTGTAATGAACATTCTTAGAGAGAGAGAATACAAGAGTGGCGTTATAGGGTCTAAGAGAGTGATGGAAACAGAAGAAGAAACAAAGCATACAGAGGTATACAAAATAACATTTAATTTACATTCTTTAAAGGTAATTTTAGACTACACAACTTTTCTTACAAGATTTCGTTCAATTTTTGAAACAATATAAAATGTGTCGTCTAAAATTAAAAGTTGCTTGTGAAATTGTGTAAACTGTAAAAAGGTTTGATAAATAGAGCATGTTCTATTTTTTACACAATTTGGATATATGTCATTGTGTTCTGTGACATTTATCATCACCCAAAAATTCACTTTGCAGCATATTCAACTTTCCTCTATTAAAATCACGTTTCATGAGCCATTTGTTTTGCCATATTTTTCGTGTTTATTTTCTCTTACGTTTGCAACTTAATAACCGCTTAGTAGTGATATATGCCGTTTTTATAATTATCATTACATTTTGAAAATATTCAGCATCACTATCCATTTTTATTAATTGCAATTTACAAACCATAAATGAATGATAGCACTCTTCTTTTTGCTAACAGCTAGAAGAAATTTGTTATTACTACGCAGAATCCGAAACAATATGTTGTACAAAAATTTGATTCTGTCTAATATGGGTTCAAATATTGAACAAAAAGCAAAGCAATTAATTTTATTTCCAAAATTGTTCTGAGAATTGAAAGAAATTTGGTATAAGAAATTGCATAGTCTAAAGTTACCTTAATATGTATTTCAAATAAAATTTGATTGTACAAAAAATTGTCTTTTTATGACAAAAAAATATAAAAACACTATAAAACCGACCTAACCACAATATTAACAGTACTCATAATTATTTTCTCTTCTATTGTCTTCTCTCTCTAGTTATGTTCATGAATATTCTCTCTCTAGTTATGTTCATGAATATTCTCTCTCTCTAGTTATGTTCATGAATATTCTCTCTTGCATACACTAGGTCTAGAGATTATATATGGTCTAAAAGATATATGAAACTTGTACAAGTTCGTAATAATGTTATTTTTATGAGGGGTAAGTTTATAGGTTTGAAATACAGAGTGGGCCACAGAAAACAATCCACCCCTATATTTGGCAGTATTCATTAGATTTTAAGGAAATGTTGGAACACGTCGATTTTTTTCTAAGGGGGATATATTTTTACGATACAGACATTTACCATTTGCCTACCCCTCCCTTCCACTTACCCAACCTCTTAATTTTAAATAGGGAATATACCAGGTGTGGCACGTCATTAGAATTACATTTACCTGGAGTATTCAGGCATATGATCCACGATTTTTTTTCGATATTTACACCGTTTTTGCAAAAAAAGTCTTGAATAATTTAAAGTGCAACACCTCTTAAAAATGAAACGCACCGCTTATGTTTTGCTAATGTTTTAATTGTTTATTTCACATCAAAAGTAAAAATTAAAACAAATTCTGCAAAAACAATATGATAATTAATTGTAATGTAACTGAAATTAATTAAATTAGAAGTTTTGATACATAAAACAGTTTACTCAAATTAATAATGAATTAATGAATTAGATATTCAAAATGGTGTCCATCGACTTCCATGCAATTGCAGGGTTGCTGTTCGAAATTACGTCGAACGTTTTGAAGCATATCAGGATTTATTAAACTGCATTCATGTACTATTCGTCGTCTTAGTTCTTCCAACGATTCGGGTTCGGTTTTATAAATTTTGCTCTTTAAATAACCCCACAAAAAGAAATCCAGTGGCGTTAAATCGGGAGATATTGCAGGCCATTCAATAAAGCCTCTTCTTCCAATTCATTGTCTAGTTCATTACGATATTGCCTTACAGCTCTACTATAATGTGGAGGTGCGCCGTCTTGTTGGAAAAACAGATCATCTTCTGGGTACCCATTATTATTTCCGATTGTATCTGTGAGAGCGGGATCAATAGTGTCCTCTAATAATTCGAGGTATGTTTCGCCGTTCAAAATTTGTGGTAAAAAAAATGGCCCAACAATACGACCCCCATAAATTCCTGCCCACAAGTTTAATTTTAGAGGATGCCGGGTATGTGTTTCGTGAAATACTCTAGGATTTACGTCAGCCCAGTAACGGCAATTGTGTCGATTTACGGTACCATTTACTAAAAAGGAACATTCATCCGAAAAACAAATATTGAATAAAACGTTTGCATTAGTATTTAGTTTGTCAATCATAATCTCACAAAACTGCAGTAGTCTGTTTGGGTCATCTTTATTTATTTCCTATACCAAATGTATCTTGTAGGGATGAAATTTATGATGAAAAACCAGATTCTTCGGCCAATTTTCTTGTACTTGTTATTGGATCTAAATTAATATGACCTAAAATTGCTACTTCTGCCGCTTCAATGCTAACACGATTTTTGTAGTTCTTTTTTTTTTTTTATTAGCTAATGACCCCGTTTGACGAAATTTTGTCACTAGTTCTAATACGTATGAGTGATGAACTTGTTTGTCTTCATGAAGCTGATTAAATAAATTCGCCGTTCTTCTTGAACATTTCCCGTTTTTAAAAAATATGGAAATAATCTCAACTCGTTTTGCAATAGAATATACCATTTCGGAAGTATTCAAAAAATACCTAAATTGATTAACTAACGGCAAGGTTAAACAAACTGTCTTGGCATCAAATTACTAATTTTTTGCAAAATTTGTTTTAATTTACTTTTGATGTGAAAGAAACAATTAAAACATTAGCAAAACATAGGCGTTGCGTGTCATTTTTAAGAGGTGTTGCACTTTAAATTGTTTAAGACTTTTTTTACAAAAATGGTGTATATATAAAAAAAAATACTATAAAAAAATATAAACATTTCCATGCAATAGTTCTAAGCGTATATAAACATAAATAAATTTACAAATAAATTTATCTATAGAATAGGAAAAGATTACTTTAAGAAAAAATCCTAATGAAGTTAAAATTATTGATAGTAAGTACATTTTTATCTATATGATTAATTTTATGCAATTTTACAAAATTGTAATAAACTTGAATATTTTTAATTAGGTAATCTTCATTCTCAAATTTGTTGCTATTTCAGAAATAGGAAGTAATTTATCATAACGATTTTCAAAAAATATGCGAATAAATAACAGAGTTAAAAATAAAATTATCGTTTTTAGGATAATTGGAAATAAATTGTTTATATTAAATGATTTCAACTTGTTTTTAAGTCGAAGTGCAAGAATAAATACTTCTGGTTTTTGTAGACTGCAATTCATTTAATCTTGATAAAATTGTATTAAATATTTACAATCAAATTTTTTCGTCTGTAATAAATATTTTTTAATAATCAATTTAAAAAACATTTAAAACTTTAAATTATTATCAACAAATCCTTATTTTCCTAACATATTTACAATCTACCATTTTTTCCTCAGAAGTAATTGCTAAATTAAATGTTATTTTTTCGTTTAAAAAATGAACGTATTTTAAAACAAAGAAGAAAAAGATGTGATTTGAAATATTATTGTTTTATTTAAATTGTCTTTAACTATGTAGGTTTTCAATTTCTTAAATACTGTTTGTTTGCATATCAAATTAATGTACGATCATTTCTATTTACTCATATTTATTGTGATGACTATTCTATAAGAGATTTTTTTTTACGACTAAATGTATAATTTTCAGTTTTGTATAAAATTTTACAGATTAGTATCAAAAATCAGATAAAACTATTTTGATTATGAAATTTATGGATTCTGAAACTGACACTTTAATATGTATGGTATACAGGGTCTGATAGGTTCGCTAAAGAGTTCATATGGTAGGATATGCTCCCTTATAGTATGATATTGTAACACTTGTAGAAGTTTACTAAATTTTATTCATAAGAAAACTTCACAACTGACTTTAACAAAAGTTGAATTGCTTGTTAAAATTTGTATATTTTGTGTATTATAAATATAGTAAAATTTCATATTTGTATATGAGTTAATTCCTCAATATTGTGATAAATTTAAAGGTGATTTGGCCTTTTAAACTGATGCAGAGAGATTCTTTACCCTTTAACCCCCAGCAACCCCTATTTTAAAATTTTAAATATATTTTGAAATAGGGGTTGCTGGGGGTTAGGGGAACAAACATATCAAAACCAATTGAATGTCAAAAATGTTCTCCCCTAAAATAATAATTCCGGCGAATTCTGAAATATTGTGCGGTTTTTAAATTACAGGGGTTGCTAAGTTTTAAAGTGAACACACAGTGTATAGAGTAATTATTTATTGAACACATTCTCCGAAAACTGCAACACCTAATATCCATTATCATCGTTAAAAAAAGGCGTATTTATATAATAAACTTAAAAAAATGATCATAAAGGGTCTATCTATTTAATTCACAAGATATGAGTTACACCCCATAAGTAAACAAATCTAGCATTTACAAAGACAAACACTTTTGATACCCCTCTGAAAGCGACTGGGAAGGGCGGTACCTTCATCTCCTTCTGACTATACTTTAAATTAACGGCGTTTACGCAATTTACTGTGACGTTTATTCGCTGAAGCTACAAAACAACCGAACTACTTCCTAAGTTAAAATCTCAACCTTAGACTAGTCTCTTCCTATTCGGCTATTCTGTTAAATTAAGAGAACCCAACCGTTTCTAATAACGTAGTGTTTAGGTTTAATGTGGGTAAATAATACTTCCGACTAAAAAAATCACTACAATGTTCCTCAAACTAACAAAACAATAAAATCCTATTCTCACTTATCTAATATCGTACTCATTTTCTCATGGAAGGAAATTATATAAAAAAAATTACTAACATCGAGCCATGGCATACCAAAACAAAATGTACCCAGACAAAATTTACCAGTTAAATTGAATAAATGGTTAAAATTGTAGGCCTCATTTATTGAGATATTTCTGAACGTTTTGTCGTTTGTTAGAAGCGGCCTCTTCAGGAGGGGAGTGTGCACAGTAACTCAACTATTCAATGTAGCAAGAGGTTAAACACATCTGCCTTTTCCAATTCAGATGTGTTTCGCCTCTGACTACGTTCAGTAGTTGAGTTACCGTGCACACCTCCTCTCCTCCTGAAGAAACCGCTTATAACAGTAGACGAAACTTTGAGAAATATCTCAAAAATGACTGGGTCCTCCGGAAACACTAATGCTCGAATAAATGGTTTGTATAGCTACAAATTTAACTTATTACTCAAAAGAAGCACTAGGTATATAGCGCTATAGACTTAAAGTTTAAGGTTGAACTTGTCTTTACTTTAATAAACATGTTTATAACGTAATTTCTGTTTTAAAACTTTTTTATTATCTTTGATTCAAAATAACTGGTAATTATTATTTTATTCAGTTCTGATCTTTATACTCCTGTCATCTTATTTAATGTTTCTATAATTGCTTACATCAAACTTGATAAAGGTCGACATTTTCTTATCGATTTTCATGAGGAATTAACTATTACTTGAAACATGTCTGAAATAACTCATATTCGGTCCTTGTAAATGCGATTACTACATCGATTACCATATTCACATGCCATAATCTAGTTTCTAAGTTGTGATCAACAAGTTACTATGAAATTTAGTACGAAATACAATAATTTATAACAATGTTTACTATTCACCGTTTATTTATTGGGAATTAGTTGACTCATCATCTCTTTTAGAAGGGTATTGAGTTGGAAAACGAAAATACTTTATCAGTGAAATGAGGATATTGAAATAGTAGTATTTAATGGATGTTACATTCTTAATATCTGCTATCTGGAGTTTCTATTACTTATAGGATTAAACATTTAATATTATTATAAGACATTTTAAATTCTGGTGTCATATATCCGTTTAATCCGTTAAAAAGAAATAAAATTGTTTCGAGTGGATTGAAACTAATTTTATTTCTCCCATTTTTGTAATTTAGTGATACATTAAGCAATAACAATAACATAATTAAACCATTACCATCAGTAGTTTTCGTTGAAAATTTTGAGCGGTTTTTCTTATAAATCTTTTTTCTCAGCCCAACCCCTAAAGAGATATCAACGGAAAAGCGGAATTAAAATTGAGTTTAAATTTTTTGCTCAGGTCGGAGTTAATGTAGAAACTTCAATGTTGGAGTTTACATACACTTGTAAAGAAGTATTTGGAATTATGTAATTATAGAATTTTTTCAGTATTATCATTATGTTACAATATTTATTATTTATAACTTATGTTATTTACATCACTATATTATTACATTTCTAATTTTGTTCTAATAAACATGCCATTGTATATTGTTTTTTGTTCGAAAACTTTTAATGTTATGGAATAAAGCAAAAGTAAAATTTGAGACATAATTTATAATAAAGGTTATTACTTCTACCCTCTTTCATCATATTGGAATTCAGAAAAAGATTCATAATTACATTTACACGTTGTTCAAATTTATCCGACACGACGTTGCTCACAAGTCGACTGAACAAATATTGTTCGAGCCACGTGTTGGGAATTTTTTGCAGTAGTACCGGATAAACAAGGATAATAAGTTGATAATGTATCTCAAGTTTCAGCTTCAAACACTAATCAAGATGTTTGAACTCTTTTTTCAAATCTGCTAATATAAAATGTACATCCCCTATTCTTGAGTGGGAAGATTTTCCTAGACCCCAAAAGGAAGTTTTATAAGTGGGCAAGGGAAATGGAAAACAAAGACTCGACCGATGTTTTAGTTTTCACTTCTAAATTTTCCTAATTTGAAAATTGAGCTCAAAGGACCTTCTTCCTTTGCAAAGAGGGGACGAACGTCACAATGATGTTTTTAATGAGTGTTATCTACATTCTGAGAATTTTAACACAGCCAAACTTCACTAAAATAGGTGAGTTGCATATTTTGTAAGTTAAATCTAATTTATTTTATATTTTTATTATTGCATTATATTTGAACATAATGACGAAATATGTCTGTTAATGATTTAAAAAAAGGGAGAACAAAGAAATTAAATAAATGTGTTTTTAGAGCCTTGAGGAAGAAGCAAATAGGCCTCGAAACGTCGGCCATTTTGAAATAATATTTGGTGTTTTATTTATTGTACTCACTCTAATATTCCAATCCACTAATCATATACATAGGACGCTAACTTACCAGATATTGTTAATATAATTGTATCGTTTTTACATTCATGTTCCAGCTCAGTCAAACTAAGATTAATTTTTATTCTATAAATGTTTATTAGTTACAATATATATAAAGGACCAAATATGATTGGTGTAGATATAATATGACTCTGCTGTGTGTTACCAATAAAGAGTTATGACCGAAAAATAAAACAATAAGTTATTTTGTACATATTTTCCCTGCCTACGTATTGATAACATCTATTGGGCCTAGCTAGATTTGAATATTATGTTGCAGTAAGTTGTATCCGGTCGATTAGCAGAAGGATACATTCTGTTTTATTAATGCAGCTATAGCCAGTGGTTTGTAATTGTTGACATTTGGTGAACATTGACGTACAAAGTTCTAGCCGCGGGACACTCTAGGAATAATTTAAGAGCAATTAGCAGAGATGAATTCGGAGTATGGACCGCTCAAAGGCGGGTTATGTGGGAAGTGATAATCCTTGAATCAGTATAATGTGAACAGCATGCTATATTAATTAAAAAATGTGGAGTCATCCACATTAAACTAAAAAAGCAATTAACATTAGCTTCGAAATAGTTGTGGTTAAATTACCGAAGTGAAAATTGCTATATTGCTTTGTGGCATTCTGTTTTTTTTCCACATTTATAAAGAAAATATAACATACATAAGTTATGTAAGTCTTAAGCGGTCATTGTCCATTTGTGGACTATTAGCCGTTTCGCCATCACGAGTGGACTGTCCTCAAATCATATTTTGAGTTGTAAGGCTTTACTACAAACGGCCTAGTGGAGTGAAGAAGCCTTTGTTATCTTAATCGCACAGGTAGTCCTACCTACTTTTCTCTCTGGATCTTTTGTGTTGCGTTCTGGGTGTGTGTGAGTTGTCTTTCGTTTGTCATCTATCGTCTTTTTGGCCAAGAGAACTGATTTTTATTGTTTCTGTTTTTTTTTATTTAAATTTCGTGGTCTTAGTGGATGATTTTTTTATACTTCCGTGAAAGTCGCTAGATCCTAGCCCTTCTCGCTTCAGTTTGTTGCAGTTTTTAGGGCATTATCTTTATTTTTTGTTATACGTCCCTAATGAATTTATCTACTACGACAAGAATTACTTGTGAGCTTATTGTACTAATCTAGCTCTTGTGTTACAACCGGTGAGTGGGTTGTGGAGTGGTTAAAGACAATGTTATAAAGATAAAAACAATTATAGTTTATTTATATTACGATTATTAGAGATTCTTTTTCCAGTATATTAAATAAGAAGAGATTAATATAAAATATCTAGAATCGGTACCGATTGCTTACAGAGATCAATTGTCTTATATTTTTGGTCTACCGAATATCGTAAGCACTCTAAACTGATAATGTAAATCTCTACAACATTATACCAGTTACTTTCATATATACTAAATTCGCGTTATATAAAGCTTCTAGGTATTAGGAGGCGAAACTAATGATTAATAGCAGCATTTATCCAGACACGCAAAATGGTGGCTCTCCACCCTGAGTCTATATACCCAAATAGTCAAAGCAGATTATTGAGTAAAGATTAATTTTATATCAATTACATTTAATACTACTCTATCTTTTCTACGGGATAACATAACGTAACAACTCCATATAGTGATATAAGGAAACCAGTCAGGTAAGCGATGATATTAATAAGTTCTTACTTGGTGGATTAAAGGTGGGCAGATTTCCACACCAACGCTTGGTTGGGGCAGCTCTTAGCTTTGGGAGCAATCACAGTAGATGATGTATATCTCCTCCTACTGGGAGTGGTAGCAACAGGCAGTTAGTATGCACTATATATAAGTAGATGGTGTTTGAGAACCAATGTGGAGACATCCCACTGTTTGGAATACAGGAGCAAGTATTGAAGAGCAAGCATTGGAAAAAACTAACCTTTAAGCGATAGAGAGAAGTTGCTCATTTACATACATGCTGATGTAATCAAATTTATAATCCACTCTAAGGTGAGTTTTTAAACTTTCGAAAACAATTGCTTTAAATGAACATATAATTTCTACTACGAACGATTAAGGAAAATGATCTTATGGGCATTTAATAATCCGCATGCTAAGCATTGACCATACTTCACCTAAGGTACGAATACTGTCTTAATGAAATATTACTTCTTGCTAAAGTGACGTTCAATAATGTGTCACGACCCTCGCCTTCCTCGTCTCTATAATACAGGATAGTCGAGTAGATTACATAAAGGGTGGCCAAACGAAAACGAAACAGAGCCATTATCAGGAACTGCGTCAACGTTTTAAAAAAACGCAGAGACCCGTCGATTTTTAATCAAAGGGGGACAGTTTTTACCGGTATTTTCGACTTCGTTGCTTACACCTCCAAGCGAGGGTAACAATCACCCCATAATATTTAAATGGCATTAGGGGTCGAGTAAGATATCATTTGAAAGCCCTTTCAATTCTCTTTATAACAGTTCCTAAATTTTAAAATTCGGCCTGATACTTTTTAAAAAATTACATTTTATAATTTAAATTATGTACTTGTTTAGTTTTTAATAAGAGTTTTTAAAATTGGAATTTTTTTCATTTTTGTCAAAATAGTGAAAATGACACATGGGTCGTTGAGTACGCCAATGGTTTAAATGTTGATTTTCTCGCTTTGCATCGTTTTTGTAATTTTTTTTTCACATTTGTAAAAGACAAATGGGTACGATAAGGACACACAAAGAACGTGAAATTAGTGGATTCGTATATCGAAGCGAAGGTTTGTTTAATTGTGTTTTTGAATATTAAAAATTAAAAATTAAGACGAATGAACGTCGCAGTAAATTAGTGGAAAAAACGTGAACTTGGAGTTTTATTAGAAAGAAGCAAATACTGTCCTTCAAAGCTATCTTCTCAAAGGTAGCCTGCGTGATTTTTTTTAATAAAATTTAGAAACTTTTCCTTTTGAGTCAGTATAAATTAAGGGTCTTCTGCCCGATGCTAGGGGTTAATATCATTTATTAATGGTTACAACTACTAATTTTATGAGCGCATTTAATCAATTTTTTTAGAGACTTAGACTTGCTTATATTTGTAATCATTTTTATAATTTTGTTTTTCTGTGCAAGATTTACATTTTTTTGATTTAGTCAATATATTTGTATTCTTTAATTTAACTACTCGCCTTTTGAAATTGTACCGACAGTGCCTGCATTAATAATCCAGGGAGAATTTTACGTCCCTTAAGGAAAGGGTGTCATATTGGCGGAGGACTTGGTTTTAATTGGTGACTGGGTTATTTTGTTTTTCTTTTTTTTTGTGTGTGATACGGGATTTGAAGTAACGCCTTTCCGAAGTTATACTGCTATCTTAAGTTAAAATTTCAATCTGTAGATAGACAAAGTTTAAAGTCCAAGTAATTTGCAGAAACATATAAAATCATAAGAAATCATTATAAAAGTAGTAAAGGGTGTTTTGTAAGATTAAAATAAAAAGAAATAAAAACAATTTAAGCTTGAAATAAAAAGGATGTTTAAAAGCCCACGTTTTATTCAATTATTTCAAAAACGATGTTATTACATCGAGTAAAGAATAAATAAACTATTTACACGGTATTACAGTTCTCAATATTTATTACTACTGTAGAACTCCCAGCTGGCAGCCTAATATACTTCTATCCTTGTTTAAGGCTAGCTAGGGCTCCGTACTTTTTTGTTTTTTGATTTTAGATCTTCTTTGTGAATATCACTTTTGGAACTATCGCAACTATGACAACCATATTAAAAATAACATTACCCATTCAATATAGCCTCAACAGCTTGCATAAACCATTAGACAAAAGTCATTTTCCAAAATGTTTGCCTTAAAAATGAGTTAAAGGTCTCTCGTGCCTTTCACAAACATCAACTAATTAGTGTACTTACGAAAAACGTACTCATAGGGTTAAAGTTGTAAAGTAAAAGAGGAGTTTGAAAGTTTGGCCATTCTTGGAACAGCGTCCGTAATTAGTGAAAACGATTCATTGTTTTCGAAAATGGGCAGATACTAGGCCATGATCACTGCTCAGATATTTTCAACATGCATAATCTTAATGAAATTTTGAATAGTTGTTAAAAATGTCATTTGGTATATAATATATATGTCATAGCTTATAGCTCATATGTAGTTGATTGAATTATCACGTTTATTTTCGCCAACAAAAAGCAGTGTTATATACAATGGGCGGCTTATGTAACAAATAAATTAATTTTTGGCGTTATTAATTTTTAGAAAAAATGCCAAAATAGTTATTCTTTTTTACAAAATATATTACGTACCATTTTAACCTTGCCCCTCGTAGGGGTAGCTATCCACTCAATTTTTTTTAATAGGAAATCGTGGCTTGGGATACTTTATTTAAAAGAAATTTTGATTATCCTTTTAAAAATTTTCATGTTTTTTTCATTACCAATTTAAATTGTTAAAATTAAGCAAATACAGGAATATTGGAACTGACGCTTTGATTTAACTGATAGTTGTAAAAAATGTACTTTATTAATTAATTTCAAGGACTACAGTTATTACAGTATATGTTCAAAGTGATATCATTGCATACTTTTTCAATAATATAAACGACTATAAAGGTTATTAACAGATTTCCTTATCATTTCATCACTAATGGATCGAATCTCTTCTGTAAATTGGTTTTTTAAATTCTGTAAGTTTTAAGGTCTAATAAATATTTTGATTCAAGTAACCTCGCAGTAAATAGTCGAGAGGTTTAAAATTTGGTGATATCATAGACATTCTATACAGCCCCTTCGGCCAATCCATCCCATCTTTAAGGAAATATTTGAATTAAATAATCTCTGAGGATTCTGGCATAATGAGGGTCAGCCCTGTCTTGTTGAAATCATATTTGCACACGTTCATAATCAGTTGGAAACATTTGTTGTAATTCTAGAAATGGGAATGTTTGTAACATTTGCCAATAGCAGTGATCTGTTAAAAAATAGTAAGTGCTGATTATGGAGTTATTAATAAACCGTTTTTAAGTTTTTATCCATTACAGTAAAATACCATTAAATAAACAAATTGATATTGTTCATATTAATAGTAAGAAATAAACGAGTACTATCGTACTATCTAGTAGGTAACTGTTGCCAAACTGTCAAATTGTAATTTACGGAAATAAATTGTATGATTAAGAATGGTTCATTTTAGTGAAAAAGATCGTATTGAAATATTAATGATGTTCGGTTATGGTGATCGTGTTAGAACTCATGAAGAAGTTGATTTGCATCTTGAAAAAAATCCCATATCACGTTCAACAGTTACTAAAACATTACAACGTGTTAATACAACTGGGATGGTCAAAAATTTGCCAAAACCAGGAAGACCGCGGACCGTAACGAACGAAACTATTAGGCAAAACATTGCAATTGATTTAGAGGAATCACCTCAAACTTCTACCACAATTTTGGCACTAAACCATGGTATAAGTCGACGTTCTGTAGGGAAGATATTGAAAAGTTAAATGTATCATCCGATTAAGATAAAATTCCATACTTTATCCCAACCCTGTATATATATATATATATACTATTTTCGTCTACTGATATTTATTGTACTCTATAAATTCTGCTCATTCTCACTATAATCCTTTTTTTCCCAAAATTTTGCTGATAGTTTGTCCCATGTTAGTCGAGGGCGGCTTTTTTCTCTTCTAATTTTGTAATATCTGTTTTGTCGTGTATTTATCATCAATTCTTATGGATCCTAAACCATCTTAAGTGATATTATCCTGTTGCATACTGACTCCACTTGTAACACTTCAACTATTGTTTTTTTCTCTTCTGGTTATGTCCTTCACATATCTTAGATACTTCATTTCCATGTCCTGAAATCTGTTTTTTTGTGCTCCGGAGAACACCCAGCTTTAGCAACCACATATTTTTATCATTATATTTGTTTTTTATTTTTTTAAATGCATTTCGTGGATTGCAAGATCAAATATTAATTTCTTGGATCTACAGTCTAAAGCATCTATGGTACCAAGTTATTTCGGTTATGTTTTAAAACTAAAATAAGAAAGGAATACTAATGAAAACATATTTTAGGTGATCCCAGAAACACAATTCCTCCTCCTTTCTAAAAGTATCTAAACATTTTTACTGATATAGTTTCAGGGTATTTTAAAACTCATTTACCGCATAAAAATATAGCCCTTAGCTTCATTTTTGTAAATACATACAAATACATTTTATTTCACTAAATTGTGACAAGTTGTGAAAATATTATCATTTTTAAATTTTACCAAAATTATAGCTTGGCTAAAGAATCACTGGTTTGAGAATTTTAGGCCGCACTATATATGTTGTTAATTAATGAAAAATATTTTTACGTTAGTAAGCAGTTTACCGTCTAATCACAATTTTCAATTAATAATATTATTAAAATTCATATCTGCAGCGTAAATACAGCAACTCATATGAAGCCAACAACATTTTAATGTATTCATTTTGTAATTATGAACCAAATTGCTTTGCATGTTGTAAGCCAGATTCCCACTTAATTTGAAGTTACAAATTAAGTTCGTCAAATTGGCTGAGAAGATACTTCAATTAGCAACAAACTAAGATTCTACTAGGAATAGGTTATTATTCTCAAAATCCTAAGTGACATTATCAATATTTTATATACATATATTGTACGTAACTATAATATTTGCTTATTGCTGGCTCTAGAAAATGTTTCTTAAAATGAATGGTATGATATACTGGCTGTTACAAGTTTTTATATCAATATTGTTACGTGAATAGGATAAGAAAAATTAATATATTTTAACAATAGTTAGGTATTTTTTGGTTTTAAGATTGCATAGATTAGAGAAGGTATATTTTGGGTGTCACTTATTAGGTATTTATTTATAATATGTAATTTACAATTCCTTACTACTAACTGTTTAATCAAATCGTATGTGGAAAATCACCTTAATTAAAATAATAATTCGGATCTCCCCTTTCAAAAAACGCTATTATTAGTAAAACGTGACTTTTTCCATTTCATACAACTTTTGTTAAGACTCTTGTATCTAGAACATATCGGTTTTTGATTTTAATTTAAAGTATTTTTATATAACAATTAAATATACAGGGTAAGTCTTTTGTGAGTAACGATGAGATTGATAATTTTTTTAATTGCACCCCCTATATATTTTATTTTTTTAAATTGAAAATTTCAAGACTATTTCAAAAATATCATACTTGTGTTCGGTAATTAATAGTTTTGAAGATACAATAATTTTAAAATCTGTATTTTTGAAGACCTTTAATTAAATTAAGATAACAAAATAATACAACAGTAACAATAAACAATAAATTGCCACACAATAAATTACAGTAAGTGTTCGAATTGTCTTCCTTCTTGTGCTTGACAGTGTCCTAAGCGATCAATAAATTCCTGCTGAACTTTATTAATGGTTTCCTGCGAAATGTTATTTATTTCTTGTCTTATTTTATCTTCTAAATCATTTATGTCGTCGGGTTTACTTTTATACACAACATTTTTTGGTGACCACACAAAAAGAAATCTAATGGCGTGAGATCCGGTTATCTTGGTGGCCACTCAATGGGTCCTCGTCTACCGATCCACTTATTGGGGAAAACTTCGTCAAAATATGTTCGAACGGCGGCTGCATAATAATAACTTTCATCGATATTTCCGGGAATGTTTGCACTAGGAAATAAATTCATGTTGGAATCAAAAAGTTCATTTAAAATAGGGTCCAATGATTTTATTTCGAACAATTCCTGCCCAAACATGAATTTTCTGTGGATATTGAGTGTGATGTTCTCTCATCCATTAAGGTTTTTGCTTTGCCCAATATCTGCAATTCTGTCTGTTGACTTCACCGTTTAATTTAAATATGTATTCATCATAAAAAGTAACTTTTTTTGCGAAAAGTGCATCATTACTACACTTATCCATCCAAGTTTCGCGAAATTCCATTCTACGATCATCTGATAGTTCTTGTACAAAGTGCACTTTAAAGGGATGCAACTTTTCATGTTTTAATACTTTATGAATAGAAGTAAAAGGAACATCATGTTCTCGACTAACTTGCCGAACGTTTTTGTGTGGATTTTCTTCCATAGCCAATAAAAAGTTTAATTTAGTATCATCGGCAAGTGCTGGACTACCGTATCAAACTTCCTAACTTTTTTTTTAATTTTACTCTCTGTTGGCTGACTTATAGGATGTTCTGGATATTTATTATTAAACATAGTTCATACCTCTTGTTGAGGTCGCATCTTATCGCCACAACCAATTAACATAAGAACTTCAATCCTTTGTTTTACCGATATACGCATTTTTAAAATATCAACAACCAAATTTAGAATAACTAAACTGGTACTACACTTCACAAGTGTCACTGTCATTAGTGAGTATTAAAGAGAAAACTATTAATTAACTAATAAGTAATTAATTAATAATTAATTTAAAAATTTATGGATTTAAGGATTCGAAGGCAAAAGCCAATTAATACGGCAATAGTGTACAAAAGGTAAGAAAAATAACGGAGACTTAGTTTAAGAAGTAGAGAAGGATAAAGACAAAAGAGAAGCTTTGAAATATTCACCACCCAACAAAAATCTGAAGAACTCATGTAATCCTAAAGATGAATGAAATTGTGGTACATATCGCAAACTTAAACGGATCTGGTAACTGAAAAAAACTGAATAAAAATATTTGTTGTTCTCTAAAGTCTTAGACAGAAACGATTTTCTTAGAGTGGATTTATGTTTACTTATAATGTTCCGATTTCCTGAAATAGGAGAAAATAAGGTTGTGTAGCTTTATATAGAGTCGAGTGCAGAATATATGTATATATAAAATATGGCGCTGTTGTTCGAACTGCACGAGATGAGTAGACGTTATGTATAATTTTATTTGATTCTGCAATTGTATATAATAAATAAATAATAATAAAAATGAGGAATAAAAAAATATATGCCCAGTCACTAAAAGCACTTCTTGTAATCAGAATTCAAATTTGTATTTACTCTTAATAAATAATTATTGTACAGAATAAAATGCACATTTTAGAGAGCCCACCACAAAAATGACGTCACAACAGAAAATCATTAGATTATATCATCATCCTGGACTAGACTAGTAATAATAGACAAAAACGTCACAGCTTCGAAAAAGGCCATTTCTGTTATGTTAAATTGGTAGATAAAATAACAGTATGTCTGATATTAAAAATGTACATAAATTTAGTGACCTAATTATGAAAATTATGGTTTTCAAACATTTTCTGCGTCACTTTTGATTCGACTCCATTTTCATAAATTTTATCAAATTGTCTTATAGTAGCCCGAATTATTTTTTTTAAGCTTTTTTTATGGCTATGAGGATTACCAAAGTACCCTTAAGGTAAAAATGAGAAAAACGTTCAAGTGCATTCGGTAAAAGCTTTGATGCTTGTACCGCTCCTGTATTAAGAACGGTTACTTTAGTTACTTATGTACCAAATCAGTAAAGTTCGACGTATATGTATAAAAGGTGAAGCACTGAAAACGAACCAGATCGAATATTTTGTGGACAAATTTTTTGTGGAAAAAGCGAACGGGAGGTCGATTTTATTTCCAAGGAGAATATTTTTTTAACGTATCTTCATCTGTCATACGTCTCTCTCCTCCCATCTCTTATTATCACCAATACAATTCAAATATAGAAACCACTAAGTTTAAAACATCATTGTAAAGGTAATTTTATAGAGATTTCAGCCATATGACTCTTCGTTGCGAAATTTTTGATTTTGGCGCTTTTGCATGAATAAGAATGTTTCGTATTCCTATTTACGATATTTCATTTGGAAGCTAATTTCAACAACTTAAGGCATAATTACCCTTTGAATAAAAATCTTCAAGATATTGAATGTGTTTCGTTTTCAGTGTCGCACCCTGTATATGGTCATTACAATCGTAGGACATAAGCAAACAGTAATAGCAGTGCCGTTCATAATTGTAGTAAAAATTCTATATCGAAAAATTTTCTAATCATTGTCATGCGACACTAAATTTGTTTGATATCAATATTTTTTACATATTTTAACAGTTTTCAAACGTATTGCTTTGATACCGACCGTTAAAATTCTTTAACATTTTTAAAACTGTCTCAAACTATAAGATGTTGAAATTTTTTTTTTAAATGTTTTTTTTTTGGGTTAATTGATCCATGTAAACCTAATTTTCAGACAGACTGCTAAGAGTTTTTTTTTCTTGTCTCATTTTTTATCTGAATAGACTGAGATGTCATAACGCTATAAATTACTTTGAATGTGACAAATTGGATCCCCTACCTTAACAAATATTTTTAAAGAAAAACATCAGTAATCGTTTTGGACAAATGAGCATGAGGTCATTTACGAAATTTCCCTCTAAACATAACGCCTCTAATTCTAGTTTAACCTGGCGTATTCAGATTTACCCGAATTCGAAAGGAAATTTAAATAAAACAGCTCGGGTCGAGTTTACAATCATTTCGAAATATTGTGGTATTATGAGGTGCACCTAAAATGAAATTAATAAAATGATAAAATTTTATCTTCACAAATGTTGAAATGTTTGTAATTTTTTATTTGCCATATTTTTTTTGCGAGCCTTTATTATTATTTTTTATTATTTAACAATAAAATTTCCCTATCAAAATCGTTAAAATATTTTTCTTAAATTATCTTCTGTTATTACAACATTGAACAAAGTTATTGTTTAAAATAATTATAATATATTTAAAAATATATCAAGTAGTGCAAACAATTGTACTGTGCCACGTTCTGTTTCTTTAAATTATTACGTGCATTAGTTGAGTACATTTACTACATTAGATTTGTGGGATGAAAAATAAACTCGGTATGTAGGTATGCATCTCCATATTTTTAAAGGAGATATTTATGTCTTGAAAATAATACATGGATAGGAATATCGGGGTTAGGAGAACAAATAAAATACCAAATATTATTTTAAAAAGACCAACGTTTCGAAGCCTATTCGCTTCTTTTTCAAGGGTGTAAAAACACATTTATTTTCTTTTTTTTTTATATATAAACATATACTGATCTGTTTCGTTATTATTACAATAATTTTTGTAACACAATAAAAAAAATGGATTTAACTTAGTACAAAATATTAAACTCACCTATTTTAATACAATTTGGCTGTGTCAAAATTTTCATTGTAATGTTTATCTTTATGAATACAAATTTTTCATAAAACATTTATGTACTTTATAAAATATTGGATCTAAGAATATGGACTAGAAAATGAATTTCTGTAGGTAGAATTACGTCTGTCAAGTGATAACCAAATCAGTTTTTATTTGAATTTATCCCACATTCTGTAGAGATGGGAGTAAACCGTGCTTAAATTTTGAATGTCCGTTCTGAAATTAACAGTGTTATTGGATTGAATATAAATCATTTCTAACATATCTAATTTAAACGCGTTATTTTCTCTTGCCAATATTAAAGCATTATCGAAGTCAAAATCATACCAACAAATATCTTTTGCGATTACAATAATCACGCTAACGAATATTATTCCAAACATTTCAAAAAAGTTAAACAAACTAACTTAAATAAAATTAACGATTTAATAGAAAAACAATCAGTTTTTATAACAAATAATAATGACAAAATTATTTATAATTATACTTTGTGAACAGAAATTAAAAGAATTTTATGTCTAGAACCTAAATTTAGCATTCCTGGCACTGATGAATTTTCTCTTACAAAAATAACAAATTTAGAATATTGCATAAATTATCAGCCTCTCGATGAAAATGATAAAAACGATCTTAGGGCAATAACAACTAATATTGTTACTAATCACTATAATAAATCAATTATAAATTCCTTTAGATATCGACAAATCAGTAGTGATTACACTAGAACAAAAAATTTTATCAAAGACCATCCGGAGTTAATAATGAAATCAGACAAAGAAAATTCAACAGTAATTATGTACAAAGATGAATATCTTAAGGGCATGAATAATCTTTTGAGTGATAATCAAAGTGACAGAGCAATCGAGATTAACCCTACATGTAAATAACAGAGTAAGTCGAACACACTAGTAAATAAACTGAAAGAACTTGCTTCATTGATGATTTGACGTGTCGAAAATTAAAAAAATACAATTCTGTTTTACCTAAAATGTACAGATTACCCAAAACACACAAATCCACCTTTGCATTAATACCTGTGGTCAGCTGTATTAACGCTCCCACATATAATTTATCGGATTGGGTTCATAAAGAACTCATTTGAATTCGTTAAATTTTGTAATACAGTTGTTCTACCTTCAGATTACATTTTAGTTTCTATGGATGTAAAGCCCCTCTTTACTAACATCCCTAAACAACTTATTTTCAAAATTATTAATAAAAGATGGTCCTTTTTCCTTAACTATTCAAAGGTGAATTTTTAATTGGTGTCAAAAATAATCACGTTTTTATTTGAATCAAGTTATTTCACCTTTAATAACAAAATATTCCAACAGTTAGATGGAACAGCGATGGGTAACCCTGGGAGTCCCATAGTAACTAGTCTTATTATGAATGAAATTATAATTGATAACCTTCAAAAATTACCGTTTGCTATACTCTTTTTAAAATTATACGTAGATAACACAATCTTAGCTATTCCGAGTGGAGAGAGTGCGAACCTTCTAAATGCTTTTAAATCTTTCCATTCACAATGGAAATAGAGAAAAATGGCAAAATTATTTTTTTATATACTTTAGTACAACGCAATGAAGATGGAAGGATTTTAAATAATTTATCTAACCATCCGATGAAACAAAATTGCTACTATTAAAAACCTATTATACAGAATTTAACCATAGCTAGAAACCTTTTACGTCAAAATAGTTACCCCACACCGTATATTTAACGAATTTAACAAAATCAATGATGTTGACTTAAATTAATCGTACTACTCAAAACCTATATACCTTTTTTAAATTTCGGTATATTCCAAACTTGTCCCAAAAAATTCAACGCGCAATTAAGTGCATCAAAAAATTTGTCGTGTACTTTGGATTTATATCCCTTAAAAACACTTAACTCGGAGATACATATTTTCGAAATTAACAGATAAAACGCCTGTTGCTCTTATATTTGATGTAATTTACAAAATAAAATGTAAAGAGTGTCCCAAATCATATATCGGTAAAAGAACACAATTACTAAAAAATCGATTATAACAACACGTAAACTACTCTAAAAAAAAATTAAAACAAAAATAAAATCGGGTAGCATTAGCAAACCACTTTTTTGCCATGAATCATGATTATTCCCAGAATGTGGGATAAGTTCAAATAAATAAAAACGTGATATATCTATCTAATGACAACCGATTTGGTTATCACTTGACAGACGTAATTCTACCTACAGAAATTCATTTTATAGTCTATATTCTTAGATCCCATATTTTATAAAATACACGAATGTTTTATGAAAAATTTGTATTAATAAAGATAACCATTACAATTAAAGTTTTGACACGGCCAAATTGTATTAAAATAGGTGACTATTTTGTACTAAGTTAAATCCATTTTTTTATTGTGTTACAGGAAAAATTGTAATAATAACGATACAGATCTGTATATGGTTATGTAAAAAAAAACAAATGAATAAATGTGTTTTTACAACATTGAAAAAGAAGCGAATAGGCCCAAATCAAAGATATTTATTTAAAATTCACTAATGTAATATCCGATAATAAACATTTGTTAAAATATTTTAAACAAATTCTTGATTTACCACAATTATTTGGAAAGTAGATAAAACTCAATTTAGTTGTCATAATTATTATCTTCAGTTTTTCTTGGATTTTTCTAAATATTTAGTAATACCGTTCCTACATGATTGTTTCCTTGTGACATCTATCCGAAAATGACAGAACTCAAAAATCACAGGAATTTATCGAAAATTTCCATTATAAAGAACAAATTTGTTTAATATTTCTTACAAGATTAAAAAAATATTTAGAAAAGTGTAGCATGAATTCTTGTACTTTTTATTTTAGATACTAAAAATCAGTTTTTCTGATTTTTAGCCAGTTAATTTGCAGGCCAAATAAAAAGTAGCGAACTTAATTCTTTATACTTTAGGCTGCTAAAGTTTACTTATCATTCGTAAATAGTGGACCCCATTATTTTAAGTTAAAATTATGTAAAATTGCTACCGTAAAAGACCGAAGTTATCCTATAAAAAAATAGTGTTTCAATTCGGCATTCATCGAAACTTCATAGATTCATAAAATGTTACACATGTGTGAATTAATCTCAATGCCTACAAAAATTAGTATTACATATAAGTATAAATTATGAAGCTGGTATATTTACCTTAAGTAAATGTTTTCAGTTTTGTACTGCAAATCCGTAACAATTGCAAGTAAGAGGTTCTTTTACTTGCATTAATAATATCATAAATAATTTTGTATTAACTTTATTGTATTGATACCATCTCAAATTTAAAATTAACTCGGTGCAACAGTCAGATCTAAATTTACAACCGATTTGTTATTAAATTTTACGTTTTTCAGAAAATATTTTCAAGTAAACGCATAATAGAAATATATTTATATTACATATAGTCGCTAACAATTTAACGCCAAAGGAAATTAAGTTAAAATTGATAATACGGATATTTAAATTGTTTCTGTTCAAAATATTAATTTAAGTCTAGAAGTGTAAAACCAACTTATTTTCCATAGTTTTCGAGATAATTCACTGCTACTAAATTTTTAAGTCATTTCGATCAAATTTATCTTTGCTTATATAATCAGAGATGAAACAACATTTTTTTTTCTCTAGATGCTTACCATTGCGGAAATCAAAATTAATCCCATTAGAAATGAACCAATAGCCATTAATATTAATAAAAACCATTTTACAGCTAAGATTGTAATTCCCTTAAAATAAATACAGATCCAGCTATAAATTATTTGTAGTCATTAAATTAGCAGTGCAATTCATAGTTTACGGAGTTATAATATTTTAAGGTAGTTGCAGCGTGGTGAAGTCAGAAATTCAAAAATTCTGCACATGAATATCCACATACTCTATCAAATATTGTCGGTTACGGTGATTTGGTAACGTTGCAAATTTTTGTGCGTTATAATACTAAATATAATCGCCTGAAAATTTTCATATAACAAAACAATTTTGAAAAATTGAATTTTACAAAAAATGGCAATTGGGGGAATTATTCTCGACCTTATAAACAAAACTTTCGAAGATATGGGTAAATGCAGTGTGCAATTGTTGTCAACTAATAAGAACAATGGTAAACCCAGAGTTACTAAAAATATCGAATAATAGATTAGGTTATCATTTTTTTTTAATTTAGATATTAGTTAAAGCCTTTTATTTTATTCTATCTAATAAACAGTATATAAAATGATTTTATGATTATTGTTATTTTATTTATTTCAAATTAAAAAATGTTCATTATAAAAAAATCTTAACCTGCTTTTATTTATTTTCATCCTTACCATAAAAATAACCTAAAATATAAAAAGATCAATAAAAGTAATTCTGAATCACCGTGTATACAGTATGGTCCAAATGAAAAGAATACATTCATTATTTCGTACATCGGCGATTTTAGGAAAAATCCTGAAACCCGTCGATTTTTGTTTTAAAATGGGCTCTTCGTTAGGTTTCCTTTATATTTTTGACGTCATCTCTGTGAGCGTCATGACGTCATCAATCAAATTTTTAAATATAATAAATCTGTTCGAATGTCATTAATACTTCTTTTGACAATAATAGGTACTTAGACATAATTGATATGGGCGACTAGATATTTAAAAGACCTTTCAATTGATGTATTGCAAAATCCACTTTTCCATTTAAACATTTTATGGATGACGTCATCACGCTCACAGAGATGACGTAAAAATAAAAAGGTGATCTGACGAAGCGCCCATTTAAAAATATAAATTGATGAGGATTTTCCCCTAAAATCACCGATTTACGAAATTATTAATTTATTCATTCATTTAGACCATACCATATATACAGCGTGTATATAAAATATGTAATAAATTCATTTTAAGCTAAACAAACAATTTTGAGGACAAATCTTGAGACAGGTCGGTTTTTGATTTTAATTTAATGTATTTTTGCATAACAATGAAATATACAAGGTAAACCATTTGTGAGTAACGATGTTATCGACAATTTTTTGTAGGGACTAATGAAACTGTTATTTAATAGTGTGCTCATTAATATTAATAATAGTCTCAAATTTTGGGATTTAATAGTTAAACATTATTCTTAACCTAGAATCCATAATTTTTAAAAGAAATCTATAGAAAATCTGTTTCACGTTGTAATTACTTTAAATACTTTTCGGGATATTTATTGGCCACGAAAATTTTCTGAAAACACAGAAAATATGCTCGTTGAAATAATATTTTTTTTCATGTATAAAATATTAATTTTATATATTATCATATATCTATTTATAAAAGTACTTACTTGTGTATTCCACTGAATTTCCAAGAAATGTATTTTAAATTGTTGTTTATAAATTTCTGATAGATTTTAGAATCTTTATAATTTAAATTGTTTCTATTGGCGAAATGATTTTCCAATTTTATCAAATTCTCAATTTGTTCATTTAACTTTTCTAGGCAAATGCAGAAATGGCTCAAAAAATAAACATTTATCCCAAGAGGACTAGTAGTAATAAAGATACCATGCGGTAGAAACAAGCCAATATTAATATATTCTATTAACTTATTATTAATGAATAAAATCTTCTTTTCGTTTGCGCGTAGAAAAAAAGAGAAATATATTAACAATAAAAAGCAGTAATATATAATTGCACATTTCCTCAATTTTGTACTATACGATTCTATTCTTTTTATTAGAGTTTTACTTGGTGTCCTTGACTTTTCATTAAGAATTTTTAGTGATTCTATACGTTCCACTAAAAAGTCAAATTTTTGATTGGTATGCTGATAACACAAAAGTCTAAAAAATAAGTGCATTAATGTTTTGAGAGCAATGATGGAATCTTTAAAAAAACTATAAAAATTGGTTTAAAAAGTCTCAAAAAATCATCACTAAGAAACCTCAAAAAGCAATCATGTATTCAGAGAAAAGAACTGGGAAATATACACCACACAACAATGAAAAGTTGCATTAACTGTTCATAATTTATTTCCCAGAAAGCTTCACTAGACCCCAGACTCATCATCCTAGATCTACGGCCTATACACTAAGAATTGCCAAAGAGGATCGGATTGTTGCAATGAAAGTGGTGAATAAGAACAACACTAAATAGTTTGTTAATAGAGGAACAAATGAAACACTATTTGAGAAACAGGTTTTTAAACGAATTTGCTGAGCCATTTACAGTAATTTAAAAAAGTATCTACATACATCAATAAAAAAGGCACTGAAGTTTATTTAGGTTGCTCTAAAATAAGATATATTCTGATTAAAACTAACATACCATTAACCACATTAATTAGGATGTACATTTAAATATTGCATTAGTAAATAAGTAACCTAAAGCGCATAAACACTTTAAATGCTGTCAAACACTAATTACTGATAAGAGAACTGAAATTAACTACATTTTGGGTAATTTTTTTCATAGATCATTGTTTTTAGGTCCTAAATCAAACAACACAAAAATCAGTTTTTAGTATAAATTACTTACAAATGCACCCATTGAACCCAATGATAAATATTCCGGAAACTTCTCAGTTTCAAAATTAACATGAATGATGTGTTTAATAAATAATAATAATGCAAAAAGATAAAAGTATTGTGCAATTGAAGCAAGCACTTTATGAAATGTAGTTCGATTCAGGATGGTAACCCACTCAATAATCCAAAATAAATGATCACCTATAAAAACAGAATAAGAAGAATTAATAATAGATACTGTAGTAAAACAATATGATTACAAAATATACAGGGTGTTACTATATTCGACCGACAACGCTTTACCCCAGAGAGCTCTCGTTAATTGATGAATTTTGATATAGGAACATAAACCCTTAAAGGGCTTAGTTTCCGAGATACAGGGTGTTAAAAGTTTGAAATCAAAATTAAAAATTTGTCATAAATCAGAAACGCCTTCAAATATTTTTTTCAAATTTGGTGACCAATATGCTCTTTAAGAAAGTAATATTTTGACATAAACTGACTTTTGAAAAATTTAACCAGTGGCGCGCTATCAGGGTTTGTGGCAACTTTTATCCCCCTATCTTTTACGCCACTGGAACAAATATTTTTTTTTTTATTTTTTTAAATTCTCTGTTCATTTTTAGGTAAAAAAGTAATAACCTTTTATGGAGCTAAAATGAACGGTATTGTAGATATTTGATTCTAAACAAAAGTCTGCAAGTACTTAGATAATTTGTAACTACGTATGGAATTTTCAAACTGGTATATACAAAAGTGTCGTGAAAATCGAAATTTCCCAAATTATTTATTGTATACAGACGAGGCCAAATTTACCAGGGAAGGCATTTTTAATTCCAGAAACAGTCACGTTTGGGATGAAGAAAATCCACACTCTGTTCGTGAACGTGGATTTCAGCATAAATTTTCGGTGAATGTGTGGGTGGGTATGGTTGGGGATTGTTTAATCGGGCCTTACCTTTTTCCAAATAAATTAAATAGAGATATTTATACGCGGTTTCTGGAAGAAGTGTTAGATGAATTGTTGGAAAATGTACCGTTAAATATTAGACAACACATGTGGTTTCAGCACGATGGGGCATCTGTTCATTTTGCTGCAAGTGCTAGAAATTTCCTAAACAGACGATTTAGAGAAAAATGGATTGGTCGGGGTGGACCCCAATGTTGGCCTCCAAGGTCACCCGACTTAAACCCTATCGATTTTTTTATCTGGGGCTACATGAAGTCCTTAGTGTACGAAACCATCGTTGAAACTGAAGAAGATCTAATAGCGAGAATTCAAGCTGCGACAGAACTCATTCAGTCCAATCCGGAGTTATTCTCAAAAACAAGTTTTTCAATGAGAAACCGGTGTAGAACGTGCTTACAAGTAAACGGCCGACAGTTTGAACAACTATTGTAATTTTGTCAATTTTGTTATTGTTGTATCTAATACATTGTTTGAATTTAATTTTGATAGCTTTTGCGTTATTGTGATTTTTACTTTTATCAAGTTCTCAGAAAATCTCAGAAATAGCATGTATTCTTTTTTCAACTAACGCCTAACGCTTAGTTATTATTCGAAATCGAATTAATAGTATGGATTAAAAGCAAATACTTACTTGTTTAGCAAAACGCCGAAGGGCAAATTACACAACAAATCATAATTTGTGAATTATCTAAATATCTACAACACCGTTCATTTTAGCTCCATAAAAGGTTATTACTTTTTTAACTAAAAATGAACAGAGAATTTAACCACTGGTTAAATTTTTCAAAAGTCAGTTTATGTCAAAATATTACTTTCTTAAAGAGCATATTGGTCACCAAATTTGAAAAAAATATTTGGAGGCGTTTCTGATTTATGACAAATTTTTAATTTTGATTTCAAACTTTTAACACCCTGTATCTCGGAAACTAAGCCCTTTAAGGGTTTATGTTCCCATATCAAAATTCATCAATTAACGAGAGCTCTCTGGGGTAAAGCGTTGTCGGTCGAATATAGTAACACCCTGTAGAATGTGATTAAATACAATTTTCATTTTAGTTGTATTATATATAATTGAACTATTTTATATTCAAATAAAGGTTTTTAACAAGGTACTGCCTCTTTACTGACATTTATGAAAATCAAATTAATTCAATACTTAATTTTCAAATTTCAACAAAAATCTAATTTGAATGTTTCAATTGAAGCTTGTTAAATACATAATGGCCTATATTTACACGAATATTAAAAAGCACACTTTTTTATCGATTGCTATTAATTCAATATTTACCTTATACTCCAGGTCTGCTACTGATGCATCCCTGATTTCCAACTCTTGCAAATGCATCATTTTTAGGTCCTTGGTTGACATTATGCATGTTCTGGGTGTCACCTCGCCATCTTCGATACCCACAATTACATTGTGCCCTTGATTTTGTTCCTAAAACAGTACAGCTCTTGAATTAAATATATATGTGCAGCATCATTATCTTGCGCCCCTACGAGTTCCCCGACAGCGGTCTCGCAGTGCTGCAGATTTATCTGACTTACCCTTATCTTCTCCATCTGGCTGTGGTGGATAGGATGGGGTGGGGAAGGTTACTTGGCGTCGTCCCCGGCGGAGGCGCATCGCACGGCGGTCGCTTCGGGGGCCTAACGACGAGCAGATCATTTCCTAATGGAGAGTATTACCAGCACGTAGTAGAGCTCCCTGCCTTCCCCATGTAGGTTTACCAGGAATATGAGGAAATAACTAGATTTGAAGAATTATTGGACAAAAAATCATAAAATTATACAAACAGTATCATCTCCTTATATTTTCTTCATTGGCGAGGACTCTTGTTTTCTCTCATTTGGTATTTAAGAGGCAACATCATCTCATCACTTTTTCTGATTAAATACATTTGCCTCCTTATAGACCATAAAGTCCATATAGACCTAACTATAAACACATCTCTTTCTTCCGATTTGATTACATGAAACAAAAAGATAAACGAATACAACTTCAACAAAACTGATTTGGCAACATAGTTTTTTTCTACTAAAATAATAAAATTTTCTAATAAAATAACATATGTTTGCGATGGGTTAAATTTATTGAGAAGTGGTACACTGTAAATAAAAAAAATATTGTTTTTTATAAAAAATTTCCTTTTCCTAACTTTTCAAGTTCTATACTATGGCAATATTTGATACAGAGTGGTCAAAAATCGGATGGGAATTCAAATTTTTCAAATTTTTTACTCACAAAGTCCCTGGTGGAATTAGAACTGATGTTGGACGAAGAATTGCGAGAAACCCACCTTGGGAAAGGAGGAGCAGTGTAGCCTCACATCTGAGGCCACACAGTTAATAGCCACAAAAAGCATAGCATTCAAAGCAAGCTTCCAAAACTCCTTAAAAAGCACCAGAGGGACACTGAGAATATCAGAGCAAGGTCACAAGAGCTGCCATTAGATGCACTCTAGCCCAACAAGGTCTACGTTCCGAAAACAAAGAAGAAAGAAATTGTAAACAAAATTAAGGAAAGGAATTGTTCAATTTGGCTAGATGCATACACGTCCATAAACCTCTAATAATTTTTCCATTAGTCCTTCTTCCCATTCTTCATATTCACCATCTCTGCTCTAAATATATAGTGATGGCGCCACTGATACGAAATTGTCCAATTTTCTTATACTCTTTCGATATTTATCAGCTTGTCCATACATTTTTTCGAATCTTCTTTGGTGATTTTGGAGGCTTCACCTTTGATCAGTTCGACCACGAACAAATTTCGAAAAGAAATTTTTCCTACGAACTCGCTTCTTTAGCTGATCCCCTATGAGTAAAATGGGGTTGAAAATACGAAATAGAGAGGTAATCTTAAAGACGTGTGGCCATATTTTTCTATAAATGTTTCTTGTAGCTCTTTTGATACTCTTTTGTACTAAATACTTGCAGAAATTGATCATTTGTGTATGTTTCTTAGTAAAATAAATCGTTTTCCATAAAAAAAGTTTGGATTTCTTCTTTCTTGCACACTTTTCATGTTTTTTGGAATGATAAGAAGCCTTATCCATGAGTATAACGCTATTAGCAGGTAGATTTAGGACCAATGACTTTTCGAACCATTTTAAAAAATGGTGGTAATCTACACTTCAGTCACTCATTTTCTTTCCACATAATTTTAATCAATTTGGTATCCATCTGTCAACCATACTACAGTGAACAATAATGGCAGATATTTGAGACATACATCTAGTTGATCTATCTGTGTATCCTTTTTTCACTGTGTTATGAGTATCGTAGCAGGTTTCATCCAAATAACAAATCTGTCAATTCTCCTTTCTCTATTTTGTTATTTTCTCCAAGTAGATATTGCGTAGTTTAATTATTCTTCTACTCTCTAAAATAGCCTGCCTTTTATTTATTATTTTGAAATTTAAATCTCACCTTTTTTTAGCCTGTTTTGTACTATCTTACCAAAAAATATTATCTCATGTTCTGCATATTTAACTTCGTCAATTATGATTTGTATTGTTACTATTTCGTTGTTTCTATGACAATAATATATTATTGTTTTCAATTTTTCACCAATGAAGGATTTTAAGCTCTTGGTACTCCAAAATTTAAACATTTGTTTCTTCTATGAGGCACATTTCTTATAATTTTTGAAATAGAGGATTAAGGAATTTCTGATAATTCCGACGTTATTCTTGGTAAAGTGTGTTTCATACGACCATATATTTTTTTGTAGATTTTTATATGTATTGAAATATATTTGGGATTCTTCGTTCATTATAGAAAGAAATTGTCAAAATAAATTAAAGCCTAATCTTCGTCAAGAAAATTAGTAGTAGGCCAACTAGTAGGTAAGTTATTTTATAATTAGATGGGCTTAAGGATTGGAAGGTAAAAGTCATTTGATAAAAGGATAGTGCCCAAAAATTAAAAAATCAAGAAGACCTAACGTTAGAAGTCGAAAAGGCTAAAGACAAAAGATAAGCTTCAAAATATCCACCAGCTAACAAAAGTTTAAAGAACTCATGTAATCTTGAACATGAATGATATTGTGGTTATCTCGATCATAGCTGACTCTAACAGCTGAAAAAACGTACGAACATACTTGGTGTTCAATTCTGAATTGAATTTTGTTGCAGACAGAATTTCTACCACTGAATTTATTTTTACTTATAATGTTCCGAGTTCCTGAAATGGAAGGAAATAAGGCTTCTTAGATTTATAACGCAGAGTACGGAAGCGAAATATTCGCTCTCTCCGAAGACTAGGATTTTTTGAAGAACTATTTGGACTAACTGGTGAACGAAATGACGTGGACGTTATGTATAACTTTATTCTACATAGATACATAATTATAAGAAAAAATATAATTTGATGCCAAACAGTTATTATTTCTTTGAAAGCAGTTGTAATTAATAAGATTAATGTAATTTAACATGATAATTTATTGAAATTATTAAAATTTTCTTGTATCCATTCTAAGAGTACTATAATGTTCATAGGAGAGGAATAAAAAATTTATGCCAGATTTCTAAAATAAAAAGTCTCGGGTCCTGCTGGGTTTCAAATCATTTCGAAAGATTGTGAAGTCACGATGTGCAGCTAAAATCAAAATAAACAACTGAAATATCAATATTTTATTTAAACAAATGTTCTAATATTTGTAATTTTCTATTTGATATATTTTCTTCTCAATTACGTATATATATATAGCAATAAAATGCCCCTTTCTAAATCGTTACAATATATTTTCCTAAGTCATTAAAATATTGAACAAAATTATTTTCTAATATAATTATATAAAATATATTAAGCATTGCAAAAAATTGTGCTATTTCTTTAAAATATTATGTGCATTAGTAAAGTATATTTACTATATTGGATGTATCGAATAAAAAATAAACTTGGCATTTAGGTATGCTTCTCCATACTTTTAAAAGAGATATTAATATCAGTAATTCAAACAATTGCCTTCTGGAATCTTTAAAATTTAAATATAATTAATCTCTGTTATTGCTCAAACTATAGGTAGAATTTATACACAGGACATTTCAAATATATTTTTGTTTAATTCAGTCAAAGCAATTTCTGATAATAAAAATTAAAATTAATAAGAAACATTTCTGTATTGGTCGGAGTATAATTCAGATACGAACTCTGGTGAAACAATAGTGAACGTTTCAAAGCAGTAAAATAAATTGAAATAAATCATAGTTGTGCTATCATGCTGGAGTTCTTTTCGAGTTTTCATTGTGTAAATTTGTTTGTACTTATTTTACCTTTACTATTTTGAAATGAAAAGCACAAGAATCGTATTTACGTATATTTGTTTTATTACTTTGAATATTGATTGCTGCGCCCTCTGACGAATTCTGCTTTTCCCAATATTCTTGCTTCAAATTTCTGGTATAAACACTCCATAATTTCAAAATAATATAATATTGTTAAACGCCACCAAAAAGTAAATCTCAATTTAGTGGTCATAATTAATATCTTCAGTTTTTTGAATATTCCGGAAGTGTGGTACTCACAAAAGTATGTAGCACCAATTTTCTTAATTTTTATTTTAAATTTTAAAAATTACTTTTTCTGATTTCTTTTTTAATTTCAGTTAAATAACAGGCCAAATAAAAAGCGAAAGACTTTATTCCTTAAACATTAAACTTCAAACTGCCAAAGTTTAATTTTTATTCGGTTAGTGAAATTGAAACGTAGTTCTAAATGGTGAACCCCTGTTTCTTATAGGTTAAAATTCAGTGTAAATACTGCCTTAAGAATCGACGTTATCCTAGAAAAAATGTTCCAATTCTGCATAGTGGTTTCGATTTATCGAAATTTCATAGATTGATAAAATGTCACACATGTGTGAATTAATCTTAAAACCTATAAAAAATGTTACTTTGTATATATCAAGTATCTAGGCATCTAGTATATTTACCTTAAGTAAAAGTTTTCTGTTCTCCACTGCCAATCCGTAACAATTGCAAGTAAGAGGTTTTTTTACTTGCATTAATAATATTATAAACATTTTTGTATTAATTTTATTATATTGATACCATTTCAATTTTAAAAGTTGATGATAGATTTTCTGTGACTAAAAAATAAAATTACTGAAGTGATTACAACTTTTCAGCCGTAATGACAGGAACGACCATGTTTATTCTTAAATATTTATTAGTTTATGGTAATCAAATTGATACAAATTCAGAAATGATATATATTTAACCCTTTTTAAATTCATGTACATGTCATTTTTACAATTTTGCCCATACGTCATTCCCGTTTGATGATATAAAACACGTATCCTTGATGCGATATTTTCTTTTATGATTAGTAAAACAATCGGTACTTTTTTTAGTTAAAAAAACTGATCACTTAATGCTGTGATCTACGATTATCATTCTACTTGATTGATTTTATTTGAAATTCACCTATATTTTACATATCTTGAGTTGAGACTACTAGAAAAAATTTTTTTTTAAACTTATTTACACTAAATTATCATTTTAATAGCTAGCCATCGATAACATAAATTGTTTATCCATTTGGCCAGATAAGTCATACTTTTCTTTTACACGAAAGAGTTGTACGACTTGACTGTTTCAAGGATGTTGCCCTATCAATATTATCAATATGAAGTTTCCATTGCTGACAGACATGTCAATGCAGAATAACGTCATATAAGTATGGAATTTTGTAACAATGTGACATAATGTTACTTTTTTAAAAGTATCTGATTTTTCATTAGAGGATTTCTGTTTATTTGATGACGGGATTAATTTTTCTTTGGTCACAATTAAATCATGTAGTGGTTGGCGCACTGGGTCTACGTTTACACCGCAGTTATATCTTCAGTTTCAAAAATATTAGTTAGAACACTACGAAACATATTACTGTAGAATAAACAAGGTGATTACAAACGTCTTTCACCAAACACTAGGAAAAATTAGGCTTTGTTGCATCAGAACAATGCGCCTTGTTACAACCATTTCAGTAAAACAGTTTTTAGCCAGTATTAACATTTTTGATATATTTTCGTGTGAAGGCAATTCCAGCACAGTTACAAGCAGTGGAATAACCGTCTCCAGCGCTATGCACTATTGTCAAAAATATCATTTAAGATATATTATTTTTAAATTACTTGTTGTTTTTTTATAGAAATTTAGTATTGCAGTGTAATGGGTATATAAACCTTTAAAATTTAAATGTCTTTATTTTCTGATTATGCTTTAATATTGATGTTGTTTAAATAGCGAAAAAGAAATTTTAAAATTAAAGATATGTTTACCTGAGTATCAAGCAGTTGTCCAACTTCAGCTATAATGTAGAAATAAATACACGCGATGCCAAGCACTCCGGCAAAAGGAAGTACCTCCTTTGTATGGTTTACCTAAAATTATGTTAATTATACGGATATGTAGGTATATACCCTTTATATTTCAATTCTACAGAGTGACTTAACATTAGAAAAATATTGAATTAACTGTGATAAACTCTCCGATCTGATTTTATAAATACATTATTGCATTTTGCAGTTTTCAGAGAATATTATTCACTTTCATTTTTAATATATCTTTACTAGTGTAAATTATCCTCATTGAGTTGATCTCTAGCTTTTATTTTCCAGTAAATGTATAAAGGAAATAATAAAACCTAATAAAAAAATTGTGTATAGGTCTAACAAGATAAATTTGAAATGACGTCATTTTTAGTTATTTTTATAGTCAACAGAATAGCAAAACAAAACTAAGAAACAAAGCGATTTAAACTTAATGGATAAGGGAAATTAAATTTTTAAAATTCGCAATACTTTACAACGTTGGCAAATGGATCTTGCCAAAATACTTATCACTTATCAATATTTTGACATTTCTTCTTTGGTTAAAATGCATAAGCATTTAAGTAGTTCATCCCAGCAAATGGTAATAGACTTAACAAACTATTTTGAACGCGAACACCAAAACGGAGGTCCATTTCTTCCATTTACTGCTCTAAGAGACGTAAGTATAGATTTTTAGAGTTTAGATTCAAAATTAATTACATATCTTGAAATTGCAGAATTTCAAAAGTACGTACTTTTACATTTCAAACGTAAAATAAACTAACACAAAGCACAATACAATATTTGTTAGAAGGTAGTACTGTCACAGCATTATATTTAAGTGAAGGAAAAAAACTGAAACATGACAATGCTGCAATTTTTTGCCTTGTAACGTAATTCAACTTGTAATTTCAACTTTATCGTGAAAAGTCTTTAGCAAAATGTTTTCTTTACATTTAGTCTCTAACAATTTCTATGAAATCAAAGTAAGTTAAACAAAAAATTTGAGTTTCGTTGGTACAATAAGAGATAATCAATAACTGTTTTGTCTAGATACTTACTATTACGAAAACACAAATTGTTCCCATTAGAATTGAACCAGTAGTCGATAATATTAATAAAAACCATTTTAATTCTGACAGGTAAGATTGTAATTCCCTTAAAATAAATACAGGTAAAATTGTAAATTATTTAAAATAGTTGAATTTATAGTGCAATTCATGGTTTATGGAATTAGAATATGTATTTTAAGGTAGTTCCAACATGGCGTATTATCGGTTACGGTGATTTGGCAATATTGCAAATTTTTGTGCGTTTTAACACTTAATATATATTCGGTTGATAATTTTTGTGAGGCTTAAAAACAATTTTGAAAGATGGAATTTTAAGAAAAATTGCCTTTGAGGGAATTACTCTCGACCTTATAAACAAAACTTTCATTGATCTGGAAATAGATATTGTGCAATTGTTGTCAATTAATAGGTACAATAGTAAACTGAGAGTTACCAAAAATAACTAATCGAAAAATAGATTTTTAATTTTTTAGTTTAGATATTAGTAAAAGATTGTTATTTTATTGGATTTAGTATAAAGTATAACAAATAATTTTACATTGTTATTTTATTTATTTCAAATTAATAAATGTTCATTATTAATAAAAAATATTAATTCGGCTTACAGTAGAACGAAATTCTCGTGGCATTCGACGCCAGTGTGCGAGGCGTAAAATTATAGACGTCTCAATAGCAGAGTAGGGGGATGCGATAACATACCTAAAATCAGTTCACCTAGTTTTCAAAATCTACTTCTTGTCTTCTCATTGTACTCTACTATTTCATTGCAATTTATTCTTGTTTTAAAATTTTCAAAAAAACTAATAATTAAGTATTTGTAAAACGGAATTTAAAAGTAAATTGAAAGGACGTGTAATAAACATCAAGCGAGGGAATATGTGGCCAATGTTCTAAATTTTAGAAGGAAAAAGTAAATTTTTGATACCCCCTGCAATGGGAATGGGAATGTGTTGCAACAGCCACTGGACATTCCAAAAGAAAATTTTCCTGAATAGCTGAGGAAAAAAAAATTAACATGAAACATATCCCTCAATATTTTTCACTACGAAAGCATACAAGGAAACCTAGTGTCAACATGATAGATGAATGTGATAAGGGGAAACTCAAAAGGATCATTTTGTTTATATTAACGTTGTAAAACATAATTCCTACAATAAAAATATTTTTTGTAGAAGTTTAAGGAAGCTAGAAGATATTAACGTTTAAGGATTTCGATGGAGGAGAGAAAACTAACCGAAAAATTGTAATAGAAAGACACGATATTCAAAAACTTTGCTTGAATTGTATGAAAATATACGGTTGCACAAACCAAGATTTAAGAAATTCGTTGTCAATGAACTGTGGAATGGAAAAAAATTGATGGAGAAGTTGGTTATGAATGACAGTGACTCGGAAATGAACGAAACAGTTTCTGAAAACAAAGAAAGTTTGTCGGGAGTAGACGAAATTGTTTTCACTCTTAAGTAATTACTTAATACCCAATCCACTACTTCTCTCGCATTTACACTCTGATACATTCATCCACATTCTTCCCTCAAGATATCACCCCAGGGGCTAAGTGGGGTGATACCACCTGTCCTACCTTTTGTTGTCTAGGGGTATCCGCCAGCTACGTCTTCCCTCGCGCACTTTTTCTTCTCTTGGTTACATCCTCTTCTTAGCGGTGTATATTGGTTCGTCGTGTTTTTGTCCTCTTTGTTGGTTTTCCTTTCATCATATTGGTCTTGGTCCTGTTCTTCGTCCTCTTCTTCGTCCTCTTCTATTTGCTTCCTGGGCCTTGCGTGACTCCTGTAGTCCTCTCTGGTGTAGTCCACTAGTTCCTTTTTAGTGCCTGGTTTGGATGGTTTTGCAAATCCTCGACGAGCTTTCTCACTTTGTCCGTCATCATCTATAGCAGTGGTATGGCTTCGGTTTCCCTATATATTTGGTTATTCCGAACATACCATGGGGCGTTTACTGCCAGTCTTAGGGTGATGTTTTGTTGCTTCTGTAGTTTTTCCTTGTGAGTCTTTGTCGTGTGTCCCCATGCTACCGATGCGTATGTCATAATCGGGATGATTATGGAACGTATCAGCAGCAACTTGGTCCTCAGGTTCAGCTTACTTTGTCTTCCTAGTAGACAGTTCATCCTGGCTCTTGCCTGTTTCACACGGTCTCTCACGTTTTTTATGTGTTGTTGAACCGTCATCCTCTTATCCATTGTTACAACAAGCTACTTAGCACTGTCGGACCATCCAATGTAGGTTCAGTCTAGCTCTATTTCTTCTTCTGGTTGGTGTTGCCTCTTCGTATAGAATACCGCTTGGGTTTTATCTGCGTTTAGAGCTATCTTCCACTTGACGCACCATTCGTGGATGGAGTGCATGGCTCTCTGAATGTACCTGGTGACTAGGTGTGGCTGGGTGCTTCTCGCTCCTATGGCGGTGTCATCCGCAGAAACTCGTGTGGGCCGTCTTCGGCATGTCTGCTATGTAGATGTTGTACAGCAGTGGGGCTAGAACTGCTCCCTGCCGTACTCCTGCTTCTTGGTGTCCTTCTTCTGATAGGGTTCCGTTCAGTTTTACTCTGAAACATCTGTCCTGCTGATAGCTGTTAATTAATTTTAAGATACTTTCAGAGTATTCCTGCTCCCTCATCTTGAAGATCAGGCCACCGTGCCAGGCTCTGTCGAATGCTTTGGCTACGTCCTGAAACACTGCCCCGTCGACTAGTTTCTGTTGAATCCCTGGGTGATGTAGTCAGTCATCCTTTGTACCTGAAGCTCCGCACAGTGCTGACTTCGAAATCCGAACTATTCTGCTGGCAGAACATTCAAGGTTTCGGTCTGCATGTGTAGGATTTTCCGGATTACCTTCTCAGCTATTTTACTCACAACTGGTAAAATGCTTATAGGCCTGTAGTTCTGTGGGAATTACGGGTCTTTACCAGGTTTCCGTATCATCACCAGGTGTGCCAACTTCTAGTTTTTGGTGCCTCATTATTCCATTGATCAGGGTCGTGAGATAAACCGTGACTTTCCTTGGTAGGTTCTTCAGCAGTCTGTTTGTTATTCCGTCGTATCCTGGTGCTTTTCTAGCTGTAACTAACTTGATTCGTTGACTTATCTCTTCCTGTGTTGTAATACCTATTGTTTTCTGGTCTTCTCCTTGGTTTAGCTCCTCCACCTCGTCTTCTACTTCATCTTCAAAGTCGGAGTCCTCTTCATCGTGTTGGTTCAGTCTGAACTGCTGTTCCATGGTTTGCCTAAAGGCTTCCGTCTTCTCCTCTGGGGTGAAGACCAGCCCGTTATGTTCGTGGATCGTGGGCGTCGGTTATCTGTCCTTTCTGAGGGCTCTCTGTAGATTCCATAGGGCTGGTTTCTGTGAGTCCAGTTCTTCTATCCTTTTTGGTCTACTCACGGTTCCTGTGATTTCGCAGTTCTTCCTTTACCATGTCGTTGAGGAGGTTTGCTCGTCTTTTGTCTTCTTGGTTCCTTATACGTTGGGCTCTTCTTCTGGCTCGGTTCTTCTCCCTTAGTAGGTCCTTGAGTTCTTCCCTGATGCTGGCAAATCTTCTGTAGTACTTCTCTTGGGTGGTGACGGAGCTTCTTCTTAGAGCTTCTTGTAGGTTTTCTTCTAGTTGTTGGACTCCTTCTTCTATTTCTTTTTTATCTTTATTGTTAGGATGGGTCCTAGGATTTGTCATGTTATAGTCTAAGAGAGAGATAGAAACAGAAAGGGAGACAAAGCACAGAGACATCTGCACTTTACAAAACCGTGGTAACGACAATATTAACATTAATGCTTATGTCTCCTTCTATTGCCCTCTCTCTCCCATTCTCTCTCGCATACACTCAGTCCAAAGATAATATATATATGGTCTAAGGTAGAAACATTTAAATTTTCTATAATCAGTTGAAACCAACACTAGCTTGACAGTCTAAAATAGTTGTGTCTGTTACTAGCGTGTGGTCTCTCTCTCTCTCTGTGCTAGTTCAAGGAGTCAAGTGCCACGAGAACACTTATTTTCATCCTTACCATATAAATGTACAATCGAAAACATTAAAAACTGATAAAAGTAATTCTTCTAAAAACTGAGTTCACAATCAGCTATGCCACTGTATTGGATTTAACTCTGTATGAAAGTGTTATGAAGCAAATTTCGTATCTCTTAAATGTGCGATATGAGTATTACCTGCCTTCTAGGTCTCCAAACTTAAACCACTGTGATGTTTTTGTGGGGCCGTATGAAAAAGTTATTTCATGATAAGCTTATTAATTAGTTATTAATTATGTCAAACTCTAAATGGCAATCATTCCTAAGTAACCTATAGAAAAACAATTTCAGGCTGTAACTACCTGGCGATGAAAATTTTATTTATCCTGAAGATATTTGCAGTCACTTCTAAAAATTATTATTACCATTTGAGGGACCACATGAGGTCGAAATTGAAGCAGTTTGTAATAGTTATGAATTAAGATATCTAATAATAAAAATAACAAAAGGAGTATTTAATATTGAATCAATATAAAAGTATGAAAAATAAATAATGATGAATCAAAAGAAAATTAAAATTTAAAAAATCAAAATTTACAATTTCATTTGATTTAAATTAAAATTTGGAGGTATTGTTGTATTATTTTAAGTATTTGTGTTTCTGTTGATTTATTATTTTTGATATAAGATATGTGAAGATAACTTTAATTTTTGAATAATATCATTATGGAATTTTATGTCAAGTTGTTAATAAAGAAAATTGCCTTATGAAATTATTAGATTTTAATTCAACAGAAATATATGTAAAAAAATATATAGAAGTTTATTAAAAACATAATTTCAATTCATAAATATTTCAATTATATACAAGATGATTCGTATAAGAACCGACACAAAGCAGGGACATGTTGGGGAACTTAAAATATGGTGATTTAAGGCAACTTACCTCAATATTAAGTTGCACCCCTGAGAAGTTATAGACGTTGAAAGTGGATATTCAAATTTCGAAAAAAATATAATATATGTATAATATATATAGTAGGACTTACTTGTTAATTCTACTGAACTTCCAAGAAAAGTATTTTATATTTTTATTTATAAGTTTCTGATAAATTTTAGAATCTTTATAATTGAAAATATTCTTGTCGTCGAATTTATTTTCCAATTTTATTAAATTTTCAATTTGTTCATTTAATTTTTCTAGGTTAATGCAGAGGTGTCCCACAAAATAAATATTTAACCCAAGGGAAATAGTAGCAGTAAATATACCATGCGGTAGAAATAAGCCAAAAATAACATATCTCATTAACTTATTATCAATTAATAAAATCTTGAGAATAACAGAAATAGTATTCTTTTCGCATAGAAAAAAAGAAATATATAATAACATTAAAAAGCAATAAAATATATTGCCACATTTTCTCAATATTTCACCATTTGATTCTAATCTTTTTATTAGTGTTGTACTTGGCGTCCTTGATTTTTCATTAAGAATTTTCATTGTTTCTAAACATTCAAATAAAAAGTCAATTCTTTGATTTATCTGCTGGTAAGATATATACACCTAAAAAATAAGTGCATTAATATTATGAGAGCAAAGATGGAGTATTTGAGAAAGCATTGGGAATCGGTATAATGGGATTCAAAAATCATCTCCAGGAACCTTCAAAAAGCAATTCAAAGGAAAGAGTAGGAAGTATACAAGAAATAGAAATAAAAGATTGCAGGAGTATTCGTTGTTCAGTTACCTGGAAACGCTATTAAATCCAAGACAGATCTAGATCTATAGCGTATATAGAGTCAAAATACCAAAGAGGATTGGAAGGTTGCAAAGAAAGTGGTGAATAAGAATAACACAAATGGTTTACTGAAAAAAGAATAATTCAAAAATAATATGAGACAGTTAAACTAGATTTATAAGACATCAAAAAACTATCGTTAAAAATAAGAAAAATTAGTGAAGTTCGTTTACATTAAACCAACATTTTATCTATTCCAATTAAAACCATGATCTGTAACCACAAATTCTGTTGTATACTTAAATAATTCTTTGATAAATAAGTAACCTAAACAACATCACACTTCAACTGCTGCAAAACGCAAGGGTTCTGAAACAAATTTTACCTACTTTGGATCATGTTTTTAATGCAGAATTAGTTTCATGGCAGACAAGGGCTAAATGTGTGACTTGTTTTAAATCAAATTATCAAATTACTTACAAATGCTATTATCGCTGTTATTGATAAGAATTCCGGTAATTTCTCAGTTTCAGACTTAACAAGTGTGATATATTTAAT
This sequence comes from Hermaeophaga mercurialis, assembly GCA_951812935.1. Lineage (NCBI taxonomy): Eukaryota > Metazoa > Arthropoda > Insecta > Coleoptera > Chrysomelidae > Hermaeophaga > Hermaeophaga mercurialis. The sequence continues at coordinate 19,473,145 of OX638359.1, read as the reverse complement.
AAATAATAATAATGCAAAAAGATAAAAGTATTGTGCAATTGAAGCAAGCACTTTATTAAATGTAGTTCGAAACGGGATGGTAACCCACTCTATTATCCAATATAAAGGATCACCTATAACAATAGAATTAAAAGAGTTAAAAATATTGTAGTATAATATAAAATAAAGAGATATCTAGATTAAATATAGTTTTTTTTTGATGGGAACCTTGTTGCATCTCACAATATTTTTTTGATTATGAATTTAGCAAATTAATAAGAATACTCATTAAAATTATTGCAAACTTTCGAAAAGTTTATTTAGAATTTTATAAAAAGATCGTTGTACTTACATTTTGTGAGGTTTCTTCTATTTAGATATTATAAAACTGGTAACTGTTAAAATTTTTTATTTTGTTTTTTAATCACACTAGATGAATTACATAGTGTCGTTTATTTAGTGATATGTGAGATGTAGTGAACTATTACAAAACTTATTAAACAAAAATGCAACATGCACCATTTTCTAGCAAAATATATAACATTGACAAACAGGAACGTCAAAAAAAAAGAGTATATGATTTATAAGAAACTTGTGACGGTGCATTCAGACTTTAACTCTTGTACAATATGTATAATCCGGAATTGCTGTGAGCCTGAAGTGACGCCATTTTACCATATGTGATTGAGTTTCATGAGAATCAATCAAACATTAAAGTTATGTGCGGATAGTTCTTATTTTGAACATTGAAGAGTTACCAGTAAGTAACTTTGGAGATTCTATTTGAACTGCTCGATACATGGTCACCTCTTTAACTACGGACTATATTAATCAATCAAAGATTGTACCACATGTTCATCTAAACTATTTCATTTGTACTGTTTATTTTGTTTTGAAATTTGACCTGAGTCCATGTATTTGAAGTGATGTGTCTTATATGTTATTAAAATTGTTATTATTTGAAGTTATTTATTTTTTGTTTAGCAAATAAAAAATAGTATCAGTCTATGGATACATGGATACATACACAAAAACTGCCATAGTCCCCAATTATGTTTGAGAAATTAAGAAATATAATTTACTAAACAGGTAACATTTTTATAAAAATGGAACACATGTTTTAAAATATAACTTAGACAGATAGTGTTGGGAAAACTGACTGACACCGCCTCTGTGCCTCTTTGCACCCATGAATGATGACTTCCAGCGAGAGTGTCCATTACTACTGCAACCATCGTCACAGAAAGAAATTTTTTAATATTTTAATTCATTTATAATAAAATTAATAAAGCCCACAATCATTACCTACAGTTTACTACACAGATAGATAGATACTTTCTTTAATTAGGAACCCTAATATACATAAAATATAAAATAGAAATATACACTAAATTAGAAATTAATTTAAGCATGAGAACTAAGATTGATATAAATAATACAGACATAGAAGCTTTGCATAAAGATACTTAAATTTATGGGCAAGGGTCCAGCTCTATAGTGGATAAGCCTGTGATGCAGTAACTATAGTCAAGCAGTGTTCAGCGCGATTGGTAGTTGGATGGGTGACCACCAGCTAATACCGTCGTTATATATGCCCGTACAGTCTGCAGCGGCTAGTAGCATATCACAGCTCGCAGGCACTATACCAATGAGCACGAGTAAAATAAATAAATAAATAGAATGGTAGAAATAAAGCGAATGAAATTAGCCTAATTAATTACAAAATAAAGTTAATTACAATTTTTAAGATCATAAACAAATATAAATATTCAAAAATTCTGACAAAATCGCAGATTATAGGTTTTTAAAATAGTACATTTTTAGAGATGCAAGTAATTGATTGAAAATCTGGAAGCCTTTAAAAAACAGGGATTCATTGTGTTTCTAGTAATATATACATATGTCATTTAAAGCCCTGGTAAGTATGAATATTTTTATTAAAAGCAATATATTCCTGAAAATATCCAGGTTCTAAACCATTCACTATTTATTGAGAACCAACTAAATAAATTTAACTCATTTCTATGATGATGATGATGATGATGATGATTTGTTTTAAAATGATACTCATACGATTTGTCAATTATTGCAACATACTAAGTTTGTTTAGATCGAATAAAATTATAATCTATGCGCAATAATCAAAGTAAGGTTAATAATCACACTATAATTTTGTAGTTCATTGTCAAGGTTTGAGATATTCTGCTGACATTTTTTTATGGATATATTCAAAGTGGTTATCAAAACTTAAAGTATGGTCCAGCCCAAATATTTAAGAGATGCGACAACTTAAATTTTTTTAGTTGTAAACAGCATTGCATTCCTTTTTTAAAATTTATCTTCACTTTGTTTATTTTCAAATATTTATTAACCCAGTCTAAATAACTATTCATTTTTTAAATAGTTACATCTAAATTGTCACTACAACAAATCAGGGTACGAATTAAGAATTCACGAAGAGGTCAACATTATTGATGTATAAGATAAACAGGAGTGGACCTAAAACACTTTTTTCGGAATCAATATTTCCCTGTCAAAGCCTCTTTTTTTAGAAGAAGGTGTGGCCCATTTTGTCACGAAACCGGTAGTTCTCTTCTCTTTTTTCTATGAAAAAATAAAAGCTTAGACTGTGAGATTAAAATATTTATTTCTAACAACCTATTTCCATTTTTAAATTAGTTTTTTCTATATTAAAGTTATGTAGTATTTTCCCGATAGCTGCTGAATCTTTACAGTCATGCTCTGCTTGTGTTTTCATTTTTGACTCATTTACGTTTTAAACGTTTAATTTAAAAATTCCACTCTGCCACTCAATCATCTCACATATTATTTATTTCTGATCTCCACTAGGATTAGAATCATTACTGCTAACAATATCTTCTGTATATTTTAAATAATTGATTTTAAGCTCCAAGTTATCGATTTTCACAAGAGGTTTAGAAATAAGCTGTGACAATCTTCTCAGTAAAATTTAAGCAATCTCTTACTTTGAGATTCATAACCTTAAGCATAACCTTGAGTTCTCTGGCATTCACTCCTGAATAATCTCTATGCGTTGACCTTTGGTAACTATCACAGTTTATGGTAGCATCACCGTTACATTTTTACAAATTGCACATTTCATATTAAAAGTATGCATAAAACGCCCATACTAATATTATATAAATTTGGTTATCAGTTTTTATAGACACCTGTTAAAAAAGTATTCCTGTTATTTACAGACAACTCGCATTTTGTACTTAAATTATGCAAATACATACGATTATGATTTGAAATTAACTCTTTGTATCTTTCAAAAATCACAATTTTTAATGCACTTTTGCTCAATAAAATTAACTTTTCCGTTAATAATCCAATTTAATGATTTGACGACTTCCAAATTTATTATTAAACTGGACTTTGAGAATTAGATTTTGTAAAGTTATATTTAAAAAAAATTGTTGATTTTAAAAAAATAAATGGTGGACCATTATTTAAATATTACCAGTTTTATAATAACATCTAAATAGAACGAATCTCACAGAATGTAACTATTATCAGGTTCTTATAAAATTCTATTAGATGTTATTATAAAACTACATTGATTGTAGTTTCTTCAAAGATAGAAACAAGATTTTCGAAAGTTTGGAATAATTATAAAGAGTATTCTTTCTAATTTTCTGGATTCCCAATAAATTTGTTTAAAAAAGTAATATTTTGTCAGCAAACAATTTGGTTGAGTCTATATACAGTGTGTACATATAGTATGGAATAAATTCATTTTAAGCTAAACAAACAACTTAGAGGAGAAATCCTGAAACACGTCGGTTTTTGTGAGTGTGATTTATTCTCATCCATTTAGGATTTTCCTTTGCCCAATATCTACAATTCTGTCTATTGACTTCACTATTTAATGTACATAATGTAATGTGCATTCAGCAGAAAAAATAACGTTTTTTGCGAAAAGTTGATCATTACTACACTTATCCATCAAAGTTTCGCTAAATTCCATTCTACGATCCGGGTCGTCATCTGATAGTACTTATACAAGGTGCACCATAAAGGAATGCCACTTTTCATATTTTAATACTTTATGAATGGAAGTAAAAGGAATATCATCTTTTCGACTAACTTGCCGAACGCTGTTGTGTGGATTTTCTTCCATAGCCAATAAAATGTTTAATTTAGTATCCTCTGCAAGTGCTGGAGGCCTGATTTAGGTAGATCTTCTACGGTACCAAACTCTCTAATTTTTTTTTTAATTTTGCTCATTGTTGACTGACTTAAGGTTGTTTTTGATATTTATTGTTAAACATAGCACATACCTCTTGTTGGGTTCGTATCTTATCACCACAACCAATTAACATAAGAACTTCAATCCTTTGTTTTATAGATAATCGCAGTTTTAAAGTGTCAACAAGAAAATTTAGAATAACTAAAATGGTACTACACTTCACAAGTGTCTCTGTCATTAGTGAGTATTAAAGAGTAGTCTACTGAGTTATTATCATAATTTTTTACATGTCACAAGTTTTTACAATAATAACCAAAGGTATACCGGTATTAATTTTACAATTATCGTGTCTTCAAAACTATTAATTACTGATTACCAGTATGATATATTTTTGGAATCGTCTTGAAATTTGCAATCTAAAAAAAATAAAATATACAGGGTGTGCTATTTAAAAGAATTGTCGATGACATCGTTACTTACAAATATTTTACCCTGTATATTTCATTGTTATGTAAAAATACATGAAATTAAAATCAAAAAGCGACCTGTCTCAGGATTTTTCCTCTAAATTGTTTGTTGCTATTAGGTGTAATAGTTTTATTTTTGTAAAAGAAGAAACAATACCTTGAAAAGTGTTTATCTCTCCGAAACAAAATCTAAATAACCGGCTACATATATTAATAATTTTTACTTTATCGAAATTTTTGAAAATCATGTTCTCTTCTAAAGAAATTATAATGATATAAATTTATTTGAGAGAGTATTTGCTTTTATACGATAATTAACTGAGAACATTTATCGATAAATAATTACAAACCATAGTTGGTACACTTCGGAAATTGTGAAGTTAATAAAATCATACAACTTGCATTTTAGGGTAGAATTTAAGGATTAAACCACAAGTAACACATTCAGGATACAAAGTTACATGGTATTCAAATTATTATTAATAATTTATAGTTTAGTTAATTATTTTTTTGTCAGTTATTAATTTAGGATGTAGAAACACCTCTAAATAAAATTATATTTTTCACTTCTAGACACCTAATGGATCTCAAGAAACGCATCTGGAATATTCTATCATGAAGCAAAAATACATCAAAACACAGAAATAATGCAGATATGAAAAATGGTTTTGATTGTTTTCAATAATTGATTTTTAAATTTTGATTTTTTTTAACAATAAGTTGGTGCTTCTGAAATGACCTACCTAAATTCAAAAAGAATTTGGCAATTATGAAATATTGATTTTAGTTAGGCTTTATATCGATATCTGTTATTTTTTAAATTTTTATATACAATGTGTACATAAAGTATGGAATACATTCATTTTAAGCTAAACAAACAATTTTGAGGAAAAATCCTGAGACAGGTCGCTTTTTGATTTTAATTTCATGTATTTTTACATAACAATAAAATATACAGGGTAAACCATTTGTGAGTAACGATGTCACCGACAATTTTTTTAAATGGCTAACCCTGTATATTTTATTTTCTTTAGATTGCAAATGTCAAGACAATTCTAAAAATACTAACAAATGGTTTACCCTGTATATTTAACCGACCTTTCTCGGGATTTTTCGTCAAAATTGTTTGTTTAACTTAAAATTAATTTATTCCTAACTTTATGTACACACTGTATAAGATTGTTCAACATTACCCAATTTATAACAGTGTATTTATGTCAAAATTTAAAAAAAGTTTTTTATGAGACAAATATTTAATTCGGCGACTCTGTCTGTTTTAACGAACTATTTTTTGATCAATGTTTTTTTAATTTGAACAGGGTAGCACTTGTCAACTATACAGATGGATTTTTTTATCGTTTACTAACATTGGTATATCCAAAATATGCAAAGATATATCCGAGTTTAGTTAAATAAGACAAATATTTTATATTTATACAAGGTTGACCAAAGTTTATTTCATTCCTCTATGAGATAAAAATTTTAAAAAAACATGTGTTTTAACGGAACAGATTTTAAAATTATTTTGAGTTTTAGAGATTGACGCAAAAATATCAATTGAATCGATTACACTATTTCAGCGGAATGTTTGAAATTTAATCACCTTTTTTTTCTCGGAAATCTCGTTCCTTCCATTTTTTTTAATTAAATTCTCAAGTGTGCATCTGTTTAGGTACATATTTGGGTAATAGTAACGTTTTTTTCTAAAAGCGACAATATTTTTTCTTTTTAGTTTTTTTCATAAATCTGAAACCGTTCTTGTTTTGTTCTATCCATCAGTGTGTGCATTTTATTAGTTTGGCAATAGTTCTTTTTAATTCCCAACGCAAAATTACTATTTAAATGCAGATATATTCTGATAATAGTATGACCACCCGCATGACTTTATACATTTTTCATTAGGTATGGATGTGTGTGCATTAAAAGTATTTTTTAATGATAATCTTTAAGAACATAGTTGTTAATGATTTATATTTCTTTTCAATAGATCATTAAGAGTTTTTTAGATAAATATTTAAAAAATAAGGAAAATATATTAAAAAAAGACTATTAAAAAAATACTCCTATTAAATAGTTCACACGTAAATAATAATAAGAACTAATATACACTCCTGGACAAAAAAATCCGGACACTTGCATTTTGTATATTTTTTTTTAATTTTTTTGGTGTTTATTGGTTTTAATGAGGAGTAAACAATAATAGAAAACATTTATTCATAACAATAAAAATGTTTCTTTTAATGTTTTTAAATGATCGCGTCACCTTTGAAACAAAATTTTGACGTTTGGCAAATAATGATACTTTATCTTGTTTACTAGCAACAGATTTTTTGCATTTACGATAAGTTTCACGTTTATTCTGATAAATTCAGATCACTTTTCATTAGTGTTTTTAAATTGTGTTAGTATGACTCCCGAAAATAATGCAAAAGTTGTGGCATTACATGAAGATGGTCGCAGTATACGGTATATTGCAAATCATTTGAATATTGCCAAAAGTACCGTCCATGATGCTCTTACGAAGTATCGTCAGACTGGAGAATACACTAGAATACCAGGATCAGGCAGAAAAAGGTCCAGAAATCAGCGTGATGAACGTTTTTTTAAAGATTTCCGCATTACGGAACCGCTCTTTAACGTCAAATGTTCTCGCTAGTCGTTTGTTAGAAGTTCGAGGAACTCATATTTCTGCACGAACTGTAGGAAGAGTCCTGCATGAAAGTGGTTTACGTTGTCATAAGCCAGTAGCATGCCCCAAATTAACAGCAGCTCATCGAGCTAACAGAATGAGATTCACGAATGATCACAGAGACTGGACTCTTCAGCAATGGAGTGTTGTAATGTTTTCTGACGAGTCCCGTTTTTGCTTACGATCTCCAGACGGACGCGAACGTGTATGGAGGAGACCCTGAGAACGATTTGCACCTTGCTGTATTTCACCCAGAACGCCGTTTGGTGGCGGAGGTGTTATTGTATGGGCGGGTATATCTTTCAACGGACGCACCGAATTAATTTTCATCGAACATGGAACTCTAATAGCAGACAGATACATACGACAGTGTCTGGAGGACCATGTTGTCCCCTACGCCTCTTTTGTTGGGGATAATTTCTTATTTTATTTATTCTTATTTATGAATCCAATAGAACATTTATGGGACATTTTAGGGCAAAAGATTAAAAAGAGGCAACCATTGCCAGAAACGATCCAAGAGCTGCGAATAGCGTTGAATGAAGAATGGGAACAGATACCGCAAGAACAGATTCAGCAACTTATTGCAAGCACGCCTAGGCGTATTGAAACCTTCCGCAGGTGTAGGGGGCGCAATACCCGATACTAAACCTAAAGAACAGCCAACTGTGGGCAATTAAAATTTTGTTTTTCTTTTGTTTAATTTTTCGAACAATGTTAATTTTTTTTGCGTGACTTATTACTTTCTTTTGGGTTACTTATTTTTCCTATTATTACTTTTTTAGTGTTTTAAATAAACGATTTCTATTATTAATGTTTACTTCCTCCCCATTTAAACCACTTAACACCTACAAAATTTAAAAAAAAACAAAATACAAGTGTCCGGATTTTTTTGTCCAGGAGTGTAGTAAGTGAAGCAAAATTATTGTACTTATTTGATACTAAATAAACAGAATACAACGGATTACATGAAATTTGTGAAAAACATTTTTTCTACTATTTGGGGAAAATATTAACATAACGCCCATTTTATAGTACTTATAGGGGTCTATTCTATAAGTTTTTGGTTAAAAATAAAAAAAAAGACATTTATTTCCAACGGAACGCACCCACTCACAGGAAATCTTAAATTACAAATTATAGAATGCTTAAATTGTCATCAACATTATCGAAAAAAGAATAGAATATTATAATAAAAAATGTCAATTGAAACAATATTCCTATAAATCTTCATAAAGTGCCACTAAAAAATACATACAAAGTACAAAAAAAAAATTATACAAACAACCAACTTAAAACTTATTTTACATTCTTCAGAATATCTTTAATATTATCATAATATGTATATGTCCCAAAATTGTGCTATAGAATTAAAACTTTTACACATAACATATATAGGTGATCTTAACATTACATTTGTTCTTAAAATATTTAAATAAAATGTATTAAAATGACGAACTTCTGATCTTTGCACTAAGAAATTAATTTCATTTAATAATGATACACAATCAATTTTGTTGTGAAGTATTTTCCATAATAATTTTAAATTTAATATCCTTCTTCTTCGTTCTAATGTGATCATGTCAAACCTAAGCAACATAACGCTCTGGCAATACCTCTTGAAGGGTATTATATATATTATATAATTATAATTATAACCTCCTTTTTAACAATTATAACCTCCTTTTTAATTATAACTCTGAGCTATTATTAACCAAGAAGTTACAGAATAGACCCCTTAAAGTTGGACTTTAGAGCACTAAAGTCAAAAGTAATATAAGGCTAAGAAAGGAGTCTAAGTATTTTGTTTAATATTAAAAAAGTAAACTCGTGTTTAATTTCAGTTATTGATAAAAATTTTTATTAATACATATTATATGTTTTATTTAATTTAACTTTAAATTACCATTATTGATATATTATTTCTGGTATATTTATTATTTTAACATTTCTTTGATTATAGTTGGTTGGTTTGTAATATTTATTATTAGGTTATCTTTGACCGTATTTGCATTTTTAAATTAAATCAACTAAACTTCAAACCAAGATAACGGAGGAACAAGTTTTTAGTAATGTGAAAACTGTTAATAATGGTTTTGGATAAATGAGAGTTCCACAGTAGGTTGGAACTAAAAAAACTACATTTTATTTTTGATTACGGCTAGTATGAAAAAGTTAAATTTTGGTTTAGAAAAGTAAATAAACAATTATGAAAAATATTGGAGCATTTTATAGGTTTACGCAAAAACGGTAAATTTCACTTAATTTTCAATGTTGCAGATATTTTAACAATTTATGAAGAGTAAGCCAATGTCGTTTTACATTATAATATCAACGACATCTAGAAAGGGCAAAAAAAAATGAAAAATATTGAAGCATATCATAAGGTGTCCCAAGGACGATATACATTTTAATGAAAAAGTGTGAAGCCTTTCCGTGGCCACTTTCTTGCCAATCGAAAATAACCTACTCTTATTTGAGAACATAAATAATGTCACGACTAATCAGAAGTATTTAATGGATATGTGTAACGCTCTGTTATGTGGAAATTATTTTATCTTTAATAAACCCTGGAAACTTATCTGGAGTAAGATGGTTTATCTTAGCAAACCATATACTAAGATTGTATTTTGCAATTGAAAGTCCGGTTGACCAGTTGAAGGCTCTGGCTAAGAATACTGTCAAAGTTTATGCACCTTTGTGGTTCAATATTGTACTATACTTCATTTAAACATTAAGAGAGAGTAATTCTCAGAAATGTTCTGTGATAATACCTAATCTAGTATACTAATCATAGTACGGTACATGAGGTAAATCTTTAATATTTGTAACTGATTTTAAATGGTTTACTTCAGTATAAAACTTAATACATTTCTCTAGCTACCGTATTATTTTAGTATCTTTTATTGTTAGAGAGCAGAGTGCATAAGAAGATTAAGGCGGGTCATAGCCGTAACCGTAATAGAAAGAAATAATTATATTTTAATGACCTTTTTTTTTATTTAATTAAAATTCAAGCTTGTAGAAATTCAGTTATTTAGTTTTTAAATTAAAACTAACCAGATCTGTTTTCAATCAATGAAAATAAGGTTATATTAAATGACTACAACAATATTGTTGACGCCGTAGTGGAAATTATATCTAGAGCAATGGGCTATGGAGAATCTATCATATATAAAGTTGTAAAGGAGAAAAAATCATGTGAAGTAACCTCACCAAAGCCAAAACCAGGAAGACTAAAATTATTAAACATCGACGTGGATGAATTTTTAAAAAATGCAGTTTCTAAACTTTTTCGCAAATTTTTTCTAAATAGGCAAATACAAACGTTAAATAAAGTTTTACAAGCTATAACTGATGATGCTGATATACACTGTGGAAAATATTACATGAATTAAACTTTAAATATGAAAAAATGGGCAGTTACTCAATGCTCTACCATAGAAGAATAAAACAAATAATTAGGACAGAAAATGTTAAGTTGCTAGAAATAACACAACTTTTAAATTACCAGATGTTAAAAATGTATTCCATAAGTCAATATCTGAAGTAACCTGTAAAAATTGGAAAAAATATATTCATGTAATCATTTTATAGGAATAGAGAAAACAATATGGAAGTTTGATAACAAACATAATTGATATCTATACAAAACCTGTTACACAATTTCTCTGGAATCAGATGATAAGTCTTCTGAAACAGAATATGAGGGACCATAATTTTATTATTATTTCACATTTCCCGTTTTGACATTTATTTATTTATGTAAAATTGGTGATCGGCAAATAAATAAAAAGAAATTTTATTAAATAAATTACAAAATACTGTGTTCTTTAATTTCCCTTTATTTTGGCAACGCACATTTATGGTTTATTGATTTTGGGACTCATTTACCCAACATATTCTTGGGAATTTACTCTCTCTTAATGTTTAAATGAATTATACAGATTTTGGTCTAAATATATAAAGACATATACGAATCCACTCAAGTTATAAAAAGTGCATTATGGAAGAGAGAGAACGTATTACTAATATCTTGAAGTAGGGATATCTCGAGGTGGGAACATCGTTCCAGTCAATTCGTAATTTACCGGCAGTCGCGGTCATACCTCTAGTTTGATTGAGAGGGAACACATCACTGTGGTCTCTCTAGGTTATTTGGTTATGTATACATTTCGTATTCTCTTACTCCTTAAGATATCGCCTATGTCTTTTTAAATATTTTGTAAACCTGTATATCATTGGTGCGTAACGTAAATAACATATCTTCCTGGTTATTAAAATTTACTCCTACTTTAACAGTAAATACTTTCATGTATGTAAACAGAGACTTTCTTCATAAAATGAATTTACTTTAATAATAAATGAGAAAACTTATTTACTCACAAATTAGAATAATTTTTTTGCTATTGAGGAAGTAATCCCAAAATTACATAAATCATTTAATTTATTGACTCTGGAACACTTTTGTACTGACATCATTATTAACAAAAATTACCTTTTATTTCTCTAAAATAATTTCTCTTAACGTAGAAAGTAAAAGTAAATATCCGAATCTATTACCTTTTATATAAAATTATCGTGGCCGCATATCAAAATCCTACCGGTCCCGAAAATAATCGATTTAACAAAATACAAACCAGTTTTATGACGGATGCCATTCCATGCACAATGGACATAAATTGAGAGCCAGCAGCTCATAAACTCATGGAAGGCTATAGAAAACGTAAAGGAAGATCATGTTTATATCCAGTCCTCGAGATATGTCGGACGCTATAGATTCAAGTAGAAGTATCGAATTTCCAGACTCACTACTTTCTTTTCATACACGAGTATTGTGTGGTGTTGGAGCATGCAATGTACGTTTATTGTCAACGAATCTCGTGATTGAAGTACTAAACATTTGATCAAGTGTAGTTCAAAGAAAGGAAAATATACGCTGTACGGCAAAAATTCGTAAATATTATATTGAACACAATTTTATACTCATATTAAGGGTTTTAATATTAGAGACAAGCTAGGCGATATAGCTGCATTCATACATTTTTTCTTTGAATTAATTTTGTACATAGCTTTGTATTAATAATAGCTAATATCAAAACTCAATATCGTAGTAAAATGTAAAAAAAATGGAGAAAATAAATTTTTAAATAAGGATCAATATTTTATAATTTTTTGGGGTTAAAATTCATTTGAGCTCAGAACTTCCTATACTAAAATCAAGTCTGAGCAGTAAAAAAAACACGCATTGTGCACGTGGCTTTCAGACATGGACGCACTATGCAGGTTCATACTAAGCATTTGTGATATGTTTTGATATACTGTAAACATAATTTTAGAAGTGTACAAAATAAAACAAGTGAATAACTGTAAAGTTTTACATACATATTGTTGTAGAAAAAGCACATGTTCTGTAAACCAAACGTAGAAATATATTATTGTATTAAATTTTATTTCATTTTTCTATTTATGTTTTACTCTAAGAGAAAATTGTATTAAATTAAATTTTATATAATATCTAATATTTATTATATAATAAATTATACATTATTACAAAAAGAATAATTATAGGAAAAAATTAAAGTCTGTGTATGTATTAAAAACATTTTCAGGTGAATGTTTATGTTTAATTGATATGGTCCAAAATGTATATCATTTTTATTTTGGATTTACCCAGTTGATTGAGGAGTAGAATTTTCTTTAATAAGACTGATCCTAGACCAATCACAAATTGATTAGAGTATCAGAGTAATAAAACAATCCTATTCATAAAATCAAGCATTTGATAATTTTGTTTAATCTGTATCTAGGATTAACCCAAAATAAAAAATGACAAAAATACATTAGTGCCAACAAAAAGATTTCTGATTAAGCAGTCTACTGCCTGTTTCCAACATTTTCTTCGAGGGAATTATCGATTACAAGGATAATTCTAAGAAAAGTTAAACAACTGATCTACATAATGTCTTAAGAGAAATATTAAAAACATACTATTTTAAAAACACCTAAGGTATTCTGCTTTTATAAAAATAATATTTTAATTGTATAATCTCCAATAAAGATAAATGAGCACTTTTAAATACACTATCGTTAAGAGTTTATTTACCCACTCATAATGAAGAATTAAATTAGGATCGGTTTGGTTAACGACACAAATGCAATTAAAATACATTAAGGCTTGAAACCTTAGAATATATATAATATTTTTTATTTGCACTTTCAGGTAAAAATAACCGATCAAGTATGAATTTCTATAATAATTTTATTATTAACTTCACAGTGAACGTGAAAAATAGCAAATTGTTTTAAAAATGTAGCGATCATGGCAAGGTACAAACAAGTATTAATTACATGGAAGCAATTGTTAATAACGGGGTGTTAAATGAACGTGTTGATGATGTTGTAATATTAAATGTGCTTTCAAATAAACTTCATTTATTAGCACGATTATTGAAAAGCATACATTTGTCAACAGTTATTATTAAATATTAAATTTTTCTTACAATTAGCGAAAACAGAAAACCCAAGAAAGTGCTATGAAGGGATCTGCTTTATTGACTAGGAATTCATCAATTAACTTAACATTTCAATGAACTACTTGACTTGACTTGAAAAGTAAATTATTTAGTGGCATGTAAATCCCAGAATTTTTAAAACGTTTTGTATCGGAAAATTGGTGTTATCACGTATCGAGCACCTGATTCTATAGAACTGCTATAAGTTATTGCGAAATGTTTTTGAACTAATTTGTTGGATTATTTAATAATTCATCTAGAGCATTTAGTGAAAGAATTTACATCACACACTCATTGAAAACGACGTAGATATACAGTGTTTAAAACATGTTTGTGGTTCGCTTAAACCGCATAGGTTTCAGATTTATAAACATTAACAAAAAACAACTGAAAATTGTGGCATCAGTTATAATCCGGGATTAGATGAAAAAATGTTTCACCTACTGTCAATGCTTCCGTGCTTCAATTAATTGACCATAAAATTGAAAACTCATTACTTGGAAAAATGAAATTATACATAACAAGTGATGGAATGAATATTCCGTAATTGTTCTAAACCAAATCGACAGCCATGGATGTGAAAACTGTCAATATCTGATATAAATGGAGACGCCTTAATAACAAATTTTAATTCAAATAAAATAATGAGTGAAGTAAATTTGTGGTCGTGGATAAAACACAGTCTGTTACACGGTTAGAATAACTAAATTTGATATTCGGGGTTGCACTCGGATCGATTTTTTTTCATTCTAAACTTGTTACAGAATCTACAATTATATACTATTTTAAAAAATTAAAAACGTTAGCGAATGTCTGTATTACAGAATAATGTTTTTCAATTTTTGAAACAACCAATATGGTTCTATAACAATATAATAACAGACTGTAATGACCGCCCGTTAAGTTTATGGTTGATTTCTTCCGCAAATCTCGTTAGGTTGATTACAAAGAATATTATATTTGTAAACGAGCCATACCTGTTACAAATTCTCATTATGGTTATCGCTTGACCAACAGGAAGTAGAGAACCTCTAGATCCGTTTGAATTTGATTTTAGTATAGATAAAATATTTACAATTTTTAATCAATCATTCTGTAAAGTAGGATTTATTTTATTAACTACAGTTTAAAAACTTTTGGAAGTTACTCACTTTTTTAAATTGCTATATCAAACATTCACTATGTTTAAAAAGTAATAAAAAAAGTTTGAAAATTTGACTAATTATCCAAGAAAATTGAGAACGATGGTTAATGATCCAAAAAATTTCCAAAGGCCAAACACGAAAATGTTCTAAGCTTACTTACTCATTATCTTGAAATTTGAATGCGCTATTTCATGGTTAGCAAAACTTGGAAACCTGCAACTCAAATCTCTCCGATATTTTATGTACCAAAGTGTAGAAACTTTGTTTTTACTTACTTTGAATTGACTCCTAGAGTAAATTTTTCATTCCTTTTTATGGTTAATGGAATTTTTATGTAAGTATCGTTAGGTTGATGTTTATTTTATGTACCTGTACTTTTAAAATTATCAATAAAATATAAGATTTAAAAGTTTTTAAAAGTTTGTGTTTTGGATCGAACACAATTGGAAATGGAGAATTTTTTATTTACGTAATAAATAGGTATAATGTAACAAAATAGAATTTTAAATTCATCATTTTGAAGATTAGACGTGCGTCTTAGGTATCTGAGAACTGAGTTATATAGTGTGTACATAAAGTATGGAATACATTCGTTTTAAGCTAAACAAACAATTTTGAGGAAAAATCCTGAGATAGGTCGGTTTTGATTTTAATTTAATGTATTTTTACATAACAATTAAATATACAGGTTAAATCATTTGTGAGTAACGATGTCATTTTTTTTTAAATGCACACTTTGTATAGTTTATTTACTATAGATTGCATATTTCAATACAATTCCAAAAATATATCATACTTGCATTCGGTAATAAATAGTTTTGAAGATACAATAATTTTAAAATCTGTATTTTGAAGACCTTTAATTAAATTAAAATAGCAAATTAATACAACAGTAACAATAAATTGCCACACAATAAGTTACAGTAAGTGTTCGAATTGTCCTCCTTCTTGTGCCTGACAGTGTCTTAAACGATCAATAAATTCTTGTTTGTTAATGGTTTCCTGCGAAATGTTATTTATTTTTTGGGTTATTCTATCTTTTAAATCATTTATCTCGTCGGGTTTACTTTTATTCACAACTTTTTTAGATGACCCCACAAAAAGAAATCTAATTGCGTGAGATACGGTGACCTTGGTGGCCACTCACTGGGTTCTCGTCTACCGATCCACTTATTGGGGAAAACTTTGTCAAGATATGTACGAACGGTGGCTGCATAATGTGGTGACGCCCCATCTTGTTAATACCACAAACTTTAATCGATATTTGCGGGAATGTTTGTACTAGGGAATAAATTCAATAAAATTGGAATCAAAAAGTTCATTAAAAATTGCAGATAAGTTGGACCGTTTGCAGTTCCATCAAAAATAATGGGTTCCAATTGTTTTGTTTCTGTGGATATTGAGTGTGATGTTCTCTCTTCCATTTAGTATTTTCCTTTGCCCAATATCTATAATTCTGTGTGTCGTTCATAGCTGCAACTAGTCCTAAGAACAAACAAAGCGTGTTACTACGTTATTAAGATTGTTTATACTCCACTTTAATAATAATATATAGTTACCCAATTTTACATATGAATAATAAATTTTGTGTTCTGTTTTTTATATAAAGGACTGCTTTCAAAAGGGATACAGTATATTGGTGCAATTTAATAAAAATTAAGATGCTGTATATTTTTTACAAGCTATATCAAATTAGAAAAATATTTACTTCAATAACGGAGCTAAATAAATATGTATGAAATAATCTTTAATTACTGGTAAGAGCTTTTATGTTTCTTCTTGTGATTTTAAAATAGTAACGGTCTGTATTATAGAAAGTTTATCATTTCTAGAAGCACAATACCAGCTATTGGTTTTTATGAAGTAACATAATATTATAGTCAAAACGGTTAGGTATTACGACTGTTATAAAGACTGGTATAAAGACTGTTATGATAAATGCCGCTGGAAAACTAAAAGCCTGACAACTACTTCTATATCTTATATTATAAACTTATCTATTTATGATTCTGCGCTTCTGATTTCTAATCTTTAGAGAGTGAGTTAGTTATCTAGTTGGTTGCTTCAGATAACAGGTGCAGTCAGTTGTAGGTATATCCAGAATGAATAGACTATTAGTTATCTTCCAGAGTTGAATCGTTGCAATTAAAGGTCAGGTCTAATCAGATCAAATTTGAAGAGACCAAAAAGCTAAGCACAGTAAAATACCAAATAGAAGAAAGAGATGAAACCCAAAAATAAGTATTCGATTAGACATCAGTGATTCAATTAGCAAAAGTGAAACTAACGTTGGTTTTTGTGTGGCTTAATATGTCTTCAATTGAAGCAATTTCCCGGGTATATTCAGAAATTGTTATATTTTTAGAGTTGGTTCTGCTGGAGAATAACTATGTCATTTGAATTGCTTTCTTACTTTTCTTTTTCTTCTTTAGTTTTTATTGGCTCAGCCTCTACGGACTATTTACCTAGTACAATATTTTTATAACTCGTACTATCCATCAAGAATATATGAAACCACGGGTTAAGGGTTTGCAGTAATCGAAACAAAATAAATGGTGACATTGGTCATTGGCGTAACATTCTTAAGCTTAAGGGTCACAAGCCCGAAAAATTATACATACAGTCTGGAAATTTTCCCAGAAAGAAACAGAAAATGGAATATTGACCATATATTTACAAAAAGTACAAGAGCGAGTTGCTGCTTTAACCGGTAAACATTTTACATTATACATTATATTAAATTATTCAGTTAAAACAACATAAAAAAATATTCAAGTGGGTTGTTGTTGCGATATGTGAGTTTACATTAATGAAAGGAGATTGGGAGAAATAAAGCTTAGACTGTGAGAGCATTTATTTCTCCCAATCTCCTTTCATTATAAAAATATTCTACTATGCACATCTAAACAATTATTCCCTGTGTTTGAATCTGAATAACAAACAACTGACGATCATGAATATTTGAAAAAATATGTTTTTCCTGATCCTCAAATAACAAATATACAGAGTGGACTGATCTTATTAGTCACTTTAGTTAGTCATTTTTAGAATCTTCTCTTCAATACGAGTTCAACCATATGTAACACACTGATTTTATGTAGTCTAGAAGATCTGAATACAATGTGACTATTTGTATGAACAAACTTACTAGAATTATTTATTGGTATCTAATTTATTTCTTATGTCTATGTATCTGCATACATACTGGTGTCCAATGACATAATGGGTTTTTGGGTAATGGAAATAAATGATAAATTATACAGAGTTAACTCTGTTACAGTATTTTTATTTTTATATATTTTTAAAGTAGTAAATCAATAAAATGTTTTCTAAATTCTCAGCGAAATGGAATGTCCTGCAATGGCAACAATACTTGATTGAACATTTCTATTTTGTTGTGTACGTCCTTTATCACATTTAATATATAGTTACAATTCCAAATAGCTTGTAATTAACATTGGGCACTTCTTGTTATAATTTGCCAAATCTTGTTGTGAATATGAAGGCCCCACACTTTTCGAAGCGCAATAGCAAAAGGTATCAGACCAGTCCGATAAACAAGTAGACTTGACTGAACTGATCAATTCTATTGTATGTGACTGACTGTACAATTTACCCAAACGTATACTACCAGAGTATCAAGGATAACAGTACAAAATTCTAAATGATTTAAAAAATGATGTATTTACAAAATTCATGAAGTTTTTAATTTCTCCATCTCCACCACTACGTACGAATAATTATTTTTGATAAATGTCAACTAGTCTTTGATCATTCAAATAATCTCTTGGTTCTCGTTATTGCAAATTACTCAGCAGGAAGGATATCTATAATCATTTTGATTTAATCAAAACAGTCAGCATAATACACAGTGGCAGTAACCCATGAACACAATTGATTCCTGTGGTAAAACTATATTCGGCAATATCTCATGAAAGGGTTTTATTGGGTGCTTTTAAAAATATTTATTTTGTTGACGAAATAAAATGATGTTTACATCATATTTTCTAATCAAAATCACTAAAAAGTTTCGTGAAAAAAAGCTACCACTTAATTCATCATCAGGAATCATTCACGTGGCGCCCCTGTAACAAAATGTGAAATAATACATAAAAAAATAATATTCCTTGTCCAAAGCTATGCTTCGGTGCCGATTTCGATAACAATTGATAAATATACTGTGTCATTATCAGAAAAAAACGAAAAAGATATTAATTTTAACGCCCTTCATCTTATTCCACAGCAATATTTTATTAAGGTATATTTGGTCCTATCGCCATATTTTGGTCCAAATAACCTGCCTTTAGCATATATCCCAATATTTATGAATTACGATGTATATCCTTATTTCTACTGTTATGCCGTTTCTTACTAAATAAATTCAGTGTCATCAGGATTTGTATGTCTGAAAAAGCCGAAAACTTGTACATCGAATTATTAAAAGGTACTTTTTTGAAAAACGCACATAAATTTTCTTTAAAAGTAAAAGTAAAAGTAAAAGAACAATTTTATGTGAAATTTGTCGTCTCATGCAAAACGGCCCGTTTTGTAAATCATTACTTAATTGTTTTTTTTTATATAAACTTATATTCCAGTACACGGTCCTTAACTCATTTTTACTTAGCAGTCTCTAATCTAGACAATATTTATTTATTTATTAACGATAAGGAATGTCTATTTTTGAAAATATTCCAAGACATATTTAGTACATTTCTGCTAAATTGAACCAATATTCTTCTTTAAAATATTTCCCTCAATTTTCTGTTGATGAGCCATAGAATTTACGTGCTTTGTTATAAAAGCTTTAGCTCTTATTGTAAGACTACAAGCTGCACACTTCAGTACACGTACTTCATATTTTGGTGAATATTGTCTTTGTTCCAAATTTCAATCAGAGTACCTCGACTAGATTTTGGTGTCGGCATTATAATCTCTTTATCTACTATTGCTATATAACAGTTCTGTTACTAAACTATATTTAAACTACTTTAATTCTAATTACTATTTACGACGAAATTTGTTACACTTCACGATACTTATGCTGACAGGTTTGGTTACAATCAAAACGAAGAATATTTTATTGGAAAATAATGGACTACCTATACTAAATACTTTGTGACAAAGAGACAAAAAAACTAACTCGAATGTCGACAAAAGCTTGACCTGAGAAGTATCTAGACGTTTATCAATAATTTCCATAATCGAAAAACTAATAAAAAGAAAATATTTCAACATAAATTCCCGCCTTCCAGTTTTTATTGGACACCCGGATGTAGGCAGATAGATAGATTTAATAATAAGATAGGTACCGATCAATAGTCCTTCGTCACTAATAAATTTTTTCAGACAAATAGTCATATTATGTTCAGGTGAACTGAATACGCCTCTGTTAGGTATACTGAAATGTTATTTCTTTAAAATTTTCTTATGTGTTTTCATTTTATGTTGAGATATCTTTCGATTTATTTTCATATAGTTTTAACCTGGTCCTGGCAAACAAAAAATTATAGCATACTTAAAATTGAAAAATGTTTTCGTTACGAATATTCCCCAATTCAATTTTTCACAATTACGACGCCGCCGACCATTTCCAAATCCATGTTGTCTATAAATTTATTTTTATCCCTCCGGAAAATCTTGAACAGCATACATTAATGATAGCAATATAATAAAACACGTTTAGGCAATGTGTCGTATGAACCGTGAGCCCCATTTTTCATTGACCATGTTCGTGTTGGAGCTCCAGGGCTGCCCCTAATAAAAATGGGGGGACTTAGTGTGTACTCAGCTGCGGATCGCAACAGGCTTAAGCGGACCACCTGAGAGCCATCTGTCGACGAAGTCGCTCATTAAATCTTCGCTCGTTAGGTCGAACGATGATCCAATGCCTTTTTCCAACATTTCCATCCTTTTCCCATTTATAATAAAGATTTAACCAGTGGCGCGACTAGGCAATTAAAATACAGGTTGATCGAATTCTGTGATAAGTCTCAGATATATAAAATTCTATAATACGAAGCTAGAGCTCAATGCTATTTTTTATAATGAAACGCCACATATTTTCTTTTGAACTTGATTTTTTATCTTTTTCCGAAACAATAATACCGACTTGTACAGGGTTTTTTTGAAAGAAGTGATCGATTTTTTGAGAAAATTGTAATGATTCTATCGTTCTGAATAGTACCTACATAACAATCTAAAAGTACTTATTTTTTTTACGTGCTATACGTGCTATGATTGTGGATATTAACTTAATTTTTTAGTCAGTAACCTATCAATTTTTCACAGTTTCAGAAAATGTATAAATTCAAAAACATTATTTTTTCGATTTTTGATTTTTTTTTTAGATATTCCATATATCTAAATTTACAATATTTATTTTTAATTAGTAAATCACGTGACTTTTTCCAACTAAAAACATTTGCCATCCTATAGACCATATAGTTCATATAGACCTACATACACAATAACTCTAAGCACGTCTCCTTTCTTCCGATTTGATTACATGAAACAAAAAGAGAAACGAGTACAATTTCAATAAAAGTGCTTTGGCAACATACCTCTAGAATACTGCACAGGCCTGGTTCTAATAGAAAATAGATATTTTTTTTGGCGCACATACAAATATAAGGGGTACAAAATATGTTTGCAGTGGGTTAAATTTATGAAAAATAGGTACACTGAAAATGATTCAATGAAAAAGTTTCCAAGAATGGATCAATAATCACAACGTTAATGATAATAAAAATTTAAACGATACAACAAATATTCGCCGGCATTTTAGAGTCAAATTTCAATTAACAATGAAAATACGGTTTCATAAAAATGTATGAATTAATTGTTGTGACAAAATCACGAGCGCGTAGGACGAGTGATTTCGTCTGAAAATTGTTTCATATTTTTTCATGAAAACTAAGTTTAATCATAGTAAGTTTTTAAATTCTCTAATATTATGTTATTTTTTTAGACAAATTGTGAATAATTGAGTATAGGCATTAAAAAATACACACTAAAATATTTATAAAAAAATAGTATATTATGTTAGTAAGAGTAGAAGCTCTACATTATTAAGTCTTACTCAATTCATTTACAATTTCCGCAAACGGTACTGTACAAGTACTAATTTAAATTTTACCGAAAACCTGTACTTGGTCGTTGACAGCGTCAGACGTGAAAGCATAATCTGTCAAAATGTATGAACACTGTTGTCAGATTATAGATTTGTGCATTTCTAGTGTATAGACATATTCTACTGACTAATTTTTTCCAATATTTGAAATTCCGTTTTACGCATAAGCGGTTGAAATTAAAAAAAAAACTTTAAATTTAAAAAATCTACATGAAGGAGGGAACGTATTCCATTTTTTGTTTTTATAACTTCTTATCATTTTCTCCGGTTTAAAAAAATATTTTTAAAAAAAGGAATACGTTTCCTCCTTTGTTGTAAAAATCAGCATTTCAGTTTTTGAATCATCTCATGATCTCAATCTGTTTTCAAAATATTTGGAATTTACGATTTCATGCAGTATCGTTATCGCTTAACTAATTAAAATTAAGCAGCAATCAAAGGAACATGTCAGAAATTAATAATTTGTGTTTAATTTAAGGTTTGAATGAATGTACAAGAATTATGAAAAATAAATAAAATTATTGGCAAGATCTTGCCTTTGATGTGTGATATGAGATTTTCGCATATCTCGCAGTATTATTAATTACCAATAAAATGGAAAAAAAGAAGAAATTATATAAGGCATATGGAATTCCAAAATGGATAGAACCTTAACGAATAAGTTAACAAGCCTTTTTACATCTTAAGTTTATGGTGATAAATTGATAAAAAACGGAACACTGATTTAATTTTCATTACATTTTTGTCTAAGAGCATATTCAAATAAAATCTTAGTGTTTTTGCATTTCTCCATGTAAACATGTTCCAGAAAAGTTGATATAGTTTAAAATAGTTACGTACGTTTTTACGCTTTTCTTTTCTTTAAAAATAAAAGTACATGATTGTATATCTTTCTGCCGCCGCCAATGGGGAGTATTCCTCTGGTAAATTCCTTGATTTAGTTTATCTCCAGTGTTGTTTAAAGTGATTTATGCTATGTTACCAGCAGAAACAAGAGCTTTAACGTCTAAGTGGATATTTATGGACAGAACTGATTAGATAAATTATTGAAAAGGACCGTTTTTCTTCCGGTTTCTAGAAATCTACGCAGTTCCTCCTTTAATCCGATTCACAAAGCGTAAAAAAAGGAAATAAATGTTTATATTGTTAGGCTCAACGACAATAAAATATCCCCAAATTCAATTCATTTAAAATAAACACCAGTGATTTAAAAATTCTGGAGTTTCGGTCTGGTATTTTTTATTAATTACTTCATTTATATTACGTGTTAACTGGATTTGGTATCTAATACAAGTATTATGGCATTTTAAATATTTTATATCGATATTACTTCTCCCAAAAACTCAAATATTCATATACTAAAGTGTGTTCGTTTTTCTAAAACTAAGACTCACACTGTACATACATTTTTCAGTCTTGGACAAAACTTAGTACACCTCTTTTACAAAAAATGGACGATGACATCATTTTTAGTTATTTTTATAGTTAACAGAATCACAAAAGAAAGTATGAAAAAATGAGATCGACGGACAGAGGAAATTAAATTTTAGATGTTGGCAACACTTCACTATTTTGCCAAATCATAATTGTATTTCTTATGATGGAGTTGTTTTTGTGTTTTCATTGTGTCAATTTGTATGTACTTACTTTACCTTTATTTTATCTTTATATTTTATACGTCAATAGACCATTGATTATGGCTTTTTACAATAAAAATTGTAGCCGAAATGAGTATAATCCCAATTTATCTTTTCATCAATTTTCCTCAATTTGTAGGAGTGTATTTATAAAAAAACACTACAAACACACAGTTTAAAAATACCTCCAAGAAAAAGCTGGAAAACACGATAATCGTGTTTGTTTACAGATATTTGTGAGTTATTGTTTTACTGCTTTGATTAACAATAATACTTGTTTCAGTTTTTTTTGGTGGTTTAGTATCTAGTTTTCTTTAAAATATAACAGTAATTACAAAATACACACACACAAAGTACTGAACAATATTCACTAAAAAAAAACACAGGTCTCATTACTTTTAAGTAAAGGAAAATAACTGAGACGTGGCAATGCCGTAATTCTTCATTTGTGACGTCATCGGCAGGTTACTATAAAAATGTTATATACAGAGTGGACAAAAAGTCTGGAAACGGCCAATTATCTCGTAAATTGCTAGTTCGAATTCTACAAAATTTGGGATAAGCCTATTTTGGGATACGGAGATTCCAGATTTGACATTTGCAATGTTGCTAGATTTGCCGTTTCTATGATATTATTAGTCACTTTGGTTTTTTAAATTCATCTCCCAGTATATTCAGTCATTTTTGGAATCTGCTCTTCAATACGAGTTCAACCATATGTAATACTTATGATTTTATGTAGTCGAGCAGGTCTTAAATAAATAAAACAAAAGTCTGGCAACGCTTAATTGTCTCAATAATTTTTTTAATACAAGCTATTTTCAACAACATTAAAACGTACCAATTGAAATATTATAAAAATTTTAAAATAATGATTAATTAATGAAGTGTTCAAAATGTGCTTCATTTGTGAGTTGACAGTATCCGAATCGATGGTAGAATGCACTGTTTTATTTATTTAAGACTTCTAGACTACCTAAAATCATAAGTTTTACATATGGTTGAACTCGTATTGAAGAGGAGATTCCAAAAATGACTAAATATACAGGGTGATGTATTTAAAAAACCAAAGTGACTAATAAAATCAGAGAAACAGCAAATACAGCAACATTGCAAATGTCAAATCTGGAATCTCCGTATCCCAAATTTTGTAGAATTCGGACTAGCAATTTACGAGATAATTAGCCGTTTCCAGACCTTTATTCCACTCTGTATACTATCGTCACACATTATCTACTCGCTCAGTTTTATTCAGTAATGGGTGCCATCCATATTTTTTTTAAAATAAATATTCTATGGCTCATTCTGTTCTTATCCTACATTCTTATAAAAGAAAACTCCAATTGCCAACTATATCTATTGTAATATATTTTAGGTAATGAAAATTTAAATAGGTGGATAGGAATATCGGGATAAGGACAATAAATAAAACACCAAATATTATTTTAGAATGGTCGACGTTTCGAAGCATATTCGTTTTTTTCTTTTCTTCTTTTTCTTTTATAAAAACATATACAGATGTGTTTCATTATTATTACAAAATGTTCTGTAATATAATAATAAAAATAAAAAATAAATTGGATTTAACTTATACAAAATATTCAACTCACTTATTTTAATAAAATTTGGCTGTCAAAAAATGTTTTCTTCAAATTCAAAATTATATGGATAATCTTTTTTATAACAACAACATTTTGATTAAATCGGTCAAATATTAGTGTGTTTTATAAAATATTTGATCAAAGAATATGTCAAGTGACAACCAAATCCGCTGTCATAAGATATTTGACTTAAATTTATCCCACATTTTGTAGAGATGGGAACCGTACATAAATTTTGAATGTCCGTTCTAAAATTAACAGTGTTACTGGATCGAATATAAATTCTTTCTAACATATTTAATTTAAACTTATTATATTTTCTTGGCAATATTGAAGCATTATCCAAGTCAAACTCAGGGCAAAGTGATGGTTTGCTAATGCTGTTTGATTATTTTTGTTTGAATTTTTTACTTTGTAATCCTTTGTGTGTTGTTCTAAGCGATCTTTCAGTAATTGTGTTGTTTTTCCGATATATGATTTGGGGCATTCTTTACATTTTATTTTGTAAATTACATCAGATATATGAGATATATGAGCAACAGGCGTTTTATCTTTTAATTTCGAAAATATCTCCGAGTTAAGTGTTTTTAAAGGATATAAAGCCAAAGTACACCACAAATTTTTTGATATCATTGTACGTTAATTTTTTGGGACAAGTTTGGAATATACGGAAATTTAAAAAAGGCAATTCTGTGCTACTAAAATTATATATTCTATATAATAGGTTTTTAATAGTTGTTCCATCGGATAATAATAATAATAATAATAACAATAATAATAATAATGTGTTTATTAGCCAAAGAACATATAAAAATTACAAACAATAAAATTTGCTAACAAACAAAAGACAGAACACTGAAGTAGTATTTTAAAATTGCTACTTGTGGTTAAATAAATTATTTAACATCCTTTCCGAGGAGGTCGGTTTCATAAACCATCTAGTAGATAGGTTTTTTATCTTCATTACGTTGTACTAAAGTATCTAAAAAAAGTAATTTTGCCATTTTTCTCTATTTCCATTGTGAATGGAAAGAGTTAAAAGGCATGTAGAAGGTACGCGCTCTCTCTACTCGGAATTAATTATAAATATGGATAGATAAATAATACTCATCTTGAATTTCCACATTTTTCCAAAGCGTTTTAATATGTATTCAAGTCTATTTAGGTTTCGGTATCTGACAATATAATTGAACTTCACAGGCTTAGTTGTTCATTCTTTCTTGTCACATATATGAAGTATTTCCATTGTGTTATTAAGTGTAGATTTGTGGTTAGTGTCAAGGAGGTGTTTTGGGTAATGTGACTCATCTAGTTGTTTTAATCTATGAGCTCTTAAGTGCTTACAGTAGCGTATGTTAAAATTTCTTAATGTCTGGCCAAGATCTGGAGGTAGAACCACTGTATTACAGAAATTAACGAATTCAAATGAGTTCTTTAAGGGATTTTCAAAAGTAGATATTATAGGAGATAAGGTATCATGAACCCAAACCGATAAATTATTTGTGGGAGCGTTAATACAGCTGAACACAGGTCCTCAGACAAAGGGAGATTTGTGTGTTTTGCGTAATCCGTACAATTTAGGTATAACAGAATTTTTTTTTTTTTTATTTTTTTATTTTTTTTTTTTCGACACGTCAAATCATATATGAAACCAAGTTCTTTCAGTTATTTTACTAGTGTGTTCGACTTGCCTTGGTATTTAGATGTAGGTTCAATCTTATTGCTCTGTAACTTTGATTATCACTCAAAAGATCATTCATGCCCTTAAGATATTCATCTTTGTACATAACTACTGTTGAATTTCCTTTGTTTGATTTCATTATTAATACTTTTGGATATTTTTTTTTCTAGAGTAATCACTACTGATTTGTCGAGATCGTCTTTTTTTATTTTATCAAGAAGCTGATAATTTATGAAATATTCTAAATCTGTAATTATTTTTGATATAGGAAAATCATCAGTACTAGGAATGCTAAATTTAGGCCCTAGACATAAAATTAGTTTTTCTATTAAATCGTTAATTTTATTTAAGATAGTTTATTTCATTTTTTTAAAAGGTTTGGAATAACATTCTTTAACGTGATTATTATAGCTAGAAAAAGAATTTGTTGGAATGATGTTATTTGCCTCGTTTATTGTTTGGTTTAGTTGTTTTTCTAATTCTTTGATTTTCTAAATGTTTATCTTAATTTCTATATTTAATATTTTTTATAACAGTTTTGAAATCTTGATAACAGTCGATTTATATTATTTACAATAGGGTGATTCTCGACATTCAAAGAATATAAACATTTAACATTATTTGTTATGTGATTAGGCGTTAAATTTTTGTATCTGTATTTTAGGAGAAAAATTCTTCTATTTCATAGTTCTGCCAATTTTTTAGTAATATTCCAACTTTATCAGACATTTAATTAATTTACATATTTAAAATGCCAGATTTTGGGCGCTTGTAATAGAATTTATGGTTTGGGATTTTGTAAGCTGAAATGAAATTAAGATTTAAAAGGTATGTTGATTTTTTTATGAATAACAAATTTTGAAATTAGGCGCTAAAAAAATAATTAACTAAATAAAACATTCGATATAAAAAAAAAGAAAACAACCAAACCTACATTTAAGATATGAAATAACAATAAGAAAATGTGTAGTTCCTTTTGTTAAACCAACATTTTATTATTACATTTTTTAAAGATTTTCTTAAGTTTATTAATTAAAAGCTCTACAGAAAATTTATCTTAACTGCAGACTATAACTGTTGTGAATGACATTAAAAAAATTTAGTACTTAAAAATAGTCGTTTTCTTGTGTTGTCTGGAAAACGCTTCACTTCAGCAATTTTTCAAGTGTATATAAAATTTTTAATGTAGAATCACGTATCTCTATACCTTCTGAAAAGTGAGTTTGTGTAAACATGCAAGAACTAGTAGAACTATTAATTTTTTAACCAGGTAAGCCTTTTATAATCTTCTGGATTTCAATGCCCAAAAATAAATATTTTTTCATATGTTGACAGCAAAAAAGAAATAATGGTTCCTTAATATTTTATATAAAATCAAGTATAAGATACCCTCGTTCAGATTATGGAACGTGTTCACCATAAAATACGTTATATTCTATAAAAATTTAGACTTTTAGACTCTTTTCTTTAGTTTGAATCAAACAATTTATCCTCTTGATTTTGTGAAGACATGTTCCGTAACTTTGTCACAATTTTTTCTTATTCTAATAGGTAAATGTAACTCTAAGTACGAATAGAAAAATCTTTAAAATAATATAAAATACCTAATTATTGATTTACCCCTATTAAATATTAAACTGAATTTTAAAATATCGTGTGCCACAAAATGAAAATACATTATGTAATTTTAAGAATTCATTGATAATTATACTTTTATTTATAAATTGGAACTTTTCATCTACTGTTGATTTAATAATAGGACCCGAAAATTTGTAACTTATAACAAAAATCCCGTTACACTTGTTGAAATAATATCTCACCCTCTACTAACGTCGTCCTTGTACTTATTAAAATGGCCTACAGAAGGCGCTGCCTTTGGAATCACCACTCCTCGATACATTTTTAGAAGTACCTTCGTTGACGTAAGAAAAAAGCCGCCATTGCTTTTTTGGTTGCAGTCGACATTGTTGTTTTTGTATGTCATTAAAAAATGCATCCATTCAAGTTGACTTTAAATGTAATATTAAGTTGTTGCGTTTTGTAACAATTAATGGCAAAGTTTTTGATTTTTGTGATATTATTAAATGTTCACCGAAGACACAAGCCAGACTGCTTTTTTTACAACTTTAGTGCAAGGGCAGAGAAGCACTACAAATCGAAGAGAAGATCTTCCAGGTATGTACTATTAAAGAGGAGCTATAGATTCCTTGTTAATTGTACAACACTATATACATGTACTTATTAGATTTTCTTTGTTCAATAGAATTTCTAAAACGTAATTTCAAGTTTATGCATCTATACAAACCGTACTGATAATTCAAATGTAATATGTGTATCGATCCATAATTCAAAATAATCCGGAATTATCCTGGCCCTATCCATCATTGTTAACCATATATCAACTGTAAACAATTCCCAGTGTCCTACTTCAGACTACAAATCTTTAATGTGTGCCTGTAAACCAGGGTCGATAATTTTTGAAACGAAATAAAATAATAGTAGGATGAAATCTATTGGAAAAGGAAGAGAATATAACAAAAATGAAGGGAAAAATAATTTACGGGCGATCTGAGGTCGGGAAGTGGAAGGGGGTGAGTTTTTAACGGTAGAAAACTGTTTATCTCGATTTCCGGTAAAACTACTATGGAAAAAAGTTAAATGGCGAAGTTGTAGGTAATAAAAAGATCTACAACTTTTGTATTTACACTTTTTTCACATAACCTCAAAATTTATGTGAAAAATTCAAATAACCAAGTTTTTGGTTTTTTAATCATTATGTACAATTTTGAGCTATTCTTTAAAATTTATACTTTAATTACTCGAAAAACATAAGATTCCGTGTTACATTGATAAAAAAAAATTACAAATCCATAAAACATAAAAATTGCAAAAAACATGCGAAAATAGTTGTTCTAAATATAATTAAAGGTAGGATTGAAAGGGGATTTCATCTAAAAAATGTGACTGCTGCTATTTTTTTAAGTAAAAATGTTGATTTATTAAATTCTAATTACATTTATGTCATAGAAAATCTCATAATATATAAATATACATGTAAATCATACTATTGAATTTAGATACTTTATACTGATTAAGTAACTTTTTTCTATAGGACTTGTTTTGCCGGAAATCGAGTTTTCTACCCTTAAAAACTCACCCCCTTCCACTTCCCGACCTCAGATCGCCCGTAAATTATTTTTCCTTTCATTTTTGTTATATTCTCTTCCTTTTGCAAAGGCTTCAGCCCTGGTCTACTGATACTAATTATTTATACGAAAATTGTATGCATCATCACTGACGTAAAGAAATTACCTGTACCTACATACAGGGTGATCAACGTATGCTCCGAAGTTTGATATCTCCGTTATCTTGAGAAATTGGAAAGAATGTTTTAAATAATAGTTATAGATAGAGTCAAGCTTCACATTTTAAAATTATTTCGTAATATACAGGGTGTCTCATAAGGTCACAACGTATCAAAGTTATGTTTTTTTTAATTGAATACCCCGTATAAATACATCAAATAAATCATATAAACCAAATAAATCAAATAAATAGAACACACGAAATAAACCATATAAATCTAATAAATAAAATAGATCAAATAAACCATCTAAATCTAATAAATAAAAGGTAGACAAAGAACAAGATCGACTCAAAGAACAAAAGACATAGCTCAATGTTTCCCGTAAACTATTTATACATTAAACGATACGCCGTTAGGAAATAAAACGGAGGATCGCCTTTAAATCGCAACAAAATTCACACAAAGCAAAAGCAGGGTACTATGACTAGTAGAACGGTAACAGGGAAGTATACACTTTACTACCTGCCTAGAGTTGAGGTCCTACTTTATTCTAGAGGTGAAATCTGGTAGGTTAGTGAACACCTAAACCCTATGTCACCCCTAGCCACGGAAGCATTCCTATTCAACACAAGATTCAAGACTATCCTCTCACTTTATGAAAATTACATTAATAGTAAGCAAACCCGCCATTGTTGCTATGTCCCTGTCTTTGTGTAAATCGAATAATTTGCAAATGATGGATTTAATAAAAAGGGGAACATAAAAAACATACACTAACAAGGGAATACAAATAAATATATTGTTATGGTTAAATTTAAGTGCATATCATAGAAATAATCGATCTAAATACCTAAAATAATACTTACATATTTAAACTAATGACACCACGCTCTTTTTTTTCAAAAAAGCCCACTTACTTCCCCAAGTTCTATCACTCATCCCCTCCGAACTGCTACCTGCTCTGACGTTCGGGATTTTTCGTTCCCCGACCCAAAAAAGGTGGGAGAATGTTAAACAAGAGATGACTCGGTCGAATATAGGCCCTTTCATTCTCATACTTTGTAAAGTGGTTTAACTACCCCATCTTTAAGAACATCTGGAAAGTACCCTGATTCTAGAACTATCTTAATGAAATGTGTAAGAGGAGTAACAATATTTACTTTGATTTGCTTTAAAATTTCACATCTAATTTGATCTTGCCCCGGAGATTTATTATTTTTTAAATAATCTATAATCTTTCCTACTTCGCTTTCATCTGTTGGATACAAGTACATTGTGTTTTCCGTGATTTGTATTTGTTCTGCGAATGTTTTTGGTTTTTCAATATTTTTAGCATATTGCTCACCCAAGTGACTATAGTATTGATTAAATTGTTCTGTAATTTTCAATACATCATTAATTGAAAGATCTTACGAGCTTGCCAAAGGCAGGCGAGCGTCAGATCTCAATTATTCGAGTGTCTCGCACTTCGAGATTA
This sequence comes from Hermaeophaga mercurialis, assembly GCA_951812935.1. Lineage (NCBI taxonomy): Eukaryota > Metazoa > Arthropoda > Insecta > Coleoptera > Chrysomelidae > Hermaeophaga > Hermaeophaga mercurialis. The sequence goes on along the minus strand of OX638359.1, from coordinate 19,441,305 downwards.
CGAAGGTAGTGTCACTACTCTTATATCTTCGACCACAAGTTCAGAGCTAAAAAACAAAAGAAAAACAGTAGCGTCTACTGGTTACCGTGACGCTGACTTGCAACTGTTACCTCATTCGTATAAAGCTTTAATAAATCTGTCTCCAAGTTCCCAAACTACTTCATAATTTTTTAAATGCATACTCTGCAAGCTCCCACTCAGTATCCGAATTATCAATACGTGATGAATGATCCGCTTCGACATTTTCATTTGAAGGAATGTACGAAGCATAAACCCATAACTGACTAACTTCACACCAATTCCACAACTCACAAGCTAATTTATGATGTGCAGAAAAACGGACATCTCCCATCCTATTGATGTAAGCCAACGTCGTAGCATTGTCGACCATAAGTAAAACATCTGCATTCCTTAAATCAGCTGCGAAGCATTTTGAAGCATTTTGAAGTTAATAAAGCCGCTTTAAGCTCTAAATGATTTATATGAAGATCTCTCTCCTCTTTATTCCATAGTCCATTGGCGGTCTCACCATTACAAAAAGCTCCCCATCCTGACATTGAAGAATCTGAATAAATCTTCCTTACATATTGACTATTCCTCACTTTCTTACCGATCCAATAATTTTTGCAAAATCACGAATTTTTAATTTCTTTTTTGCTTTAAGATCTTCAATCTGCTTTCGTACCGCAATCCTTTTCTCCTGAGGAAGTTCAACTCTCATTGTGGTTGAATCTAAAATGAAACATAGATATTTACATATATTTTTAGGTATCAATTTGGACTTATCACGGTTAATAATAAATCCTAAAATCTCAAGCAGCTCGATGGTCTGAGACAAATTCTCGCTGCATTCTTCAATTGAGCGGCCTAAACACAAGAAGTCATCTAAATAAACCACTGAAAGCCAACCTTTCAAACGTAGATAATTAATTACATGTTTCATTAATTTTGTAAAGGTCAATAGACACGTACATAACCCAAAAGGTAAACAAACAAACTCGTAGATCTTTCCATTAAAAATAAATCTCAGGAATTTACGATGTGATTTCCACACTGAAATTAGGAAATAAGCATCTTTTAAATCGATCGTGCCCATGAAAATGCCCTCTTTCAAAAGACTACATGCTGATCTGAGATCCTCAAGCTTAAAATGTTCCGTATCGATAAAGGTATTCAACCCTTTTAAATTCAAAATAAATCTCTGCTTACCACCTGGCTTAGGAACTAAGAAAAAAGGTGAAAGAAACTGATCAGGAACTTCCTGAGTCTCCACAATCGCACCTATTGAAAGCATTCGATCAATTTCTGATTGGATGCAAGCCGATTCTTGATCGGACCATACTCTAGATGATGGAGGGTGAGACTGTACAGGAATTGACTCAAACGGTATTTTATACCCTTTGATTGTTTGAATGACAAACTTGTGTTGTGAACGTCTTTTTAAACGGAGCTGACTTCATCTCCTCGCCTACTTTACCAATGGCCTTGATCTCCTTAACTTTATCAACCAACTTGTTTGAGACCTGTGAATCTCAATCAATAGTTTTGCAGCGTCCCAGGCCTGCTCCAAATTTTTGACATGATCTGGATCCTTTAGAGATGCTAGATTCAATCGCTGGGGCCATTGCAGCAAGAGCAGATCCCGCCAACGTCTGAGTAGTACCAAAATACTTGTCTTTCTTTAAGGCTGATTCTTTTAAATTTACCGCCACCTCGTCATTTAAAATTGGCGGGTCGAATGACAATTTATCCTTCCTAGGATATTTTTTCAACAAGGACTCTTTAACTTCTTTAGATAAACCATCCGACAAATATTTCTTCCAACGGATTGCGACGCTCGAGTGCAAAACCAGCTCAGGATCTACGAGGACAGGATCTTCCCCAAAGATACGAGGACCAACAGCATCTAACTCCCAAGGTTTCTCGACCTTTTCCGATGATGTTGAACTGTTTACAGTTTCTACCAAAGAATCACCAGTTCCTGAAGTACTTTCATTCTGAATCGCTGCTCCATCTGTAGATGTTATAACACAATCAGTCATCTGTTTATTTTATTAATGTCAATAAAAAGAGACAAGGTTTGTTTAATGACATTGCTCCTATTTTATCTCTCGGACAAAACAGAACAATGCAATTATAAAATAAAGTTTGATTAATTGAGTATTTTACCTCACGGATAAAACAACCCATTTGTATAAAGATGTTAATGTTATAATTTTTTATCACAACTAGCCTCACGGGCATGAATGCGTAAATGTATTAAAGAAAAAATGATAGCATCTCGTACTAGCATTTGACTATTTACAATTACCTTCATCGCTTGACTCATTTCTCTGAGAAGTCACTGCTTCTGGATCATTTTGTGCTGAAGTAAGTTCCCGCATTATAGCGAGTCCCGACATAATGTCCTCCATCCTGTCTTCTAATTTACGGAGTCTTTTAGATGTCCTCTCGTTAGAATGATCCCTGCTTTTAGATCTCTTATGATGACCCATTATTTACTAATTGCACTGACGTGTGATCTGTATTACACAGAAGATATGTATGAGGTAACAGTTGCAAGTCACGGTAACCAGGAGACGCTACTGTTTTTCTTTTGTTTTTTAGCTCTGAACTTGTGGTCGAAGATATAAGAGTAGTGACACTACCTTCGTAATCTCGAAGTGCGAGACACGAAGGATAATTATTACGCCATTTTCTAATTTAATAGTTTTAATATTTGTTTTAGATGTTTTTTTGTGGCATAGAAGGTTAACTGCGCTCTACAAGCCTTTAGAGGTATTTTTATTTTTGTCTATTATTTTTTTATAATAGTCAGATTTTGACTTTTTATTAACAAGCTGCTAAGGCGTATGTAATATAAGGGATGATTATATAACGTATCAGTAGCGCCTTCGTCTTCAGGCTCAGGTTGCTTCGTCATCCTAGTAGGCAGTTCATCTAATCTCTCACTTCCTTCACTCGGTTCCTCACGTTCTGCATGTGTATTCCGAAGGTCAGCCTCTGGTCCATGGTAATACTAAGATACTTCGCTGGAAACTTAACTAACTGCTGACAGCTATGACAGTTTCTCAGTCTAAAGCTTATATCTAATATAGAAAATTATAGTCCAGATGTAACAAATAGACTAATCGAACTGGAAACCTAAACTAACTGCTGACAGCTACGACAGTTTCTCTGCAGCTCCTGTCTATTTAATATAGACATTTATAGTCCAGATATAACAATCTCGTCGATCTGGTATTTAAACCAACTGCTGATAGGTTGGACAGTTTCCCAGCCTAGAGCTTTCTCTGCTGCTGTCATTCTACAGTGCAATGGTAACAAGTAAACTAATCGACCTGGAAATCTAAACTAACTGCTGACAGCTTGACAGTTTCCAAGTCTAAAGCTTTCTGTGCTGCTCGTGTCTATCTACAGTCCAATGGTAACAAGTAAACTAATTGACCTGGAAACCTAAACTAATTGCTGACATCTGTGACAGTTTCCCAGTCTACAGATTTCTCTCCTGCTGGTCTCTATCTACAGTCCAGTTGTAACAAGTAAACTAATCGACCTGGAAGCCTCAACTAACTGCTGAGAGCTATGGCAGTTCCCAAGTGTAAAGCTGTCTCTGCTTCTCGTGTCTATCTACAGTCCAATGGTAACAAGTAGACTAATCGACCTGGAAACCTAAACTAACTACTGACAGCTATAACAGATTCCAAGTCTAAAGCTATCTCTGCTTCTCGTGTCTATCTACAGTCCAATGGTAACAAGCAGACTAGTCGACCTGGAAACCCAAACTAACTGCTGACAGCTGTGACAGTTTCCAATTCTAATGCATTCTCTGCTGCTCGTGTTTATATACAGTCCAATGGTAACAAGTAAAGTAATCGACCTGGAAACCTAAACTAACTGCTGACAGCTATGACAGTTTCCAAGTCCAAAGCTTTCTCTGCTGCTCGTGTCTATCTACACTCCAATGGTAACAAGTAAACTAATCGACCTGGAAACCTGAACTAACTGCTGACAGCTATGACAGTTTCCAAGTCTAAAGCTTTCTCTACTGCTCCTGTCTATCTACAGTCCAATGGTAACAAGTAAACTAATCGACCTGGAAACCTAAACTAACTGCTGACAGCTATGAGAGTTTCCAAGTCTAAAGCTTTCTCTACTGCTCGTGTCTATGTACAGTCCAATGGTAACAAGTAAACTAATCGACCTGGAAACCTAAACTAACTGCTGACAGCTATGACAGTTTTCAAGTCTAAAGCTATCTTTGCTTCTCGTGTCTATCTACAGTCCAATGGTAACAAGCAGACTAGTCGACCTGGAAACTCAAACTAACTGCTGACAGCTGTGACAGTTTCCAATTCTAATGCATTCTCTGCTGCTTGTGTCTATCTACAGTCCAATGGTAACAAGTAAACTAATCGACCTGGAAACCTGAACTAACTGCTGACAGCTATGACAGTTTCCAAGTCTAAAGCTTTCTCTACTGCTCGTGTCTATCTACAGTCCAATGGTAACAAGTAAACTAATCGACCTGGAAACCTAAACTAACTGCTGACAGCTATGACAGTTTTAAAGTCTAAAGCTATCTCTGCTTCTCGTGTCTATCTACAGTCCAATGGTAACAAGTAGAGTAGTCGACCTTGAAACCTACACTAACTGCTGACAGCTATGAGAGTTTCCAAGTCTAAAGATTTTTCTGCTGCTTGTGTCTATCTATAGTCCAATGGTAATAAGTAAACTAATCGACCTGGAAACCTAAACTAACTGCTGACAGCTATGAAAGTTTCCAAGTCTAAGGCTTTCTCTACTGCTCGTGTCTATCTACAGTCGAATGGTAACAAGTAAACTAATCGACCTGGAAACCTAAACTAACTGCTGACAGCTATGACAGTTTTCAAGTCTAAAGCTATCTTTGCTTCTCGTGTCTATCTACAGTCCAGTGGTAACAAGCAGACTAGTCGACCTGGAAACCCAAACTAACTGCTGACAGCTGTGACAGTTTCCAATTCTAATGCATTCTCTGCTGTTCGTGTCTATATACAGTCCAATGGTAACAAGTAAACTAATCGACCTGGAAACCTGAACTAACTGCTGACAGCTATGACAGTTTCCAAGTCTAAAGCTTTCTCTACTGCTCGTGTCTATCTACAGTCCAATGGTAACAAGTAAACTAATCGACCTGGAAACCTAAACTAACTGCTGACAGCTATGACAGTTTTCAAGTCTAAAGCTATCTCTGCTTCTCGTGTCTATCTACAGTCCAACGGTAACAAGTAGAGTAGTCGACCTTGAAACCTACACTAACTGCTGACAGCTATGAGATTCCAAGTCTAAAGCTTTCTCTGCTGCTTGTGTCTTTCTACAGTCCAATGGTAACAAGCAGACTAGTCCACCTGAAAACCCAAACTAACTGCTGACACCTGTGACAGTTTCCAATTCTAAAGCATTCTCTGCTGCTCGTGTCTATCTACAGTCCAATTGTAACAAGTAAACTAATCGACCTGGAAACCTGAATTAACTGCTGACAGCTATGACAGTTTCCAAGTCTAAAGCTATCTCTGCTTCTCGTGTCTATCTACAGTCCAATGGTAACAAGTTGACTAGTCAACCTGGAAACCTGAACTAACTGCTGACAGCTATGAGAGTTTCCAAGTCTACAACTTCCTCTGCTGCTCGTGTCTATCTACAGTCCAAGGGTAACAAGTAGACTAGTCGACCTGGAACCCTAAGCTAACTACTTACAGCTATAACACTTCCCCAGCCTTAAGCTTTCTTTGCTGTTCCTGTTTTTCTAAGGTAGAAAATTATAGTTCAGGTATATGGAGTATACTAGTCGACCTGGAATCTTAAACCGACTGCTGATAGGTTGGACAGTTTCCTAGTCTAAAGTTTTCTCTGTCGCTTCTGTCTATCCAATATAGACAATTATAGTCCAGATATAATAAGTAGACTAGTTGACCTGGTATCCTCAAACAACTGTAGATAGCTATGACAGTTTCCTAGCGTAAAGCTTTCTCTGCTGATTTGTCTATCTAAGATAGACATTTATAGTCCAAAGGTAACAAGTAGGCTAGTCGACTTGGAAACCTAAACTAACTGCTGATAGATATGACAGCTTCCAAGCATAAAGTTTTCTCTGCTTCTCCTGTCTATCTAAGATATACGATTACTGTCTAGAGCTAAGACGTAGACTAGTCTATCTGGAAACCTAAATATAATAATAAATATTCTGGGGTAATTGTAATAATATATATAAAAGCAGTAAGGAACGGAGTTATGGGGGAAAGTTGGTCGGGGTCCATACGTTATAAATGTTTAATGATTTATTTGTAATTTGTCTGTTTATGTGTTATGTAGATTTTTTAGGACATTTGTTTGTTATGTCATAATTATTCAAAGGGTAGTATGCTTCACGAAACTTCATTTTTTGGTTTTGATTCTTGCATTGTAAACACGAATGAGTTAGTGTTATACTTTTATTTTTTTCTTGTTTGTTATTTCTTTTATAATACACCTTATTTGCAATAAGCAATTAGCAATAAGCGAGTATTTCGGCCACTTACGAATGGAAGCCGTTACGGAATTTTGGCTACCTACGAATAATAACCAGTACCGAACATGGACGACTTAGGAGTGAAAACCAATTCCAAATTTTGTTTAATTAGAAGCTGGCATCTGGAAGCCGTTACCGAATTTGAGATTAGTTCTCATTTATTTTTTGAATTCAGTATATTTTTTTAAAGAATTAATAGGAAGACAATCTTGTCAAAAGCTCAAATACATACACAAGGTTATTAAATTTAAAATACCTTGTAATTTATGTGGTTTTATTGCTTGAACCAAATACTTTCATTTCATATTTCATAACCAACTTTTCAATTTTCGATTATTTTAAATAACACATGCGCAATACGTGTTTTTAGTTATTTGGTTTTTTGTTGAATATGACAAATTTTTTTTTACAAGAGTAATAAATGTTTTAGAAATAAATTCACCATAAACTAAAGTAATAACTTTTTAGGTCCGTCAACGGGTTAAAAATTTCTGTCACATCTTTTGCATTAACCCTTTAGAAAGCTGCAATTGAATCGATTAATGCTACTCTTAGTACACTCACGACGTATTTGAAATTTGGTTTTTCTAAGTTTAACTGAGGAATTGATTCTTTTCGAAATGTGAAACTCCGCTTTCAAGGCCTGAAATTTTATATAAAAGTAAGTGGCGTTAAATCTGCATATTTTAAGTTCCTCTACATGCCCCTGCTGTGTATCGGTTCTTTTGCGAATGAACCTGTATAATACATATGTCCACAAAACATTTATCCTGTATACTTTCTGAAGAGTAACTATTTGTTTAGTTCCTAATTATATCAAGTAATTTAAAACTATTAGCTAAGCTAATGTTAATACAGGTGAAAAATGTATATTTTCTGTAAATTGGAAAAACTTTTATGCGAAAATATTTAAAATCAAACTTTTGTAATAATTGGAATTTAGGAAGTAGCAAAAGTCGCTAAATATTTTAAATAAAACGAAGTTTCTTATGCACCACCTTGTATATTTAACATGTGCTTAATTAAATGGTGGAGATGGTCACTTCTAAAACCTTGTCTAATTTGTTATGTTTATACTGCGTTACTGTGGAATAATGTTCATAGTTTAGAAGAGCATAGAATGGAAAACCTAAAGTAAAAAGGGATCTAATGCATTCCTGATGACAGGATGAAACATGATATCAACACATAAAAAGCCTTTACACGGTAACTCGAGTAGGTACACGAGATATGGTCATTTATGTGATACTTCGGTGTTTTTCGAATACATGTTTGAAAAAAAATCCTCTTAATCAAGTGAACGCATATAAAACAAAAATAAAAACCTTTTAATTTGTTACGATCAGGTCGTATATTTCTGCTTTCGTAAACGTTTTATTTTTAAACTATTTTTTTGTGGGAAAAAACAAAATTGGTCAGAGTCAGTTCGTCAACTGATATTTTAATTAAATATATTATAAAGAAAGACATTTCAATTTAACTGTTAAATACTACATTATAAATTTTAATTGTAACTATGAAAAAATTAAATATATAGGGTTTTCTATTAGGGACGCAATTTTTTGTGAGGTTATATTTCTTATATCTGTCATTCGAATTTCCAAGTGACATTGACATTTAAAATCTACTATAGTTGGCAATTTATAAAATGGAAAGATACAGCGTAGAACAACGTGTCCAAATAATTCAGCTTTATTATGAAAATGGACGTTTAAATAAAATTGTTTTTCGTAAATTACGTGATTTTTATACTCGACATAATCGTCCAAATGAATCAAAAATATTAAGAATAGTGCAAAAGTTTGATCAAAGTGGTTCAGTTTTGGATGTAAAAACACCAATTCGTCATCGTCCAAGTTGTTCACAAGAGAATATTGAAGCATTTCGTGAGAATCTTGAAGATGATCCAAGAATGTCGATTACACGACATTCACAACAACTAAACATTCCACAAACCACATTATGGAGAATTTTACACAAGAATTTATCGTTAAAGGCTTACAAAGTTCAGCTAACACAAGAATTGAAGCCAACAGACCATTTAAAACGTCGTCAATTTGTTAATTTCATCGAAGAAAAAGATGCTAAATTTTCAAAAAAAAAATCATCTTTTGTGAAGAAGCACATTTTCATTTGAGTGGTTATGTAAACAAGCAAAATTGTCGTATTTCGGGTGAGGAAAATCCAAGACAGATTCATGAAATTCCAATGCACCCACAAAGAGTCACTGTTTGGTGTACGTTGTGGTCTGGTGGTGTAATTGGACCATACTTCTTTCAAAATGAAGATAGTGCTGCTGTAACTGTAAATGGAGCACGATATCGAAACATGATAAACAATTTTTTATTGCCAGAGCTTGAAAATATTGATATCAGAGACAAATGGTTTCAACAAGGGGTGCAACATGTCATACAGCTGGTGAAACGATCAATTTATTGCATCAAACTTTTCCTCAGCGTGTAATCTCAAAAAATGGTGATGTTAATTGGCCAGCAAGATCGTTCGATTTAACACCTTTGGACTATTTTCTTTGGGGCTACGTTAAAAGTCTTGTCTATAGGAACAATCCAAGAACAATTGATTAATTAAAAGCTGAAATAATTCGAGTTATTGGTGAGATTAAACCTCAATTGTGTGAAAATGTTATCAACAATTTTGACAAAAGAATAACCTATTGTAGAGCAGCTAGAGGTAGTCATTGGTCAGATATTCTTTTCAAGCTATATTTGCCATACCTTAAACTTTTACTTTAAATAAAAATGCGAATCATTACAATTGACATACTGTGTTTTATTAACAAATAAAAAATTGCGCTCTTAATGGAAAACCCTATATAAATACACACTACGAATATTTTTGCGGTAGATTGAAGACTAATATAGATCAATACAATTTTTTTAAACAAAGTTTTTTTTTAACAAGTAGTTTTTAAAAGGTACTGTTAAACGCATCAGTGTATTAAAATAATTTTCTTTAAAACGCGTGCGATGGCGGAGAAAATGGCCCCAAAAGACCAGGAAAATCGGTTTTTTTATAGATTGGGAAAATCCTCGGTGTCATAAATGAGAAACCCTGTAACCAGACACTTTTGAAGGATATTTATGTTTCCGAGGGTCTTGTTTTCCTCTCAGATGAGGCCTCAAGATATACTTATTAGGAAAACAGGCTATAAGATTAATTACAGCAGGATGGACCTCACCAATTGGCCTGAAACTAGCAACAGTCGTTTACATATTATTTTTCTCCATCCTATCCGGTAAGTAACATGATTGTCGACAAATGATCAACAAAAAGTGCAACAAATTGTCGACTCTTGCTCAGCAGATCGGATAATTTACTTACAATTCGTTGCAAACTTTATACACTGATCTTTCAACGAACGAACGTACAGAAATAACACATTTGACTGACACACCAAATAGACGCTGTTTTTCATAATATGTTGGGAGCCACAGCGTCTAACCGATCTTTCAAAGGAAGAACAGACATAAACAAACACATTTTACCTACAATTCGTCGTACACTTTACACAATCCACACACTTTACGTTCCATTGCCTAGATTTTGTCGCTAGCCAACATTTTTAACGGAGCACAATCACACAAAAATACACCGCACAATATGTCACTAACTTTGTTAAGGCAAAACACACATGACAAGGTACTAAACACTTGGACGCGATAAAATTAAATAAAATTCAAGCACTCTTCTACAATTCCTCAACACATGAACCACATAGGTGGCAAACCCGAGTATTTGTTCTACGTTGTAACTTTTTGTGGCCCTGAAAAGGGCCAGTTTTTTTCAAATCTTAGTGTTTCTTTAAACGCTCACCTGAAATTTTCATCAAATCAGCTAGGCAGTACAGTTTTTCGTCAGTTTCCTTAATATAGGTCAGAACAGTGGATAGTGTGTAAACAGGTGGTTATGAAAAGGGTATATGTATACAAAGGGGAGACACCACAGTCCACATCCAAAGATGGCGTGCATCAGAAGAAGGTTATATTGTGTTGTTGGTGGGATCGCAAGGATATAGTGCAGTATGTGTTGCTAAAAGAAAATGAAACGGTTGATGCTGATCGTTACTGTTAGTAACTTGATGTTTTGAATAAAGAAATTCATCGTAAACGTCCATGTTTGGCGAACAGAAAAGGTATAAGTCATCACCACGGCAACGCTAGACTTCACGTGGTAAGAAAAACCGCACAAAGAGTTGCAGAGTTGGGTTGGGAAACTTTACCTCAGCCAGCATATTCTCCAGATATTGCACCATCTGAGTATCATCTGTTCAGGTCGTTTCAAAACTTTCTTGATGGAATTGAATATATAAATTATAATAATAATAAATAGAAGAATACTTTGCCTCCATAACAGAGAACTTCTTTTCCAGGGGGTTAGATAAGCTGCCAGAACGCTGGTAGACAGTTGTAACTAACAAAGGACATTATATTTTAAATTAATTTTTAAATAAAAAGTCTAACCCACACAGTCCATTCTTTAATAATTATAAATAAAGCCGCGTTTTAAACCATACACACAGAATCCTGAATACATTTTTAAAAGAACGGAAATAATTTAATTTTTTTTTACCAACATATAGTTTTAACCAAATAAAAATTGAGGTAAAATCTCAGTAAAGAAACATACCAAAATTATTGGGCGACTCTTTTATCCGAGTATCCTACAAATGCGTTCAACATTTTATGTTTAAAAATTTTTCAATTAACCACTCGCAAACAATTCAAGGTCTGCGGTTATATATAAAAGTCTGAGTGCTAAAAAATGTTTAAACATGAAGTTTACAGTTACAGTTTTTACATATGCTTTTTGTTAATAATAATTTAGAAATCTTTATTACATTCTGAAATTTTAGTGACAGCACAATCAATATTTTTTTATGATTTTATTACTTGAAATCTCAACGAGAATAAATACATTTATGACGTACCCTTTTGCTTTCCTCAATTCCCCTGCCTCTTTTTTCATGTTTCATTAGATATTAAATAATTATTAATTAATCAAACTTAAGATTTCGATTTAAATGATGGGCAAATAAGGCAAGTACATTGTAATGTATAATTATTTGAAATGGTAGATGAATCTGAAAAATTGATGGGAATTAAATCAACAACTGAATTAAAAAAAGCAAAAATTTAGTACATGGGGAATTTAAAGCAAGATTTGCATGTAATAATTATGCCAGACGCTATTTTTAATTTGTTTGCCTTGAAGAGTTTGCTCAGTACCTATTATCTTTATCTCTGAGGATTTATAACTGAGAATTACATTTTTTTAAGTTTTATTGCAAACTATAGCTCTAACTAACTCCAGTCCATTTAGAGTGATTTAAAAATCGCAATATTTGAATTAAACATAAAACGGAAATAAATCCAGTCATATTTAGCCATTTAATTAATTTCGCTCTTTCATTTTAATACGTGATTACACAAACTCCTTTGTTAAGAATTCCAAATTTTTTTATAAAGTTTCACAAATATTTGACACAGAGTAAATTATAATGGAGGTATTAAATGTCGACACTGCTTTCATTAGTCACACACAGTTGGATTTAAGTTATTTTAAATATATGAATAAGGAGACACACGAATCCAAGCGAGTGATAAAGAACGCGTTTTGAAAGAGAGAGAACGTATTAATATCTTGAAGTACAGATATATGGAGGTGGGAACATCGTACACAGTTAATTCGATAGTAACGTACCGGCAGCAGTGGTCGTACCTCTAGTTCAGTTGAAAGGGGACAGACATAACATTGCCCGCTCCTTAAAATTTTGCCCTATTAAATACTTTATAAAGGTGTATATGGTACTCTAACTTTCCGAGTCAGGTTTTAGTACCTTGTATTTTTTAAATACGAGTATTTTAGTCTGTATATTATTTTGAAACGAAGTCTTATACAGGCCCTAACTTTAAATGCAGATGGCCATCACTTTGGTGGTACCAAATAACCTATATTTAATGGGTCTTCCATCCTTTACAACTGAAATTATTAATTTTGCCTATTTCTTTCGGAGCTCATAAATTTCGAATTACTCTATTTATTATTTTGATATATGGTACATGTAATAACCATTATCTAGACAATCTATTAAACTATTACCAAAAGGAAAAAATCCAGTACTGGCTTAACAAAAAATTTAATTTTGTTTTTCCGAAAAACAATACCTTGCATGTCAATTTTATTTTAAATGTTACTATAATTCAAAAAAGCTGGAAAAACAGACTCTACTCATCTCTGTTTTATTTTTCCGCAGACAGTTGTGTTACCAAAATTTTATCTTCAAAATATAATTTATGAACGTTATGGGTGTTATGAATTGGTATCGGAGAGATTTTTGTTAATTTTTCGGTTGAAATAAAATTTACTTAACTTATTTAGAGAAGCATCCCAAAAATAGAATTGAGTTTGTATTTTTACAAGTACAGAACACTGCAAAATGTAAATACAGGGTCGTAGTGAGGATATGATCATTCAATTAGTTTCGAATATTTCGAACATCCTAAATAAAGATATTTGGAAACTATGCACTTGCTACATTTATAGATAACAAGAAATACATTTCTGCTTCCAAATGCGATAAAAATACTTATTTCAACCCTACGTGGGGTGTATACCCTTTGGATTAGATATATTGAAATGTGTGTCATTTGTTTGCAAAATTTTTTTTGTATGTGTGGCATCAGCCTTTGGGGGTTATTAGTCTTCGTGTTCTGTGTAGGTTGTGTTACTATTTCCCGGCACTACTTTAGGATCAGCACTGTTAATTTGAAGACAACAGTGAATGCTGGAGTGGGAATCACCTTTAGGCACGAGAACCGACTTCCCAACTTGTAGTCAAATTAGAAAATCGATTTCTGACTTTTCGACCACCAGTTCGCGGCTCTACCACTAAACCATCCACCCCCTGCATATTTCTGTCAAACAGTCTTTGGTGATTTGAAGTTTCTGTAGTGTTTTAGTAATTTTTCTTTTGTCTAGTGAGTATTAAGTACGCCTTATAAATTTTCTAGTTGAGAACACGCTGATAATGTATTTGATTATGGCTTTTGTATTGGCAGTGATACAGCTGCAAAAACTAAATATGGAATTAGGTTCCCAGGCCGAAAGTTATTAAATTTTAATTCGTTTTTAAAATTACTTACGCGAAGACGGCATATTTCCAACGGTTACGTTAAATGAACATCAAGAAAGAATGCATTTAAATATGGAACAAAATATATTGAATATTGTTAATCATAATCCAGAAAATAGTACAAGAAGAATTGGATATGCTATAAATGTACCTCATGTTACATTTATGGAATAAACAAACATAATCTTTATCCAAATTATATACAAGAAGTACAAGGTTACAAGCAGCGGACGAAATTCCACGAATGAATTTTAGTAAGTGGATCATTCGAAATCAAATAATTTTAAGTAGTTTTTCTACAGATCAGGCTCAGTTCATACACGACGGTCTTTATAATTTACGTAACTCCCGCATTTGGGCAGAAGAAAATCCATCTACTAAAATAGAGGCCCGCTTGCAACGTAATTTTTTTGTTATCGTTTGGGGTTGCGTCATTGATAATAAATTAATAGTGTAACACCCAACTCCGTAGGGCGGTACCTTGGGACTCGTTAACAGAAAGCCATTAATTTTTCCCAAAATCCTTTAATAAATCTAGCTAAAATACAAGATAATGCTGGCAAATCGTTGACAACAGTTATACTTTTATAAATTAGAATTTCTTAGGGATTCCTATTACTAGAGGTGGTCTTGATTCTTTTAACGTCAAGAAACAACTGACTTTAATCCTCGAAAAGTTTTGTTCTCAATTATTGTATTCCCGAAGATAGTTTTGTTATGCCCGTGTTGCCTATATCTAGAACACAGATAATCTAATTTAACAAACATTTTCTATCAACACTGCATTCCAAAAACTATTTTTGTCTATACGTTACAAAATTTGGAATGAACTAATTTTAATTGTTTAGATTAATGATTTATAAATATTAAATAGATATTGTAAAAGTCGAATGAAAATATATTTTGAAAAGAATTATTAAATGTTAAAAATATTATTGATTATAAATTGGAAATTATTACTGATTATAAATAAAAATAGGACCACCCATTTTTCCGGATAGATTGAATCTATTTGGATTTTTTTGCAGAATATATTGCAAGTACTGTTAAATGATGCTTGTATAAATGTAGCCGGAATGTACTTTCAGCATGATTCTGCTTCGGTGTATTATAGGCCCATTATGTAAATGAAAGTATTAGAAGCATATTTACCTCAGGTAGGGTGGAAATAAGTAATTTTATTGCCTTGGAAGCAGAAATTTATTTCTTGTAAGCTACTCTTGTTATATATAAATGTAGCAATTGCATAGTTTCCAAATATCCTTATGCAGGATGTTTGAAACACTCGAAACATATTTAATGATTATATCCTAAGCACGGCTCTATAGTCACATTTTTCAGTGATCTGTATTCGTAAAAATACAAACTAAATTCAACTTTTGGGATGTTTCTCTAGATAAGTTAATTAAATTTTATTTCAACAGGAAAAGTAAGACACATCTCTCCGATACCAATTCGAAACCCCCAAAAGCTCATAAATTATAGATTTTGAAGAGTAACAAAAGGTTACGTGTTTGGTGCGTACACACTATGTAATGAAAGAAAGGCTGAATAAGTTGTATTTTAAAGTGTGTAAGATTCTTTATTTAAAGATATGTGTAAAAGAAATATATATATTTCTCAAAGTCAAAAGAGTGTCAAGCGCTTTCGGCAAAACAATGCCATCATCAGGACAAACTGAAAAAATAATTGATGATAGAAGATCATACATAAAGCAAACATGATACTTACAAAAGTGCAAAAAAGTAGAGAAGGTTGGTTATAAAAAAAAGTAGAGAACATCAACGCAGTAACAATACATCTTAAATTAACTTTTTAAAAAACGACATTAATATAGTAGAAAACAGTAACATTTTTAAAAATTTGGTTTTTAAAGGCCCAGGCCTGAAAGTTGTCCCAATAAAAGACAACAAGTGTTTTTTAAAAAACATGTAAAATAAATAAAAAATTAAGATGTTTTACGTGAGAAAATTATGAACATGCGGTTTTTGACAAAGTTAGAAAAAGAGTAAGGTTATTTTTAAGTAAAGGGAAAGGTAAAAGGCCAGGACAATAAAAAGGAAGAATAGATCTGAGAGACGTTCAAATATGAAGGTGGATGTAGGAGAGAAGAATATGTTGACTAGTGGTTAATTTAAATAGGTTTTAAAAATAAAAGAAGTGATTACTTACCACACACTTACAAACTTTTGAATAATGGGTTAAATTTGTTAATATTTAGGTGAATTTGGGTGTTTAAACAGGAGGAGGAAGGTTTATTTAGTTCACGAAGGATTTCAAGATCTTCGAGAAGATCAAGTTTAAAGTTACAATTGAAGATGTTGTGTAAAATTTTAACGTTTTCAGGGGGGTTGAAATTGTGTTTGTTAAATTTTAAATGGTGTCCAAAGGTGGACTTATCAGGGTATCTGATGTGTTCTTTGATTCGAATGTCCAGTTTTCGAACAGTTTTTCCAATGTAAGTTGAATTACAATCTAAACAAGAAAGTTTGTAAATACCGCTTTTGTCAAGGATGGGAAGAGAATCTTTTGTGTGACTAAGTAACGATTTAATGGAAAGGTTGTTTTTGAAGGATATCTTGATATTGTCTAAATTTCGGAAGATTTTGGAAATGTCATGGGAAATTTTTCCTAGGTAAGGTAATGAGAAATATTTTAAATTAGTCGAAGGGACAGGACTTACATTATATGCTTGTTGTATGTTACGTTTTAGTTTTAATTTATGGAGGACTTTATCGATAATATTTGGCTGGAAACTGTTGTTAACAGCTAATTGTTTTAAGATATTAACTTCTTTGGAAAAATTGTCTGGGGATAAAGGAACATTGAGTAAGCGGTGAACATAGCAGTAAATAGCGGACATTTTATGTTGGAAAGAGTGATTGGAATGGAAATTGATAAGATGATCAGTTTGAGTAGGTTTCCTATATATGTCAAAAGAAAGTTGGTTATTCGAAAGGGTAATGGACAGATCAAGAAAATTAATCGAGGAGTTCACTTCAATTTCAACTGTGAAGGAAATGTTAGGGTGGAGATTGTTCAAAAAAAGAAGAAAGTTATTAATATCTGAAGAGTTACCTTTGAAGATAACAAAAATGTCGTCAACATATCTATGCCAATTAAGAATAAATTGGTTATTAGTAGGAATAAGAATTTTTTCATTTTCAAGATGATCTAGGAAGAGATCAGCCATCAGGCAACTCAGAGGATTACCCATACTTAAGCCATGAGGTTGCTGGTAAAATTTATTATTAAAAAGGAAGAAATCTTGGTCCAGACAGATTTTTAAGAGTTCAAGGGTGAATGTTATTGTATCTGGATTGATATTGTTTTTTAATAAAAGATTTTTAACTATAGGGAGAGTTTCATTTTTTGGAACGTTAGTGTAAAGGTTACAAACGTCAAAGGAAATTAATTTTATATCATGGGGAAGAACTAAATTTTTAGTCTTGTTAATGAGGTCTAAAGAGTTAACGACCGTGAATTTTGGTTTGTAATTAAGTAGTTGGTTTAAAAAATTGTTTAAGAATTTTGCGAGGGATGAAGCAGGGGAATTGAAGAAACTGACGACTGGTCTCATAGGGGAGTTGGGTTTATGAATTTTTGGTAAGCCATAAAGGCGAGGGATGAAAGGGTTTTTTAAAAGAAAAGAGTTAGGATTAAGATTGAGGTTGGTGAAGAAATTTTTGAATTTAAGAATGGAAGATTTCAGATCTTTATTGTATTTATTGAAGGGGTTAGAGGCAAGTAATTTGAAGTCATTATTTTCTAAGAAATTTTCAGTTTTTAAAATATATTCATCCTTATACATGATAACTAAACAATTACCTTTATCAGCTTTGGTTAAAATTAAGTTGGAAATAGTTATTTTTTGTTTGATACTCTTGATTAAGGTTAAGTGTTTCAAAGCGAGGGAATTGTTGTTAATTGTGTGTCTTGAAGAGAGATGTTTATTAAGAATATTTAAGCATTGGGATTTGAAAGAATTAACTAAGTCAGGGTCATTAGAAAAATGGTTAATGATGAAGTCTATATCGATGGAAAATTCTTCTAACAATTTTTTATTTATGTTAGGATTAATTGAAAATTTAAGACCTAAGGATAAAAAGTGCAGTTCATTTTTGTCAAAGAAAACATCAGTAAGGTTTTTAACTCTGTCATGAAATTTATGATTAGAAAATTTAGGAAAATGGTTAGAAGGAGATTTTTTATGAACATTATTGTTCTTTCTAAGCAAAAGGTTGAGTTTGTTATTGAGTTTAGTATATTTGGAATGTTTAGAAAAACTTACTTTATCTTGAATGTCGTTTAAGAAAGCTTGAAGTGTGTGGTAAGGAATCACTCTTACAAGTTTATCATAAAGAGACTTAAGTTCTAAGTTTATGCTGTTGAGCTTAGAGTAATGTTTACAAATTTCAGAATTCATGATTTTCTTTTCGATGTATGAAGAATACTTGATTGGAATGTTCTTAGGTAGTCTGCATCTGGCGAATGACGGAGTGATGTTGAGTTTCTTGCATTGGTGGATGAACCAGATGTCTAGTTTAAGTAACTCCCTCTTTTCTGCTAGTCTAAGGTAAGGTAGCACCTTGTGATCCATACTGATAATAATTGATTTTGAAGAGTAACAAAAGGTTACGTGTTTGGTGCGTACACACTATGTAATGAAAGAAAGGCTGAATAAGTTGTATTTTAAAGTGTGTAAGATTCTTTATTTAAAGATATGTGTAAAAGAAATATATATATTTCTCAAAGTCAAAAGAGTGTCAAGCGCTTTCGGCAAAACAATGCCATCATCAGGACAAACTGAAAAAATATGAAAACGTTAAAATTTTACACAACATCTTCAATTGTAACTTTAAACTTGATCTTCTCGAAGATCTTGAAATCCTTCGTGAACTAAATAAACCTTCCTCCTCCTGTTTAAACACCCAAATTCACCTAAATATTAACAAATTTAACCCATTATTCAAAAGTTTGTAAGTGTGTGGTAAGTAATCACTTCTTTTATTTTTAAAACCTATTTAAATTAACCACTAGTCAACATATTCTTCTCTCCTACATCCACCTTCATATTTGAACGTCTCTCAGATCTATTCTTCCTTTTTATTGTCCTGGCCTTTTACCTTTCCCTTTACTTAAAAATAACCTTACTCTTTTTCTAACTTTGTCAAAAACCGCATGTTCATAATTTTCTCACGTAAAACATCTTAATTTTTTATTTATTTTACATGTTTTTTAAAAAACACTTGTTGTCTTTTATTGGGACAACTTTCAGGCCTGGGCCTTTAAAAACCAAATTTTTAAAAATGTTACTGTTTTCTACTATATTAATGTCGTTTTTTAAAAAGTTAATTTAAGATGTATTGTTACTGCGTTGATGTTCTCTACTTTTTTTTATAACCAACCTTCTCTACTTTTTTGCACTTTTGTAAGTATCATGTTTGCTTTATGTATGATCTTCTATCATCAATTATTTTTTCAGTTTGTCCTGATGATGGCATTGTTTTGCCGAAAGCGCTTGACACTCTTTTGACTTTGAGAAATATATATATTTCTTTTACACATATCTTTAAATAAAGAATCTTACACACTTTAAAATACAACTTATCTTTCTTAACTTTCTTTCATAAATTATATTTTGAAGGTAAAATTTTGGTAGTACGATTATCTGCGGAAAAATAAAAAGAAGATGAGTAGATTTAGTTTTTTCTGATCTTTCTTATTATAACTAGCATTTTGAAAAAAGTCGATATACAAGGTGTCTGTTTTTGGAGAGACGAATTTTTAAATTTTTGTTAAACCGATCCTGGATTTTCCTTTGGGGTAATACTGTGGAAATTTTCTAGATAATGTTTATTACGCATACCAAATAATATACAGAGGGATTCTAAAATTGTCAGTTCCGAAAGAAAGAGGTCAAATGATAAAACGACCTATATCTCAGTTATAAAGGATGAAAGACTCATTAAATGTATGTAGGTTATTTAGAACCACCAAAGTGACAACCATCTACAGTTAAAGTTAGGCCCTTTTCCAATAAAAGACCTTGTATTATTGAAAATATACCTTGTTCTATATTTTATACTGTATTTTTACGGCAGGTGATGATATTACGGTTTACATACAGGAAGAAGTAAATCAGGTAGCGATAGCTGCATATCGCTGGAAGCAACTATATTATGAACTATTTGTAACCCTTATATGACATCATTGCCATAGACAAGATTGTTAGTAGAGGAAATCCTAAATATCCAGTTTGATATCTAGCTTTTGCATTTGTATGATGATGTAATGTGTTAGAAAATAAATATTTCAGAGAAATGATTGCATTTGTTTTCATTTGCTTTTTGCGACGCTTGGTCCCATTGCACTTACTTGTAAAATTTCAGAAATATCGTCCGTTTCGTTTTAAAGATTTTTACTTGGTTCCATACTTTATCCCAACCATGTATAATTTTCAGTTTTGATATTTTAAAAATAGGGTATCTACATAATAGGAGGTTATTATAAAGTAACTAATAATTCCTTCTTGAACGAAAATTTCTTTTAATGATATTTAACTTCTTGTTTTGTTGTAAATTTTTCAAAAAGAATATTAAAATAATGTTACCAAAGTAAATTATTTGATGATTTTCTATAATAATTCATATGTACTTTCTATGTAGTTGGATATTGGATCATCCCGATCTTTCATCTTTTCTTTGTAGCAAATCTACCTGCCTTAAACGGAGTGCAGTGTGAGTGCGTTCATTCCAAGTTATTTACAAATATGAATATTTTGGAAAAACCAATTTCTTTGAAAATAAGACCATAATATCTATTATGTATTTCATAATAAAAGAATTCTCTAAACTGATCGTTATCGACGCAAAAATGACCGTAACAATAATTAAATGTAAACAGGTTGAAGGGTTAAATTATCAGTGCAAGCAAATAGTGTTAAATGTTTTAAAATATTTATCCAATTGTAACAATCGTAAAAGTGTATCAAAAATAGTGAAAAATTTCTGCCATCACTGGAGTCTGTGACCGAACGTTATTACGATATCGACATACAAGTGAAAATAAGCGACTACTGTAAGAAGCAAAATAGCTATGAGAATACACATGATAAAGCTAGTAGCTCGAAAATAAGAAAAGTTGTGCACGATTTTATTAGGGCGACATTTCTCTAACAATTAACAAAACGTGATAACTTCCTTCTCTTTTCTTTAAAAATGTTCCAGGCTTGACCTATTTTCATATTGACTATATTTTTTTACAGTCTACTTCAATCGCTTTTTTGATTTTGTCTTCATACTTCTTTGCTAACGTTTCCTGACTTAAATTGAATGTTCAAATTAGATTTTCTTTCTTTTTATATAAGGTGAGCTGGATGCTTGTTTTTCTTGTACCGTTTCTCTCATTTTTGCCATCAGTAGATAATGGTTACTACCAGTCTTATAAACTCTTTTTATTCTTAGGTCCATAATCGCTCTTTTGTTTTTATTCCTTGTTACAATATAATCAATTTTTGACTTCTCTGACTTAATAGTTTCTTCTTTTGTATAGGTATGTTGGAATGAGTTAAACCAGGAATATCTTTCCATTGCGGGAGACAAGTCCTCTCTGCCTATTTAGATATAGCGTCATTGCATGCTTTTGATAATGGCAAAAAATGTCAGCCAAAGAGTGTTGGGCTATATCATTACCTTTCTCCGCCTTTGGACTAGGTACTCACTAGGGTTACTTTTTTACTAGTAGCAATACGATCCAAGAATTAGATAGAGTTTTAAATCAGCTTTAAGTCGAGCCAGTTGGAGCTCAGTCAGTGCTTTTAAAGCTGCCTAGCTGGGTGACAAAATCTAAATTCTTTGGTTAACCAACTCTTTTGAATTAAAATCTATGGCGAATACCCCAGACCGAAAGGGAGTAGCAACATACTTGTCGAAATTTATGAGATATCAATACTCGGTTGTCTGCTGAACATGATATGGTAGAAAAATTGAAGAATTCAAAATATATTAAAATGCGTTAAGATACATTTTCAAATGTCAAATGTCTTAATCCTATAATACTTTCTATATAAATAACCTACTCTTCTTTCTTGGTGAATATTTTTTACTGTGTAGCTTAACTGATATAATTGTGATATCGATCACTCATCGCTATTTTAATATAAGGCGCTAATTGTATCAAAATATAAACGGTATAAAATAATTCCAAAATTTTATTGACTTAACCTAATACATTTGGTATGGCATACTATCCTTATTCATTGAAAAGGATACCATATGTACCTTGTGCAATAGCAATATCAGTTTGAGCCCAGAAACGATGGTAGGTGAAGCTAGGAGCCGGTCCTCCATTTAAGTAATTTTGAACTTTAGACCAGTCGGGATCATTCTTCAAGAACGATCTAATACCAATGAAGGTTGCTCCATTTTGAATAACGTCACCGTTGGGATAACGACCAGTCCATCCTGGTGGGACGTATACGGGCTCGTTGAATTGTTGGTAGGAATCTGGAGTTTCGACTACAGCGACACCTCTTTCGGTTTGGTGGTTCAACCACATAATATCTAACATCTCTTTAGCTACTTCTTTAGCTTGTGCGTTACCAGATTTGGCAGCATAGTAAGACAAAGTTCTGGCAGTAGCTGCACCAGTACCAACATCACTGGAGAAAGTTTTGACCGAAACGTGAACATTTGGAGGATTTCCGCTCCATTCCAGTTGCTCAGGAAGTGTGTATGATTTTCCTGCATCGATTTTGATGTTAGGAAGGATCCAGTTAACCCATTTGTCCAATAAAGCTTTAGCTCTGTTATCTCCAGTAACGTAATAGTATTGAGCCAAACGATCAACAGACCAGGGTTGCATACCATACCATCTATTGGATGGTGGGTCATGGTACACTGGTTCCCAATCGTAGAACATACCGTGGAAAGTGCTTTGAGCAACGTCGCCTGGAGGATTATCATAACGACCATTCCAGCTGTTAGTAGCACCACCCGCAAAAGCACCTTCGGCACTTTGAAGCCATTCGTAGAATTCAAGTTGTCTATCAAGAGATGTTTGCCAATCGGTAACGGCGGTAGCTCCTTTAGGTTTGATATTAGGATCATTTGCAAGAACCCAAGCAGTCAATGGATTTTGGTAACCGAAGTGAGCTGAACCATCTCCAATACGCCATGCCCAACCACCAGAAGTATCCAAAGAACCTCCCCATGCGAAATACCATCCTAATAGATAATGAGCGCTGCTTTTACCCCAACCTCCAGGACAACTCCTAGGATCGACACAGTTTCCAATTTGTTTAAAGTATTTGTCGAATAGAGAATATCTCAAGTAATCACCCATTTTTGCGGCTTTAGATAAAGTATTAGAAATAGTTCCAAGTTGTCCGGCTTGCTGTGCCCATTGACCTGCCCAATAAGCAGCTTGAATAGCACGAGCGTCAGCATCAGGTGCAGCAGTGTATTTCCATTGTTTAGCATAGCTATTGTCTTTAGTGAAAAGATCTAAAAATCCATTTTGACCACCGTATTTAAAGCTATCACAAGTTGGTTGAGGAATGGTTCTCCAAACCGATTCCATGGCTCCTCTTTGGAAAGTATTTATATAAGACGGACCTTGAGTACCAGGACCTAGTTCACAGTTTCCTGGAAATGAAATATATTATTAGTATTCTTCAAGAAATAAATTACCTAGACAATATTTTGATTTATTTAGTTAAGTTAAATATTCTTATAACTTGGTGTAAACATAAAGTTAAAAAAGACTGCAGACTTAAGATTAGTATAGACAAGGTGAGAAATCACGTAATAAGAACAAGGCTATTTAAATCACTTCAAGTGAAAGTAAGCAAGCTGGTATGATCATGTAATAAGAATAACGACATCGAAACTCACTTAAAAAATAATAATCATAAAAGATAAGAGAGTAGTCACAACTGAAATGAAATGATGAAATAGTGGCATATTTGAAAGATATAAGACTAGCTTGGAGAGAAGCAGAAGCTCTTGTATAAGAGAGAACGAGGTGGAGAAGAAAAATAAAAAAAGAAAGTTGTTAAGGGAGGAAAATTTGATTGATTGGAATTTTTGACCAATTAATTTGACAATAAAATTTCTGTGACTTAACATCATAATAATCTAAAAAACATTGAGTTTGAAAGAAAAGTCAGGATTTATTTTAATTACCATTGATGTAAACATTTTCATTTTTCTAAATTATTTTTATTAACAGTTTCGGAAATTTATATGAAAAAAAGTACTAACCAGCAGTGTTACCAAATCCATAGACATTATCAACATCAAGGAGCCAGTGCATAATATAAATGTCACTAGTGCCATAGGCACTAACAAGTTCCTGATGAAGAGGATCTTGACCTACTGGGACGCTGGAGTCAACTAGAGAAGGGTACTGACTAGGATTATCCCATTCGGCAGCGAAGGTTGCGGGTTTACTTGGGTTATAAAAACTGTTGGTCGGTTGGCTAGCACTTACAGGGATGATGTGTCTTTCCAATACATCCCAAGCTGTATTGAAGGTTGACCAGTCTCCGTTTATTTTACCATTAAGAGCTTCCATCCTTTAAAATAAATAATAAATCAGTGAAGGAAAATAATAACGTAATTCAAATCATTACACAATGAAGGAAAATAATATCGTAGGAAAAACTGTATAAAGAAGTCGGCCAAAAAATCAGTCATTTTAGTAGGTAAAAAATATTACGTAGAGATTTCCCAGAAACATATTTTACAAAGACGACTGATTGGCTTAACAATAAACTTCCTTGTAAGTGCCCCTAGTAGTTTTAGAATCTAGAAAAATAGACTTTAAAAATGTAACAAAATTTTAGAGGAAGACCTGCAAGTGTAAATTCTCGTAACCTTAAACCTAAGTTTCTTCAAAGTTGTCAGGTTACGATAAATTGAAAATTACATTGATTATTTAATTTCTTGATATATTTAATACTAAATTCTTAAACTTGTTTGTCATTCTCTAACAGCAATCTGTACCTCAGAGTCTGAATTGAACCAATAATTATTTCAATAAGCCAATTACATGTGACTTATGTCTTAATGGTAACTTCTTTTAAATTCGTTGAATAAAAAATACTTTACAATCTATAAATGTGTTTCTCTTGTACTTTTTATCATAATACTGAGTTAAACTAATCTCACCAAACGTAGTAACTGAAAGCTTCAGAAGTTGTCTCATGTCCGTGATCGGGAGCTTCAACAATCAAAGTTTCAACAGAATGGTATGGGACACCATCTGGGGAAAAGTATCCATTGTTGTGGATTTTCCTGTACTGTTCGTTGAAACGATCGGTATAAACACCAGCATT
Organism: Hermaeophaga mercurialis; assembly: GCA_951812935.1. Lineage (NCBI taxonomy): Eukaryota > Metazoa > Arthropoda > Insecta > Coleoptera > Chrysomelidae > Hermaeophaga > Hermaeophaga mercurialis. The sequence goes on along the minus strand of OX638359.1, from coordinate 19,416,261 downwards.
GGCAATGCCTGCAATGCAAGCGAAAACCAGAATGAAAGCTGATTTCATGTTGATCTAAAAATAATGAAAATTAGGTTAAAAAATGTTATTTGTTCATATTACAGCTATATGAAACACAACAAAGAATAAATTATAAATAAATAAGTAATAAGAAACTGATTATGGATAATGAGTCAACGTTTAACAAACATTCAATTATACCTGCTAATTTCAGATCTGGACAGTAAAAGTGCCGTTTAAAACAAACCATTTTATATCGTTTTTTCTTTATCAGTTTAATTATTTTTTGAATATACAATTTCCATATCTGTAATAATAATTGTCATATCTAGTCTAATTTAAAATGATGACAGAAGTGCGATTCAGAAGAATTCTAAGTACCCTCTTTGTTTATTTATACATAATATATGGAAAGAACAAATAAGATAAATAATACTGAAATTTTATTGTTTTTTCCGAACACAACAAATTTAAAAAAGACTATATATTTAAATTTAATATAACTTTTATTAACTTTAAATTAATTTGTTTCAGAAGGCAGTCTTTTAAAATTGTTTTTTCAAGAGTAAAATAAAAATCCCTTCCGGATTAAAATACTGCATTTTATTGTAAACCAACATTTAATATAATTTTTCGGTGGTTTCCTCTCACCTAGATATATTTATTTTAATTTAATTTGAATTGATTTGAACTGCAAATAGACGTCAGTTAATTATTTCTAGTTGGATAAATTATGAGGCGCTTGAGGCATTAGGTTTATTTCCTTTTTTTTTTTGCCAATTTTTTATCTACTTTTACAAACTGAAAGTTAAATTTGTTTAGATTTTTTACAGGTCTGGTAGCTTTAAGGTTACTATTTATTATCGTTAGACCTCCTATTAAAATCTTTAATTGCTGAAAGTTAACACACATTTCACAACTGGATAATACTGACGGACGAATTACTGTTAGCATATTCTTCTTCTCTTTGCTGCTCTAGACATATCTTTTACATATTTAAGGTTCCTACTGCTTTCATTTTTCTTCTATTTAAATTAACTTCTTCCTCAGTTTTATTAGCTGGTAGGGTTGCTAAATATTCGAATTCCTTAACTTTCTCAATTTTTTATTTTCTCCATAAATTTAGTTTGTTTTATTTTTAGTCCATATCTTCATTACTATGAACTTTTTAGAGATGATGCCATCTGTTGTTACCTATTGCAAAAATTTTGTATTCTTATCTTGATCGGTTTAACTATCATTTTTGAAATCCCCAGCTTAATCAGAGCATTCATTATACGTTTTATTTTTTCGATGAAACCTTATGTATGTTTAAAGCCTATGAATATTAGATGTAGATTTATACCTTTATCATTTATTACAATATTCTCGTTTATAGCATTTTCGAAAGGTTCGCTAACTTTAGGATTATTATTTCTTATTAGATCTTCAACTAAATTCCATAAATTTTTAGGCGTTGTTGATAGTCTTTCTTAGCTATAATATTAAACTTGCAACTTTATCTTTGCATACGGTATTTTGAAATTATACAGTGTTAGAGGAATTCCTGTGTTTAGGGTTTTATTTAAACAGATGATTTTTCTTGTAAATTGATTTTAATTAAACGTTAGTCGTCCAAGCAGCAATGTGTGATTTTTTCTATTGATTCCCTTTAGATCTGTACGTTTAAGTATCGTACAAAAATTTTAGTTAAAGGATTTGGATGCACTTCATTATAAATAAAGTTCCAATTTTCGTATTGTAATATGATATAAATTTTATTATAATTTACACCCCCAAAATTATAATTCTCTACTACTGCCCAATTCTGATATATTACTTGTCTTAATCGTCGTGGGACACCCTGTATATATATATATATATATATATATATATATGTTTATACGTGGTTTGTTTTTTAAATGGAACACCACGTATATTTTTACATTTTGTTTTTTTTATTTTCATATACTATTTGAAGTGCTAGTACAATAATTTCTTATAATTTGTGTTGGTTTAATGTATTCATCTACACTCTTAAGTATTTATCGAAATATAACAAGGTTATGTTTAAATCTCCAATAAATATGTGATAGGTAAATATCAACCTTCTGATTTTCAAATATTATTATAAACTCATTGATATCAGATGGAAGTGAGCCATAGCATGTTGTCACTTTAATATTATTTTTATCTAATTTATTGTTATTAAAATTTCTTATGGTCACTAATTGGTATTCGTACTCTTAATGAGTTTTTCAGTATCATCGTTCTGTTGCAATTCCCCTGATTACATATAATACAAAAGACTGGTATATTGTAGAAGTTTGGATTCATTATTTTTCTGGTTTTCGTTAATACCATATTGTCCCAGCCAGTTTTGCGTTTACGTAAAAAAAAATCAAAATAAATTCGTCTACGTCTTTGTCCATACAATGTATATTATTATGTAACATCTTACAATTGGCGGTGTGGTTACTTACTTGAAAGATTTATCTCAATTTTTCAGAAAGTTAAAATAAACCGAAAATCTCTGATATATATGGATCCATTAAATTAGTACGATTTTTAGCAAAATTTGATTTAAATTATGAGGAAGATGGAATTAGCCTAATATTATAATTATTATGTTAATTGTGGCAGATGTTCAAAATGTCAATCATTTACAGTTTTACAATGAATAAACGATTCTCTATTAATATACATCCTCAATTATTCTGTTGTTTTAACTTTCATTTCAAATGCGGTGGGTTAACACGTTTATTGTATCTGTCCTTTTAATACAAACTGTGTTTATCAGTTAAACCTACAAGAAAAAATTCAATAGATTTTAATATGCAGAACATCCTCTCCATCCACTAGTTTTTTCCTACCTATTCACAAAGTTACAAGGACACCATAAAGAAAATGTATACAAATTCATATGAATTCAGATTTGATTCCACACACGAATCCATGCGAGCGAAAGGGAACGGGTTATGAAGAAATGAAAATGTATTACAATTTCCCCTCTAATATCTTGAAGTGAACATATCCAAGGTGGGAAAATCGTCCAGTAAATTCGATAGAAAAGTACTGCAGTTATGATCTAACACAGCAGAGTTCGAGAGAAAGGGATTAACTCGGGGGATGTATTATTGCGATTTCTCGGTTATATGGTAATATATTTTCATGCTTTCTCCTTAATAACGGTGGTTTTAGTAAATATATGAGGAGACAATAACAGGAAATAAATCCAATATCGATAACAATTTATTGCGAAAATGAAAAAAAATGGTCACTAAACAAAAGGCAAACAATATTAAAGTTAAATGAACTGTTTCTACCGTTAAATAAATATGAAAAATTATGCTTATCTGAATTTTCACAGTATTCCAAAGCCTTTTAAAGTTATATTAAATCGACTCAGGTTTCGATGTTTTGACACATCATTTTCCAGATTCCATAGAAGTTTGACAGACTTTTATAAGCGTTAACAACCCCATGTCATAAATACCCCAACCAATCATTATTGAGCGATATTCTTCTTTTTCAAAAAATATTTGTAGTTAGTATTATATAGGTATGTAGTCCAAAAAGTATTGTAAGGTAAATGAACTTCCCAGGTTTAATTGTTCATTCAATACTGTATATTGAGAATATTTTAAGTGTTTCTTTATTTCATATTCCTTCAAAAAATCAAGTTCTTCTTTATTGTCATTTATATGAAGTATTTCCACTGTTGTCTCCATTGTGTTATTAAGTGTAGGTTTGTGTTTGGCGTGAATGATGTGTTTTGTGAAATATGACTTATCTGGTTGTTTTAATCTATAAAGTGCTCACAGTACCGTATGTTAAAATTTCTTAATGTCTGGTCAAGATGGATGGCGTTACAATCCGCACAATTTAGTTTGTAAATACCTGCTTTTGAAAGTTTGTTAATTTTAGGTTTTGCATTTAATAAACTTGAATCTACATTGCTTCTTACTTTAAAATATAGTGTATAATAAATTACATCTCGTACAACATCTTCCTCTATATAGACCTACCAGATTTATTTAATTGATTGGTACTATTACGTCCAAACATAAAATAAAAACAAACTTCTATTCCTTTTTTACAAGGTATTTTTATACTTTTATTTTCTTTCTTCTCATTACTAAATTTTATTAATAATTTCAATGACTCTATAAGATCAGGTATAGAACTCAAATTCAATGAATAACAAATTAATAATGTTACAATATAAAAATGGTCCTTTGATGTTACAGTATCTTATGATAAAACTAATGCAAAGGAAATTAATTCTTAAAAATGTTTGTAAATTAAAAATTTATTAGCCAGTGATATTGCAAAATTCTTTTATAGCAATTTTTACTTAATTTTGGATATATTTTTACTAATATTTTTTAAGAATAACAAAAATATTCGTGAAATAATATTGGAAATGGGTTCAATTTCATAATTATTTAATGAAAATGATATAAAGAATCAATAACAAGAAGAAACTGAAATGAATGATGAAAACTTGTAAGTGCCTTTTCTTGTTAAAATATATGGCCAAATATTAAAAAACTTTTAAATAATACATAAAACTGATTTATAAATACTGATATATATTTCCATAATTAACTTTAATTGTATTTACCTTTGGGTAAAATTAATCACAGACAAAAACAAATCGCAGAAATTTAACCCACCCTGAAAAATGTCGATTTTTATTTTTTTTGTAGTAATATCGTTTGATTATAGTTTAACACTTGATGTTGAAGTTAATTATTATTTATATGCAAGCGAATTTTTTCCTTGCAATCATTTTAATTTGTTTATTATTTATATTTCTGGTGTCCCACAGTTTTTTTTCATTTTTCTTTCTTTTCATTATTAAATTTACCTAAAGCTAAACTATCCTATTTTATTTTCACACATTATTGCAAAATAAAAAAATTTCTAATTAAAAACAAAACAAAATAATAACAATACCCTTAGAGCCCAAAAAATTTTAAAAAATGGATGCAAATAATAATAATTATCATAGCTGATTGTTTATTACTTTTTATCAATTTTTATCATTATAAATAAAATACTTGTAAAAAAAGATATTTAGAAATCAAAGTTTAAAAACTTTTCAGTGGACCACTTTTAATACTTAATAAAAATAAAGTACGCCGAGGTGATTAAAAGATATTGAAAATGTAAGTGGATGTTTAGTCCGTGCGGCAAATTAGTACACAGATAGTAATTAAAAATTTAATAATACAAAGATTAAACCGTAATTTTCAACAGTTAATTAACAAATTCCGTTAGTCTCAAAGGGAATTTCTAAAAAAAAATCATTAAAAAGGCCAGAATAAAAGTGTTCGAGTTGTTGAACTTTCAACAATTAAATAAGTACAAAGTGCAAAAAATGTATATATCAAGAGCTATTTTATAAATCTTTGTAAACGACCCGACGTTGATATGAAAATTCTGGTAATAAAAACCTCTTTTTTCAGAGAGTACTAGTAAGTTAAGAAGAAATGAAAGAATCAGTATAATTTAAAAATTCATATATGATAAAAAATAATTTACTATATTTTTTGAAGGCGAGATAGAAGAGGGATACTCAACCGTGAGATCTTGTCCCAATTCGAGCATACCCCCAGCTCAAGAATGAGCTCATATTAGGTAAATAGAACCCTGAAACGTAAACCGCAGGCAACGAAGCCTGTTCTCCTGATCATTAAAGAATTTTAAATGTATTATTTATTTTGTTACTTATTGGAAATGAATAATTTCACTATACCTTACTGTTTATGAAAGTTATTGTTATATTTTATGAGAATTTTTCTATACAGAGTGGACCATTGAAAAAAGTCCACCTTGATAGTTGGCAGTATTTCTTAGACAACAAAAAAATAAGGTGACTAAATCCAGATGACATCTACCAACGGCCGCAATGAAGGTAATTCTAAACCTCAAACATGTATTCTTAGCTGTACATAAATTGCGAAGGGAACGATATTAAAAATAATAAGAGAAGGAGTGATCAGTCGCGATATATCTCAAGATGAATTGAAGAAAAAGTTTTCCACGAAGCTAAACAAAATTGGTGTAGGCAAGAAATCATCATCAGGTCGCATAATCAAGCAGCCATCAAAGCACTGAGCTCCAGTGCAATCAGTTCTATGTTGGTCTGGCAGTGCCGATAAAAACCGAATGAGCTAGGTGCAATGGGTTCCGCGATACTGCGGAGTGGAAGGTAGCGAGATAGCAAATAAAATGGCAGTAAACTTCATAGATCCGGGACCCTTCTATGGAAACTGTACCCCATTAGCCGAAACAATGCATGAAGAAGACAAAAAATAATCAAACAGATGAAAAATATTCAAAGTCTTGGACAAGCTACAAAACAATTTTGGAAAACTACAACAAAAATAATCTAAATACAGTATAAGCCTCTGTAAGAATAAACTTCGAATAGAAAAGGGAATTCTGATAGAGTAGTACTGATTGAAAGGACACCTAGAAGATCAGAAAAAGAAGATTGCAGGTTCTGTGGGGAAGAGGACGAAACCTCTATACACGTCCTCACAGAATGTGCCAACTTACGCAACTTAAGGGCTATTCACATGAGCGTACATGAGATTAAAGAGAAGGGCTTACCTAATGCAAAGCCATTTCATATCCTAAAATTTTTTTGTGCAATTATCTTAGAAGAGTACTAAAGCCATGGAATCAACATCGTTACACAGCAAAACGATAGCAAGGGGCACAATAGATGTATTCGTTGTATTTACCCCCTCTTCCAGCATATATATATACTTATTTAAATTCCCGTAAGGTGGAATCATAGACAAAATCTGTTTATCAAGTTAGGGAAATAGGTAAACAATTTGTATTGATAGAAAGTTTGTTTTTGTACTAGTACATTTCAAATAATCATAAACAAGTAGTTTGACAGCTGTAAGTAGTTCAAACTGATCACATTTATCAGATTCAACCTGTTAAACGTAAAATATGTACTATTGCTTTTATTTTTGTCTTTTTTCAATATTCTTAATTTGTAATTAACGATCATAACACCGTAGTTTCTTGATTAAAATACTTTTGTTAAATAATTCTGTTGATATTTTTACTGTACCTAGACAAATATTTTGAATAAATAAAAGCAAACAGACTATTAAATATGATTTTTATAGGATTTTTAATACAAATCCCGTTGCACGTCATATATCAATTATGAGATCACGACCCTGCAGTGTTGTCGACTTGTCTAAATTTTCGAGGAATGTAGGAAGTTTCAAAAATGTAAGGTTAGGTTATGTTGTTTAGCTTTATTATTATGAAAAATTAATTTATTGAAGCGTATATGAACAATATATGATCCTCACACTCAAGACACTTCATCCTGCCAGTTTTAAAGTACATTTGAAAAATGTTTTTCTCAGTTGATTCATTAGCAATCTACAACTGTGATATTCTTCTTCTTGCTGTATTATCTACTTTTAATATTAAATAATCTGTTATAAAAATCGTTATATTATGTTGTTTATTTGTACTATATTTTTATTAAATAAATAAAATAGAGACATATAAAAAAGATAGCAAACTATTTATTGTTATTAAAATAAGACAATGTTTTTTTGGCATTTTGTAGAAATAAACGTCAATAATCAGCTTATTCACACTATGTTTGTTTTGAAAAAAACAGTTTTTTTTATAATTTAACTATCTCGCAAAGCAAAAAAATAAAGACAATATTATAAAATTACCGAAAACGTGGTGAAAACACACAACTGGTTGACGGCCGGACGTCAGAAATCGTTGAAATATTTCAATCTAAATACTCGACAACGTCGCATCAAGGCATGCCAATCGCTACAATGTCATTTCTTCATCATAAATACGAGTCTCATGGGCGTAGAAAATTTCAAAATTATTTAATGTAAATTATGTTTTTTTGAGTACTAAACATATAATAATGATTTATAAACTTTATATTATAAAGAATAAGACGTATATAAGCCAATATAATTGAAATAATTATAAAATTATCAAAATAATTACGATTACTTTTTCGGTTTTTTAGTACTGTGACTACGTTCATGAGTCCTCGTGAATTTTCGTGATGTTTCGTATGATTTATCTTAGTTAGGGAAATTTTAATTAGTTGGCAGTACTATGACGAAAGAGGTACGTCACTCCTGACCTGCAACGGTATTTGTACTAAAAATCCTATAGTTGTGCTACATCTTGTATCTTCGGATGTGTATAAAATATGGCTGAAGTTATATAAATCCAACTTTAAAATTTTCAATTACCTGTGCTTCCACGTATATATAAATCATGCAGTTAAATATTAATAAAAAAATAAACTCTATAGAGCAATTAGTAAGTTTATTGTACTGCTGTCCCCGTAAAATGACAGAGTAAATAAAAAGGCAAAACCGTCCAGATTGAATGAGATATTGTAATCAATACGTTGTCATGACCAATTGATTTATGAGACAATGTTGGCTAAAATTTTTGTATACTTTTTATGTTTGGCGGTTATCGTGTTTGCAATGGTTATTAAAGCGTGATATATCGTCAGATTTTTGAGTTTGTATTTCTTTCACGCGGTTACGTTAATCAACAGCAACCATCCTGCTATTTGATTTGTCGCTATTTTTAAATTGACTTTTGCACTATATGTGACAGTTAGTTAAAGTTTCATGATAAAAGTTTTATTTTACCAGAACATCCGTAAGTGTAGAGTATTTCGGTTCGCAACACGGCCTCCTGAAATTTAATTTCACAGCCGGTACCCTTAGTTAACGGCCACCATAGTAAAAGACACTTCCGTATTTAACGCTAAATAGTATTTCATATTTAATAACAGCGGTAAATAGTGTTTTATATCTGAGTAGAAATAAACTTCATGATTAATGACTGTTACGTATTATATTTTTTTACACGCATATAGATAGATTTTTTTTTAAATATATATTAGTAATTTAGGGACTATTAATTAAAATAAATATTCGAAGGGTTGGAGACACAGAAACGAAAGTAGAACTAGAGATAAAAAAAATCGTTGGAAACAGAGAAAGTAGTGTTTTTTCTCTTTAACTTACCTGTTGAGTTTACTTTTTTATTTCATTAGCCAGCATTTTTTATTATGTTAATTTGCATTTTGGTCAAAAATAAAACTGAATAAAACACTATTGGCCGGAGTATAATTCGAATACGACCCCTGAAGAAAAAAAAGTGAATCTTTTAAAGCAGTAAAATAAATCATAGTTGTGCTATCATGCTGGAGCTGTTTTCGAGTTTTTAATGTGTATATTTTTTTTACTTACTTTATTACCTTTACTGTTTTGTAATAAAAAGTACAAGACTCGTATTTACGATATTTGTTTTACTACTTTAAAGATTGATGACAGCGCTCTCTAATGAATTGTACTTTTCCCAAGACACAATATTTTTAAATATTAGTCTGATTGTCTGATTGTCTGAAGTCCACGAAATCTTTTTTCTTTGGTAATTTAAAATGTTTCTTATCAGGCTCTCCAAAATATGTAGAGTGCTCACAGTTAATTTTTATTTTTTTACCTGTAAGGAATATAATGTTGTTTTATTACTGCATGATATTCAGTTGCCATCTTCATTGACGATTTCATTTTTTCTTCTACTAAAGTCGATATGTATTTCCATTGCTACTCGATGTCGCAAATATTACAATATGCAAAATGAATTCGTGGTCTATCTTCTTCAGCAACATTGAAATAACATTTTTGGAGATTTAGAACACAGCGAGCTCAAACGTTTTTGCCTCGCATTAACACTTAATTGTTTACTTTGTTTCAATCTCCAGCTTACGATTTTTTTCATTAATCTAGGACAGACATTTCTATGGCGCACATTCAGTTGGCTAGCAAGCAAATCCAATGTCGAAGTACATTTTCTTAATTCAAAAGCTTCGACATTTGTACAAACGGTCTCCGTCGATTAATGGATTATTCACTGTTTGTAAAATCAGAATCACTTGGCTCAGAACTATTATTCTATTTCAAATCAATTGCAGAATAAGTATGTATATCATTCATTTTCCGTTCTAATAAGAAGTAGCAATGAAACTACACAACCTGAAATTCAGTAAAAAGAGCAGTATTTCAGTAAAAAGACCAGTTTATTCTTTAACCACTAAGAACGACCAAACTAAATATAAACAATAATAATGTATATATTTATAAACAAGAAAGGAATTATAATTATATTAAATCTCACTAGACTAAGTCAACACAAAACTTACATGAAGGTTAATTTTCAATGATTTTTTTCATGCAAAGGGCTATAATCAGTTTACCATGATTCATTTCTACAAAATACTAATACTGCTGTATCATACCAACCAAATGGAGTAAATTCAATAACTTAATTTTAATAGTGGCTGATACTAATGCCCTATTAACTGTAATAATGGCTCAAGTGACTTCTATTGATGATGTCACGGGTATTTTTTAAAGAGTTTGTATGCAAAGAGTACATCATTGGACAGGGTATTCAAAGAAAAATTCAGCACTGTGTCTGGTTTTTGAAGCCCATTCGAAAGTTTACGAGAAAAAAATAATTTCGAAATATAAATAAATTATAATTATAGTTAATGTAAGACATGCTAGAAATGTTACCTTAGCAACACACCAATCTTTCTCTTTCAAAATCGTGTAATACCATCGCTGAAAAATTTATATCTCAACAGAACAAAATCACAAATACCAGCGGATATATAGTTCCAACATGATCTAGCGGGGCCGCCTTATCATTTGATATCCTTCAATACTTTGACCATACCTTTCCAAATCGTTGGATTGAACAACTAAATGGCCAGCGAAGTCACCAAACCTTAATCTCCTACGTTATTTTCTAAGGGTATATGAAGACCAACAATTTACAAATCTTAACCACAGGACTTGAAAATACGCATTACAAACACCATTAGATCTATTACGCCGTATATAGTGTTAAACAATGTCACACAAAACTAAGATTGGTGTGGTGCTAGGGGTAAATTTAGAGCATGTCTTAAATTAAGTCTAATTGCAAGTTATTGGTAGGCCCAGTTCTGAATTTCTATTTGAATGCTCTTTCCAATGATGTACTACTTGACATATCGTCTCGATAAAAAAATATCAGTGAGCCTTTAGTATAACCATTAGGCCGCAAATGTCTGCTGTAATAAAAAACGATTGATAAATTTTGACTTATCAGTAACAATTGTCAAAATATGGGGATATTGAATTTATTCCATTTATAGTAGGGATATATCGAGGGTGGAACATGGTTCCAGTCAATTCAATAGTAACATACGGGCAGTCACAGTCGTACCTGTAGTTCGGACATACAACTTTTTCACCATCGAAAACGTATCACTGGTTATAAAGAGATACGTTTTGATAAAAAATAGAACTGGTTTGAGATACCCTAAATAGATTAAAAAAATTTACAAAAGTCGGAAAATTAAAAAAGTTGTCATGTTTCTGTATCTCTAACTCACTCCTTATTCTATAGAGTTCAATGAGTTTTTATTAATGTTTTATTTGGAAAACTAAAAATGTTGCAATCTGCTGTACTACTGATGTTGAATACTAGCTTGTTATACATAAAAAGGTATGTACATACGGTGACGGTATTTTAGCTAAAAACTAAAAAACAATGTGAAAGTAGATAGAGGCCTTATTATTATTTCAACAAGAACAAGTATAATTATAGGTGCAAAATAAATTAAAAAGACATTTAATATTGAATTATAACTAAAACTTAACAAATTCGGAATCTTTTCGATATGTGAAATGGACTTCAACTGAAAACTGGGTGCATCAATTTAAATGTGTTAAATCAAAAGTAATTTATCTGTATATTTTATATAAAAAAAAATCAGATAAAATCTTAAGTTTGGCAATAACAATCAAAAACATTTAATGAGTAACATTAAAGAAAGTTTACAATTCGAAGACAAATCTGTATTGTATTTTTATTCTTGTGTTTGTTTTACAATCAATTTAATCCTTTAAATGGGTAAATTAATTAATTTTCTTCAAATTAAAGCTGTTTCTGTTAGTATTTATAGTTAAATGCATTAAAAATAGAACACAATACTGACAAAGTTATAGCTCACGTCTTTTTTAAATCAATAATATTTTAAATTTAGAAAAAAATTGTTTTATACAGACTAAGAAAGATAGTATATATTTTTATAATATGTGGATAACTAAAAAAAAATCACATAATTTAAATTGCATATTGTATGAAAATTTCAAATTTTTTGCTGTTAAATCATAAAAATTATTTAAGACTTTGAAATTGAAAACAGAAATTGCGTCAAATTTTAACAGCTTCCTTTTTAGTTTTGAAAATTGTAGTCTTCAACATCGTCTATAGCGTTATCCTCGTTCTTTCTTTTCGTTAAAATTAACGAGCTACCCTGTTGCCCTGTTGTCCCCGACATTTTGCGGTACCCGATAAGAAAAGAGAAGTCAGTAGTTGAGATTAGTTAAGTAGTTGAGGAGTTGATTAGATATGCAGTGCAATAGACATCATGAAGATGAACCTAGTTATTACAGTTAGAAATCGTTTCATTTGAAAATCCGATAAATCTCTGTTCTTCTACACCATTAATAGTTCCTAGTGCATTTGTTTTTAAATTCGATAATAAATTAAATAGTTTAATTTTAATTGTGCAACGATTTTTCATCTTAGAATATTATTGCCATATTTCAAATCGATTCTCAATTCTGTAGGGAATGTGTTTTGTAAACTGTAAAGTGGAGTGATAGTGCTTTTTCTTCGCAAATGCTAAAATAACATTGGAAAAAGTTGTCCCCCATTGGGAGTCATAACTTCAAAATACCTGTGAAGCATATCCTTATTTTTTTTTTTTTTTTTTTTATTATAACATTTAGCAAATTTACAACTACTTTAACATTATAAGTATCTAGTAAATATTTTGGACGTATACGACTTGTAGTGGGTACCGTTCAGCAACGGTTCGCCATTGTAACCTAGTCAATCAGGTCTTCTGGCCAGGATCTCTTAAGCCTTCTGTGTTCTAACGGGACTGGATAAAGTTGTGTTATTATGTCACTATCGTGTTCAGCATTTCTCTCTTTTGCTTTTTTGGCATTGGTTGTTATCATTTCGCTGATCAAGGGAATCCCTAGGTCTTCATGAATTGTTGCGTTGGAGACGTACCATGGTGCGTTTGCTATCATCCGGAGTGTTTTTGATTGGAAACATTGGAGAATTTTAGTGTTAGATGGTTTGCTGCAACCCCAGAGCTCGATCCCATATGTCCAGATGGGTTTTAAAATAATTTTGTATAATAGGAGTTTGTTTTCCAATGATAATTGTGATCGTCTGCCAAGCAACCAATTCATTTGTTTGACTTTCAGCGAAAGTTGAACCCTTTTGGCTTTAATATGGTGTTTCCAAGTTAACCTTTGGTCGAGGTGCAGTCCAAGATATTTGACTTCATTCTTTATTGGGATGGGACTGTTGTTTATTCTAAGTTGTGGGCAGTTGACGTGTCTTGTTGTAAATGTTATTTGGGTGGACTTTTCGGAATTTACTTTAATTTTCCAGCGCTGTAGCCAACTTTGTAGGATTGTGAGGTGGTCTTGAAGTTTTTGTGAGGCTCTGTTAGGATCTGGATCGGCTGACAATATGGCTGTGTCGTCTGCGAATGTTGCGGTTGTAATATCATTACGGGTAGGGATATCGGAGGTAAAGAGTAAATAAAGGAAAGGTCCAAGGACACTGCCTTGAGGAACACCAGAATTAACAGGGTTATAATTGGAGAATGAGGAGTTTACTTTGACTTGAAAGGAACGGTGTGTCAGGTAGGATTTGAGAATGAGATATAGATCACTGGGCAAATGCAATTTCAGTTTGTAAAGTAGGCCATCATGCCACACTTTGTCGAATGCCTGTTTTACATCTAGAAAGACAGATACACATATATTTTTGTCTTCGAGGCTATCTTTGATTTTGTTGACAATTCGGTGACATTGTTGAATTGTTGAGTAATGCTTTCGGAATCCAAATTGATGGACGGGTATTATATCATTTACGGAGACTGCTGTGTTAATTCGTTCTAGAAGCAATCTTTCAAATATTTTTGAGGTAAGTGGTAGAAGGCTTATAGGGCGATAAGATGTGGGTTCCATGGGTGGTTTACCTGGCTTGGCGATCATTATTATTTGTGCAAATTTCCACTGGAGAGGAAAATAACATAAGCTTAACATCCTATTGTAGATAACTGTTAGTAAGACCGTAGCTTTCCTAGGTAGGTGTTTGAGAATTTCACTATCGATCAGATCGTAGCCAGTAGCCTTGTGTGACTTTGTATTGTTTATTTCATTGCGAACTTCTGCAGGTGTAATTGGTCTAATAGGCATTGAAAGCTGGCAAGCAACATCTAAGAAACTATTTACGTCATCGTCATCATAGTTATTTTCTGAATTTGGAGTGAAAATTTTAGCTAGGTGGTCCGCAAATACGTTAGCTTTCTCTATATCTGATTGTGCCCAGTTTCTGTCTGGTTTTCTTATGGGGGGTATGGGTGTTATTGGCCTCTTGAATTTCTTAGTAGCTCTCCATAATGAATTATCGTCTGGCGTCAGGGTTTTAATGTAATACTCAAAGGTGTCATTTCGTGCTTGATATAGTGCTGTTTGAAGTTGGTGAGTCAGCCTGTTTAGTTGGGTTTTATCTTGGGGATTTCTCGTCCTTTGCCATTTTGCGCGCGCTCGTCGTTTGCTTGATAAGAGATCCCTTATATGCAATGGAATGTTGCAGTCTCTTATTGTCTCTTTGTTGTCTCTAGGTGTAGCTTCCCATGCGGCATTTTGAATTAATAGAGTGAAGTAGTTTGCTACTTCGTCAATCTCTTGCCGTGATTTGATGTGGTGATTCAGGCTAATATTTTCATTTATTGTTTGTTGAAATTTTTCCCAATCAGTCTTTTTTGTACAAAGTTTTGGAGGTAGCTCTCGAAAGATTACAGATGTACTTAGCGTAATTATTACGGAGCTGTGATCGTATGACAAATCGAGGCAAGATTCAATTTTGGCATGTATGTCTGGTATACCTTTTGTGACAGCAAAATCTAATAGGTCAGGTATTTTGTTCCTGTTGGTAGGCCAGTACGTTGGCTGCCCGGTGGATAGGTAATTTAAATTATTATGTTGAATGGATTTAAGTAATTGTCTTCCTTTTGGTGTGATAAGTCGTGATCCCCAAACCAAGTGCTTCGCGTTCCAGTCTCCAGCTGCAAGAAAATGTGGCCCAAGAGTTTGAAAGAAGTTATTATATTCATCGGTTAAGATGGAATGCCTTGGAGGACTATAAACAGCGGCAATAGTCAGAGGTCGATTGAAGTTTTCAACTTTTATAATGGTGGCTTGTATTTTTAGCGTGGAGTAAGGTTGAATTGGGTAGTGGTTTATGTTGGATCTAATTAAAATGGCGGTTCCTGCATGGGCCGTTCCATCGGGATGGTGGCAGAAGTATGCGGCGTAATGGGGAATTTTGATATATGTTCTGTCAGTTGAATGACTCTCAGAAATAAGCAGGATATCAATTTTGTAAAGATTTAAAAACACAGTGATTTCATTGACATGGTTTGTTAGCCCGTTAGCATTCCAGGCCGCAATTCGTAGTGAGTAAGCCATTACGTTTTGCATATTACTTTGTTTAGCAGGTTTAAAATCATGCTATTTTGGCTAATTAGTTGATTAAATAAACTTTTAAATTCACTGATAAAAGCTGTCATGATATTTACTATATTATTGTTATCTTTAATACCGTTGTTATTTCCTGAAGTCATTTGTGCATATGTTATTTGATTTTGAGGTTGCGGCTGCACTGTTTGAGAATTGTTTGGTAGTCTGATTTGATTTTGAGTGGTATTCTGAGTAGGTTTAATTTGATTGTTGCTTAGGGATTTATTTCTAGACATGAGTAGGTCTTTGTACACTCGACAACCTTTATAGTTTGCTGGGTGACTTCCCTGACATAGTGCACAGGTATATCCTTATTTGCTAGTTTATTATATATTGTAACGGTCTAAAGGAGATATCAAATAATCTAGCTTTGAATTGAACAATGATTGCTATATGCAGGGTTGTGAATCAAATAAAGTTGGTTAAAACAATATATGAGCATTTTCAATTATTTTTTATTATGTAATATTTTTAATATTTAAACTAATCAAAATTCTGTAAATCTAATGAAAATTGTTAATCAAACTTTGGTCACTGTTTAGAAAATGTAAAAATTTGAAAATTTCTAAAATTGTAACATAATTAAAGTAATTAATTGTAAAAAGAATTAGGTTTGGTTATATCTAAAAAATGAACTAAATTTCAATGTAGTAATAAATTATGATATAAGTAAAAACATCTTATATTAATTACAAATAGTTAATTCTTTAGATACGATCAAAAATAAGGGAAAGTCATATTGTTGTAATGTAATGAATGATTTATTTGAAGTTTAGATTATTAAGTGTCAAAACTAAAAAAGAAAAAAATAACATAATTATTTTGAAAAACTTTCTAAGCCCGTTGATATTCGACGGAGCTCTCTTCTGTTTGTGCGCTGAAAGAGAACACAACATTGTAAGTGAAAATTTGGTACTTAGCCAAAAATTCAAATTTGTCATATAAATTTAATATATATTCCAAAATTAATATTACCTGTTAGTGTATAATTGAAGTATACAGTTAAAGTTATTTATCATTATAAAGACAGTTCTAAATATTATCATAAGATGTTTAACCTAAAAAGGAAAATTATAAGAAAAGGACTACACTCATATAAATAGAAGCAAATAAAGCGGTTGTGGATGGAAAGCAGGTGAAATTTAAATTATTTTGAATATTTGGACAATTAAAGTGTGAAAACTTTATTTGGGTCAACGGCCATGAAATGATGGACATTTTCAGTTGGCACATGGAAAGTTAGAAGATTTGAACTTTTTTACTTCAAGCACAAAGAACTCTAATTAGTAATTGTTAACGAACTAATTTTTGTTTTATTTACTTTTCCTTTGTTTCAAAATAAATCTAAATAATTATATTATTTAAACCACTTAAATTCCACCTGAGAATAAAAAGTCATTTATACGGTGTATGATTATAAAACAGCACAATAACATAATTAAAATTTTTTTTTAAATTAAAAGGTTTGCTTTGAACTTTAGTCTTAACTTAGAACATTTTTTTCAACAATCAGTGAAGTGTTTTTAAACTTTTGTTAATTTACTTATGGATTTGTGTTTTGTAAAATAATCCCTGAACTCTAGTCTGGACAATAACATGGAATATTCAGAGAGGGCGAAATTTTATTGCGTAATTTTTTTTATTGTAAGCAGTTACAATCACTTAAATAAACTGTAAACTTTAAACTTCTTAAGAACTTAATAATTGTTCATTAAAAAACTCTAAAGTTAAGTATGGTAAATTTAAATTTTGCAGTCATTTAATAGTATTTGTGAATCAGCCATATGAAAATAGGCATAAGTAATTTAAAGCTTCAATTCCATGTTGATTTAATGTTGTTTTTTTTCGAATTTATAATCTTTACTATTATTTATTGATATGATTTACACCTAATTTATAAGTGGTAGTCAAATGAAAACCGTACACACGCTAAAACGTCACAATAGAATGTTTTTTATTCAGAAGTAGTTGTCAAAAGACTTAATACATTTATTTCCCTGGGAGATTATACCATTAATTCCAGTCCACGAATGTCCTTCTTCAAGTTACCAAAAATATATAAATCGCAAGGAGAAAGATCAAGTTTATACGGAGTATGTTCAAGTGTTTATCTTACCAAATTAGCATGAAGATGAACATGTTTCTGCACAGTGTTTTCATAGCGCTTCATCAATATTGTGGATCCATTCTCGAAGAAGTCGACAAGCAGGGACTCCTGCAATTTATCATGAATTTACCGGAATCGCGTTGCAGTGATGCGCTTTCTTCTCGTTATATCTGATACCACTTGTGCACACTTTTCAGTAATATACATCATTTATCATATATAGCAGATATGTGACGATGAATTTTGCGTGTTCCAGGACCCTCAACCGCCAAAAAACGAACCAAAATTCTCTACTCTTCTTTGCTTGCATCTATATCTCATGCGGGATGAACACACTTTTCCCTACGCTCACCTACAGAGAAATTATCTGTGTGTATATGGGAGTTTTCGTGCACTAAAAATGGCAATAATTAACAACAGTGATGACATCTTTTATAAGGAATGTGTTTTATGTTTTAAGTCTACATTTGACTGCCCCTCACAATTTCTAAATTGTTGTAATAAATTTTAATATTAATTTAAGGATGAACTTTATTCGTCAAATACATAAACCCCATAATTAATAAAATGATTATACTTATGCATGATATACTAAACACATAATTTATGCAATAAACTGACTCCTAAATTACATATAACAACTAAAAGGAAAACAGATAATTTTAAGCTGTATACCTAAAACTGTTGTTTCATGTGTGAAACACAAAACACTTGCGTTATCAAGCACCACTTCAAAGTGTTGATGTCCCCATTTTATAAGCGCAGTAAGTTGTACAGTATGAGTAGGAAAAGCATGAATTTCTTTTTCTAATTTGATCTAACTCATAAAGTTAACTTTATAACATTCTCTTTTAATTCCCACTTTTTATTACAAATAAAACATTTTAACTACGTTCCATAATAAATTTTACATAAAAAAGTTGGTGGTTTTCATAATTTCAATTAATTTTTTATATAATTTTGATAACAAATATAATTATTCGTTTCAGGAGTACCATCAGGAAACAATAGGATAAAGGAGTTGGAGTTACTGAGTTCGTTTTTATAAAGTATGAGAATCTCATGAAAATTAAAAGTGATATATTTCGAATTATAACAATTAATAAACTATATGGATTTTGGTTAGCCTACAAAATACAATGGGTAAAATAACAAAAAAATAAACCAATCAAAAATATAGAACCACTGATTTATCTATTCATCTTTTCAAGCCCATTCAAAAATTTTAGCAAATCATCATCAATAAAATAAAGAAAACTTAAACGTAATGCGCATGTGAATAAGTATTTATTCTAGCTGACCAATTATCAGCAGATAATTTTCTATCAACTAAATCTTTTATTTTTTTTATTTAATAATAATGAGGTGCTAAAATTTTTGAAAGGTTTTGAAAAATATTAACCATTAATAAAAAAAATTCTATCGCTGATCAATTAATCAAACTAATTGAGCTTTTATGGTCAATATTCGACCTATTAAATGATATAATTGGTCACTCGAAATTTGACATATGAGTTGCTGAGATCACGGAACTGCATTTCTCTAAGTTTGAAATTATCTCGGGGTTACAATCTCAAACGAAATTGTTCTCAAAGAGGAAAATCCGAGAAAACCTTATAAATTATAATCATAAAATTAATGGTTTGCTTGCTATTTGAATTTATTGACTGTTTGAGAAGTCAGCTCAACGTTCCAGTAATAAAACCTTCTCTTGAAGTGAAATTCAACCATGTGTTTAACACTCTAGCTTCAAAATACCATTTTTATATTTGAATTAATTGTTTCAATCCTTAGTTTGCGAAAATTATCCATAATAAATAAGAAAAGATAAATTCTACTTATCTGATTTTCACCGTCTTACAAGGCATTTTTTAACATTATCAGTCTGACCATTGGTTTCAACACTCATGTGTCATTTTCAAAGACAAGATTGACAGATTTTGACAAGCCTAAACAACCTCATACCACAAACATTTCAATTAACCACCATTTAGATGTTTTTCTTTTCTAAAAAATGTTTAGTTATTTTTATATAGGTATCTAGTCTAAAAGGCAATCCAAGATTCCCAGGTTTAATTGTTAATTCAATACTGTATATTGAGGATATTTTAGGTGTTTCTTTATTTCATATTCCTCCAAAAAACAAGTTCTTCTATCTTGTCACATGTATGATGTACTTCCCCACTGTTTCCATTGTGTTATTAAGTGTGGGTTTGTGTTTATTATCAACGAGGTGTTTTGCGTAATTTCTTATCTGATTGTTTTAATCTATAAGCTCGTAAGTGTACACAGTATCTTATGTTAAAATTTTTAAGATAGATGGCTTTACAAAAGCATTGAAATACGGTGAAAATTCAGATAAGTAGAATTTATCTTTTCCTATTTATTTATATATTTTCCTGAGAGATCTATTGTATTTTAAACCATTCATATGTTGGACGGTTTTTAAACCACATAATTTTATATTTGAAAATTAAGTATTTTATTAACAGATCCTCGATTTTTTGGAAAATAAATATTACTAAATTTCTAAATGATTAGTAGCCTTTTAGACAGACGCTCTGTTGTAATAGACAAAACCAAAAAGAATATGAGACTTTCGAGACTGTAGATTACGTCATAAATGGAAAAGGAATACCAGGAAAAGCTACTTTAGAAAATAACATAGAACTCATTGGTGCATTTTTCATTAAACAGTTCCGGCCCTATTAGCTTCAGAATTCCAATCTGGCAGCAATATAGAATTCCCTTGGTTGCTTCAGTTTCAGAAAACATCTCCCCAATAATAACCTATAAAGTTCTCGAGAAAAATTAAGAAACTTCGACTGCAACAGTAGAAATAAACTTATATTATTGGCAAACATATTTATATTTATTTGAATTCAGATAAAAGTTGAAGTACAATGTATTATACATTTAACTGAACAAGTATACTTAAGAGATATACAAATTATAAACAATATGTTTTTTGAGAAGATTAATTTCACTAAACACTTAAATGTAGGATCAACTGATGATAACGATAACAGAAACAACATTATACCTATTAAAATATAGCGACAAGAATGTATGTGTGTCAAGTTTTTGGCATAAAAATATCTTCCTTAGAATCATTAAATAATTCTTATTTTACACTTTAGTATTGCTGCGAAATTATTTTCTTAAATGAACTATTATATATACTTTAACAGTATTAATTAAGTTCGATTCTGTAAAACTTTAAGGCGTGATTTCTGTAAAAGTTAGATTAATTTCCTTCTTTAATCTACCGATACAAAAGTACATTTCATTAAATTGCAGATTCCATAAAGGTTCAGTTAAAAAAAAGCAAAACTTTGTTAATTTCTTAGATTGTTCGCTAGAAAAACGGATTTCATTTTGTAGAATGATCTCTTAAAAGATCTTGTTGGTTGGTGGTTTAGATATTTAGTGTTAGTGGTATTAATACAAGCAAGATTTCTTTAAAGCTATTTAATTTATGGCATAATTTTTGTGTTTTTTGCATTGATTAGTAATAATAGTATATTATTTAACCATAATATAATGATAGCTATTATTCACAAGGATGAAGTTTTACCTATGTGAATAAAAGTTATTATTTGTAAGTGGAATATTATACTTCGTTTACTGTATTTATGAAAATAATTATATTGAGGCAAATATTAATTATTTATAACATGAAAAATAATGAATTTATAACTAATTACAATTTAATATTAATTATTTCTGTTAATAATTAAAATATACCAACATAACTGATTTTGAAAATTATTTTATGTTTTATTTCCTTGTCCAATTTAAAAGAGATTCATTCATATGCCGCCACTATGATTTTTTTGAATTTTTTTGGCAACAAAATGATTGATGTATTAGCAGCTTTTTTCGCTTCTGGCGCAGTTAAAGATATTTTATTTTCATTTTGTGAATATTTTTTTTTTTAGTTTTTAGTAAAATAATTCATAAATTACTTTGCAGTCAAAATTTGACGTTTCAATTTGAGTAATTAATCCCAGTTTTAGATGACATCGGCCACCTACTAATTAAATGGTTAATGCTCAACATATTGGAACAGTAATAATAAGTTATTCTGGTGTTCATATCCACACATTTTAAATAATGTTTATGTGTAGCATGGTGTCTTCAATGATTAGATACAGTCCGTAAGTGGGTTTGAGTGTTTCAGTCCTAAATGTTTCTAGATAAATTTAATAAATTTTTCACCTTTTTATTTTGGTGGTCGCTCTGCTTTTTTCACAGACAAAAAGAATTATTCGATTTCTGATTTGGAACGTATTACACAGAAAGAAATATTTACTATTATTGAAGACATTCCTTCTGAAATTGCATTTGATATACGTAGAAAGAAAGATTTTTTTCAAATACAATTTGGACTAGAGACTCATACCGTATAAAAAAATGTTTTAATGAACCCTTGGGTCCAAATATATCAGATAATATAGATTCCCCGACATACATGTTTCTCCAACTTTTTACAAAAGAACTTATACTGTCTTTCAAACCAATTTATATGCTGAATGCGGGTGTTTTTAGCAATTAACTTACTAATGGGCATAAAGTGTCTTCCCAGTCTGAGATACTATTGGTTTTCCAGGGCAGATCTTCGAGGTGCCTATATTATATACAATGTGTCCACGGATAGAGTTTGGAAGAGGAAAAACTTTTTTATTTGTAGATTTAGAAGAAAAAGTAATTCTTTATAAAAACGTCTACTTGTGTCGAAACTACAATTTCGAATAGCACATTTACGATTACTATACAGGGTACATCAAAAATAACAGTTTTAATGATTTTGATTTCGTTTTTTTTTGAAATTTTATGAAAATATTTTATTGTTATCGGGAATTCAGATATCGAGTAAGAAATATGCGCTGAACTCGGTGGTATCACGTTTGAATAGAACTATTTATTTTAATATTTATGATTGAATAAAATGAAGAAATTATGACAATGTAATAATAAAAATACAAATAAGAAATAATTTTCTTACGACAAAATCATTATTCGGTCAGATATAAAAGCATATTCTAAGTAAAAAAAGCAACAAAAGTTGTTTGTTTTTACGTAAAATTAGTTTTAAACGAAATCCAAAAAACTAAAAATGTTATTTCTGGCTTAGCCTGTATAGTAACCACAAATCTAATATTCAAAATTGTAGTTTTGACACAAGCAGACGTTTTTATAAAGAATGACTTTTTCTTCTAAATCTACAAATAAAAAAGTTTTTCCTCTTCCAAACTCTATCCGTGGACACATTGCATATATGCCAAGAGATCGATTTATGTGGCTGTTAAAAACTTACATTTGAACTATAATTCTCTTCAACCTAAAAGAAATGAAGCTAATTATGACAAATTATATAAACATAGACTTTTATTGAATGATTATTCACAAACGTTTTTTGCTTGTTATAATCCCTTAGAAAATTAAGCAATCGATGAGTCAATGATAAAATTCAAAGGGCGTAATTATTTGCGATAGTATTTACCGAAGAAACCCATAAAAAGGGGAATATAAAGTCTAGATTAGAGCAGACGAATCTGGATTTGTATGCGAATTTTATATATATATACATATATATATATAGGAAAAGTTGCTGATATGGAAAAAATTTAGGATCCCGAGCTGTAAAGGGCCTTATTCGTAGATTGGTTGGTAAATGTCATAAAGTTTATTTTGACAATTTCTTCAATTCTGTGGAACTAACGAAGAGTCTACGTGAAGAGTTCATTAACGCGTGCGGAACAGCAAGGCAGGGAAGAAAGAATACACCAACGGATATACAATCGGACAGTCAATTAGAAAGAGGGGAGTTAGATTGGCTAGTTAACAAAGATGGTACTGTTTTTATAAAATGGAAAGATCGGAAAGGCGTTTCTTTTATAAATAATCATCATAACACCGAACATATTGCGAAAGTTTCAAGGAAGAAAAAAGATGGCACTATAGAAGAAATTAGTTGTCCAACACTAGTCAAGGATTGCAATGCTATAGTTAGTTGCAAAATATAATAATTGGACTTCCCAAATCCCCAAAGAACGGCAGCGATTTCGATAGTATGACATTAAAACCATTTCGAATAGGCAATATTAAGCCTTATGTTACTTGTACATTCGTCAGACTTTCAGTAGAAATTTCTGCTGCATTGGTACGCTTTCGTCATGTTTAGTACTATTTGTAACAGGGTTGTATTTCGGCGAACAGCTTAATACCGGATAATCTTCGACAATAGTGCTATCGTAATCGCGTTAAGATATTCTTATTTTTAATCAATAAAATTTTAAAATTTAATAGTATTGCATTTATAATAACAAATAACTAAATTAACAAAAATGATAAATAATAAATAATTCTTTAGGATTTATTTATATTCATTCTTATTATTCACTATCCTAATGCCTACCCTGCCCATGAAGAGCTTATCGAGGGATTTGGAAAGTCCATTTCTTATATTTTGCAACGGACAATAACATGGGCTTTGTAGACAAAATGGATATGATAAAGTCAATTTATGAAGTTGATAGAAAATCAAAAAATGGTGGCACCGTTCTTTTAGCATTTCTATTTGTAATTTTTATGTTTGCATCTAGTAACATCCAGTCACAGTTAGACATTAAAATTTTATCCGAGTCTGTCGAGTAGTTTTCATTTAGTGTCTTATTAAAGTTTATAAGTTGTCGGTGTTTGAAAAAATTGAGAAAACTGAGATTCGAGTCGAGATCAAATATCTTTGTATTAAAGGTTTAATACCTGCAGGGTTAAAAATTGTTTTTCCTTGTACCATTCAAAATTAAGTATTACTTGTGAAAATATTTTATTAACAGATGTCTAGTGTCCCAACATTCAAGACACGATCTGAAGTTTTCGTTAAGCGTTAAAAAAAATAAAAAATGTATAACATTACTATTAAAAATAAGGCTTTTATATGAGAAAACAAATCACTCATTATAAGTTAAAAAAAATAATTCCGGTGTCAAAGGGTTAAGGACACAAACTAATAATGTATAGATTATAATATAGTCGTGGACCAACGTATATTGCACAGACAAATAAAGGCAATATTACATAAGACTGATCATCCGAGTATATTATTGCTATTATATGTAAGTAAAATATTATGTTTTATTTATCACTATTCATGGAATTTCGTTCTTATTGTTAATAGTTTCCATTTTGGGAAATAGAACACTCCCTACTCAGCAACTCATAGTAAATTATTTTTGGTAGATAGATATTTAAAAAGAATGATTTCTGACCTTATTGGATACATTTTTCGCTGTTTAGTTAGAATATTTTGTCTCTTTCAGTCCTCTTGTTGCAATTTTTGTTTTTCTCGTATTACCTTTCTTATTACTGTTCTTATGCATTTATTTTTCGATTTGTGATTTAAGTATCAGTTGAAATAAATTACCTATAGAGCTTTGTTTTGATTATATAGTGTGTACATACCTTCTCCGGTTTCTATTTGTTTGCAGTTATTGCTGATATTTATAACTAATGGTACTAGCTTCCATTGTAATCAGCCTAGAGTCCCTTTAAGATATTGCATAAGGTGACTTATCTGGTTGTTTTAATCTATAAGCTCCTAAGAGTTTACTATATTTCAAAATTACTACGGTTCTGGCTAATATAGATAGCAAAACAATCTGGACAGTTTAAATTATAAACACGTCATTAACACTAAATCTATACTTAATAAAGGAAATTCTTTATATAAGAATTTGAAATAAAGAGACATCTTCGATATCCTTAATATAAAATACTAAATGAAAAAATAAATCTGGTGGCTTTTCCCTTTTTAGATTGATTACCTTCTGCACTAAATATACAGGGTAATTCATAACTATTGGGATATAGGCTAAGGGCAGGTTATCTGGACCAACAGATAGCGATAGGACCAAATATACCTTACTAATAGTTTTTTTCTGATAATGAGACAGTATATTTATCAATTGTTATCGAAATCGGCACAGAAGCATAGCTTTGGACAAGGAATATTATTTTATGTATTATTTCTCATTTTGATATAGGGCTAGCCATGTGAATAATTCCTGATGATGAAATTATGTGGTAACTTTTTTTGACGAACATTTTTAGTAATTTTGATTAGAAAATATGATAAACATCATTTCTACGTAATATTGGTACTTATGTTTAAACACGATAATTTCACCCGTTTTCGAGAAAAACGCAATTGAACAGTTCAGAGACACAGAAGGGGATTTCAAATAATAGACAATAAAAAAACTGGTAACGTAAAATTTCTATTTCAACGGTAAAGCAGTTTTAAAAATAATTTAACAGTTATTTTGTTAAGTGTACGTTTGTATTAGTGTCGATGAAGTATTTTGAGTAATGTGCGTCATCTAGTTGTTTTAATGAACGATCGTAAGTATTCACTCTAACTTATTTCAAAATTTCTAAGGGTCTGGTTAATATAGAGCATTACTATCCGGATAATTTAACCCAAAATTCCTAATTAAAAAAAATCAGCTATTTACAAGTTTAGGTAATTTCAATGTAGTTAATAGGTAAAGGTAGATCATATATAAAAGTATAAATGGTATTAGATTTTTAAATTTGTTTAATTTAGCCCAATACGATAAAATGCTTAATAATTTATGAGGTTTGATAGAATTAGTAATATTATTAGATAAATGTAAAATTAGTCAGCAGGATGACTTTTTCCTGGTTAAAGAAGGTGGTTATTATTCTGGACTCATAATGTTGATTAGGTCAAGAAGAAAATAATGTTTTCATCCAACACCCATTCTAAAAACTATAATTCTCTAAAAGCTAAAAATCGACAAAAATATTGAAACAGGAACTGCATTATATCACGTAGAATTTAAAAGACTTCATAAAGTTATCATATAGCAAATTAAAATTGCATATAATAACTATATCGAAAATATTTAAGATAGTATTTACCAGTGAAAACAAGCTAAAGGTAAAAATAAAATACAAATACCTACCGATAATAATGAACCAGATTATATAGAAGTTCAGAATTGTAACTTACCTACTATGCATTTTTGGAGATTTGGAGAAAAAGAAATTTTGTTAGCTTATAAAAAATTAAAAATAAAATGATAACTGGTCCACATAATATTCCAACATTTTTGGTTAAAAATTGTATAAGGATCTGTCTTTAAAAATTGGACTATATCCTGAAGTTTGGTAGAGGGTAAAAATATGTCCTATATTTAAAAAGTTAAATCTAATATATGTATTTTTTCGAAGATCTTCGAGATTAGGATGTATAATCGTGTATATCGCTTCATTCGAGGCTAAATTTCAACTTTTCAACTCAGGTTCATGGATAAACGATCTACTGTTACAAACCTGGTAGCGATAACTCAATTTATATTTGAAGTATTAGCTGAACAAGGGCAAATTGACGTTGTTTGTATAGATTTCTCGAAAGCCTTTGATAAAGTTATTAGTCCATATTTACTATCAAATTTATCGGCACTAGGATTATTTAATAGGCAGGGGACAGTTTGTATGCTATAAACAGTTTAAATCAAATTCAATTTTAATTGTGTCTGGTTTTCTGCAAGTATCCAATTTAGGGCCCTAAAATATTACTATTGAATATATTCAGTAAGGTCGACACCATTGATGATTGTCTAGAACTTCAGCGTATTTAACTTGTATTGATATACACGGTGCACTTAAACAAACTTCAGTTGAATGCTGCAAAATGTAATAGGAAATTGACTAATTGCCTATCTAACTCAGGGCTCGATATTGGAAAATGTAATAGCATCAAAGACTTAGGTGTAATTTTTGTAGCAAGTTTACTTTAAGGTATTCATATTGAATAAAAAAGAGTTTCTGATGCTTTGAAAATGTTCGGTTTTATTATCAAAGATTTTACTAACGTATCGCCAACAAAATTAGTATATTATTTATTCTCTAGTACGTTCATAATTAGAATATTGCAGTTTAGTTTGGTATCCTATATGTATATACAGAGTGTCCCAATAGTATGTAAAATCCCAACAGTTCCTTTATTAGATTGGAACCAAAAAATTTTGCATAGCAAAATAGTCGGGAGTATTAAGTTTTACAATATTAACTTATTTTAACTTATACAGAGTGTTCCGTAGCTGCTGGCTAACTTAAACATATTTTTTTTTAAATACAATAGTACATTTTTTATTACTTATTTAAATTTTAAATCTCCGAATCTAGGCTTTGTCAGATGTATAGCGAACGTGTCAAAATTTAAAGCCACTATTCTATCAAAATGGTTGTATATTTGCCAGCCTGTATCTAAATAAAACAATTGTCTTTCCATTTTTTGTATAATTAGTAGTTTAAGTATGCGGTCTACTTTTATCTGTTATATCATTTTTTGATAGAACCTTTAAATTACATAAAGGGCAAATCAAAATTCGGAACATAATTTTTTTCAAATTATTTAAATGGAACACCTTATATTTCATACAGTATTTAGTTAGACCTTAAATAGCTCTTTCATTTTTGTGAACCGTTCCGTATACTTATCTGCGACTGTTATTTGTTAATATTTGTTTATTGGAATAAAGTTTAATATTGAGTCATTGTAATATTTCATTAGTACGAGATATAATTTGAAACATCAGAAAGTGCCTACAAAATTTATAAATGTGTTCTTACAAAATTGGTTATTACGTTACATAAAAAAAAATGTTCTTATAAAATTGGAAATATCTCCAGTGTCTCAGTTGGGTTTGTATGTCTTCTGGATATGGCGTTTGGTCCGTGAAAAATATTTAGTCAATTTTCTCATTCTATGTACCTACTAGAATAAAAATAAAATCTACAATAGCTGAATATATAGAACCCAAAAAGAGTAATATTAAAAAACTAAAAATGATATAAAGTTTAGAATGTTGACGTTTTTTGGTTTGATCTAATTATATCTCGGATAATAAAAGTCCCAACCTATAAAGCAAACGCAAACGAAAATTACCATGAGATCTAATTTCTAAGTTTTAAGCAAATTGCATATAATAGTAATGTTTTGGTTTTGGCTGTGTCCTTTCCTACATATTTTGGGATGATTGTAAATTTAACCTCCTATTTTAATGAATATTGATATTTATATCCTAGCTTAGGCTGTATGATATGATGTTGGTAGGTTATTAATTATACCAAATTAATATAAAGGGAATGATGTATTTAGTATAAATTTTAATAATAGCGTTTTTAGAAAAAAATATTGAGATATTTCTTAGTTTATAAACAAAACAAAAACAGTCTTATATAAGAATTCTAGTAAAACTTTATGTTTACACTTCTTTACAAAGCTACACTAATATTATTTTGCAAAAAAAGAGCAGATCTCTTTGTGTTTATTTGTAAACTGGAGCTATTGTGAAATGCTTTAATTCACCACGCCTAGGACTATAATTGTAATTCTTCCTGAAATGATGGGATGAAACTGTAACTTTAGAATCTCAGATCATAACATGGCTGTGCTTTTATCCCAATTCCACGATTCGCCACATTGTCACGCACGTCACAACAACCACAATAGAATTAGTGGAGCGTGAATACTAATCGACTATTTATAATGAATTAAACTCGTGAAAATACACGGATTGATGACTGATCACTATCGGCGTTTAAAATTAAATTTAGCACACATATGTATATCACTACGCGTATTTTTACTCTAGAACGAAGCAAAAGAAGAGGCGATATATATATAGGGTGCGGCATTAGTGCGTCGAAGTACTATTAGTCCGCTATTATTGAAGTTACGAAAAAAAAGTTTTTAGACTATTTTCTTCGATGTGATGTAAACATTATTAATAACTGTTGCTGTAGCATAATTGAAATTTAATTATATTAAGATTTTCTATCCAGTTATATAGCGTATTTCAAAATATAATAAACATACAAAAAGGCGTTATTTTTAAGCTTATTTCATGATGAAAAATTCATATAAACCAATTTTACTAACGAAGCCAAATTTTCACGGAATTTAATTTTAAATTTTCACAACAAACACATATGCGTTGAGGAAAACGTATCTCGAATTATAGAAACACATTTTCTAGAGCACTTGTCATTAAATATGTGGGTGATAAAATGGGGGATTATTTTATCGATCCTTTCTTTTTCTTTGGTAGACTTACTGGCATATTTTGCAACATTGCCTTTATTACTTGGAGACTTGCCTCTTTGCTGAGAAATGATGCATATGCATGTTGGTAAACCAGGACATTTTTCTATTTTGGCTCGGGAGTATCTATATGAAGTATACGACAACAAGAGGATAGAATGTAGTGGACCACAGTCATAGCCAGCTAGATCCCCCGACTTAAGTAGCCGGGATTTTTTTCTATAGATCCTACTGAAATCCCTAGTGTATACTATACCAGAGATCACTTCTGTTGTTGAAATTTTTTGTTATGAATAATATTATATATAGTTTTTTGTGTTGTAGTAAACTAATACATCATTACAACGAAACAGGGTCAGCCCAACTTTAACTTTTAACAAACAGTAGCGAATAAACTAAAAATTTTACTTTCATTTAGTGAAGTTTCTAAATAAAACAGAAAATTTATTCTAGAATCTACCAGCAGCATACCGCAAAAAGTTCAGGGGGGAAAATGGCACATGATCCCCAAAAAAATAGCACCCATAGCAACCATTTGGCATGTCCAATGAAATAAATCGTACAGCGTAACCTATATTTCAAATTTGAGCCAAATATTTTAAACATAGCAGGGGGATTAACAAAAATTGACATTTCAATCCCCTGTAGATCTGTAATGAGGCGTTTCGGACCTATGTTTATATAAAAAATTTTAGTCATGAAATAAGCCAAGGAATAATCATCTGCCGTATGTATACGCTATTTAGGAATACCCTGTATATATGTCCATGGAGTCTTCTTAATAAAAGTACACATACTCTTTACAAATAAAATTAATTTTACTGCATGTTTTTGTGTTCTACTAAAACCTTCTAAACCCAAAATGTTATTATTATTTAAGCAGACCTCGTTATGTCCCTTGCTGTCCCTTGGCTTCAACATTATACATGAAAATATCTCTCGCATCTTAAATAATTACGAAGATAATCAGAATATGGGATGTTCGCTTGGGGCTCTTTTCAGTTTGGCAGAAAATTGTACTAGCAAAAAGCTAATTGATGTACGCCAGATTTGAAACGAATTACTTTAAATTTAATTGGTGGTTACTTCGGCTTTTTGTGTTTATGTAACGATGCTATTGCTATGATAATCCATACATCCATTTACCTTGTAAACAATTTTGTTACATGTCCTTATCCTTTTCTACAGATAGTAGTAAAAAGGAACAAATTCAACAGCAATAATAATTTATTAAATCTAGCAACATTGCAAATCTCAAATTTGGAATCTCCGTATCCCAAAATAGGCTTATCCTAAATTTTGTAGATTTCGGACTAGCAATTTACGAGAAAATTGGCCGTTTCGAGACTTTTCGTACACTCTGTATAGAGTACAAAGGGTTCTTACTAAGGTATGGTTCTTAAAGGACACATGGCACTGCTGTGACTTGGGCACTAGACCTTATTGTGACGCCTCTGATGATGGCTTACTGTCGTGATATTAAATGTCTCGCTTTTTTATAGTAATAAAGTTGAAAGTCCCCGCAATGCCACTTGCACTTATGTTCAGTGCAGATCAACGTTTAATTGCAGAACGTTGTGAGTGCTTGTCAGTGCTAATCGAACTCTTTCAATACTTTTATCTTTTCTTGTCTGTCTTGTTTGTCTTCTATGCTTTAAATTTAGCTGAAAATTGTTTCTGAAAAAGTGTTTTACCCACGGCATAATTCCATAAGGGGACAGTACTTTTCCATGAAATTTTGAAATGATTAAGGAATGAAAGTCACACAGTTTATAAACGGATGTTACGCAAAAAGTGCGCTGTGTACCGAATCATTGTTCTATGTTTAACAAATGGCATCGAATGATAAACAGTAACCCGAAATTCTACGTTATTATTATTGTTTCAATAAACACCAATAATGATGGGTTGTTTAAATGGCGGCTAATGCTTAATTAGGCTGGTTAGTGAAATTTACGTTGAGCCACAGTTGGTTAGTGTTATCCTATTTGATTAGAAAGAGTTCAATATCCAAAGTTAGAATGAATTTAACCTTTAAGTTATAATCCACAAAATCTTATTTATATTGCGGCCGTTGGTAAAAATTTTATTGCAAATACGCAAATTCATAATGCTTTCTAAAAATGAGAAATTTAATCTTAATAACGCAAGTAAAGTAATTTTAGTAAGACTTAAACTTTTTTAAATATATATATACATACATTTATATATTTTTTTGATAATATGACCAGATAAAGATTTTTGATTACATGCTAATTGTTTGTTATTAGCAATTTTTAACATTATTTCATTTTGAAAATACTAATTAAAGGATTTATAGAATTTATTTGGATTATTCCGTAAATAATGTAATTGGGAGAATTTTGTACAAGCACTAAGAATATTAATGTACTAGAAAGAAAAATATAGCTAAATATCATTAACATACAAGTGACCACATCAACATTTTAAGCAGTATCCTAAATAATAACCATATTGTAATAGGCTTTTTTACATATTGAATTTTAAATTTTATAAATTTGTTAGAATATTATAAATAAAATTCAGGATTAGATTTGAATTAAATTTATTAAAATTAATAGAAAACAGAAAATGGACCCCAAATTATAAATAAAAGCACATAAATCAAAATAAAACAAAAAAAATAAATACATAAAGCAAGAAACAAATAAATATATTATAATCTCAGAATAAATTATTTTATGTTATGAAATCAACATTATGGTATTAGTCTTTTTAAAATTACCTAATTCATTTTAAAGTAAATTTAAATTTTTTAGTATTATTAGGTATCATAAGTGTAAATATATATCAAATTCTTCCCGTTCACAAACATTTTAGGGTCTATTTTAACTTTTAAATAATTTTAAACAATTGTCTAAGCTTGTATATTTAAAATGTAAACATTTCTATATCAATTGAAAATTTGAGTTTATCATTATCAAATCACCTTCCACAATAAATTTTTGACATATGAAAACTTTGCAATGTTTTTGTATCCAGCCCAGGGAAATTATGAAACAAGAGAATGTTTTCTAGGGTGAAGAAAATATTATTTGTTCTGTATACAAAGGGAAAACAACACAAGTGTTGAATCTCAATCGCGATATTTTATTTTACAAAAAGTGATATTAATTATATTTTATAAGGCAAACACATGGATTTATTACTTATCTATCAAAGTAAGTGATAAAATGTGTGTGCTTTTAAAGAATATTATTCTTAGCAGTCAAATTTCGGAGAGAAAGCTCTAAATTATTCCATGGCTTTTATAACTTATAATTTGACAGTTAATTTTATTAAATTTTCTTATCATACAAAACTTTAATAATCTGAAATTATTCGAAATATTGCCAAATTAAGTAAAGCCTATTTGATAATTATGCCACTTTTTTATAATTGTGTAAAATTTGAATACAAATATTAAATAAAAGTAGGTCAAACATGGAACACATGAATTAATTCATGAATTTTACCGATCAAATTGGATATTGAAACATTATTATTATTATTAGGTGCTAAATGAGAATTGAACATAAATTATAAAAACCCTATGTGACATCATAATAAATCCTTAAATTTATACTAACATTATTCAGTAATTTTTAATCTTAAGATTTTTATAGGAAAGTACAGAAAAATTAATTTTGATTTAATAAAAAATACAATCTAAGGTTTATATGGGACCATTTTTTCCTCTGTAATTCGAATGTAATTTGCAAATTTTGAAAGTAATTCATAAATAATTATCTTTTATTTACAATTTTATGACTCAATCACAATAAATTTTTGTTACTAAAATTATATTTCTCTTTAATCTCTTTTTCTCATTTATCTACGACATTTTTGGTACGATTTTGTCGTTACTTAGTCCCCTCTATTTTTTTACGCAAATGAGAGTTTTCTGTTTTTAACTCCTGCATCATATTACGCTTATTTCTTTTATTATTATTTTTAACACGCTTTTGAAGTTTTTGCTACTCTTCCTCCCCTGTTTCTTTGTTAATTTTTTTGTACTAGTGGTGATTCTTTTATTTTTTTTTTGCTTTGCTTCAATGGTGAGAAAGAGCTTCTTTCCTTTTTATTCCGCTTTTCGGTAAAGAAATCGTCATTGTCAGTTATTTTGGAGTACGTAAAAGGTTTGCTTAAATGATCCACCAACTTCAACCCTTCAGAAGTGCCCTTTATCTATCCTGGCTTCTTTACACTTTTGTAAAGTTCTTGTAGATTTAACTACGATGTGTTTTCTAAATGACATTATTTATACCAGTAATACTATTAAGTTTGTTAATTACTAATTTTTTGCCTATTTACTCTCGAACTAAACCATGAAATATTCTAAATTCTCACTTAGCCTTGAAATGCACTTTCTTAGGTAAACTTTAGCACTTAAACTCTGAATGAGATAAGTATCTAATTTAAATGTTACATTAGCTCTTAAGATATCCGAAATAGCTGACATAAAATATTAAAGGGCAACATAAATGAATAGTTGTGAAGATTACTAGAATGTGTCGTAATATAACCCGAGCTCTAATGGGGACATGGCACATTTGTTTCGCCCTTGTACATAGAATTCAGAATAATGTTAACAGGGTTTAGATCCAACGGAACAAATGTTTTGTCAGAGATAAATTTTATTACCTTTGTTGTTTCAAGTTACTTGAAGATGTGATAACTTTTATAATTGTTGTCAAGATGCTACAACGAATTGATTTTTCTGAAACTTTCTAAAAATTCTATATAAATGGTGTAAGTAGTTCAGTATTTTGGTAAAATAATTTCGTCCCCTCTGCTTTTAATTAAATGTACACAAGGTGCTGAAAATACAATTATTCTTAAAAGAGATGATTTTAAACTATATTAATACGTATGTATTAAGGTTAAAAATAATAATGGTTAGCGCAGGATTTATGGTTCACGTAGTTTGTTTCTTATTTTATAAATATATATTTTTTTATTTAGCGATTTATTTTTTCTAACACTATGTCTAACTATAATAATAAAAAACTATCCATATACAACCAATTGTCCAATTTGTGGGTACGTTATTTGTACAAGCTTATACTAATTAAGATTTTTTTTTATATTTCTTGTATATAGTGTTTTCTTTTTTTTTTATAATATAATAGGATAAGTTGTATGTACACAAGCATCACTTTTCTACCCTTATCAATAAACATTGTGCAGTGCTTTTTCAGTCTAAATAACTTTTGATTTTACATAGAATTATATATTATATATATATATTATGTATATATATCAAAAGAGAAGTTTAAAAATGTTATTCACCTATTTCCAAGTTTCACCCTTTCAGCACCCCCTAACGCCTGAAAAAGTCAAACTCTTCCTTGTGATACATCAAATTAAAGACCAAGACAAATACAACTGAACCGTATAAACAAAAATCTATTTTGTCCATTTATTTTTTAGGTAACATGAAGAAAGTGAATTTACTTGAGAAACTAAAACAAAGTTGAAAGAAAGGCTGAATAAGTTGTATTTTAAAGTGTGTAAGATTCTTTATTTAAAGATATGTGTAAAAGAAATATATATATTTCTCAAAGTCAAAAGAGTGTCAAGCGCTTTCGGCAAAACAATGCCATCATCAGGACAAACTGAAAAAATAATTGATGATAGAAGATCATACATAAAGCAAACATGATACTTACAAAAGTGCAAAAAAGTAGAGAAGGTTGGTTATTACAATTTCAACCCCCCTGAAAACGTTAAAATTTTACACAACATCTTCAATTGTAACTTTAAACTTGATCTTCTCGAAGATCTTGAAATCCTTCGTGAACTAAATAAACCTTCCTCCTCCTGTTTAAACACCCAAATTCACCTAAATATTAACAAATTTAACCCATTATTCAAAAGTTTGTAAGTGTGTGGTAAGTAATCACTTCTTTTATTTTTAAAACCTATTTAAATTAACCACTAGTCAACATATTCTTCTCTCCTACATCCACCTTCATATTTGAACGTCTCTCAGATCTATTCTTCCTTTTTATTGTCCTGGCCTTTTACCTTTCCCTTTACTTAAAAATAACCTTACTCTTTTTCTAACTTTGTCAAAAACCGCATGTTCATAATTTTCTCACGTAAAACATCTTAATTTTTTATTTATTTTACATGTTTTTAAAAAACACTTGTTGTCTTTTATTGGGACAACTTTCAGGCCTGGGCCTTTAAAAACCAAAATTTTTTAAAAATGTTACTGTTTTCTACTATATTAATGTCGTTTTTTAAAAAGTTAATTTAAGATGTATTGTTACTGCGTTGATGTTCTCTACTTTTGTTTTATAACCAACCTTCTCTACTTTTTTGCACTTTTGTAAGTATCATGTTTGCTTTATGTATGATCTTCTATCATCAATTATTTTTTCAGTTTGTCCTGATGATGGCATTGTTTTGCCGAAAGCGCTTGACACTCTTTTGACTTTGAGAAATATATATATTTCTTTTACACATATCTTTAAATAAAGAATCTTACACACTTTAAAATACAACTTATTCAGCCTTTCTTTCATTACATAGTGTGTACGCACCAAACACGTAACCTTTTGTTACTCTTCAAAATTAAAACAAAGTTGTTTACAAAAAAGTCTAAAAATGTATTTACGAAAACTTTTAAACGTGGGTTTCGTTATTCTGTAAGCAATAAAATAATATAATGTATTTTCAAATTCTTCTCGAACTTTCTAAAGCATATACTTTAGTAAATCGTCTATATTTTTCAGTTATCTTACAATTTGGTTCCTGAATATTGTTACGTACTGGGTTATTTCTTTTAATACAGATACATATAAGAGAATCTCAATATTATTTTCGCGGGGCTTAGCCCATTAGTTAACTGGTTATTGGATATTAAAGAGGCTGAGGAAAAATATCAATGTATTTATATGATGAAAATAACTAATATAAAATATAAGGGCCACTTACACCTTTACTTAACTAACACATTTAATCGCAGGGGCAGGCGCTATCATGTCTCGATTATTCGAGAACCCAAACTTGGCTTCCAATCTCATTTAATTTTGTTCAAACTTTAATAAAAATGTTTATTCATTATCCCATCAAGAACTTGCCTCAAAACTTTCGCTTAGTTAATATTAAATAAACAGTACATGTTATATTTCAGAAAATAAAAAATAAGTTATACGTACATGTTATATTTCAGAAAATAAAAAATAAGTTATACAGTTATAAGTTATAAACCAATGTTTTTAAATAGCTGTACAGAAAAAAGTAAAAACATCGTATATGTAATTTCGTATTATAAAAAATAACCTGATTTTAATTGTTTTATTCTATTTTTAACTTTTCTTAGCAACATCTAAATTTAGTTGCTTACAGCTTATATTACAATGAGATTATCTGTTCCAGTCCATTGAAATCCTGCCTCAGTACGTCTCTGTTTTTTGTAGATCGATGGTATACTGAGTGACACATTAAGAAAAAGCTTTACCACGTCTACTGCATTAGGTACGAAAAAATGGAATGCAAGAAATATATTTGAAGTACAGAATGCAATTTACGCTGAAGGCAAATAGGAGCTTTTCTGTATAATAGCAACTTCATGTTTTTAGGTAAAACATAAAAAGCTTTTAGAAATGTAGAAAAGAAAAAGGAAAATAGTATCACAGCCACTTTCAGAATAACATGCAAATCTTTTTAATTTATAATATTTAGAAATGACTTTAATTTAAATGTGTTAAAAGTAAAGCACCTTCAGGTTTATATTGCTTTTCTTTTGATTACTTTTGATTGGACCTCGTGACCAATAGCCATAAATTTTTACGAGTAATAATATAGTAATCAATCATTTATATTTGTCGTATTCCTAGAAAACGAGATACGTGAACATATAGATTTTTTTACAAAAAACGATTAACGTAATTTTTTACATCATAACCCTATAACGTTGTCTAATCGATACAAAAGTAGAGAAAATCATTAGAATAGAAAAATGTTAGGTTATTTTTCATTGTTATAGTTTAAATGTTTGTAAATAAAAAATTATTGGTTATTTGTATTTCGAATGTCTATACTTTTCATATCGTTTGAGCCAGCATAATTAACATTATGATTAATACTTTTACTTGTAGTTTATTAATGTCCAGGAAAGTAGGTAAATTAAATAAATATTTTGCCCTCTTTTCTTGAAGAGATATTCACATGCAAATTTAGTACTATAAAAGCATTCAAAAATACCCACTTACAAAACCTATATGAACAATAATTTTAAAATCTGTATTTTTGAAGACCTTTAATTAAATTAAAATAACAAAATAATACAACAATAACAATAAATTGCCACACAATAAATTACAGTAAGTGTTCCAATTGGTGCTTGACAGTGTCCTAAGCGATCAATAAATTCCTGCTGAACTTTATTAATGGTTTCCAGCGAAATGTTATTTATTTCTTACCTTATTCTACCTTTTAAATCATTTATGTCGTCGGGTTTACTTTTATACACAACATTTTTTAGATGACGCCACGAAATGAAATCTAATGGCGTAAGATCCAGTGACCTTAGTGGCTACTAAATGGGTCCTCGTCTACCGATCCACTTATTGGGGAAAACTTCGTCAAAATATGTTCGAACGGCGGCTGAATAATGTGGCGGCGCTCCATCTTGTTGATATCACACATTTTCATCGATATTTCCGGGATGTACTTGCATATTTAAACGTAATTTTTAATTCTGATCAACTTTTTTTAGTAACATTTTTCGATATTGTCAAATTTAAAGGTACTTTACTCTTGAGCAAAATTTATATTTTTAGACAAACCTTGTATACGGCTCAACAAAATTTAAATCCGATGGTTGTATTTCAGGTTTTAGACCATGTAAAACTTTTTATAAAGAGTAACTTTTTTTCATAAAACTAATAATAAAAAAGTTTCCCATATGGTGCCCACTTAATTGGTATTTCTCAAAGCGAATATAACTGAAAATCAGTGATTTTCTTGAACTCTCTATATATGTTTACCTTATATTTACTGTAATATTCAGAAATTATGGAAATTAAAAATTAATGCAACTATTCATAAATAACACTTCCTTTGAGAAATTTCTGTTCTTAAACTGAAATCGATACCAACCAACTTTTTTTAATGATTTGATCAGAGTTCCTAACTGGTCTTTTTTATGTTCTAACACCAGCAAATAAATTAGATTTGAAAACGTCAATAAGATCAAAAAACATAATCACGTCCCGAAATGGTTGGATTTCCGACACACAGTCAGATGGCCAGATCGACGGACTAAGTGAAACCGACAAGAATTGGACTAATTTGACCACAGAAAATTGGAAAATGCTCTGGATAAAATAAAATAGATTGGTGAGTTTTTTTCATTTGATTATTTACAGAGATTCTGAAATACAGATAATTTCGTATTTGGACCTAAAACGAAATACTGGGTTGAAGCGAATATTTACATGGAGTTTAATACTGTGTTTATACAGAACGGACCAAAAGTCTTGAAACGGCCAATTATCTCGTAAATTAATAGTCCGAATTCTACAAAATTTGGGATATGGAGATTCCAGATTTGACATTTGAAATGTTGCTAGATTGGCCGTTTCCCTGATTATTAGTCACTTTGGTTTTTTAAATACATCATCCCGTATATTCAGTCATTTTTGGAATCTTCTCCTCAATATGAGTTCAACCATATATAACACTTACGATTTTATGTAGACTATAAGGTCTTAAATATATACAGGGTGATGCATTTCAAAAACCAAAGTGACTAATAATATCAGAGAAAGACAAATCTATCAACATTGCAAATGTCAAATCTGGAATCTCCGTATCCCAAAATTGGCTTATCCAAAATTTTGTAGAATTCGGACTAGCAATTTACGAAATAATTGGCCATTTCCAGACTTTTATTCCACTCTGTGTAATGAATCAACATTTTCAAGTAAATATATTTTTTCTATATTGAATTTTTTGATTTAACTTTTTGTAGATTGGGACTGGGAAAAAAACATCTTCTACAGTTTTTGATCTAAAAGTATAAGGGATGAGGAAGAACTGTGACTACAGATAATTTTTTTAAGCTTTGAACTGGCCCGTACTTTATATTCAGAGAGTATGATGTTAGTAGCTACTCTCGGAAACAATGAAATCTTTTTACCTCCTAAACATGTATTCATATAAAGATAAAATAAAAAACTCAATCATTGTAGCAATCAATAAAGATGTAGTATTATATTCTTGCCTTTCAAAAAAGAACAAATATATTTTACTTTTCTCAACGAGTATACAACAAATTAAGTATATCAGATGAACACAAAAATTAATTACAAGAATAAAATATTAGAAAGAATAATGACACAAATGAGAAAACAAGGACATTAGAAAGAAGAACCCATACTAGCAAAAATAGAAAAGGAACAATTAATTTGGTACGGTCATGTTTTCAAAATGAATAAAGAATAACAAGAAAGATATTAGAAACAAGAAATTTAAAAAGAAAATGAAGAGGGAGATCAAAAAAATGGACAGATAATCTAAAAGAAATATTAGCAAAAAGGAGTAGGACTTAAGATGAGATGAAAGCAATGGCACGAGATAAAATAAACCGCAAGGCCATATTAGATGCCTGAAAAGGCATAAGAAAAAGATGAAGGAGAAGAAGAAAAAGTATTTAAGTTTTATTTTTACAATACTGTTTATCTGATTATGCCATATTTCTACAAGTTGATTTAAGACTTTAGATAAGCAAGACATTTTAAACGAATCGAAATATTGATGAAAAATGCAAGAAGAAGCAGAAGAAGAATATAAAAATATTATAGAAAATAATATTGGAACACCTAAAACTGAAAGGATGACATGGTATATTTGAAGTTTTTTTGATCTTCTTTTAATAACAAACAAATAATAATATAATTATGAAAAAATAAATAATACTTGAATTTTCACAGTCTTCCAAAGCGTTTTAATATGTATAAGCTCGTAAGTGCTCACAGTAGCGTATGTTAAAATTTCTTAATGTCTGGCTAAGATAGGTGGCGTTACAATCCGGCAATTTTGAAAATTTAATAATCTCAGGGTTAACATTTAATAAAAATGAACATACATTATTTTTTACTTTAAAAGATATATAAAAAAATTACGAAATAATAAAAGCAGACCATATTATTAAATTCGAAAATAATATTTTGAAACACCGTCTACAATAAATATTATTTGATTTTAAGGATGTAGTAACGTCAGTTGGTAAATTAGGAATAGTTAAAAAAGGAAGATTCCTGACATACGTCAATAAAGCAGAAATTGCATGCAATAATCCTGTAACCAAAATTGAAACCCATTTTAAATAAAAAACATCTATATGAATGATAGGTATAATCCATGGTGTATCAACTCATATTTTCAAGATCAGAACAAATGATAGTTCTTACCCCTGCTGCCCTAAGGGCGCACCCTTTGAATATTTACAAACTTTTTACCAGATGGGACATTTACAGATTGTTATATAAGCGATATTATCATTAAAAATTTCCCGCGCTTCATTTAATTTGTACCTCAGCCGCTAAGAGGGCGCAAAAACAGCACCGACATTTTAACATACTTTTGTGTCGTGTCCGTGGTATACTACAATTTTTTAATTCTGTTAAATATCGTGGCCAAATAAGTTTAAATTTAGAACAAGATAACATCAGATTAACACTATTAGAAGAGAAAGTCGTATAGAAATTTGCGCATCTTACACAAAGTTAGGTAACCTTCGCAAGGAATCTATGTTTTAGTTCTAGAAAGTTAAAACTTCGTCACATTCACTTTGCAGGTTTAATTTCACAGTAAATAGCAGAACTTTCAGCTAACTTCATCTTTAGTTGTTTTACTATCACATTAAACGTAGAAAACATAAAATTTACTCGTGATAGATGTAGGTATAACTAAGTTTTGGCATTTAACACTTTCGGGTATGGACTATATTATGGTTTTCTAAATATCGACAAAGCGACTTCATACATAGTCAACCTTAAATTAATAATTCTTTCTTGTATCTTATTAAGTTACTTAAATAATATGTCTATAAGCTGGTCCTTAAATAATTGCACAGGGTGTTCCAATAAGAATGGCTCTCGGCTATATCTAGGGAACCGAGTAAAGTACGATCATCGTATTCTTCCAAAAATTATGAAGGAGATATAAAGGTTGTTGAAATTCCCTAAGGAAGAACAAGAACAATATTTACCTTTTTGTGTAAACATACAGTTTTGCTAATGATTAAATTACGGTAATTTCTGAATATCCGTCATAAAACATGGATAAAATAACAAATAAGACAGCAAGTTCCGTTATTTTTATCCTTAAAGAACATATTCATCATTAATGATCTGCTTGAAAAAATTTTTTCTGAAATAAAGGCCCATCTTTTAATTCGCATGCATTTCATGAGTTTGCTAAATAGTGTGATGTTACTTGAAAACCTCTACTCCATTATTTCTAAGATCAAATGACATGATCGAGAGGACCAATCAAATTGTTAAAGATCTATTATAAATAGCCAATGAAGAGGGATAAAATCCTTTTTTGGCCCTAACTCAAAACGTAACCCCAAAGGGAAATATCCCTCCCCCATGTAATCTATTGAGGGGTAGAAGATTATGAACAACATTATTTCCAGTTTCTAAAGAACTCTTGCAGTCCAAGTTCTCTATCAATGAAGTAAAAGAAAAACTTCTGCGAAACCAACAAAAACAAAACTCTAAATCAAATAAAATTTTAAAGATATTTGTTTCTAACTTTATAGTTTAGACCGACAACGCTGAAGCTGAATTTCGGAGACACGGGCAACAGCTTCGTCTACTTAAGAAACCACTAGAGTTTCTAAAATGAATAGAGAACAAGTTTCGATGTCACTCCAAAGTCATCACAAAAAACTTCCAGAAGTGGTCGTGTTATTAAACCGTCTGTAAAATTAGACTTATAGATTGTCCTCTTATTAATTTTTAATGTATTTATATTTTGTTTTTACTTTTTTACTTCATTTTTATTTTTTGAAAAGGGGGTGTGTGATGTATGTTGCCTAGTACTTCATACATCTGTCACAGAGAATCTGATATGGTCGCGTCAGTTCTGTTGCTGCGCCTCTTCATTACGCTTTGTTTAAAATATTTTAGAATAAACATAATTAATGGCCAATATTGAACTTATTTTTACTTGATTGATAAGCCTCCTAACTACGTATACTACCAAACTTTACACTATTAAGATTTTATTAGGACCATAATGGATCAGTGTGTTGTTGGAAATTAACGTATTCTTTAAGTAATTAACGATTTTGGTTTCTTATTCAGTCCAGTGCCATTGCAATCTTTACTAAATAGATGATGTAATGAGGCACATTGTACATTAAA
Organism: Hermaeophaga mercurialis; assembly: GCA_951812935.1. Classification (NCBI taxonomy): domain Eukaryota; kingdom Metazoa; phylum Arthropoda; class Insecta; order Coleoptera; family Chrysomelidae; genus Hermaeophaga; species Hermaeophaga mercurialis. The sequence goes on along the minus strand of OX638359.1, from coordinate 19,372,920 downwards.
GTTTTTGATAAATTTTCCATAATTCATAATGGAAATGATAGCTGTGTAGTATCCTATGGTAATCGCATCTGTTGATTCGACGTAGTTTTCTCTGGGATGTAATCCGTTTTTATGTATTTTGTGACCCAGGTAAGTTATACAATCCACACAATAGCGTTCGTCAAGTTAGTCGTGAACATGATGTTCCTTTTACTTCCATTCATAAAGTATTAAAACATGAAAAGTGGCATCCGTTTAAGATGCACTTTGTACAAGAACTATCAGTTTACGACCTTGATAGTAAAATGGAATTTAGCGAAACTTTGATAGACAAGTGTAGTAATGATCCGTTTTCGCAAAAAATGTTATTTTTTCTGATGAATACACATTTACATTAAACGGTGAAACAGACAAAATTGTAGATATTGCTCAAAGGAAAATCTTAAATGGATGAGAGAACATCACACTCAATATCAACAGAAAATTAATGTTTGGGCAGGAATGGTTCGACATAAAATCATTGGACCCTATTTTTTTGATGGAACTGTAAACGGGCCAACTTATCTACAAATTTTAATAAACTTTTTAATTCCAACTTTAATGAATTTATTCCCTAGTGCAAACATTCTAGGAAATATCGATGAAAGTCTGTGGTATCAACAAGATGGAGCGCCGCCGCATTATGCAGCCGCCGTTTGAACATATCTTGACGAAGTTTTCCCCAATAAGTGGATCGGTAGACAAAGACCCATTAAGTCGCCACCAAGGTCACCGGATCTCCCGCCATTAGATTTCTTTTTGTGGGGTAATCCAAAAAATGTTGTGTATAAAAGTAAACCCGACGACATAAATGATTTAAAAGATAGAATAAGTCAAGAAATAAATAACATTTCGCAGGAAACCATTAATAACATTCAGCAGGAATGTATTGATCGCTTAGAACACTGTCAAGCACAAAAAGTAAGACAATTCGAACACTTACTATAATTTATTGTGTGGTAATTTATTGTTACCATTGTTATATTTTGTTATTTTTATTTACTTACGGGTCTTCAAAAATACAGGTTTTAAAATTGTATAAAAGACAGCAGTTTTGTTTATCTAAGTCCATTGTTTCAAAGTCTAATTATCGTCCTCTAAATTTTAGATACTATTTTTTTTAATTTACTGCTGTCTACTGCTACGGTTTGCCATTTCTGTATTTCTATGAGTTCCTCATATCTTTTTGCACTGACTTTAACCACTTTTTCTTTATCCATCTTGTCTATCTTTTTGCCTCCTATCCCGATTATCAATACGTTACGCGTTTACGGTTTTATGCTATCTATTCCTAGCAGTCTTATTTTTCACTTGAGTTATTGTCCGTTGATTAAATTTATTTCCTAGTTCTTGGTTAATCATTCTTGTGTAGTTTCCCCCTGAATCTTTAATTCCTCCTTAGTAATTTCCTCTCCCATCTGCTTAGTTTCTCCCCTTCTTTTTTGTTACGTGCCTATGACTCTGCACCGTATAAAAATGTTTTTCGTATTACCGTCAAATAGATTCTTATATGCTAAGATTGACATATGTTTTCATATTAGTAGTTATGTTATTGCTCCTGTAGCTTTTCTTACTTTCCCCATTCTGCATTTTATTTTGTCATTTCCTCGTTTAGTTTAGTCACTATAACTTTTAAATATATGTATAGATTGCGTCACTTCTTCTAAACTGTATTTTCTAATTTTCATTAATTCTTACTTTTATTTTCTTAATTTCTGCTTTTTATCCCACTAACAGGTATTTTTTTTATCCTGATTAAAATGATATCTAACATATTTACAAAATTTTGTAGTTTACATGGAAAGGTGTGAAAGATAAAATTGTTCCAACATTACTAATTCCTTTGAGAATTTTTAATGTCGAATTAAATAACTTCTGGATACATGATGTTGAAAGTTTTGTTAAGCCCATTAAGTGGAATTCTTTCATTCAGGCACATTCTACGAATATTTTGTATATGGTAAATTAAAGAGGACAGTTAAATAAACCCTTTGAAATTTTTCGCCATGCAGAACTTGTGTGCAACCACGCAATGTAATTTGCTAAAAACATGAGATATATGTTGGAAATAAATGTAAAATTATATGTTCTCTAAAATTTGCTTTATATATTTTTAAAACTGTGGCTATTTATAACGCATTTTTTATGTACAATTTTTCGTTATAACGAAAATAATGCTGAAATAATGTATAATGAAAAAATGTACCAATAGAATTTTAAACAAAAATGGATTCTAGTTATTAAAATGTGAGTTTCATAGTAAATAGGATAAAGTAAATAACTGAAGAGTATTGAGGCCAGTATATACTTAAAAAATAGGTAAATCCAAAAATGATTTTTTTTTTGGAACAGTGGGTGTTTATAATTGGGAAGACCGACATATGTTGAGAGATAAGGGTAGGTTCAGGAAAAAACGTAAAATATAATTAAATTTACATTTTGTTCACTAACATTTCTGGTTACCGAATTGGATTTATTTTGTCAGTCATTTCACCCGATGATCTCTAAATATTCAATATCCAATCAAAAAGCACCACCAAAACTTTAACACCATCCGCACATTAACTTTTGAAATAAAATTGTCATCATATTTAAGTAACATAACTCTTGGAAAACGTCCAAAATTCCAATTTTAAGGGAAAAAAGTTCTTTGAGCAAGAAAGCGAAAAATTGTTGAAGATGCCTAACTATAAGGAGAAATAATACAAGCACAAGGATCGGAGAATTAGAGAAGTGAAAGAGCCAGACCGCAGAAGCGATGTAAGATCTATGAGTGAAATTGGAAAAAAAGGATTAATAATATGTCCTAATTTTAACCAGCACTTTATGATGGAAGATAAATTAAAAGAAGCAAAAGTTATGTTATTAGTTACGAAATAACTGAGATGATGGGCGTCAAAACGGAAAAAAGCGAAGGAGAATGGAAAAACCTAGTACTAGCAAGAAACCTAAAAAGCCAAAAGATAAGGTAATTGAGAAAGAAATAGAACTACCAAATAAATTCCACACGCTAGTTAAAAATGAAGTAGAAGCAGATAAGGTCACTGGAATGAGTGGAAGGAAAGAAAAGGAGGAAGGTGAGAAAACTAAAATAAAAACGCCACCAGTAGTCATTGAAATGCAAATTAAGGACCACATAGAATTCATTAACCATGTGAGAGAAATCTTAATAATAATTTATTTACGGTGCAATTTAACAAAAATAATACAAATATTAGTACTAACAATAAAAGCGATAGATAAACATTAATGCATCAATTAAAAATAGAAGATATAGGTAATTTTAGTTATACAGATAAAACAGACAAAATAAAGCGGACAGTAATGAAGACTTCTCTAGAAACGGACACGGAGGACATTATAAACGAATTAAAAAAATATTCGCAGGTTAAAATTGAAACAGTTATTCCTTTATAAGCCAAAGATACTGAAATTAAAAGTCGAAGCTATATAATAGTTGTTAGAAAGGAAGTTGCGTTAAAGATTTTATATAAAATCACAGAAATAATAAATGTAAGAGTTAAGTGGGAAGCGTACAGTAGAAAAAACAGGATAACACAGTGTTATAACTGTCAAAAGTATGGACATTCGCAAACGAACTGTAACATGAAAGCAAAATATGTAAAGTGTGCAAAAGAGCACAACACAAGAGATTGTAAAATGACCAAAACGGAAACCAGCGTAGTTAAATTTATAAATTGCGGAGGTCTGCACACTGCTAACTATAACCAGTGTCCTGTATATATAAAATATTTGGAAAAAATTGAGACTAACAAATTAAAGTATAAAAGAAACTATCAACAAAATTATTAGATAATTTTGAAAGTAACAGGAATTTAATTAGACAATGGGTATCGTGTAGTAATGATACAAAAAATTTAATGCAAAATAAAACGCAAGAGATGAGCTAAAGGAATTTAATGAAATCAGAAATGTAATGTCAGATATAAACAATATAATAAATGTCCCAGAAATGATTAAACTACTGAAGAATATGAAAAATGAGTTACAAAAAGCGACGATTCTTTTGGAAAAAGCGTCAGTATTTATTGAATACGAAAAGCTATATAACGAGCCATAAATAAAATATAAACTAATACTTAAACTGTAATTAAAATTAAAGCTATGTAAATTAAGGAAAATCGATTTAAATCGAATAATTCAAAATTTCAAGTATAAGTATAAATGCCGTCATAATCCGTAAAAATGCGGAAGAAGAAATAAGATAACAATTTTTCTTTTTGAAATCATAAAGTATAAAGTAAAATAGGAATAGGAATAGGAACAGGCAAAAATATCTACGAAGAATATGAAAATGTAATTTCAAGAAAATAATTTGAGAAAAGCCACACCTTTATTATTATTACATTTATTAAGAAACACAACACATCTTAAAATATTTATATACTTTTACAAAAGATACAGGGTGGTTCATTAAGGGTTGCGAGCGGCCGTATCTCAGAAACCGTATGTCCTAGAATTTGGTGAAAAATGTTTCTAACAAAATCTGGCAAGAAAAATGCTTAAAAATATTTTTAAGTCCGTAGTTTTTCGCTAAGTGGCACAATTTATTACTTACAAAATATAAGTTCGTTTTTTATAAAATATTCCCTAATTAAGGTTAGTAATAACTATCATCATTATAAATTACTGTCTTTATTCTTTATGATTGTTTCTGATTTCCGAGTTTTCTTGCACGTATCCACCGTGATTGGTGGTTTGAGAACGTTTCGACAAAATCGCAGTTCTCATGTGTAGGTCTTCGGTAACCATCTGAGTCTGTTTCTTGTTTAGTTATTAGACCCGAAGTTGGTATGTGTTGGTTGGTTTGAGCCCATTGACTTTCTTTTGGTTTCTTATTTCTTGCTGAGAACTGTCTTCCATGTTGTAGACAGCCTGTTGATATCACCCTTGAGGTTAGATTTTGTGCAGGGGCAGAGTTCAGCTTTACATACCTGTGGGGTATGCGTAAAATGAATGAGGAAGAAGAAAAAATTATTGTTGCTATTTTGAATGTAAATTTGATAATAAACAATACTATTATTTATTTGTTAATTTATTTAGATAATAAAAACCACCAAAGCTGTTACTGGGCGTGTAGCATGTAATCAATTCTGGAGATGATTTTCAAATTAGCTCTGAGTAGTGGTGCAAAAATTAAATTTCTACCTCATAAAACTGTACTATGTTTTAGATATTAATTACTGTACTCGTTTCTTCCCTAGATTTCAAATATTTCAGCATTGAACCCTTAAAGAGTTGAACAATTCAAGAACACCACTACAAAATTTACAGGAGATAAAGGATTTTTATTGCATTATATTTTAGAAATACTGAATATAATTTTGAATGGTTTTTTTTATAAACATTAATATGGATATAATGCAGAACACCTATTTACAATTATACAAATTTGATGACTGCAAAAAGAACATATTGTTATGTTCAAATTATAAATAAAAAATTTGAAAGACGATAAATAAATTTCATAATGAAGGATAAGTAAATTGTTTTGGAAACTAAGAAAAAATTATTGATGAGGGGAATAGAATGATTTTTATTGATGTCAATATTAAATGAATTATTCTGAAATGTGAGAGAAGAATTAATTTTAAAGAATGTTTTTGTAAATTTAACAAATATTAATAATTGTAAATAGTTTAATTTAAAATATTGAAAATAATGGATAGAAGTAGTAAAAAGGTTGAAATATAAAAATAGAATAAAAACAAAGAACAGAGAAGAGAAACTAAAAGAGTCTTAAATTAAGAAAATTTTGTGGAGAAGCTGAAGAGAATTATAATAATAAAATTTAAGCTCAGATACTAGAATTGAAAATTGGAATATTTATAAGTAAGAAGATCCACAAATAAAAAACATTAATATTGGTTGGATATGGTAAATTAGGGGAATGGAACAATTACCAGAAAAAAATTATACCATTTGAAGATTGAATTATAGAACAAAGATGTACAGTTTAGTGTAAATTAATATATTGACTGAATAGCGATAATAAAAGATTGATTATATTATTGGTGATTATTATTTAATTTATAGCTAGTTGTATGTAATAGTTGTATTTAATTATGCTTGAACTCACAATGAGATTAATATAAGCTTGTTCTCGTCATTTGTTATTTTCAATGAAATCATTGACATAAAAATTTTCATGATATATTTAATAAAATTTAATCAGATTATAACAACATTCAACAAATCTTTAATAAATTCAATATCATAACAAAATGTAATCGTTATTGGCATAGGGCTTCAGTTTCTTAATGTGCTTGTTATAATACTTAACATTTTCTTTTTATTAAGCTAAAGATCAATTCTCCTTGTATGAGAAATAAAATGTAAACAGTTTAAGTAATCATTTTATTTTTTAATAATATAATGTTACACTATCAGTTCACTGAATATTCGAGTTTGTAAAAGACTTAGAAGCAAAGAACGGAGATTTTCTTTTTGATAAATTGCTCTATATTTGGAAGCTTAAATTAAGTTTGAATTAACTTTCAACGAAGTAACTTTCTTGATGTATATGGAGCTAAAAGCCCTCACATCAATTCAAAAATGATCTAACCTCTCGACATTTCTTTTGCGAATGTAGCCAATGAAGGTTCATCAATCACGGAATAACCATTCTTTTTCGCGGCATTACCAGTGCAGCATTTTTTTTTCAATGAGGATATATGGACTTTCGATTTAAAAATGTAAGATAAAACATTGTGACACACGTTCGTATCCGCACAACTTTTCCTTTTTTCCCTTTTTGTTTATAAGATTATCTTTATGAATCAACTTTCATATTAAATTAAAATATAAATACGCGTTATTCGATTTAGCTCAGTTTGTACAGTATGAAATAATTCATGAGAAAGGTTGAATGAACGGTTTTTTTATTCCACTAGCTTGTTGTACAATATTTTTTCGGTACACGCAACCGATTGTTTACAAAAACAACAATATTAGAACCTTTGGTCCCCGCACTAGATTTTACAAAATAATAATTTTAACGAGGCCACACTGCAACTTATTTAGATTTAGAATGTGATTAATTGATTTACACCAAAATATTGATAGATTTTGGGTGATCGAGACTTACTAGCACTGTATATAGTTTTTGATTCTATTTTATTTTTAAAGAAATGAGGCTGCGGCTTAATTCAGTTTATTTTAGAATTAAGATTTTTTTTACGATGTTGACTGTTCAACGACTTAAGCATAGAAAAGGGAGAGACTTAACTCTTTTACAAGAAGTTGGCTACATTTTTTAATTGTCAGTATTTTTGGACCAATGAGATTTTCTTTGTTATGATTAAATAAATTTAACAAATTTTACATTATCTATCTATTTATTTAGAGAGTGGTGTAAAACATACATATATGTATTGTGGGTTGCCTGCTAATAAGGCGCATGGTAAAATTTATTCTTTTTAATTTTTAACACTCCTAATAATAATAAAGAAAAAAATCTAAATAATTGTATTTTTAATATTAATACTAAGTTTACACCTTTACTATGTTTCAATTATTATTGCTCTCTATATTGGCCGAATCCTTGAAAATTTTGAAATAAGATACAGTGAACACAACAACCAGTTAAGTCACATTACACAAAACATATAAATAACATTCAATACAAACCCTCACAAAACGATTTAAACAACAATGGAAGTCCTTCATATAAGTGACAAGAAGCAGGAATTTGATTTTTTGGAGTTTGAAATCAAGAAATATTTAAAATATACTCATATAGTACTGATGAACAATTAAATCTGAGAAGTTCAATTATTTTAGATTACCTTCGAACTAAATATATAATATTGAATAGTTTTTTTAGAAAATGAAAATATTATTGCTTAGCAAATTTATAATATAAAATCATTTTCTGTGTCTTGTCTGAAGCTGATTGGTTCGAATATATATAAGGAAAAACATGTACGTGAGAAATCTGTTAATTTTTGTCAAATGTCTGACGATGATAGAAAGACGAAACTTATGTCATTAAGAAATTTTACAAAAAGATTTGGAAAACTGTGGAACTTAAGATAAATATGTTCTATCTTTTATATTTATAACTACCTTATATAAAATAAAATTAAAAGTTTAATATGTACAACCAGTATGGTTTATAATTATATTTTACTATTATTCTTATAAAGTACCTTTTTCGTGTTGAGACTCTGTTTCGTTAGAATTTTGTCTCATATATTTTCACTAAGATACTCAGAAGTCATTAATTTGCTTTTTCGTTATTCCACAAGCTGTTGAGACTTCGGGTCGTGTATTTCTTAACAGCAATACCGCGTATTGTGTCATTTATCTTTGTTTCTGTCATTTATTTGCTGCGGTTCTTCGTAATTAGTCATTGTGCGTGTTCAAGATTTTTCATAGAATTGGATATCGTTGCATGGTATGAACAATTCAGGATTATGTGCTATAGTTTCCAATTATCTTTTAAAAGTTCTGATAACTTAATAAAATACGTATTTTTCTACGATTTGCTAAAAGTGATAAATAATATATCATTATTTTAACATTATCCATATTTCTATCATTTTACTATTACTCTACAGGGTGATACACATATATTCTAGAAATCTGTTATTTTGCCAGATAAAAAAAGATGTTATATAAATATAAGTTAAGCGAGAATGCTTAGACACGTCAACTTTATCATGATTATAATGCAAAATACTAATTTTTGTGTATAGAAAACTCAATTTTTGGGGAGTAGTATGTTTCGAAATGTTATAGAAGATGATTGTGTGAGGAAAAGATGTATGAAGTAAGTTATGGTAAGCCAAGGAGCCTAGAAGTGGCCCAAGAAATGATGGAAGTTAAGAACAGCGAGAGCGAGATTGATTAGAAAAAACCAGGACCTAGCAAAAAGTATAAAAAACCCAAAGCTAAGGAATATGTGGAAATAAAAACTAAGAATCAATAGGATACTTTAGTCCAGTTTAAGGAAAAAGTTGACAAAATAGCGGGAATGAAGAAAATTAAGACTAAGAAGGCACCACCAGTAGACATAGAAAGCAGTGCAGATGATCCCTGGAAATTTATTAAAAGGGTAAGCAATACCATTAATTCAAAACAATTATCTGTTCAATTCAATAGAAATAAGACACAAATATTTTTTGAAATTAAAGAGCAGAGAGATTTGATTTTAAAGTACATGAATGAAAAAGGCGTTAAATTCTATACTTATACGGGCAAAGTCCGACAAATTGAAAAGAATCGTAAAGATATTCCCAATGCGGACCCAGATTTATTAAAAGAATCATTAAAAAAGAAAGAAAATATAAAAATTGAGAGCGTAATACCGATGACGAGTAAAGACCCAAACGCAGAAAGTCATAGTTAGGATAGACGTGGATATAAAATTGATATATAAAATTAGAGAACTAGGTAACATTAAAATCTAATGGAAGCAGCACAGCAGGAAGAACAGGGTAACTCAATGCTACAATTGGTAGAGATTTAGGCATTCCCAGGTTAAATGTAACCTGGATCCCAATTGCGTAAAATGTGTGGAAAACCGTAGTACAACGGAATGTAAGTTAGTTAAAACAGAGACAAGTACAACCAAATGCTGCAATTGCCAAAGAAGTCATACCGCTAACTACAAAATATAAAAATATATAGAAAAGATCGAAAAAGCAAAGAATAAGAACAATAGGAAAGCAAAAATAGAAATTAACGAACAAAGAAAGTTTATTAGTAATACGGTGAGACAAGGGCTATCTTATAGCCAAATCAGGCAGAATAATTCAAATATTAACGTAAAAATCGAGCTATAAATCACAATTATGACTAAAATTAAGAAAGTCCAAGAATTAACAAAAGAAAGAAACCAAATGGTAAATTTGAATAAAATAATAAAACTATTAAGATTAATGAAAGTGAAATTATGTCAAATTCAAAACTTCGTGAAAATCCAAATTAAGATCTAAATTTTAATAGAAAATAATCAAAAAAGTAAATTTGTTAACAATCTAATTAGTAAAATTTGACAGTTTTGTGCCCACTATGATAAAAAAGATATTTACACGAAATATATTGTATTTATACAACATTTGTACCACAATAACTTGTTCTCACAAATACTTGTTGGAACAAAGAGGATTTGTTCATTCTAGTAGGTATTTTTTATTGAACATTATTGAATATTCGACCGATGTTCAATACAATCAGAAATTGAACAAGTCTTGTGATTACCTTGTCAAGTTTTATACTGAAGAAGGCTCAGATTTCCCACCATATTTGAGGGCCACTTAATGATTTGATCTACACTACTCACCCATCAATTTACGCATTTGTGAAGGAACTGAATGAATTTCAAACTGATACCTACGTGAAAATTCAATGTCTACAAACGCCTCCAAAAATTTGAGACACGTGTGCTAAAAATAAATTAAAGACAGTGACACAATTATGTGAGAAAATTAAACAACATAACGTTAATAATTTTATTAAATGCGTTTCCTATTAGAGCTTACCGAAATAAAATAAGTTTCGAGTTTATCTTATGTTTTTAAATATAAACGTTGTAGGTTATATTTAGCATTTAATTATAATTTTCCCATTTTGTATTACTTAATTCAAGAGACTGGCAATTTTTAAATGTTTTTAATAAGTTAAAATTAAATAAACGCTATACTATCAATAAAGCATTTTCCTTTATTTTAGTTTTCAAAGGGGTATTTAATTTAATTTAAGAATAAAGTTTCAGTTATTTTCGGTCTGAATATTTGTAGTCATACACGAATGATAAAGAACGCGTTATGAAACAAAGATAACGCATTACTAATATCTCAAAGTAGGGATATATCAAGGTGGGAACATATGGTTCCAATCAATTGGATAGTAACGTACTGGCAGTCATGGTCGTATCTCTATTTCGGTAGAAAAGGGACAGCTGCCGCTGCTTAAAATATCGACTATATTCATTTGGGTAATTTTTGAACCTGTATATCCGTACGCTCTATAGTCAGGTACATATGGTGGCACACAGGCATCCACCCAAATTTACAATGAAAACAAGAATACCTCCCCCCCCAAATTTAAAATGGCAAGGGCGTCACGAGATATATCAAATTAAAGATTTTTGGAAGGGCCATTTATTTTTCCAGAAAGCTGGCGCACAACGCTCTATACATTGGAGGTTCGCCAATTTTTAAATAAGCATTTTCCTGATCATTGGATCGGCAGAAGGGCAGGAGAGGTGCAAGTCTGCAGATTAGACCCCGTTGAATGATGTTTTATGGGATCATCTCAAATCCAAGATTTATGCCACTCCTCCAGATACCTTGGAATTACTGAGAGGACGCATATTGATAAAAGTCGCCAAATAAGTCTCCAAGTGTTCCAGAATGTGTGACAGCGTTTTGAAGCAAACCTGTTTTACTACGGAGAGCATTTTGAATATTTGATTTAGGTGTTTTCGCATTTCATGTATTCAATTTTCTGAATAAATAAAGTAAATGTGTTATTTTCTTACAAAATCTTACTTTGTCATAAAAGTAGTGTTCATACTGAAAAAACCGATTTAGTTGCCAAAACATTTGCTTCTATGTAATAAATTTTGGTGTCACCATAAAGCCCTGCCAAAAACCTTTCATTTGATTTATTATCACTTGACCACTCTTGCCATTTCAAATTTTGGAGTTGGTTCTTGCCCTGCCGAGAATGTCGACAAAATTATCGCAAATTTATGTATATAACAAAATGTTCCGCCTTTATACCAAGCAAAATAATTTTATAGATAGCCCGAAACGATGTAATGTTAGAGCACTAAAACCACCCGAATAAAAACCATTCTAATTTCTAATATTTTATGTTCAAAAAATATTGATTATTTTTAACGAACCAGTCTAATGTCGAAAAAATTGTCAGTTTTAAGACACTAGCGTTAAAAATTAGACAATTTTCAACATTTGCAAACTATAACTTATGTAAATATAACCATTTTATACATAATTATAAATAATTATATAAAGTTCACTCTAACCTTTACAGTGGCGCTGCAGTACTTATTTCACCTAAGAGGTCCTCGCAGCATATTTTTAAAATAAATGCTGGTAACTGACACTATAGTAGCGTTAAGTTAGGCACGGATAACTACTGATAACTAATATTAATATACAAGAATATTTATTAAGCGATTAGATCACCTGCTAACGGTCAAATAAACAATTATTCTAAAAAGATGATTTGCAGCCTAATAATAATTAGTATATATTTTAGGGATTACTCGGTTTCAACACCAATGGATAATTCTCAATTTTTCTTAATTCGTTTTTTTTTAATAAGTGAATTTAATATATTACCACGCTAATTAATAACATTTCAATTCATTCAATTCAATTCAAAAATTCATCCATCATTTGTTATTTACTATTTGTCCATACATAGGGACAAATAGAGTTTAGTGGTATATTTGAATATCGATATACGTTGAAATTAAAAAATGAATCATTTATTAAAAACAGCATAAAAGGTCAACAAAAAACATTTATAAAAGCAGTTCCTGTCTTGCTGAAAACATGAATGTGCTTCATTCACACTCCCCACAGAATATATGAGCTTCTAACTTGCACCCTTCTATCTTGCATATTCAATGTCCTTTTTGGTATCAAAATGTGGATAATAGTAATACCTATAATGTACTAACGGTCTTACTTCTTAGCAAAACTTCTCTTGAGGTGGAGGGGATAGATAATCAACACTATTTGAAGGTCTTCTATATTTAGGAGGTTGTTTTAATAAAATGTGTTAATTCCAAAATAATTTTCAATAATAGAATGTTAAACATTCTCACTTTTCTATTTATTCTGAAACACTTGCTTGAAACACTTGCTTCTTATGTGTTTTGAATAAATTTTCATTCCATAACAAGTGATGGAATGATTATTCCGTAATTGTTTTAAACAATATCAATGTCAAAACTATCAATGTCAGGTGTAAATGGCGTCGTCGTAATAACACATTTTAATTGAAATAAAATGCGTGAAAATGGAGTAAATTTCTGGTCGTGGTGATAATATAGTCTGTTATTCAAAGAGAGTACAATTTTTTTTTCATTCTAACCTTGTTGCAGGATATACTGTTCTGCGACGGATTGCCTAAAGGTAAATATATCCAGGATATCTTTCCATTTATTATCCAATTAAGTCGCTTGTTCCTATTTTCTAACCAAGAATTTGTTAGAGCAAGATCAACAGCATGAGTTACCATACTCACAGTCCACTTTACAGATCTGTAAACATTGAGCAGAAAGTTGGCTTTATCTACTCCACTTATGTGTTTATCATAAATTTGTAGTGATTCAGATCAATAACTTGTATGTTTGTTTTTCTGCTTTGTTCCATCTTTTACAAGATCTTTGTCTCCTATGCCAACAAAATTTGATGGTGTTATTACATATTTGTTGTCTTACCATTTTACCAGAGCAATCTCATCTTTAGTGAGAGATACTATAAAAGTCCTTGCCCCTGTTTGTTCATTTCTTTATTACTGGAAAGGGTATGCTTAGGAAGACGATCTAGTATAGCGGTTCCTACCGCAAAAACGAACCTAGCAGCGAGAAACTCAAATAATTAGTAAGCACCAAAATAGTTATCGAAATATAAGCCATGATTAGGTTCTCCAACTCAGTCAAAAAGCTGCATCATTTCGGCAGCTGAAGTTCCACAATATAACTCTTTTATTTGCGTTGTTAATCCCTGGTAAATAATAAAGTCACATATTGTACCACTTTATCCGCTAGATCGTATAATATTATTCTGTATTTCTTTGGATTGCTTGATATTTAAATTGGCTTTGAAAGAAACAACTTGTTTATGTATATACGAATATAAGTGTTCTTCTAATGGCAATTGGAGGTTCTTTCTCTTCTTGCTTTATACAATAAACAAAACTTCCATAAACGATCTAAATTATTTTTGCCATGAGAGGTTACATCAACCAAATGAACTGTCAATTTTTAAAATCTTCTGAGATTCATATTCTTATGTGCTAGTATAATTCCAATTGTTGGTTTCCAGTATATCTGTGGTCCTGGAAATTTCAATTTTTCATCACAATATGTATACCAACGAATCTTTTTAGTTCTTCTGCTGTTGTAGCTATAAAAAGAGATAAATGGTTTTGAAAAGCATATAAATTTGTTATAGTTGACATTGTTTAAATGACGTGTTAAGCAATGTAGTTATAAAAAATTATAGGCGTTGGTAAATCAATAATTAGCAATGAAAGTTGAAACCACCGTTTCGTGTTCACCCATTCTATATTATCTTTTTTGATTAGATTATATGTTGAATAAAAATCTTTCTTTTGAGCATTTTGGTTATTCAGTTTTAATCTCATCCTACTGTTGAGCTCTGTGTGCTCAAAATGATTATAATTTTCATTTGTTTCAGATTTTGTTTTTATTGCACTTATAATAGTATTTCAATTTTTCTGAACTTAAATCTATAAACTAAAGAAGAAGAGAAAAAACGTTATATATATTTACAGAAGACACTATAGAGTTAAAAATGTGATAGACATTATTATTTTTGACGTTCTTATGTGTTTATTTGTTCTTTGATAATAATTTGTCACTTGGTTGATATATGTAAAGTATGAAGTCGTATTTCTATATTTTCTCATCTTCTTCAATTCATTCATTATATATTCATTATATGTTTTATGAAAGTATTAATTTTGATGTTCAAGTAATAATTTACGTTTGTAACAATGAAGTAAAGTTGTCTTATGTTTAATTTTTCGGATTCAGTAATCAGTAAACAGGCATTCAGAAGAAAATGTTAATAGTTTTCTTAAGATTAAGCGAAGAAACCTTCAATATGTCTCGAACGTATTTTAAAGTATTGCTTACAACTGCACACTGTTAGAAGAAGTGATTACGAAGAGTTAAACAAGTTTTGTCCGGTATCAATATATTTTTAAACCAGCGTAGCTTTTTACGAGCTTGTTACTTCAACGTTTTTAAGCGAAAAAAAAGGAAATCTCTCATGAACTGTGTATTGCAAATTGAATCGGTGGAGCCAACTTCTGAAGATCCAATCAAATTTGACGAATTTAATTTACACTGTTAAAACATAATATTTTAAAAGTGGAGAAATTTGAGTTTTCTTTATTTAAATAAATTAGAATGAATAATTTTAGAGAAACTTTAATACATTTAGATTATGCATCGAGTTGAAATGTGGGTTGCCTATCTTGTTAAAATTCAAACTAATGGTTTTGTTTTAATATACGTGTTGTTATTGTTATTCATTTATTTTTGCTGGAGTATTTTATATGAGCATAATACTATCATATACAAAAAGCACTAGAAAAATAGTCTTTTGTCAAAGCACCACCAGGTTGAGAATCTGCTTCAAAACCATGTAACACAAATACAATGTGTGACATTGTAAATACATTCAACTGTGTTAGACGAGGTCACGACCAAAACCAGTGAACCTAATTGATAATATAAAAACCAACTTTCTCGCATGATGGAGATCAGCGGTTCTCGTGAGAGCCATGAGTCCCTTTAAGAGCATCTCTTGGTAAGAACTCTTTTTGTATCATTCTTATATATTTGTTTATGTTTGTTGAGTACTTTTTCCTCTTTATTAAATTGTAATTGTTGCTGAACATGTCTTCGCTTACTTGACTTCATACATACTTAAGAAAACCGCGCCCTTATCCTGGAGAAGTCCCGCTTAATCTATAATAGGTTGGAGGCAGCCGTTTGCTGAATTATTAAATAATTCTTACTAAATTTTTATTAACATACGATCCAGGGCCATGAGTCTTGTTCTGGTAGGGACTTCAAGTTCTTCTTTAGACTTCCGTATTTGAAAAGTGAACAGATATTGGTATAGATCTATTAGGGTTTGGAGTTTTAGATTTTTGTTACTACTTCAATTATTATATTATTTTGTCAAAACACCAACTGGGGTGCCCAAAGATCTCCATACAGTAGTTTTAACTTTTATATATTTACTGCGTTTCCAATAAACGGGTTAGTAATTTATTATTTATTTGTTGTTGAAATTATTAAATTTTAAATTAGTAACTTAATAATAATTAAATTATATCTGCTTGGTCATATGAAACAGGAAGTTTTAAAACATCCGGCTTACAAACCCTGCTTGTATACATGCCATTTTATATGTTTGGTTTATTTTAACAATCATTACAAGAATAGTAGTTCAATTCGGACGTTAAGGTAGAGAAGCTCATTAGAGAATAGTTCAGCCAACCGTCGCAGTAATTCTACATGAAGTAAATCTATAGACTAATTAGCTAGTGGGACTTAATGTTAATAAATAATTCATTTAATAATCAAAACTTTCTAGTGTTTCTATTGACCTATCCTCATATTAAACATAACGACCAATGGCAGCACATTCCGAATAACTTTATTTTTTAATTATGAGCCAAAATATTTTACACTGCATTGTATATTTTTTTATAACTTCATATGCTAACAAGTTTTGCTAAGAATCTTTGTGAGAATACATTGATTCGATTCTACACAACTGCGTCAGCTGTAGAAATCAAAGTAAAAATTTTCGAGACTGTATACTCACTCTTTGATCATTTGTTCGTTCTGTTTAATCTACACAAAAGCTAGAGAAATGAAAGTTCGCATTACTTTTTAATGCCACTTGGCAAAAAGTTTAGGATTAAAGGAAAGCGCAAAAACGCCTTCATTGTATTTTAATCTTGTATAACAGTTGATTCCATTTCAGAAGTTTTGTATAAATGCACGACAGTTAAGTTAAATAACGAATTGAGAGTGGTTTGGACAGGAGCTTTTAGAGGACAAAAAGTAATTTTAGAAGTTTATCAAAGCGAATGACAATATTTTTTATTTTAGATATTTTTTAAACGGTTTAATTAAATTGATACGTTATACCTACTGTTTTCATTTCTTTTTTATATTAGGCGATATTTTAAGGATTCTGCCATAATAGGGTAACTAAAATACAAGATATGATTATTTGACTACATTATTAATCAATTAAAATATATTTATATAAAATTGAAAAACGACCAAAGTTTTTCGTGCAAATTAGTTATTGGATTAAAGACTATAAAAACAGGCAAAAACTTTTGTCACATATATGCAATAGTGGCGCAACTCAAACATAGAAAAATTGAGAAACATCACGAAAATGCTTGAGAAGCCAATATAATTCGAACTGCCTGAAGCAACTCTTCATTGTGTATAAGCTATTGCATAATTTTTTTGACCTTAAAAAGCTCAGTATTAAGACGCAATTAATTTTCAATGAAAATGTAATCATAATTGTAAATTTCAAGTAAAGAAAGACAATTCTACTCATTTGAAAATTTTAATTACAAGTAGAGTACCTATGAGATGATACCACAAAAAAAAAACAACAAAATGTTTTCAAAGTATGGGAAAGGCTTATATTGACTGTATCCTAATTGCTACAATAAACAAGAAATACCTTAATGGCCTTGTTGAATAACAAGACTATACAAAAAATTCGCGCTGGCTTTTACAGAATTTTTCATATTATATTAATGATTTTCATTTGTGTTACCTACTTTTCTTTTATTAATATACACATTCTCTTGTGCAACTTATATTTATTAATCCTTGATCCCAATTGATGGAAATAAAATTGGTAAAAAGTAAGGTCCAATATTGCCTGCCACAATTAAATTATTTTTGAAAGGTCAGAGATTGGTGTGCAACGCGTTACAACTCAAAATACTGTTTGAATTCAGGGCTGTACGATAAATTTATTAAAATAACTATTTCCCATATACACAAAAACAATTTTTTTTTTATAAAAATCCTATATTAAGAATATAGACGTAACCGCCCAGATCAAATGGATAATGATTTAACAGAATATCTGATACATTAATCTAGATTATAGTTTGGACTATGAACAAAAGAAGTTAATACATTTCTTTACAAAGTTTCTGTTAAGAATAATGTAGCTATCCATGATAACTGGATCAAAGATTAAATGCCTCTGCTGACTGACCTTAGAACTCCTGAAGCAACTAGCCTTAGTTCTAGTAGCAAAAAGTCCTAAATAAGTGGGTTCTATAATTCTACTGAAAGGTGTACCCTAGTAAAATTATTTTTTGCCATTAGTGCTAGCAAGTAAAGAACGCACTTAAGGGTGCTTGCGACTTATGGCTGCACAATCATTTAGGGAAAACTCCATGATTTATAACGTACCTTCAATTGCGAAATACGCTCTTCCTCTGGGATAAATGCCAAAAATATACTGGCTGGCTTTGCAACTGATAGGATTTTTCCCTTTAACAAATATACCTTCTCTGAAAATAAATTTCTACTACAGCCGTCCAAATCCACAAAGTGAATCAGATCCTGTAAATTTACCTGGACCTTCTGGCATATTTTTCTCCAGAAGATATAAATCCAACACCGAAGGCAGAAAATGAATAACTACACCAAAAGGACTAAGACTTGACTGATCAGATAAATAAATAAGCAGGAATTAGAAAATAAACAAAAGCAAAAAATAAGATAAAGAACAAAAAAATCCCAAATAATCCGGTACCAAGATACAATATAAATAATATATGAGAAGCTAAAGCTTAAATCATTGGTGCTAGGGGCAATTCTAAGACCAAGCAGTTCTGAAGATGAAGATGTTTGTATTTAGTTAGTAGTGAACCTTTTTTCAACTCTCTTTCAAAATAAAAATGGTTACAATTAGGCATAAAAAGAATGTACAGATATTCCATCTACATTCATTGCAATTCAAACGACGATATAGGGAGAAGTAGAAGAAGTAGACCTTATCACCCCCACAAATATCACATTCAATCCCGATATTTAGAATGACTTTTTTTTTTGTTAATAAATATACACTCATGGACAAATTTATCGAATATTTCTTATAATCAATTTTATTTGAAAATACTTTTGAATTATCTCCGTAAACTTTTATGTGGTAATTGTTATGCATCTAGTAGGCGAATATAATCATGTGTCATAAATATTTTGACGTTTATTTAATAATAATGGCGTTTTTTGTTTCTCGTGTCTTCTGTCATAAAGATTGTGTTACATTATTTAAGTACCTATAGCTAATTAAGTTATTTGTGGAGAAGTAAATAAGTGATACCTAGTGACTGACTGACTCTCTTTTGCATTTTTCTCTATTTAAAACAACAGTATGCCACCAATTAGACACTGCAATGAAGTTGAAGCGGTACAAATTGTAACTCTACATATCGAAGGATTGAAACAAAACATTATCGCACAACGTCTCGGAAGAAGTCTATCTACTGTATCGAAAATTTTACAAAGGTTTCAACAGACTGGAAATTATGCCCGAAGACCTGGTCAAGGGCGTAAAAGGTCTACAACAGCAAGGGATGACCGCTTTTTGGTTCTTTGTTCCACACGAAATCGCACATTGACATCTACGAATAACAGAAATGAGCTACTAAATGTAAGGCAAGTTAATGTTAGTTCGAAAACAGTTAGACGAAGGTTAAAAGAAGCAGGTTTAAAGCCAAGACGGCCTGCCAAAGTTCCACGTCTTTTTAATATTCACAAAATTCGTCGACTAGCATTTGCAAGAATTCATTCAATGACATTAAAGTTGAAATTACATATTCTTAATTTTGATAACATTTAGCAATAATTTTTTTTCACAATTTTCTATTCATAAAAACTAAATATTGTTCAATTAAAATTTATAAAATAAACTGCTCTTCCTCGTTTGATGACTTGATTTTTCAGAATTTTTATTTTCCAAAAAATATATGACAATTTTGAAATATTCGATAATTTTGACCATGAGTGTATTTCCATCGCTCCTAATGTGTTTGTTTTTTATATTTTTTTGTAGATAAAATATCAAGTTAAATACGTATTTTCAAATATACTTCATTGTAGTATTTTATGCATAGTTTAATGCTTTTTACACAAAAATGGACTGTATTTTAAGTGGATAATGGGTTAGAATTATCTATTTATAAATAGTATTTACTATGAACTTATCTTCTGGAACAAATCACATTTATCGAAAAAAAAAACAACTTTAATGGAGATAACGAAGCTCAACAATCATACTTTAACAATAACTTTTGTAGAGTTCTTTGATTGATTTTTAGAATAATTGCAACAAATTTTTCACTCTTTCACTAACAATAACTAATTTAATTTTACAGATATTTTGTATGAAGGCTCATTAAACTTGTAAACTTTTAAATTTGGAGAGTATCTATATTTTACCTTATGTAATGGGCGATAAAAAACTTCAAGAGTATCGATTTGAGTCTCTCTTTGAGCGCGGTGTGTGTTCACTGTTCAGTGGGTTTTGACCGACTCTTATCTTATGTTGATGGTTATCAGGTCCGATTAGTTATTTCTGAGCTCGGAGAGGGCAGTTTTATTTGGTTATATTTTGTAGCGTTTATTAGCGACATGTTGATTGGATGAATTAAAAATAAAAACTGATCGCTGGTTTGTATATGAAATCGTCTGGAAAATGTACAGGATGTACTAACTGAGAAGAATATTATTCCAATTTGTTTAAAATGTCAAACTAAAAAGTAAAACTGCAGGAAGTTTTAAAATTCCTGATGATATTGCGGAAAAAGCAACACAAAACTTGGTACCAAATAAATCGACATACGTCTACGATAGGGAAATTAGTAAACTGGATTATAGAAAATTGTGTAGAACATATTAGAGAGATGTCGCAATCTCGTTTTTGTAACACGTTAATAAGGGAATATGGTACTTGAAAATCACAGTAATAAAGGATAACGGCTAACGCTATTTAAGTAGAAATAAGGGACGGTTTTAAAGTGATACTTTATTTTGACATTTGGGAAAGAACACAAAAATAGTCATAAAATATAAATTATAACAGAAAGAAGGGAAAAAAAGCAATGTCAAAGTAGATCGAGTCGATTAGGGGGTTGATTTTGGTGCTCACAACTGGTGATACTAGTAATTTATTTTAAATTTATCTATTAACTTAGTATTTTGACTACAGCACAGTATTTCAACTACTAAAAAGAAGTATTTATTTTTTGAAACTCGTTTTTATATTAAGTTTTTAGGGAAAGGTAACAATGGAATAAATTTAATAAATATATAAAATTTAAAAATTATTATTTCTATTAAAAATTAAAGTGTATAATTTCATCTACAGAATATATCAAAACGTGCATATATGTATTTGTTTTTAAACTATAGTTTAAGGTTAATTTTAGTGACAAATGTTACCTGTTAACATAAGAATTGTGCTTGGCAATATCTCTATTTTTACGTGAGTTTTAATCACCCCTTATACGTTATCAACGTACGAATATAAAAGTCTACGGTAATAAAATTTATATTTGCGTTACCACTCCATTAATGATACTATGTTGAATCGTTTTCTTCGAGTTTATTCAATAGAGAAGACTTTATTGGGAAATAAGATTAGCTAATTACCACACGTTAAACGAATATTTAAAGCATGAGTCAAAAAGATACTAGTTAAAAAAGTTTAAATTCTGGAGAAAATGAATGAGACCTTTTTAATGAACACATTTACATTAATATTTGGTGTATGTGGAAGATGTCGGCGGAAAGAACTTGTGAATATGCTAGTTGCTTACGTAAAAATTGAAATTGAAATTGAATATCAGTTTTCGTGGTAAAAGTATCAAAGATAAATGCCGATAAAAACGTATTTTTACCATTGCTGACGAAGACCAAATAAAAACCGCTTAATGATTTCTTTGCGGCCACGTGGTTTTTCAGAAAAATGACTTTGTGTCCTATAGACAAACCCGCTGTACTGCACAGCCAGTTGGAAAAAACACATTTGAATACATATCGTTCATCATTAGAAAATATCTGGGTTTGAGCGACCAATAATGATAGTCTGCGTAGAACCAACTTGAAACGCCATAATGGATGAAAAAATAGGTCTATTGCTGAAGGATATTTAGAGGACAGCATATCTTGAAAAAATAGCTTTCACGGACGCTGAGAGGTATCTTTTGGATGTGGCTTTTCCTTACAGAAACCCAAGATACCCAAACAATAAATCATGAATCAACGTTTGATGCAGGAAATCTAACAATCACCGGATCCTTTCAAAATAATCAATTTTATGCGAATTTGGCTAAATAATATTAAGTTGATAGAATACAATTGCAAATTTTGTAATTTTAATAATTAAGTTTACTAAGAGCAATCGATACCTCATAAAATCGTATATTCCAAATATTTCGAAAACGGATTGAAATAATGAGATGATTCAAAAACTGAGAGTTGCAGATTTTTACATCAAAGGGGGTACGTTTTCCTTTTTTTTAATATTTTTTAATAATGGAGAAAACGACAATAAATTTAAAATTTTAATGTAATTTTTTTTTATTTCAACTTCTTAGCACTAAAACGAAATTTCAAATAGTAGATTACACCTATCAACTAGAAATATACAAATCTATAATTTGTCAACAGTTTTCATACATTTTAACATATTATGTTTTCACGCCTGACGTTGACTGTGACACAGGTTTTCGGAAAAATTTGAATTACTATTTGTACACTATCGTTTGTGGAAATTGAGTAAGACTTAAGTAATCATGGAGCATACTTGCATCGAGAATCATAAAAGACACAATATACGTTTGTCTATATATAAGAGGTTAATTATTTTCGATAAAATTTCAAACAAACTTAGATATAATTGATATGGTGAATAGATATTTAAAAGACCTTTCAATTGATGTATTGCAAGACCCACTTTTCTATTTAAAAATTTTATTGATAATGTCATCACTCTCACAAAAAAGACGTCAAAAATAAAATGGTTACCTGACAAAGCGCCCATTTAAAAATAAAAATCGACGGTTTTCAGGATTTTCCCCTAAAATCGCCGATTTACGAAATAATAAATTTATTCCCTTCATTTGGACCATACTGTATAACAATTTGTTTATTCTGGATTTCACAACAATTATAATAGATATCAATGTATAATTGTATTAGTTTCAATTTTCTAATTCTTCATTCTGAGCAAAAATGAGTATACAAAAGATAATTCAATTAAATGTATTGCATTATTTTGAAAGCTCAAAAAGTTTTTTACAAAGTGCAAGGAAAAACACTCATTGCGAAAGCGCCGTCGAACGCTTTGAAAATATCAGAAAGAACTTTGGACTAAATGAAATCCTCGCTTTTATTAGCTGATGAACTATATACTCGTAAAAAGTGGCAGTTGAAAAAAACACGTTTGTTTTAAGTTCTCTTCGCATTTATAAAGTGCATATTGAAAAATAGCGTATGCATATAACTATTAAAAATTTTACTAATGTTATCGTACCGAGTGGCCAGATATTTAAGTTTAAAAGATACTGTATTTGGTTGGATTACTTTCTGAACAAAGGGAGTACTTTTTTTTAAACAGGAAGTACTTAAAGGAAGCATATTGCTTAAAAATGGCGAATATCAAAATTAGAAAAATTAATTTGTTATTAATTAATAACAGGAAATTTAGTAGGCCTACAATATTGTAAATTATAGATGCTTGAAAACACCGGATTTAGAAAAAAATTCAACACACATGGCGGTATATTGTTAAGGATAGTATTGTGGAGCGCAATTAAGTTGATTTTTATTTCATTTTTTTAAATAATGTAAAAAAGTGTTTGAATAAATTTTTAGCTTTCATAAAACTACAAAATTGCTGGATGTATTCGGTAAGTCGTTTAGCAACGTATCAAAAACATGCATTTATTTTGTGTACTGAAATAAACCCCGATTGTCATTCAGTAAACGCTCCTCCACATCTGTTATTCTTTCTAATAAATAGAATAAAATCAGATAATTGTTAAAAGACCAATTATAGTAATTATTTCCAAATTAATCGATCCGCTCTTACCCTCTAGAGACTGTCATTCTGTACAGCGGACCTCTCGGCATTTATCTCAATAAAAGGTTGACGATATGTAAAAATGACTAACTTGGTCAAACTTAAGAAATTAGGCTTATTCCAAAATAATGAATATACATGGTGTTTCAAAATTCGGGTGTCAAACCCAAAAATAAATAACAAATAATTTGCTTATATACTGGTTTTCAAAGATCAACCGTTTATAAAATAGAGTGCGTTAAAATATAAACAAAATAGGGAAAAATGGTAAAATAAACAATGAATCTGTTTATTAACTAATAACTAATACACATCAGACTTGTAATATTCTTTATAGTTTATAGAATAACCTTGTCACCTGTCCTCTCGTCCACATTTCAGCCTCCAACTCTTTAAATAACTTTCATTTTATTTACAAAAACTGTTTAAATATTCGAAAAATATTTCTTTAGATGAAATTCGCTCAACAGCTATATGTATTTTTTAAATAAAACCTTGTTCGTTTTCCACATGTGTACTATACACTCCCCATAAAAAAAATAAAAATACATTGGAGTTAGATTTGGAGATCGCGAAGGCCACATAATAGGCCCTCCACGACCTATCCATTTCTCTGGGTATTTTATATTGAGATAATGTGTAACATCGGTAGTGAAATTGACTGTGACTCCATCATGTTGGAATCACATACTACTTCTAATATTTCATGGAATTTTCTCTAGAATTTCATCCAAAATTTCTCTCAAACATTTTTTTCTTTTGTATTTTTTTTTATTTGAACACTAAGAGTGTTATCTTATTAAAACTGATCTTAAAATCAATAATTAATTTTTTTTCTCAAAATTCTTAAAACTAGGTACTTATCAATACTAAAGTCCATTCACTAATGTCTTCAGTTGTTTTGGTTACTAAGTCTAGAATATATACAATTCACCTGTACACTATGTTCTGCTTGCATAACATTATACAAGCTCGTAAGATTTGGTCGTCTTTAGTCTTCGTATATGGTGTTGATTATCTAGCAGCTGAAGAGCTTCTTCATTATCATGGAAGTGAATCCTTTCCTCGTGCTTCTTAGCATACCTTTTTAATCTCTTCTTTTATTATTGGTATACCGAGATCTTTATGAATATCTACATTTCTTACATACCATGGGGTATTTACCATGGTACGTAAGAGTTTATTCTGGAAAGTCTGTATAATTTTGATGTTGCTCTCTTTGGTACATCCCCATAATTGTATACCATATAACCAAACCGGTTTAAATACCTTATTTTATAGTAGGACTTTGATCTCTTGTATCTTGGAATATTCGTCTTCTTGAGAAGTGTGTCTGATATATAAGAAGTTACTACCTCTACGTATTGCATTGAAAGCCTTTTGTTAAGTTTATATATTAATCCATCATGCCACAGTTTGTCGAAGCCTTGGGCAACATCGAGGAAGAGTTAGTTATACTTACGCCAGATAGCACCTGCAAACCACTTGTGAGGTTTTTTAGAATAGAAGTATTGAAATTTGATCTTCCCTCGAATGAGATAAAATAAATATATTCCTAACATTATGAATAACTGGCAAAATTTGTCAATGCTTTTAGGATTGTGTCTTCTATTGTAACTAAAATTTAAGAACCGTTTGATTGTCTTGAATAAATCTTTATGTATTACATCAGTAACCTGAGGAATTCAAGTTAGCGATGGCCAATACCTTCTTAAACAAAAGAAGCTGCATAATTTGTATGGGTTATTCCATTGTAAAATATGTTCAAATTATAACTCATTACCTTGAAATGTATTTATATTTTATTTTAATGGTCCTATATAAGGATGTTGTGGTGACCTGAGACTGAACTGTTTCTTCAATATCATCATCATTGCCATCATCACCGTCATCACTATCATCATCATCATCATCATCATCATCATCATCGTTTAAATCAAAAGCTCCCCTTATATAATATACAGGGTTGGGCTAAAGTATGGAACCAAGTAAATATATTTAAAACGAAACGGACGATATTTATGAAATTCTTTAGGTAAGTGCAATGGGCCAAAATGCATCTGATGAACATTTTTTATTAATAATAAACTTCCGGTTTAACCGGAAATACCTTCAACTTTTTTAAATTAAATGGGATACCCTGTATATTTTTGCAGATTTTGAAAGAGCTTGTTATTTCTCGAATTTGTACATACTAGGTTTAGTGGAAATAATTTGTAAAAATGAGAAATAACTCACTTTTAGTTGTAGAATAAGTAAATTTATTTAGTTTAGACTAATGAGAATAATAATTTAAGCAAAATTAATTCAAATGTTCAAAGTTTATCCTCTACCGTATACTTCTAGTAAGCTTTAGATAAACCAACATTTTCTGTAGGCACAATTTTGACTTTAGCATTAGAAACTCACTTATGCCGTTGGCAAATTATTAAAGTGCGAGTTGGTCACTATCTAAGGAGAAAATTATGTTTAGTATACTATTTAGAAGTTCATCAATATTCCGTAGACTGTTTCGAGCTGTCCTACATCTCATCAACTCATAGATTGAATAATTCATCGGTCCGTCTGGTACACGAACTGGACATGGGTTATTTTCTCTCGCCCGGATTAAATTTGCAAACCAAAATAGTAAAAATCTCTATTCCTATGAAAAATACAGCAGCTTCAGACTCACGACGGCCGTCAGTTGTAAGAAGCAAAATTTACATAGCTAGTATTTTATGCACGATAGCGGTTTTACTATGTTACCAAAGGTATAAAAGTTAGGTAAAGTAGCTATTGAGAGCTACGACAAAGTAGATATTTTAAATTATGTAATCCCAATGTATAGTAGAGAAATCTGGTCGTATTTAAAATTTTAATGCACATCACGTTGCAGTACTTGGCAGGGTGTTTACAGATATTTTAAATAAAATACTGGATAAAATATTAAATTTAAACAAGGGAAAAAGGCTATTAAGGAAAAATATATTGCTCTATATTTGTTTATTAAGTGAGTTTTTTTATAAAACGAGATAAAAAACCAAATTGGAACAACGTAAAAAGGAGACTCTCCTAATCTCTCACAAAATGAAACAGAATTATAAAACTAATTAAATTACATAATGCATGTGTTACAAAATCCATAAATACCAGTTATTTAAATGTATGTAGATTTGAAAATCAATTTAACAAAAAACGAAAAAACAGGTAATGGTTTCAAAATAAAGGTATTGCGAATTTTTTTTTAAGAACTCATGTTTAGTAATAATAGATATAAAAATTGGAACCACGAACATGAAAAAATAAGAGTAGGGGTTCAATAAGAGCCCAACAAAAGGATAATAACGCAGTTTTCGGTAGGGACCGAATGTAAGGATAGTTAACACAAGTCATGCAACCCCTAATAAGGGTAGAGACTCGCGTAAGAATAACTCTTCTCCAATATGGAAGAAGAAAACCAACGAAAAGGAAAGGGGAGCTTAACAGCAGCCACCCGATCCTCTTAGATGTCTGGCATCCGGTATCACCAGAAGAGACAACATTGAAGGGGACGAATGGAACAAGAAAACTTATAATAAACAAAACCTACGTAAACAGGGGGTAACAAACTTGCACCCTAGAAAAAAAATGGAGAAAGGAAAAAAAAACAAAGTAGAAAATATGTAAATCCCTATTCTTGTTTTTCCATGCTCCCGTTACTAGTTTTTATACCTATCATTGCTAAACTTGAGTTTTTATCTTTACACCTTTAGTTTGACATTATTACTTGTTTTTTCGTTTGTTATAATAATCTTCAAACTTTACATATATATATATATATATATATATAAAGTGTTATTTTATTTTGTACCATATGCATTATGTTAATTTAGTTAAGTTGTATAATTCTGGTTCATTTTGGGAGACTCCTTTTACTTTGTTTAACATTGTTGTTTTTTACTATTGTTTTACCTGGTATGTTTATTTTATTTTATATAAAAAACCTTTTCAGATCTGATGATGATCTTAAGTGGTCGAAACTAGATGTCTTTTAATAAAATTGTATGTAGTTTGATTTTTTATTTTATTGGATTTAATCATTTTGTGTCTTAGATGTTCTATTCTTTTTAGTACAAACTTATCTTTAATTTTTATGTATAAAAGTTATTTACTCTAATTTTGTCAGTTTTTAGAGCATATCGTTAAATTCAGAACAGGGTTTATTATATATTTGATTTTACGAATCCTGGTAAATCTTAATTTAATTCTTTTAAAAACGAATAAATACATTTTTTCCAGTTCTATATTATAAATATTAAAATTATCAAGACTACTTGTATCGAGATAAGGATTATTTAAAAGTACACTATCAAAAGTTGTATTTATTTATTAATCTAATCGAGGTTATTTTTGGACGCTATTCTTCTAGCAATGTATAGCCTGGGTTTTAATTTTTCATTAACAACCACTGAGTTTTCAAATTAGGTAGTTGATATGTCTGACTAGCTGGCATTTGGGAGGAACATGAATAACCATTTCGTCAATACTGGAAAAAGCAGGAGTGTTAATTCGTTTGTAGTCCAGTCCAAATAGTTTAAATTGCATTTATATTTTATAATCAATTAAAAATTGTCATATTCTAGATGAAAGGTATTATTCGTGTCCTTCAATAAATATAATACTGTTGTACTTTGAGTGGAAGGAGCCATAATCACACATATTCAATCAAAAGAACTTATTGAGTTCTGACAAGAACTGATTTAAAGATAAGTAGAAAAAATAATGAAATATCAAAAACAAACACGAAAATGGCAAAAATATAAATAAAAGCGCTTACTGACTTCTCAAAAAAACTGATTAAAAATTCTGTGTGAAACTGGCTACCTATTGACCAATAAGTAACCGCCAATATTGCCAACTTAAATCAAATCGCTCTTCCTGGTTTTTAAATGAGGTATAGAGAATTCCAAAAATTATTTAAAGCTCGTTTCTAATTGAGTCAAATTTTGGAATTTGCTTTTTTATGGTCGTTTTTCATTGATTCACTATTTATTTTATCAATAAGCTAAATTTTAAATGAAGTTCTTCGTTTTGAGTTTACAGTAAAATGATAAAGGGCAATCGAATACAAAAATGTTCATTAAATTTTATAAAAAACTTTAAAATATAGAAAATATAAGGTAAGAAGAAAAACGTTTCAGAGTACATAAAAATTGGTATATACTGTTTATTTTATTTTCAATATAAACGACTTGGAAGGACCTTTAACTGGATGCACTATTGGTGCGGTGAGAACTTCCTACTAAAACTAGAAGTTATGGTAATCATAATATATTTTTATAATAATTCAAGACATTTACAAAATCAACTCAAAATATATCTGAATCTCTAAACTACATATACCTAATCCCTGTCATCTTTTGATAATGTCTCTAACATAAATTGGGGGTGACAAAAAATGTTTCGAGAAAAACTGTATTTTTAAATAAATTACATGATCGCAACAAACAATGATGTTATGTCAAAATAAAAAATAAATAAGGTAAATAATTAAATTTTAGAAATCTATATAAGTAACTATAAAATAAGTAATAACAAATAATTTCAGTGACATGCAAAGATTAACAATATTTAATCATCAATTGGCAAAACAGCAATATTTGTAATTATCTATCAGTAGCAGTTTTAACTTTTACAACAATTACATTATGGTCCTTGCCTGCTATAACTTCCTCAATTATGCCTAAAGGCCAGTTTAGAGAAGGAACAAGTATGCCTTTGCTTAAATTTGGTGAAGTATAATTCCACTTGGGGCGATTTTGAAGAGAATTTAAATAGTCCTTATGCCTCCTTGTCCAGAAATGTTGTTGCATTTGGGTACATTTTTACCAGAAATTCAACCTATTCTCTGGAGTCAACCAAAAATAATTCGTAATTAAAATACCTGTTAAAAAATATGATGCGGTTAAATAGCTTAAACCTGAAGTTTTTCGTAATTTGGGTTAAAGGGCGAGTATTCAGAATTCCTTCAACTTGAATGATGAAAGTGATCAATTCCTCCTACGTGAGATCACTATTGCCTATAACGGATCTTTTAACACCACCTTCCCATAGACCATCAAATAAGGAAGTGACGGGGCATGAAATTATTTCAATTACGGAATAATAATGAATAATACCCTTATCTATAGAATTAATCATAAGCGATTTTAAGCTGATTAGTAGCATTTTCTGTTATCATATAGTCACGTATTGGGTTATTTTCTTTCAATTAATATATGAAAGAATCTAAATACTATTTTCAGGAGGTTTTAACATCTCTATGTAACTTGGGTAATGGAAATTAAAGAGGCTGACTGAAATTATAATTTATTTAGCTACGAGCAAAAAAAAATATATTAGCTCAACTTATATCTTTAAAAAATTTATACATTTAATACATAAAGTATAGATTCACTAGCCTCTTAAATATAACTTAAAGTTTCTAAATGCCACTAGCCACTAGCCACTGGCGGTAAACTATATTTAATATTTTTACCCAATTTTGTATGCAAACTCCCCAAAAGTGAAGAAATGGTACGATAAATGGTTACTTTCAACATAGTTACCAGACATTTGAAAACTTTTAGTGAAGTTTGTTGTTGAATGGTTCTGGAGACTGCTCTTTAGAATCTTGCTCCATATTCTAGTGTCCAAATATCACTATTCACGTAACATGAGAGAAAAAAATAACTTATCGAAAAGAACGTCTGACCAACACTACCTAGAGAAAAATCCCTAACAATGACCAATAATCGATCTTGTCAGTAAGTGATAAATCATCATAAAAATTGGTCTCGCTAGCCTCCTAAATAGAACTGAAAGTTTCTAAGTATTACTAGCAGCCAATGGATATTACCTACATTTAATATTTTTATCCACTTTTGTATGCAAGCTCCCCAGAATTGAAGAAATTGTACGAAAATGGTTACTTTCAACATAGTTACCGGATATTTGAAAATGTTGGTGAAGTTTATTGTTAAATGGTTCTGGAGACGCCTCTTTAGAAACAAGCTCCATATTCTAATATGAGAGAAAAAAATAACTTATCGAAAAGAACGTCTGTCTGACCAACACTACCTAGAGAAAAAGTCTTAACAATGACCAACAATCGATCTTGTCAATAAGTGATAAATCATACAAATTGGTCTCACTAGCCTCCTAAATAGAACTGAAAGTTTCTGAATATTACTAGCAGCCAGTGGAGGTAATCTACTTTCATCTTTTTACCCACTTTTGTATACAAACTCACAAAATTGAAGAAATAGTGTAGAGTTTTTAAATTTTATTGTATGTTATGTTGCCTGTCTCAGTGGCCGGTTGGGTGATTTGACATTAGTATTATTCTTGTGATTGTAATTGTTACCTGAATTATGTTATTAAAAAACTGTTCCTATTTAAGAAATGAAAATATTTGAACACGTGTGTTTATTTGGAAAGGAAGAAGACCATCGAGCACAATAGTTTTTCAGAAGTTGGATTAACGGTTTAATGCAGTGATTGCATTAAGTCAAAAAATGTTGGCGGCAAATCAAGTTTTGTTGAAAACTGAATTGGAGAGAGGCCCAAAATTTAGTTGAATTAACAAAATGAGTTCAGAAAATTTAGTAAAAGCTAGTGCAGATGGGCAGAATGTTGTATACAGGGTGTCCCACGACGATTAAGACAAGTAATATATCAGAATTGGGCAGTAGTAGAGAATTATAATTTTGGGGGTGTAAATTAGAGCAAGTGTTGCATCTTTTCTTGTTATTGTGTTACCCAATGAGGTATTTGTTTTTGGTCACGTGACGTCGCATTCAAAATTATTAATGGGACAACCTGTATATTTGTGCCTTTCTGTATTCCTCCCGATAAAACAATTCCAACAAACTAGCACACTTGGGGGTCTAAAGTGATTAATTCAAGAGCTACCGGTACTTAAACGATTGTAAGTTAAAAAATTCATAATTGAATCCCTTGTAATTTTCGGCAATCTTACATTCGTACGTAATGATTAAGACAAACCAATATTATAATTTTTAATAAAAATTCAAATTAACTGTCACAAAAAAAACTTACAATATTAAAGGAGATGTTCAAATTGATGCCCATCTTCGTAAATGCATTTCTCAAATCTTGATAATAGATTTCGGTTACATGCTGCCTAATAATTTCCGGTGTCACAGTTCTACAAGCATCGCGTATTTTTCTTTTCAAATCGTCTAAATCTCTAGACGGAGTTTCATATACGATATCTTTAAGATATCCCCAAAGGAAGAAATCTAACGGTGTCAGGTCTGGCGACCTTGGAGGCCAGTAAATAGTACCGTTGCGTCCAATCCAGCGTTCTGGAAATATCATGTCCAGATAATTTCTCACTCTACCATCAAAATGTGGAGGTGCACCATCTGTCTTAATCGTAGTGGTACAATCGTTTAAGTACCGGTAGCTCTTGAATTAATCACTTTAGACCCCCCAAGTGTGCTAGTTTGTTGGAATTGTTTTATCGGGAGGAATACAGAAAGGCACAAATATACAGGTTGTCCCTTTAATAATTTTGAATGCGACGTCACGTGACCAAAAACAAATACCTCATTGGGTAACACAATAACAAGAAAAGATGCAACATTTGCTCTAATTTACACCCCCAAAATTATAATTCTCTACTAATGCTCAATTCTGATATATTACTTGTCTTAATCGTCGTGGGACACCCTATATACTGTCACCGAAAGTAATTGCAAACATATTCAAAACATTCAAGATGTCTTAATGAAATTCGACCCTGTGAAAGGCGACATTAAAATTAGTTTTGGATATAAAAAATCGAAGAATTTGGAGAGTTACACGAGTGGGATGAAGTTCCTATTAAACATTATGTTTTAGCCAAGTTGGAAGGAGTAGCAAAATCGAGGAGAGACAGCCTTCCGTGTGAAAATGGAACATGGATTGAATGAAAAGATCTTTTAGAAGAAACTTTTACAGTTGAATCTAATGCTGTTGATCTACAACTAGAAGCTCAGAGTTACAAGTGGAAGTAAAATCAAGATATTGTTGAGTATTATTTCGAGAAGATGTTCAGGTGCATGAAATGCAGAGTGTCCACTATAGAAACAATAGAAAGGATTGTCCATGGTTTGAACGATTCTAGATTTAGAGACTACTTAGGACCATTGAGCAGGTATACTAGGGTTAATCAGCTGTTACCTGATTTAAAAGTAGGTGCGACTTATATAAAACGAAACAATATGAGTAAAACTATTTTTCCTAAGAGCGTAACTAATAGTTTTTCTAAAAATGAAAATGTGTCAAATTAGGCTAAAATGATAACATGTTTTAATGTTCTCAAACAGGACATTATGGAAAACTATTTAGAATCATAACTGGTAGATGAGGCTTTTATAGCGAATGATTGAGAATTTTTGTAAAAGTTACAATATTATGTATGTTAAGATATCGGCAGGTAATCCACGAGCCAATAACTTGAGAGATTAAATAAAATTATACTAACTTGTTTAACAACTAGTATTGATGGTAAAACTATAATAAAACAGATTGGGACCAAAAGTTATTAGACATTCAATGGAATTTAAATACAAGTGTTCATAAAGTTACAAAATGTACCCATTTGAATTAGTTTTTTCTTATAAAGGGAGTTCAAAGGATAATTCATTAACAATAGAAATTAAAAAGCTTAACGGAGAGATTAATAAAGAAACAGATTTAAATGATGAAGTTGTTGATAGACTAGAAACAAATCGAGAGAAACTTTCTAAATATTATAACAAAAATAAACTAGAAGCTTTAAAATTCGAAGTAGGTGATCTTGTGATGTGTATCTACTTTTGTATGCAAACATCCCAAAAGTGAAGAAATGTTACGAAAATGGTTACTTCCAACATACTTACCGGAAATTCGAAAACTTCTGGTGAAGTTTGTTGTTGAATGGTTCTGGAGACGGCTCTTTAGAAACCTGCTCCATATTCTAATGCCCAAATATCCCTATTCACGTAATATGAGAGAAAAAATAACTTATCGAAAAGAACATCTGTCTGACCAATATTACCTAGAGAAAAATCCCCAACACTGACCAATAATTGATCTTGTCAATAAGTGATAAATCATCATAAAATTTGGTCTCGCTAGCCTCCTAAAAAGAATTGAAAGTTTATGTATGCTACTGGCTATTGGATATTACGTACATTTCACCTTTTTACCTTTTTTTGGTTACTTCCAACTCATAGAGACATCGATTAACCAAAAAACACTACTTTTTAAGCCATATACAATAGTTGGAATCTGCAAACATTTTATAGGTTGGTCAGGATTAAAACGTCAAAATATTCTGAAAAGGCCTGTGGAACGGATCTGTTAATATAATTCTATACATTGACATAATATCACATAGCAATATACAGTTTGGTCTAAATAAAAGGAATCAATTCTTTATTTCATAAATCTGCGATTTTAGGGGAAAATCCTGAAACCCGTTGATTATTATTTTTAAATGCGCGATTCGTCAGATCTCCTATTTACATTTGACGTCATCTCTGTGAGCGTTATGGACGTCATCAATACATTTTTTTATATCTTGCAATACATCAATTGAAAGGTCTTTTAAATATCTATTCACCCAAATCAATCAATTACTGCCAAAAGTAGTATGAATGACATTCGAACAAATTTCTTAATTTATTGAGTATTGTTATGATGTATTTATTGTTACCCAAAAATAAATTAAGTAAAGCCTATCATTGACAATGAAAATATGTCTAAAAAAACTAGTTACCTTATTAAAATTCCTTTATTTGGTTGTGGACATAAAACACGTACGCAGAAAGAATTACGTACGTTATTCAATAATAAATATACCAACCGAGAACCAATTACACAGGCCATAGTAAGCAAAATTGAGAGAAAATTTAGAGAAACAGGTCATGTAAAAGATGTCCCTAAAGGAACAATCTCAAAACAAGAAACTAGAAGTTCTGCTAGCCTTTGAAGATAATCCTCATACCAGTTAACGGCAAGTAGCATTAGACAATGAAGTTGGCCATCAAACAGTTCGTAGAACGCTAAGAAAGGAGAAGTGACATCCCTATAAAGTAAATTTAGTGCAGGAACTTATGGAAGAAGATTTTGAAAGACGAGTTGAATTTTGTGAAATTCTAATGGAAAAAAATAACAACCGATGTTTTAAAAAAACTCAATATCCGAAGAAAGTGAATGTTTGGCCGGGACCATACTTTTTTGAAGAAACCTTAACGAGTCCTCAATATTTACGATTTATGCAGAATGATTTGTGGCTGCTGCAGCAAGATGGTGAGCCACCGCACTATGCCGTCTTGGTGGCAAACTACTTGGACAACGTTTTCTCAAATCGGTGGATAGGTCGAAGAGGAGCAATTGAGTGGCCACCGAGGTTACCTGATTTAACTCCTCTCAACTTCTTTTTTGGGGATCCTTGAAAAGTGTACATAAATAGACCACAAACTAGTAATGAACTCAAAGAATGGATACGCATTGGGATTGCAAAAATACCTTTCGCATGGTATTTTAGTTGACGGTAAACAATTTGAGTTATTGTAACATTAAAAATTTAAAAAATCATTTTTTGACAACATAAAAAAATTAAATACTTATTGATATTGATGACGTGGTTTGTCATGAAGTACCCCGGCCACTATCTAAATTATAAGCATTAATATCCAAAACATTAGCATGACTTTAGGCAGTAATTCATTTATAAAGTTATTCTTTTGTTCGAAAGGAACAGGATTTTGCTTAAACCGTTTTTCTAAATTTATGAATATTTTTAAAGCTATAGATAAGAAGTGCCTAAATTTATTTATTTTTGAATTGAAGTTTAATTTGCCATTTACTATCTACTTTTCTAACTGAATTTAGAAAATTGCTTTCCACTTTTGTAACAAATGAGAGCAAAATTAAAGAAAAGAAAGCGAAGATACAGAAGGAAAGAATACCAATGTTCATAATATCAGATGGAGAAAAATGGTATTGTAATGAGTAAGAAAGACAAGAAAGAGAAGAAGAAAAAAAAGAAAGAAAAGAACAAGAAAGAAAACAAAGTAAAACCATCGATGCCAAAGGAAGAAGAGAATCTGGGAAAATTGAACGTAAAACTAAGGAGCGCAGAGCTAGCAGAAGGTCATGGAGGTGAAAGACAGCAGTACAGAGGAAGGTGACTGGTGTAAACCAGGTCCAAGCAAGATCGCGAAGAAACCAAAAATTAAAAAACTATTCGAAGTTGACATTAATAAAAAATATGAATCGTTGGAGAAATTCGACGAAATGGCTGGAGAACTGGCGGAAAAAATCCAAGAGAAGAAAAAGAAGAAGAAAATAAGGACACCACCAGTAGTCGTGAAAATGCACGTTAAAGATCACAGAGAATTCATCAGTCAGTGAGAGAAACCATTAAAAATAATGTTTACTGTTCAATTCAACAGAAATATTCACAAATAATAGTGATATTAATCTAATGAAACAACTCAGGGGGGAAGAAATTAATTATGACATTGAACAAACGGCGAGAATTAAAATCGAAAAAGTATACCATTAAAAGCTAACGATGACAAAATTAAAAGTAGAAGTTATCTAATCACTGTAAAAAAAGAAATTGATTTAAATATACTTTATAAAATAACAGGAATGATGAATGTTAGATTAAAATGGAAACAATATTCCAGAAAAGACAAATTAACACGATGTTACAAACACCAAAAGTACGGCCATTCCCAACTAAACTGTAATATGAAACTTAAACGTGTGAAATGTGTGAAAGAACACACCACAAAAAAATGCACCTTAATAAAAACAGAAACTAATCTAGCAAAATTCACAAACTGTGGAGGGCAGCACACTGCAAACTATAAGCAGTGTCCTCTATACATTAAATATTTAGAACAGTTTGAATAAAATAAATTGAAGTACAAAAGAAACCAGAAATAGCGTAGGAAAATTATTATATTAATACTTTAGTAAACACAAAAAAATAATAAAATGAATGACACAACGGAATCGAAAAATATTTTGGCAGAAATAAACAAAATTGTTATCTTACTAAAATGAAAATATACTTCAAAACATGAAAAATGATCTATTAAAAGCAAAAACCTTCACGAAGCGACGGCGGTGGTTTTAAAGTACGAAGAGCTCTACAATGAGACTTAAATTCGTTAAAAATTAAAATTAAAATTTGCCATTAAAAATAACTTGATTCGATTGAAACATCGAACAGATTTGGATTCTTTTTGTTAGTTCTGTTTGGTAATAAATTACAAAGACCGACATAAGTCGGAAAAAATGCGGGTGACAAAATAATTGTTTCATAATTAATACTTTTTCAAGTAAAATAGGCTGGTATTTTTGGAACAGTCAAAACAATAATATAAATAAGAACAAAATTCAAGAAAGTATTAAAGTAATATTATTATTATTTGAGCATTAAGCAAAATATCTGTTATTTGTTGGAATCTTGTAGCATTGAACTAATATTATCTATCATGCACAAATTGGTGTTTTATTTATAGTTATTTATGAATGATACCTGATCGATATTTACAAAAATTTTAATATGATTTTTATCTAAAATTTAGTTTAAATTGCAATTTTGTTGAGGTAATTCTAACTATGAAGCCACTCTGTTGGTTATAAAACTAACCTAGAATAACCTAGAAGTACAGTCCAATAGACAATAGACAGTAGTGAACTCACTAAAGTGGTTTTGAATTCTAACTTTAATTGTAGGAAGTAAAACCTTCTGTGAAATTTTATCATTCTTGTTGAAGAGTTGAACAACGCTAGGTTGAATCTCTGGTGGGTTAATTCCTGAATTTTTCACCTGAACCGACTCATCTGGAACTTGCCTTTACTCCAAATGGAATTGTGGTTCTTCTGGTAAACATGGCATCTGAACTTAAACCTACAATTTCCAGAATAATTATTTAAGTTTACAAAGTTTACAAATCTCTTTTTGTTTATAAACGAAATTCCTTTATCTATAGAAAGCCCTTTGAATGAATCACAATTATATCAAATTTAGAACAAAAGATTATCATTTTTAGAATTTGTGGACAAATGAATGTGTGTTTTGAAAATATTTATACCTTCTGAGATTTTCGGAAAAAAAATTATTCTTCGTAATAAAACTCTAAAAATTCTTCTAGTGAGAGAATTTTGGGCTTGTCTCGATGCAATTGAAAAAGTAATTTTTTATTAAAAATTTGGATATATATAGTGTTCCGACAATATAGTGTCCCAGCCATCTAGAGGCTGGACTAATATTTTTAAAGCTCCGGTGTTTTATAAGCGAAACAATTTCTTTTGAAATAGTAGACCTTGTCTTGTCAATTTTTGGAAAGTTCATCAAAGAATCTCTGAGATTTTATTAGTGAGGTATTATTTTTTGTAGACCTTCCTTAAAATATTTAATGCTTCCTCTTAAAAGTCATTGATTAAAAATAAATTTATTGCTTCGCCTCGAAGGTTACCTTTTAAATGATAAAGTTTTTAACATTTGTTTAATATGGAATTACTATCAATAATGGCTTGAAATAAATTAAATTAATTTATATTTGAACCATCAAATATGGGAATTTTTATACCAGGCAAGGGTACATTACAAAACTCTATATTATTATTATTATTATTAATAACAATTTTAATAGTTACCGTGTCTTTGCTGGATTTACAAATTAAACTATTTTTGCTAATAAATCATCGTAAGTACCTAAAATTTCCTGATGTACAGAATCAGATAAAGCTTATTCTCTTTATTTAAACAAGTTATTTGAGTGTCTCTATTTTGAATATCGCCTAAATGTAATTTTCTTGCAAGCAATGTCTCCTGCTAATCAAGGGATTTTTCGTCATATTCATGAGCGATGATATATTAAGCAATAAGTTTTTCAATTCTGATTTTTAAAATCGTATATTCTTCATAACTACTTTTGCAAGTACTATCTGTTTTTGAAGCCATAACTTAAATACTTGCCCTGTTTTTATTATGACATTAAGATAAAAATTTGACAGCTTACGTTTGACAGTGCTGACCTGATTACGACTTTACCATATAACAGGAATACAACGCTTCATTAACCAGTAAACAGATGTGGAGATCAGTTTTTTCTTTGTCCCTCTTTTTCTTCTATTTTCTTTTCTGAAATTCCAAATTTCTTAAACCGCGCTGGTCGATAGAAGCCTGCCTACCAATATCCTGACTCTTAGGGACCAAATTTTAAGTTGATCTCATTTTCAATATAAACGACTTCAGAGGACCTTTAACTGGATGCACTATTGATGCGGTGAGAACTAAATATTAAAACTCTATGTTATGGTATACAAAATATATTTTTATAATACTTCAGAACATTTACAATGTCTACTCGAAACATCTTTTTTTTAAACATAAACATATCAATTTCTAGACAACGGCTTCATTGCCTACTTAAATCATATCTAACCGTTGAAACCTTTCAGTAAGTAATGTCTAAAGGCCTCTAGTGTACTAGGCCACTTGGTGGGCGCAACTCGTGACATAACTGGTGGAGGTACTAAAGCACTAAGCCACTGGTGGTACCAGGCTGAAAAAGAAACATGATTATTATTATTATATTTCTTATTTATTCAGAGTAAAAATGGCATCGAAAGAAGATTTGTTTCTCCTTGCTCTTTTATTAAAAAAGAGGAGGAAAAGTTGTCAGAAAATGCACATACATTCAATGTTTGACTCAAGATAAGAAAAAGGAAATTTTGAGGTTATGTGAAAAATGTGTAAGTTGTAGATCTTTTTATTATCTATAACTTTGCCATTTAACTTTTTTCCATAGGACTTTTAGTTTTGCCGGAAATCGAGATAAACAGTTTTCTACCCTTAAAAACTCACCCCCTTCCTCTTCCCAACCTAAGATCGCCCGTAAATTATTTTTCCTTTCATTATAATTATATTCTCTTCCTTTTCCAATGGGTTTCATCCTACTATTATTTTATTTCGTTTAAAAAATTATCGACCCTGGTCTACTAATATAAAATATGTAGAAGTATCTAAAAATATGAAATTGATTTCCTATGTTCAAAGCGTCTTGCAGAACTATTAAATTTTAATATATCTACTGTCTCTAGTATTTCAGTGGCAGTTAAGAATAATGAAACATTAAAGTCACCACCTAAAAAGCGTTCATATAGAAAGAAAGTTACTAATACTGAAACCTTAAATAACTGTTCCATTCTAAAATTTATTTACAACATATGCGAAAGAAGTATGTATGTAATATTATAAATTTATTCAGTAGATATCAGATTTTAGTGAATTTGACTTTTGAATATAATTCATTTGTAGAACATATAACTTTGGTTGACCAATTCGCTTACAGACCAATTACCGCTTTTTAAAGTAAAATATGACGATTCGAACGCCGCTTAATTTACGGTAAATTACAAAAAAGTATAACTGAAATAAGAATACTCATGCAAATTGTAACTAAAAAGATTGTGTCCTTTTGTTAGGAGACTTGAGATATTTACAAGACTTTACCTTTCTTTTTATTTACCAACGCGCGCACTGCCATTTATTTTGGTGCACAATAAGTACAATTAGATTGAGATCCATTATACGAAAATTTTGATTCAGTATGCTAGAAATATCTTCAAGATCAGGTAAATCACAGCTATTGCCCGCAACAAATTGAGAATTGTTTTTACGTAATTTGTTAAATTATATTCATCTTGCTAAACGGGAAAATTTCAATTTACCTAGCAATTTTTCTGGAGATATTGATGATTGATTATAATAATAATAATAATAATAATAATAACAAGGGTTGCCTTTTTCTATTCTTATGTTTTTAATGTTCTGTATTTTCTATAATTATGATTTTCTATCTGTTCCGATAACTACCAGATGATTTTGTTTTTTAATTTGTTCATTTCTTGTTTCTTTTTATTTTATTTATTTCTCCCGCTATGTTTACGGCATTAGTCGGGTTTTCCTATAAGTGTTTAGATGTTACTGATTATGATCAGTTTTCCTTATTTTCTTTATGTTTTTATTTTATATATATATTTCTAATTTTTATTATAAATTTCTTCATATTTTAACAATATTTGCATTTGCTCAACGAAGCTATTTGTGTTTTTGAGTTCATCTCTCATTAATTTTAGCATTTTATCTAAGTTTATAATTTGGTTAATTTCATTCATTGTTTCATATATTTCGTTTATGGTTTCTTGTTTATTATTGCTATTTGGAGTTTGGTTAATTTCTGGTATCTGATTCTTGGTTATTTGACTATAGGATACGTTATTTTTTGTTAGTTTACTTTCAAAAGCCTTTGGGATGTTTTCAGTACGTTTTTTATTTCTGTTATTTTCTATTCTATCGGTATATTTGATGTATTCGACGCAAGTCTTACTATTTGCTGTGTGGTCGCCCCCACAGTTGCAACATTTGGTTTTACTAGTGTTTGTTTTTATCATTTTACATTCTCTTGTTTCATGTTCTTCGCCGCATTTTACACATTTTGGTCTCATATTACAATTGTGTTGGGAATGGCCGAACTGTTGACATTTATAGCACTGCGTAACTTTATTTTTTCTTATATACGGTTCCCATTTAATTTTGATATGTTCTAGTTCCCTTACTTTATATAGATTTTTTATATCAATTGTCTTGTTTACAGTAATCAAATAACTATAGCTTTCGCTTATATCATTTTTACCCTTCATTGGTACAATGCTGTTTATCTTCATATTTGCGCTATTTTCTAGTTGCTTTTTAGTGTTTTCTAAGTCGATGTTGGGTATAGCTTTTAAAACAGTTCTTTTCAGTCTGTCAGATTTGTCTGTATATGTATTATAATTGATATTTTTATTTTTTAAATGATTCATAAGCATTTCTCTTAAATATTTGTTTTCAGTGAAAATTTTTACCTTGTTTCTATTGAATTGGATGTTGAATTTGTTAGATTTTAATGTGTTTCTTACCTCGTTAATAAATTGTTGGTGATTCTTAGGTTGTCCATCCACGACCACTGGTGGTGTTTTTGGTTTTGCCGTTTTCTCCTCCTTTTTTGCTGAATCCAATTCGCTTAGCGATTCGAAACGATTTTGTACCTTGACTCGCTCATTGACTATCTTTTCCTTGGGTTTCCTGGTTTTCTTTGTACTTTTCCATTCCTCCTCAGGTTTTCCTTCATCACTTGGTTCTTCCATAATTACATCCTCCGCCCATTTCCTGTGTTTTCCTTGTGCTAATTCTTTTGCAACTTCTCTCATTAACAACTCATCTTCCATTTCATCCTCAACTAATTCCTTTATCTGTAACGAATCTGGGTACTCACCATATTGTTCAACATGTTCGTAGAATTTCCTATCAAATGCTTCCTTGAAGATTAGGTCCTTCATCTTTTTTCTTAAATTAGGTCTCGATCCAAGTTGTGCTTCTAAATACTTATTTTTACACATTTGAGATCCTCCCGCTATCTGTTTTTCGTCCATTTCTTCTTTATTTTTCCTAATTTTACTCGCTCTCTGCTTTCTTTATTTTACCTTTTCTCTTGCCCTTAGGCCCTCCAACTGGCTCCATTTTCATGATGATTGATTGATAATCTACTTCCTTCAAATACTGTTACAATACTACTCTTAGACAGATGCCAAGAGAGAATTTTCTATAACAGCCGTAGCTAGGCTCAATTCACTTCTATGATTGGCTACTGCTTTGGAGAGTGGTGTGGATTAAGCAATAGAATAAAATAAAATGAAACTAATGACTGCTTTTTATTGGGTAGATATGGAATCT
The DNA here is from genome assembly GCA_951812935.1 of Hermaeophaga mercurialis. Classification (NCBI taxonomy): domain Eukaryota; kingdom Metazoa; phylum Arthropoda; class Insecta; order Coleoptera; family Chrysomelidae; genus Hermaeophaga; species Hermaeophaga mercurialis. Next base: position 19,330,188 of record OX638359.1, on the reverse strand, counting down.
TAGTGCCCGGTATGAAATGACAAGTGCTGATAAGTTACCCCAATAGTACTATGAGATTCACAGATAAATTATTAATATTATATATTATTGAATATTTCAAATATTATGAGGATTTTCTCTAATTTAATTACTTTACTAATAGAAATATGTTTCTTAATGCAGATGCAGGATAGACTGATGGTTTCCAAGATGGAGTATTAAAAAGATACGTTCTTACTTGTGGTAGCAGTGCTCCAGGTAAGGTTTAGAACCTCGGGAAGGTAGGTAGTCGCAAAGAGGATACCCAACAGAGTACAAAGCTGTTCAGGCATCAGCAGATATTCCACAGCTCGTTCTACGGCTAAAGTAGATGGTCGATATCTAGAGTTTAGATAGAAACACTAGGACCAACCTGCTCACAACTTACTACGTATTACGGTCAGAGAGGGAAGTGGCCTAAGACAGAAGGTATATTATCCCCAGATGGGTAGATCGACTCAATCAAGTTTATACTTATTCTGTCGATGGTAGTATGAATATCTCGAATTTCCAGGCTTCTCCGGATAAATCCCGAAACAGACTTCATGGCCAATTTGGCCAAGAAAAAAAAAAACAAGAAGGAGGAAAAGAGTGAGAAAACCACAATTCCTGACTGGTGACGTTTAGCGACTACCTTCCACTCTACCTAAGTAGGCATGCTAATCAAATAATAAAACCTAATGCCCTAGTAACAGGTTCGAAGAGCGTTCAAGACGAATAGAAAAAAAGAAGCTTAGTTCAAGGTTAATAACCTGCAGAAGTCAATATTATAAACAACTAGTCAGGTCATTTTTCAATAGTAAAGATTAAATTTTAAACTTGTGTCTTTCTCAAGTGAGTAACTACTGTTATGATTTTCGTAAAGTGAGTAATGATCTTATTATTATAAAAAAATATAAATAATATTATTCAAACCTGTCTACACCCACGGAAAAATGAAACTATCTAAGCTAGGGAGAATCAATCCTCCTCTGCCAATCCAATTTTAGGGTATGCTCTAGTTAAATACTGTTTTTCCTCGATAGCATAATGAGGAAGAGCTCTATTGCGCTGCAGTTACATTGTTCGCCGATTTGATTGTATATAGGTAGTGTCATTTAGTCTCGGTGGCATCTCAAAAGGACCAATCAATATGTCATTAAGTATTCCAGCCCAAATGCTTACCGTAACCTGTTATTGAAAGCAATGATTGCTAATTATTCTAGAGTTTACATAAGCTCAATGGTGTAAATTGTATTAAAATTTCCCGTTCGTTGAAAACTTGATTCGTCGCTCCATAAAACTATTTGCTAATTGTGGATTTTTCCTATTTCGACGTAACATTTCCTTAAAAAACTACATTAAATGTGGGGCAATATAAAAAATAAATTTATTTGCATATTTTCCCCTAGATTACTATAGTAGTCATTGAATTTAGCTACATTTTATAACAACTCAAGTTTCGTTTGTTCTTTTACAATGGCAAATTATTATTTTCAACATCAAGAGAATTTTAATATTCCGAAATCCATATTGCGTGATTATTTAAGGCGAAGAGATTTTGACCATCAAGTCCCGACTCTTCTTGATCACATGGGAAGGCTTAACAACAAGAACAGGAGTTAGCAGATCACGTGGTAAGTGGTAAGATTGGGAAAGTGGTTCTATGGAGTAACGCCGAGGGAGATAAGGTGAACAGCTTTTGATTTCGCAGAAGCTACAAACTATGAAGCACTTACTTACTTGTACATATTATGTTATAACACTTTCATTGTAATTTTAGACCTGAAGATGGTTTATAAGCTGGAATTAGTCGTCACTAAATATATTTAACCTTGTGAAATTAAAAACAATTTTGTGGTAAAGATATTAAAGTTTTAATTGTTTCTAATCCTTAAATCCACATTTGAGAAAATGGATAATCTTTATCTACCAAATAAAAAATTGTATTTTTAAATTTTTTTAATGACCAAGTATGTCGTAGAAAAATGAAATGTTAATGTTGGTAGGTAAATTAAAATTACAGATTGAGGTTAAAAAGATAAAATGTACTTATCTTAAAATTTTCAAGATCAATATTTCATTTTTTTACGGCTAATTTGTTAATTTAAAAAAAATAAAAATCAATTATTTGAATTGAAATACCTCATAAGCGCTAAATACACTATTTTCAATTAAAAAAAAATCAACCGTCAAAATCTTAAAAATGCATTACAATAAATCTTTCCCTTTGAAGCCATTCTCAAATTTTCTCTACATTTCACGGTGTATCAAGGGGTACCTGATTTGAAAGGTCTTTTAAATATTTTTTCAATCATATTTATGTCTTAAAGAAAATATGTAGTAGTAGCATAAAGGCCGTTTAAAATAAACTATCTAAATTTTTCGTAGGTAACTTCTTTCAAAAATAGAATGATGAATTGGCATAATTATCATTATCGGGATGATTCAAATCCACATAATTTTCTTTGATCTCATTCCCAGTTTCTGGAAAAGATAAATGTATAGTATGAAATTTTAGGAAATGCTATTAGTGGTCCAATTTTCATTGACGCAAATATGACAAGTGAAAAATATCTCAATCTCCTAGCAAATGTCATTGAACCTCTTATTGGGAAATCAATTAATTGATGAAAATAACTTGTATTTTCCAAACATTGCGCTCCGACACATTATTATCTCCCTGTGAAAGAATGGTTAAACGAAAGTTATCCAAGGAAGCGGATTGGACAAAGAGGTGCTTTAGCAAGACTACCTCAATCTCCAGATTCAACTCCCGTGGACTTTTTTCTGTGAGCATATTTGAAGTCTGGTGTCGATAATTTAAGACAAAGTATTGTCCAACTTGTAGGGATATAAGATCTGAAAGATTCCTAAAGTTCGACAGGAATTTTAAAATACATTTTGTTATTGCATGGAAATTAATGGGGGTCATTTTGAACATGTAATTAAATAACGGTGAATTTTGGATGCGTTTTCATTGTTATAATGTGATTTACATTTACAATCTCACCTGACATGATGAGTAGAGTACGAAAAGTTTAGGTATTTTATTTTAAACGGAATTTATGCTAAAAAGATTTTGTTGAAGAAAAAAATATATAGTTGAATTGAGTTTTACACAACCTTTCAAATAAGGTATCCTTTGATATTCCATGTTATTTAGAGAAAATCTGGAGATGGTTACATAGGGGAGGGTGTTGATGTGATATTCGCGTCACTGTTGGTGTCAAAAAGTGTCCACCACAATTTAAAAATTCAAGTGTCAGCCTTTTTTTATTGTAATGCTTTTTTATGATATCTCAATATCTCCCTGATGAGAATGGTTTTTAAATGAACAATTTTGAAGAAAAATCCTGAGCCAAGTCCGTTTTGATTTTAATTTAATGTATTTTTACATAACAATGAAATATACAGGGTAAACCATTTTCGAGTAACCTTGTCTTCGAAAATTTTTTTAAATAGAACACCCAATATATTTTATTGTTCTACAGGGTACTTTTAAAAATATGACCACTTCTACGTGAAAATCTAAACGAAATCGTAAACCTGTATTCCTTAAAATCAACAACTGAAGGTAAGGGCCAACATCATCATGTGACTTTTTACCACTAAAACTTGCCGAACGCTGTTGTGTGGATTTTCTTCCAAAGCCAAAAAAAACTATTAATTTAGTATAGTTTTATAGATAAACGCATTTTTAAAGTGTCCATAAGCAAATTTAGAATAACTAACCTAGACTTCACAAGTGTCACTGTCATTAGTGAGTATTAGAGAGTAGCCTAATGAGTCATCACAACTTTTTACATCTGACAAGTTTTTACAAAAATTATAACCAAAGTTATGCCGGTATTAATTTCAAAATTAACCTACCTTCAATCACAAAAAGCAAGACAGTTCGAACACTTATTGTAATTTATTAAGTGGCAATTTATTGTTACTGTTTTATCAATTTGTTGTTTTAATTTAATTAAAGGGCTTCAAAAATACAGATTTTAAAATTATTTATTGTATCTTCAAAACTCTTAATTACAGTACACAACTAATATATATTTTTGGAATCGTCTCGAAATTTACAATCTAAAAAAAAATATATTGGGTGTGCTATTTAAAAAAATTGTCGAAGACAAGGTTACTCGCAAATGGTTTACCCTGTATATTTCATTGTTATGTAAAAATACATTAAATTAAAATCAAAAACCGACTTGTCTCAGGATTTTTCCCCAAAATTACTTGTTTAGCTTAAAATGAATTTATTCCATACTTTATGTATATCGATTTTGACATAAAAGGGGTCATAAATTTTAAAACACACAAATGTAAACCCTATATTGGATGACTTGAAAAAGTAAGCAGAATTCATATATGCTATAATAAATATAACTTTCGACTGATACTGCGTTCCTGAACACCTTCTACATTTGTGACTAATTTTAAAACATGAATCTTTTTTGTTTTTGTAAACACCTTTTTGTGATAAGCTAATAGCGGACACACTAAGCGTTACTCAGTAAATAATTTTTTTATAGAGAATGAATGACCTACCTTATTACCTCACTTTGTTTGATTCGTAACTTATCGGGCATCCTGTATACTAAAAATAAAATTTTCTAAAATAGACTTCTAGAAGTTAATCCCAGTAACAGAGCTTTTGCGGAGAAGGTATGGCTAGTAATTTTATTACTACTTGTCAAGGGTGTACCCGAGTCCTTGTCAACTATCATCAACTCATAAACTAAGACAATTTAAATTATTATGAATATCAATATTACACCTCGTTTGAAAGGTATTTTAATTCTATGAGAACTTGGGGTCTTCAAAGTGGCATAAAGAAAACGATATATCGGTAAAATTGTAGCTAGCTTGTTTTATAATAGCTTGCAACTTTCACACCTCGATATGCTCTCTGATGGTAGACCATCTCATTATTTATACAGCGATCACAGAGCATAACCAAGTTGGCCACTCTGGATTTGGCTTGCTGAAACATTAAAATTAGAGTTCGTCCGTATTACGCGTATAACGGTCGGTTTAATCCAGGCCAGTTAATTTGACGTATATTATTCAAATGGAACATGCGGTGTCACAAATTACATTTTTTGCAGAAAATTTGCATGTCAGTACGCCCGCGTTAGAATTACCTTGTCTATGATATACACCATAAAGTTGCGTTCATTTGGAGAAGACAGTTGAATATTTATTGGAAAAAAGTATGAAAAGTGTTTAGCATGCCTAATGCACAAATATTTTACTATTCATATAGTTACTGCTTACAATATGTATGTACACTCGTAAACAAAAATAAAAAAAATGTTTTTTACTTACATATGTAAGTGAAAGTCAGCTGTAGGTTTTAATTGAGCATAATGATATTTTTTAGAAATAGTAGTCCTGGAGACTGATACTTTCATTTTTTTAAGAAATTCGAAAGAAAGTTTAAAATAGAAGTTATAGATACACTCAAGCTTCACGTTTTAAAATTAATTCGTAGTATACAGTTTGTTCCATAAGGTCGCAACATTTCAAAGTTATGTTCTTTTAACAGAATACCTTCTATATTATCTTGAATTTTAATTTCCTTATACTGATATATTGTACTACTTGTTCTACAGGGTACTATTAAAAATATGAGCACTTCTACGTGAAAATCTAAACGAAATCGTCAACCTGTATTCCTTAAAATCAACAACTGAAGGTGAGGGCCAACATCATCATTTTTACGACTAAAAACATTTGCCGCCTTATACACAATATAGTCAATGTAGACCTACAAATATTCTAATTATAAAAACGTCTCCATTCTTCCGATTTGATTTCATGAAACAAAGAGAGAAACGAATACGATTTCAACAAAATTGCTTTCGCAAGCCGGCTTTTTCACTAGAATATTACACAGACCCGGTTCTAATAGTTTCTAATAATTTATTTTTTTGGCTCCCATACAAATGGATGTAGTACAAAATATGTTTCTGTTGGGTTAAATTTATGGAGAAGTGGCAAACCGAAAATTAACAACTTTAAATTGGCATTAGACATAACCAAATTAGCAATAAAAATTTGAAACGGCGTTAATTAAAACTACTTTTTAGCAACTATTACATAAAAAGCACATACCTAGTATTAATGACATATCGCGCTCTTTTCCGAGAACTCACTTGTTTATACCATAAAGGTCTTTTGTGGATTTTATGATTCTAGGTGCAAGCATGCTTCAGGATTACTTAAGTCTGACTCAAGTCATTTACAAGTTCCGCAAATGGTACAATACAAATAGTAATTTATATTTTACCGAAAACCTGTACTAGGCTGCAGTCAACGTCAGACGGATAGCATAATCTGCCAAAATTGAGTGAACACTGTTGCCAGATTATAGATTTGTATATTTCTAGTGTATAGGCTTATTGTAGTGACTAATTTTATCCAATAATTGAAATTTCGTTTTACTCCTAAGAGGTTTAAATTAAAACTTTAAATTTAAAAAATATTTAAAAAAAGAATACGTCCCACCTTTTGTGTACGAATCTGTATCTCTCAGTTTTTGAATCATCTCATTATCTTAATCCGTTTTTGAAATATTTTAAATTTACAGTTTCGACTCTCGGGGCCATAATAAGTTCGTAGTAGTTTAGTTTTGTGGTAACTCATCACGTGTTTCATAGCTTTCATTTTTTATACACGGTGACCCAAAACTCATGCTCATAATTATCTCACCTGTATTAATTACCCTGTGTTTAATAAAATTAAATGCATTCAAACACGAAAAACAGGAAGTTCTGTGAAAATTTAACCGAGAAAATTAAGTACACAGACAATACGTGTGTTTAGTTGGTGCTACGATTAAAGATTATGTAAAAATACATAGAATCGAGTTATATGTATATGAAATAATAAAAGGAGTCTAATGATAACGTCCATTAGAAAACGTTGCCGGACTGAGAAAACATCACAGAACAATTAAAGGGATTCGCATATTTTAGTTTCTTTTATATCAGTCTGTTATCGAATTGAGAGCAAATGGATATAATCATTACACTGTTACACTCTTGACAATTAACAATTGACGTTTACTGTTTTTAGGTTTAATTTTAATTTTAAAAATGGATTTGGTACATGTAGAGAGTCTTTTCTTAATAACATTTAACGCCTTTGTCTCGACCAGGAGAATCAACAATCATAGAAAGAGGAGAATAAGAAATTTAAATATAATTAATGAATTTAAAGATTGTAATGATGAAGAACTACAAAAATTACCTTAGAATGAACCAGCCTACTTTCAATTTGTTACTTACTAAAATTAAACATAGGATACAGAAAGGGGATACTTTTTTAAGAAAATGTATTACGTCAAAAGAAAAATTAAACATTGAGATCGATACTTTGCAACTGTGAAAAGTTTTTAGTCTCTAGAGTACAATTTCAGAATTTCTAATAGTGTAATTGCACACTTTATTCCAGTTGTCTTCTAGGAAGCTAGTTATTTTTATTTTTTAGGAATGTTGCATTAAAAATACTTAAATTTATAAATTCAATGAATATTATAAATCTTTTAAATACAAGGGTTTTCGGGAATATATTCAAAAGATTTCAGAATAAAGTAACATATATTAATTTTCATTTTTAAAGGCATAATACTAAAAATATGAGTTGACGTTTCAAATGACATCCACAGATGAGTTAATGATTGTAATTTAAAATAAGGGCATAGTTCGTAGAGCCTGGATTACAGCTGAGGGGTTTTTTGTTCGGGTTTTTCCCTTCATAAACAAAGTTGTATTTCAGAATTGTTACCCAATAAATTCTAAGAATTGAGATTATGGTTAGTTTACAAAAGCCAAATTCATTAATAAACCGAAAGTTATAAAAAATACAAACAAAGTAAAGTTCAATTTAAAAATCTGAATGAATTCAGGAATCAGTTGAAATTTAGCCTCCGACTCGAAAGGTACTCTCTCGATAAAGTCTTCAGTCTTGTTAAATTTTGTAAGTTTTGATTTGCCAAATAAATTAGTCACAAAAAGTTCAGTTAGTTTCATTGTGATTGAGTGACCTATAAGTAAACCTATACACTGGGCGTCCCCCAGAATCGGAGCCCCAGGACTGAAGGCCAAAGGAGCTGTTAAGTGCCATTTTCCTCTATTACTATGGTATGGCTATCGACTAATTAATCCAACCTGTTACATTAACGACTCTACTGTAAGAACTCAGTTTTTGGTTCGCTCGGCAAACTTTACAATATCACGTGTAGTGGCGTGCATACGTTTAAAATAGAACCCACGTGCGTCGTATTACAGGTTTAACTATACAAGCAGGGAATAGAGCAAAAGGAGAAGAAATTAAAACAAGTGAAGAATTGATGACATTTTTTAATAGTGTTGAAAGAGTCTCCTGGCAAGAAGATATAATTTAAAAAATAAAATATTTTGTTTAAGATAATAAAACAAAGATTTACAAAATATCCAATTATTCATTTGACACTATTAAAAACACAAAATCAACATCTGTTTTTGTCTCTCACTTCTTTGTTTCTGCTTCTGCTTTTGTGCGGATATTTCTTACAGTTCTCTTTGTACTGGAAACTTAACTGGCTAAGATCAATAGATGCAATCGACATAATATGATGTGGTAGGTTTTCATGTACCTCATTATAAAATTTGGTTTTCTGTACTTCTTTCCCATCGGATATATGATTATGCTCTCCAATTCTTTTAATAATAGCATTATCAACCGTTGTTACTCGAGCGTTGCACTTTATTTGAAGTACTGATCACATTTCCGGAAGATTTTTTTATATCCGTTGTCATTGTAATACAAGTATCCTTCAAGTAATAACTTTTGCTTCCCTTTCTCATTACAAACCAATTCAATATCGTAGACAACTGCACCATTTATAAAAAAAAAAAAATAATATTCAAACTAAGCAAAATGTGTAATCCGAAAATGTCATTAAAGTGGCATCATTTTCACAACCACCATTTATATCCGGTTTAATTAATTATTTACCTAAATAGACAGACAACTATTTAAAACATAATTTTAAAAATATAACGTATAATAAATCACAAATACCACAAATAATTTTAGAAATATTATAAATAACAGTTTCAAATGTCATATAATTCTCTCTTACAAGCCATTTTGTATTCTAAGATATAAATAAAATATAGAAACTTTTATTTGTCGGCCAATTATCCTATCGGTGAACTGTTTGTCGAAGAATTTTCCTGTCGGTGAATTGTTTTCGGTGAATTTTCCTAGACCCATTGCAATTATTCATTAATGTCTTCAGTTCTTTTATAAAATAATCAGTTCTTTCTGCTACTTGTTGGTTCCTAGAAAAATCTAAATTTCTGTTAAATTTCATTATCTCTTGCTTTACACATCAAAGGATTTAATAACTTCTGCATAACTCATATTTTGTTCATTATTTAGTTTCAAGTATTGAACCTTCTTCTCCTGCTATATTTAAAAATATAACTATATTATGCTCATCACACTTACTTTCTAAAGCTGTCGCTTTTAGATAATTTTCGAAGTTTTGTTTAAAACATTTATAATTTCCGCTTTTATTTTGGTGGTTTCAAAATAGCCCATCATTTCTTTCTTACCACTTTACTTAGGTAAATACCCTTAATTTATTATTTTACTTGATATTTATTTTAAAGTGATACCCTGTTTTATATTTATATCTTTAAATAAATGCGCATTTTCTATTTAAAACTTATTTTAGCTATAACTCTTTAATAGAACTGCTGAAGGCAAGGTTCTAACAGTTTTCTATGAGCTATAACATTTTTATAGAACAATACAACACAGAAGACGTATAAAATCAAGATTTAATAGAATATAGAACATATTTATATCCAAATTTAGGGAAATTCCGACTGTTAAGTTTAAATATACTCAATATTTTTAAATCCAAAATATAAAGAGAGTCCAATTTTTTTTGCATCAATTTAAGTTAATTCCTACTTTGTAAATTTAAATTTAAAAAAAGTTTGCCTTTTAAGTTGATTTAAGGGTGTTAATTTTTAAATTTTAAATTAAATCTACTTTTCTGCAATTTAAATATTTTCTTTTAAATTTCAACAAGTTCCGCCTTTTTAAGTACTAGTTTAAAGTAATTTTCATTATTTAGGTTGAAATTTGAAGTAACTTACAATTCAATTCCTTTGTCCGAATTTAAAGAAATTCAAATTAAAAAAGTTTCACCTTTTTAAGTTATACATGGATTTAAAAAATTTCCCCCGTTTAAATTCAAATTTGTTTAAATCCGATTCGTTATAAATTATAAAAATTTCAATTTCTCAAATGTAAAGAAGTTCACTTTACAGTTTCATTTTAAGTATTTTTTATTTGAAATTTAAATAAATTTCTTCCTTTTAAATTCAATTTTTTTATCTCAATTTCCCTTTTTCAAATTCCAAATTTAAAAAAAACAATGTTTTTAAAGACAAATTTAAAAATAAATGGACGTTTAATTCGATTTAAAGAAGTATCATTTTTTTAACACCAAAGGAGAATGGGCGTTTTGGTACCCTCCACCAACAGTAACGAGTCTGTCAATGGATTAGTTTTTTTATAAAGATTAATATGACAACTTTCTCAAAAATGTAGTAGATCGGCATTTGTTTGTTAAGAAATTGCGTTGAGTAAGAAATAAGTGATTTCTTAATTATCTGATAAAAATTCTTTTGATTATGTGGTAAAAATTTCTGGATATTAATCGTTCTTTTTGAAGTGTGCTGCCGTACATCACAGCATGCATATAAGGTTTACGTGTTTGTGAAGTATGAGTCCAATTTTTTTATCGGATTTTTACATTCTTTATATCTCTACTTTAATATTCAAGAAAGTCTAAAAAACAATGTCGTCATGTTTATATTCAATTGAGGAAGATTTAGCGAATTTGTTTCTGTGAAACAAGAGCTCAGTTTGCAAATTAAGTGGCTCAGGGTGGTCCACTCTTTATCAAATTGCTTCTACAATTTAGTCACTTTCATGTGCAAACATTAACTTAGACAATTATTATTGACACAGAGTCGAAAGGTCTTAATTTAAGCCTTCACATATCATTCAATCTACATAAAACGACCTTAATGCGACTCATTACTGTTGGTAATGGTATCAATTCCAATATGAATTTGCTCATACTTACACATTTCTTTTAGGCAGAAATTTAAAGAACTTCTGTTTCTAATTCCAATTTTTAATTCATTTTAATTTATGTTTATAAATTTTGATTTTAAATATTTTCTTTTATGGTATTTTTTGCTATTTTAAGTTTGAATTATATGTAACTTAAAATTTTAGGTTTCAAATTTAAAAAGTTTTGGATATTTTAGTTACAAATTTAAAGAAATTTCTACTTTGTAGTCCAACTTTGAAGTAATTCCAACTTTCTGGTGCCAAATTTTTTGAAATTCCGACATAGTCCCAAATTAAAAAAATCAACTTTTGGTCTCAGACTTAAATTGTTATCTAAAATCAAAATTTTAAGAAATTACCACTTTCTTCGGTAGAAATTTTTAGAAAGGAAAATTGGTCAATTTTGTTAATATTATAAAATTCAATTTTACTTAAAATTTGAAGAATGTCCATTTTAATTAAATTCAATGAAAAACGATAAATATTAATAATTTTATTAAAAAATATCTATTTTATAAAATAATACTATTTTTGACTAAAAGTTAAAGAAAAAAGGAAAATTTTGTTGAATATTTATCACCATTTTTGAAGATTTATTAATCTGTTTAAAGATTTTTCAATAATTTTAAAAACTTTTTCAATATTTAAAAAAATTTGATTTCGAAAATAACAAATTTTCCAGCAAACTTCGACTTTATGTAGAACGTGGCATCATCGTTTAATAAAAACATTAATAAAAATCTACTTTAAAAAATCGTAATTAACTAACTAACTAAAAAAAATGTCGTTTTTACCGATTTTATTATATTTGTGGCATCATTCCCAAATCTCTTAATTTTAAAGTAAATTCTACTTAATTTTTTTATGATAAAAAATATCAACAAATTGGGAAAAAAACTTCTGCTATTTGTTAAAATCCGTTTAATAAAAACAACGGTTTATTTAAAAAAGAAGTCAAAATGCATTTTAATAATAAAAATGTTTGTAGTCTGGCCCTGTCTGTTCATAAAAATAGTTAATTATAATAATTTAAAATACATGCATCCATTTAAGTTACAGAAAAAGAAGAGAAGAGAAAAAAGAAGATATCGATAATATTTATATCAATTTTAGTTTTTGGAGTGGTTTCCTTTTTTAGACAGAACACCCTTAATTGAAAACGAAAAGAAGAAGAATTCGAGGGAGTTATATTCGAAATGCTTACTAAATAGAAATTATAAATCGGAATTTTCAGAAAAAAAAATTAAATTTCGATTTATATTATGAACTTTATCCTTAAAAAAATGCCTCGTCGACTTATAATTCCTACTAAAAATATTTAAGAATCGGAACTTCTAAAGAAAAAAAAATGAAGTTTCCTTATATTTTTTTGGATTTTCTACTAAAGCAGAATGGCAGTTTTTTATTTATAACTCCGAATTCCCATTAAAAAAAGGATAATGTTTGGTTCATATTTTGGATTTTCTACTAAAAAAATAATATTTCGAATTATAATTCGAAATGCTTACTAAATAGAAATTATAAATCGGAATTTCTACAAAAAAAAAATGAAATTTCGATTTATATTTTGAACATTATCCTTAAAAGAATGCCACGTCGATTTATAATTCCTCAGTATACTAAAAATATTTAACAACCGGAACTTCTAAAGACAAAAAAATTAAATTTTGATTTATATATAGAATTCTCTAATTAAGAAGATGCCATGTGTTTTAACTATTCGGAATTCACACGTTATAAAATAGGAATTTCTATAAAAAAAATGACATTTCGATTTGTAGTTTGAACTTTATTCTTAAAAAATTTCTAATTATAATTTCGAATTCCTACTAAAAAAATTTAAGAACTTCTATAGAAAAAAAATTAAGATTCCTTTTATTTTTTGGATTTTCTACTAAAATAAAAATAATATTTCGAAATATAATTCTAAATTCCATCTAAAAAAAATTTCTACAAAAAAAAAGAAAATAAATTTTGATTTATATATAGAATTCTCTAATTAATTGGATGCCATTTCTAATAACAATTTGGAATTGACACTTAAAAGTATTTATAAAGCGTAGTTTCTACTAAAAAAAAAATTGAATTACCTTTTATATTTTATATTCGCTATTTAAAAAATTCACACTAAAAATGAATTTTATTTATAAAATTCAAGTATCGGAATTTTTAGTAGACAAAATATGAAAGTTCGATTTATATTTTGTACGCTCTACTTAAAAAATGGCCTTTCATCTTAAAATTCTGTATTTCCATTAAAAAAAAATTATGAATCGGAATTACTAGTAAAACAAAAATAAATATTTATTATTTTGGACTTTCTACTAACAAATTGATTTCCTTAATTATAATTCAGAATTCTCAATAAAAGAAATTGAATGTTTGGTTTCTATTTTGTATTTTCTGCTAAACAAGATATAAATGGGATTTCTGCTAAAAAAAATGAATGCTTCATTTTTATTTTGGTCTATTTCCTAAAAAATATAAGGTATATTTTATTACATAAAAATTTAGAAATATTACAATATTTAACAAAATTATAATTCGTAATTTCTGCTAAAAAAAAATGAAATTTTGATTTATATTTGTAACTCTCTAATTAAAAAGCTTCCATTGAGCATTATACTTTGTAATTCCTATTAAAAAGAATTAAATTTTATAAATGGGAATTTTTCAATTTATATTTATATTTTCTACTAAAAAAGTGTTAATTTTTGGACTTACAGTTTAGAATTTCTATTAAAAAATATGAATGTTTGGTTTTTATTTTGGATTTCGGAATTCCTATTAACAATAAATCATTATAATAGAATAAAATTTAATTACTAAATTAATATACATATAATATACAAACAAAATCGTTATGCATATTTAATTTATATTTTTGGAAAGTATGCTCCCAATCCTGTATTAGCGTAATACATTGTTTACCGAAAATGACTTAGAGTAAGTAGATTTGAATATATCTCCATTCTTATGAATAAAAATGAATGATTCCTGCTTAAAAATAATAAAGAAGAAAATAATATTGTTGTTTTTCTAATTCATCCAATTTAAAATTTCGTTTACTTCATGTTGGTATGTTGGTGGTACTTTTGAATACTGTTCTTGCTTTTTTACCCGATTTTTCACCATTTTTTACCTTAAAATTGAACATTTTGTATTTTTCCCAATAAAACTTCTTTTACATATTGTCCTGATAAACTTTTATTCTGATTCTCTGATAATCGTTACTGCAAATTTTGCCATTCATCAAAGTATTTGCAACGCTTTTCCAGAAGTTGTTGTTCGACGTTGTAGGATTCACTTAGGCCAGTGATGATATATCGAAAAATTCAACAATTAGCTACAGAGAATAAAAAAAATAAAATGAAATGGAAATTACTAAATTCTTAACGTATTTATTTGGATTACAATCTTCCTGAAGATGTAGGAGAAAGTTTGTTATTGATTTAGCAGAGATTAAACCAGAAAACGAAAAACTTGTTAGATTTTGTGACTAGTTTGCTTATAATTTACGGAAATTCATATTTTCCACCTCATGTAGGAATATTCGTCATCACTACAAAGAACAACGAACACTTGTGAATACTTTTCTTCAAAATGCAAATGTTAATTTTTTTCCGCACTTCGAATTATAAACGACTTTCTTAATGTAGTGTTATTACAATTCCAACTTGATACATCTATAAAAAATAAAATGGTGTTATTTCAACCTCCAAGGCGATTGATTCTTAAATATTAACATTAACGACATTTTTAAACGATAAACTATACGGATTAAAAAATCATGCAATAAATTAATTTTAATTTAAACAAGAGGTTATATATATATATATATATATATATATATACAGATCGAGTCAAGTTTCACATTTTAAAATTATTTCGTAATATACAGAATATGTCATAAGATCACAGCATATCAAAGTTTTTTTTAATGGAATACCCTACATATTATCTTGAATTTCAATTTCGCTCATTTTTCCTATTCCGACAATATATAATTTTGCTAGATTCTACAGTGTACTTTTAAAGATCTGGTCACTTTTGTGTAAAAATCCTAATGAACCCTGTATTATTTAAAATCAACAATTGAGACTTAAGCTCATAAGGCTAAAAGAATTTATTAGTAGTAGATTTTGATAGCATTTTGTATATATACATGGTGACCCAAAAGTAACGCTCATAATTTTTTCAGTTATTTTAAATAGAACATTCTGTATTTTATATTATTTTCAACAACTACTTAAAAAATACTTATACTTTTGTTAAGCATTCCCTATATCTAAATGTTGCGGTTATTTAGTTATTTCGATTTTTACGAATAAAAACGAGATACTTTCTGTAAGTTTGTAAGAGTCTGCTGTTTGGTAGAAGATAGATAGTATTGTTATGTCAATGAATTGTTAATTAATACTGAATTTGCTTCGGTTAGATTTCTTGTTATTTAAGTATAAAATTTGATTTGGCGAATAATGAATTTTTCTAATGAGGAATTAGTCGATATGATCTGGATTCTAGGTGAATGTAATACAAATAGTATGTTAGCAGTAAGGGTGTCTGATGAAAGATTTCCAGAGCATCGATTACCTAAAAAACGAAGTTTTGAGAAAGTAATGGATCGATTTAATCGTATAGGTACAGTAGTATATGAAAAAAAGAAAAATCGAAAACCGTTACTACCTTGGAAAATGAACTGAGTATACTGTTAGCAGTAACGTATAATCCACATACAAGTATACGAGAAATTTCCAGGGAACAAGAAAAATCTTATGGTTCAAAAAATACTGTGAAGCAACAAGATGCACCCATATCATATTCAGTAACACCAAGAATTACTCGATCATTATTTTCAGCGGAGAACAAACTTTTGTAATTGGTCACAAAGAAAAATTCACCAAAGAGATTTTTTTGATTATGTACTTTTCGGGGATGAGGGGACATTCCATAAAAATGGTTGTTTGTATAGACACAATTTTCACTACTATTCAAGAGAAAATCCTAATGGGATAATTACTACTTCTCAAACAAAATGGACTTTAAACATTTGGGGTGGTACCGTTGGAGATTATGTAATTGGACCATTTTGACGAAATAGTAAACAATGAAGTTTATTTAGACTTTCTGGAAAATCAGTTGCCTGTACTTCTTGAAAATGGTCCTCTTCGTATACGTTAGTAAATGTGGTACCTACATAACGGGGCTCCAATACATCACAATGATCTAATTCGAGGTAAATTTTATGATCAATTTCCAGACCGATGGATAGGAAGAGGAGTATCAATTCAGTGGCCAGCTAGATCACCCGTAATTACACGAGAGGATATGAAAATAGAATTAGGATTGCTTTCCAAAACATTAATATCCCAATGACTAGTAATGTAGGTAGGTCATTTGAAAATCGGATACTACGCTGTTTAAATGTAACGGGAGGTCCTTTTTTGTTATTTCTTATTTTGAATGTTCTGTTTAATTTATTGCTGTTAGTCTGTTAATATTATAGATTTGTTATACGATCTTTGATTTTATTTAGAGAATATTTTATATTTGTGTGTCAGTCAATACAGAGGACACGTGGCCAACTGTAACAAACTTATAGTAAGTATCTGCCGAAAATGTCGTTTTCATTCTTAAAAATCGAAATAACTAAATGAATGCTATTAAAGTTGCAATTAAACTAGACTACTATTAAATTCTTTTGACCTTAAGAGATTAAGCCTCAATTCTTGATTTTAAATAATACAATTTCATTAAAATTTTCATACAAAAGTGACAATATATTTAACAGTACAGGACCATACATTGTTTGGGGAACCCCGTTCTGAATATCAACTAAATATTTTTTCGCTGTCTAGTGAACAATTTAAATTTTTTCCAATCCAATGTAAGGCCATTCCATTTTCATTCATGTTAGATTTACAGTATTATATTAGACATTTAAAATATATATTTATTTTTAGGTAACACCGTGGGTCTTCGCCCACGTGGTATCCGCGTATCTTATTTGTTTGCTTCACAGTGTTTTCGTGGTGTTAATTAATTATTATTACCCTTAAACATAAATATCACATTTAGTTTGTATGTAGTTGACCTTTTTCAGGATTTAAAACATTACAACTTTCCTAATTAAAAGACTTTTTAACTTTTAATAGGCTAAAAAGCAACAACGAAAATAGTTCTCTAACACAGACAACTTTTTAACAATGAATTTATCAATTTTGAGCTTTGTACACAGTTTGGTGTTCTATATAAGAAGAGCGCAGGGAAAAACCACTTTTCTATTATATTGTTTCAGATCATAAATAAAACCAGAGTTAAAAAATTACTTTTAATGCTCAAAATACTACAAAATAACAAAAAAGATCACATGCGCGGGAGAAAAACCTACGATAATCTTTGACTGCCGAGGATTTGCTTCAATATTCTTGGAATCTACCATTTCCAAATATCCGGTAAAAATAAAAAACATCATTATAGAAAGAGTAATATCAGGATAATAGTAGAACAATGTATTTTTTTTGTTTTAAATTTCCATTTATTAGAAATGTTTTAAATAAAGTAAAAATAAATTATCAGTAATAAATACGAAAAAGATAAATTATAATTATCTGAATTTCCATAGTCTTCCAAAGCGTTTTAATAATGTATTCACATCTGACGCAGGTCTCGGCATCTGACATACCATTTTCCAAGATTGAAAAGAAGGTTGACAGATCTTTTAAAATAAATTTATGTTATATTCTTCAAACCAATAATTATTAAGCAATATTCTTCTTTTTCTAAAAATATATTTGGTTATTATTATATAGGTACAAAAACTAATTCTTAATATTCATTTGAGAAGTTATAGTATATTTATGGATTATTGAGTTGGCGGAGCCAGTTTACAGGCCATAGGGTTGCTATGACTAATAATTTACCCGCGGGCGATTCAAGTTAGCGCCGCATCTGGCATGAAACTTTGTTAATTTGAGAAGCAAACAATAACATGTTTTCAGAAAGTTTTACTTTCTTGGGAACTTCTAGCTAGGTTAACTTTTTTATTTGGCTAATACATATGGCTTAATTTACGCAAAAAAGTTTCATTCTTAAAATATCTTACAATAATTCCTTATAAATAATACGAGGAGTATTAAGTTGTTTTTTGAAAAATGGCTCTTATCTAATATACAATATGTCCCCCTAAGTTGGAATCATTTGGAAAACTTTTTTATTATTAATTTTAGGAAAAAAAAGTTATTCTTCATAAAAAGTTCTGCATTATCTAAAACCTAGAATACAGTCATCAAATATCAAATTTTTTCAGTGGTATACGAGGTTTGTCAAAAAATATGAGTTTTACTCAAGAGTAAAATACCTTTAAATTTTTTAAATTTGACAATATCGAAAAATGTTACTAAAAAAAGTTGATCAGAATTAAAACTTACGTTTAAATGTGCAAGTACATCCATTTACAATTATTGAAGTTTACAAGCAGTGTAGGCAGTCTTGAGCTTCACATTTTAAAATTAATCCCAAATATACAGTGTGTTCAGGAACGCAGTGTCAGACAAAATTTTTGTTTTTTCAAATGGAACACCCTCTCTTGCCGAGATAATTTCAACAATGTATAACACTTGATGTCTATTATACACACCTCACAAAAATTATCGCATCACCCACATACATGGGTTTATTGTTTGTATACCTTTTTTTTTTGAAAGTACCTCGTATAATATATAATAGAATACCATTTAAGAGGTCAGATTCATTGATTAAAATGTACACAAACGGTCAAAAAATTTTTTCTGCTGTAAAAACCTTCGATGCTACATATTCAGGATAATTTGATTTTAGCTTCTATATATTGCTTCTTGAATACTGATCTTTAAATGTGTCGTTTTGTTAGTAAATTCGCTTAACTTTAAAGTATGGATGGTCATCAACGGGAAACACGACATTTAACCAATGAAGAGGCTGTGAGGCCGTAGCCAAAGATACGTGGCTAACTTTCTTAATGTGTATCAAAGCACCATTTCCCGAGTTGTAGCACGTTACAGGGAAACTGACAAGTACTCTAGAAGACCAGGGCAAGGAATCGAGCGAGTCACTTCGGCCTTAGA
Organism: Hermaeophaga mercurialis; assembly: GCA_951812935.1. Taxonomy (NCBI): domain Eukaryota; kingdom Metazoa; phylum Arthropoda; class Insecta; order Coleoptera; family Chrysomelidae; genus Hermaeophaga; species Hermaeophaga mercurialis. The sequence continues at coordinate 19,310,941 of OX638359.1, read as the reverse complement.
TGATCGATTTTTGCGACTGACCGCTCTAAGAACACGCCACTGTACTGCCAGAATGCTACAAAATGAACTGTTGGCTGCCAGAAATATTCATGTTTGTCAGCAAACAGTTAGGAATCGGCTTCGGGAATGTGACATAAGAGCCAGAGTTTCAGCCAGAGGCCCCCGTCTTACTAGAGAACATCGAGTTGCCCAGTTAGAATTTGCCAGGGAGCACGCGAACTGGAGTCCTGAAGAATGGTCGAATGTTCTTTTTTCAGACGAATCCCGATTTTATTTAAATGAATCAGATAGATGTATGTCAGTCTACCGAAGATTAACTGCGGATAGATACATAAGAGACATTTTGCAAGATCATGTTGTCCCATATGGTCCATTTATTGACGAGGATTTTTCCTTTATGCATGACAATGCACGCCCGCACGCTGCCAGGGTTGTAAGAGAATATCTTAACGACGTCAATGTTCCTTCTCTCAACTGGCCAGCTCGTAGCCCGGACATGAATCCTATAGAGCATGTGTGGGATCATCTTGGATGGGCGATACAGCAACGTAGAATCCCATTAAGTCACTAAATGTCCTTCAAAATGTCGTAATTCAAGCTTGGAATGACATGGAGCAGAAGTACATTCAGAATCTTTTTCAAGGCATGCCAAGACGAATACACGCTGTCATTAGAGCACGAGGAGGCAATACTGGCTATTAAACTGATACTTTTCTTTTCGGTTTGCTTTTTGTAATTTTTTTTTAGAGTAAATTAATTGTAATAAAAGCATAACTTTTACTTTTTAACTCATTCTGTACATTGTTTGAATCTTTTTTATGCACCATTGCCTCCAAACCTTAGAGCATACACATGTGAACTATAAACTCCGCCTACACTGTTAATGTCTCTTAAATTGTTTGTTTTTCAAAATATTTAGGTGATGCGATAATTGTTGTGAGGTGTGTATTTATTAAAGGATCTACGATCTACAACCACCTGAAAATCACATTTTTTTGTTTTTTTGAATTCAGATGTATGTAGTAGCCAAAACGTTGAAAATCAATAAAAACGGCTTAAATGTTACTATCCTAACTTTTCAAGTTCTATCCTATGGTAAAAAAAATTGATACAGAGTGATTAAAAATCAGATGGGATTTAAAAATTTAAATCCGAAATATTTAAACGATCTTTTACGTATCAAATATATATATATATATATCGCTTAACTTTGTCCCAATAAAACTTTTAAATTTCCCCAATGCAACCTTCAAAGCGACATGTAAAGTGTTAATGTGTAATAGATACTGCAATTAATATGCAGATGTCTCCTCTCAATAATTATTTGTTAATTTATTTTTTTGTTATCAATGTAATATGTTTATTATATGGGCACTTCGTTTTCCTGGGTTATGTGGAAGAACATTTTTCCAGTGAATTGTCCGCTGTAGAAAATGACCTTCCCCTTCTTTCTTTTAAAAATAAATCGTTTAATCCTTTAGATGTAATAATGCAAAAATAATAAATGCTATTATTAATAGTATTACTATTACTATTAATATTCTGAATACATCGGCAGAACTATAATAATAGCTCTAGCTCCTGGAACGTTGATCAGTTCATTATCATCCTCAAACTTGGGAAAAACCAGAAGGTGTCTCTTTCTAGATGCTTGTGATCTTCATATCTAGATTCTTCATCATTTTTAAGAAGACGTATGTCAAGGAGATCAAAATATAATTAGCAAAAGGGAAAAGGAAACCATTTCATAATATCAGTCTGGTTTGCAAAAAATTGATAAGTTCATAAATTAGGTTAAATAACATACTAATTTTCAGAAGCTATTTTTGAGCAGTTTTATACTTCAACAAAGTATTAGACAACGGAGTAGATATCACACAGGCTTTCGTTGTATCTTCATTACTCACTAATCAAATAGTATCTAAGAAATAGACAATAGTAAAAAATGAACCAGTATGTTATCTTCTACCTAAAACTAATCTACCAACAATAAGAATGATCATGGCATATACTAGTTATACCTCACACACGTTCAACATAAGCCTTAAGGAATTTGCAAGAGTGGCTAAAACTATAGCACAAAAATCCACGTCCACAGTATTAAGCATGTGCAAAATGACATAAAGACCTGTGAAGATCAACGGCTGCCAATTTTCAAGAGCAGAAGATATACTAAAAATCTTAGTATCCCTTCGTACCGATGACTTATATGGCAAAATACATATTCACTATGTGTAAACTACTGGGCTGAAACTAAACTAAATCTACTGGCATATTGGTTGGCGAACGAAGCTGTTAATATTCGATTCTAAATTTAACACTGAATTGCGATCATCAAGCGTGTTGTTAAATTAAAAATCGTGTTGCAACAGGTTGTAGTCTTTCCGGCCGGAGTCGGAAAAGATTAAAAATAATTTTTTATAAACGACACAATTATGTGTTCAGGCTGATTAAAATAAAAGGAAAATGTAATGTTTCTAGTTTAATTTTATTATTAATACTTGAAACGTCCTTTCTTAAAAAGTATATTCCAAGTTTTACAAAATAATAGAAGGGCATGAATACAGCGAGTGTCAGATTCAATCAAGCAAGAACCCTTTGAAAAGAGGATTCTTATCTCTTTATATAACTATGATAAGAGAAGAAATATGAAACTATATTAATTACTAAAAGCACTCAATTCATATCCTATCACCTTTTTTAGTCTGGAAACGTGTCTCATGGAAATATTCTCATTATTCATGCTTCAGGAATCAATCAGTTCTTTAAATTGTTCAGAGTCATACGTTTCTGGTAGGTTGTAAGAATCAGTAGAATTAAATTTCCAGATAAAGTTGTGGAGCAACCAACACCTAAAGTTGCTTTATTTGTTTCCAAGAGCATATGTCTTTTGACTACACGAAACACTATTGAGAGCATGATAAACACATCCGTCCCCTGCTCAGTTTTTCATCGCACATTTTTTTAGCTGATCATTTAGGATGAACAGCCGAGTACGACTTCATGATGTGTGGTTCGAAAGGAAAAGCATCGCCAGCAAGAAACAAACATGTATGGTGTGAGAATTTTCATATCAGGCGAATCTCGAGCTGCAGTTAAATTTAACTGACTTGCAGTCAACATTGTTTTAAGCTAACAGTGACTAAAAACTCCTCCATCTGACAGCCTATATTGAAGTAAATGAAACAATACTCAGAATCTATAACTGCCTTGAGAGGGACCCCTTGTAGTTGAAATATTCAGTTTAATCGGTGCTTGAAGTTCTATGTGCTTGCCATCAATATTCGACAAACATGGTAGAAAATTCCATTTTCTTTCGAAACCTGTTGCTATGTAAAGCCACTCATCAGCGCTGCTTGATGTCTGCAAAAGAAACATTCGAAATCAGCAATATCATTTTGTATTACCGAAACGTTACATCATATATTTTTTTGTTGCTTTAGATTAACGAAACTTAAGATGGTCAAGGATTTTTTACTCCAAAATCTCCAGAAGGTGAACATTTACCAATCCCAGAAATGGAAACATCTTCTGTTAGAGCTAAAACACCCAAAAGATAAAAGAAAATGCAATGGCGGAAAAGCGTACATGGTCAAGAAGGGGTTTATAATTAATGAACATAAACATGATAAATTCAATGCTTTTGCTTAGAATGTTGCGATGATCTTGCAAACATTTAACAAAGTATCTGTAGCCAATGCAAAATTTGAAATGAATAAAATCTTATAGAGATTTATAGAGTTCTCATATAGAAACATATCTGCCACTTCCTATCTCTGAAAAAGTCTATGGACTTGGCCGACAACACAGAGGACATACGAGAATTACCATTCGTCATAGATAATGACAATACACAATTAGGCTCAATGTTGTTAAATTTTTCATAGTCCATTTCAATAAAGTGAAATATTTTTATATGTATTTATGTAATCTAAATAATGGTATTTAATTTCATGAACTCGTGTAAAATGTCAACACTGCAAACATCTGATACAATGTTACAATTGCTCGGTCTAGAAAAGTTTATCAAATAAGACAAACTTTTGTAAGAGTCACCAGGAAGCCAATGATCGTAGGGTTACAGCAAATCTTTTTTTACTTGGAATTTCATCCCTAAATACCGTAAAGTCTGTACTGTTTATTCTTAAAAAGTTTTTGAAACTACCGTTAGTTCTCAATTCAAAAGTGGAAGTTTTATCAAACAAAAGTTTTATTTAACATATTTAAAAAACAAAAGTTTATAAGACAAGTTGCGTAGTGTAAACGCGGCTTAACAGTTTCCAAAACCATTTGATACGCACATATCCAATGAAGTCATTTAACATAATACATTTCCCTGGAATCTGTCTAGAAGTTTACTGGTATACTATTAGTATCATGCACAGTATGTCGATGGTAGCTAATTTATTACATGTGTTTGTAATTAAAAGAACATTTTGGATAAAACCTACGCTACCATCCAAGGTGGATAAAGACCATTAACATTCAAAAATACATGTAAAAATGTTAATAAATAAGAAATCTAGTCAATTGTGTTTGGTTTCATTATGTTGAAACGCTCCTCAGCAACATATCATTAGTTCCCGTTTTATTCCTGATCAGGCCAATATATCAAAATGTTGGATTTGTAAACATAAATCATTATTGGTGAATATGTAAAAATATCCACGTTTACGAACACACTTAATCGTGTAATCCTCAATCAAATATGTATTTTGTAAAACAATTAATCACTTAACTCTTTTTGATCTTTCTGTCAAAATTATTAGAGCAAATATTATTCGAGGTCGTTCGCTAAAAAAGCACCAAACATCGAATAGCATGCCAATTTGTCTTTATCTTTTACCTGTTTTGCAACAACAACTTGAAGTCCTGTTAACTCTAAGAATAGATTGTATATTTTCGTTGAATAGTGAATTGATTTTTTCAAAAGATAAAAGGATATTAAATGAAACTTGAAGGATCATTTTTTAAGTAAGAACAGTTTTAAAGTAATATTGGAAAATCTTTATTTAACAACATAACTTTTGTTGAAAAGAAAAACGTAAACATTTTTTTTTTACTTTTTAATAGCCTCTATTAATATCGAAACATTTTGTAAGTCATGGATCAGGATTTTAAATATCAGTTTTAAAGATCTCTGCCGCCTGTCTATTTAGTAGAAGTTTCTTTAAATTCTGATGGTGGTAAATCAGGGCTACATAGTGGATGATTCAGTAAATTCCTAAGAAAGTTCGCAAGTTACATCTTCATTCTTGCCTCAAATTGAGGTCATGCCAGCCCCGGTGGTCTATTGATCGGAGAGCTGACTTTCCATCCCCGCGGTCCCGGGTTCGAGTCCCGGCATGGGCATGGGTGTTGTGTGAATGTATGTATGTATAAAAATGTGTCTGTTAAAACATTATCATGAAGTGTCTGGCTGAAATGATTAATCTTAGTGCCATTAAAAAAATCTTGAGGTCAAGTTTTACTCACAAGTATAATAACGCTGCTCGAAGACAGTTTCCGCTGAATATTTTATCAACAGAACTCCTTTCTGATCCTAGAAAACTGAGACCATAATGATTTTTTTATGTTGTTGGTTTTTGCTTGAATTTTCACGATATTGTTGGAGAATGTACGATGCCACTCATTAGATTGTCGTTTAGTATCTGGAGTGTACCAAGCTCCACGTTTCGTCACAAGTGAGAATGCCATGTTTTTTGTTTTGTATTCCTCTGTCAAAATTTTTGGCTGCAATCCCGCAAACTATTTAATAAATTACTGTTCTTAAAAGTTAATTATTTTTTTATGAAACACAAAGCCTATTTTAGCAAATTTCCTTAACAATCTCTTCATTGATGACATTAGCCTGTTTGGATCGTTCTTATTTATGAATATTTGTCTTTCTCCATAAATTTCAACAAGCTGTCGATGGATTTCAGAAGGTTGAATATTTCTTGGGTTTAAAAATCGAGTTACAAATCGCACGTCATGGTTAGAATTATTACCAACATGGAGACAAACAAAGCATTATTACGCAACAACCATCATAAGCAGAGGCATTCAATGTAATATCCGAACAGTGGGAGACTGACCGGGAGTGGCTAAAATGATCTTTCTACGGTGCTTTTATTTCAAAAACCAGCCAGTCGAAATAACTTTTTATTTTACGTAAATTTAAGAAAAACAAAATACACGTCATATTTTAAAACATGTACTAAATACTAGGTAAGGTACATCACTCAAAAGATAATTTTATGGGTAATTCACCAATATGATTGTTTTTTGCTGCCTTTTTGATTTTAGCGCCCTATTGCAGGAACAAAAACTGTTACGCATTCCAACGTGTGATACTTCATTTGAAGACTAATTTATTTAAAAATTCAATGCATAACATATCAAAATATAATTGAAATAAATAAGCATAGGATTGAGGGCATTAAACTTAAGATTAAATTAATTTAATTTTAATCGCAATCAGTGTACACACGTTGGAACACATAAGAGTTTTTGCTCTCGTAAGAAAGCGCTAAAATTAAATAGAAAGCAAAAAATAATCATATTGCTGAATTACCCATAATATTACCTTTTCAAATTTGTATCATACATGCTCAGTACTTTCCCTATTTAAATTGTATTAGTTAACGTGATTGAGGGGAATGACGTATGACATTTGAGGGTTTGTTATAAAAAATATCCCTCTTAAATTAAAATTTGATGTGTTTTTTCTTTTTCTTAAATTTAGATAAAATCAACAGTTATTTTGTCTGGCTGGTTTTGAAATAAAAGCACTGTATATGATTTCCATTCAGATGGCACGTAAGTATTTTTAAACTTTTAGTAACAGATATTAATGATAATCTGAGTTATTTAGGGATTATTGGTTTTATAATTGGCTGGCAGTTTTACGATTGAGGTATTTTATAGGAGCTTCATTGCTTATTGTCATTGAATATCTTACCTATATTTGTATCAGTATTCATAAGACGTTTTGAATAATAAAATATTTGTCAGTAAATAAAAATTCGATGATTTCTTACTTTGATTTGATTTGCATCTATTTAGATCAAATAAATATTATTATATTGAAATAAAAATTTTTTTACCCACGAAATGGGCAACTTGTTATATTGTAGTTTCATGAAATTTGTGAAAAATAATATATTTCTTAGAAGTCGTAGAAAAAAGAATTAATTTGTATAGACATACTGAGCATTGAAGGAAAACAGGGAAATGCAAATGTAAAGAATTTAAATAAAATTAACTAACAATGATAATGATGTTTATACACAATAACAGAGTTTTATCAGAAAAAGTGTATCAAGTTTACATTCTATCAATACCAATTTGTACATTTCCATAAAACCGTTTCGAATATAGCTTTAACTCGTTCTGTACCCACGTCAATTCCAGATTCTGGATTTTAACGAAACCCAAAAGTAGCATCTCCAAATTAGGTTAAATATTTTTTTGTTTTGTACAGAATAACAAAACTTAACTTCGTTAAATTAAAAGCTTTGATGTTATCATTGTATGCGATGTAAATAACAATCAAAACCGGCAGAATAACGTTTTTCCTTTGTAACGAATATCGAAAATTAAAGTGAATCTACATTCAGCAATAATAGGGAAATTTAATTTTCTTATAAATAATATGATTTATTTATGACCAAAAAGTATATTTATCAAGTAATATAAGTGTTATTCCTTAACAGTAAATAATATATCGTATAATTTTCATTGCGATACCGGCCTCACAATTCCGACATGCGGTAACTTAAGCCAATTTCATCGTTTGCGTTTGAATTATTGCGTGCTATAAATTTTAAGTTTTGTTACAGAACAACATACTTAAAAATACTTTAAGTACAGCCTGGTACGAAAATAAAAACACTTAATTGCAATCACCGAACAAAATGGCTTCAAACTTGTTGAAGATAAATACATGTTATTTTGTCAATCACAGATTCTCCCCATGTCGGCAAAGATCATTTTAAAATAAGTATCAAAGATTACATACTTCAATTTAAAAATAGATTTTACTTTTTTTTGTCTTGTCTTATAACTGTTCATTATAAATATGTTTTGAGCATTATTTCTCATTTTAGCAACATAGAATGATTTTTTTACTACGACTACAGTGATAAATCTTCATTTTTTACTAAGTTATTGGAAGTTACACTATATACATATACATTGTAAAGGGTCTCACGTTGTAATGCTCTAATTATAGTGATATGCCCCGTCAATTTTAAAATGTGAATTTAAAATTTTATAGTAATGTTTTATGTTTATAATTATGCCAAGTAAAGTTTAATGTATCATATGAGATGCATTTGACTATTAATATCAAGGAGAGTTCAAATGAAATGGTTGAAACAATATAATTTTAATATATTGTCTAAATTTATTTCGAAACAAAAAAAAATTAAAAAAAATAAAATCATCAACTCTTACTACTAGTTTTTTGTGCTGTAAGTAAGGGTCCAATTCTTCTTGCTTCCTATTTGTCCATTCAAAATGTCTGTCAAACCACGGCAGTTGACCCAGATAAAGTTTATCAACAATTTAATTGTCCCAAATTTCAAAAAAACATCGAATGTCACCTTCTTGTAGGAGTACATCCATAACAGGTAAGGTTTATTCACTTCTATTAATAGCAATATTTTCGTTTTCTTATATCTTTGCTTTTTAGGATACACACAATACAGTTTATGTTTTTGTAATAATAAATAACAATAACTGACTTCAGTTATATGTATATTATCAGGTAATATCTCTTAGTTTGATTGCTTTTTTTAAACAAAAAATAAATTTGAAGTTCAGTAATTTTAAATTTCTTACTAGCAAAGTTGTTTCTTCTTTCAGGTCTCAAACAAAAGAGAGCTAGCATTTTTTGTTTAATTTTTTTAGTTTTGAGACTTAATCATTTCAAATATTTTTGGTTGTATCCAAAGAATTAACTATTTATAATTAAAATATGATGTTTTTACTTGCATTTTGACAATATAAATTTCATTTCTACATTAAAATTTAGTTTATTGTTGAGATACAAGAAAGTCAAATTCCTTACATATTTCTGAATAGTGGCCAAAGTTTAATTAACAATTACCATTAAATTTACTGGATTTTAACTAGTTTAAGGCTTGTAAGCGTTACATAAAAAATATCATTCATTTACGTTTCACATTTACATTTTCATACATACATGCCAATCATGATAAATCATTTGTCAATTCTCTTATAATCATTGAAATTGTTCTTAAATATTGTTTTAACCAATTTTTATCTACTTCATGTGTTTGCCATGTACTACCCCTTATGATATCTTAAAGTATATATCAATTCGATTCCCTTTTAATTATTTTATTACGGTAGTAACATCAACCAACTCTCACAATTAACCACACATTGTCTAACCAACAAATTTTGAAAAATTCAAAATACTGCTCCTGATAGATGCCTTTATTTTTATTAATGATTATATAAATCTTATAACACCAATTGACAAATACCTAATATTTGAAGTTCCTTTCAATATTCCCCTTATTATCACTATCAGAAATTAATTTAATAAATAATAAGATCTATTCTTTCTAATTATAAAAATCATGCAATAGATTTTACCGGGTTAAAAAATGAACATGGTACTGGATGTGTTTTTTATCATTCAAACAAATGTAATCCAATCAAAATTCGACCTCCTGAGACATGTTCAATTTATACAGTAGACATGTATGCAATATGGCAGGCCCTTGCCTACATTAACAACAATAACATTGGTTATAGTATAGTAATTTCAGATTCAAAATGATCTCTGCAAACCTTGGAAACTAAAAATTTAAATCAACAACTTAGAAACTTTTTGAAAGTACTACAAAATTAATTTTCATTTAAAATTGACAATTGACTTGCCAAAGAAGCAGTACTTGAAGGGGATGTTCAAGATTTTTATGCACTGAATGATAATTCCGATATTAAAAAAAAGAGATGAAAACAAGCTGGAATATCAGATGGCAACATTTTATTATAAACACCAATAATCCATATTCGCTAATCCATGCTGACATTTCGGGTACCATACATATTCAAGAATTCAATGTAGGTAGATTTTATTCCACAACAATCACAATAATGAGACTCAATCATGATTGCTTTTGTGCTTATCTAGCTAAATCGGAGTAAATTTCTTCTTCCCAATGTTATAATATTTTGGTAGCGGACTTAAATCATTTGATTTTTGCATGCAATGAATCATTTATAAATGTTATTAACGAAATGCAACGGCCTATCAACTTGCAGCATTTGCTAGTTTTGAATAAAAGAAATTTGGTGCATTGGTAAAACTGATTCATAAAAATTGGAACAAAAATCTAAAGTTTAATAAATACTTTCTACGGCTATGTAAATAATTTCCAAAAGCCAATTTAACCAAACACACACACACAATTACTCTACTATATTGAAAACTATGGTAAGTATCCATGACAATTGAAATAAATAGAAATATCCTTATAATTATACAGACATAATTCACGCACTTAAGAACTATTATTCTGTATAAATTAGATAAATAAAAATGAAAAGTGATAGTGATATGGACTCACAATTAACACTTCCAAAGATACAAACGTAATAACTTTAAATTTGTTACTACAAACATTAAAAATTTGATTAACGAGTTTATGCCAGCTTCGTGAATTGGAAAAAGCGAACTCGTTTTAGTGGCTCATTTTGCTGAATGACGAAAAATGTAATGACCTACTCAATATTCAATATTAAGAATTATTCTAGCATTAATAATAATATAGATATTAGCAAATACAATTTCAAGCGGCAGTCAGACGGTTACAGACTCAAAAAGGAGAAGATTATTACATTGAATGACAAAAATATGAAAAAAGTTCCTGATGATATATATTCAGTAACAAAATTAAGTTAGCTATATTTGTGTATAATGCAAATGAATTTTAATTTGTAACTTTGTATTGCAGGTTGTTTTAATTAAATGTGTAATAGGTGCATGCAGGTGACATGAGTTACATCAGATGAGAATTTCAAATTTCAGTTACCTAAATAAAGCTGTTTTGGTGATGACACCCGATACTAAAACCAAAATTGTTTTAGGTTTTATTATAATCGATAAGTATTATGAAGTTTTCAAAAAATATGACAACCTTTGCCCTTAAAATATCAATAATACCAGGTTTTTTACCCAAAATGGGTAAATGCTCAGTTCAAAGAATAGGCTAAAGAAAAGGAATGGGAAAAGATAATTCCAGCTATTTGAAATTGATTTCATCAAAAACGGGTTTTAATAATTGTACCGACGGTTTACCCTTTTAAATCTTACCACCAATAGCAGCACGTTTTTCGACAGCTTGGAATAATGTTAATTTTGTCCCATTTTAATTTTTTGTCAAGTTTCTTATTGGCCCAGAAAAGTGGCATTGCTGATGTTTTGTGTTTAGAATTAATCCATTTTAAATGAATGTTCATAACCACTTTTCCGTCTACCCGGTATATTTTTCAAGTAATTTATCCTCTCACATGACCAAGATAGTAGAGTCTAACAGCCACTTTAAAGCCAATTACTCAAAAATTAGTTAGCGATTACACCATATAAAGTAACCATTCAACAATTACCTCAACGCTATACCCTTTAAGCACGCTACAAATCACAAAGCTACAGTTGCCCGTCACTGTTTCTAATGCCCCCTTCATATTAAACAGATAAAAGAGAGTTTTTCAATAATTCTGTTGTAAAGCTGGAACATTTCACATACTTTTTTGTCTCGCCTCTGTTGTGTGTTCGGATTTTGAAACAATCACAAGTCCCGTCTCTTGTCTCGAAATAGTTTTGTTGCTTTGAAAGTTTCTAGAAAGTGTTTTTGTTTTGTCTGTTTCATGTGGTCGCGGCATAAAAGTGCGATCTCCTAATCAAATAAAACAAGCCTGTAAATTTATATTGAGTTATAAATGGCATTGCCTAAGTTGTCATTATTTCTCACCCTCTCATGTTAATAAATTTAACAACTCGGCGGTAAAACTCTATAAACTAAATTTAATTTGTGACGGGAAACAAAGTGGAAATTTGTTTATAGTAAAACTAAAAATGCGAGATTTAGAAGTATATACAATAATATACTGGGTTGGGATGAAGAACGGAACCAAATAAATATCTTTAAAACGAAAAGGACGAAATTTATCAAACTTTTCATGCAAGTGTTTAGTGCATCTCATGTGATTTTTTTGATGTTAATGTAAATACCCTCAATTTATTTTTTTATATTTAAATGGGATCCTGTATAATTTTTCTTATTTTCATAGATCTTGTTTTTTTGAATTCGTATCTGCTAGGTTTAATGTAATTAATCTTTAAAAATGAGAAAATAAAGTACTTCACATTTACTGAACAATTAATTTTTTTTAAATTAATAAGATTGAGAATAATTGTAATTTAAACAAAATCATTTTAAAGGTTCAAATTGCTCACCGCTCATTTTCTAATAATTCGCAAGCCTGTTAACAAATTCCTCAGTTACACTTTCCAAGACTTCTTCACGGATTACTTCACATTCATCGACTGTTCTTTCTCTCAACTTCTGCAAGCTAGTTGGTTATCTAAGGTAAACACATGATTTGAGGTAACGCTAAAGAAAGAAATCTAAAGAGCTAAGGTGTGGAGGACAAGCAGGCCATCCTATGAATTTCTATGTTAAATCCTCCAATTCAAAAATCCCTAACCCGGTTATCACAGAGGCACACCATCTTAGTCGTATTAAAATGTTTTAATGTTTTAGTATACATTGAACGTGATATAAGACTTTTTTCAGGATGCAAATCAATAAAAATATGACACACGTCTTCATAAGTTTTAACACGATCGTCAAAGTTGATCATCATTTCAATTCGATCTTTTTCAATTAAATGTCGTACAATTAATTTCCGTAAATTACAATTAACTTTAATAGTTTTAACAGTTAATAAATTTTCAGACCACAAAATATGTAACATTATTGTAATTGTAAACTACTCGAAAAACTCGCATCTGCCATTATTATTGAAGTTAATAAGTTTGAAAATAGCTCTCTTCATTAAAGTTGTTGAATAATAAAGCACTGTATTAGTTATTTGTTGGATGGAACGGTTTTGTCTAAGAAAATAAGTACGTAGATTTTATGGATACATGATTCTAAACCAGTATTGTCTATTGCGATTTATAGTAGAAAATCGTTTCGATTTACAGATGAAGCAAGCTTGTACGTTGGCCTAAACAGGGAGGGTGCGCCCAGATGGGTTACGAAAATTTATTAATGTCAAATCCCGTTTTATAGTTGTTCAGGGAACAAATAGTAATAACATTAATATTAGGTAAAAATGTTTATCACATTTTGTTGGTGTCGATCCGTAAGTTAATGACTATTAGGTATAGGGGAAAAATAATTGATGACGTTAAATTCAGGATTTGATCTACCTCTCTTAATACTAAAGACTTGACGAACAACTGTATTACAAATTCATGATCAGGAGATTATTTACTCGATGTTTTTCTTGAACTTGAATAGTCATTAACTTAGACAGCGATAAGTTTATCTACCGGATTAAGGGAACAGGTAGTCTTAGGATCGAATTTACCATGGTCGCTTTAGTTTAGTTTTGAAGTTTATGTGGTTCGGTACTATTTTAAATAATTATAGAAAATGAATGAGTTAGTGAATTGTGATCAGTGTTCTTCCGAAATAAATTTGGACAAACAGGAATTCGAAAACCGAAAGCGTAGTCATCTTTCTAGTGATGCCAAGGAAATAGTTCTAAACGTTTATTCTGGTGAGTAATTGTAATTATACTTACCTGTAAAACATATTACGTATGTAATATAAAAATATATTTGATTTTGACACAAGTCTTATTTACAGGGCTAAAAAATGAATTGTCTTCCTCCGAAGCCCTAAAAGAAACTGTTTTTTTAACAAAAGTGCCACAGTCAACTGTATACAAAATTATTCATGAAGGGGTTCAACCTAGAAAAAGGCGAAAGGATTCTGGGTCATCTCATTCTATTCCACAGGTTCTTTTAGAACCGATTAGAGAAACGATTTATAATATGTTCTCTGTAAATAGTTTTCCTACTTTAAACACATTATTTTTACGTCTAAAACAAAAAATGATAATAGAAGACTGTCATAAAACGACATTATGGAGATTTTTAAAATCCAACGGTTTTAAATTTAAAACCATTGACAAAAGACAAACCATCATGGAATCCAGCCGTTTAGTAAAATGGAGAATAGAGTATCTTAATTCTATTACTCAGTATCGGCGAGAAGGCAGGGACATTTATTTTTTAGATGAAACCTGGTTCGACACTCACGATATCCAAAAAAAATGTTGGACTGATGGAAGCTCAAAATGTAATGTAGACACTCCTCCATCTCGAGGAAAAAGAATATGTATTTTGCATTGTGGTGGAAAATCAGGTTGGGTAGAAGGAGCTCTCTTGTTGTCTGCAAAGGATGTACGGGATAGTAGTTTAGACTATCACCAGGACATAGAAAGTACTCTATTTGAAAAGTGGTGGGAGACTACATTATTACCAAAACTGAAAACTAACAGTGTAATAGTTTTAGACAACGCCCCGTATCATTCCCGGTTGGTTCGAAAAAAACCAAATAGCAATTCTACTAAATCCGTCATTCAAGACTTTCTGATGGAGAATGATATATTTTTTGAACAAGATTACACGAAAAAACAGTTGTTGGAACTTTTACAGTTAGTTGATTTTAAACCAGAATTTGTTGTTGACAACATCGCAATAAATCAAGGATTTAAAATTTTACGTTTACCACCCTACCACTGCATACTCAATCCTATAGAATTGTTATGGGCACAGTTAAAAAATATTTCTCGATCAAATAACTCTTCTCCTAAGTCCACTTCTTGTGTCATCAATGTAATAAGAAATGCATTTAACGATATAACTGTTGACAATTGGAAAAACGCAATCCAACATGTTAAAAAAATTGAAGACAAATATATGACATTTAATAATACCATTGAAAAAATTATAATAAATTTGGACGATACAGACGAAAGTGATATTTCGGAACCTAGTGACTGTGAAAGTGATTTAGAAATGTAGACATTTAGGTATAGGTATTTCTACCAAATAAATCGAGTTATTATTTTTTTATTAATAATACTTAATTAGTTTGAATATTTTTGTTAGCTAAACATGTCTATAATATTAATCTTTTTGAAATGTATACTTTCATACCAATGGAAATCTTATTTATTTTTTTATAGTTTCAATTAAATATTACTGTGTAGGTCAGAGTTTGGTCATTAAATAGTTAGTAAAAATTTAATAGGAAATATTTTTTTCTTTAAAAAAAATTCTACCCAAAACTCACTTTTTAGTAAAAATTCTATTAATTTTTATTAAAACTACTACTAAAACCTCGACTAAAACAAATACAAAAAATCAAATTCTCGAAATCTAAACCTCGAGATCTATAAAAATACCAATGTTTAAAACTACCCTAAAATCTTCCAAGTAACCCATTTTTTGAGCACCAAATGACAACTACAACCTAAGCCGATTCTGATCAGCATATTGGCGAACGTTTCAAGCGGTTGCCAGATCTTTGCGCTTTCTACTATAAATCGCAACGCACAATATGTACAGTTTATTTTTAACAACCAATTATTCTAAGCATAAAATTCTACAACTTGTAAAGGCAATACTTTCTAAATCATTTTGAAAATGTTTTACTCCATACATTTATTTTCTGCAAACTTTATGTATATCAAAGTTCAAACGTCTAGCTATCGAAAAAATGTCTAACTAATTCAGGGCAAAGTTCAGAAAGTACCTAAATAGTCATTGGCGGTATTTTAACCAGCAGGCAGCGATGTCTCCCCTCTCGACCGAACTAGAGGTACGACCATGGCTGCCGATACGTTACTATCGAATTGACTGGAACGATGTTCCCACCTCGACGTATCCCTACTTCAAAATATTAATAAGGCGTTCTCTCTACTTCATAACGCGTTCTTTATCACTCGCATGGATTCGTGTATGACTACAAATACTCAGGCCGAATCTGTTTATATCTTAACTAAGTCAGTATAAGTACGAGTATGTGTATGTTAAATGAGCTGAAAGATTTTATTGGTATACAATCACAATTTTTAATGTATTCTTGATCTTTGTCTGAAATTAAAGTTAAATATTATTCAAGATGAACAGTTATCGGAATTTACTTTATAAAGATTGTTAATAAATTTACAATTCAAGAACCTTCTTCCACTAAGTGTACTAAATTTGCAATTTTTAACCTTACATTTATTATTGAAGGATCGAAAAGCGACGATTATTTCTAAAATAAAAATGATTGAAATGACAAAGCGGAAGTTCACCATATTAAGAAAGTAACGTAACGAGGTAGTCATTAAATTTTTAATTTAGCTAACTAACACGTCTTGTTCCACTTCCTCCACCTTTTATAGATGGTACAGGTTTATTCACATAAGTAAAAACAATTTTATAATTTAATTTTTTTCTGATACCACTTTAATCATTTAGACGGAAAGATTTATATTGATGACGATTTATTACAATTTAAAAAGTAAATATTGTTTACTAAAATGTTAATACTCAGAATCATTCTTTTTGGAAAAACAATTTGCATAAATTTTGAACATGGAGAACTTTTAACTGAGTACTTGATTTATTCAGATGAATAATGGATTCGTTTAAACTTCTAGGAAATATGAAGACATATTTTCCCAAAATGAGTTAGGTGTTAACGCTATATACAATCTTCTCACTCTTGAAGTATGTTTCATTGGCATCATTGAAAGCTTAAAATTTGGTTGGTGGCGTTCAAAATAGTACAAATAATTAAAACTACAATTATAGTACAAAATTATTGTTATTGAGAAGTACGTGTAGAATATTATGCTACTCTAAAAAAAAATACCCCGTGTGTTTTGTGTCGTGGCATATTTATTTCACTGAATTTGCACTATGCATTTATTTCAAATTCTCAAAAATAAAAATAACCCAAGCGGAAAAACTGTACTGGCAGAATGTAACCGATAACTTGAGAATAAATCATATTGATCGGAAATAATAGAAAACTGAATACAAATTTTTAGAAGTAGGCCAGTCGGTTGGTTATATTAGGGTGAAAAAGGTTAAAAACAGTTAAAATCGCTTTATTTTAGGCTACTTTTAAAAATGCTGGATCAAAATCAAATTTTATACGCCATTGTGCAAAAATGACTGACCTAAAATGTACTAAAATAAAAAGACAAAACTGATATTACTTGGCTAATAATTGGTTTTGATAAACCACGTTATTGAGTAAATATTGTGGACATTTTTAACTTATGATGTATTTTTATTGTACATATTTACAGTATGGTCCAAATGAAAGAAATATATTCACTATTTCGTAAATCTTCCTGTTTAGCGAAAAATTCTGATCATCTTTTTACTTTTGACGCCATCTCTGTGAGCGTGATGACGTCATCAATAACATTTTTAAATAGAAAAGTGGCTCTTGCAATACATCAATTGAAATATTTTTAAATATCTTTTCACCCATGTCAATATGTCTAAGTAATTAATTTTTAGATATTTAAAAGACCTTTCAATTGAAGTATTGCAAGACTCACTTTTCTCTTAAAAAAATATATTGATTACGTCATCAAGCCACAGAGATGACGTCAATTTAAAAAGGTGATCTGAAGAAGCGCCCTTTAAAAATAAAAATCGACGGATTAAAAAATGTTCAAAATTCCTTTCATTTGGACCATATTGATTGTATTTTACGAGGTGCTTCCCAAAAGTTCCAGGAATGTAAATGAGAAACACGACATTCCGGCGATAGATTTCTCATATTTTGTACTTGAGGAGTCTGTAGGCCAAACAACGCAGTTGGACCAACAAGTAGAGGTGAGAAAGGACAGTTTGTTAATAGTATCTTTTTAAACGCACTACGATTTTTTTGAAGGATTTTTAGTGGTTCAAAAAAGTTCGTCAAATTATAAGGAATGCCATAAAGACACTGTTGATCATTTTTTTCAGCATTCTTGGAATAATCCATTTAAAGTTTATCGTGAATAGCCAGACTGTTAACAGTTCCTATTACTTAGATATTTTGAAAGATCTGAGGCAAAATGCTAAAGACAATGCGAACCTTACGGGACAGACCTAGACTATAGTACCTAAGCGCTAAGTAATCTATTTCTAAAGAATTGTTATTCATGAAATTCAATATCTGGTATTGTTGGTCACTCTTAGACCTGTTCGCTTTATATTCATCCTAGTTATAACTCGATTTGGTCTGTTTTTTTTTCATTTTATTTAGAATGTTTCGTTGATATTTCATTCAATATCATTGGTCACACGATTTTTGTAACGTTCATCTAATAATTTATAATGCCTTTAAATCCTATTGATGAGGCAAGAAATGTAATATTACGAAATTTTTTGGTTGACATAAAATTTACTTAGCTTATGTAGAGAAGTATCGTAAAAAATTGAATTGAATTTGTATTTTTACAAACACAGACCACTGGAAAATGTGACTACTGTAGTTAACAAGAGTAGTTTACAAGACATAAATTTCTGCTTCCAAAGCCGACAAAAATATTTATTTCCACCCTACTTGGGAATATACACTTCTAGTAGTGGTTAGATACATTGAAATTTGTTTTATTTGTTTGCAAAATTCTAGTTTCTGTCAAAAAGTGTGTATAACTCCTAATGTAAGTTAATGATTTATTATACAAAGATTATTTTAAGTATTCATTTTTAAATTATTATTAAAGGTTCTAAATATATTCCACCGATTTCCCTCTAAATAATAATAATCCCGTCATGCAAAACGTTTTCAACTAAAGAGTAATAGAGAATTTAAGTTAGTAAATGTCAAAAATATTTCTAAATTGATAACATTTATAAATTAATCCCCTTAATTTATTTTTTGGTGATATTACTTGGACATTCCACTTAAGAAAGCTGTCAATATGGATACAAAGTTATTTTCTGGAATTTGATATTGTGACTTTCTGTGAAGAGTAAACTTTTGTAGTCCGGTAAGTATGAATTGTAAGATGTACCCTTTACATACAGTTTTTGTTTTCTCTGTATTTACCGTTGACAAGTTAGAATCAAACCATTTGTTAATTTGTTTCAGGGCATTTTCGGCGATTCCTTGTACTTCTTTTCAACTATTTCCTGGAAAATATGCGTCCTGCAGATGAGAGTGCTTTATATAGGAATTTATACAAATAATTAACAAAAACGGTCCAATAACCGTACTTCGAGGCACATCACGTGTAACTACTTGTACACTGACTACTCGATCAATTTCAACAGAGTGTTTTCGATTGGTTAAATAAATTCTCAATAGACCTAGTACATATTCTCGGATCCCTGTTTTATCTAGTTTTTCCAGCAATAGTTTATGAATGATCATGTCAAAAGCCTTTGCTAGATCAGTAAGTACACCAAGATACTCGTATATTTGTTTCATCTCAATAAATTTATAAATTATAGAGGTTACGGCACATACCTTGCATATTCGAAAATATTTTCCATAAGAAATTCTACGTTTACTATTTTCATCAACTTATTTTTGTATGCCCTGTATAATATAAAATAATTGAAATCATTTTATGTCTTGTCCAAACAATTCATAATAATAATAAAAACGATTATTGTAACAATATGTACTAAATACAAGTTGTCGATTGACCTGAACAAAGTCTCTTATGTAAGAGTGCAAATCGCAA
This sequence comes from Hermaeophaga mercurialis, assembly GCA_951812935.1. Lineage (NCBI taxonomy): Eukaryota > Metazoa > Arthropoda > Insecta > Coleoptera > Chrysomelidae > Hermaeophaga > Hermaeophaga mercurialis. Next base: position 19,291,150 of record OX638359.1, on the reverse strand, counting down.
GTGAAATTTTAATAAAGGATTTTATTATAGTAACAACGTTTATAACCCGTTTATGTGATTGCCAGCCAAAAGTCATCAGCAAGATAATAACGGGAAACCAATCCCACAAGTTCAAAGCAAAACTAAGAAGGAACCCTCCTCAACAAGAAGAAAGTGGTAAGCACACCATTTTAATATCTAACCCAACAGTGGTGGAGGAAGCGCCAACGCTACTCACCACAGACCCAGGCCCAACAAATAGTAATTGGGAAAGTGCGGAGAAAGCAAATTCCCACAAAACCAACTCAAGAATCATAATTCACGAACAACTCATCCTTCCGCAACCCAAGGAATTCACCCCCAGCCCCGAAACGTCGATCAAGACAAATTCAAACACCACTCCGGAAAGTACGGAGAAAAGTGACAGCACGCCAACCCATTTGGCGAAGAAACACAAAGACAGTCAAAGTGCGGAGAAAAGACAACAAGCACGACAAAAAGAAAGTGTGGAGAAAGCAGTCGCAGACTTCTCAAAAAAGCTCGACAACATCGACTGGGAAAGTGAGGAGAAAGCCACCAGACCGCAGGCATGGGAAAGTACGTGGAATACAATTATGCAAGATAACAACGCAACAGAAGTAGACAACAACAAAGCAGAAAAAGCCCAGAAATTAAACAAATTCGATTGGGAAAGAGTGCTGAAAAATTACATACTCCCCATACGGGAAAGTGCGGAGATAACCGAAAGACCCAGCGCACGGGAAAGTGCGGAGAAACCTAACAGCCGCAGCGCACTGGAAAGTACGTGGAACACGGCCTACCAAGACGACTGCGTTACAATGCCCAAAACTAACAAATCGGACACCGGACTAATAAGAAGGTCACCCTCCACGCTCAAAGGAGGAAAAGCAGTCAACACCAGAACACTAGACTGTGGACAAGAACAAACAAAACCTTCCACACAAGCAGACCGCGAGAAAACTCAGGAATCCGGGTCCTCAAGAACAACAAAATGCACCCGACAATGGTCGGGCGGTAGAGTTATAGTGCAGGAGAGACCACTTCTCGAGCGCAGGCAGGCAAAAATCATAAATCACAACTGTGTGTCGTCCTCAGAGGAGGAATACACGGAGGAAGAAATGGAGACGGACCAACATGAGGATACAACCACTGAGAAGGTCCCCCCCAGGGAAAGTTACTCACCTAACAGCGACCTCAGGAAGCTGGGCGCTAGAAACAAAGTAACAGCTTCCCAAATGGACATTATAGAAATAGTAACTCGAGGAGAAGACCAGAATAACGATTTCAAGACTCCAAAAAAGAGTATAAATATTAGGAACCTGATCCAGCAAAAAGCGAAGGCCACACTTAACACAAGCAATAGGTTTCAGGAGTTAGCCAAAGACCCCGAGCCAGCCCCGAGCAAAACAGCAGAACCTACCAACCAACCAGGAACCAGTAACATGGGGAAAAATAAGACAGAGGAAAAACCGCCAGTGACGAGGCAGGCCACAAACAACAACAATAAAAAGACCATAACTAAACACAATAAACAAACCTGCCCGCCGATTGTGCTCGACGGGACGGTCAGTGACCTGAAAGGGCTCAGGGCCGAACTCATGAAGGCGCTGAAGGGAAACCTTTCTTTTAAACTGACAAGGAACTCCACCATCGTTCACTTGGAAGAAGAACAGGACTACACCACACTAATACGTCACCTCAACGAGGGGAAGGTGCCATACCACACATACACCGCGAAGAAAGATAGAGGACATGCCTTTGTCCTAAGGGGGCTCGCAGAAAACACCACCAAAGAAGACATCAGGGAAGACCTGGCGCAGACTCACAACATCGAGGCTAAAAACGTATTCCAAATGAAAACAGCAGGGAGACCACTGTTTCTAATAACGACAGATCAGGCCATCACCCTGGACTATCTGAATAAGAACGCCAGGGTGATCCTGTACACGAGGGTAACCTGGGAGCTCCGAAAATCCACCCGTCAAATAATACAATGTCACAATTGCCAGGCGTGGGGACACGCAACAACGAAGTGCAACAGGGGCCCCAGATGCCTTAAATGCGCTGATACCCACAAGACATATCTCTGCACCAAGTCACGGGACACCCCTGCCCGATGTGCAAACTGCGACGGCCCACATCCGGCAAACTCCACCGAATGCGGGGTTTACCTTAAGAAAATAGAACACCTACAAACCAAAAACCAAGCACCCACGAGGAGATTTGCAGCAGCCCCAGTTCCGGAAAGAAACCCCTGGAGCAGGACAAACAACGGAGGACAAGAGACCCAAGACATACCCCCCAACATAGCCAATAACGAGAACTTCCCCCCCTTAATAAGGAAGCCCACCTCAGCCACAAACACGGCCCAAAACTGCCCCAGAGTACCGCAGGCCCTCAAGGAGGCGAATGCAGCTTTCGAAGAATTAAACTCCTTAGTAAATCTGGGTGAGTTAGCAAGAGCGGTCTCTGATCTAAACGGCAAAATAAGAAAATGCCTGACAAACCTAGAAATCTTCAATACGTACAATGATTTTGTGTGCACCCTAGGCAGTTATAATTTCAGGAACTAAAGACAGGAACCCCAAAGCTCACACCCAAATACATCGCATCCTGCCGATGTACGAAGCGAAGTAACAGCCCCGCGCTGGAGCCGAGCCTGGTCGTTACTGCGACTAGAAGTTTTGGGTCTAAGTACTCAAGACTTCTGGTCGGACGGACGACTGAGCGGTGGGCGTTTCGGGCCGATCGGGGGCGCAGAGGCCTGGTATAAATATCAGGTACCGGTGCCCGCTGGTCGGACCGAGCGCTAGACACCTGGCGAGGCAATTCGAAATTTACAGAATCACCCGGCATTCTCGCCACAAACTTTAACTTTAAAAATGTCTTTATTATATTTTTAATTATCATATTAAACAAACAGGAAGTGTGGTACTATCGTAGGGACGTGTCCCTTCCGATAAGGCACGGACGCATAATGCTCCGGCACAGGCTCTTGAACACCTCCTTGTTCCTGCTAGCCTTTCTGTGTTTTTCGCCCTTGCCCTTACTCCTTACCATAAGTTGGTATTATTAAGAGGTTATTTGTTAACGAAAGTGGTACTGATCTATTACTCGATTCTTTATTACCCTAATTATATAATTATTAATTGCCCCAGCCCTGAAAAACAATTGGAAAAAAACAGGAAGACCTCCTTTTTGGTGGAGGCGTATTGCCTGATCGGCCGCTGTATACATCGCACTCGTCCCTGCCGCAATGCCGGATGGATTTGTAGAATTGATTTTTCCTCACCAGGCGTCCAGCGCTCAGTCCGACCGGCGAACACGGGTCCCCGGTTTTATACCTGGTCGCCGTGCCCCACCCCTCGGCCCGAACGCCCACCACTCAGTCGTCGGTCCGACCAGAGGTCTTGAGCTCTTGGGCCCAAAACCTCTAGCCGCAGTAACGACCTGGCTCGGATCCAGCTGTTATGTTGACGTCTACATGGGAAGAATGCGATGTATACAGCTGTGTTTCCCCCATGTTGTGATTTTTAGTTTACCTTGGTCCCTGAATTTAATTTTTAAAGTTATAATTGTTTAGGTTGCTTACAAAATCATTGTATATCATGAAGATTTCAGTATTATTTTTACATTTTTTGATTTTATTATTAAGATCAGTGACCGCCCTCGTCAACTCACCCAAATTAACCAATGTGTTCAGTTCCTTGAAGGCCTCATTCACATCCTGAAAGGCGTCGCTGTCTCCGTTGTTGGTGGTTGTTGGCCTAACATACTGTCTCGTTACCGACTTCGGGTTTAGTGGGGGGAAGTCTTCCTGTAGGTTGGGTGTGATAGGAGTGTTTTGAGGCGGTGGGCCTCTGCTGCTACTCCATGGGTTCCTTGTGGGGGCTGGGGCTGGGACATATCTGGTTTTGGGCCTGTTTAGGTTGTTTTTGGATTGTATGAATTCCAGTTTTCTGCAATAGATCTCACAGTCCGTGGAGTTGGCCGGGTGTGGCATTCTCGCCACAAAGGCGGGATGCGATGTTTTGAATGCCGATCGGCTTATACGCCTCCACCAAATTGGAGGTCATCCTGTTTTTTGGTTCACTTTTTCAGGGTTTAGCAGCAAAATCAGGGTAAGGGCATAAATAACAAAACAAAGGTCAAGACCGCTATTGTGAACAAGTATCCCCTTAATGATACCAGATTTGGTAAGGAGTAAAAGCAGGGGCGAAAAACGTATGATGGCAAAATGGTACAGTGGAAACCTAGAGCTCGGTGCATCTGACTACCGAGCCATCGGCTGGGACTCCCGGACGAGACTTACCGCTTACCTCTTTGTCAATAACAATACTCAAAAATATAATAAAGCATTTTTAAAGTTAAAGTTATGTGATTGCCAGTTTGAATATGGCCCAATAAAAGAGGCCAGCACATTCCAATATCTGTGCTCGGATCACTTGGAAAACTCGTTTAAATAAGAGCTCCCACGAGACAATAGAAATTTTAGAATATTGTTATTTTATTGGTTTTAATACGTGAATAGTTTAGAATTCTGTATTGCCTTAAACGTAAATAGGATCTAAAATATATTCAGACAAAAACTAAAAATAATAATAAAAAATATGTTTATGCTTTCTTTTGTATTTACTCGTATTCTTACCCACGCATGTAGTTGTGGTCTTGACACTAATAATAAAAATAATTCAACTTTACTCAGAAATGATCATAATTACAGAAATAATCTTAATAAAATAATTCAAAAGGCGAACAATTTTGAGTATACTAATCTAATTAATAATCATACAAATAACTTGATAAAAATTTATCAGGTTATTGGAGATGCTTCAAATGAAAATAAAGACTTATAATTATATTAATATATTGAATGATACTAATCAGCAATTTCATGATGATTCGGTTGCTTAGTGAATATAGTCGGTAATTTGAAATCAAATGGAAATACATTGAATAATTCTATTAATATAAATTATCCTAACTTGGTAAGTTCGATGGCTTTGACACCAGCTTCATGTAAAGAAGTTATTGAACACATTAGTTCCTTAAAGAATAATAGTGCTAAAGGATTTAATGGAAAACCCTATAAATTAATAAAAAACGTTCATAAATTTATTCTAAGTTCATATTGTAAATCTTGTATTTCTAACAGCGAAAGTACCTTCTTCCTTGAAAACATCGATTGAAACACCTATATATAAAAAAGGTTGTAAAACATATACGTAGCAACTATTGACCGATTAGCATAATCACTACTTTTGTTAAAATATTTCACTTTAATTCTAATCAGTTTCGATTTATAAAAGGAATGGATACAAAAGATGCTATATTCAAACTTGTTGTCAATATAAAAAACTGCCTTGACAACAATGAAAAAGGGCTAGCTGTTTTCCTTAACCTTGCGAGGGCTTTCGACACTGTGTCCCATGGACAACTCATTGTTGTTCTTGAACATTATGGTGTCATGGGAGTAGTGTTGAAGGTCTTCCAGCAAATGGTAAATATTAGAAAGGTATCCAGTGATCTTTTAGTAACCAAAATCGGAATCCCTAAGGGGACTGCACTTGGCCCACTTTTATTTATTATTTATATTAATTTTCTTCTAAATTTAAATACAAATGATTTAACTATCTCTTATGCAGATGATACAGTTCTATTTTTTAAATGTAAATCCTGAAAAGTGTTAAATATAAAGCGATTGAAGGGCTAAGGATAGTAACAAGTTGGCTTCATCAAAATAAATTATTTCTGAACGCTGAAGAAACACTACATCGCGTTTTCATTAACAAATGCTAATAGACCAAATTTCAACTCTAAAAAGATAAATCAGTTTTACATTATTCGTTACATTATGAGTAAAAAATTAATTATTCAAATTTACAAATCACGAGTGGAGTCACTCATTAGGTATGGTTGGTTATTGGATGCAAAATTAATTAATATTGTCAAATTTAATCTAAAATAGTTTTAATTTCAGTTGACTTTAACCTAAGTTTTTCATATTTATTTATTAAAAATGTAAACACGAAATATTTTCATCTTTTGGTTGGTAGTTTGTAGTTGTATGTTTTCTATCGCATTGTCCAAAGTATACTTTTTGTCCTCTTCTTGAATTACGTGGCGAACGCAGTCGACCCATTTCTCTTGAGTGACCAAGTTTACCCCAACTTTGAATAATTTTTTCACGTCCGCCATTTTGAACATCTTATTTTTTGCCGCAATATGATACTTAATTTGCCCATTTCGATCTGCCTGTTTATTCTATTATTTAATCAATTACATAACTAAATGAGTGTACATGGACACAATATTTCGCAACAGCCAATAACTCTTCCTTCAATGCGTGTCTATCAATGTCAATTCCTTTTTCTTGTAGCCATTCCGATATTCGTTGTTTTCACCAGACCGTTGTTGGTATTTTTTCATCTATATCGGAATGGTAGGGTACATTATCCATAACGATTATGTCGTTTAGCTCCAAGGCAAAACACTTTCCATCCATAGTTTAAATCTTTCATGGTTCATTTCTCCATGATAATCCCTAGTTTTTTTCGATGTAAATAATAATAATCCCCCTTCCACGAATCCATTTTCGTTTCCAATATGGGCAATTATAAAATGGCTTCCTTTACCTGGGGTATCCATGAGGCCGACCGAAAGCCCTTCATTAATTGCTTGCTTGGCTGTTGAGATAGTCTTATGCCTCCATACTTTTGTAACAGTATAACTTGCGTTTACCCATGTTTCGTCCAGATAGTAAATAGGCCTGCCTTCATGTCAAAATTTATTTATTTGGTTGATATATCGTCTTCGTCATAATACAATATCAGGTCGATCAATAAATAAAGGATTTTTTCGTGTTTGAATTCCATTTTCTTAAGAATGCACCATAATGTTGTTCGTCCACTGGGTGGTAAAGTGTCGTTTTTTGTATAGCTACACCCAATACTTTGCAAGAGATGGTAGATCATTAAAAAAAACGAATGATTGCATTTCATTGATTTTAATCCAGTTTCCTTTGTCGGTGTTTTCATGGTGAAGTGACGCAACCAGTGGTCTCCATTTCGGAAATTATTTGCGTTTGCCGTCCCTAAATTCCAGTATCGTGAGCAGCTAATTTGATACTCTGGGTTTTCGATTTTTGATAAACGTTATACAATATTTGTTTCTGTCCCACATGAACAATTTTTCCACGAATATTTTTCGATCCACTGCTTGTTGACGGCGTTGGAACGTCGACGTCGGACAAAGATTCATTTTGGGGATCCTGTTCAATTTATTAATAGAGAATAAGTTCATAGAAATTAGTGCACAATAATGCAATTTAAAAAAATACTTACATCAATTATAAACAAAAACAAACTAACAAACATCTACTGTCAATGCTGAATAGTGTATACCCGCGCCACGGGTAATTATTTTTAAATAAAAGTTACGAGCTCATTTTTGTTGTAAACATCTGCATCTTTCAGTTTTTGAATCATATCATTATTTCAATCCGTGTTCGAAATATTTGGATTTTATGATTTGATGCGGTATGGACGTCTCTTAAACTCTTCTACTATTTTTTATTATCCTGTTTCTTTTATATTGTATAAATCCTTCTTTTAATGCATCATGTGTGTGGCATTAGTTCTATTCTTACTTCTTTCGTGTAGTGCTGGGCTGAATATAAGATACAATTTTTCTTTTATTAGTACCTCTCTAAAAAAATTCATATTTCTGAGAGTATTAAATGTTGAAGTTTATACTAAATAATAAACTCTATTGTTACTTGTTAAATATCGTACCTATTATAATTTTAAATATATGTGATTTACACTAATAAAAGAGCAGCAAAATTGATTTCAGAATCAAAAGCTTAACTAAAGTATATTGAAATTAATGTAAATTTTATTTTTCATGCACCTTTGGAATTTTATCTCAGACATTTTGTATTTGTACACTGTTTAAATAATTAATTATCCTACATTCCCATTAATAATAAAACAGAAATATTTTAAGGATTTTCTATTTAAGTTTTTTCTTGTATTGGTTCATTTCTTATGAAATAATATAATAAGTGTAACTCTTTGAAATTTAAAATTTATTTTTCCTTGATCTTACTCTTCAAAAACTTTTTATTTATTATTCTTAGCAAAATCTTTTTACCATTCTTCTATCCTATTTGAGAATCTCATTTCAAAATGATAATTTTTCACCTCTTTTCCAGACATGTTAATTACCGATACTTAATCATCACAATATATTATGCTTCAAAAAATAAAAAAAATATATATTTCATTTCAAAGAGGCACTGAAAATTAACGGTATTTAATTTGAGCGATCAGAATACACTGAGTCCATATTTAAAAGAAAAATTAATTGGAAAGTATTAAATGTTAAACAAAAAAATCAATTTTAAAAGGAAAAAAAATTTGAAAATTCTTGAGTTATGTTCAAGAAAAGCCATTCCACTTATATTATACGGTATACATTAATGATGCGGTAGTTTTTGCGGTGTTCAGAAGTTAAAGGGTCTATTTTCTTGAGTAGGATATAAATTAAAGGGAAAACTAGCAACAACAGCTGAAAATTAAAGTGCTGGTAGGTAGTAGTTTTAAAGAAATTGTTTAGAAAGTCATATTTAAAACTCCATGTAATGTAACTAACTTTACAAGAACACTGTCATTAATTTTGTAGAGGGATTAGATTTTTACAGGGTGTTTTAGAATTCGATGAACAGATGTTTATGGTAAACTTCTCTCACAAAATAAATAATATTCAGGTCAATATTCAAAAATCGTTAATTTTTGCAAATACTGATTGTTAAAGTTAATTAATACAAATATTTTTCTTCAAGCGTATAATATGGTCATGTAACACGTTTTGTAGAAATACCCTATTATTTTACTCATTCAAAAAAAGTAATCATAGTAACAGATTCAATCAAAAGAGATGTGTATATCCTTGATTTATTATATATATCATTTTGATATTTAGTATAGAGTATTTTTCCACTTTACAATATGGTACATTTAATAAATATAATGTAATATTTTTAATTATTTAAAAGTCATTTTATTTTCAAATCATTAATGTAATTCTTTTTTTCTTCTTGTCATTTCTCATCTGACAGTTAGATTAACAATCTGGTGTATTTATTATGATATTTATTTTTATTTAACTAGATACAGAATATTTATATAATAGTTGAAATAATATTTTTTGTACTTATTTTTTATTTTAAGCTTGAAGAAAAAATAGTATATATCACTCGGATTAGAAGGCTCATTATATGTGTCACTCATTTTGCATAGCCTCGGTTAAGCAATATACTGGGTCAACAAATAATGTTAGCATCCTACTCCTAGTAACATGATATTCTATTTTTTGCCCAAACTTTTAAAAAAATAATTTTGTTAACGAAGCATGCAGTTACATGATTAATTGTTAAACCTGTAAAAGTATTGGTATAAGCATACCGATCTAAAAATAACTCTTGAATAACTATGAAGCAAATCAGTTTTATTAACAACGGTAAAGTATCGTAAACTGGCAAATATTGTTAAATACAAATTGACAAATATGTATATAACCATAAGTCATTAGGCCGTAAGCTAATACTCTTTGTTGAACACTAATACCACTTATTTTATATTAATAGCCAAATTATTTTTTATTTACTTTGAATATTCAGAAGGATTCAAAGGGCTGAACACTATTAAAATTTATTCCATCTGTAACGCACTTCAGTGAAGAACTCTAAATATTATTTAAAAACATTATTTTTTAAATTTATCCAATGCCACAGAGATCTTGAAAAAATGTATCATTTAAACAAGCGGTATTAGTCCAGTAACTCAGCTGAAATGTTTCTTTAAAAAATATTTATTTTTAATAAAGTTAACTTTAACATTATGTATCTCGAAAACTGAGGATTCTTGAATATTGATTCCTGAAAGAGATATTCTTTATTTGGTAAGAGGTAGTCACCTCTTATCAAATCTTATCACCTTGCAAAATGGTGGTTCTCCGATACCATTCTTCAGGTATAATGTAAATATTATTCCTGAGCAAAATAACAAAGAGGCAATTAAATTAGTATGGTCACATCCTAAGGTTGGAGCCAAGTAAACTAATAGAAAAATTGCATGAAACAAGAAATATCACAAAAAAGAAGGAAATATAAGCCAAGAAAAACATGAATCCAGTAAATAGTAGAGATCGGAATGAGAAGAGAGAACACTTTGGAAAAGATGAAGATAATGACTGGCAGTAGACCATTATGGAACAGATGGGTAGAAGTAAATTAACAACCAACACAAGGCAGAGGAGAAAGAAAGAAGAAAGTAAATATGAAAAAGATAAATTAAAACTTCTCTGAATTTCCACAGTTCAAAGCGTTTTAAAATATATTCAAATCGACTCAGGTTTCGGTATATGACATTTCATTTTCCAAATAGACAGAAGTTTGACAGATCTTTTAAACGTAAATAATTTAATGTCATAAACATCACAACCGATCATTATTAAGTAATATTCCTCTTTTTCTGAAACGGAAATCAATAAACTCTGTGCAGGTGCAATGACTAAGATCAATTGTGAGCAACCTTATTTAACGTAACAGAATTGGAAACAATCTAAAAGAATGTACATAATCAAAAATGTTCGCCGATATAAGAAAATAAAATAACATGTGAACAGTACATTATGTTGTTAATGAAAATAATTTAATTGCTTTTAATTTGTTTGAATGAATTTGCTCATTACAAAAACATGAAATAACTTGTAATCTTCAATACTCAGTTTATCGTAAACCATCTGATACAAGCATGACTATCTCAAATAACTCGAATCACACTATGTCATATAAATTAGCAACTTAAAATTCAATGATACAAAGAGCCTTTTCAATACCAATGAGTAAGGATGATTTTAAAAGGGAAATTAATATAATAAAACAAAACGCTACCTCTAATGATTATCCATAACATCTAAAAAATAGGTTTATTAATAAAAAGGAAGAAAAGGTTGCCGTTAACCGGATCTTCCGGAAACAACCTAAAGATGACGGGTCATACGGAACGATTACATTTTTGGAGATATTTTAAACAAAATATCAAAAAATTGTATCTCGTACAACATCTTTACAATATATTTTAAAGTATGAAATAATGTAGGTTAATTTTCATTAAATATAAAACTTAAAATTAATAAATCTTCAAAATAGGGTATTTGGAAACTAAAATGTCAGGATTGTAACGCCATCTATCTTGGCCAGACAATTCTTAACTATTACAATATGTACCCTTGCATTTCTTGAATCCGTCTTCCGATCTCTTCATTCTTTTAAGCTATCTAAATTGTATCTGATAGTTTCAGTGTTTCATTTGTAATTTAGTATCATTGAAGCTTGTACCATGGTGTGATCGAATCCACGTTCCGGTTCTCGGTAAGCTCTAACATTGGTTGTTTGAATTTTGTTGGTCTTTTGTGATTGAATAATGTAGTCAACTAGAGAACTTAAGTATAGAAATCACTATTACAACAAAATGCAAATATTGTTTCCCACATATGCCAATTTATTTATTGGTATTTTCTAAGATTTGTATTGCAGTAATTCAAGACATTTCTTTTTTCTTTTATTTTATATTTTTATAAAGAGCAAATTCATTCAAACAAATTAAAAGCAGTTAAATTATTTTCATTAACAAAATAATGTATTGTTCACATATTATTATTTTGTTATATCGGCGAACTTTTTTGATTATGTACATTCTTAGATTGTTTTCAAATTCTGTTCGTTAAATAAGGTTGCTCACAATTGATTTTACTTATTGCAACTACACAGAATTTATTGAATTCCGTTTTCTTTACCACAAAAGCTGGTATTTCTTAAGAAGAAAGTTTGTTGTAACTCATTTGTTTGTTTTAATTAATTTCGTGTTCACTCTTTGTTTGTCGTCGTGAGGCAGGTTTCGTATAGAGTTTTCCTTCAATTAATAGTTTTTACTTAGAACTAACAGAAAATCACAAAGAACAGTTTGACTAGTATTTTAGAGTTCTTCTAGTGAATCTTTATTATTTAGTGCATCATAAATAAAACGAAATAAATCTTAGTTTATATAAAAAATGTGCTACTAGAACTAAAAGTAGGTAGGCTATTTTTTTCAAGATTCGATCGATGGAGAAATTAAAACCACAGTGATAATCCGTTGAAACTTTTCGCAGTCTGTTGCGCATTATCTCTAGTATGTCTGTTCATCTTGTCACGTCGCATTTGTTAGTTCTGATCGCGCAGTGAGCACGTAAACATGATTACAACAATAGTCTCCTGGTGCATTTTCGATGGGAAGTGGATACCGTACAACTCGTTCTCTACTTGTGATTTGCGTCACTTTGCTCTGATCTAAATCGGAACGACGACTATGTAGAAAAGTAGCTGGAATATGTAACTATGTATTGCAAATGAAATATTTTTAAGTTTCACTGTAGTTTTAATTAAGTTCACTACCGAACAGACCTTAATGTAAATACCCATTGTATTACACTCCAGAGGTACATTTTTATCCGTCACCAAAAAATAAATAAATTAATAATGTGTTCAAAATTCAATAAAATCTCCTAACACTTCCAGTTTTATAAGTATTGGCAGCATGGAAAATTCCTAACAGAAGGGCTCCTATTTCACATACTAAAAAAACAAACGTATCACTATCTCACTTCTCTAATAATTTAGCCTTTTCTTAAAACATTAACACCTGCAATCATATTTCAAGACACAATAATTCCTTATAAAATTATCATTATTTTATGAGCGGTTGATTGGTCATAAATCACGGTTTTTAATTAACAGAGTCTAGGTTTGCATATTCGTTTGAATTCTAACGTTAACCTTCAGCGATGTAACATTTATTAAAATATTCAAATAAAATAAGAGTTTGTAATATACAGATGTAGATAAAAAAATGGAATTATTCATTATATATTTTGTTATACGAACTATATATACACTATCATCGTAAGTATAGAATATTTCAACAAATATGAATAGAATGAAAATATAAAAACAAAAACATAGAACGAAAATATAAAAACTACATTAGCTAATGAGATTCTTCAGGTTTACAGTATTAACAAGTAGGCTTAATATAATTAGTATAAGCACAAGTAATTGTTACAGAAATAGTAGTAATATTTCGTTCGTTTGTTTTGGGAATCGCCCATCAGGTGTGCTTTTCCTGTAAACCACATATTTCTCAAAGACGGGATTTTTAATTATTCTAGAAACTGCTACCTACATTACTCGGTAATACGAGAGTTTATAGCTGCCACACTTATTATGCTGTAATAAATCGCCATGGGTAATGTTCTCGGATATTGAGACATAGCTTATTGACGACGTAGAGATTTGTTCGAAAATTTTTGGCAGACCTTACATTTTTTGGCGGAAAGACAAAGCCCATTATTTAATAAAAAAGCGGAGTTAAAATCAACAACCCAGCATACATTATAAATAAGAACCTCAAGTATATAAGAAGATAATAAACATTTATAAAATCAAAGATGTAACTACACAATCAACATGGGGGTCAAAAATCTCCAGTGGAGAACCCAAATACTAAAAATGAATTCAGCAGCAGCAAGATAAGCAGAGAAAATGAAGAAATGAACAATGATGATGAAATACTAAGAAAAGCATTTGGATAAAAATTAACAGGATCACCATCCAAAATGCCAAGAAAGACACAACGAGTCAGAAGCGATGTAGACGAAGATCATAAAAAGATCAAAACAGACAACAGATTTAAACAATTAACAGGAAAAAAGCTGCATCAAGCATCGATGCAAATAATAGAACACAAACAGGAAGATGTAGCTGAAGAAATAAATGGAATGGACTTCAAAGTCGTAAGGGTAACCCCATTAAGAATCAGTAAAGGTATCCTTTTCGTATCTTTTTAATTTTAACAATTTTGTAAATATTAATAATCTAAAACAAGAAATGTCAGCTATAGTCTTGGTCAATGGTAAATAGGAAACCTATGATAAGAAAACGATTTACACATAGTGTAGGAGATATCAGGCCTATGGCTATGGAGAATCAACTTATTTTTCACATCAAAATTCATTAAATGCAGAGAAACACATACACACATGTAGTGACTGTAACATAAAAAAAATACGATACTAACCCTACTGTTAAATTGCGAAGGGAACCATTGGGAATGCGCTTAGTAATGGGCCGCAAATTCTACATTTAACGAATTCACAGTTTGACATGTCATCAAAATAGTAATAGTATATGCACAAACCTTGATCGGATCAACAACCTCTTCAGAAGGCTAAAAGAATCAAATAATATATGTGATACACACAAAACGACTGATCTCATCAGGCACCTAAAAACAAAATTTAGGGAGCTCTGAGAAGTTAACATTTTAAATGATTAATTATAACTACATGTGATTTAAAAGTGCTAGTTTTTATTTACTAATCCTCAAAACTAAGAATTCTTCAACCAAACAGCGATCTGAAACAGTTCGTCTTATCAGACGAAAATTGGAAAACATCATTTTGTTCAGAGCTATTATTGTAATGAACATTGCTAGAGTGACAGGATACTATAGTGATCTTAGAAAATATATAGTCTAAGAGAGAGATGAAAGCAGAAGGGGAAACAAATCACACAGATGTATACACTTTATAAAACCGAGGTAACCATTATGTTAGTACTACTAATAATTATTTCTCCTTCTACTGCTTTCTCTCTTTCTCTTTTGTTATGTTCATGACCATTCCCTCTCGCAAGCACTCGCTTCAGAAATTATATATGGTCTAAAGTTTAGAATGAGCCTCATACTAAGACCCTGAAGCAGTAAATTTAATAGATCTTTTAAATTAGATGTTCTAGTCTATCTCAATGTCTAGTCTCCCTAGTAGGCAATACGTGATTGGCAGCAATTTAATTTTATTTCAGGTGTCGAGAATAGCCAGGAGTGATATAAAACAAGCAAAAGGTGATTAGATGTAAACTAAAAAAGTCAAAAAGGCACTTACATGTTAACTGTAATCCTGATTTCCTAAATCCGCACGGACTTGTTAAAGATAGAGGTGACCATGTTTTGGACAAATTGAAACAACAAACCGTGCAATTTTAGAAAAATTGAAATTTTTTATTTAAGATATTCCTTTAATTATTGTCTTGAAAATTCAAAAAATTCGTAGATAGGGATAAACAGTATTTTGGTGAACCTATGAACAACCATGTATTAGCCCCATATATCTGATCATAATATTATAAGTCATTTAAATTTTTATTTAGAAAAACATATTTATTATACCAATCATACCAAACAAAAATTATGTTACCAAAGAAAATGACTAGGAGTATGATTAACTTTATATCAAATATTAAAATTAAATTAGGGATAAGCTCTAACAATTAAAAATAACATGATTACGTACGTATAAATAGTATTTATATTTATCGTATTAAATTTAATTAACATTGTTTTACAATTGTTTTACAATTTTGAAAAAATAATTTCATAATAATAAACTAATAACTTCATCAAATTTAATACCAGCACAATAACACTGTATCCATCTTTGTCAATACGCTTGTTATAATTTACAGTGAGTTTAAATACATATATTATAAAGCATTAAAGTATCGGTGGTGGTATAGTAGTTATTTATGTACCAAGGCGAATAAGTAGATGTTTATGCCCCGAGGGCGAGGATCTTACAAAGCGAGGGCCTCTGGCCCGAGAGTTTGTAAATCACCCGAAGGCAAAGACCAACGTATTATTAGCAGTGTATATATATACTTTTATATTATTCTATTTTGTTATTGCATCCACAATTAAATATTAAAAAAGTCCGAAAATTCAATTTGATTTTAACAACATTGTCACTTTATCATAGTAGACTCTATGTTTGCTAGGGAAATGCTGTCAAACTTAAAAAGTTAAAATGCAGGAAAGTTTTGAAATTCTGACCAAATTGCAAAAATAGAACACAAAATTATGTAGCGAAGAAATTGAGAGTAGTCTACAACAACGAATATGATAAATTACTAAACTAGATGTCAGAAAATTGTGTTTGAACATATTACTGAAAATGTGTTGCTTGGTTACGGGCTATAAAGTGTACTTATGATCGCATTATATAGGGTGGCCAAACGAATCAGAGCCATTATCAGGAACTGCGTCAACATTTTAGAAAAACACAGGGACACATCGATTTTTGATCAAAGGGGGACACTTTTTTCCGGTATTTTCGACTTCGCTGCTTACACCTCCAAGCGAGGGTAACAATTACCCCAAAATACTTAAACGGCATTAGGGGTCGAGAAATGCATCATTTTAAAGCCCTTTCAATTCTCTTTAGAACAGTCTTTAAATTTTAAAATTCGGTCTGATACTTTTTAATAAATTACATTTTAAAGTTTAAATTATGTTTAGTTGTTTACTTACCTCCTTATTAAATTAAATGTTCAAATCGATGACCACCCGCGTCCATAGAATAATAAAGATTTTGTTCGATACGTTCTCGTAAATTCCGAAGAATTTCCGGAGTGAGTCGATGGCTCTCGTCGACAATTCTTTGACGCAAATCATCTAAAGAGGCTGGTTGTGTTTTGTAGATTTTACTTTTGAGGTATCGCTTGGAAAATTCTAGGGTTTGAATCAGACCAGTAGCGGCAATTATGACGATTTACGGTACCGTTTATAAAGAAGCTGCATTCATCGGAGAAACAGATATACTCGCTCATTCATTATTTCGAAAAGTTGTAAATGGCGGTCATAATCATCCTCATTAAGTTCCTGCACTAAATGTATTTTATACGGATGGAATTTGTTCTTCTTCAAAATGGTTTGAATGCTAGTTAGATTGATCCCAGACACAGATGCTAATTGCCTTGTATTTAACGTAGGATCTAGTGAACATGTCCCAAAACTGCAACTTCACTAGCTGTATTAACTACAGGCGGTCTATTTTCTCGTTTTTTTATTAGCTACATTTCCAGTCTCTTGAAATTTTTTGACTAACTCTAGAACATACATACTTCCTACTGACCTGTTTATCTTGATATTTTTCATTAACTAACTGTGCCATTACATTTGCACACTTATTTTTCATAAAATAATGCGATGGAATAAATAAAAATCGACGGGTCCTTGCGTTTTTTTAAAACGTTGACGCAGTTCCTGATAATAGCTCTGTTTCGTTTTCGTTTGGCCACCCTGTATAGTTGGTAACTAAGAATAAAAATACAATAATGAACTAATATGACATAAAATATTAAATGTTAATTAAAAATGTCACAAACTGTGTTGTGATTAATTTAGTAAATATTGTACTATTTAATTTTTTCTTGATAATCTGCACTTAAGGAATTTTAAGAAAATTCTAAACTAGCCTCTCATACAAACTTTTGCTAAAAACAAATCCGTGGGACAATAAATCTTATCATTATTATAACTATCTAATGTCTCGCCGCTTATCATTCTGAAATTTTATATCCTCGGAAATAAATTAAAGTTTTGATCCAAAAAACTAATTTCCATTGATACTTACCTATATACCTATAGCAAAACAATATATTAAATTGTTTTAATAATTTATAAGACTTCAAAACATACACACTAAACAATTAAACTAAACTAAAAACTGACAACCCTGACATCCAAAACTTCGGCATTTGGGCAATAAATAAATTACTAAAATATACTCAAGTGGAAACGTTAAATCGTCGTTTATGCCTGAGGAATCATAAAGTAATTAACTGTGTCGCGCTCTTCTCAAATAAAGGTATTTGTTTCATATTATTTTATATTACTAACGACCAACTAAAGATTCACTGGAGGAAGTGCATCCCATTTTCTTTTAAAATCGTTATTTATTTAATAGTCTATATTTTGCACGTAACGCTGCAGAACAGGTAGCAGTATAAATTCCACTCCTTTCAAAGTATAAACCTCCGAAATCCACCTACCTGCCACCTTCTGTTAGTGCGAGCATGCGTCCAGACTTCCTGCAAGCGTCGCGATGCTCCTCATCCCAGGCAGTCCTGCTACGAAGTCCAGCGTCGGTACACGCGTCTTTATATTTCCAACTGGTCCGTGACATGACAAACACGTTTTTTGCGAAATTCTAAATAACTTCGATCTGAAATTGGTGAAGAATTTTTTTGGGTTGAATTACTGGTTTTGGTGGAGGTGTGGAAGGTAAGTTGTACATTATTGAGTTAAAATGGGTTTTATGTTGATTTTTTAAAATTATTTTAATTATTTTATTTATAGTAAATTCCAACCTGCTACGGAATTCTTGTTCTTTAAGTTGATTTTAGGATTAAAAAAAAGTTCGTGGTTGTTTTTTAAAAATGTAGTGGTGGTTTTTTTTTAAATTATTTAAGTTCCAAAATTTGGTGGACTCGCGCTAATAAAACTAATCGATAAAAAATTAATATTATTTGTGTTTAATTTTACATGTAGTACAGAAAACATGTGACGAGTAACACATATTGATATTATTTTTATATTAAATTAAAAATATTACTATTTTCTAAAAATTTTGAGTGTTATATTTGTAATAAAGTTAAGAAATTATGTCATAATAATATCAGTTAAATATATTCACTTCGTAAATTTAATCATCAAGCGCCAAATAAAGTTCAAAAATAGTATACTATTATATTATATATTATAGTATATTAAATTAAGACTCATCCTTTCCTTCATTTTTAACTCAGATGACTAAAGGTATTTTATTTAATAAGCATATAATTTAGGCTTATATCATACAACTATAACACGTGTAATAGCCATAATATCTAGCTCAAATAATATACTATTATTTATAACTTCATCGACGAAATACATTTATTAATGTTGTTTTACCATTTTACAAATTATTAAATAATTATTTAAAATAACATTATATTGGTATTCCATACTAACTTATATGAATACTAAATCAATATTTATTTTATAATTGTAAAGCAGTATTCAGTTTATTTGAAAAATTTAATTAATAGTTTCCCGCAATAATTGAAAATTATGTATACTATAAAATTAACGGTGGATATTTCTTTTATAATTATCAGTATTTATTTTATAAAATCTGCTATAAAATATGGATATTTTGTTACAAAAAATTAGTTTCAAACCCCCCAAACTGTCAATTGTTGCTTTGTTTCGTTACGTTAATATCAAAGATTTATTTTGAAGGCCTGTTACTTAATTTTATGGCTGTACAACAGTTGACATGTTCTTGTTTTTCAGTTTTGGATAAATTATATATCGCGGTTAAAATTTTGTTGCGGCTAAATGAATATGCAAAATCGACTGTATTGAGAACAGACAAATATGTAAGGGTGCCCGAATCTTATCTTATGTTTCATGAGGATCTTCTTTAATCATTCGAAGAACAGCATCAATATTTTCAGCAACAACTAATGTTGAAAGACAACCTTCACTTGGTTAATCCTAAAACAAAATATAAACAAGGGATATACTGTCGCTTTGTACGAAGTTTCACAATCAAATACACAAACACAAGAAACAAACATTACAAACGTTGTTGGTGTGTTAAACTACAAAAATAATAATGAAAGACACCACACAAGTTTTTTTACGTTAATTTCATTATTGATATATATTACATGTGAAAACCATGCCTTAAAAATAAATCTTCAAAAATCTAAAGCTAAAAGCCTTAAAACTTATTTATGTACAAAGAAATTTTATAACTCAAAAAGTAAACAAAAAATGTTATGGGACTCGCTAGTATTCTCAATTGTATGTTAGGCATTAAAATATTTTATATAGTCCATATCTTAATAATATTGAATCATCATGAATACAAACGCTCCATAATTCTTGTGTCAGAACGATATTTGGAATTTGCAAATATGATTACTAAATTTCTAGCAAATTTAGGGAGACAAAATGGTCAAATATGTTTAAAAGAAAAGTTTTTCATTTTGGTTGTTTTTGCTAAAGAGATCAGTGAGAAAAGACTAACATTCAGAATTGACATTCACAACTTAATATTAACTATAAAATTATTCTCACATCTCGTAGGATTTCTAAATCAAGTTTTAAATATAAATAAAAAGCTACAATCTGCATTAACATGTTTTTTAAATAAATCAATCGTTATTAACTTCGAAACCAAAAAACTTTGAGGAGCACAATAAAAAGATATTACTTATAAATCAAAAGTAGTATTTATTTAAGATATTTTTGGTATTCCCTTTCTTTCCTACCTGCTCTATATTTTCCTTCTTTTCTTTCTTTCTCCTCTCGATTTCATTTCTCTTTTTCTTTTTATCTTCCTCTCTTCTCTGGTATCTCAAAATTAGTGATTTATTACCGCTAGATATTGCTCTCTATTGAATATAATCTATGTGATGTATTGAATTTATTTGTTTATATAATATAGTGGTGGCCAATAAAAGTGTTCACATGAGCAGAGTTGCTCGATTCCCAAATTTATCCGCATGTCTCTCATCATATTTTGTAAAGTGTACGATTGATAGCTTCCATAACGTTGCCATTAATAAACCAGGCGGTGATCGGGATGTGTTAAATAAAAGAGCTTGTTTCTATTTAAAAATGGCCAGTACCGTTTGGAACATTCGGTGTTTTATTTTTAGTATCAAATAAAAAAATCTTATTTGTTTCAACCCTCCCTATAACAGAGTCGGCTGAAACACTAATTGGGGTCAGTTGAAACACGTCATCAACTTAAGAAATATATATAAACTTAAATCAACAGCATTTTTTAAAAACAAAACGAATTAAATTAATAACACTAGACTAGAAAAATAATTTAAAAGCAAACCAAATGAAAATATTTCTATTAATAACGCTACTAATTTTTATTATAGTAATAAGTCAAACAAACATACTTAGTTATAAATTCTGGTTTTGGGATTATTCAGAATCACAATTCTGGCAAACATAGCTAAGACCACTAATCGTGAACCCACAGTTTACAATTTGTACATTGTATCCATTTTTCTCCGGATCTGCTCTCTGAATACTGTGACATACAAGCAAGACAGTAACACTGCTCCTCTTCTTATGATAATTCCTGTTGTGTATTAGTTTTCTTCCTTTTTGTGGTATTTCTTTTAATCTGTTCTCCATCCAAGCTTTTCTCAACTTAATTAGCTTTGGATCGCTTCAATTTGTTTTCATGCTCCTTTTTTATCTGTTCTTTCTCTGGTATATCAGCGTAAATTGTAGACTTCCTGGTTTTCCGTCCCATCTTTGTTTTCTTCGGAACAACTTTCGGTAATGATCGGCGGAAATACAAGTGGAACTTTATAAGAGGCTACATTTTCAAGTCGATTTGTCAACGGAGGAAATAATTGAGCCCACTTAGAGGGTTTGAACAAAATTTCCTGAATATTAATACTTCTGTGGCATCTGGGTAGTGCAGTCAAAGTTAAGGAATCTACAACTATGTTTTCTTGTTTTTTAGACTGGTAAACTCTGTCGAATATTCGTAGTCCATTATAGTAGCGCTTTATCTTCGGGTGTGTTAGTATTCCGAGTAGGAACAATCGCTGTCTCTGTGCTATTTTTGAGGTTTAGCCGAGCTCAGTAAACAAATCTAGATTATATGGAAAAATACCTGTTTTTCGAAAATCAGCTTGAATATTTGAATATTTGATTGTGTAAGAGCAAGATGCAGAGCCAACGATACAATGCCTGGGATATCATAAATTGACATTGTCTTTCCTGGATAGCTTCAAATCTATGCATCACATGCCGAATTTACAGCTTTCTTTAATGAACACATACGGATCGATTAAACTGCTAGAGTCTATGAGAGCAGTGAGGAGAAACGAAAGTAATACAATTATTATTATTGTTATTATTTATTCTTGCAAAAATCCAGTGTGTTAATATGAATGTGGTTATCAAGCTCAAGTAACACTTTATGGAAAGGAGATGTTTTTTGAAGTGT
Source organism: Hermaeophaga mercurialis (assembly GCA_951812935.1). Lineage (NCBI taxonomy): Eukaryota > Metazoa > Arthropoda > Insecta > Coleoptera > Chrysomelidae > Hermaeophaga > Hermaeophaga mercurialis. Next base: position 19,269,175 of record OX638359.1, on the reverse strand, counting down.
TCCAAGAAACTAATAAATGTTTCATCCTTCATTCAGCCTAATGGGTTCGCAATTCCAGTAGATCCTACTGGACCATTCCTGATAAAATGATCTTGGTAACGCACACGCGGGAAAACGAAGAATGGAGGATAGCGTTAGGCGCAAAGACTACCACTCTGTTTGGCTTTTGTACTACGGTTATTCCAGTTTCATAAATATTATAAACTCCTGCTCAAAATTAACGCACCAGTATAAATTGTGTAACTATGTTTTTGTTTTTGCACTCTTTATTTAATTTAGCGTTAGTATAATATAAATAAAGATAATTAAATAATATTGCACCAGAAAACCTTTATTTTTAAATAAAGTTCGAACAATTATACAAAATTTGACGATAAGGTAAAAATTATAAAAACGTACTTAACTTTACAAACAAAAAGAAAAAAATGGAACTTCAATAACGCGTAATACCTCCTCGAGCTCTTATAACTGCTTTGCATTCGACGGGGTATTAATTTTGGATGATTGCTTGAGGAATGTTTTCCCATTCCAAGTAAACAACACGCTCTAACTCTTGCAGGCTCATTGGGACAGGTACATGACGTCGAACTAATCTTTTAAGAACATCCCAAAGGTGCTCTATTGGATTTAAGTCTGGGCTGCGCAGTAGCCACTCCAAGTACTAGATGTTGACTTCATTAAGTAATCCAAAACAGTCCTTGCAATGTGTGGCCTTGCATTATTTTGCATGAAAATGAAGGTATCTCCTATTAAATGGCGCAAACGGCATCACGTGATCTTAAATAATGTTTTCTAAATAGAATTCTGCATTCACAGACCGCGGATGAATAGGAACCAGCTCTGTGCGTGCCTCAAAACATATTCCCCCCAGAACCGCCAACAAATGGCTCTTTTGGAGAGATACTTCAATCATAAAAGCTTTCTCCAGGTCCGCGCCATACTCTATCACGACCATCTGGAGATTTTAGGCTCACTCCAGTTTCATCTGTGAGCAAAACTCTCCAGTCATCGACAGTTCACTGTGCATGATCTCTAGCGAATCTTAATCTGCGTGATCTGTGATCTGCAGTAAGTAGCGGTGCAGTAGCAGCCCTTCTACTATCCAATCCGAATTCTTTTAATCTTCTCCTGACGGTTAAGGCCATTTATAACGGTTTCGAGTTGATTACTTAGCTCTCTATTAGTACACTTTCTGTTTCGTAATACCTGTTGTCGGAAAAAGCGCTGATCAATTTGACTTGTAGCCCGTTTCCTGCCCTGACCACGTGTTCTATGGTGTGTTCCGGATTCCCTAAATCTTCTAACCATTCGACTAATTGAAGAATGGTTAACACCTAGTAAATTAGCCACATAACCGACACTCAAACAACAACTTTAAATAATAAACTTATCAAACTGAAAAAAATAACGTGAACGAAGTACTTTTTTAACTTAATTAAATGACAGTTATAAAAACAGTACAAAATTAATAAAAACAAGTTCTTGACATAAGCCAACTAATATTGCTAACGTTAATATTTGGGTGATATCTTTTTAAAAAATACAAATAACTCAGAAAATATAAGTGGTGCGTTAATTTTGAACAGTAGTCAAATTGTCGTGGAAAACATTTACATTGCTTTTGTTAAAACTAGTCGTCCTTGAGTGACTTGCCGTTTGCGCTGTGCGTACAGATAGTTTATAGTTGTTACTGATACTCCCTTAATAATGCCAAGTTGGCAAGGAGTAAGGGCAGGGGAGAAGAACAGGGAGAGGCAAACGTGAACAAGCAGCAGAAAGTGATCGTGCTTTTTCGGCTGGGTGTCCAGCCGACAGCGTACCTTTTCTCGTATGCCTAAATTGTATATTATAATATAATAAATATATTTTAAAGTTAAGTAAAGTAATAGCAAGTTCGAGGTCGTGATAAATTGTACTTGATACGTTAGTTCATATGCCGAAATATACATTTGCTCATCGAATTAAATATTTAGAAAGTTCCTGCTCTTGCTTTTCATTAAATACTCGGTTGTGTGTTTTATACCCCATGTCTTTTTTTTTGTCTCTAGATGCATCTCGCTTTCGAATATATCTTAAGAGAGAATAGTGATTTACTCCATTCTTTTCTGCCGCTTTTTGCAAAGAATCTCCTGCTTTTACCTCGTCATAGGTGCCTTTACATCTCTACATGTCAACTTGCTCCCTCGAAGTCTTTCTTTAATGTGCTCTGGGCATCGAGAAAACAAGAACGTCTAAATTCGTAGCGTTTACAACGGGTCTTAGAGAAATATTAACTGTGTTTCAACCGTCCTCTGTTTCAAACGGACCCTACCAAAAAACCATTAATCATATACTGTTCAAGCTTATCTAGTTTCTTACTAATAACAAGACAACATATAGACATAAACTGTTTAAGTATTAATATATTAATAATAAAAATAAATTTAATGTCTGAAGTCCTGATCAATTTGAATATTGCCACAAAAAGAAGTGTATTAGAAAATTAAGTGGTAAATTTAATGATTCCCTTTTCTCCAAAGGATTTTCCATTACGCTATAAGAACGAGACTTGCTGAGACGAATAACAAAAACAGGAAAAGTTTACCTCAAGAATCCTATCACGCAAGAATGTAAACATAATATGTGGTAATAGTGGTTTCACACCACTACCAATTTCCGACCGAGCTCGAAACTACAAATCATTTGTAGAATGACATGAAAAGAAAAAAACCATTAACTATGTAAGGGCTTATTTTTAAAAATGTCAGCAAGGCCCTTCTATTTACTTACCTATTACCTAGACTATTAGATTTAGTATTTTAAGTAATTTATAGTCGACAAGATAGAATGAAAAAGTATTTTAAATTCCGAACAATCATTTTAACCTAAAAAGCACAGTTCTTAAAGAATTTGAGGTGAGGTAGTAACAATCAAAGATATTTTGGATTTATCTTCGAAAATAATTTTATAACAATTTTTTAGATCATAGCGATCACATATTGTTGATTATTCAACATGTATTGTGTGTATCCAGAAATTCAGTTTAACTGTGAAAAGTCTTTAAATTAATGATTTAGGAATAATTAATATAAGCCGATCTGGCTATGAAACTGTAAAAAATAATATGGAAAACTTTAATAGTATTATTAATATTGTCTCAAGTTTTTGATAAAGAAATGAAGTAAGAAGTATAAATAACGTTAAGAAATAGATAAATATGTGGATTTTTAATACATTTTTTTTTGGTAATTGAATTTATTTAACATTGACCGGTTTGAAGCAGCAGCGCTGTAAATTCAGTTGTAAAACAGTTGTGATCCCAAACATTTACTTTACTATGCAGGCTCAACGAAAACCTACGGGGGTTTTAATGACGTTCTGATCTTTTAATTCAAATAAGGTACGCACTGATTTTAGATGGTACTAGTGGCAAATTTAGGGCAAGGGCCCAGCTCTTTAGTAGATATGCCTGTGATGCGATAACTATAGTTAAGCAGCGTTCAGCACGGTTAGTAGTTGGATGGGTGATCACCAGCGAACACCGTCGTAATATGCCCGTACAGCCTGCAGCGACAGTTGCATATCATGGCTCGCAGGCACTATATCAATGAGCACGAGGTATAGTGGAGATATGCCGTCTTTCGGAGAAGACGTTAAGCTGTCGGTCCCGAGTCCATGGATGTTGGGCTCGTTAAAGATCCCTACCTCGGGTTGGAATACGTGAGGAATCAGCAAAATTTCCGGTTAGGGGTAACGTGCTCCGACGTCGGTGATTAGCCCTGGTCGCCAGAACTAGGCCAAAGTTCAATAAAACAAAAAACAACTAGTGCCAAATTTAAACGTTACAATAAGTAGTCTGTTAAGTTCTTGTATTTTGTATGAAAAGAATCGTCAAACATTAAAAAATAACATACAGAAATTTAATTTTCATGTAGTATAATCTTTTCTATTTTTAGCTTCCTAATCACCTCGATTTTGCCACAGAAAATGTTTAAAACAAAATTAATCTAAAAAGAGATGCTTTTCATTTTGTCATTACTTTTGTCTAGTGACCCAACCTCTTTAAATGATTTCTATTTAAAGAAGATTCTTAGGAGGTGTTACATGATTGACGGATCAAACATTACAAAGGACTGAAGAACCCTGGGGTTTTTATAAAACGACCATTATTATATACTTTATTGTACCTTTCTTTTTTCATTGTCAGCACGTTTCCGTTTGTTCTCAAAATCTTAGCATTAAATTGTTGATTTTGTTAACACGTCATCTCCTTTATTAAATTATCTTTTACTAATCAGTAAGCAAAAATAGAGTGAATTTATTTTTGATTTCCTTAAAGTAATTATAAAGATCTATTGTTTATTTATTCACGAGTTTTTGGAGTTAGGTGTACGATACTTATTAAGAAAATAGAGGCAATGAAGTTATTATAAATTAAAGAATTATGATTTCTCTTTTAGTTCCTCGCAATTAGAAAATTGATAATTATGTTAATTACAAGCATTTTTTGAGGATATGGATTTATTATGATCAAACGACATTCATTAACGTTGTTCGCGGCTCATATCCTGAAATAATCCCGAATATTTATCGTGGCTGTTCTATACAATTTAATAAAACAAAACACACTATTTTTTTTAACAAATTGATGATAAAACTACTTTCTTTATTTGAAAAGGTAAAAAAAGAAACTTTATTTTTATATGTATTGCCAACTAAATATATATTTTTTAAAAAGTATACATTTTTAATTATTTAATAAATCTGCTCGTCAGTTTCAGTTGAAACAAAAGTACTTGAAAATAGATCAAGTTCATCGAATAACAGATCTAACAAAGAAAGTTTTAGAACAGAAAAAATCTGCTCGACATTATTTTTTGATGTCGCGCAAGCCTTTGAAAAGGTTTGGAATAATCTACTAGTTAAATAAAATGTTACCACGACAGTATGTAGATATCTTAAAATTTCATATGATGAATTTACTCTTCAGAAAAAAAAGGAAACCTATTCATATCTGAAGGATATCCAAGTAGGAGTGTCAAAGAAACATACTTAGACATGTCTTACAGATAGTATATACAGAGTGGGCCACATAAAACAGTCCATTCCCATTTTTAAGGAAATGCTGAAACACGTCGATTTTTGTTCTAAGGGGGACACATTTTTACGATACAGATATCTGCCATTTATCAACCCCGTCCCTTCCACTTTCCAAACTCCTTAATTTTAAAAAGGGAATATTCCATGTACGATTTTTTTTCGATATTTACACCGTTTTTGCAAAAAAAAGTCTTAAATAATTTAAAGTGCAACAGCTCTTAAAAATGAACGCAACGCCTATGTTTTGCTAATGTTTTAATTGTTTATTTCACATTAAAAGTAAATTAAAACAAATTTTGCAAAAACAAATATGATAATTAATTGTAATTCGAAATTACGTCGAACGATTTGAAGCATTTCAGGGTTTATTAAACTGCATTCATGTACTATTCGTCGTCTTAGTTCTTCCAACGATTCGGGTTCGGTTTTATAAATTTTGCTCTTTAAATATCTCCACAAAAAGAAATCCAGGGGCGTTAAATCGGGAAATCTTGCAGGCCATACAATAAAGCCTCTTTTTCCAATCCATTGCATAGGAAACCGTTCATTATGATATTGCCTTACAGCTCTACTATAATGTGGAGGTGCGCCGTCTTGTTGGAAAAAAAAGTTTTTAATTAAAATAGCCTTTATTTACTTCCCACTCTTATGTTAAAATTATCTGAACACAATTTGTGTTAGTGCTCTTATGAATTATGTGCCCGAAATTGCCATTTCAACATTTTACATCAAACCAGAGAGTCGGAGAGATTTTCATTTCGCGTAATTTTTTACATTAATCTCTTTTTTATGTCCATCTATTCTCACGAAGCATTTATTAGGCTGAAAAACCGTACTTCTCTAATGACCCAACAAATCCAAATGTTTATGGAATATTATGCTCACCTACATAGTTATGAAATATTTGCATCATAAGCCTGACAAAATTTCTGTACGAGTTGCATGTGAGTACTGAATGTTTGCGAATGTACAAAAATATTTTTAACTTTATCTATATAATTTTTTTTTATTGGCTTTTATTTTTAGAATGAATTGTATTAAAAACATATAATTCCCAATTTTCCGAGCGGGCATAGAATTTTTAAACATTAATTTATTTGTATTTATTTTTGTGTGGCTTTTAATCTGATTCAATTTATTCTGTGCTGACCATAAAATCAGTTTTAGCAATTAATAAATCTATTAAAAATTAATACCATTCTATTCTACTGTAATTAAATAAAAATAAAACCAGTCCACGTATTTTCTACTGGTTTAATGCTAAAATGCAGATAAAAATATCACAGTTTAACAAAATGTATTCGATAGGATCGGTGGATATAAAAACTAGAAGTGATCGGTTCAATTTAAAATTACTGTTGTGGGTTACGTGGAGTTTATGGTATCATTTACCTATTTAATTATTTTAACACCGGTTATATAGTAGATGGAAAAAATTACTATTTAAAAATACATATTGAATTAAACAATTTATAAGATATATTATATATTTCAGTGAGTGTTGGGTCACTAGATGAACGTAATGACAAAATGAAACAAATATTTTTCTTTATATCATTTCATGTTTTAAAAATTTTTGTAGCAAAATCGATACTATTAGGAAGCTTCTTGTTGAGAAAATAGAAAAATATTACATATATTCTTATGAGAAATGAGCTAAAATCATCTACGATATGAAAGTTTTTTCCTTAAACATACAAAAAATTTACAGAAAAACCAAGTTTGAATATGTTATTCTTTAAACGTAATTTGATAGAATATTTATTGTAAATAATATCAAAGTTTTCTATATTTCTTTTCTTCAAATTTTATGACCTACATCCGCTTATAATAAATTATTCCTAAATCAATAAATTAAAAACTTTATACACTGTGGCCTATCTAAATTACTACCATAGTATTTGAAGTTATTAACCGATTTCAACAATTTTTTTTTGACTATTTTGCGTCAAAGCTTTATTTGGGAAATAAGGTTTCAAAGAGTTATTTCTATCTTTAAGACACACTACCATATTTTTTCATAGTCAAGAATCCAGAAATTTTATTAGGGATTTTTTTATAAAACCGCCACTGGATTTGGATGACTTCCGAATAGATATGAACCAACTTTTATTAATATATGTTTATTAATAAAACATTTATGGGATGGTAAATTTCAACAATATACCATGTAACTAGCGATTTTTTTACCAAAAACGAGTACGTCACTGGATTTAAATCGCACCCAATTGAAATCGGTTAAAAATCAAACAATCAAATACTATGGTAATAGTTCCCATTTACATGAGTCACACTGTAAAGTTAAACTCAATCAACAATATGTGTGTAGAATGCTTTTGAATCTGGCTATCTTAAAGTTTGTTAATTGGTTGTTTATGCCAGGTGCCCTCTAATTATTATTTTCATACAGGCTTCAGGTCTATAATTTCCTTCGAAATTTGTCATGGTAGTTTTTGATATAAAGTTTGATGTCACAAATTTCATATGTTTAGAGCATATTTTCGTTTTATTAATAAAATGCACCAATATCGATAGTCCACAGGTTATTAAAAACCAACGCAAAAACGTAATTGCGCACTTAATACATAATTGACAGTTTAGTTAATAACGTAAATGACATTTGACTGTATAATAATCAACTATATAATCTTTCTAGTATAAATATGTAAACGAACGGGAATATGCAAATAATTTTCACAGAAATGGGTATTAAATGAATGCAATTTTGATTGAAGTTATACAAAAAAACGTAGGTATATCTCTAATAAAAGTTGTTTGACCAAATCTGTTGTTTAGCTACAGTGATTATTTATTTCCTCTTCTTATCATGATTCTATATTAATATTCATTAATTATATTTTTTCTACATTTTATTAATATCGAAACATTTTACACAAAAATTTTATCCATGATTATTTATTTTTAAATAATATATTTAAAATAACTAACGGCCAGTCTAGTTTAGCGACCAAAGAAGTCAGGGTCTAAAGACTCAAAAGTTAAATTCTAGAGACTCATGGAGTTTCTAGAGACTCGAAGAAGTCTAGTTCTAGAAACTCAAGAAGGCAAAAATAAAACAAAATGTTTATTTTGTATCTGGTTTCTTTATATGGTAACTTGCTCTTGCTTGTTTAGTTAACCCCGAGTAGAGTTTTGCCGATTCCTTTTTATAAATACAGGTATTTATTTTGTTGGGATCTTTCACGGTTTAAAAGTATAGTTTACCTTAAGATTTTTTCTATTTAAGTAGAGTAAAATAAGCGTGGGGGTTAGTCCATTACCACATCAAAGAATTTATCTCGATTTTCATTAGCTTCACCGATACAGCCGTAGACCATTTTGGATTTTTTTTGGGTCGCATAGAGTCCTTTTTTAGAGTAAACTCACGGGTGTTATCTCGATTTGTGTAAATTATGTAGTGTGTTTATTTCGGGGTAAGACAGTCAGCGTTAGGTGTCTATGTCTCAAACAAATGTAATTTTGGAACCTCACTATTTAAGGGGACTTTTAGGTATTTCATTAAGACGGAGAGTAGTTGATGAATTGCTTTTTTTTTAAAGATAGGCATCTTGTCTATTTATTTTGGACTGATAAATTATCTGCGATTGTTGTCTTTAACGCCGATAAAGTAGTAGCCAGCTGAAGAAGAAAAATACTACTAACTTGGTATCAAGATGTTTGATTGGATAGTAATTTTTTATGATTTAAGTTTCCTATAGATAAGTGTCAGCAAAGGAAATTAGTAACGAAGAGATTTGTATTTTGCATAGATGCAAAATACCTTTCTCCGTCACAGGTATTTCCACAGGGGTAGTCTAGTTTTATTATTAAAGTTGTTTTTTTTTCTTTTGGGTTAATCTCATTCATTATGGATCACGGACCTTCTGCTCCTGAAACTCCCTTTCGTTCAAAAAGATTTTAAATCTTTAATTTAGCAACTTACGCTCTAAACTAAATACTAGTGGGCCCAACATTAGTAAACCAGAAAGAACTTTTTTGTAATCTAAGAATAAAAAGGTGATTAAACTTTAGACTTTAGTTCTAAGAATCTCTATTCGAAATCTTGCATTTTTATTGGTAATAGTTAAAAAGAATAATAAATTACATACCTAATTAGTCTACCGAAGGATAAATATTTTATTGTCATTATAGCCTGATGACTTGCTTAGCCTCGAAACTATTTGCTAAAATAAATGTTAATGAACTTTTATTAAAAGATATTAATAGATGTTATCTAAATTGGCATTTTGTTTAACTTGAAACTTACTTATGTACATTGTATATACCAATTTTATTACCTAATTCAACTAGAAAAGCTAAAGAAAACTCGAGACGCGCTATAAATTCGGAAAATTTACTCAATTTACGGTTTATAGAATATTTATTCGAGGAAACAAGTTTTACTTTGTTTTATATATTTAATATTTTAGTTTATAATGAAGAGAATAAATTGATTTTCAAAATTAATTTCTTTTGCACAACTATATAAATTCTTAATAAGTATTAATAAAATAGTAAAATAATCTATTGAAATTAAATTATTCCGCTTATATGGTTCACAATAGAGTTTAGAGTTTAGCTTGTTTAATTTAAAATGTATGTAGTGTACCTACATTATATTTTGTATTCAATTTTTAAGCTTGCATTGAACTCCTTGTTATAAAAGTTTTGCAAAAATATGTCAGAGACAACGAATATAATTAGACGGTAACATGTCTTTTCTGGTTAACTAGGTCCTATTCCAGAAAGATTTTCTAGATATCCAATAAATAGTATACACAGGGTAGCGAAAAACTCTGGAAACAAGGTATTTTCTTTGAAACGAATGAATTTATAATTAGGAAATTGTAGGGTGATAAATGGAACTGTATTTTGTATTTTTAAAACTAGATCCAAATACGTAGGGCCAGTCGAAAGTTATGTTTTTTTAAATGAAAAACCCCGTATATTCTTACATTTTTATAAACCTCTTGTGGAGCTGATTTCATCGATATATCACACTTGATGTCTGTTATGTTTAATAAGGATCTATATCCATCTAAAAATAATCTTTTTTTAAATTCAGATGTCTGTAGCGGACAAAAAAACGGCTTACATGTCTCTATCCTAACTTTACAAGTTTTATGCTACGAGATTAAAAAATATTTGATACAGATTGATCAAAAATCAGCTGATTTTCAAGGGAAACTCGAAGTATTAAAAGTATGAGGAATAACGTCGGACGACCTTGAACTACCCTTAAAGTTAATATGAGATCTGTTATAGTCTGAATACAAACCGGAAGGGTAGCAAAATAATAGTTAATACGTTCTTATAAATTAACAAAAGTATTTTATTAGGAGTTTTTGTGCATCACATGGAATTTTCTAACTGGTATCTTGAAAATTATTTACTGATGAGGTAAAGTTCACGGAAAAGGCATATTTAATTCCCGAGAAAGACATCTATGGGCGAATAAAATACACATGCCACTTACATCCATACATGTCGGTATAAATTTTCTTTGAATTTAACTGGAATTGTAAACGATTTCAATTTAATAGCAGGATCACGCATGTTTTTTTTTTTAAATTAAATGGATAAATATACCTGAAATTTATAAGAGACATAATAGCAGAGCTTTTAGGAGAAGTTCCTTTGTATACCCCACAAAATATGCTATTCCAGCACGATGAAACTTCAGTACATTTTTGACCGAATGAATATACGGCTTCATATAAATACACTTATGGACCGAACCGGAGAGGCCAAGGGGCATTATTTTTTGGCCTGCTAAATTTCCCGTCCTTACTCCACTGGATTTATTTCTGTCAGAGTGTATGAAGTCTCTCGTATATAAGAGTTAGGTAGATCTTGATGGTCGTGCACAAGCAGCAATAGAAGAAATTTCTTACACTCAATGTGAAAACTTCACAACATCAAAAACGAACATTGAAATGCACGTAACAATCTAAGTTTAAAATAATCGCTTAGAAGCCAGTAATTTTAGTTTTCGCATCGCAAGAAGCAGACAGTTACCGTTGATCTGGAAATGGCAGGTCTGATCTTGTCGAAATATCAAATCATCAATCACGGTCTATTACAAAACTAAAAACATCAAATTATATAAACAATATTATTTATTTTCCTATTAAAACTCCATAAAATTGATTAATTATTGAAACAAATTGATTTTAAAAAGTATTACTCTTTGATGTTTTTTATAGAATGTACATTATTTATACTTATATGTTGATCATTTATATTGAATAAAAATAACACATTACAGAAATGTTCGAAAAATGGTGGAAACTATCTATTATAAATGAAGTTATTGTAGCAATCGAGAATTTAATGCTGAGTAGTATTTTCCATTCTGGAAAGTGCCAATGATGCTTTGAAATATGATTTGAGGACTTAATATTAAATTAAATAAACGGTATTTTGGAGTTTAGAATTAACGAAATTTCTTTCTCTTTCTTAAGAGACGCAAAACTCAACTACTAAACGTCGTCAGAGGCGAAAAATGGTAAATGGATGTCGATGAATTTATATAGTGATGTCGTCATTTGACTGTGACCAGTCGGAAGTAGGGATTAGAGTCAGTGGAAAGACATTATTCCAAATAGGGGAAATATAATATCTATATACTCTTTGTTTATATTATTTACATGTGTTTGTATTTCTACTGCTTCTTGAATCTTATGATGGTAGAAATGAGGAACTTTCGCTCGTACTCCTGTGTTATGGCACGTGTGGTATACTGGTGTTCGCAAATTCCGGTATATGTAAAAAGACCAGATTTCTTTTATCTGCGGTATTCTTTGGCCTGCCAACTTCAATAAGAACCTTTTATGTTGTATTGTTAGGCAAAAAACAATTGTTTGTCATGCAGAAAATATATCAGTAGACATCGACTCAATCGTGTATATATTGCATCACTTAATAAGCTCCGTGGCTGGCATATAGGTGGTGCTACTAATTAAAAAACTATATGATTTTTAGAAAATATCATCTTTAAACAGTATATGTCAAAAATTCAGGACAATCTGAGGATTATTTTACAAGTTAAAGTGGTTTTGCCATATCGAAACTGCACTAAATGAAGTTCGAATTGCTTTCCCATTAATCGTATTCGCCGGATCTAGCTCCCAGCGATTACTCTCTCTTGGCGAATTTCAAAAACATGTTCAAGAGAATAAATCAATAAAATATAATTTTGTAAAACAATATGTTTTATAGTAGTTAGTTATCTTTGGGTAACAGCATTGGTGTGAAAAGTCATAAATTTATACAAATTATAGATTAGGATTATTTAAAACATAATTTCATATTTTTAACAGTTATATTAAAATTAAAGTGTCATATTTCATAATTGTGATACATATTTATATATGAAAAATTTACACAATTATTCTTGTTGGGCGAATTCATATGTGGATTATACTCATTATTGTAGCGTATTTATTTGCAGAATAAAAACCATTAGGAAAATATATTCGCTTTTGTTTTAATTTTTAATACGTAAATAACTATATTTCTAGCTGAAACGAAAGACATTGTTATTGTCTTGTTTTAATGTACCTGTACACTTACTTTTATATTACTCGCATTCGTTTATTATCCATTTGACATAAAAAAAACACAATGGCTAAAAATAGTAAATATTCACTAGAATTAAATAGTCCATTAAAACTGTTAAATATATGAATAAACCAAATAATTTATTTTACATGGATATGAAACAATTAACAATTAATATTAGGTTTTGTAACCGTGTATTGCCAACGCTATTCAGATTAATATTATTTGTATTGTAATTGTACCTAGGACGGTTGAAATTATAAACCTGTTTAATTTATTTACTAGTCGAAGTTATTTTTAAATATATCTAAAAATGTAATGTTTTAGTACAGATATATTGATGATGTTTTGGCTGGTTTTATAAATAGTGATAAACAATTAAATATTTACTTATAATTTTGTTAATGAATTACATCCAAAAATTAAATTTATCGTCGAAATTAGAAAAACAGTTTCATTAATTTCTTAGACATAACTCTCAAAAGAATAAATGTAATCTTCTATATCCATTTTATCGAAAATCAAGTCATACAGATACAACTATCCCTTATATAACTTACAACTCAAATCTCTCCTTATCACATAAACTGGCTACTTATAATTGAGTCACAGAACTTTTTTAATCCCAATGAAAGTTAATTTTTAAAGAAATGTTAAAACCAAAATTCATGAGTTAAATTGTTAGGCTTTTAATTCTGTCTATAATGGCCAGATCATTAGAAATTTTGAAATCAGATGTAGTGAAGACTTACGAGTCTATAGATTTATAAAACCAATTAAGTTACATAAAATACCTCTCTGATATCAACCTGCACTTAAACCAATAGAGACATTAGTGGACATTCTTCATATATGTGATAATAAAAAATCAAGTCTGTATGTGAAATGCCTATCAATTTCATATAAGCTTAACTGATTATGCCAAAAAGTGAAACAACTGTCATAAGAATATTTAAAAAGTTTTGGAATATACGGAAATTATTTTCATTTAGTATCTATTTTTCTTGGAGTTAGGTTAGATTTAATAGGATTAATATTCTGTCCATTGTTATAGCTCTAAGAATGGGAGACTGTACACAAATTATTTTTTGCTTCTATTTTTTTGGGGTTTTGGTTTTATAATTTTGGTTGTATAATTGTCTATTACCAGTTTATAGAGCTTAAGATACATAATTTCAGTATAAACAACGTAATCACAGCTAAAAATTAGTTATGGTTGAGATAAATATGATTTGGATCAATCTTAAAATAAATAACAAAAATATAATTGATTAATTTCTAAGTTTTTCAAAAATTACGATAATTAAATCCATTATTATCAATACAAAAACGTAATATTCTGAAGAGGTTTTTTTCTCCTTAAGCTTAAATAAATGACACATTTTTTTGCTGGTCCAAATAAATAAACCGGGTGATTTAAAGAAATTACAAATACTTCTAGTTAAATATAGTAATTAATTATTCACCTAACCATTGAGGACCCAATGATGCTATTTCCAACTTAAATGAAAAAGTACACTAATAAAAATTGCCAGAAAATTAGCAACTTTTATATTAGTGGCACCCTAAAAGTTTACTTACCAAATATCCAAAAAGAAATAAAAACCTCAAAATAGTCTGCCTATCGGGTTAATGCCAGTGACTCGTAAATTGATAAAGAAACAAACTAAAACTCTAATTCCCTCCTTCTTAATAAGAAAACCGATAAGGTCAACTATGACTTTTATACCGCAAAAAAAGACCAAAAAAAGTCTAGTACTTAAACAAATTCAATAAAGTTCAACTTTAAATTAAACTTGACAAAGGCAAATTATTGTCAAGAAATTTAATTCTCGCTTCAAGCCTGTTCGAGCCAAACAATATTTTAATTTAATGTTTTATCTGACCCCCCTCTAACAATGCTCTTTCCTCTTTTACTTGACCGTTTGAATTTTGCTCCCAGAGGATGTTAACTTAACTCTACTGACCAATGCTATTTTGCAACCTTATAGCAGGTCAATTTTAATGACCCGTCCTCTCCAAAATAGCTTCGCAGATATTTCCTATTGCCCTCTTGCAAAATTTCACTTTATATCCAGGTTTAATAAACAATTTGAGTTCTAAATTCGAGTTGGGCTTTGAAACTGTCTTGTATGTGTCCCTTCTTTTTTCAGATTTCACAGAAAAGACGTTATCTCTTATAATCAATAATTTGTGAGTATTATTAGTATTATACATTTTTGTAATCAAGAACATACTAATACAACAAAAGAAGAAAACACTGAGTTTCATATAATATAGATAATTGTAACAATAGTATTGGATGAAAACATTCGATAACAGAAAATATAATTTTAGATTTAGATTTTAGAAAAAATTCGATCACATATTTTCCACATTCGTAGAAAATTTAATTTCCGTAAAAATGTATCATAACAATTTTTATTGGCAGCATAATAGTGAGTAGGGAGCTTTAAAACTGGAGGTTACGGATAGCTTTAAAAGGGGATCTGATCGGCTAGAAATTTTCTTTGGAAAGTTGATTCTTGAATAAAACTCTAAGGTGAGATTAGAATAAGTGAATTCTAGCGGAATGTATTAGATTATTTACAGAACAAGTACCTTGCATAAAGCACAACAAAATATTTCATGGTGAATCTACCTGTTAATCTTCTATATTGGTAGAAATTGATTCCTCATAAATAAATCAATGCGCATGTTTCATAAGACAATGTTAAAAATATATACAAGATAGATAGATGCAGTAACATTAGTCTACACAGTTAAACAGTATTTTGCAGAGTCACTGCTTGGGTTAGTAACTGGTATCAAAATAAACATTGGTACCTTGGTGCTATCTTACAAAATTCAAGTATATCAGGAAGCATATCAAATCTAAGAGCCCCATCTACTACACTAAAACTTCTCAGAGCATCTGCTATAGTCATTTATATAGATAATATTGTCAATAAATATAGCACAAGTCAATACAGTTTTTCTTCCTCTTAAACATGCAAAAATATGAAAATAAAAAATATTTTAAAATTAAATATAAATATATAGAAATGTAAACTCACTTTTAATTCTTCCAAAAAAAAAACTTTATTTTATTTTCAAAAACAATGATTTTACAAAAAAATATTTTTGGATACAAATACAAAAGTAACTAACTGTAAGTAAGATTGAAAGTCAAGCCTCGTAAAAGTGTTGATCCTCCTATTTAATAACTCGGCTGTCGTCTCCTATTCCTGAGAAATGCAGCTTTGCGTTTCTTGTAAATCGGTTGGTGATATTTCTATATAAAAATCCTCTTATCCATATATTAGCTATCCATATTTTCTTTTAATTTTAGAAAACATAAAAGTAAAGTTGCGAACCAATTCCATACTTTATTAAGCTTTTATATACATTCGATGTCAATAGTTACTAGTGAGTGTTGAGCACATACCAGCCTTGTGATTGCAAATTCTCACATAAATCATACGAACATCACGAAAATTCACGAGGACTCATGAACGTAGTCACAGTACTAAAAAACCGAAAAAGTAATCGTAATTATTTTGATAATTTTAGAATTATTTCAATTATATTGGCTTATATACGTCTTATTCTTTATAATATAAAGTTTATAAATCATTATTATATGTTTAGTACTCAAAAAACCATAATTTACATTAAATAATTTTGAAATTTTCTACGCCCATGAGACTCGTATTTATGATGAAGAAATGACATTGTAGCGATTGGCATGCCTTGATGCGACGTTGTCGAGTATTTAGATTGAAATATTTCAACGATTTCTGACGTCCGGCGTCAACCAGTTGTGTGTTTTCACCACGTTTTCGGTAATTTTATAATATTGTCTTTATTTTTTTGCTTTGCTAGATAGTTAACTTATAAAAAAAACTGTTTTTTTCAAAACAAACATAGTGTGAATAAGCTGATTATTGACGTTTAATTCTATTAAACATACAGAAAAAGAAATACAAAAATGGTATGAAAGAGAGAGAGTTTTTGATAGACTAGAAATTAATCCCATTATTATTAATCCTAACAGCGATGACAGTGATTCAAGTGATTCAGATTTGAATTAGGAGAAAGGATTTACCTTTTGTAGGAATTCGAATATTGTAGTTGAATTGTTTCTTATAAGAAAAATATATATTTTTTTAAACAAAACATTGTCTTATTTTAATAACAATAAATAGTTTGCTATCTTTTTTATATGTCTCTATTTTATTTATTTAATAAAAATATAGTACAAATAAACAACATAATATAACGATTTTTATAACAGATTATTGAATATTAAAAGTAGATAATACAGCAAGAAGAAGAAGAATATCACAGTTGTAGATTGCTAATGAATCAACTGAGAAAAACATTTTTCAAATGTACTTTAAAACTGGCAGGATGAAGTGTCTTGAGTGTGAGGATCATATATTGTTCATATACGCTTCAATAAATTAATTTTTCATAATAATAAAGCTAAACAACATAACCTAACCTTACATTTTTGAAATTTCCTACATTCCTCGACAATTTAGACAAGCCGACAACACTGCAGGGTCGTGATCTCATAATTGTTATATGACGTGCAACGGGATTTGTATTAAAAATCCTATATTCAGTTAGTTGACTGCACACAATTTTGACAATTTTGAATAAGAATTTATTTTAAATATTAATATTAAGTGTTTTTCTTGGTATTGGTTGAACAAGCATCAGTTTTATTGCAAACCGTACGTGTTGTTGATTGCTTTTTGTTAAAGTTTTTAATCACAATACGGTCCTGTTCTAGTTAGGCGTTCACGTACTTCTTTTAATATAATCTATATTTGAAATGTGAATAGTATTCAGAATTTCGTTTTGATGCGGTAAATAATTTTATTTGGTTGTACCAATTAAAATCAGTAAATATCAAATTAATGCTCGATTTTAAGTACGATAGTTATCATTATTGATTCATTTACTAACAGAATGTCACTAATTAAAACATTTAGAATTAATTCTGTTATAAAATAACTTAACACTTAATTCCAAGGTTTATGGAATCAATCACTTTAATAATCTTTCTTGCAGTCGGTTGTAACTTTTCCTAGTCCTTTTCTATTAGCATACCTACATATTATATAGAAAAGAAGTAGCGTAACTCATTCAAGCAACTAAAAGTAGTCTCAAATAAAGGGATTTCTTTTCCATGTTGTGTCACCGTTAAAAATAATATTATTTTGTTTGCATCAACATGATAAATAAGTTTTCTTTTGTATAAAAAAGTTTTCTCAGAAATTGAATTTATAATACAACGGCAACTTTGAGAAGCGTTACATCGGTAAATAACTTTTTGTTTTTTCAATAATATATTTCTGTCATATTCCAAAAAGACTTCCGATCAGTAAGCGTGAAAGTTGATAACTGATACAAATTATTGCATAAAAATGATACGAAGAAACTTTTCTCTGTCACAAAACGGTTCAATCTAGATAATACTTTTACTTAATACCAAACTTGTGCAATTTATTTTGAATGAAAGCGAACGAATCAATCCGACAGAAATGTTATTCAAAGTTCAAAGAATCATTTATCAACTACCAGATTCCTATCGACACTTTATTTGTTTTAGTAGATAAGTCGAAGAACCACAGTTAGAAGGAATAACAAGAATGATTTGTAGCTTTGCTATACGAAAGGTACGAATAAAGAACAGTAGTAAGATTAATAATATTACTTTTTCCTATAATATTAATCCATCCCTCATGTGTGAACCAAATGAGCTCGTGTAAAGCTTATGCCAGAAAAGGCTGGCGACTCACGGGTCCTTACATGCGAGAAAAAAGCAGAAAGGAAACGTATGCCATTATTATAATTTGAATATGGTATGAACAAAATTAATGGTTAATAGGATGGTACCAGAACAGACGCGGATCCATACATATGCGGGTCTGAACATTTGCGGCACTGATACATTTGCGGACATCTCTTGATTTATAAAATAACCATAAAATTCAAGTGAGACAGTTGCGGGTACTAGTAATAGGGTACATACTAATGTTAACTAATAATGCTGAATAGTCTACCCTAAAATATTTGTTTGTCTCATACGGCTGTTCAAGACTTCTTTCCCAAACCACATTCGAAATGCTCCTTAAACATATTGAACATGAACTCGACAGATTAATAGGCAGCAACTTATTAATACGTTAAAGAGAAAGGCAGTCGATGATATTTCTACTAGGTCCTAACTATTTTGAAAAATTAGGGACATTTTGACAAATTCTTATGTTCATATTAATCGTTTTTAATTAAATGAATCCAGGTTATCAAATGTGATATTTCAAAATCTATTCACAATGTTTTAATGTGATATTTTGAATCTAGAGTTTCTTGAATACAAAAAATCGTAATTTAATGATATTTCAGTGAATTCTATTGAGCGTCTCACATAAATGTACACTTCTATTTTCCATTAAAAAAGTTTAAAGGATACGGGTTTAAACCGAAAGCAAAAAACTTTTATCAAAGACTACTAACTCGTATAATTTGTTCTTAAAACATGCAAGCATTTCCTAAATTATATATATATATATATATTATTCTCTATGAAATAATAAAAACATTATTTACCGATATTTAAAATGGAATACAGTTTGTAAAGTAAACCTCAATTTTTTTAAGTATAAGAAATAAACGAAAAATATTAGGGATATTGATCGAAAATTTACCCAAATCAGTTCGTTCCGTAGTAAATGATAATAAACAATTAGATAAATCTTTCACTAGCAACTGAAGAAAATCCACATAAGTCTTTTCACCAAGTTAGTCGCGATTTTGATGAAACAGGAGCACTTAATTTTTTTTTCGTTGAAGCAACTTTAATATTAAATTGTGATATCAACCGTCCGAATTATAAGCACTGAAAAAAGGAAACACTAAGTGGATGCGAAAGTGTCACACAATATCCATAAAAAGTGAAAGTTTGGGCTGAAATTTTGTACCTCGTTCGCTCACCCAAGAGCGTTGTGAGAATTTGTAATCACGAGGCTAGCATGCGCTTGATATGCGCTGTTCACTATTTACAACGTACATATTTGGAATAAACTTTAGTAATATTAATTTTGTGATTTTAACATAATAATATGAAATATTTCCCAGTAAGTGGATTAAAAGACGTGGACAGTTAGAACGACCACATTGGTCGCCAAACTTCAATTTTATGGGTTATTTTGTACGAGGGCATCTGAAGAATGTCGTATATAAAACCAAACCAGAAAGTAATAAATAATTACAAGAAGGAATGAAAACAAAAATAAACAGCATTTTTCAATACACAACAACAAGAATTATAGTTTAACCATTTAAATTAAAATGATTTCTACTAATTAAAATACAAAATAAAGAACAGCAAAACTATTCTACTTGTTTTTTTGCACTAGGTAAAAACTGACGTTCTTAAATAAATCATTAATAATTGCATAAATTATATTCTTAATTTTATAACCCAAGTGTGACATTTTGACATATTCAGGTATTAAATAGAATTAAAAATGTCATAAGATATATAATGTATAAATAATATATAAAAAATATACAATGACGCCATTACTTAAATGTGGATCTTATATGGTAAAAAAATACATAATGTATAAAAATGAAATTAGAAATTGACCTGTTTCACAAAGAATATTTTTGGTTTAGAAACTAATAAAATTTGTCCACATTTTATGGATACAACTTGTGAAAGATTTTTATAAGGTCTTCCGAATTATATTTACATTGGATTTATATATTATATTTTTTTCACGTTTTTGATTTTCAATGGTTTAAAAAACGTGGTTAATTGCTGACGCTGAAATAAACAATTCGCTAGCTATTACAGTGCAAAAACACTTTCGTTCCATTAAAAAAGCTAACATAGAAATAATATATAAAACTATGGCTAGCATTATGCAAAACTGATTAATAAATTAAATTTTCAGTTAGAACTTATAATTTACTTTGAAATTTCCAATTTCCAATTTCAACCGCTTGTCAAATAAAACAATTTAGTTTTGAAACAATATTGGAAATGAAAACAACCGTTCGTAATAATGCCAACATTGTTATAAAATTCGTGGTATATTGAAGTCAATTCCAGTTGCGATAATTTTGTATTTAGTTAGTGTAACGAAATAACAGGAAATACCACATTTCTACTTATTTACTTTATAAATTTATATAAGGCGTTCATTTGTTGTTTTACCCATATATCATTTCAGTGTTGAAAATTCCTATCCCAATATGGTTTCTTAAGTATAAGCATTTTCCACTTTTCATGAGCAATGTTTTTCTATCTAAATAGAACTTAAAATTAAAAGTATTTGTTACACTCAAACATCTAAACCGCTTAGTGAGCGGTAAAAATAGCCACAACGCTTTGTGGATGTTGCTGCACGACCTAAAATCTTATCATTTTTGGTATTATGGTCCTTCTTAGTGACCAAGACTCGTTGTGGAAAATATTGAAACGACCGCGACGGCTTGTGGATTATTTTAGAGCGCTCATAAACCGATCTTTTTTGTTTAACCTAGTTAATGTATTTACGATATCTATGAGTAAAATGTATCATTATTATAAATGTAAAAGATAAAATATACTTATGTTAAAATTCCAGGACTTCCCAAACACTTTTTAAATATTCTTATGACAATTGTTTCATCTTTTGGCAACGTCGCATAAGATAAAAGAAATTGACAGGCATTAAAAATACACATCGGTTTGTTTATTAATATAAATGTTAATATTAATATTCTTCATTTTATAATTCATTTTGTAATTATTGTTTGGGTGATGGGCTATATTCCGCTTTGATTGGTCGGCGACAGAAAATTCGTTAACTATTATAAAGACAGTTTAGTTAGACATATTTGATTTGATATAATAAATTAATTTACTTTGACAGATGTTATTTTGTTAAAATTAATGTATAATTGTATAGTTTTCTGAAAAACCAACGATTTTTTATAAATGTCCATTGTTGTCTTCATTGTTTTATTAAGTGTAGGTTTTAGTGTCAATGAGGTGTTTTGCGTAATGCGACTTATTTAGTTTTTTTTAATCTATAAGCTAGCAAGTGTTCACTATATCTGATTCCAAAGTTTCTAGAAATCTGTACAATATAGATAGCATTTAACTGATTTTTTTAATTAGGAATTTTGGTTTTTACATTTATCAAAACTGAACTTATTTTTTACTATTAAACATATTACTGAAATTTTTATAAAGGTTCTTTTCATCGTTAATTTTTAGCCTTTTAATATTACTATTCTGTTTTTTCCTCCTTTACTATCCTGTTATCCAACTAGGCATCACAGACAGGATACTTGACATAATATTAAAAAATGCTACTCAATTTTTAAAAATTATATAATAAATATTTTGTTAAGTATACCGTTATGGCCAACTCTTCCCTATTTAAATACCTGCTGTTCATTTGGTTATTTTCTCCTATTAAATAAATTTAGTAAAGTAGAAATAAAATATATTTCAATAAAAATAAAAAATGGGCAGAAAGGCTTCGGTCGATATTGTTTTTGTTTAACCAATAAAGATGTTTTATAGTTGTTGTTATTTTGAAATTTTCTACCATTATTTTTGTTAATTTGGTTCACACAATTACGCAAACCGCAATATGAAGAATGATCAGATTTCGGTATACTCATTAGCTGTGTTTACGGTGTACCTTATGGAACCCAAACAACCTTTCCTTCATAAACGAGTTTCTCCTCCTTCGTTACTGAGTTACCGGATATTTTCTAAAAATCAAACATCAGACATTACCTTACAATACATTCAAGGGAAGCTAAAATACCAGAACTAAATAATACAGTCGATAATTTTCCCACTGTTTGCTTTAGTTTCAATATTTTTTTTCTATAAATACGTAGGTTTTTTGAAACATTTTTTTATAAAGCCTTTAAACGAAATCCCATAATTGTTTGGAACTTGACGAAAAATTTTTCACTTTTTGACAATAAAAATAAAAACAGAATTTTACATATATACAGGGTGCGGCATTAGTGCGTCGAAGCTCGATTATTCAGCTATTATTAAAGTTACGAAAAAAAATTTTACAAAAGTGTAGGCGGTCCTAAAATTCACATTTTAAAATTAGTTCCAAATATACAGTGTGTTCAGGAACACAGTCCTGTATATTTTTGCATTTTTATAAACCTCTTGCCGAGCTAATTTCAACGATGCATCACACTTTATGTCTATTATGTCTAATAAAAGATCTGCAGCCCCCTGAAAATCACATTTTTTTGAAATTAGATGTATGTAGCAACCAAAACATTGAAAATCTATAAAAACGGCTTACATATCCCTATCCTGACATTTGCTATGATATTAAAAAATATTTGATACAGCGTGATCAAAAATTTGAAATCCCTTCTGATAGCTTTGGTCGGGCACTGCGTTTCTGAACACATTGTATATTTGCGACTAATTTTAAAATGTTAATCTGAAGACTGCCTACACTTTTTGTAAAAACTTTATTTTCGCAGCTCCAATAATAGCGGATTAATCGAGCTTCGTCGCACTAATACCGCACCCTGTATATAAACTTTTTTAATACTTAACGCCAGTAGGACAAACTATAGTATACTAAAAAAAAAAAGAAAATGGTATTTTTGCTTGTATGCTCCTCTACTATTTCTTAGCATTCAATAAGAGAGTTTAATCAGTCTGTAAATCACGATTTATTATGGATTCCCTATCGGTTTGGATAGACTCGATTATTTTTATCCAATACCAAAATATCTATAGCACATTGCTGCAGTCTAAACCTGCTAAATTACAACAATAAATTAGTCAATGGCTTTTTTGATCTAGCAAATTCAATCACTAGCAGCGAGTTACTATTATTTACTCTCGTATAAGCATTGTCAATATTTGGCTTGCCGCCACTATCATTATTATTTCACATCTCTGACGGTTTATACTATAACAGTGTCGGTTCTTGTTAAAGGCAATATTTTCAATATGTAGCGTCATCAGTAACCCGTTTCTTAATTGCCAAACTCAAAAAGATCTATCTTCAAACTTAACTACATTATAAATATGAAAAGATAAATTATACTTATCTGAATTTCCAAACTATTACAAAGTTTTTAAGTTATATTGAATCGACCAAGGTTTCGCTATTTATCTTTCGGGTCATGCTTCATTTTTCTTTAGTGCAATAATCAAATTATTGAGTTCACCAGGTTGATATAATTCTTTGCTAAGAACCGTTTAAAACCAATAGTAATAGCTGTACTACCAATATGTTGCATTGATGCTTGAAATGCAATCAAAATGAAGCTAAATAGTTTTTTAAAAACGTAAATAAATTTCATGTCATAAACCTGACAAAACATTATTAAGCAATATTCTCCTTTTTTCTAAAAATATATTTGTTTAGTTAAAATATTCCTTAATAATGATTGGTTGTCAGGTTTATGACATGAAATTTATTTACATTTTTAAAAAAGATCTGTCAAACTTCTTTCTGTCTTGAGAATGGTATTGTCAGATACCGGAAAACCAAAGTAGAAATTTAAATATACTAAAACGCTTTGGAAGACTGTGGAAATTAAAGATTAAAGATTAAAGTATTATTTATTTTTCCATATTTATTATGAATAATTTCCATAAAGTAAGAGTTGAAAGTAAAATATTCTTATAACTTTTCTAGATATATTGTACTCTTATTTGTACTGATATTTCGCTAATATTATAAGAGCCACGCTCATTGTCATAAATTAGCTGTATAGCTCTCTACAAAGATCTAAAAAATAATTTGTCATTGTTGGGCAATACTTATTGTAGATACAACTAACATTAATAAACCCAACTATGTTTTGTCTCTTTTTATCTCTCTTCTTTAACTAAAAAAGCCAAAACGATGGTAGTTACATAAAAATTTAATATAAACCAGCATAATACGTCTTATGTTTTTTCTTTATTGGCTCTCGAGCAAAACTCATTTAGCCATACTCACGAGTGTTATTATGGCACACACATGACATGCCCCCGTGCCGGGACTCGAACTCGGGACCCCTGGGACCGAATGTCGGTTCATCACTCACTCGATCACTGGGGTCGGCACTTCATATGTTTAAAAATGTCTAAATTTTAAACACATACTAAAAAGGTCAATATTTAACTTAGCGTAGCATAATAAATTGGTGTTTATGGTTAGGGACTTTACCAATATTTTTAATTAATAAGAAGTTTAATGATATTTTATAAACTTAAAAAATTAATCTATTTAAATTAATGTGTTTGAAATAAATTTGAATTATAAACAAAGTTCTTTACCTACTTCAAGTCTCTTTCCATATATTTATTTATTTCCAAACTTTCTTTAGAAACCAGTTTTTTTTATTCAACCTGTAATTTAAGAATAAAAGGCTGCCCATAAATAATTTTTGTTTCAGTTATGGCACCGACAAATATTTATTTTCCTTCCTGTGTATCCAACGAAATTATTACCACAGACTAAATTTTTTTGGAATTGGAAATATTGATTTGGAGAATAGACATCTGTTAAATTATATTGTTTAATGGCTGGGTTAAAAAATGTTTACGGTCTATGTATGTGATAATAAATGAAATGAGCAAAATGGAAAAATAAATTATTAATTATTGTTAGCAAAAATATACCTAGGTTTTCAAATAAATTCGATAAAATAATAAAAGTATGTCGAAACGTACCTACATTTCTACTATTTTAATTTAATTTTATAAAAGTTTTTTTTAGATAATGTTATTCTGTTGTGTAAACGAAATGATTTACGAATTAGAGTAAATATCGCGGTTGTCCGATCTTTCAGAATTATTAGCCAACGTGTATATTTACGCAATGTTTAATGAAAAAATAACATTCCTAAAAAGAAACCCATAAAGCTCGACCTTTCCTTGCAAAAAATTGCCTTTTTGAATGGTTTTCTCTGGAGAGACATTTGACAAAAGATAAAATTTCAGTGGGAGATATTTACAACTTTAGTTTCCAAGTAATTTTCGAAGAAATTGGGGTAATTTATTGGCGAGATTCTCACCGTATTTTTGTAACAAAAAAGAAATCCTTCAGAATTCAATTTTATTGTTGTTTTTTGTTTCAGGTGAGGAAAATATTAACTGACAAGCAATTTACTCGTTAATGTGGATGAAAGTTGCTTAAACTTCAGGTAATCTATAAAATGTTCAGGTTTACGTTGCATTGGATTAAGATATTCTGTTATCATTTTGAGGTTATTTTTAGCGTTAATATAATAATATTTAATTGGTTAATTTTCTATTTTAAAAAGGGTTGACTTAAGATTAACAATTTATAAACCCGATGCAAAATATTTGCTTACTGTGATTTTGAAGACAAAGTGAATCCTTATTTTGGTATATTAACTTTTCAAAAATTAGATGAGATTGAAGAGTTTAGCGTAGTAGTTTCAACTCAAAAAAATACTATTATATAAATGAAAGGTTTCTATTTAAACGTTACTAATATAATAAGCTTTCGATCATTTTTCAATTGAAAGAAATTTTATTTTATTTCTGTTAAAATTAGTGTGATAAATAAAAACTGCTCAGAAAGCACTTCAACAGTTTGTGTCGGTGATTTATGACAAGTGTTTTATTTGTTGTAAGTTTCTTTTCTGATATAAGAAAAACTATATAAAATCGTGAAATAGTTCAAATTACTTGTTTTGCGACTTTTGAACTAAGTTTTATATTCTGCAGTGATTAATTTTTCCGAATGCAATCTGGATATCGAAATATTTTTAATCTATTACAAAGCATTATTTCAGAACATATCTGTACATTTTTAAACTTCATTTCGTGGGTTTGATAATTTTTTTGTGATAATTTTTCTTGCTTTTATTTTCAGTATTTCCTTTTATCCTATTATCTGTTCGATTGAATAGTGTTTTACTTTATTTTTGGCCTGCTGCTTGTATTCCTTCCTACATCTATTGAAATTTAAAATAATCTTAATGTTAGATGTTTTTATTGGATAGAGTTAAAAGGTACATTATTTTCGTTGTCGGTGTCGTCTTGCCTTGTCAAAATTCCATTATACGAGGGCTGCCCCCAATATTTCTGCAACCTATGTGAAACAATGTAATTAAACAAAAAAACATATTCTACATAACTTTAGTGCTCTTCGAAGTATTTACCTTGAACATCAATAGATTTTTGCATGCTTTCGAAGTGCAAAACATTTTTTCTGCTCTGCAGGGCGCACTTCAGAAATAATTGCCTCAGGTGAAGCAAAGCGCTCACCACGCATTGTATTTTTTATTTTCTGCAATACAATCACAAGGTGATAGGTCAGGTGAATATGGGCGATGTGTCATTAATTCAACACTTTGATTGCCCAAGAAATCAATGGTTTGATGTGCTGAATGGGAGCTGGCGTTGTTATGGTGAAAAATAATGTGCCGATTTGGATTATTTGCTCTCAATATATCGATGACTTCTGGCAAAAAAATTGTAGTATACCAATCGGCGTTTACTGTTTTTCTATCTTAGTTTTGTTTCAGGGTTGTACATATAAATCTATTTTTCGTCTCCAGTAATTATGTTATAGATCAAATTTTAATGACCTCGGTCAAATTTATCAAGCATATCTTGGCACCATTTAACACGAGCTTCTGTTTGACCTTTTGTTAAATTATGTGGGATCCACCGACTACAAAGTTTCCGGAAGTTTAGATGTTTGTGCAAAATAGTATGTATTGCTTTCATGCTAATATCCAAAGATGCCTTAATCTCACGATATGTAACATGACGATCCTGTTCTATCATTTTTCCTCAACAGAAATAGATGGACGGTCTTCAGGTTCTTCGCCCTTAACACTCTTGCGACCACGTTGAAATTCAGCAAACCAATTATAAATAGTGCTCTTTGATGGAGCTTCACTAACAAAGGCAGAACGAAGTCAATCAATATATTAGTTAACCCACATTTAAAATCATAATAAATCATTGCTCGAAAATGTTCACGTGAGAGTTCCATTTTTGACAAAACCGTTCTCTTTTAAACAGTATGTAGACAAAACAAGTGAACTTTTGTTAAACCTAACAACTGAATCAGAGGTTAGAAATCTTCTATTTTATGAATATGATTTTTAAAAATGGCCTGTACCTCAAGAACTATACGATTCCAGAAATTTTGGGAGCAGTCCTCGTATTATACTAATTAAATGAGAGCAGCTTATTTGGCTTATTTCAGACAAAGTACCTGAGGCATCGGATTTTCCCCGAATACACAATGTAGTCTAAGGTATTGTATTTTTCGTATTGCTATTGGAAAGGAGAACACAAAGAAGAAAATTAATTACCCTAGAGAATCCGGTTTTTCACGTCAACTGAAAGGAAAATCGCGAAATAAATGTACGTCTCCGGCACATAGTGCTTATTCAGGTATATTTATTATATAAAGTGAGGGAATTACCTCACATTTTTCTTGAAAAATACTCATCTAGTTTCGTAATACAATGTAGAAATTTATAATTGAGGGTTGGAATTTCTAAACAATTTTCAAATACGCTTCTAATAAAACCCTATTCCCTTGAATAATTTAATGATTCGTTAATGATGGGTTTTTGTTTCCAGTTTACTGAAGATTAAATGCTCGATTTTCAGAGATGGAATTCATTCAATTTGTGCAACATAAATAAAAGTTATAAGACAGGAGAACATGAACGAGTATCATAATTATTTAGTCTTCTAAAGATATGATTTTGTAACTCTGCATTTTTGTAATACACAGTATACACAGTATAGAATATTTTAATTTCATTGGATGTTCCAAAAAATTTATTCCATTAAGTAAGAGTTGAATGACTTAATAAGTATTTTCATTTAACTTTAGTATGTAGGCAGTAAGTTATGATTTATACTAGTTAAATTTTTCAATGTAATATAAATTTTTCAAGAAATATAAAATTTCAAGTAAACAAGAAAGAATTTTCATAAAATTTTTCATATTAACTGACGATGTTTCCAACGATTTCTCTTTTCAGTAAAAAAAAACATTGAATAAGCAAAATAAATCAGTTGCGGATCATTAACGGCAAAGAATAAAAATAACCTAAAAAATAGAGATAACAAATTTACATAATGATCCCGCCCTAAAATAAATTTCAACTTCAAAATCAAGAATTCAAATAATCGTTTGAATGTGTGTATTTGATTCTTATATTCGAAAGCCATTATTGTAAATTATATCAAAGGTTTCCGTCTCGATGTTGCGTAAAATTACAGTAAAAAAATTTATTTTATTGCGTGACGTATTTATTTTCGAGACCATACAAAATGTATAAAATATATCAAAGCGTAAAAATCATCTTTATTCCAATATATACCTTTAGAATACAATTTATACTCCAAAAGGCGTATTTAATTGGTTTCAGAAAGTTGGATGCAGATTTCCTTTGTTCCGTTTGGTCCATTTTTGAATAAATTGATAATTTATACGAGGACCACTCGGATAAATTCGTGAATAGTTATGGTAAAAAAATAACGCAAAAAGATTATTTTATTGTTTTTCAAAATAAAATGTTTATTTAAAATCTGTTAATAATTACAATATAACAATAAGTAAATTGGGTGTTTATGAAAAAAGTCTAGTAAGAAGCAGTTCAGTAACTGTTTTTCCTATAAACAGTAGTTACATAAATAAACGAATGCTCTTAGTCTAAGTGTGCACTAAAATAATAGGGTTTTGGTTGTAGTAGTACCCTGTAATATAATTCAAATTATTCTTTAATAGTTGGTACTTTGGGCGATTATGTGGTTTGAAACGAACCAGGATCCACGGGCTATAATACGTATTGGTACTTGGAGATTTAGGATTTCCAGGTTTGAATTAGGGACGAAACCCCAAAGTTCTACTTCATACGTCCAAATGGATTTGAGAATCACTTTGTAAATTAGTCACTTATTTGTTATAGATAACTGCGATTTAGGATCAATTAGCCATCAGAATTATTACGCAGGGTTAGGTCAAACTGTTTTCATTAATAAATACATATATGTTTTTTCCATATCAGCGATTGATCCAAAAGAATGCCGAGGTATTAATATCGTCTTTCTGCGAAATTTGTCTGTGGTTCAGCTTGACTGGAGAGCAACTGCCTCTTCAATTTGTGTAGATAGCATATGTCGATTTCCTTCATTAATCCTTATTCGCCATTTCTTCAGCAAGAGTAGGATTTGGGATAAGTTTGACTGTAGCTCTTGTGATGAGACAATTTCCTCAGTATATGAGGTGAAGATGGCTGTATAGTCTACAAATATCGCTACAGTGACGCTCCCTGTTATGAGTAGATGAACTCTGTAGAGTAGGTATAGGAGGAGATCTGGGACGATTCTATGGGGGTGCTTGCATTAATGGGGTAGAAGCATAATTATTCGTGTCAAGTATTTTACTCAAAAGCAGTAGTCTTGAAGGATACCAGATCCTAGGGAAAGATTGCCAAGTTCTAAAAAGATTACGGAACAGCATATTTTTTCTTCTAGATTTAGCGAGATTCTTTTGGCCACTTGATGTACTTGCTCTAATATGGCGTCTTGTCTTCTGAAGCCGAACTGTTGTGCGGGGATTGTTTGAAGTTCCTAGAGAATTACTTTTGTATATATAGACATTAGTGGGAGTAGACTTATGGGCCTATATGTGCTTATTCTTCTTATAGCTTACCTGGTTTGGCTATTAGGATTATCTTCAACTGTATTAGAAAGTTTTCAGTTCTTAATATGAAGCTATAAATTAGAGTTAAAAGTTTTAGTTCTTTTTTGTGTAGTGCAGATAAAATTTTAGCAGATATACAATCACATTCTAGTGACATTTTAGGGTTCAAGTATTTAACGGGAAGGAGAATATGTGACATATTTGTATATTTTAAAGACAGCAAATATTTTGGCTTTACCTAGGCTGATTTTAATCAAATTGCCACCTTGAGATCTAATCGGAGAATTGTATAGTTGTGGTCGCTTTAATTTCTTCGTAGCCTTTCAAAGTGAGTATTTGGTGTTTTAAGTTAAGTTCCTTAAGTAGTTTTGTATACTATTGTTTTTATAGTTGTTGACTAAAAACTTTACTTTACGAATTGTTGCGTTAAGTTTTATTTTAATCTTTAGTGATTCTGTGCTTTACCTTCTATTCTTTAGTTTCCGTTTGTGTAGACAAAAAATAGCATTGTTTTATTTGGTTTTTTTCTGGTTTAGATTTTGAGGCAGCTTTTTGAATGGTTGTCACCAGATGTTCAATAATATAAGCAAGGTCTGACGCATATTTAAGCAGAATATTTAGGTCTAAATTGTTTACAATAATTTCATAATACGAGTATGTTGCGATCAGGAACCAATTATTAAAACACTTCAATTTAGAAGTAGGTATGTTTAAAACGTGTGCTTTGAATACAATGCCCGGATTCTCCAGGGCAGTAAAACTGTTGACCTCGCATTTTATCTTTAATTGTAGAAAACGTAAAAAACTCACTAGGTGTCAAATTAGGAATTTGGAATGGGTGCGTCATTAATTTAATGTATGTACTTTTCAAATAATCCACCCTTATCAAACAAAATTTCCTTGCGGCTAAATAAGTATGCAAAATGGAATGTATCGAGGTTAGAGATATTCCTGAATCTCATCGTATGTCACATAACGAACATCTTGAATCATCCATCATCAACATTTTCAGAAACAACTGATGAACAGTCTTTCCGTGGTTAATCCTTATGACCAAATTTAAATTCTTAAAACCAGCGATATGTGGTTTTCAATCAAGCTGCACCACCAACTGCATTAGACCTTCTGTATATTTTTATTATGTTAAAGTACAATGAAAATCATAATAGATTAGAGCACACATGTTTTCTCACGGTAATTCTAATTTTAGTATGCATTGTAAACTTTACTAGCACACATTGTATAAACAGACAAATATTTTAGTAGTAACACTTCTAGAAATAACTTCAAGAATTACTTTTATTCTTCAAAAGGAAATTTGAGGGAATCAGTCTTTAATCTCACAGTCTCTATTCTTCATTTTTCATTAATGATCTTATTGCCTATTGCACTATTCCTGATTTTAAGTTCTTCTCCCTTCATATGGGTTATGTGTTCTCTTGATCTTACTTCGAATGATCACTTCGTTTCTCCTATATATATTTTTACGAAGTATTTTCGGAAGGTTATTTTATGTTTTATGATATTTATTGAAAAATTTCTATCTATCTAAAAATTACGTTTTTAGACCATATTAACAAAATCATTTAGCATTAAATAAATATTCTATTAAAATAATATTTAACTAAAAGATCTATTTTGATAAAACGTTGAAGTTGTATAGAGTCTGTATTTATTTAGTTGTACATATTGTGTCGTAAATATATTACTCGAAATGTATAAGGGTCTAAGGCTAAAGCGGAAAATGTTAACTTTCTCATCACGAAAGCTAAAGTTTGGATAATAACACAAGGGACTTCTCTAAAGGTTCAGTCTCGATTTATTTTGTAATAAAATGTTTACTTTAATTATCGACCTATGTATTGAAATTTGGTTGTTTAACGACTGTAAATGAGCTAGTTTGCTATCAACTAAATAACCAAAATGTAAGCACACAGAATTTTAAATAATAAATGAGTAGGTAAATTGTTCTTTATAATATAGTGTGCTTTTCAAGGATATTGTTCTAAGGACACAATCTCTTTTTTATTTTGATTAGTAAATTTAATGAGCTCTTAATAAGAAATATGTGCACAAAATATCAAAAAATATACGGTGTGGTTCGTTATTTATTACCTCAGAAAAAAACTAATCAAATTCATAAAGCACCACGTGTCTCGATTACAAAGCAAAGACCACCAGAGCTAATAAGTGTGGTAAATTTAGTACCACATCGGTAACCTCTTTAAGTAATTCCCTTTTCCGAAACTTTGAAACAAACTTTTCCAGTCTGTACATTTAAATAATCATCTTTATAAATAAAATATTAAAATATTTGATAAATAAATTACAAACGAACAGTTAAAATTGATCTTTTATAATATATTTGTATTAGATCATTTTGTTAAATAACATTAATTAATGCAAACAACATTCGTTTTAATTTTAATTCAATACCATTCAATTTGTCTGTGGGAATTTATAAAAACTTGGTGTATTTTCATAAGCGATAAATTTGTTGTTGTTAATGTTATTGACGTGTACTTGAATAATTCATATAAATAAATTGGAATGTTTATTTATTTGTTGGGCTATTCAATGAATATTATTGAATTAATATAGTTGATTTTAGCAACACGTTTTCGTAAATGTGCAGTATTAAAAGGAGATATTTATTTAACGACAAATTCTACATGTTCATTTATCACAGCAGGAGTCAAAATTGTATTTTGTAATATAGATCTCTAGACGTATTGAGATTTCTTGACAGTTGAATTTGTACAACTTTCCTCATGAAACCTATTCTATAAGTCTACGAAGTAACTATTACTCCAGCAGATGTATGGGTAGTTAACATTAAATTGAACGTCCTAGGTTTTCTATCATGTTTTTACTTTTTATTAGATCATTTAGTTTTAAACAAAATAAATTCATAAAAATGTATGTTTATTACTACACATATATTTGACATTTAAATGCTTCGAATGATATTTACCACTGAGAACAAATAGGGAGCTTTTCCAAAATTGTTTCGATTTCAAATCAATAAACTTATAATCTGATTCGCGAGTCGCACATTATTTTGTCAAAAATCACAAATCCAAGACCCGACTAAAAATTATCATTGACTTTACTTAAGGTCACGACAAAATCCTATAGATAAACCTTCTTCTTGACTCAATGAACTAACATTACTTCTTTTAATAATTAATAAATAATAATAAATAATTAATATTCAAATAGATTTTTGTATAGAAATATGTATATATAAATTGTTTGCTCATTAAATAATTCATAGTTTATTTTCACTTTCTGTTTCCAACATTACTTATATTTACCGGCTCAATTTCTAAATCACAAATATTTTCTTACGATCATATCATTTTTTTATTAGTGATTTAGTGAGTCTAACACATTATGATTATGGTAATCACAATACGTCTTATCTATATTTCTGTACAGATTCATTTGTTGCATAAATATTTTTTTACTTATTTATACTTAAATTCAGGCAAGTTGGAATTATAGACAGAACCAATTTATTAAATGGGGAAACAGGTTAACAATTTGTAATGATAAAAAGTTATTTAAACATGTATTTACTGTTAAAACAAGATTCTAGAGTACTATTAGTTTAAAATATTTACTTTTTTAGTAAAAATTTAACTAGAGATACGCAAAGTATTGGCCGGAGTATAATTCGAATACGACATCTGGTGAGAAAAAATGAACCCTTCAAAGTAGTAAAATAAATCATAGTTGTGCTATCATGCTGGAGTTGTTTTCGAATTTTCATTGTGTAAATGTGTTTGTACTTACTTTACCTTTACTATTTTGTAATGAAAAGCACAATAATCTTATTTACGAATATTTATTTTACTAATTTGAAGATTGATGAAAGTAGCCTCTAACGAATTCTACTTATCCCAATATGTCAATTTCAAACGAAAATAAATAAGCTAAGATATCTTATCCATAAACGCAAAAAAGTCTGCAAATAAAAGTAATATAAGAATTAACTTCAGACGTTTAATTGTATATTAACAATGAGCGTGGCAAAGAAATTTTGTTATAAGTTTAACACCAAAGTAATGATAAAACATACAGAATTATTCAGATGTAAAAAACCAATTTGTAACAAACAACAGAACAGGAAAATATAATTAATATAATAAGTCTTTATTAAAGTAAATAGGCATTTTTTTACCCGAATGCTTTTATTTTGTTATCCAATTTCCGAGATACACAGTGCCAACAGATTGGTAATAATAAATTTGAGCTACTGAATTAATTAATAATCATGTACAGGGTCATTCATTATAAATTATCACACCTTAATATCGTTATCTATAGAAAAAAAATTAAATACGTTTTTTCAAAATGCCATCAAAGGTTGTTCCCGACTTCCTCGATTGTACTGGATTACGGACGTCTAACGGGCAGTAAACTCGTTTTTCGCTTGTGAAGAGTTGTTGGAGAGTCGGCAGGTTGGCCCCTAAGCTTTCTATTATCTCTGTGCTTCCATAGGCGAATACTGAGAGATTATTCTCTCCTGCAACTGTTGCTCGATTTTGTAAATTCTTAGGAGAACTATTGAAATATTCGCCGAGATATCTAATGGAGAAAGTTGGATATCTGCTGAAGGATTGAGGTATCTATTTGGGATGGAAAAATTGGTCTTCCTGCTGCCATATTTACTGGAAGAGGTCACACTAGTTGGAAATCTGCTAGGAGGGCTGGGAGAATTGGTCTTCTTGTTGGGATATCTACTGAGAGGCCTAGAAGGATTGTAGAGAGACCTAGACCTTAAAGACCATCTGGGAGGTGTCTTGGGCTTGTACCGATTTAGGAACAGTACTTGTTATGGTAGATGGATATCTGCTGAGAGTGTCATATATTTTGTCGCATTGGTTTTGTATCTGCTGGCTTAATGGCCAAACTATTGTGTCTGCTCCAAGGGGGCGATTGCTGGGAGCTTCTTTTTAATATGTTTTGAAACTCTTGCTTGATTTCGTGAATTTTCTGTGCTGGGAGAGCTGATTACGTTGACTGGATATCTGCTGAATGAGCGATATATTTCGGCGCGCTGGCTTTATATCTGCTGTGAAAGCTGGGTATCAATGGATTAACTTGACTTCTATAGATTCACGATCAATGCCTTGACTCTGATACTACTTACGTAGCCGTCGTATTAGTAATGAGTAGCAAGGTGAAATGTCAAACTCGACGTAAGCGAACTAGAGTCACTTTACCTGCAAATTCAGTTTGTAAAAAGGTAGTTGGAGAGTTTTCGAATGAACAAAGTGTGTTAAAACTACATGTGTGTATTACAAATTTGCATCAAGTGTGAGGTGTTGGAAGATACTAGCAGTCATTTTAAAGTTCAAATCCTTTTTTCACTTTGTCCGTATTCTCTTCAGAGAGAATTGAGAAATTTCATGATTTGCTCATGGTGGGGATTGATTCAACCAGACTGATATCTTCATTAGAAAGATAGTGAGTGCTCGTTCTATCAGTAGCACAATTTATATTAAGGGCTTCAACAGGTAAACGAAATGGTATACGATCCATGATACACCTGGTTCTTAAATATGGTCGTCTCACTTCCATGCAGATATACAAAACTGCTGCACGAGTTGCTGATATACTAAAAATATTGGCAATTGTGGAGATGGGGTTCGTGACAGAAACACGATAAGACAACGAGTAAATTTATTGAAAAACACCGTACCGTACTCAGTGTCAAAAGTATATCAGGTTTCTATAATTTTTTTTAAAATGGCTGCTACTGTCTTTAGACAAATGGGGCAACGATACGTAAGAACCAGACGTACCATTAATCGTATACAATTTAGTTTATCTGATGAAGCTTTTAACACAAGTTGTGCTACTGATAGAACCAACACTTACGATCTTTCCAGTGAAGATATTAATCTAGTTCAATTAATCCCCTTCATGAGCAAATCATCAAATTTCTTAATTGACTCTGAAGAGTATACGTACAAAATAAATAAAACATTGAAACTTAAACTAAGTGCCGATTACCTGCCGACGACACCACATACCTGACATATATTCGCAACACTTATGTGGGTTTAACACACTTTGCTCGTACCAAAACTTCCCTTCTTCCTTTCAGAAACTGAAATTGTAAATAATAGCGACTCTAATTCGCCTTCGTCGAACTTGACACTTCATCTTGCTAATCATTACTGAAAAACTTATTTACTTTTCGAACAATTGGGAAAATTCTTACGCCTACTAAAATGTTCGGGATATTGTTTTAGCTATCAGCAGTTGTTAGGTTAGGTTTCTTGGTCTTGTCCTGTGCATTCATGTAGCAATCGTTTTTACAAACAGTGGCCTTGATCTATTTAATAAAATCGTATCCTAATTTTAAAGCGATCTGTTTGACCGTTGGCAAACACAAATTTTTTACTACAACTTATATCATAGTATCAATTACCAAACTTTCAGTTTCCTCTTAGACGAAAATGTATTTAATATTAAACAAATTTTTTTTAAATATTTTATTAAGATACCAGATTAAGATGGTTTTTAAAAAAATAAAAATGTAATAAACGAAAATTAAACTTAAAGTTCAAGTCATTTACAGATTATTGTCAAAAGTGTCTAACAAACTATGCCTTAAATTGTAGAATTTTCATTACAATTTATGTATATCAATTTTCAAAATAATGATACATACACCTATTTAACAAAAGTAAATCATTCATTATCTTTGTTTCAATAGTACAATTTATGATTTAATTCTGGAAATTTAAATGTGTGTTTAGTACTTGCATTTGTCTCTTTGTAAGTGCCCTTATACAATGAATTTTACTATAAGAATCAATGTGAAATGTTTGTAATATTTTATTAAAAACTGAAAGCGATTAATGGCCATTATGAGAATATAAATAAATAAATTCACAAGTTTTTGTAATGCGACACTCATTTTAATATGGCGCAGCCCAAATTGTTGGCGGAAATAAACATATTTTTTAAATGCCAAATAATCCACATTTTTTGTTATTCCGTGGTCAACTGATTCAATGTCATTTAAATCAAAAGACAAACAGTCTACGACTTCTTCAGACTTTAAGTATTGGAACTCCAAAGTGTTTTTAAGGAATTGTTTAAGGTTCCACTTTTTACCTTTATAATCTGTTCTTAATACCAACTTTTGAATTTGCCGCTTCCAAAATTGAATCAAAGAAAAGCGGGAACCTAGAACTACGATATTAGGCCATATATTAACTTCAGCTGAATGATGATAAAAACCACGAAAAAATCTTCACCTTGATTAGTGGTGAAATTCTACGTAAATAAAAAATCTCATGATTAACAGCAATGGTATATATATGTCTATTTATTTCTCAGAACATAGTTCAAGTCAGTGCTCAGAATTATTTATATAAATAACTTCTCGTAGTAATTTGCAAGATGTTACTTATATAATTTTACTTTAGCTAGTGTTTACTAAACACTGGAAATGACAAAATGGTGAGAAATTACAGGAAAAAATCTTAAATTTGTATGAAATCAAATAAATATAATAAATAATAATAATTAAAATATAATTCATATATTTCAAGCCACCACAAAATTTTTAGGAAAGGAGAAAATTACAGTAGCGTACAGACCCCCGGGGATACAAAAAAAATGATTTTTGGGATATCCTGTATACTAGTAAGTTTTTGGAATGATATTTCTTCTTGATTTCAAAAATATACCATATCATATCTTCAGCATATACCGTTTTTGAGTCGAATATCTTGCTACAAATGAGGAAAAATTAACATTATTAAAATAAGTTATGAAACTATTATGTTTGAAACTGGCGTTTCTTAAATGAAACTAATTAAAATCGTTTACATTGAGAAAAAAGTCCAAATATTTACTCGTTATATAGAAATTAACAAAAATAAATGTGCAGTAAAAACAACATGTATTGTGATCATGAAGTTTGAAACAGAGTTTTTATCTCAAAAGTTAATAAACAAAAATTCTTTGTGTTTAATATGAAATTTTTATAAACAAAAATGTTGGGGATTTCTAGAAGACATTCCTAGAAATAATAATACTAATATTCAGTCATTAAAGACATGATTCGATTTGAAATAAATAATCTGAATGCCAATAATCAAGCCATTTCTGGTGAATTTATAGATAGTACAGCTTATCAATGATACATCGAAAATAATAGTAGACACATCCAACATCTTCTATAACTTATTATTTTCTATTTAAATTACATAAGTAAATCTTTGTAATCTAATATATAAATATTTCGACTTTTTCTTTATCACTGTAAACCATTGCAACTATTTGGTTAAAGAAGTGTCACTTATTAAACATAATAATAATTATTTGTTCATTACCTAGATACTTTAATAAGGTTAACTTTTCCATATTTTACTAACTATTTTACCTAAGATAATCCACATAACTCAAAATCTGTATCAGATAGGGGTAATATATGGTACATTTTTAAATTAGGAACAGAAGATTCCAAATCTTTAATAATTAATATACAGCGATCACATTAAACCAAAAAAATAAAAAAAAAATGTATATCCTGAAATCTTTGTTATATAAGTGATGTTTTTAAATATAAACCAATTTCGCGGATCTCATATTGTAAAAAACATATTTAATTACAAAAATATATTTACATTTATGTCACCCTATATAGCATTTGTTTCCTTATACTATACTAAATACAAAATATATCAGTTAAAACCGAACTAATTTCATATAAAATTAACCGCATTACTGTTAAAAATATAATTATGGTGCCGCAGTACATTTAATAGGAAAACTTTCTTCTTAATTTTTTGTATTTCTCCAGAGTTCTTTTCGTTGGTAAAAGAGCTCGTTTAATGAAAACATAAACAGAAACGGCGCTGGAAATAGTCGAGGTAAACTTGTAAAGACGCTCTCACCATCTCTTTGATTTCGCCTTTGGGAGAAATACCCACCTTCTTCGATTCACTATTAAGACCAGAGTTTCAATTTGTGTGCTCTGGAAAAAGCTCCCAATTGTGGACAAAGAAATACGAAATATATGTGACTGCAAAACGACTCTTGGAAAGAAATATACACAAAGAGATGTAGTAAAACATATGCTTTTTTATGTTTTTATTGTCACCAAGATTATGATATGTTGAGGTGAATTAGAGAAGTTAGGAATCGCGATAATAATAAAATATTAAAATACTCATAGAAAAGTATCCTAAGTGTTTTAAAAATAAAACACATATGTAAATTATTTGCGTTAAAAATTATTCAAATATATTTTCCCATTGTTTTGCACACTTATACTTTTTGTACAAGTGTCAATTATTATGATTTAAATTTATACTTTTCCCTACACTCCATGAATGGATAATAAGCTATTTCGTATTTTTTCCGGCAAATTATTGTTAGCAAATCTAGAGTGAAGGTAACTTCTTTTTTACTCAATTTCTGGTGGTGTACTTTTAAAATCAATTTTATTCGGATATTTCAAAACTTGATATTTTGACGTTTATGACAGAAGCCCAAAGTCAATTTCGTAAATCTTAAATTTTTGTTGATTCTCTATTTGAATGTACATAGCGCGGGAAAAATGGGCAATTTGTTTTCGTTATTTTTGTACAAAAGTTGTAATGTTGTTGCGTCGTTTTGATATGTTGTTATTGTAGTTGATGATAAAAACAAGTAACTAATCGTTAAATATGAACCGACATTAAAAATTCGAATAAAAAAAATTTTGTGCAAAGAATAACCATGTATGTAATGAAACATGAATAATTAAATCAGTATGAGAAAGACAGACAAGTCCATTCTGTTTTTCATTCAAAGCTGATACTTTGGCTATTCGATAGGAACCCACAACATTGCCATTACTATTACCAAATTTAATTTAGTAGTTTGGTTAGAGATACTGCCAAAAGTTTTAACAACTAGAAATGTATTGAGATTATGTGAAATTATAAAATTAATCGGTTAAAAATTAATTTCAATTTTGAATAGTCAGTAAAATACCAATAAAATATTTTCAGTAAACAACTTGTATGTCTTTAATAAGTTTAAAATTAACACTTTATAAGGGCGATTATAAATGCCTTTCAATAGAAAACTAGTAAAAATTTATTTTTGTTTTGATTCTGTTGTTGGGTGAAGCTGGACAGAAAAGACTTGTCCTCTCTGGCAATTCCCAAGTTATTTTTATCAAGACTAGACTCGAAGGATTATTCACAAAAGAAAAATCTATAGATAAATTCATAAAGTTTTTAAAAAACACTTCAAAGATGGTGATCATTTTAAGGTTATGACTAAAGTTTACATCACTTTCACCTTTTTAAACTAATTTAAGGGTGGGTATGTCACAATTTAATAAAACTTAAAAATCCACGAATATCGAAATTAATTCACTCAACAATATGAAGAGGCTACAAAGTTCAAATTTGAAAAAAGTGTCACATATTTGATATTCTTTATATAACTTTTCATATAGTTAATCTTTATATAAAATCAATTTTCAAATAACCTGGGTATGATTATAACCATACCTTCCTCTTAAATTATTGTAAACTATCAAACTTTATACCTTCGCTTTTAATCTGCATCATTTTTAATCATATTTAAAATTAAAGACATATTCTTAAATTTTTGGAGACACTTTTCAAAACTTTTGTTGTAATGTTTGTTAAATTAGATACAGTTTGGTCCAAATGATCTTGCTGTAGCCACAAGTCATTTCTGTTTGGGCACAACCAATTAAATTCTGAAAGCAAAC
Organism: Hermaeophaga mercurialis; assembly: GCA_951812935.1. Taxonomy (NCBI): domain Eukaryota; kingdom Metazoa; phylum Arthropoda; class Insecta; order Coleoptera; family Chrysomelidae; genus Hermaeophaga; species Hermaeophaga mercurialis. The sequence continues at coordinate 19,228,075 of OX638359.1, read as the reverse complement.
AGTTGTGCAGAAAGTCTAAATATCGAGGACCTTTTAAGGTTTCTTCGAAATGTATGGTCCTATAATCCTATTATCTATTATTCCCGCCCAAACATTCACTTTCTCTGGGCTTTGAGTACGGTACTACTGCATTCAGTGTGGATTTTCTGTAACCCATTACCGGAAAATCTGACGATTCACATGTCCATTTAGGAGAAATGTAGCTTCATCAGAAAAAATATCGGGTCTGTTATTTTTTTCACAAAATTCAACTCGTCTATCCAAATCTTCCATAAGTTCCTGCACTAAATTTACTTTATAAGGATGCCACTTCTCCTTTTTTAGTGTTCTAAGAACTGTTTGATGCCCAACCTCATTGTCTGACGGTACTTGCCGTAAACTGGTATGGGGATTATCTTCAAAAGCTAATAGAACATTTGGTTTCTTGTTTTCAGATATTTCTTTTCTACTACCTTTAGGGAGGTCTTTTACAATTTTGCTTACTGTGGACTGTGTAATTGGTTCCCGAGTAGTATATTTATTATTGAATATCGTACATACTTCTTTCTGAGTACGTATTTTATGTCCACAACCAATTAATATTACAATTTCAATTCTTTCCGTTTCAGTCAGCTTCATGTTGTTGAAAGAGTCAAAAAAATTTTGATTTCGTCTACTATAATATTATTAAACACTTAACAATAAAAATTATGATGAATATCAATAAAGGAATTTTGATAAGGAAGCTAGTTTTTAAAAAAAAAAATAGGTAAAAAGTAGTTTAGACTTGTATTTATTGTCGGTGACGGCCTTTACCAAATTTATTTTTGGGTATCAATTAATATATCATAACAATACTTAGTAACATATCGTATGTACTTAATAATTAGAATTCCTTACGAAAACATGCGGTTTTTGAAAAAAAATTATAATTTTTTGATAATTTAAGTATAACTAAACTGTAATGATATACTGTTATATAATTCAAAAGCCTTTCTTATATTTGATGATTGCGTGCTGGGGATTATGTACATATTTTTTTAAATATCATCAATTGTGACATATATCCCGTAGCAATATATAATTCGGGATACTTTAATAAATGAATCTAAATCTTTTGCTATTAACATACTTAAATTTTGTATAATGCAAGATGGATAACGTATTGAACATCTATTATAAAATAATATAAGCAAGATGTATTTTTTTTAATTAATCTCAATTATTGTGAAATAAAAATCTGGCTATTTTATTTAAAAAAATGAATGGATTCAACTGACTATATTTTTTTGAACCCTCTAGAATTAAAAATGATTTTAAAATCTGCGCCTTTGGAAGCCGTAAAGTTTCATTTTTAATTTTATTTCTTACAATAATGAACTAATTGGACAACTACAAAGCTTTTCCGGATACTGATATTGCATATATCTTAATCTGATAGTGGAGAAACTTTAAATTCTTAAAAGTGGTAATCCTGTATTTTATGTTTATCTGTAATTGGAAAAATATCTTCCAAGTACAATTTATTCTTTGGAAACGTATTGTCGTTGTAGAAAACAATAAAAATATATACGAGGCTTTCTTTTGATGTAAATATAATATATTTCGTAATAAGTTGTGTTCTATGTCTTGATATCAAATTGCGTACTACTGAAATGGAAAAAGCAATAAAAATTAAAAACGGTACGCTATCCTTGTATCAGATGTTATTAAAGTATATGAACTCTATCAGCGTTTGTTTTTTATTTAAAAAAAAATGTGTATAATTTTATTATACATATTATAAAAGAATAAAATGTGTTCATATAGACTATATGTAAAATTATTGTGTTCTTCTACAAAAAAATTGTCGAACAACCGTCTTCGAATAACAGCTTGACATTTTCTTATAATATTATAGTATTTACAGAGAAAAATATTGTTTTTTGCATATTATTCTACTTAGCAAGTAACACCATTTTTATTTGAAAAGACGTAGGTGCCACGTCGGTGCCTGTTACAAATACCGAGCACAAAAAAATTCGGTGTCAAAGTTCCATGCTATTATCAATACACGCAATTGCAGAACTATTCAAGGACAAACAAATAAACATTCATTAAACGAACCTTATTATTTGAAAAAAATATTTTTATTTTTTATTTAAATCTATTTATACACAACCAAAAGCATACATTAAAACATACATATTTTTCTACTATTTTATAACATAATTATTACCGTCATGATCATTGTCCTTAGTATCGTTATTACCTTGGTCATTATTATTATTAATTTCACTTTTTTGAAAATAATGTTAAGAATCATTCTCGAATATTTATTGAAAACAGAGTACATGGGACTTTGACAGACAAAAAGTTTTATGCCAGGTATTTGTAACAGGTGTAGATGTGGCACAATTTTTTTTAACAGAAAATTGTTAACTTCAATTTGGGTGTAGTTTGAAGCTGTTACTCGATAGGTACAATAAATAATAAGATAAAAAAAGTTGTGCCCAGGCACTATCCCAAGATTTAATGAGGCACAAAAATATTTCCTTTCTTTACTCTGTGAATATTATAAAGGGTTTTCCAATAAGGGCAGGTCGATGTTGAAATAGAATAAAACAAGCTGTGTGTGAACTATTAACGAAATTCTTTTTTTATTTGGAATGCCCATGTTATCGAATATCGCATCGTTGGCACAGATCCGAGAGAGCCAATTTTCCATGACTCTGCCGCATAGATCCGGCTGAATTTGAGCGATGGCCTGGGTTATGTTGACTTTGAGAACATTGGTCGATTGCTGCTTATTGGCATAGACCAGCGACTTCAGAAAACCCACAATAAAAGGTCTATCGAAGTCAAATCGCACGATCTTGGTGCCGTTCATAAGACCTTCGCGAGAAATAACCATACCAATGACTCCGCCGGTCCAAAATACGCACCAAACAGTAACTTTTTGTGGATACATTGCCACCTCGTGTGGATTGTTGTCGTCCCATATACGGCAATTTTGTTTTATTAACAGCCATTCATTCAAAAAACGCCTCGTTGCTAAAGATGATTTTTATTGGGGTCCTCTTTCAAACGCTCCGAAGCCCAACGAACAAACGGCGTTGTCTATGGTCATTAACTTTGATCTCATGGGTCAGTCTACCGAAAAATGGATGCAACGCGCGCAACGTTTTGACAAACGAACATTCATTTTGATAATAAAGTTTTATCATTTGGATATGCTACTCAATTGTGCAACTTGGCACGGTGATTTGGCATAAGTGACTGAATAATAAACAACAAATTTCAGAGATGCAGAGATGCCGCCAAAACAATATGGCCGTCACAGCCCATCAATATCGACCTCTCTCTATTGAAAAACCCTTATATTTTAAAAGTAATTTCAAGCTGTTACTCCATTGGTATGTTTTTGGAGCATACATTTTTTTGAAGAGATAATATAAAAAATGTGTGCACAAGTTTTGCCCAGGCACATAATTTTATGTATGGTCTTTATGAGCACTAGTTTCTAACCACATTTTATTCTATTTCTAAAATTGCCGGGTTCTTAAATGATTTATATTAAATTTTTTATCGTTTTTAAGCAATATTCTTAATACAAAATACAAATATTTTCGTGGTAGTTTTTATAATATACTCTTAAACTAAAAATTATTATTTTATGTTTTTTAAACGAAACACTTTGTATTGTGTAACATTTTTATGTTTCTCAGCTCTTTAATTTAGAATGGATAAACGGTTTTGATATTTTCCTGTTTGGTAAAACAAAGTTATCCCATTTAATTTTTTTAATACCCACTGTATAATTTAAGCAATTCTTGTCTTTTTGTCTATATTATTTTTTAATAATAGCTACTGCAATTACGTATTTACTAAAGAAAAATGAAAATATTTTAAACACTTTTTACATAAAAGTGATTTTTCAGGCTCTTCAAATCCCGTCATAATACTATTTATGCTTAAAAACATTTATTCTATCGTTTTAAATTGTTTTACCATAAAATCATTGTAAAAAGTATACTTACATCCAAAGTTCAAAGCACGTAGTAGCCGATATAAAAGTTCCTCTTTCATCAATTCAATTAACAACGTATTCAAAGAGCCCGAATGAATGGATTAAGAAAAGGACGATTTTCTCTTTAGATCAAAAAAGTAAAAGCGGCAGATATCTTAGTGGAAATCAGCTCATCTCATAAGCCCGTGTGACAAGAAAATCTCGAGAAACCTTTCAATTTAGTTTATTGGGAAAAACGACATAAAACAAATTAAATTAAGATTCTCTTTACTCAACTCCCCAAAGAGTGTATGATTTCATAAATACAAATGTACGCCCCTAAGTAATATAGAGGGTGGTCCACATTCAACTCTTTTTCAGCATATCTCATGCTGAAAACAGGAAGGAATTAAACTATAATTTGATTTGATATTATTTCTTCGGAACGTTATTGTGAGAATGTATTGTGTGACTTCTTACAAGAACTGGAAAACGGGAAGACATAAATTTATGATGACATTATTTTTTTGCATCTTATGGCTTTTTTATTAGAGAAATATATTATAAATTATACAATGAGTTCTATTTTACTCTTTTTATTTTTAGGTTTTTTATATTAGTGTATTATAAAAGAACTATTTTTTTTCCTAATTTTCATATTCGTGTCTTCTCTAAAAGCTGCTGAGTAAATGATTTTTTTTTAATTCTCAATTGCTAATATGCTTATTATATATACGACTTACTTTTTGCCTCTTTACTAAGTATTTCATAGTTTGTTAGCCGACGATATTTGTGTTTTCCAATGAAACAGTAACATTTTTAGTTCCGATTTCGAGCAAGCAAGTTAGCATAAGTATTGTGGGGTACGTTATAAACCGTCGTCAATAGTAATAGTATATATATATTATAGAAGTATAAATATAGTATAATCATAGTACTAAAATATTGTTGACGTATTCTGATTGATTCTGGGATAAAAGAAAATATTCATTTAAAATATGTACTGTATAGCTCAGCTATAGAAATTACTTTGCAAAATTATAGATTGTATAAACGTTCGGAACAAAAGAGGAATGTACTTCCTTAACTGTGATAATTGTTAAGTGGTGTTTCTACGTTGATTTAAAATATATGAAAACTGTGATTAAAACGTATATATTCAAAACTAACTTGTCGCTACAACATAATACTCTGTGGGAAGCGATGCGAGATACTAAAATCAGTATTTTCTGCGTTCTGTACAAATCGTCTTTTTGGAAGTGTCTATTTTGCACTTATATACTTTATTATAATTTACGAAACATGAAACTTATGAAACAACAATAATTAAATTAATTATTTCAACTCTTACTTTCTGATACATAGAGCCTATTCAATACCAATGAGTAAGGATGATTTTAAATGGGAAATTAATATATTAAAACTAATCGCCACCTCTAATGATTATCCATTGCATCTAATAAATAGGTTGATTAATAAAAAGGAAGACAAGGTTACCGTTAACCTGATTTTTCTGAAACAACCTAAAAATGACGGGTCATACTAAACGATTACATATTTTGAAGATATTTCAAACAAAATATCAAAAATTATATCTCGTACGGCATCTTCTAAAATATCTTTTAAAGTAAGAAATAATGTAGGTTAATTTCTGTTAAATGAAAACCTAAAATTAATAAATTTTCTAAATTGGGTATTTATAAACTAAATTGTCCGGATTGTAACGCCATCTATCTTGGCTAGACCCTAAGAAATTTTAACATACACTACTGTGAACACATAAGAGGTTATAGATTAAAACAACCAGATAAGTCACATTACGCAAAACATCTCGTTGACACTAAACATAAACCTACACTTAAGATAATGGAGACGACAGTAGAAATATTTCATATAAGTGACATAAAAGAAGAACTTGATTTTTTGGAGGAATATGAAATAAAAAAACACCTAAAATATCCTTAATATACAGTACTGAATGAACAACTAAACCTGGGAAGTTCAATTATCTTAGATCACCTTTTGAAGTAAATAATACAAACCAAGTATATTTTTAGAAAAAAAAAAGAATATTTCCTCATAATAATTGGTTGTCAGGTTTATGACAAGAAATTTATTTACGTTTTTAATCTGTCACACTTCTTTCTGTCTTGAGAACAGCATTGTCAGATACCGAAACCTTGGTAGAGGTTTAAATATACTAAAACTCTTTGGAAGAATGTTGAATTTCAAGATATAAGTATTATTTATCTTTCCATATTTACGACAATAATTGTTCTGCCTTTTATCTAGGAAAAACTACTAGAAGCCTTGACATTCATTCTAAAGGATATATTAGTTATCTTCAAAAATCCACTTTTGGACACCATATACACTTTAATAATTATATTTTTTCTGCCTCTCGTTACGTTAAACTTCAATAAGAATTTTTTCAAACTTGATTTACCTGAGGATCTAGAAATTACTAGACAGCTAAGAAAACCTAATTTAAATTTTAAATATAAACCGCTTAGTCGTCGAGGTCAGGTCTAGTTCTAGTACTACTGACACGTCTAACGGTGCATTAGACACGGCCAATGCTGCTAGTCAAACCTCCACTGGCTGTGTGATTTTCAAGTAGCTGTAGATCCTTTATTAAACATAATAGATATGGAATTTAATCATCGTTGAAATTAGCTCGGTAAGGGGTTTATAAAAATGTAAAAATATACGGGATATTACATTTAAAAAAAAATAACTTTAGTCTGGCACTGCGTTTGGGACTTATTTTAAAATATGAATCTCAAGACTGCCTATACTTTCTGAAAAAACTTTTTTTTCGTAACTTCAATAATAGCGAACTAATTCAGCTTTGCCACGCTATTGCGTCACCCTATATATTAACTTATTTTAGTAATAAATCAGAACCCAGTAATGAGCGGAATAATTAAAAAAAAAGTAAAATACTTTAATCAGATAGTGCGGATTTTATCCTTTTTGTATCCGTTGCAAACCTTTGGGATTCAAATAATATTCCGTAGAATAAATAATGGTTTCTCTTGTAGTAGTTTTACACCATTGTTTGACATGATTATACCTACATATTTTATAAGAACATAAGTATAGTAAAATTAAAATGTTTAATATCCGTTTGTTTGTACAAGAAATTATTTCAGATTTTCTGGTGAATAAAATTATATTGGGTAAATGAAAGTACATATTTATAATAGGATGGAGAACGTCCACGCTTTATTTGACTATAGTGATTACTTTAAACCCCATATTTTATACAATTTTGAAATGAGTTGAAGGAGAAGAATCCAAACGTGAATAAAAATGAGGAAAGTCATTTAAAAAAATTGAACATTCCTTCAATTTCAAGCGCGAGAGGGAATTTTTCCAGCAAACACCTGTTTGTTTATTGAAAATATAAAAGAATAAATGGAAACATTTGACATATCGAAATTAGGAACTGAAGGAATGAAAGCCAACATAATCGTGCTCAGTTAACGTTACGGTAGAGCTTATTATTAAAACAATGTAAACCAGTCATTTCTGTAGTTAGTGGAATTCACTCAACACAATTTATTATCTTAAACTAGGACCTACTTAAATTTACGAGTTGGAATTGTACTCTCAGGGTTTACTTGAAATTATCTGCAACAACAAAGCATCGAGGAGTCCCCCGAGGGTCTAAAATCGCTCTGCGCCACTTCTAATACGGATTTTCGCTTTTGTTGCCTGCTCAGATAATGTTTACTGATGTATATTGGTACAAATTCTAACTGAACTCTTGATTTTCAAGTCACAGAAGTTTAAACTTCGCGTAACTTTATAGTTGTTAGTGTATTGGATTTAGGAATTGGTTTAATTCCGTTTTGATCTTAGACAGGAAATATGTGCTAATGCTTTAGTTTATACCAATTAGATCTGAGAATATCTAAAAATATGAAATTAGTTTAAACATATGTTTAGAGTTTATTATTAATTTTATTAAGAATAAGATTGGCTGCGTAAAACATTTTAAACGATGAGATTTATTAACAGTTATTTTATTTAATAATTTGTACTGATGACTAATACTGCCTTATGAAAATTATTGGGCGCGAATACAAGAGTGCCCCAGAGATAGAAGTACTAGTAATTGAAGAAAAAATTAATTTTATGATGGAATTTTAACCTAAAAGAGTACCAGTAAGAAATTTTCATCAATTGAGAAGTTGCATTTCTTTGGGAGTAACAATAACCAATTTAATTTTTAAGTAGTATTTTTATTTGTATTATAAAAAAATGTAGCATAGTTATACAACAATTTTTACTTAAATCCATAAGATTTTGAATAATATTAATTATGAAGAACATTTAGCACATGCAGACTTGAAAATTTCGTAATATATACAGGGTGCGGCTTTAGTGCGTCGAAGTACGATTAGTCCGCTATTATTGATGTTACGAAAAAAAAGTTTTTACAAAAAGTGCAGGAAGTCTTGAAATTCACATTTTAAAATTAGTCCCAAATATACAGTGTGTTCAGGAACGCAATTCCAGATAAAAAAATTGTTTTTTTAAATGGAACATCCCGTATATTTTTACATTTTTATGAAACTCTTGCCGATTTCATTTCAACAATGTATCACACTTTACATACAGGATCTACACCCACCCGAAAATCACATTTTTGTGAATTGAGATGTATGTAGCAGCCAAAACGTTGAAAATCAATAAAAACGGCTTATATGTTCCTATCCTAACTTTTCGAGTTCTAGGCTATGGTATTAAAAAATATTTGATACAGAGTGATCAAAAATTTTAAATCACATCTGATTTTTAATCACTCTGTATCAAATATTTTTAACATTCAATTTAATAAATTTTAAATTCAATATAAGAAACCAAATTAAAATTGGGGCAACATGGGGCATAAAAAAATTCAAATTTTCAAAAATTATATAAAATTCCATTGCAATATATTATATATTGTAAAAGTATTAAATTAAAATTGGACGCAAATTATGTCATTAAAAAAAGAAATTCTACATAAAACAATTGAATTTAATTTAGTAATACAAAAATAAACATTTAAACATTACAAAAAAAATTGTTTCTATATAAATTATAGGAAATTTTCTCTAGTTTAATATTGTATATAAATGTTTTTATCATAAAATGAGTCTGAAACGAGATATTGTGAAAAAACTGTAATTCAGCGCCATTTTTCCAATATGGCGGCGCGAGCGGCAAAGATAGAAGGTGGCAAAGTTGATATTCGGAAAGAGCACATAAAATTATATATAATTACCAATTTTCAAAACTCCCGGAAAACTTTCCAGGTGACCCCATTTTTTCAAACCAAATGACTGTACTATTCGTCGATGTTAAAACCGGAATTACTCGCCCTTACGCAAATGCATAAACAAAGATATATTAAATTAACCGTTGATGGAATAGCGAGGGAAAACGGTTTTTCGGTCGCTAGGTTGCCGCTGTATCATTCCGAACTTAATCCTATCTAATTAATTTGCATGCAATAAAATTCTATATTTAAACTTGCGGACGTACAAAATTTATTATAAGACGCAATTAGGAAAGTAACGCCGGACGCGTAGATTAATTGTATTAAACATGTAGAAAAGATCGAGAAAAAGTTTTGGGGGTTAGATATGCAGATTGAGAGGGTAATAGCGATTCGGATACGGCGGATTCGGGTACTGACAAATTTTGATTTATTTATTTGTTGTTTTTAATTACGAGATCTGTTAATCACTTTTAAGTTTTTTTAAGTCATTATTATTAATTTGCCCACGTTATTTATTTTTCGACGATATTTATTTTTAGAGGTTATTTTTTAAGTTTATTTTTTTAAAGACGATTATTTTGTTTTTGTGGTATAAATAAAGCTCTTGGCAAATCATCCACTTTATATAATACGGTAATATGTCTTAAGGTATAAATACACGGGACGTTTTTGAGCGCTCTGTATATGCATTCCCTTAAGGTGGTGTGGAAAATTACCAATATAAATAATTAGAAATTTATTGAAAATGTTCTTATGTCTCTCATTAATTTATCAATTAAATTCAAAAGTAAAATTACTACGCCTCTGGAATCGTATTCGGTTAACTCTCGGACTCCTAAATATCCATGGTGGAAAAACCCGAAGGTACGACATCCCCATTTAAATTAATCACGTCACAGTCATCCAATTCGGCCTTTCATCATATAATTAAATTTAATCCTCCATTACAACATATATAATTTAAAAGGAGAAATATACATATCATTCTTGATATTTCAATTTATTATATTTAATTAAACCATCTTCAGAAGAGCTAAAATTACAAATATTCTGTCTCTAAATGATTACATAAAAAATAAAAACTTTATCCACAGGTACACTAGCTACGCCATTAAATTTCTCATTTAATCTTTGTAGTTAAACTCACACTGCTAAGTACCTATTAATTTATATAGATTTACTAATTTTATATATATTACATACGCCGTAACTGTGGACACAAGAAATTTGTAACTGGCAACTTCTATAAAATATGGACTATAACAATTTAGGTTAGGATAGATTAGCTTTCATTTCAATAGAATAAGTCAAAATAAGAAAAGAGTGGCATTAAATACCAAAGATACTTTAACGAGCTTTTTTAAATTGCTTGTACAAATATACTTAAGGTAATTTTAAATAATCCAAACTCTCCGAGATAAAGTAGGTATCTATTTCTTCTTAAACCATGAAAATTGAGAGAGGCAGGCCAAGTTTACCTATAAAGGTTAGGAATTATTTTTAGCCACATGAATTAATATATTAAAAGTAGTTGAGATCACCTCTGTCCAGTTCTAATATGTTTAATTTTTATATACTATACTTCATTTGAACATTAAGAAACAGTAAATTCCCATAATTATGTTGTATTAATCAGTTCCAAAATCAATAAACTATAGTCGTACGTTTCCAAAATAAACGGAAATTCAAGAACACAGTATTGTGTCATTTATTTAATAAAATATAAAAATTCATACCTTTTATGTATTTACTGATCACCAATTTTACATAAATAAATACGATTACAAAATACGGTGAATTAATTTTTAAAGCAGTAACTGATGACGTTACTGCCCTTTGAAGCAATAAGTCCCATATTCTGATCCATTAATATAGTCAGTGTCAAGTTTAAACAAGTGATTTACTAGTCGGCTTCCACAGCTCGAAAAGTGAGGTAGTGTTTACCGTGTCTGTAGCGTATCATGGATTTTGAACAAGGCGTGAACATTAAGTTGTGTTTCAAGTTGCAAAAATGTGCCAAAGAATCTCACAAAATGTTAAAATCAGTGTATGGCGATAATGTGGTAACTCCGAAGATTGTTATAAGTAGTATGAACAATTTTAAGAGGCACCAAAGGAGTCACACGTATGGACGGGATAAAAAATGATCAGATTAGGGAAGAACTAGAGGTAGAACCAATAGTTAATGAAGAAGAAGCAACTAAAATTATTTGGTCAAATAAATGGCATGGATTCGAATTCAAACAGGTATGGGAAGCAAGGGTACTAAATAAAAGAGAGAGATGAAGGCAAAGAAAAGCATGGAATCAAGAAATAGCATTAATTCCTAATTCTCCAAAATTCGCAGACTTTCGACTGACGAACAGAAGAAAAATCGTGCGGCAGTTTGCAAGGACTAGCAGGAATGTCTTGATGCTGATTCGGACTTCATGGACAAAATTATAACTGGAGGTGAAAGTTAAATGTTACCCTGTGATACTGAGATGAAAATTCAGAATTTTCATTGGAAAACGTCAATCAAAGTCGAACGTCAAAGTCATGTTCATTGTTTTCTTTGATACTTGGGATAAGTGCGTCGTTAGCCAAGAAGAGTACTTTGAAGGAAATTAATTCAAATTAATCTAAACCTATTATTTTGTTCAAAATAAATTCGTTCACCGTATTTTGTGGTCATACCTCGTATAGTATAAAAATTGAAAATAAGAAATTGTCTCCGAAAATAATAGTCAAATTTTGGTTTCTCACATAGGTTTAAAAGTCTTGTCAACTGATTCTAGAGAAATTATAACAAGTTTTATAGAGACATCAATTATGATTGTTATCAAGCTCCCACAGTGTTGTCTCGATTCCTATAACATGATTAATACTTTTTTGCCAATACTCACAGGTTACTTCACATAGTAAACAAATTTTTAACATCTGGTAATTTGAAAAGCGTGTTATGTCTAGCAATATAACCTTTAACTTGAACCCATATTAATTCTATTGGATTAAGCTCGCAGTGGTAGTAGGGTGGTAATCGAAAAATTTCAATTCCTCATTTTTTGTACTTTTTTTAATTTTGCTCACGTCTCTTAATAATGATTATCAAATCTGCTTTCAGCATTGTATCATCAAAGGCTATATTTTTAGAAGCGCAATTTCACCTTTCTTCCATTTAGTGCTGGGTAAAGCATCAAGTAATCTTTAGGTATTAATTCAATCATTTACATAATTGAAATATTCTTCAAACACGTCTCCATTCATTTCTTTGTGATAATTGAGATCTTTTTTGAATCAACAGTGAACTACTCTCAAGAAAACCATTCGTACTGCCTATAAGACAAACAATTATCCTTGCACCTTTACATGTCGGTTTCTCAATATCATTAGTAAACCCCTTTAAGAAGGCTTCTTAAGACAAGTTTATATTTTTGTCTTGCCAAACTGTTGCTTGACCTGCATTAACCAATGTTACTTCTAAATAAAAAATGTTTTTATATTCTGTCTTAATTTGTTTTACTCTTCTAATATACATCCGTCCTCGATATAGAATTGCTTCACAATCAAATAGCATTGAGTGTCAGCCCAATTTTTCATATTTAAAGTTTAATTTATACTTTCCACAATTTTTCTCGGCCATTGTCCGTGAAAAGTCATCGTCGTTCTAGCACGTAAAACTGTGTGAAATGTTGGTATTTCATTTTTAAAAGATTCATCTACGTTTACTTTTACTAATTTTGGTTTGCCGAAAATTGGCTTTGATGAGGTTACTCTACCAGATTTATCCTACTTTAACACTTTATATATAGATTCTACATATCCTGTTACTTCAGATGACATTTCAACTACGGTGTCAATGGTATTTGAATGATTATGTTATCTAAAATAGTTGTAGACATTCAATACAACTATCTCTTCATTGAGTGGATAAATGGTCTAGAGTTAATTTTTTAACGTGTTAATACTCACAAGTTAATTCGATTTTTAGTCACTACTATTTTTCAAATATATCCAAAACTGAATTTCTATAAACTTGAATTTCATTTAAATAAAATATGAATTACTTTTAGGCGCGGAGGCTATTAAATTATTCCTTTCTTTTACGATTACAGCTATGACCGATTTTACTCTTCTTATGTACTCTTCTATAACAGTGAAATATACACTCCTGCTCAAAAAAATCCGGACACTTGCATTTTGTATATATTTTTTTAAATTTTGTAGGTGTTAAGTGGTTTAAATGGGGAGGAAGTAAACATTAATAATAGAAATCGTTTATTTAAAACACTAAAAAAGTAATAATAGGAAAAATAAGTAACCCAAAAGAAAGTAATAAGTAACGCAAAAAAAATTAACATTGTTCGAAAAATTAAACAAAACAAAAACAAATTTTAATTGCCCACAGTTGGCTGTTCTTTAGGTTTAGTATCGGGTATTGCCCCCCCCCCCTACACCTGCGGAGGGTTTCAATACGCCTAGGCATGCTTGCAATAAGTTGCTGAATCTGTTCCCATTCTTCATTCAACGTTATTCGCAGCTCTTTATCGTTTCTGGCAATGGTTGCCTCTTTTTAATCTTTTGCCCTAAAATGTCCCATAAATGTTCTATTCTAAACACCAACAAAATTAAAAAAAAAATATACAAAATGCAAGTGTCCGGATTTTTTTGAGCAGGAGTGTAGTAAATAATACGAGAGTCCGAAAAATATATTAAGTTTTACACTGAAGTCGTCAAAAACAAGTTAAAATAAGTTACAAATATTGAATATTTACCGCATGAGCTGTACTATGTTTTGCATACTAAATTAGTTATTATCACAAACATTTCTGAGAATTTACTCTCTTAATATTCAAATCTAATACGAATCTGCTTTTTGTCTGAGCATATAGTATTTTATAAGGTCCTCATTTGAAAGTTAGTGACTTCAGCAGAAATACTTGATCTTACACATGAATCTGTACGAGCGTAAAATCCACGCCATAAAGATGCAAAAATTCATTACAATTTCCATTCTAATACCTTGAAGGGAGCATATCCAGTAAATTCGATAATAACATGGCGACAGTTATGACTGTTCCTGCAGAGTTCGAGAAAGAAGGGTTGACAGAAGGGGCACATTATTGCGTTCTCTCCCGGTTGTTTCATCATGCATATATTACTATTCGTATTCTTTCATTCCAAAGATTTCTGCCTAAGATATTTTAAATTCTCTCTGAATAACTATAGACAATTATCGTGTGCATAAAATAATATTATAAAGAAGATCAGTTTTTAATAACTTTATTAAAAAATACTAGACAAAATACTAATATTAAAATATTTATACTATTTTTGCCGCTATTCAGTTTCACTTTCGTTTACTTCACAACCTATCATTACTTTAACTTATATTTTACAGATATTTCAACATATTTACTGATGAGTCGTTACATTTATACATAATACGGAATAAAGTAAGAAAATAATGACAAATTGGACAATGTCATTAATTAATAACACAAGCGTTACCGGCTTCTCTTAGCTTGCCGTGAGCAACAAATTTAATTTGAGAGTGGATAATAGACAACTGCGAAGAGAGAAAGTTCTAAATTTTCGAGTTGTTGGTGATCAACTGAGACTTTCTAGGTTTGAGCTTGTTCGGCTAATTGTTTATTGATTACTAATATGGTATGATCTAAGCCAATATCTTGATTGGCTCTTACTAAAATGGACAATTTGCTCTAAAATATTCTAAAAAGTGTACCGGGTAGACGAACAGTGTCTTTTTAACTCTTTTAAAATCAATTAATGTTAAACATAGATTAAGAGCCAACATCACGTGACTTAAAACATTCGCCTCCTTATAGACCATATAGTCCATATAGACCTAGAAAGAGGCTAACTATAAACACGTCTCTTTTCTTTCGCTTGAATTACATGAAACAAAGAAAGAAACGATTACGATTTCAACAAAACCGCTTTTCTGCTAGAATACTGCACAGGCCCGGTTCTAATAAAAAATAGATTTAGTTTTTTTGGCACACATACGAATGGATGGGGTATAATATATATTTGACGTGGGATAAACTTATGGAAATGTGGTGCAATGAAAATTATTTATAGGGACAGTTTCCGAAAATTAATCAATAATTGCAACGTTATTAGTAATAAAAATTTAAACGATACAAAAAATATTTGCCGGCTTTTTCCAGTCAAATATCAATTAACAATGAAAACATGGTTTCATAAAAATCATGAGCGCATAGGGCGAGTGATTTCGTGTTAAAGTTGTTTCATACGTTTTCATGAAAACACAGTTTCATTGTTTGAAATTTTATGGAAAAAAATTAACCTTTTATATGTACTTCCAAAAAAACTATAGTAAGATTTTAATTTCGCTAAAGTATTTTTATTTTTTTAGACAGTGTGAATAATTGAGTATATAGTAAGATATTTTTCCGAGAACTCATCCGTGTATACGACAAACGTCTTTTATGACTTTTATCTTTCTCGGTGCAAGTATGATTATTTAAGTCTGACTCGAGTGGTTCATAATTTCCGCAAACGGTACTGTACAAATAGTAATTCAAATTTTGCCGAAAACCTGTGTTAGGACGCGATCAACGTCAGGTATAAAAGCATAATCTGTCAAAATGTATGAACACTGTTGCCAAATTATAGATTTGTATATAGGCGTAATATGTTGACTATTTTTTTACATTATTTGAAATTTCGTTTTCCTCCTAAGCGGTTAAAATTAAAAAAACTGTATTAAAACTTTAAATTTAAAAAATCTGCCTGAAGGGAGTGACGCATTCCTTTTTTCGTTTAGATAGTTTTTTGTCATTTTCTCCGGTACTTTAAAATATTTACAAAAAAAGGAATATACTCCCTCTTTGGCGTTAAAATCTGCATATCTCAGTTTTTGAATTATTATCTCAATCCGTTTTCGAAATATTTGGAATTTACGAATTCATGCGATATCGTTGGCTATTAAAACAGATAAATCAACACGACAAGTATTTGTAATTCTTATCATACATACGGTGTTCGCAGCCCATATTTTAGTAGAAAATATCGATTCATCTCCAACGTAAATGTTGACGATTGTGGATGAATTCCAAAATTTTTGTAATGACATATAATCAAACGTAATTGTATCTCCAACTTCTTCTAGTGGTAGAAAAGTCGAAACAAAAAGTTAACGTAGAACTTTTCCTGAATCCATTTTCGGATCTTTATACTCACTACTTAAACCAATTTGTTTGGTTTTTCGAAACCTGTAACAATAAAAAGATTTCTATTTTTATATTTAAATAATACATAAATTATCAAAAAATACCAAATTTACTACTAGAAAAATTCTATTTTATGACCTAAATTTTTATTTTGATAAATCACTTTTGTGTCAAAAAGAATCTGCATCCGCTTTATTATAGTCCAATTTTAAAATCCAATACAATTGGTTTTAGACAGAAACTCATACTAATATATTTTTTTATAAGTGTTCAGTAAGACTTTAGACTTAATCGGTTTGTGTAGTTCGAGTGCAACTTATCTTCAAAAGTTTATTATTTTAGCTGTTTAAATGTTCTCATTATCACTTTCGAACATAAACAGCAAATCTGACTATAAATCGTAATGTAAACGAATTTAGACCTGCACAATAACTTCTGTTAGTGATGTATTTACCGTTCAGTCAAATAATTCTCTTGATATATTTCGTAAAAATATCTAACAGATTATTAGAATCAAAATCTCATTAAGAGAGTAAGTTTTTCTGTAAATAACATAATTTCTTAGAATTCGTAAAATGTTTTCTATAATACAATTTGTTTCAAAATTCGCAGTATTTTCTGTAATTTTTCTTTCAAAAATCTCATAAAGTGCTGTGAATTTCTTTCTATTCCTCATATACAAGCATATTAGTTTCTATAAGGTCGTTGGCTGCGCTGGTTTTGTCGTTATTACATTTTTTATTTCATTTTTTCATGGTCTTACAATGGCCTTTCATTTAATGAATAAAACTTACTGGATTTTTCATTGCCTAAATATATGACTTACTTTAAATTGCAAAAGAAATTAACAATACATTACAAAATATTGCATTACAGATTAACCATTCCATTGAATGTCAATCCTATTTTTATTAATAATCATATTATCCATCTGTGGTATCTACAAAAATTATAATATCAATTATATTAGTAATTTAAATGCTATTCAAAAACTTTCATTAGTAAGAGACTAAAAAGCAACTTATCTACCTAAATATTTCTATATTATGTTTTATGTGTTTATCTCATGCAAGTGTTCATAATTTTATTTTAAAAGACGGAATCATCTTTTTCTTCTCCTTGTAAAAGACTCTTGTAATATCCCAGACAAAAAAGGCGAATAAGAAGTTTTGTATTGAAATTGTCTATAAAGTTGACAAAGGTACAGGTGATTATTAAAAAAGTTCGCAATTCAGAGAATACGAATATGACTTTTGGGTCAAAGTTATACAGTATATTTTATTGCGAATCGGAAACACTTAAACGCCAACTAGGGGCATGAATTGGTTTTAAATATACTACATATTTGGCTGTGATGGTTTTTGCAATTGCGATATAGGGTGTTTTATTAATTTAGTAAATTTCTTCCTATACTCATATCATCGAACCACTCCGTATATTTTTTTGATACTTGTTTTTCATTCAGAGACCAAGTGAACCATTTATTAATCACAAGGTAAAATCAGGTCTGGATTAATTAAAAATTAGAAAAGAGTTGTGTCCTTCGAAGAAGGAGTGTACTTTGAAATTTTTCTAAAACCGTTTATATTTCAAAATATTTATAATAAAATTTTTGTCTTGAAATGGAATTATTAACCTCTTAAAAGGTAAATAGTGAATTATTATTGATATTTAAAAATAAATTTTTAAAATTATCGCATCCAAACTCATTTGAAAATTATGAAATATTTATTACATACTTTAATTCCTCTTGTTACACCTGTAAACCATTCTAATTAATATGTTTCAGATTTGTATATACGAGGGCAACCTGAATAGTTTCCGGAATCGGCAAGAGATGGCGCACGAAAGATGAAGTGCATTTATTATCCGGCAGGGGCAATCTTTTTTATGACGGCTGTCAAATTTTCAGATGATTGCTGTCAGTAGTTGTTGTTTACTACCGTTTTTTATGTAGGAAGTCAGGCGGTTTCGCAAAAATGGATAAAATCGAATTTCGTGCAGTGATAAAACACTTCTGGATGGCTGGAAAAACGGCCACGGAAACTCGAAATATTTTGTTCGAGGTTTATGGCGCATCTACTCCATCATTTTCGATCATCAATTTCTGGGTCGACAGAGTTTATGATGTTGTGTTAGCCGATCGCCTATTGAAATTGAAAGAGATAGCAGAGACAACAGGCATCTCAGAAGAAAGCGTTGGCCATATCCTACACGAAATTTTGAGCTTTCGGCGCGATGTGTACCGCGTTTGCTCGCACCGGAGCAAAAACGAAATCGTGTGACCGTTTCGAAGGAGTGTCTGGCCAGGCTTCAACGCAATCCAAGGGATTTCTTCATGCGTTTCGTAACCGTGGATGAAACTTGGATCCACCACTTCATACCGGAGACCGAAGCACAGTCGAAACAGTGGACTTTTCTGGGCCGGAAAGGTCATGGCGACCATTTTGGGGAATTCCCAAGGTGTGATCCTCATTGTCTATCTGGAGAAGGGAAGAACAATCACTGGGCAATACTATAGCGATTTATTGACCCGATTCGATGCAGTATTGAAGGAGAAACGGCCTCGTTTGCAGCGGAAAAAAGTGTTCTTCCACCACGACAATGCACCGGCTCATTCATCCCGCATCGTAGCGTCCAAATTGAATGAATTACGCTACGATTTAGTCTCTCATACTTCATATTCACCAGAGCTAGCCCCCAGCGACTTTTTTCTATTCCCAAACCTGAAGAAATCGCTGATAGGAAAGAGATTTGCCTCAAATGAGGAGCTCATCGCTGCTACAGATGCTTATTTTGCGGACCTCGAGACATCCTACTTTTCCGACGGCTTGAAGAGATTGGAGCACCATTTGAAAAAGTGTATTAATCTTCGAGGAGACTACATAAAAAATAGAAATAAAAAATCACAACAATACCGTGTTTTTCTTGCCCATTCCGGAAACTATTTAGGTTGCACTCGTATGTATATATGTATCACCTTCACTTTCTTGCAAATTTAGCCTCGTATTTTTGACGCAACGAAACTTTTTTCTCTCTTCGTACCATACCTCTAGCCAGATCCGAACGTCATTTTGTTTGTAACATCATATAAATACTGTTGGAATGTTTAATATGGGATTTTTAATTTTATTAATTTACTATCCGGATGGGAGGATATGATAATCTTGGAACAAGTGGCTCATATAATTAAGATCTAACTCCACGTAGATAAGTTCGTTTGATCTTATAATTATATTTTACGCCTTAATCACATATGTAGATTAGATAGATAGCAAATTACAAGAGAATTATTTTGAAATTATGGTTTTATTTATACAAACATCAAACTGTTTATGATGCAACAATTTATCTATACTGACTAAAAAATGTTATTATTTAAAATTTGTATAGTATTATTTATTATTTTTTGTCCAAATAGGAAATTCATACAAGGGGTTGTGTTCGTTTTGTAACTGAAGTTTCTATTCTGTGAGAGATCTTAAGAGCTACCAATGTAATAACTTTGCGGTTTAGAATATTTACGCTGAGGTTTCCGTTTGGATATTTTTTTTATAAGTAATTTAAACCAACGTTTGTGTTCCACGGTTCTTCATATTTAAGAAATTATGGAAGGTTTTTCATTGGGACAGGGCTTAACTTTAACTGTAGATGGACGTCACTTTGATGGTTCCAAATAACCTATATATAATGGGTCTTACACCACACGACGTGGCCTATAGTACTGCAATATTTTCCATGGCGGTTTCTCGTTTTAAACTTCTAATCTTTTCTTATTTGAATTTTGAATTAAACTTTCTAAAGTTTTGCAAGTGAATTAAATTTTTTTATACAATATGTCCCCCTAAGTTGGAATCATATGGAAAACATTTTTATTATTAATTTTAGGAAAAAAAGTTATTCTTCATAAAAAGTTCTGCATTATCTAAAACCTAGAATACAGTCATCAAATATCAAATTTTTTTCAGTGGTATACGAGGTTTGTCAAAAAATATGAGTTTTACTAAAGTGTAAAATACCTTTCAATTTGACAATATCGAAAAATGTTACTAAAAAAAGTTGATCAGAATTAAAAATTACGTTTAAGTATGCAAGTACATCCATTTAAATTAAAACTTCAGATTATTTTATTTTGTTAAAGGTGATATATATTTCTTAAGAAATTAATTTAATTTACAAAACGTTCGCTGTATGGAAATTTTTGATATTTTTTTCTCAAATGTGTAAATATTTCGAATTTTGAGTCCAAATAGATCTAATTGGATTATTTCATTTTGTGATGATGTTTTAATTCTCAGCTTAGTGTAAACCGATTGTTATAAAAAATTGTGAGGTTAGTCAAGCAATCCTCGTGAGATTCATTCGAACATCTGCTCTGATGTCGTTATTACTTAAACTTATTAGTTCCATCTATCTATCAATTTGTTGGTTTTATCAGTATACTTGAAGAAATTCTGTAGTTCCCGTAAATATCTTTATGTTGTCTCGATTAAATTGGATTTAAAAATTGTTTGACTTTATGGTGTTTCTCACCTGGTGAATGAATTATCCGTGGTTTTTTGGTTTTCCCTCCAGGACTACTGGTGGGGTCTTTGGAACTGGTTTTTCATCCTTTTTCTCCTTCTTTTCCTTTTCTCCAATACTTTCCTTATCCTCTTCGTAATCTTCTAGCGTTTGAAACCTGTTTTTATCCTTTCTTCTAAGATTTTTTCTCTGGGTTTCTTTATTTTCTTACTCGGTCGCGGTTGTTTCCATTCTTCTTCCTTTTCACTTGATTTCACATCTAATATTTCGGCCATTTCCTCGCTCCATAGTCTTGTTTCTTCTCTCACTATTTCATCGTACCATCGATTTCTGCTCCGCTCTCTCTTGTTCTACTTTTATCATTGCTAAATTTGGGAAAAATTCTTCTCCAAGTTCTTAACTTTTCCTTTCCTCTTCACTCATTGCTTTCACCTATTCTGTGTCTTTTAATTTTTGTACTATTTCTGGATCTCTCAAGAATTTCGTCATCTTTTCCATGTTCTCAATACTTGACATATCATTTTTCTTTACATGTTTTTCCTTCTATTAGCTCTTTCCTCAATTTACTCCTAGATCTTCCCTCGCTACCACTTTCCGATTAATTTTTTCGCTTTAATTCTTCCTCCATTTTTGGCTCGCCATGTCCATAATTTCTTAGCTTTTCCTCGAAAATTGAAAACAACTACTGGTTATGGAGATTATACAGAATGTGATTCACCAATAAAATTATCCCCATATAAAGAGCGTTATGTCCTTACATGAAATGAATGCAGTGTAGCTGATTTGTTTTATATCTTTACGATAACTAATGCATGAGAAAGATAGATGCAGGATATGTTCAATGTTTTTTCTTTAATCACTCGGTAAATACGTCTGTAAGCTACGAGATAACACCTTTTATTTTTGACACGAATTAATAAGAGAAAGAGATAATTTAATTGGTTTTTATTAGATATGAAGTGAATTTAGGTAATTTTGTTTAATAATAATTTGTTGTCTATGTAAAATCCAACACATTTTAAACAAGGGATATGCTTGAGAAATATTGAAATCTGTTTCTTATTATATTTATTTAAATTAAAAAACGTAACGAAATAGGCGGTCGTGACCCATCTAGTATAAACTAGTATAGGTCAACTGCTTTTTCATTACATTACAAATTCAATACCTAATGAGGTTAATTAAAATCGGAATTAGTTTTTATTATTTCTATTAAAACAATCATCAGAATTTATTATTTTTTCTGGTGAAATGAGAAAATTTCGCACTATTTTAGTGTAATATAAAAAATGTGTTGCATAATCTTAGGTAGAAAATGTATTAATTTTAAGGTCATTATGTTTTTAGAATACTATTTATTTAGGTGTATACGTAATTGTGGCTCATACTCAATTTTGAATTTGATAAAATCATATTTTCTTTTAAAATGTCTTTCGTATTTCAAAGGTATCTCAATTTTCTCACGAGCAAAAGTTATATGAAAATATAAGAAATATTTTCCAACAAAAAGCTCGGCAAGTGGAAAGTTGTAATTCAATGATTTAAAAAGTTAAAACTTTTTTGGCAAGGTGCACGGTCAACACTGCAAAATGGACGAAAAACTCGTGTATCATATTTTTCAAACATTTAACGAAACTTAGTCGGTACACAATCGTAAAGTTTTACAAATTATTTTTTATTTTCGAAGTAATACAGGGTAATCCAAAATTATTGAGCGCATTTCATGTTTGATATAAAAAACAAAATGATTTACGTACATATGTTTTTTGTTTGGGAAAATAATTTAAAACAGTCTTAGAAATACTCTAAATAACTTTAATTGCACTTTACATGGATGCAATTTAAGACTGCCGCCTTTCCTGTGTTCCCCTGTCCTTAAATTGTTGGTACCAACGTTTAATAGAGTTTTTACTTTTGAAGGACGACGATTTAAGTAATCTAAATACAAAAGTCTATAACCAATCACAATGGATTTACTTTCATGAATCCACAAAAAGCACATTTGCTGCCTGACGTATGCTGCCTGACGTAGTTAATTTTTCATTCGAAATTGTTGTCGCGCCATCTACCGGCTTACGTAGAGGTTATTTAATGTTTAAATTTGTGTTATGTAAAACTGGTTCAAATTGTCTTTTCAAGAAAAGAATAACTGTGTATGTACCTCATTTTGTTCTTATTTTTATACATGAAATACACTCAATAATTTTGTACCACCTTGTATTAAGGTTTTGTTTCCAAAATTGCTGTTACTTTTACGTTAAATATTATTTGTTGAAATATGAAAAGCAATTTTAAATGTAAACCGAAGTGTTCCACGATAACAATTCCCCAACGGAAAATTTGTTGACATCAATTCCCCGACAAAAACTAAAGAATTTCCACACAAAAATTCCGCGAAGAAGAGTTCCCCCACAAATGTACTTCTAAAATTACTTTATTTTAATCAAAAATATGCTGCCATTTAGGCAAATCATTAATTAAATAGGATATTAATGGTCGTTGTTAGAATGATACTTTTTTCATCCTAAAGACTACATTATACCAATTACCTTCATTTTATTAAAGGAATATTATGTAATCTTCTTTATGTTACCTATTCGAAAAGATGTAACTTCCTACCATTTTTTTCCTTTAGAAAATATTCCTATGGCCGTAACATCGTTAAATGGCCTATGAATTTGTTCTTAGTGAAAAAGGGAAGCATAATAATTGTTTACTATTATTTATATCATAAAGACAAACTTTTGTAAAATGTTACTAATATCTTATACATAAGTTTTGGGGAAAAAATGTAGTATTGTTTAATTATAAGAAACTTTTATAAAATAAACATTGCATCACAATAATCAATGGATCGAAGACTTTAACATCTGGTTGCCATATTGCTGCTAGGGGGCTTTTATCCTCAATAAGACGAAGTTTCTGTCTTACATGCTGCATCAGGGTTTGGACACTTTCTAAGTCCACTTCTCTAATTTTTAAAAAATCTTTGCCGTAAAAATATTTGCCGTCATTGTTGCTCATTTTGGGCTTCCCTACCATCATCATACA
Source organism: Hermaeophaga mercurialis (assembly GCA_951812935.1). NCBI lineage: Eukaryota > Metazoa > Arthropoda > Insecta > Coleoptera > Chrysomelidae > Hermaeophaga > Hermaeophaga mercurialis. The sequence goes on along the minus strand of OX638359.1, from coordinate 19,204,059 downwards.
CTTTTCTTGCCAGTAGTGCGATAGATTTTCAATTGGCCTTGCCTGAGGGATAATTGGAGAGTTAATATTTTTGAGAACATGTGGTACATTGTGGTCTTCTAATAATTTTAGTGTAGTTCTAACATAGTGTGATGTTGCAATGTCAGGCCACAATATGAAATCAGCAATAGCACGATGATAATTAATAACAGTAATCAATTTTGGTAGACAATTTCGAATATACAGGGTACATAAAGTATGGAATAAATTCATTTTAAACTAAACAAACGATTTTGAGAAAAAATTCTGGTCGGTTTTTTATTTCAATTTAATGTATTTTTACATAACAATGAAATATACAGGGTAAACCTTTGTGAGTAACGATGTCATCGACAATTTTTTTAAATAGCAAATTTCAAGACGATGCCAAAAATATATCATACTTGTATTCGGTAATTAATATTAAACGTTTTAATGGCTATGGAAGAAAATCCACACAACAGCGTTCGACAAGTTAATCGAAAACATGATGTTCCTTTTCATAAAATATTAAAACATAAAAAGTGGCCTCCCTTTAACGTGCACCTTGTACAAGAACTATCAGATGACGATCCGAATCGTAGAATGTAATTTAGCGAAAATTTTATGGATAAGTGTAGGAATGATTTCACGTTTCTCTATTTTTTTTTATGGAACTGTAAACGGGACAACTTATCTGCAATTTTTAATGAACTTTTTGATTCCAACTTTAATGAATTTATTGCCTAGAGCAAACATTCTCGGAAAAATCGATGAAACTCTGTGGTATCAACAAGATGAGGCGCCGCACCATTTTTCAGCCGCCTTTCGAATATACCTTGACGAAGTTTTCGCCAATAAGTGGATCAGTAGACGAGGACCCACTGAGTGGCCATCATGATTACCGGATTTCTCTCCATTGAATTTCTTTTTGTGGGGTTATCTAAAAAATGTTATGTATAAAAGTAAACCCGATGACATAAATGATTTAAAATATAGAATAAGGCAAGAAATAAATAACATTTCGCAGGAAACCATTAAGAAAGTTCAGCAGGAATTTATTGATCGCTTAGGACACTGTCAAGCACAAGAAGGAAGACAATTCAAACACTTAGTGTAATTTATTGTGTGGCAATTTATTACTGTTGTATTATTTTGTTATTTTAATTTAATTAAAGGTCTTCAAAAATATAGGTTTTAAAATTTTGTATCTTCAAACTATTAATTACCAAACACAAGTATGATATATTTTTGGAATATTATTTTATATTATAGGCTACGGACTATGATTCATGCTAGCACCCATTCACGCCCATTATACATTTTTAAATATTTAAGATATTTTATTTTTTGTAGGGAAATTATTTATACATTTTTTCCACTATATATACCTGTATAAAAAAATGGAAAAAATATCACTTTTTATATTTGAGGTTAATAGAGATTAAGTTAAGTTATTCTCATAGTCCATGTAAACGGTATTTTCCGGACATTCAAACATATAATATATAAGAATTTATAAACATTTATAAAAATTAAAAAACGATAAAAAATTATGTAAGAGTTGTAAGTTTAACATAATAAACAAGAACAAATAACAGTAAAAACAATAAAAACCAAATTTAAGCTAAAAACAAATAAAAAAATTATTAACATTTGCATTAATGATTAAATTTGTCAGTTATTAAGGCTAGCTGACATTAAAATCAATTTTGAAGTTGACTGTTCATATAAATATGGAGAAGCATATATGAATTTAATATTATACATCTTCTATCTATACTGAACACGCTAACAGAAAAACCGTCATTGCTGTTATTCTGAGGTTAATAGATGTTCATTTCATTTTTTACATCCTACCAAATAACCGATTCCATCAAAACTAACAACATAATTATTATATTACTATTTTAAAACTTTACAAAATACATACTTGATATTAAAAAGTTTATTTAATAACTGCAAAAAAAAATAACACATAACCGAAACAAAAAATAATAAAATGTTTAACATTAACTTAAACTATCATAAACAGAAATAAAGAGGCAACCATTTTTTATAAATGATTTTAAAATTTTCAATTTAAAAAATAAAGTTTCCAGTATAAAGAAATATCCGCACAAAAGCAGAAGTTGCTAGGATTTTGCCACTCCGTCAAAGAGAGTTTTTCCACGAGAACACACATTAATATATAATATATTTGTATGTGCTTTTACCAGAGAAATCTAAAAAATCCTAGACTCACTTGCTGCAACTGTGGCTGCTGCAATTAAGCGCCTACGGAAAGAGATATAAGTTCCTCGCATTAAAAAAGAAGAAGAAGAACGCATAACGAGCATTCATTGACGACTGACATGATTCTTTTGTTCTTGTACTAACCTTTTAATTTTGTTAATTTTTTTGGTTGTAAGTTTCATTGGAAACAAAAATTTAATGAACCTAATTAGATCTTTAACTAACATTGATATAATGTGCAACAGAAATACATATACGATATATTAGTTCATATTCATCAATTACTCTTTGTCTCAATTCCTGCAAGCATGTTGATCGTTTAACGTAAATACGTGATTTTAGATAACCCCAAAAAAATCTAATGCGCTTAGATCCGGAGAACGAGCAGATCACTCGATGAATCGATCACCATAACCGATCATCACTAATATTTATATACGATCTTTTTCACTTAAATGAACCATTCTTAATCGTACAATTTATTTCCGTAAATTACAATTTGACAATTTGGCTACAGTTACCTACTAGATAGTACTCATTTATTTGTTACTATTAATACAAACAATATCAATTTATTTATCTAAATGGAATTTAATCTAATGTATAAAAACTAAAAAGTGATTTATTAAAGTGCTGTATTCCTCGTTTTTACCAATTTTTTACACTAAACCCACTACGTACGAATTCGAAATAACAAGATCTTTCAAAATCTGCAAAAATATATAGGGTGTCCCATTTACATCAAATAAGTTGATAGTATTTCCGGTTGAACCGGAAGTATATTATTAACAAAAAAATATACATCAACTGCATTTTGCCCCATTGCACTTATTTGTAACATTTCATAAATATCGTCCGTTTCGTTTTAAAAATATTTACTTGGTTCCATACTTTATCCCAACCCCGTACATCAGACAAAACATAATTTTTTTAAATTATCAACATTATTAAAAATCAAATTCAGGAATGAGTCAAGGCTAAAATAAAAATCGTAATTAACTGAAAGAAATATGATAAGTGTCATAGAAAATTGTCTAAATCTTAGATCCTAAATTATTTTCAAGGTTGGGTTCCAAAACATGTTGGTTATAACACTCGATATTTACACGATCTGATATTTTATCATTTCTTTTATTTAGCCTGTATTTTTAAAAAAAAGTTAGCCATAAGCCTTTGATTTGAGAAAAGAAGATTTTAAAAATTAATAAATTTCAATGTGAAATTACATTGTTACACAAGTAAGCTAAATATAAGCCTTATTTCTTATTGGTTGCGATTGCAATTATCTCATGTCCATATTGTCTATACAAACCACGTGTTTTCACGAGTAATAACACTCAAAACAGGTTGAGAAAAGTATTTGAAGTTTAATCTCCCCTAATCTTTTGATAATTCTTTCTCTGAGGTAAGAAAGTCCATCAATGCTGAAAAGATGGTTTTCACTTCAATAATTCTTACACTATCAATTTTTGTTTATTCTATAATTTTCTTTTAGGTTATCTATAACACAATTTTTTCCAAATCTCCAATTAAACGAAATTCTATGTAATTTTTTTCATTATCGAAAACTAATTGTACACTATTAATTATGCAATGATTTTTTATAAAACAATAGGTAAAACTTGGAAAACAAAAGTATCTACTGACAACTACTTTTATTGTTAGTTTTTACAATTACAATTATGTACAAATTTTCTAAACACACACGACTCTAGCAAAATTCTACGATAATTTCTCTAAGCGCTCAAAAAATAGAATCCCCTTTCACATTTTTCACACGATATTTTTATATAACCAATTCGATAACAATCTAAATCTGAAAAATGGTGTTTTCTTCAAAAATTAGAAATTTTCAATAAATAATGATATAACTATTTTCTACTTAAACTTGAATTGATCTTTTTGATATATTTTATATTCTTTTACTTTTTCATTATATACAAAAAAAAAATCAGAAATTTGAAAGATCGTTCGCGTTTACTTGTAAGGATTTTAAATTTGCAATGTTTTGATCAAAACTTTTGTTTTCAATCTTTTTATTTATTCAAAATTATTTATTATTCGTTATTTTAACGAACAATATAGAAATATTCTCAAATTTATTTCTTTTGTCTTATAAATTTACATTATTATATATACAGGGTGTCCCAGAATATGTGGGCAATCTCCAGGATTCGGATAAAATATGAAAAAATAATATGACAAGTTCCCATAAAAAAATTTCCTACAGGCCCTCCCTACTGAGATATAAGCCCCTGAAGGACGCCTCTGGAAATCGGTTTATCTTGAATAATTCTTAAAGTACTTGGTGTAATTTAATAATTTTTCAGTATGCTCATGTTGAACCGACGTACAAAATGAATCAGTAAAATATGGTATTTATCGAATATTTAATAAAAAAACGCATATGGAACAAAAATTTTTTTCTCGTAAACGGTTTACTTTATCGATGTCGATGAAGAGTACCTTTTTTTTAGATTAAGGTTTCAGCTGTTCAATAGTATTATTGATATGCCTCTATCATACAGGGTGTAAAAAAAATAAGCATTATTCTGTTAAAGCTAGTCCGTCCCTGGAAAACTAAATAAGCCGAATAAAATTAAAATGGTTCATTTTGAGGAGACTTACCTAGCAACCATCATACTGAAAAATTATTAAATTACACCAAGTACTTTAAGAATTATTCAAGATAAACCGATTTCCAGAGGCGTCCTTCAGGGGCTTATATCTCAGTAGGGAGGGCCTGTAGGAAATTTTTTTATGGGAATTTGTCATATTATTTTTTCATATTTTATCCGAATCCTGGAGATTGCCCACATATTCTGGGACACCCTGTATATTAATAAAAAATAAATAATAAGAAACACGTATGAAGAAATAAGAAAAAAATATAACAAGTATTATACGATTGTGCGAATTGTATGGTATTTCTCTCAGAGAATTATTTGTCAAGAAATTTACCTATCGGGGATTTTTGTCAGCGAATTTTCTGTCAGTGTAAGTTGGACAATTTTCTTAGACCCGTTTTTAATGATTGTACTAAAAAGGAGCTAAAAGATAAGAGTTCCAAAATATGAGCCTAAAAAAGTAACCAAGGAGAATGAAGTCAAAAATTAAAAGCCAAAAGGAGCTAAAAAGCAAACAAAAATCAAATTTGATTTTCTTAACCTAACCTAATCTAACCAATAAAAATGATCATTTTTAAAGAATTCCATAAATATTTTCATATATTTTTGTATTTTTTGCTCCTTTTCCTTTTAGCACTTTTATATTTGGTTATTTTTTCTTCAACACTTTTTTCTTTGGCCCCTTTTTTTTGGATTTTTTTTGGCTCCTTTTTTGTCATCATGTTCAAAATAAATTATATTGGGATAATATAACCTAAGTTGAAAAACAAAATATTGATTTAAGTTACGAGTATATTATTTTTTTGAACTAAATTTATTTGTTTCTCTTACTAAAACGTGTTTTCTCTTTTAGATTTCATTCTACGTCTGGTATAGGTAAGAAAACAGTATTAAATTCAAATGTCACACACCAACCTGAACTATAGCCAAGGGACTTCAAAGCGTGACAAATAAAACATTGTCTGATATTTGGGCCCTGAACTACCTTTGACACTCGCGTTTGGGACTCACAAAACCGCAGAATAAAAAAGGTCAAACCCATCTTATAGTTACATATTAACCGTGCTGTCACTCAATATCACATATTCATGCTCCAGTGAGAGAAGACATTTAACTTTGCAGTTTATTTTGATAGCACTGTATCGAGGGAAAAGTTTCCTAGTGGTTATTCAAAATTTTATAGTAGCAAATAAAAAGTTTGATAAGATATCAGGCAGTTAATATATTTTTAATGGAATTTTTACTGCCATTTATAATCTATAATATTATTCATAAGGGTGAAGGCTTGAAATAAGTGAAGAAAACCCGCTTACGAGACACGGTGTTTTCTAAAATTATAATTTACGCTTGAATTTGAACCATTTTTTTAGCGGATTAATGGAAACAAATTCTAAATCACGAACTTCCGTTTGTTATACCATTTTGCTTGTTAAAAAATCAATATAGATTTTAATAGTGTACATAAAGGTAATTCACATAATTTCATTACTGGCTTTGCGGTGGCGGTATTTTCGCAATCAGTATCCAAAATGAATCTGATAGCTAGACCGTCGCAGCATTACGACAACATAAAACGGCATACGAATACTAAATCTCAATTTCGATCACTGGAAATATAGATATAGTGACGAATAGACCAGTGGAATAGGCTTTTCCGGTTCCACGATATGTGCTACAAATATACAGGACTACTGAGTGTCAAACAACCAGTCTCAATCAACCAGTCTCAATATTCAATTTATTGACTTAGATTTGCTCGTTTTGCAGTCATTAAGTTTCACTTGATTTTTTCGAGTATTTAAATTTTTAACTTGGTTTTTCTTGTTTGGCATAAATGAATGGAATTTATTACTATAATATTTATTTTTCTTTGTTAAAATAGAGTGGTATTTCTTGTAATTTTTGTTTGTTCGTTTATATTTTGTTGAATAAACATTAAAAAAATTATCTGTGTCTTGGAATGTAAATACTAAATGCCTGTCAAATCCGGAAAAATTATCTATCACATCATTTTAATATTTTTAAGAGAAAATGTAATACAGGACGAATTCTGAATGAGATGCTTCTTTGAGAATTTCTGTCTCTGAAATTTCTCTTATTTAATTTGATTTTAAGGCTTTTAATAAATGGAAAATGTTTTATCTTTCAAGATTTATTCACAAAGATTATGACATTTCGTGAAATGTATTACTAGATTTTGATATTAAGCTAAATATTAAAAATTAGAACACAAATACATAACAGTAAATGCTAGACATATCGAATATTTATCAAGTTTAAAAAAAAGGAAGACGCTATTATGCTTACAAGGTTGCAGTGAACAACTAGTTATAAAAAATGTACGGGATATATACTTTGTTTTAGCAATGCGTTTCTCGTGTTTTTAATAATTAAAGCCTTAAAAATAAAATACTTAGTCATGTTATAATAAAAGCCCAGTATATTTTATTTCTTTTAGATAGCAAATTTTAAAATAATTTCAAAAATATATAATACTTATATTTTAAATATAGAAATTTAATGGCGTGAGATCTGGTGATCGTGGTGGCCACTCAATGAGTCCTCGTCTACCGATCCACTTATTGGGGAAAACTTCGTCAAGTGATGTTCAAACGCCGGCTGCATAATGTGACGGCGCCCCATCTTGTTGATGCCACAAACTTTCATCGATATTTCCGGGAATGTTTGCACTAGGGAATAAATTCAATAAAGTTGGAATCAAAAAGTTCATTAAAAATTGCAGATAAGTTGGCCCGTTTACAGTTCCATCAAAAAAATATGGATTTTCCTTTGCCCAATATCTACAATTATGTCTGTTGACTTCACCGTGTAATGTAAATGTGCATTCATCAGAAAAAATAACCGATAATGACCGATTACAAGTATGATATATTTTTGCAATCGTCTTAAAATTTGCAATCTAAAAAATATAAAATATATAGGGTGTGCTATTTAAAAAAATTGTCGATAACATCGTTATTCACAAAAGGTTGATCCTGTATATTTAATTGTTAAGTAAAAATACATTGAATTAAAATCAAAAACCGAATTGTCTCAGGGTTTTTCCTCAAAATTGTTTGTTTAGCTTAAAATGAAATGATTCTATAGTTTATGTAGACACTGTATAGATTTTCTCGAAAGCCAAGGATACAGATTCATTGTAGGGAGTGGTGATTTTAACTCAAATCACATCTACTGGGGATCTAGACTGACCACCACTAAAGGTAAAGAACTTGCATGGAACCAGCTTAAATGTGAAACGTCATCAACTGCGGTAAGCCAACATATTTGCCCTACTGACTCGAACAAAATTTCTGATCTTAGACCTTTCCGTAGTCAGGAAATTATAATCTCAGCAAATCTCAGCAAATCTCAGCAAATTATAATTATGTTAACAAGCAGGGGTTATGGATTCTGACCACTCTCCCAAACTGCATACTTTGAGTGACAGCACAATTAAAAAAAACCTATAAATAAAATTGTCTATTAATTTTGTACAAAATGGAAAGAAATTAAAAAAAATCAAAGAAAAAAACAAAAAAAAATCAAAGAAAAAATAAAAAAAAATCAAAGAAAAAAATAAAAAAAAACAAAAATAAAGCAATTTAATAATAAAATCATCTAAAGAGCATTTGATACTATAATTATGAGTTATAAAATACTAACAAATTTTGGGAGAACAGAAGTTTATTATACACATTTAAAAATAGACAATAGAATCATTAAAAAATAACAAGTTTCAGAATTTTTATATAGAATTAAATAATAAAACAACTAAATTATTTCAAATTCATAAATAATTTGGCAGTGACTGTCCAAAGGGGACACATTTTCACGATACAAACATCTGGCATATTTAATTAAAGTCTAATACATGTTAAAAATTAAACTCCTAAATGCCTATATTTGGCTATTATGTAACATTTTTTTTATCACTTTAAAAATAACAAACTTTGCAAAGATTATTAAGTAATTATTAGGACATTTGGTAGCGTTTTCCAGTGGTGCTAGTTAATCTAATAGGTATGTATTTTTTGATTTATGACCAAAATGAAATTATTTCCACGTTAGGCAAACATAAACGTTGCGTTTATTTTTAAAGAGATATTAGACTGTAATTAAATTAAGACCTTTGTTTTCAGTCATAGAGTTAATATCAAAAGCAAAGTCATGGATGATCATATGGCTGATTAGTCCATAGCAATAGTTGTCTAATGGTGTGCCAGACATGATATCCCTATTTAAAATTAAGAGGTTGGAAACGTGGAAGGGAGGAGGTTGACATATGACATGTCTATATCGTCAAAATGTGTTTCCTATAGAATAAAAATCGACGTGTTTCAGCATTTTCTTAAAATCCAATGAATACTACCAAATATCAGTGTGAACTGTTTTGAGTGGCCCACTCTGTATAAATAATTATGAAGTAAGGTTTGAATATTATTTTGTTGAAAGTTGAAATCAATTCAACATCTCCCATGGCAGCATTTTCTGAATAGGCTGTATGCCTTTAACTGCCTTATCTTTTGCATTACTCATGCACATCTTTGTTTTTTCGTCTTTGTATTGTCTATAGTTCTGATTAGCTTATAAAATTATAGAAAGGGAAATATAAATGCATGACTAAACTTTGCGAGTATTAAAATCAGCATAATGAACAAAAATTTAAACATGATGTGGTTCCTTTTAAAATAAATTGTTTACAAAATAGGTGTATATAAATCAAATATTTCATCAAAAATGGGAAAAGATTGATTATACGCTAGACAAGGGCTTATATGTGCAGCAAATCCATGTAGCAGAACAATAACTTTGCTTTTCACTGATGAAATGTTTATTTTCAATATCTCGGAACATTCATTAAACACACATATTATCAGTTTTGTTGTCACTTTGTGATATTACGGACCATGCTGACGTGTATGATTAGGTTGAAGATGAAATATCATGTTGGTTACCAACTTGAAGAAAACCAAAGTGGATTAGGGATCAAAGATTTTTGGCGACCATGTTTTCGAATGTGGAATGTTTTTTTAACAAAGGTGGAAACATTTCAAGTTTTAAATTTATATTATTAGTGTAAATGTGCAATTGAATTATTTTGGTCGTTATTTTGATTATTTTCCAGTTTCCATTATTAAATATCATATATGTTAAAGTGGATAGGGCCAGTACACTGAATATTCCAATTTGAAACCTTAAGAGAACCAGCGGAGCTTTGAATAGTTAAACCAGAAATTTTTGAATATAAAAACAAAAGAAAATTGTGATGCTTTTGGATATTTATAAAGAAATTGAGCCAAATACAAATGTTGATAGCGTTAAGAACAGAATGATAAATATATTTCCGTATTATCGGTGATAACATAAATAAGTGGAATAGAGCAAAATGTCCGCTAGTGCCGAAGATATATATGTGTCAAATTTATGGTACTTTACAGTATTAGATTACCTACGTGATCGTGAGATTCAATTTCAAGGACAGTTGACATTCAAGATGAAGTTAACGAAGTAGAAGTAAACTATTATAAAAAGTATATATTTTGTTAGGGACCTGATCTGTCAAATATATAAATTTCGTTGTTTTTGATTGTCTAAGAATCAAGTAAAAATAATCCCCGACTCACAAAACTAGAAATACTCTCCCTTCATTTTCTACCTAAACATTTCCTGCTGTCATCATGATCCTTACATTTTTTTCATCAGAGTTCTCTACAACAAGATTTATACATTTAGTATACCTAACAAATTATCATGGTTATCTGATTATTATTAGTAAATAAGATAAATATTATATTAACACTAAGTTTTAATTATTTTTCAATATTTATAATCTTAGCTCTCCTCTACAAGCTCTAAAACAGAGCTGATGTTGACCAACAAGGTTGACCATATGCTTGTAGTGTGTGGGCAAAAGCGCAACAAGGTTGACAACAAAGGTGATAATTCATGGGCCCCTTTATAACAGAGATGGTAGTATTGTTACAATCAAAAACTATTTGCAATAAGTGTAGTTTGATAAAAATGTGATATTAATCACAGGGTGGTTTCTATGGTCTGTCAAACCTGGATACCGGACTAGCCTCATTTTGAAGAAAGGGGTGAGTTATATAAAGTTTATAAACCAAGGAAGCTAGATGAATTTTAAATCTGAGGGAATTTGCCATCCAGTATCCAAAAATACTAATCAAGGCTGGATCAACGAACCACTCTAATTTTATGCCCGCTCGAGTCTTATGCCTAAGCAAAATGATAGTAAGCTTTAGAGGTAGAGAAATGATACGTGGCATAATGTAGAGTAGTAAATTTTTGATGTTTGAACATAACCCCTCCTATGGGGGTGGACAAATTTTAATGTACCCCAAATAAATAAAAATAAGAAATAACTGATTTAAAGTAGCGTTATTAATAATGACTTACACACTTGTGTCAGTTATATGCCGGAATAAATTGAATGTAGTAAAAGAAAACAAATATTAATTTGATATCGAGTTAATCTGCGAACACAAATTATTGTGTACTATCAAGTTTCTGAAAATAATACGAATACCACGGCCTGAGCTCAGAAGAAGTTTTACACCCCCCTTTAAATATATATAAATATCAATACAGGTGGTTAATTAAATCATATAGGGCAGAATACCTTGGAGCATAAATGTCAGAGATTAAAATTCTACTCGTGATTGAACACAAGACCGCTAAATGTTTTCCCAAACCTACGACAGTACGGGTGGCAATATTTGCAAAACTTTGACAATAAACTTTAAAGTAAATAATTAAATTCAATCTAATGCGTGAAGTAAAAAAAAATTTCCAATTCCAATAAATAATGCAAAAGTAAATTTACGAAAAAAAAAAAGAAAATAAATAGTTGTAAAGATTAATTCATTATACAAGGTTTTGTTTTTCAAACCCCTTTTTTTCCGGTCTGTGAGCAGGTCTCCGACAGCTGCCTTGTCCTAGAAGAAGTTCGCTTTCGGACGACAAATTGGGTTTTCAGCTGTAACTTGCCAACAATCCGAATTTCCAATTGAAAGTTAATAATCGTCAACACTACAACTGAAGTTGAGAATCCAAAAACGTAGATGCTAAACAAAAAAAACTCTAATACACAAAACTAAATTCCTACTTTTTCTCCGGTAAAAACAATGCGTAAGTTCATAAAAACTAGAGATGTGCCCTTGTCTCATGGGTACAAATTTATATGTCCAGAATGTGGATTACAATTTTGAAAGCTAAACAAATTATCAAATGTTGTACATACCCAAAATCCTAGATTACAATATCTTTGGGGTTTTCTAATTTCCGAAAAAATAAACGATGATTTTGTCACACCCCGAAATTATCCAATCGATAATCAATTCAGTAAAGAGATCTTTTAGAAAAGAGTCAACTGGTAAGGCCCAAATGAACTGATAAATGTGCTAGACGAAAAGGAGAACTAAATTTTACCTCGTGTGTAGAGTTTGCAGCCATTTATCAAACATTCTCGTTTCAGAGCGCGTCTACTGGGAAAACTAACAAAATGAACCTCTTGAAACAACCAAATCCCAGATGGATAGCCAAAATATAATATCCCCGTAAAGCAATTTAACTAAATCAAATATCTATACCTAATCTAAAAATGATAAGGGTTTTGTACGTGTTCACCACATATTGCCACACATGCGCATTAGCTCCAAAACCAGATACCTTACCGCAATTTAAACCCGGATCTCCAAAATATATTTCAATTACGACTACAACGCTAACATTCGGAACGTCTGAGTAGAGGTTGTCAAATGTGTCAAATGCTGACATACTAACCTACCTTCTATCAGCTAAGTAAGATGAAAACAAAACAACAAAAACCTATAATTAAAAACATTCTGATATTCTCATAATTCAAATAAGGTTCTAGTCCCAAATTTAATCATTACTACTGTCACTCAAAAATTTTCTTTTCGAAATCTGGCTTTAAAATTTTACTTTTAAATGATATTTATTAAGTGCCACAATAAGTATTTTACATATTCTACAAAAAATAATTGATAAAATTGAAGACGACATATATGTCAAATAAAATAATAGACCAGGGCTGAAGCCTTTGAAAATGGTAAAAAGTGGAAAAAAATAATAGTAGGATGAAACCCATTGGAAAAGGAAGAGAATATAACAAAAATGAAAGGAAAAATAATTTCCGGGTGATCTGAGGTCGGGAAGTGGAAGGGGGTGAGTTTTTAACGGTAGAAAACGGTTTATCTCAATTTCCGGCAAAACTACAAGTTCTATATAAAAGTTAAATGGCAAAGTTGTAGGTAATAAAAAGATCTATAACTTTTGTAGTTACACTTTTTTCACATAACCTCAAAATTTATGTGAAAAATTCAAATAACCAAGTTTTTGGTTTTTTATTTTTCTTTTACAAAAAAAAAAATTTTTTTCACGAAATTTGGTGAAACCTTACCTTTTTATGTCCCAAACACACTGTAATTTTTTTGATTTAAAATATTTATTTTTTTACCTTATTTTGACTTAATATCGAAAAAGCACTCTAATTTTCAATCGAAAATTCTCGCGTCAAAATAATTTTTTTGTAAAAGATGAAAATAAAAAACCAATAACTCGGTTATTTTAATTTTTCACATAAATTTTGTGGTTATGTGAAAAAAGTGTAAATACAAAAGTTGTAGATCTTTTTATTACCTACAACTTTGCCATTTAACTTTTTTCCATTTAATTTTTCCTTTAATTTTTGTTATATTCTCTTCCTTTTCCAATGGGTTTCATCCTACTATTATTTTATTTCGTTTCAAATATTATCGACCTGGTCTATAATTGTAGATCTCAAAATGTTCTCTTCACATTTTTAGTAATTTTGAATAGTTTTCGAGAAAAATATTGTTTACTACTCGATTGCAAAATTCGTTTACATTGTTGACTGTAGGAGTAACATTTCGCCATCTAGCATCAAAAATAACTACTCAAAAATAAGTACGCGGAATTAAACGATGTACTCAGTTACAAACTCATGTATTGATGATCTCTTTCCTAAAAAAAATAAGATTTTTTATATTGAATTGAAATAATTCTGTGTGGAATAAGAAAGCAATTTATTAACTTACCTAAAATACTTATCCTAATTACCATTCGAGGTATTGGCCACGGGATTGTTATGTTGTAGATGTGAAACAGAATAGGTACACAGAGATAATTGTAGAAAATAATCTGAAACTAGACAAACATTTATTCCGAATATGGTACATTTCAAATACACCGTAGAAAAATAAAAAAAATTTCAAATACATTTATGATATTTCCAGCCATGAATTTTCTATATAGCGATAAAATATTGGTTCAGAATACATGACCTACCACGTAGGAACATATAATAGGACATTTTGATTACCAGTCATTAAACTTCGGCTTCATTAAATTGTGTCTAAAAATGAATAGCAATTTGCACTCATGCTATTAAACTCGTAGTCAGTGTGTGTACTTTGTATTTTAAGTGTATTTAAAAGAAGGCAACTGAATTTAGGAATATACCGTTGTTGCTGTCATAAACTTTTATATGAGTCTATGAATATCTTATTTAAGTTTGTTATTTTGGTATTGCTTTGGATAACATCCTGCATACCTGCATACGTGAGGTTCTTGAGAAAAAGTAATACATTCTATCAATATTATTTAAAGTAATCTAAAATTGTGAGAAGGGATATGCCATTGCACCATGTACGTCAAATTGAAGAAAATTTCATTTAAATTCTGTCCAATTTTGGCATCAGATCATCATCGCTCCTTATAAGCATATATTATTTTGTTGGTTATTAAAAGAAAAGAAAAAGTAATGACTAAAAAAATTAAGTTATTTCAGCATATATTTAAATAAAGGATCTAATTTTCCTAAATCCTTAATACAACATAGAATACAAACTTACATTTATTCAATATGATGGTACAAAGCAACAATGAAAGAAAATGTTCTTACGAGATAGGACTTTGGATCAAACTGTGTACTCTTTTTTAAACTTTTTCTTTCGAAACTTTTCATAAATACTAGATCTTAACGCTACAACAAATTAATAAATATATCTGTCAAAACCATATCACAATTTATACACATAAATGCTATAGTAAATAACATAATATATCTTTGTAATTACTGCAGTCGTCGTTACGTGTCTCGTTAGCAATATTTCCGCTCAATTTTATCCGAGTTTGTAGGTACTGCAATTTTTCTGTACTTATTTGGCTGATTAGGATTTTTACGAAACTTTCTTCGTATGTTATATTGAAAAATCAGGAAAATGAAAGAACAACTTAGCAAAAAATAGACATATACTTTTAAGGAAAATAAAACGTTATTGTGTGTGTTTGTATAAAAATAAATGTAAATAATATCTATAAGTAATACTTAAAAGTACTAAGTACAATTAAAAAAAGTAGCACCAACAGTAGCAAACAAACATTTATGGCTGTCATTCTAATACATTTTTCAACAAATAAGAAAAATCAAACATATCAAATATAACTCTCAAATTTTTTTTATAATATCGACAACATGCAGGTTGTAATACATTAAATAACGCATTGTATTTATTACTTTGCTAATCTTGCTCTGAACATGAGTTCGCTAGGCTTTTCGATGATCAGATCAATTCTATTTCATCTGACTGACTGTACAATTTACTCAAGCGTATACTCTTTGTCGTCCGAATACTTTCGCATCTCTAACATTTTTAGAAATTCAGAGCATGATTTGTCAATTAATACTTTACATTTTATCACGGTATATTGAAATGCATTAATTAGAATAAAAAAAATATTTTTATATGAAGTTTTGGTTCACGGTTTTTCACACAAAAGAGGAGGTGGATATGATGGAACTTTTAAAAATCGCAGTTAATTCTATACTTTCCTGAACTTTTCTTTTTTTTTATCTTAATAACTATAGGGTTACCTAACGTTGTATTTTCGCAAGAGGTCGACAGAAATCTTATTTTCAAGTAATAAACATTAATATATCATCAAAATATGATTATCTGGTTCATTTAGGATAATAAATAAATTCACTTCTCTCTAAATAACAACTCTTGAAAAAGCACCTCCTCTTATTCTCTAATAAATTATAGTCAAGTCTAAAATTCGCTCACAAATCTCAAAAAATATTTGTGTATATTTATTGTCAATATCGATTTATTAATACTTTCATGACACGATTGTAACTAAAATACAGTCTCAATTTAATCGGCTGCATAAGCTTAATGAAAACTTTGTGATCGCTCTCTAAAGATATATACCTACTATTGTTAATCAAATCTACAATATTGTGTAATAAACCATCTTTTTATGCGTGTTCTGTTTAAATAAAATGATAAATAATGATCTTCCGAGAGCGGACATTCCTTGTGTCTTTAAATAATAGTATTATTTCAAAGTATTATTATAGTTCAAACTACAACATCAAACTTAAATGATTATAATAATTCACTATAGCAAATACGACTTTTACTCATAAAACTTTTTTGATGGGCCAATATTAGTGTTTGCTTATAATGGCGAAAGCGCAAATTTATAATCTTACATACTCGTATTATATATCCACCAGAATATTCAATGAGTTTCACCAATTTCTCAAAAAAAATTATAATACCCACCGATATTCCATATTTGAGATTCCGTAATTGAAAAATTAATATATAATTTTATTAAAAGAAACTACATATTTATAAGTTCGAAATTTTAAATAAATAATAGAAACTTTATAAACAAATAAATAAATACATAAATGTCAGGGTGCGGTCTAGGATATTAAATCAACTTGACTTTATTTTACAAAAATACTTATTTATGCCCAATCATAAAGGTTGATTAAAATTAATTTGAAATAAAATTTTCCCGCAATAAAATTTAAATTGAACGGAATTATCATTAAACTGTCACTAAATAATTATTATTAGTTCAATAGACTAACTCTCTTATATTCAGAAAATTAAAAACAAATTGTCTATTTGTAGGATTATAAATGCTTTCGAAAATAAAACAGATAAACAGTTCTTTCTTCTTATTAAAGCTTTGGCCTAATTAATGGCAAATTATTTTCACAAATGGATTGTTTACTTACGACCTGTGCGATTTTCTTGTGTAATGTTAGATAAAAGATTTACCTTCTCTAAAACTTTTTCTCTAAAACTTTAAAATTTGGTTGTGGTTTCCTCCAAAGATTGACGAAATTTAGATTACCAAATCAACAAAAAAAGTTTTTATTTTTGATGTATGATTTATTATAAATATTTTTATAACAATTATTTCAGCACAAAATTGACAGAGATTTGACATAAATACTTCATTTTGGTCACAGATGTTCTAACCAATAATACTCTTCCTTTTCTAAAACATTTGGTATATATTATATATATATATATATATATATATATATATATTAGTCCTTAAGGTAATCTAAGAGAAGAGAAAAATCACAGATTTGCTTTTTGGTTTCGTGCTTTATATTGAAGATATGGTATTTCAAATTCAATCAAAAAATCAAATTCTTGCTTCTTATCACATATATGAAGGACTTTCATTGTAG
Organism: Hermaeophaga mercurialis; assembly: GCA_951812935.1. NCBI lineage: Eukaryota > Metazoa > Arthropoda > Insecta > Coleoptera > Chrysomelidae > Hermaeophaga > Hermaeophaga mercurialis. The sequence continues at coordinate 19,186,629 of OX638359.1, read as the reverse complement.
TTTCTATTGTTTCGTCAAGTGAGGTGTGGCTTAATATGACTCATCTAGTTGTTTTAATCTATGGCTTTGTAAGATTACAATATTTTTGATTATAATATTTCTAAGGGTCTGACCAATATAGACAGAAATACAATTTGGACAATTTTAGTTATAAATACCTGATTTTTTTAAATCAGCATTTATTCTTTTTCATTTCCTGATGATGCTAACGTTAGCAAATGCGTTTCGAGTCTAGTATTTTGATTTGGTGTTAAATCAATGAAGACTCTAGCAATAAATGATATAATGATTGTTTCTACCCTTTTTTTGTGGAATCTGTATATTATAAATGTAAAAAATAAAATATAATTAAAAATTTACGATTTTTCAAAACATTTTAATATCTTTATGACATTTGTTTTATTTTACCCTTTTACATCGTCAGATAAGTTTAGGAAAATCGTGGAATTTTAATATAAGTATATTTTATCATTTACTTTTATAATAATTCGTATACAGAAAAAATATAGCAATTATATTCAGACACTAAAAATGCGAGTACTACTGAAATAAAATTTACCATGACGTTTATGTCTGACAAATTATCACTTCTAATTATTTCTGCTGCTTGGAGTGACGTTAACTGGATCGCTTAGATATAAAATATATTTTTGATAAGACCAAGTCTTGGTGTGCAGCAGCTTTGACTTTTTTGAGCTTTTTTTAAAGCCCGAGTATGAGTTACATCTCAAGATTATTAAAGGATGCATATTTTAAAATACTCTTCATATTCTTTTGCTTTGATGTTGAAAATGTAGAATTCATTAAATATGGCCAGTTCGTTAAATTAATACAGTTTTTCTGTTTACATTGCAGTTTTATTTGGATAAAATATCATTAGTGAAATGTTATGGTTTAGAGTAATTATTTTCTTTTCTTTAGCTTTAGCTTCTACCATCTAGTTTCTTTATTTATGTATCATTTTATTAGTAATGAAAAATTATATTAACTCTCTGCAAACGTAGTTGATTTTGTCTTTGGGATATATAATTAAATTAAATGTAAATCGTGTATAACTTTGGAAATTTATTTGGCAAAAGCTCGACATTGAATAATTAATTTACCTATTTTATTTATTAATATAATTCATTGCCTCAAAATTAAATATTATTTTATGCTGATAATAAATATTTAATTTTGAATTTTTGGGTTCACTGAGACTAGCTGACCTCCTCTACTTTTTTTTAATTACATTTTGAATTATCAGTTATGATCAAATTATTTTGTCACAAACAAATCTGAATATTATGATTTTGCATTATATACTCTAGATATTTTGAAGTATACAATGTGTCCGTAGAGAATGTAATAGATTCATTATTCCTAAAACAAATCGAAGCTAATCAGTGGTCCACCTGTGGTTAATGGGGCGGTGCCTGATGATGAGGAGATTGAACTTATAGATAGACCGAGGCGAGCCAATAATTTTTTATTTGAACAAATAATTTGTTTATAAACACAATTGAGGGTTGCATCCCTATAGTGAAAACGTGAAAAATGGCACACCTACTATAATATCATAAAAGTAGGTCAACAAGGATATGTCAATCTACTACCAGAATGTAAGACGCCTCCGGACAAAATTGAAGTCACTGTCACTAACCAAAACATGGTTAAACGATGGAATTTTCACCTCATATTCTAGAGGAGGGGTAGTTTTAATAGCAGTTCATGGAACCATCAAAAGTAGAAAAATTACTTCTTCTAATGATATTGAAAATATATTTGCTATAATTAATAGCAGTCCAGATGAAATTATTATGGGTGCTTTTTACTTCCCCCTCAAAAGTGATTACAATGCTTATTCGATATTAAGTGATGATATGGAGAGACTTTCTGTTGAATCTGTTCAATCTTTAACATTCCTATTGGAGCGTTGACAAATTTGCTTCTTCAGTGGTACCAGCAACGGAGGCCCTGACTGAATAGATATCTTCTATTGGATTACTTCCAGATATGTGTCCTTTCCATCACCTTTTCCAAAGTAATTCAGTGTTAAATGACTCTGATGATTTGCTGGATTTGGTTTTGTCACATGATGAAATACTGGAAGTGTTTGTGGCAGATGAGGTTTTTCTCGATCCTTATACAGGGTGTTACTATATTCGACCGACAACGCTTTACCCCAGAGAGCTCTCGTTAATTGATGAATTTTGATATGGGAACATAAACCCTTAAAGGGCTTAGTTTCCGAGATACAGGGTGTTAAAAGTTTGAAATCAAAATTAAAAATTTGTCATAAATCAGAAAGGCCTCCAAATATTTTTTTCAAATTTCGTGACCAATATGCTCTTTAAGAAAGTAATATTTTGACATAACTGACTTTTGAAAAATTTAACCAGTGGCGCGCTATCAGGGTTTATGGCAACTTTTATCCCCCCTATCTTTTACGCCACTGGAACAAATATTTTTTTTTTAATTTTTTTAAATTTTCTGTTCATTTTTAGGTAAAAAAGTAATAACCTTTTATGGAGCTAAAATGAACGGTGTTGTAGATATTTGATTCTGAACAAAAGTCTGCAAGTCTGTTAGATAATTCACAAATTATGATTTGTTGTGTAATTTGCCCGTCGGCGTTTTGCTAAACAAGTAAGTATTTGCTTTTAATCCATACTATTAATTCGATTTCGAATAATAACTAAGCGTTAGGCGTTAGTTGAAAAAAGAATACATGCTATTTCTGAGATTTTCTGAGAACTTGATAAAAGTAAAAATCACAATAACGCAAAGGCTATCAAAATTAAATTCAAACAAATGTATTAGATACAACAATAACAAAATTGACAAAATTACAATCCGGAGTTATTCTCAAAAACACGTTTTTCAATGAGAAAACGGTGTAGAACGTGCTTACAAGTAAACGGCCGACAGTTTGAACAACTATTGGTCATTCATTAATAAAAAAAAAGAATAAGAACAATATACCTAATGTGCATAATATGCATTTTGATGGCAGAGTGGACAATTCGGGCATTGATATAGTAAATATGTTTGCAGATTAATTTTCTTCAGTTTATTCATATGTTAATTCTTGATTGAATTGTTATGATGAGTAACTCTAATATTGTTATTGATGATACTCGGAAAAGACCTGCTCCAGATCTCCTACCACCTAGTCTATTAAAGAATCTTAGTTTTAATCTCGCTAGACCGTTATTTCTTATTTTCAATAGATACTTGGACACTGTCTCATTTGCTTCTGTTTGGAGTTCTAGTTTTATAACACCTTTATTCAAAAATGGTGACAGATCTTACATTTTTCATTATCGTCCCATCAGCAAGTTGAGTGCCGTGCCAAAACTTTTTGTGACATTTTGATTCCTCTTTTTAAAAATGTTCTGGTTGATCAACAGTATGGATTTCAGGCTTCTAACTCCACGGAATTAAAATTGATTACGTATAAATAAATAAATAAAACAAAAATAGTGTTAAGAAATCCTGAAAAAAATCAATTTTTATTTTTGTTTTTCTATATTGTATACAATTTTTTGTTACATAGGGTCATCCACGTGTAATTAATGATGTCATCGACAATTTTTTTAAATACAATACCTTGTAAGTTATAACATTTTTAGATTTTATTTAAAGAACCGATTCTGCTAAAATATCATATTTGTGGTATAACATTAGGGGGTCACGACAGGGGGCATTTTAAAATAATACCCACGCATTTTAAAATAATACCCACGCATTTTCATGTATCTACTTCTTTGAAACCATTCATCCGAAGGTTTTGCAATTTTGTAGGATTATTCAGATAAAAAAAATCGGTGATAGGCTTCTTAAAATATATTTATTATATCTAAATTAAGTTTTGATTGTTTCAAGCACGCCAGGATTAGATTTTGTAAATTCCTATAAAATAAATTTAAATTAATACTTGTTAATAATAGTGAACCCGTGCTTGAGACTGGTTATTTTAATAATCCTACAAGAGTAAAAAATAATTGGATAAATGGTTTTAGAGATAAAAGCTAACGAAAATGCATGATTATTATTCTAAAATGGCCACTGTCGTGATCCCCTTAATGTTATTCTTTAAATGTGATACTTTGCCGGAATTAGCTCTTTAAAGATAATTTAAAAATGTCATAACATACAGGGTATTGTATTTAAAGAAATTGTCGATGACGTCATAACTTAAATTTGGATGATACTATATTTAAAAAAAAATATACATAATTTAAAATAATGAAAATCGAACTTTTTCAGGATTTTCCAACAATATTTTTGATTTAGGAAATAATGAATTTATTCCATACTTTACGGACATAGTATAAATCAGTACGAGTAGTCCAAACCTCTTAAATTTATAGAAACACTTGAGGAACCAAAAAATTTAAACAATTGAGATGGCTCTTAAAATGCTGAAGTAAACTTTATTAATCTGGAATTTATTTTATTCCGATATTTTTTAAAGAATTTCATTCATAAAATGTCCAATAAATGTGTTCTTTTGCTATACATTTTCTGGACTGGTTTGGTTTCCCTAAAATAAAGCGTATTTTGAATAAACCATATGGTTGGTGCATAATTAGCAAAGAGCGGGACTTACTGTAGTATTTCGTATTTATAAGGGGACGAAGATAATGTAAAATAATGGGTAATATTTATTACATAAATAAAATAGTTATTCGGAAAAATGCAACACACCATATAAAAAATATTAAAATATAAAGGGTGTTTCAATAAGAGCGCAAGATTTTAAGGTTAAATTATTTTCTCTAGCAAAGTATTGAAATGTTTATTGATTTATAATAGTGTTAAACCACAAGAACGTGGCGGCCAATGCTGCCAGTGCAAGACAGTAAATGTTTCACGAGCGGTATGATATGTGGCACCGTCCTGCTGAAATCACATATCGTCAAGAGCCGTACGTTCCAATTGAGGCACAAAAAACTGCTTTATCATAGCACGATAACATTCGCCATTCTCCGTTAATGCATTACCTTCCTAATCTTCAAAGAAATACGGTCCAATTATTCCTCCAGACCACAATGCACACCAAATAGTGAAACGTTTTGGATGCATTGCTTTTTGCCGAATGTTTCGTGGCTTTTCTAAGCCCCAAATACGGCAGTTTTGCCGATTAATAAAGCCATCGAGGTGAAAATGGGCACTGAACATCATTTTGTTCGCAAAATCCGCATTCACTTTTGTTTGCTCAAGAATCCAATTGGTGAACTCTCTTCTCTGTGCATGGTCTATTGGCAAAAGTTGTTGAGTCAATTGGACTTTGTAAGCGTATAGATGTAAATCTTTAGTGAGAATACGCTGAAGAGTGGCTGATGTAATGTCCAATCCTTGTGCACGATGACGAATCGACGTCTCTGGAATTCAGCCACACTCTCACGTACTGCCGTAATGTTTTGTAGTGAACTACCTTTACGAGCTCTTGTCGTGTGTTTCACATCACTAACTTAAGAACATTCTGTCGGCCGATTATTGGATGCACTTTACGAATTGTGGCAATCAAACTTTCACTATTTTGACAATAATGTTTAACAATCAGGACACGTTGTTCTATCGTGTAGTGCTCCATGATTACTAACTCCCATCTGTCAACTTTCGATCTGTTACTTTATAATTACGTGTCATTAGGATGGACAAACATGGCGGGCAATTCAAATCTTGCGCTCTTATTGAAACACCCTTTACATAAATAATAGAGATGAGATTGTTAGTTGTGAAACAATTGTCGATTTATCGTACTGATAATCATTTCTTATGACAAAAAAAATATATAATTAATATTTGGGACTAAAGTTTCGCTATTTTTCCGGGAAAATCAATTTATAACAAAGGTTTAACGTTTCTATATTTAGGTACATTTTGATTTAATTCTCCACCGTTTAAAATATCCATTGTACAGACCATAGTGGCAAATCTCTGATTGCTTTATAAAGAACTAAATTTAGTGTATTTTAAATGCTTTTAAAAAATCGAGTTCTTGCTTCTTGACAGTTATATGAAGGACTGCGACTGTTTTTTATGTGTAGGTTTGTGTTTAGTGTCAATGAGTTGTTTTGCGTAATATGACTTATCTAGTTGTTTTAATATATAAGATCGTGTGTGTTCTAAGTGTCTGGCCAATACAATGGCATTACAATTTGGACAATTTAACTGGTAAATACCTTATTATTTAATTTAAAAATTTTGGGTTTTATATTTAATGAAAATTAAAATACATTACTTTTTACATTAAAAGATGTTGTAGAAGATTATGTCTGGAAAGGAACATTATGTTCTCGACTAACATGCCGAACGCTGTTGTGTGGATTTTCTTCCATAGCAAACGTTTAATTTAGTATCTTCGGCAAGTGCTGGTAGATTTAGTTAGATCTTCTACTGTACCAAACTCCCTAAATTTTTTTCAATTTTGCTCACAGTTGACTGACTTATAGGTTGTTCTGGATACTTATTATTAAAAGTAGCAGATACCTCTTGATTGAGTTCGCATCTTATCGCCACAACCAATTAACTTAAGAACTTCAATCAATCAATGATAACCAAAGGTGTGCCGGTATTAATTTGACAATTATCGTATCTTCAAAACTATTAATTGCCGAACACAAGTATTATATATTTTTGGAATCGGTTTGAAATTTGCAATCTAAACGAAATAAAATATACAAAGTGTGTCCTTTAAAAAAATGTTAATTAAATAAGTTTATAATTTCATTAGTTAAAATTTGATTAGTATTTTTTTCTTCTGAGAATTCCGTTAGCAATGTACATTCAGATGGAGGAATTTGAATAGAATTGAAAACAAACTACTAACTTTAAATGAAACTAATTTTGTCTTTTCATAAATTAATTAATTTTATGAATTATAGTATATGTGTTTAGTTTAGTTAGTACAAAATTTACACCTTTTTATAGACACAAAAAATATAAGAATAAAAATCATAGTAGCATATCCATAAAGAATTGAAATTTTATTTGTGAAGACAAAAAACTTCATTAAATACCAAAATAAAATTTACAACACGCCATACTGTCATTTATATCAAGTGATTCCCAGAAATAAAGTTTATGTTCTTAAGAATTACGGACATCCTTCTCTTATTTTATTACTATACTTTATAGACTATATGTCAGGATTTTGTGTTTCCGTGCTTTTCCTGCCATCGCTGTATATTTCTTTATTTATATACATCAAGACCATTTTTTTACCCTTTCTTCATACTCAATAATACATATATTAGTAAGTTTATTATTTTTAACAGCTTTCTTTATATTATAAACAACAACAAACATTTAGGTATATTCTTACCATTAGTAAACAAACGTTGATTATGTGTAGTTTTTTTTTAAATATAGTTATCATTACAATGCGAATATAGAAAACATTAAATATTTTAGTAGAATAAGCAATTATATTTTTTCTCAATTTAGCAAAGAACACTTTAAATGCTATTTACTCGAAAACATGTTTACTGTACTTATCTTTCATAGAACGGAAGCGTAGGCACTATTGTTTATCAACATTGAACTTGACCCAAAATTAAGTATGCTTATTTAGTTTAGTATACAACGCCGGTTTTTGAAACTCCTATCCTTCAAAGAGGATAATGTTTATCCCCTAATTGGAATATCAAGTAACGAACTTCTTGCAAGGCATGGTCTGTGTTCATTAAACACCCGGCGTGATTGGCATTCGTTACTATTTCTTCACAAGCTGATAAATAATAAAATCAATGATCCAGCTTTTTTGTATAAACTCAGTTTCAATGTACCGAGAAGGATTCAAGAGCATCTAATACGTTCTACTTATCTACACCATAGACCAATATTCTATAATATTCCTCCCTTTATAGAATGTGTATTGTGTGCAATGTGATAAGTTGTCAGATAGATATCTCTAACTGTAGCATTTCCGACATTAAGGCATTTTATCTGAACAAGGCTACAATCTAGGTATATTGTATCCTTTAGGTAGGTTTGTTTTATTATTTTAATATTTTATTGTAATAGTTTCTTTTTTCTTGTTCTATTCTGTTGTTGGGTGAGAACCTGTTGAAACAGTAAATAAATAAATTATAAAATCTGCATCAGATTTTGACAGCTCTCTCTTTAAACTTTTAGTGCAAAATTAGAAATGTTCATCCGATTGTCTTGTAATTTCGTAGGATTCTTGAGATAGCTAATTTAAAGAAGTCATGATAATCTTATTAAAACATATTTACTTAAAATAAATTAATTCTTATTTTTTCAAGTACGTTAGGAAAAAGAGTAATACGAATATGTATGATTTTCAATATAAAATTAATATTTTATCCCAAGGGTATTGTATTTAAAAAAAAATAGTAAAATAGTCATTGACTTCATAATTTATATGTAGATGACACTATACGGTAAAACAAATTTACATAACGTAGAAATAAAAAATTACAATTCCACGTTTTCTTGACAATATTTTTGGTTTGGGAAATAATTAATTTATTCCACACTTAATAATCTTTTTTTTTTAATTTTATGATTATGCAACTTGGGTAATGGTAGCAAATAAAAACTTTAAAGTAAAGATAAAAAGCTCCAACTGAATACTAGATAGGTGCTTTGATGAAAACTTATGTGAAGTATAAAAATTTAATTTACATTTTAGAAAAAGACAGAATTATCCTCTATTACCTTCAATGCAGAGTTTTGCAAAAGAACAAGAGAAAGTAAAATGGTACTTATATTTCTTGTCTGTACAAATTTTGGTTAAAACCTTGTTAACAAATTTAATGAAGCTGATGTTGAAAGTATATGCTCAAAGTTAGAGTACTTGAATGAAGATAAAGCAGTCAGTGCTTCCGAAACTTTTAGCCATATCCGTTAATTAAGGTTTTCTCTTAATTATTATAATTATAGAGTTCGTAAGAGTGGTATCATATTATTTGAAAACATAAAGTAGAAAAGTATAAAACAACTACTAAAATAAGTAAAAAGACAATATTTGAATCGTTTTTATTATAATAACTTTTTAGGAAATTTATGACAAATGATTACCATAATATAAAACACTCACATTCAATGCTACACAGTACATTATTCCTTGATGGTAGATTACAACAAAGTGACTAGAATAAACTGAAAATGTTACGTGTATAAATTTTTGGCGCTATTTGATTCAAAATTAAGTAGCCTATTTATTTTAATTTTGTTTATAACGAGCTCTGTGTATAAACCCTTATTATTTATTAATTTACACCATACTTAGACCTTTAAACTCGAAATTGCCTGGTCGTTTTCTATAAATATTTAATAAAGAACAACAGGTAAAACTTTGTCTGAGTATGGAAGTTTTGATAAATTATATTGCATACATCATTTATGGACATACGGCAAATGTGTCAGAGCCAGAAAACTGAACGAGGCCATCGGGGTTGCGATACTCGATTAAGTTCTTTTGTTAGGATTTAATGATAGATTGCTCTATTTGTTTAAGGCTAAGTTTGGTTAATGCGTCAGTTATAATGGTCTCCCCGATATGACACCTCTTTATATATCTGATTGTATTTTGAACCTGCTAGTGAAATATTGACCATTCCAGTTCACCTAAAAATCATTTATTAAAATTGACCTTTATCCTATTGATAATACAGAGTCAACCGTATTGAACTTGAAAGTTGAATTATGCGTAAATAACTTTTATACATCGGTTTGGTTTGTCATATCATATATTGTTTAATTGTGGTTAGAATTAAAAGTCCTGCCATTTTAAGGACTGAAACATAGTGTAATTAAAAATTATAATTGCAACGTTTTCCTATATACAACTACAAATTTTGTTTCCTAGTATTCTTCGTTGTCTCCCCTTTTGTTTATTTTTCGAATATTACTTTAGAGGTTTATATACAACGTGTTAAATTATGGATCAATATAAGTCAAAAGTCTTAATAAACATGGGTCCGCAAATTGACGATTTCGGACATAAAGAGAGTTGTTTATTTTTGAAGTATTTTGCATTTACACATTATTCTTATTATTTATAAATAAACGATAGAAACTTATAAACAAAATCGTTTTCATGTCGGTGGATAGGAAAGGGCGGGCCTGTATCATGGCCTGCAAGATCGCTTGATTTAAACCTCCTTGATTTCTTTTTTTGGGGATATTTACAAAGTTTAGTGTACGCTATTCCTCTAAATAGCCTCGAAAAGCAGCAACAACGAATTAATTAAAAATGAGAGAGTTTGAATATCCTTCCGACAGAAATGCCGTGCTTGCTTGGAAATGGAAGGAGGCCATTTTGAATATCTTATCTAACATACTTTCTTCTGATTTTGTTTATAAGTTTCTATCAAAAGTTTGTAAATAGTAAAAATAACTAACTCTCTGTATTTCCGAAATCGTCAATTTGCGGATCCATATTTATTAATACATTTTAACTTATTTTGATCCATAATATGACCTGTTCAAATATATGATCTTTTTTTTAACATTTGTAATGGTACTTTTTAATTAATTATTGGGAGTTGGTATTGAGTGCAATGAAATTTAAATTTAATTAATTAAAATAAAAAAAATTGGGAGTTAAATTAGTAACCAAATTTTAAAATAAAAAAAGATATTTATAAAGTTGAAACAAAATAAACAAAAATAAATCAATAAATGAGTTCATCCCATAATGTGGTTCAGGGTATTAAATGAACTTAAATTTGTTTTGAAAATCTTCTTATACCTAGTTATCTAAAACTGATTTAAAACTTACTAACAAACTAATTTAAAATTTAAATTTCCCGCAGTTAAATTTAACCCAATCATTACTAAACTGTCTCTAAATGTCTAGCAAACTAAACCTCGTGTGTTTCATAAAATTAAAAGTGTCTATTTTTACGATTGTAGTGATTCTTGCAAAATATAATTAAACAATTAATTTCTGTAATCAAATCTTTTTTCTAACTAGGTGTATATCTTTTTAAAAATGGACGATTTACTTATGTCAAGTTTTGATGTATGACATGATGTTGGATGAAAAGATAAGTCTTCAAATTTGTTTTTGTAGACAAAATAAATATCTAAATATCCTTTTTTAATAATTTATTTACTCTATAGTTTATTTCTTAATGGGGAATGTATTTATATTTTAAATGGTTAAGAATTTTTAAATTTATAGAGACTCCAGAACCTAGGTTGTAATTTTTACCAAGTTTTAGAACATTACAATAAATTATTATTAAATTAGCATTATGATTATATGAATTAATTAATTACGATTTACTAATGTACTTTTTTTCAACATTATTTACAATAAACATTGATATTCAATTTGAAATTAATAACTTGATATAATACTATACTTAATATCTAAATGTAAAATTTAATTAAACCCTCATTAGTGAATTTATATATATATATATATAGTAGGATCCGTCTAAATTGGAAGCACCATAGTATTCGAAGTGAATAACCGATTTCAACAATTTTTTTATTGAAATATTCAAAATCTTTATTTGGAGACAAGATTTCAAAGAGTGATTCTTATTTTTAAATCACACTACGATATTTTTTCATAGTTAAAAATCCAGTCATCTTATTAGGGACTCTTTATCAAAAAAATTAATACTGCACTGGATAGCTTCTGAATAGAAGTGACCCAACTTTTATTAAAATATATTTATTAATAAAATATATACACTTCCTCTGAACTTACTGCTAATTAGGTTTTAAAAACAAATTGCTTTAATTTTCATAAATTTGGATTAACCATGAACTTTCCTCGGAAAGACTTTATATAAAATTTATTTAAAACTGATTACGGTAATAATTTGTTTTATAATTTACAATTCTCAACATATATATTAAGTTAACACTGAGGAATATTTACATATTTTCTGTATCGTCAAATATAATATAAATATAATGAATTTAAAATTTAGTATATATTTGGTTTTAAATGAAAAAAAAAGTTAGTTCTAAAATTTAATGTTATGTCTATTACAATTAAAAAATTAAAAAACAAAAAAAATTGGGCATCAAATTATATATTAAATGACACAATATTAATTATATACTAAAATTTAACCTAAGAAATAATAAAAAAACAAACAAATAAATATAGTGCAACCTCAGGATGGATTCTTTTTTATGGAAACAACCTTGTGGTGTGACTATTTTTCGATTTTTTGAAAATATTTAATTCAATTTCACTAATTACAAAATAATTAAAAATTAATAAATTATTATCAAGATATTATTTCCGTTCATTAGCACTTATTATGTTTATATAAGAGTTAATCAAAACAATTGTCTATTCTTGCAAGTTGAATTTTGTAATAGTTTTAATAAAAAGTCGATTTTTCTTGATGGGTAAGTTTGATGTCATTTACGAAAACTCAGTCTTCCAAAAAAAATGTGCAAATTGCTCTAATTTCCTGACCAAGAAAATTTCCAACGGAAGATATTTTGTACTTATTAGAAACTAACAATTTTAATATATAGCTACACAAAAAATAAACTGTTATAAATCGCAGGAATAAAACAGGGCGAGAAATGGGAGGAAATGCCAAATAAGAACTAGTTGAAATAAATATAAAAAAATTAAAAACATATATAAAACTCATTTCCTGCACGAAATTTCTTTTATCCGCGGTAAATAAATTATCCGGCTTTAATCAAACCACTCGCAAAGCATATTGGAGATTTTCCAACTAAATATAAACATTAGGAAAACGCTAATATAAAATGAAAGTAATTATTTTGTTCTTGGGGGATTTATTTCAATACTTTTTAAACCATTTGTATAATTCTAGGGGAAGCGTATTATTCTCGTCAGGTCCACAATTTTCACCGAAAAAACTATAAAAGACGTAAGAAATAAAGAAAAAGGAAATGATCTTTATTGGCTAATCTTGGAAGATCCTTTGATTAGTTTCTTTGTATTTAGGATGCTTCTCTCCTTCCTCGTTATATCTGGCACGGGATTTTTCCGTCGGGTATATCTGGGGACTCACCGCCGGAGATCTCTAGATTCGCACGTTCTTTTTGTATTTATTTAAATTCGAATACATTCGTACCTCAAAGGATAGCGAATGAGCATCGTCGCTGCATAAAATTGATTGACATTTTTTTTATTTCTTATCAAATGGAAGTACGGCAAAAGTATAAGAGCAATATTTTCATTTACACATAATAATAAATTCGCTGTGAATATGGGCTTAATAATTTTCTATCATGCAAAAGCAGGTAATTTTTACTATTCTAATCTACGTAATGTTAATAAGCCAATGTACTTCGTTATGTAAAATTTAATAAATTTTAACATCCTTGTTATTTCCAGGACTGGCAAAATGGTTCAGTATTATAATTTTATAACTACTTCATTGCTCACTAATTGTTTCTCCTAATTATCAAATTAGAGAGTTACATGAAATTCAGTTTTATGCACAAATTTTACTGACTCCGTTTTGAAGTTTTGGAGTAATTTTATCATTTATGTTAAATTTCACGTTTAAAAGCATTATGGCTTACTTAGGAACGTTTTGACAGAAATTGTTTTTACCTAACTTTAATAATGCAAATAATAATAATAATAATAATAATAAAGGTGTGCCTTTTCTTACTATATCTATTTGAAATTTTTATTCTTTTACTATTATTTTCTTGTTTGTTTCAGAATTCTTCCAAACTATTTTTCTTTTTAAAGTTTTATGGAAATTATATTTTTCTATTTTATTTCTTTTATTACACTTTTTACAGCCTGTGTTAACATTTTTATTAATTTTTTAAGTCTAAAGTTGTGATCCAAAAATCAGTTTTTGTTTATTTGTAACTTAAAAGGTGTATTTTTCTTTTCGTTTTTATTTTTCTATTACTTTTCTCAAATTTTTATGGTTCATTATATAGCTCATCATATTTCATAAAAATCGTTCCTTTTACTATAAACTTATTGGCTTCATTCAGTTCTTTTTCCATGTTTTCAATAAACGCTGTAATTTTCTGTACATTTGCAACTTTATTTATATCTTTGACAAGGTTTTTTATTTCGTTTATTTCACTTAGCTCATCTTTAATATTAGTAACCGATGTATTATTTCTTAATACGCTACTGTATGATATTCATGGTGTTGTTATATTTCTATTAATTTTTATTTTTCTGTTATTTGTTTGCTCATAATTTTGACTCTTTTGTTTACTTAGTTCAATTCTTTGTATATATGCTATATAAACCGAACATTCTCTGTAATTAGCCGTATCTTGCAGCTTATACATTTTACCACACATGTTTCGGTCTTCTCAAGTGGGCACTCTAGTATTATGCTCATTTGCACATTTTACACATTTAGACCTCATAAAACAATTATTTTGAGAGTGTCCAAATTTTTGGTAGTTATAGCACTGCGTTATTTTATTTCTCCTTCTATAAGGCTCCCATTTGATTTTTATATTTTGTATTCTCGTAACTTTGTATAATTCTTTTATATTTGCTTCCTTTTAAACCATTACTAATTAACTATAACTTTTTTCTTTACTATCTCTCGATATTAAATGGCTATTTTCTCTATTTTGATTTTACTGATCTCTTCTAGCTCTTCTTTCATACTTTGAATATTTATCTCAGGTGCAGCTTTTAATATCACTCCTTTAATTTTATCATTCCTATCCGTATATGTAAAGTGATTTATTCCCGCTATTTTTAACTGTTGCATTATTTTCTGACGATCATTTTTTGTACTGGTCAAAATGTTAGTCTTGTAACGGTTTAATTGGACTGTGAAATTGTTATTATTTAAAATTTGTCTCACCTGTATTACAAATTCGACGTCTTCTTCTATTCTATCTTCTATGACTACTGGTGGTGTTTTTGCTGTTGGCTTTGCTTCTTCTGCTCTTTTATCATTGTTTTCCATCCCTACTATTCTGTCTGCTTCTTCTTCATATATTTCCAATGTATGGAAACGATTTGTTGTTTTAACTCCTTCTTCCGTTATTTTTTTAACCTTTTTAGTGGGGCCCGGTTTCTTCCACTCTCCCTCGCTTTCACTAGTTAACTAGTATATAGCTAATCATGAATGACAATTTGATTATTTATATGTAAATGCATTATCGAGTAGTGTGATTATCATATCGTGTTTTTTTTATTTTTTTTTTATTTATGCTAAAAACAAAAAACTAATAGCGATTTTGGCAAAAAATTTAATGGTGGCATCATGTATTTCTTGAAAAATAAAATTGGCACCACAGTGTATACCGGATGTAGTAGGAACCAGAGCTAGTTCTATGACTTAGTGCTCCAAAAAAATGACAACACATCTTTTTTTTTCCTATTTATTAGAGCTATACACCTATGTATATTGTAATAAATATTTGTTAAATATAAAAAGATATAGTATACTTATCTTGAATTTCCACCATATTAGAAAGCTATTTTTAAATATCTTTCGCTTAAATTGCATTATCAAAGAGTGACAGATTTCTTATAAGCATAGTTAAGGTTTTCTACCTTTTGCTTTTAAGAGACATAAATGCCCCGGCTTACCAAAAGCAGTTTAAAAAGCAGGTTGCTACATCAAATTTGTTGAATCCTTTTGAAATACAAATATATTGAGTAGAATAAAGAAAGAAGGTATAAAAAATCTACTAAAAATTATAAAAATAAAGTCTTTGGCTGTTTCGCTAAATTACATGAATACCACTCCTTTGGTGTTAAACACTGAAGAATCTGCAACTAGGTCCCATCTAAATGAAGTTATTAAATGTGGCTTTAAATAGTGAGAATGTCTAAAACTTGTTTAAGTAATATGACACTTTCTCTAAGGTGAAGTTATAGTGTTTAAAAAAAGGAAACTTACGACTGAACTGTATCATACCAAAAAAATGTATTGAGACAAAGTTACCAGAAATATAATATCACCCGTTAGTGGTACCTAAAGGTTTACTTAATTAAATAAAATCTAAATATCCATAAACCACAAAAATATACTCATGCTTGCAATTAAGGCAAATTCTCTTTCATTTAATTAAAAAAACGTCAAGGTCATTTCTATATGTGTCGATAACGTTTTACATTCTTTATATTACGAAATAGGATTTTAATTTGCTTTTAGTTTTAAAACTTTTTATTTTATAGAGGTTGCTCTCTTTTGACTTCAATAATCTTTAATTACTACAAAGTGAAAAAAGTATTTCAGGGCATCTTCGTTCGTATACGATCCACTAATGTTTATCATTATTATTAAGAAATGTTAATGATCCTTTTTCGATAACTCCGTTTCATTTGACTAAATTTTTATTTCTCAATTTAAGGTAATGGTGTTAATGAAATAACAGTTCAAAAAACTCTTTTCTATTTTAATAATTATCTACATATTATAATTTTTCACTTCATTCTGATCATCCATATTAGCGTCAGTTATCTTTATTTTAAGGAATTCCTTATTTGGTTTGAAAATATATTTTTTGCCCGCCCGTGTGTAAAGTTCGTGTGTAAAGATACATAAATCCGGCGTAAAGTCGCCCTTTTTCACATACGTGTTTCTGAATTATCTATGAAAACAGTCGCGAATCATATTGGTTTCTATAGGAACGCCGCGATTATTTTTGAGTCGAGGTTACACATATTTCGAAGAGTCGATCAGTGAATTGCTTGGGTAACTGAAAATGTCAAATTTTGGAGAAGAAAATGGAATTCCTGCCGAAATTTTGGCAGCGGCAGCTAGCGCCATGGGTGACTCTCTGCCAAAAAAGTCGAGCGCTATATACAAGAAGGCTTATTCGGATTTTTTCGACTGGCAGAGATCGAAAAACACCACTTCATTTGAAGAACCGGTGCTGCTTGCATATTTCAGTGATCTGTCAAACAGTATGTTACCTTCGACACTATGGTCGAAATACTCTATGCTCAGAGCTATCCTGCAGGTAGAAAAGAATATCGGAATAGATAAGTATGCTGCCCTGAAAAATTTTCTGAAGTCAAAAAACAAGGGATTCAAATCAAAGAAATCAAAGATTTTAACTTCCTCAGAAGTGAAAAAATTCCTGAACGATGCACCTGATGAGAAGTTTCTAGACATAAAGGTAAGGCATTTTCAGTTTTAATTCCTTGCTGCAATTTTTCATTCCTGTTGTAAACTCTGAAAATGGATAACCTCACTTTTTCTTTGTTTATTTCGTCTTGTGTAAAGGGCTAACCTCGATTTTGATTTTTCTGGTTCGTTTTCCAGGTTGCAACAATTCTTGGGATTTTGGGTGCCTGCCGGAGAGCAGAACTATATGAATTGAAAGTTGAGGACATCAAGATATTTGAGACATACCTAGAAATTTCCTTACCTGAAACAAAGACAGACCAAGCGCGGAAATTTACAGTAGAAAATCCTTTCTGTGGAACCGTCTTGAAATACATGAACCTGCGCCCTGCAAAAACAGATTCGACCAGTTTTTTTGTAAATTTCCAAAAGGGCAAGTGCACTCGCCAGCGCATTGGTATAAATAAATTTGGGAGCATGCCCAAAAAAATCGCCGAATTTTTAGGGCTTCCAGACTGTGCCTTATATACGGGTCACAGTTTCAGGAGGTCATCAGCGACGATTTTAGTGGATTCAGGGGCCTCAATGACCACATTGAAACGACACGGGGGCTGGAAGTCAGCTCAAGTGGCCGAGGGATACATTGAGGATTCAATCGCTAAGAAAAGACAAGTCGGCCAACAGATTACTGGATCAATCATGAATTTGGAGGAAGCTCAAGTTTCGAAGTCAGTTCCAATGGTAAGAAACGTGGTTCAAAATGACCAGGCAGGAAATTTTGAACTGAAAGGTCAGTGCTGTATTCAATAAACGCACAAACTTATTCGAGTGCGTTAAAAAAATGTATCTTCATGTATAATTTATTGTTGTTTTTGGTTGAATAAATGTTCTTGTTTCTAATTTACTACAGGACTTGTTTTTTTTTATCTCAGGGGGGGCTGCGCCCCCCCGAACCCCCCGCTCGCGCGCCTGCACTACCCGGTTCTACCTCATCCAAGATGTATGCACCAGGTCAACTTGTTCAGATGAGATGAGGGCGAGCTTTACACACGGGCGCGCAAAAAATAGCGTATGCAACTCCTGCGTACGATTTTTGCACTCTCGTGGTCCCGGGCAACTCGTCGCCTTCGGCGACTCGTGCCCGTGACCTCGCTCGTGTAAAAAAGTCGCACCTTACGCACTTGTTGCATAATATACTATTTTTACTGCTTTGGTTTTTGACATTTTCAAAATGCCAACATTTTTTGCAGACAAGACTTAATAAATTTAAATAATTTTGACTGTATTTGAATAGTAGATTACAAAATATGAATAGGTTTACATTTAGACATCGAGTGCTGAAATTGCAGAACATAAATTTGTCCATTTTACATTTTTCCTTCAATAATCGTATACCTCAAAATACTTTTGTTTTCAGCTTTTAACGGAAAATAGTACCTTCAGATAAAAATGACAAAATCATAATTTAGCTATTATTGCCGTTTAAACACAATGACTAACTAAATGAGCTACAGTCAGTTTAATTTTGAGACCAAATTACAAGGAAACGCATAATGCGAAGGAAAGGTCCTTAATGATACGAGTGAACTGTCACATGGCTTCGAATTTATGGCATAGGGACACAACCTCAATTTTCTTAAACATCTGTGGGTCTCCGCAGTAAAATTTTAAGGCAACCAAGCAGATCTGATACTCTAAATAAATATAAAATTTATAAGTGTAACGGTATGGTTTATTTTATGACCCTATTTTGTATTTACTGACTAACATAATATTGACAATCAAAATTTAAAATCTTTACGCATATAAATAATTCACTCAATGATTACCATCTTGAAAAGTATTAATTGTGAGTATAGGTATAACAATTATTATGAACAAATGAATTAATGGTATATCTAATTTAATTTATTTTAATTAAAACAAACCTTGTTTTCAATGCAATAACTTTTTTTAGCTTACTCCTTAGGAATATCTTGTTATCATTAGAAACTGGTCAGGAAACTTACCAATAAATACATTTATCCTAACCTAATTATTTATGAAACCTCAAAACTAAAGTCTTAACTAAATTATAATCTAACATAAATTAATTACTTGCGCGAAAATCTAAAGTTAAAGTTTTACTAATTAGTTTACCTTTCACTGTATAATATGCACACTAACATAACTCGACTTTCATCCTTTGCCTTTGTACATGTTACTGGGTAGTATCGACATTAATATGCAGGAGGACTTGTTCTTTTTGGTTTCAAGTGGATCTGGATAAAAACTACGGTACGATGTACCTATAGATATATAAATTACTTGATTTAAGAATAGTTTGTTTCCTCTATCCGACTTGAATGTTTCTTATATCGTCTCTTTAGTATTAGGTGTAGGCTGAAAACAAAACAGACTACCGAATAAGGAGTACATTAATTGAGAATTTAAACACAGGCATGTGTATAATTGATTTTTAGTTATGGCTACTTTGTCTAGATTCGTGAAAATAAAATCATTAATATATGAATGTAGAATTTCAGTATAAAATTAAGACATGTAAAAATTATTGCGTAGAAATATTCAGCCATCATATGTACTCGTATATCTTATCTAAATTGATACCATGGTTCTATGACCTTCAAATCTTGGTCGAATCGCTCGCCTTTTACTCATCAATACCTACACCAAGTATTATGAGGAAATACGCTGGGCTATTTGAAAAATGTAATTTGATACTAATATTGCAACCCAGCATTTTGATACCCTCCAAGAGTTGCTGGACAATTTCGGTGTAATTCTGTGCTGGAGTGTTCCCAATATATCAAAAATTGGCTAGGTTAGAGTAAATTTGCAATATTTAATTAACCAGGGATTCCATTCGGATCTGGTGAAGATTTATTTTTTAATTGATCAATACTTTCACATATTTTAGTAATACTTATTTAAGTTTATGGTACACGCATTTTTTGAGTATATTCAAATTTTCAGCAAGTTAAGAACAGTTTCACTACCAAAACCATAATCATGATTTAAAAACATCGTATTGGGATACCATTAGATTTAAATAAATTATTGATATAAAGACAATTAAGGTCATTCTAAATATTCAATCCTTTTTTAGAGCTTTACATTGCACATATGGATGACCAAAATCAACAAGGTTACATTTTGTTTTTATTTTCTTGTAAACCATTCCGAAAAAGTTGATGTTTTGGATAGTCTTACAAGTACCAATAAATTAATAGATAAATCGTTTGATATAATCCAACTAATTAATATAACAAGGTTAGTAATTTATATCTATAAAATCAACATTCCAAAATCGTTCTAGAAAGTCTCGACTTCTAATGATGGACTGAAATACAAAATAAGGTAAATCCAAAAAAACCTCTCACTCATTAGGAATATATGACTACGTTAAGACCACAAGCATCACAATTAGAAAAGAACTGACTATTGGATAAATCTGGACAAATAAATTCTAGATAATCAGTCATCCTTGAAAGCCCAAATAGAGTATGGCATATCCAATTCATCAAAAACAGTTACCTCCAACTTTAAATGAGACTAGGTGGCTGCTGGAAAAAACTAGACAGCAACTATGGTTGATCGTTGGAGTCCTCACTAGGCATTTCAGGCTCCAAAGATATATGTCCCTGCTTGGGGCAGTGGAGGACCCAGACTGCCAGAAATGTGTAGGGAGGAGGAAAGCTCCCTCCATTACTTGTGCAACTGTAATGTCTACGGGCATCTGAGGAAAGAAATATTTGGTGTCGAACAGATGAAAGCTGAAAACCTCTTCTCATGGAACAACACCCTAACCTTCATTGGAAAGAGAAGAGGCAAACGTGAGGAAATAAGAAGGGGGAAGATTGGGGACGACAAAAAGGGCCTGAGTAGGTCTACTTGCCAGGCATCATCTTCCCCGTCCTACTATTACTACTACTACTAAATGATATTCATTTTACATGTTACACGTTATTAATTTAATCCCCATAATCCAAAGTAAAATTTTCCATCCTGTCATTGCTCTTCTTACACCTCCCCTAGCCAGAAAATGTATTTATTGAAGGTATTTGTTACTTTCTATATCTAAAAAATATATATCAATCTAAAAAGGGCGTTGATGAGTTTTATAAAAACTTTCTTTGTGAGTTCCTTTTAACAATTTTCAAAAGCAAGGTCTTTTGTAGAATTAATTCTTTAATACGATAATTTCACGCTTCAGCTGCTGAGTTTTATTATTCAAAGCTGGTTTTTCAACCGAAGTTCTATTCTGGTGATATTGTCTCTTAATTTTTTCCTACACTAAATTTTACTCTTTCATTTGGGCAATTATTTTTCATTGTTGAATAGATAATGTTACGGATATTTTCTTAAGCTGCCTGTATAATACTTTTATGTTTATTTGCAGAATAAATTCAGTAGTTCATAATCTATTCAAACTATTAAATGCAGTCACTTAGCACGAGATGTTTTGGAAAAAGTCTGATTTTACTTCCTATGCTTACCCTTCATTCAAATGGATTCTAATTAAATAAAATACTCCTAATAATAACGAAATCTATGTGGTCAGCAATCTTATTCAGTTTAATTATGAGTTCGGACTTCCATTGTCTACCAAGCAATTTTATTCAAGTCTATTCGCGAATCAATTGGTTTCCAGATTAAAAAATATTTCCCATTTTCATAAATACTAATGGGTGTTTATTGCCTTCATCAATTATAGCTCCGTTAAGTTTACTTTTGTAACAAAATTATTTTCAATTATTTTTTTTATAACGTATGTTGGTCAACACTAGGTCATATATGATTTAGTCTAAAGTTAATTTTTCTTCGATTCTTCGGTCTTTGTTGATTTGGTATGTAAATTAAAATTGCTTATTAAAACAAACTATGTTAAAGGTAATGATTGTAATACCGAAAACAAATTATAACTTATTCCTTGCATCGAGTTCATGAAAACACCTTGTGTAGGAATAGATCATTTATCAATCACCTTAAACAAGATTCCAAACAACTAAATTAGTTTAGCAAAGGACTTGCGTGCAAGTTTAAGCGTAATAAATAGTGATTGTAAAGACGGGAGAAAATTAAAAATAAATAATTCCTTTCAAACTAAAAGAGAGCTAAAACTGTGAGAAAAGTAAGTAAATGCCAAGAAACAAATTATCGTGAAGCTAGAAATACGGAATTCTTTTAATAATTGAATACTAGTTAGGATTGAGATTGATGGTAAACTACAGTTTGGTAATAAACTGTTTCTAAAAGATATATTGATGGAAGCAGTGGAATTAAATAAATAAAGGAAATAGAGGTTTTTATCACATATTACGATATCGTAGAGGGGCCATAATTATGTTGTTAGGTTTTTAATAGCCTATCAGTATCTACATATTAATAAAAATTCATATTTTTTTTTCTTGAATCGGACCTGAATTTTTCTTCTTCCTTTCATTACTTAGGAAGTGAAGGAAATATATAGACTAAATATCATAAAAATGTACCGGATGGTTCGTTATTTATGGTCCCTAGAATTAAATGAGAAACATCGATAAATCTGGCATAAATCTATTAGGCCTAGATTTTTTTGAACCACCTAGTAACCCCAGTGTACCCTTAGCTTATCAATGAAACATCTTATATGTTTAAACATAAGACTCACATCTAATGGATTTTTAACCGAGAAGGTGTTAATTACGGGGTCAGTCAACTTTTCCATTTATCATTAATGTACTTTGTAGTAAATGTAGTAAATTGAATTAATGTTAAAAATCTAATAAATATACTATCTACAAGATGATGTTCAAAAAATAACTAATTTCTTCGAAATATATGAATGTTATATTTACTAATTGTATTATAACAACCATCTGTTCAAGAAAAACACACTAACATTGTTTATTTCTGTTTATAATAGCCCCAAAAATTGATTTAAGTCATATTGACTTTTGTAATTCGTGTGACTTGAGTGAATCTTATGATTAGTTTCCCTAACTATAGTATACTATTACTACTATTAGACGCAGTGATAGTGAACCTTTTCAGCTCGGAGTCTCATGGTAAAAAGATATATGAATATTATTGTTATTTATTTTTCTTATTTCAATGAATTTTAATAAAGGAACATCAACCAAAAAACTGTATATAAAATAAAAAACAATATATACAGGGTGATCAACTTATATTCCGAAATCTCTGTTATTTTGAGAAGTACGAAAGAATGTTTTAAATAAAAGTTAGAGATAGAGTCAAGCTAAATATTTTAAAATTATTTTGTAATATACAAGATGTCTCATTAAGTCACAACATATCAAAGTTATGTTTTTTTAATGGAATACCCCTTATATTTTTACATTTTTATAAACCTCTTAAAATATTTCTCAAGAAAACGGAGATATAAAACTTCGGAGTATAAGTTGATTTGGAGTTATTATTATTTATGAACTGAGAATACAATAACAAGCTGGTGTTCAATTTGTAGAGCATCTAAACTTCTTACAATCTTGGGGCTTGATTTTACAAATAAAATAGTTTTTTCTGATGAAGCCACGTTTATGTTAAATGGTACAGTTAATCGTCCCAACTGCAGTCATTGGAATGATACTAATCCTATATAGATACGGGAGCATAGCACCCAAATGTCTTTAAAAGTAGTATTTGTGCAAGTATTGCCAGTACCACTGTTATTGGTCAATTTTTTATAGAGGGTAATTTAGATAGGCCAAAGTATTTAGATCTGTTGCTAAATCAAATTGTTCCTGCAATAAGGACTGTTGTTGGTAACAATTTCGATGACATTTGGTTTCAACAGGATGATGCATCACCACACTTTAAAGTTGAAGTGAATAGGAAGAAGGAGCACAATTGACGGGCCAGCAAGACCTGATAATCTGAAATAGAGTACTCATAAGAATCCCTCAAATAACAACTTTACAAATAGAGCAAGGAGGACACTTTGAGCATCTAATTAAATAAAATTAATAAACCATTTGTTTCTGTTATTTATTTTTCAATACCTTTGGAATGAATTAAGTTAGGAAATTGTGGATTTGACGGTTGTGTTTCTAATTTAAGAGATTATGGAAAATTGAAGAAATATATAGGGCGTACTATTTACAAAAATATTTCTTAACGTTATTTTGGAGTAACGGTTTCTAATTGACTTACTTTTCTTCTCCTAATCCTCTCATTTCTCCTAACAAACATAGCAATCAAGTGCTTTCCATTTTAGAATTGGGCATTTTGTCACTCGAGTAAAAATAAAATGCCATGAGTTAAGACTAAAGACTCTTTATAGTGGAATTATTTACCTTTTTATATTAATGTCAATCTTGAAACAATGTATCTCTTTTCATTGCTACGAAACACCGGCATCCATCTTTCTTCGTTTAATTCTTTCACCTATCATTTCTCAGTTCTGCATCTATCTCGCATACTTCTTACCAGAGTATTAATGAAATCTTGAGGAAGCCTCTTCTATTCTTCTAAAACGGCATTTGTTAGAGCTCCGACGTACTCCAAATCATCATTTCGTAGGGATACCTGTAGTTTGAGACGTGACCAAATATGCTCGATTGGGTTCGGGTCAGGAGATTTAGCGGGCCAGTTCATTCGTTGAATGTTATGGGTCCTCAGTGCTGTGGATACCAGATTGACACGGTGTGCGCGGCATACAAAAAATCTCGATCAAATTTTTCAGCAATGGGGCTACAACAGGTAGAATGCATCTGTCTCGATAACGAACTGCGGTCATATTATCTCTGTGGAGGCTGATCAAGTATGTGCGTCCGTTCCAAATAATACCTCCCAAGATGGTAATTCAACCCCACCAAAAGCTAACTCAGGTTCCAGAAGTGCTGCATTATATCTTTCATTTCCCTCCGCCATACTCGAATTCGGCTATATGAGCGAAAAAACGTGATTCTCGTCTCGTATGCAAACATAACTCGACGCCAATTGTATTCACCCCAATGCAAATGTTGTTGTGCCCATTGTCTTCGAGCAACTTTGTGAGTCACCGTTAGGCCCATGCATTTGGCATGCTTTTTTGACCTTAGACCATACTCATGCAACCTTGTTCTTACTGTCTGAGTCGATATTACAATACCAGTAGTTTGCCGCAAGACATTATTAAGTTGAGAAGCATTTATTGTGGGACGTCGACGAGCTGTAAATCTGAGATACTAGACCTGACGTACTGTTAAAGCTCTTGGACGACCTCCACCATGTCGAAAGACTACCTCACCGGTTTCATTATATCTTACTATGGCCCGATTGATCACCCCATGAGCCACATTAAACAATCTTGCGACTTCTCTATGTGATCGACCTTGTCGCACTAAACGAACCACATGTTGTAATTCCCTATCGTTTAGTCTTCTGTACACCATTCTTGGATTCATTTTCAACTTCAAAAACACAACTTAGTAACAATTGAAATAATGATAATGATACGTCTATTGCTTGTACGCATTTTTTGTATGTGTGTAAATCCTTTGTTCTAATGTCCTACAGGTCAAAAAAAAGATTTTGTCCGATACATTTTATACACAAAGGTATACACTACTATTCAGTAAACACATAAAATAATTATATCAGTCGTTTCCTTTTAATACCAGTTTAGTCACATGGATCATATCAATTGTTGAGCAGTTTATTTGAATTATGCAGTTTTTTGGGTCTGTCAATGCTTGTCACCCAAAATGAGTTCACGTGTCACTTCTGATAGGCCTGTATAGGTTCGTTTGCCATCAACGTGCTAAAGCCTGAAATAACCTCGAGTCATAGCTTGTTTAGGAGCTTTTTAGATGCTGACGTCTTATATGTATATAAAGAAATGAAAACGACAAAAATATGCGAAGGTACGATTGTGGGTGAGTTTACACAGGATAAATATAAAAGAGAGAAAATTTAGATTTAATATACTTTTGGTCAAGAAGAGTAAAGCTGTCTAAAGTGCTGGTAAGTACATTTAATAAAGGATTTTTATAAAATTCTAATAACATATTATTATAAATGTTAATAGATAAAATATACTGATCTTAAAATGTTTAAATATTCTTAATGGCAATTGTTTCATCTTTTGGCATCGTCAGATAAGGTTAAAGAAATTGAAAGGCATTACACATATATAATTGATTTTATATTACAATAATATTCTGGGTTTTTCTAAAATATTTGATCATTATATATTTATTACAGAAGACAATTTAATAAAGATGAACTTTCCAGATTAAATTTGTTTGTTTATTACTCTCAAGTATCTCTATATTTCAAATTCTTCCAAAAAATTAAGTCCTTGCTTCTTATCTTATTTTGTTAACAATTTACATCCAAAAATAAAATTTTCCGTTGAAATTGAAGATATAACTACCAAAAGGGTAAACTACAATATTCAATATAAATTTTATTGAAAAGCAACTCTTATAATTCAATGATACATAAACCTTGTACATGTAGATGCTTTTAAAAGGGAAATTAATAAAAGAAAACAAATAGCTAGTAACTATCCATTATATAAAATAAGGTGATCAACAGAAAAGAGGAAGAGGTTGCCATTAACCTTATATTTCCAAAATAATCTAAAGGAATCAAATTTCTTAATTCAAAAATCGAGTATTTACAAGTTAAATTGTCCGGATTACTCGTATAATGCTAATATTGACCAGAAACCTTAGAAACTGTGAAATCAAATATTGTGTATACTTGTAAGCTTATAAATTAAAGAAACCATATAAGTTAAAATAAGCAAAAAAAACTCGTTTACACTCAACACAAACCTACACTTAACGGAATAATGAAGACAATGGATTGATATCTTTAGTGTAGAGTACGATCAAATAAATCTGGGAAGCTCACCTTCATTAGATGGCCTAAGTAGGTATATAATATTTCATAAAAAGAAAAAAATTTATTAGTTAGAATATATTTAGTACAAAATTAAGTAACTCCGTGAAATACCTATCAATCTCTTAAATTTTATTTTATGATACCAAAAGGAGAAATAATTGTCATAAGAATATTTAAAATTTTTTTGGAAAATAATGAAATTTTTAGCTAAACACTTTTATCTTTTAACATTTATTTATATTCATATATTATTTCAGAAAGTAAGGGTAGAAACAACGTTTATGAATATTTCTTTTTGTTTATGGGTATTTCTACAATAATAGCATTATAAAAAAATAGACACTATCAGCTTTCTAATTATTTTTTTTATTTAACATAAATAAATAACTCGATCACAAAGAACATTTAATAGGTATCATAAATTAATTTGGCTTCTTGCGTTTTTTATTTCTAGCTGTACCTCCACCTGAATACAAACATTATCTTTAGATGTAACTGTAGCACAATACGTGCAAAGCTAACAAGCTGGCAATAAATCTGGAGCGTGTGTCGTACCCTGTTTCTTCCTTTAACAAATGCATTTCGGGGCGCAAATGATGTAACTTACGAACGAACTCGCGCTCGACTTTCCTCTCAAGCAGGACCGTTACTAAATATTTCGTTTTCCCTCATTTGCATTTATTATAGAGAAATGTTCAGTTGCTAGTTCACATAGAAATGATGTTTTACATCATAATATAAATAACGTTCCTACTGTATTTTCATAAATTTTCATAGCAATACAACCGTAAACATACATTCTCTGCGACATTGTATAAGATAGTCCTTTATGAGTAAAAGAATATAAAACGTGATAAGGATAATATACGATATGTCTATATGTATATATGTAATATGAGGAAATCCTAAACAATCAAATATCACCATTAAATTAAGTGGGATAAAAATTGACCTTGGGCAATAATATTACAACAAAGCCCAAATTTTCATATTTTATTCATTTAAATTTTTTCTGGAGTAGACTGTAATCTTCAATATTCAATTTATCAACAGATACAAATATGACTATCCCTTATAACTTAAATCACCCTGTGTCACATAAATTAGCAGCTTATAATTCAATGATACATAGAGCTTTTTCAATACCAATGAGTAAGGATGATTTTAAAAAGGAAATTAATACAATAAAATAAATCGCTACCACCTCTAATAAGTATCCATTAGATCTAATAAATAGGTTGATTAAAAAAAAAGGTTGCCGTTAACCTGATCTTTCCAAA
Organism: Hermaeophaga mercurialis; assembly: GCA_951812935.1. Lineage (NCBI taxonomy): Eukaryota > Metazoa > Arthropoda > Insecta > Coleoptera > Chrysomelidae > Hermaeophaga > Hermaeophaga mercurialis. The sequence continues at coordinate 19,158,518 of OX638359.1, read as the reverse complement.
AAAACCTAAAGGAGACGGGTCATATAGAACAAACACATATTTTGGAGATATTTCAAAGAAAATATGAAAAATTATATCTCGTACAACATATTCTACAATGTCTTTTAAAGTAAGAAATAATTTATGTTCATTTTTATTAAATGTAAAACCTAAAATTAATAAATTTTCAAAATCGAGTATTTATAAACTAAATTTAAACCGGGGATGTTCAATTATCTTAGATCACTATTTAAACTAAATAATACTATCCAAATATATTTTTAGATAAAGAAGAATATTCCTTAATAATGATTGGTTGTCAGGTTTATGACATGAAATTTATTTACAATTTAAAAAAATATCTGTCAAACTTCTTTCTGTCTTGAGAATGGTATTGTACCTAGGTAGACTAGAAATACATATTAAAACGCTTTGAAATTCAAGATAAGCATTATTTATCTTTCCATATTTATAATTAAGCACTACTGTTCACTTAATCGCATTTTTCCATATAAGGAATTATTTCTATAGAAATACAATTACTTTTCACTATTTTGGCACAACTAACATTTGACTTTATAGTTGGGAGCTAACTAGAGTTTGGGAAATCGATTTCTGTAAGTAAGTCTTATCATCGAGGTAGTAGGAACAAGAGAAGCTATAAACGCTTTTCGCCTACAATTAAATCCAGATCAATTGGGGTGGCTTAAATATCCACTTAAGATGGCTGCTGAGCCAGAATCGAACTTTACGAAATTTAAATTACAATATAAAAGTAGGTAAGAAGAAGAAAGTTCACATTATTTATTAATTTTCCAGCTTGAAAGAAGAATTATTAAACCGAGAAATAAAAGAACAAACATTAGTGCTATTTTTTTAAGGTATGATGTATCGCGAAATTAAAACCACAGTGAAAATCCATAAATATGTGGCATACTGTCCCCAGCACCTAAATATGCCTACAACAATCGAGTTTGCTGCCGACGACTGAATAATGAGTACGCTAAAACTCTGAGTAGCAGCAAAGTGCGGTATTGGTACAGAGACTTTGAAGCAGGATGTAAAGAGATTCCTGATACAGGCAGTCGGAGAAATTTGTTACAAAGCGAACTTTTTGCACTCGGCGGGAAACTCTATTGCACGTTTACGTAGTCACTGTATGCTCAGAACTGTTAAGTATGACATGACTCGATCAATGGGCATACTAGAGACACTGCATGATATATCTCCTCAAAGCTTTAGCCAATTTTTACTCTGATTTTAATTTCGTAACTGATATTATCTTGAAAAAAAATAGACCTCGTAGTTAGTATGTGCAAACAAACTGATCCTTGAATACCAACATTTTATTATTGTAATATATGCTGTGACATCTGTAGATAGATACTCTTGACGCTTCTAGATTATTGTTCTCTGGAGGATTATTTAGAAAAACTGTTATTAGTCTTATAAATGTCTCCAATTTGATTATTATTTCATTTGTATTGATTATTGATCTACCTGTAGCAAGCTAATCATAGGAACTGTATATTCTCTTAAATTCACACAGAACTAAGAAATTCCTTCGATATCTAATTTGAGAAAATGTCTTGGCACAGAGCATCATGCTTTGTTATTCCCAGTCCCCTATTTACAAATTAATCCACTGTTTTCTGCGCTCTAGATTTTAGGAAATCGAAAACAATAATTCAGATTAAACTAAAAGAGGCAGAAATAAAATAATTTCCGTTTTATAAAATTGTAAAATATAAACACAATTTCAGTGTACCTACGCTACAGATTGAAAACTCATGTAAAAAAGAAAAGAGAATAACTTGAGATCTAGCAAAATAATATGGACTTTTTGGAAGAAGGTTTACTTTGTCCGTATGTAATAATCTATTAGTACAATTGCTTCTACGTTGGGAGCTGATACTTTTGGTTTTTCTTAACTGCTGGAGTCTTGATCTAGTTAACACCAAATAAAAAAAATGTAGTAGACGTAATTTGAATAATTTCCTGATAATGTTAATATAGTTAGCCAAACGCGGATCGAGTTGGTGTTAAGTGGACCAAGCTGTACAACTGCTTTAACTGCGTAAAGAAACGCAGTTAACATCGATATAAATAAAAAAATCATACATTATCTAAATAATAAATAAAAGCGAGTTCCTTGCAGTGAGAAAACGTTTCTTTTTAAAAGGCTTAAATGCATAACAAATAAAAACGGAACTAGAAGAAGTTTACGCTACGTCTTCCCCTTCGTCTGCAATAGTTGTAAATTGTGATACTGAATTTAAACGTTTTGGCAAACTAACATTAAGATAGAGAAGGTTCTCCAGAAATCTCAAATGTGGTTTTCTTTGGTTTAATCTAAAATTAGCATTATATAAAGAAACTGTCGTCAACTATTAGAGTTGAAAGAGATAGCAGAGGAAGTAGGCATTAAGACATGAGAAAAAATAGTGCTAAATGAATGTCGTGTCTCTTGGCAATACACCAAAAATGAGTTCGAATGACCATTTTTCAATGTCTGTACATATATAAATATAAAAAAATGCGACTATTTATAACCGTACTTGACAGGTAGATATATAACTATACTTCGGAAACCAAAGAACAGTCAACGCAATGACTAAACCTGGTGATCCAACTCCAAAGAATACCAAAACGATTTCATCTATTAGAGAAATGAAAATGGGTATTTTCTTTTCATATTTTCAAAAAGTAACTTTTAGATTAGTTACAATACGAAGAATAATATTCTTAGTTATTAGACAGATTGAAGGGCAAAATCAACGTTAAAAGTCCAAATTTGACAAAAAAACGGAGTCTTGTAAACTGCATGAATTACAATTCTAGTTAATTACACATGCCCTTTTTTCACCAGACTTGGCTCCGTTTAATTTCTCTCTATTTTTAATTCTCAATAAATGAATAACTAAAACAAAATAATAATGGGATACTAAGATCACATGGAAGCTATAAATGTTATGTAATACCTCCTATTTTTTTTTAAATGTTGGAGGGTCTTGAAAATCGTTAGACTAGATGTATGAAATTGAAAGGAGACTGTAGAAAAATAAATATAATTTTCTCCAAAAAGTAAAGTTCTTTTTTCACATCAAAATAAAATATTGGAAAATATGCGGAAACAATGACGGCACTTTAACATGGAATCTCTAGTAAACATCATAAAGAAGTTCGGCAAGAGCCATGAAAAATAGTTCCGTCAATGTGGAAATTGTGATGTAGTCCATCTCCGGAACACTATAGGATTAGTAGGAAGTAATAAAACTAAGGCTTCCTGAGCTAGTTTTAGTTATTAATATAAAATGTTCCATGGTGGTGTACTGTTTAAATTTCATTATACTGAGGCGACAGAATTTAAAGATTAGTATTAAATTAGGTTAGAATTAAATTGTTGATTAGCTGCTTCACCGCAATACATTATCTTAAAATTCTCAATTAAATTTATATATACCAACAAAGTTATTTTCTCTGAAAGTTACTACCAAGAATATTTCTAATAAATATGAATATACTGGCAGTGTCGTAATAGAAAATCAAGACAATTTACTTATTTTCCCATAATGCATTGTCGATTGTTTCATCTTTATTTTAAAAATAACAATCGTTTAAAACCCTCACTTGTACACAAATTAATTTTTGGAGTGTATCCAATGCATTCTGAAATTTGAATAAAAATTGTATGCATTTATTCTATAGAGACAAATAGTGACGATGTTATGCGGAAGTTATGTTAATTATGTCCAGCGCAGACCATTGATCAGAATACGGCTTACGATTATGTGCCAAGAATGCTATTAAGGCAAGCCTTACTAGCGCTAAACAAAATAGTGTAGCTGTGTTAGACAAAATTACCTGCATTAACACTTCCGTGCAAAGCAGTGGCAATCAGTAACCAAATACGTTATACAGGGTCATTCTAAAGTACAACAATAAACTTGATTAATTACTTTAATATTTGATGACGGATTTATGTTCAAAAATTCTAAATCTTGCCACATAGAGACGTTCGAAAATTGATTTTTAGCTTATTTATTTAAAAGTTAGACTTTGAAATTATTAGTATCTTATATATTTTGAGTTCTGTAAAAAAAGTGGTTCTTAATATTTTAATTAATAATTTAGATAAAGGAAAGGTGATACTTCTATTTAGGAAATTATTATTAGATTCATGTTTAATGGTCAGAATCAATTATATCTACGTAATATGAGACACTGTTAGAAAAATGTAAATTATAATTTATTTAAAATTCATTTAAACCGCCTCTGGTGGAAACATGTTGTCCCAACACCTGTGAAACACCACATGTTTTCCTATATCGAAAGTACAATCAATATAAAACAAAATACGTTGCGAAACGCTTGTTGAATATCAAATAAAATCTAAGTATATACATATATTTTGTTTCTTTTAAAAATAAAGAGAAGGATCAAGTTCCTAAACTTTTCTATAATTTTATGAATATTCTTTTTCCTCAGTTTTATTCGTATAATATATGATATATTTCATTTTATGTAAATACCAATGTAAACAATGTACATAATAAAATGAAGTAAATATACAAAATGCTAAAAATGTGTTTATGTAACTAAATAAACTGTTCCATTTTCGATATTATGAAATAAAAATGACTGATAGCGAAAAACAAAAAATTACAAATTTCAAATAATTTTACATCAGTTGCATATATTGAATATCATTTTTAAAGACCTAAAATTTCATTTAAAGTTTTCATTTATTTCCTATAAGGACTTTAAACTATATCGACCAACTTGTATATATGTATTAGTATTTAAGAATGATAACGTATAAGTCTTCACTAATTTATTCAATATACAAGTTCAGCTTCTTAGTAAAACGTCACATTTTCTTTCCCAGTTTCCAATAATACAAATGGTCTGGTAGAAAAACAATTTTCATATTACATTGCAGCGGCAGACATACGTTCGCTATGCCAAACAAAAAGTAAAAAGATCCGCGCTAACCACACGGCGCTCATCAAAAGTTAATCCTTTATTCTGACGTTGGATCCGATTCAAGTTTGGAATCATTTAGAGTGAAAAGTAAGCGAACGAAAGCACTGAAATTGTCAAACTTTTGGCCGTTTAAGGCAATATGTCAGCTACTGTTCTTGACGTTGACTTGAATATTTGCAGAACCGAGCGTGAAATTGAATTGAGGAGCAACGACGAACAACGTGTCTTTTGCACAAGCTGTTTGTACATTTTCTATGCTATTCTTGTTGATAAACATATATTTTGCAATGATGAAATGCATATGAATGCGAGTGAAGGGATTTGAATGAAGAATTGTCCTTGTTTTGAGCCCGGTGTATGATAACAATGATATTGTTTAATCACAGCCGAATCTTAGTGTTAAATATTTGTGTGAATTATAGGAAATAAGATTAGAACCATTAATACATTACGTCATTAGTAGCTCTGAAATAAGTACACTCGACAGCAAAATTAACCGCAAATAATGTTTTTCATTTAAAAAGATAAACTATGATTTCAATTGATAATTTGCTTTATTTATTTACTCATAATGAACATAAGAATCATAATTTAATTGCTAACAAGTAGCTCACACGACAATGATTTTCTCACACTGAAAAAATTAAAAATTCCAATTTTATCATAATACGAACTGTTTTTAGTCCATAAAAGAGTAAACAAATGTTTTGGATCAAAACAGCAACCTCATTTTGAGCTATCTGTTCCTGTCCGTTGAGCAATATTTGTTTCAACTCATCTACTGTTTGAAACTCACTATGTTCTATTATTGTCTTTCCATGACTTCAGGGTGGTCATCTTAATGCATGAGTACTGGTACCATTGAAATATTGACGAGTAATTTGAGCTTGATGTGGTCCAGAGTTATCCTCCATTAGATATCAAATATTTCCTACAAAAGATGCATAGGGAATTACATATGCTTCTATTCCTTATGTTCCTACAAGATGTAAGACTAGGTTCCCTTAAAATCATCAAGTTTATTCATGTTTCTAAAGAAATACTGCCTTAGACCAACTTGTCTCTACCACCAAATTGGACTGAAGAAGAGAAGTAGCATTCGCCAAGTCTTCCCCAAATTGGTTTGTGACAATCCTGTGAATATCTTGTAATACTGGACTCATCTGTAAAGAGAATACATCGCCAATTATCTCCCTACCTGCATGTGCAAGAGTAAATTACAAGCACTGCTGTCAGTAGCTCTATTGAACACAAGTCCTATCGCGGGTAGAAGTTCATATTTTATAATCGTGTACGGTATCAGATAAACTCTATCTTCTAGCCAAAGTTGTACCTGGAACTGTCCATGCTCGAAAAATGTGCTTACAAAGAAATGAATTTTAAACTGCATTTGTGGATCTTTATTTAACTTGTCCAACCAATTTGAACCATTCTCTCTAATGCTCTATATTGCATTAGATATGACAATTCTAGCAATACTAAGGACAATTGCGATATAACAAATGCTTTTACCATCATTATGTAAAACAATAGCTTCTTCTGCTTATTTTCAATTTTGTTCAGTAAAACATTTTATTCGTGTTATGTCATTTACCATATTTTTCACAGGACTATTGGATTGGTTAATCTGTGCACAACGTATTTTATTTAATTAATTTGAGTACTGAACAAAAATGGGCTCCCTGCAATTAAAATTTCTTGAAAAAACGAACTGATTCAGGTCACTGGTTTGTTAATAGTTGTTTAGCAAAGAAAATCTTGGACTTCTAAATCACTTTTAGTTTATTAATAATTAACAAATTCTAGTTCACTAGTTGATCCATATAAAATTTTTAATTTGACGCTTTTCGCACAAAATAGCCTAGAAAACCAGTATAGTTCTGGTTAAAATTAATTTGTAACGTTAAACTTTTTCGGTTATATGAAAGATCAAGTGCTAGATTGAGGATTGCATAGTTCAGAGTCACACTTAAAATTGAAACGATATACCTATGTTATTTTATTTTTAAATTATTATTATAAAAGTAATATAAACATAGGATGTATTAGTCTAGGTTTACAAAATGTTGGGACCAAATATCAATAAATCCGAGATTTAAAATCAGGGAAACTGTCTCACCACTTCACGGTTACATCCTTTGAGAAAGTAAAGAGGAACAATAACGTGATTATAGCAAATGTCATGTTTTAAAATAAGTTTAACGATATAAAAAGTAAAATTCGAAATAAAAATTAAAAACCTTCATCTTTGTTGTCATCTTCACTAGACTCCTCTCCTAAATTTATGATAGACGGTTGAATCGTAAATATTCTGTAGCTATTTTCAATAGATTTTAGATGACGAACGCAATTTGATCATAACTTTGGAATCATTTCTGCAAACACTTATCTGAAGACGTCTAAAACACTTTCTGATAATGAAGGAGTAACATTCCTTTTCATTACTTCCCCTTTGATATTGCTCCAAATTAATTTAATGGAATTGAACCTACAATAATAGGGTGGCAGAGATATAACGATATGACCAAATGTTTAGCCATCTTATCAACATCTTAATTGTGCTTAAGATTTAAAGCTTTCAATATAGCAAGCAGGTCTTTTTTTAATGCTATAGGACAAGTTTTACCTATGTTATCAAAAAAACTGGTTATTACCTTTTTTCGAGCTTCACCACATTTTGGAATATGATTTGTCAGGAGTAGTAAGGGGCATTATTCATTACTATAACATCATTTGGTACCAAATTCGAGGTTAGTTATTCGCTAAACCATTTTTCATATAAGATGGAAGTCATGTCTTGAATATAACCAGCAGATAAATTCCAAATATTCTATGCTGATAAAAGTAAACAATTCTCCATAAATCCATCCATTTTCATTACAGGCGTGTAAAAAAATTAAGTACGTTCCTCTATTTAGAAGAGCATTTAGGGAACAACAGTCTTTAGGGAACTCCATCCTTTCTTCAGAAAGTCATGTCTGTTATCGAGTATACTATAAATCTTCTTGATGACGTATCCCTTCTATCCGACTCAAATATTCATTCCGTAAAATAATAATCCTCTAAGATTTCATATTGATCTGCATTCAATTTAGTTTTCTAAATCTAAAACCTAGATAGATGTGAACTTTTCTTAGACTAAGATCAACCATATATGGAAAAATCGGAACTTTTTTAATTTGTTCTTTAATCATTTTAAAATAAGACAAAATATTTATAGAGTAAAAATGTTATACGTTTCTCCTAAAATTATCCTCCATGACGTTATCCATACGGGCCAAAGAGGTTTACTTTCTTTTTTCTAGTGCATGTTTCTTCTTTAGTTAAAACTAGAATTCTCTTTGTCACTCCATAGTTAGACCCGGTATTTTCTAACTTGAGCTACTGGCACATATTCTTTATTTTTCATTAGGAAGAGAGCGCTATTCATATACTAATTTTTTAATAATCATCCTCTTCTTCGCTATCAGAAGACACTGTGACAGAATCTAATAAAGATTTTTATTCATTACAAAAAATACTGCGACAACCAATTCCACATTTCTCTTAGTTATGATGAAATAAATCGAACGACCCATCTGTGCTTTGTTAAATAGCGGTCTGTGATTTCTAACCAATTGAAATTGATAGACAAAATCATGTTCATATAAGGATTATTGCGTATTAAAATATGAACAAAGGTCTTTTCGATTGAAAAAACGGATTAGTTAATGGAGAAGTGAGATAATTCACAATTTATGTATTAATAGCGGAAAGGCGAGTAACCGAGCGCGGCATTCTATCGAAAGCGACAAAATACTTACCGCTCGAATTGCAGACAAGATTTTTCTACGATCACATTATTTTAAGAAACAGAGATATTTCAGTAAATTATGAATAATCACTTTACATTGAAAGTCAATTGTCGCCATTTTTCTGTCTCAAAACGACAAAGCATCACTTTCCTCTCTTAAGAAGGGCCTTTAATACTAGTTACATAAATTCAGTTGGCAACACTGAAATTATGAATACAAAACTCTATCTTGCAATAAATTTATGTTAAATTATTAGTCATGTTTGATTCTTTATAACTATACCTAGGAGATGAGCTTTTTGGTGTAAAATTAGAGTCTGGTAAGAAAGATATTCACATTCTTATTTTTGACAGTTTGACAAGTTGTGTTTACAAAATGCAACCAAAAAAGCTTAACTCCTAAATTGAGTATAGATAAGTTGATTTTATAAATATGAAATGCTTTTTAGAGAAAGGACCTACGAGCTATACATCTTTCGAAAAATTTGCAAATAAGGAACTCTCTTAACGATCGCTCTTTTACACACTGATCAATGTGTTTTATAATAAAAATGAGAAAAAGTAGAGAACAAATATAAAACCAATAAGTTTTTTATCTTCGAACCACTTCAGATTAATTTTGTATTTTTTGCGTAATGCCATAAAGTTTAATATCAGACACTTTTAAAATTTAAAGATATCTCACTCCCAATACAAAGAAAGGAAAATTAAGTTAATATCTTTTATTCATCATATATTAATAGGAAAAAAAGCTATTTTTCATCATATACATGTGTTACTAAATGGAATAATATATGAATCGTTTATATACAAGAGAACTATGGAATAGTTACTAATTTCCATGTACCTAGATTAAACCAAAAAACAAAAACGATAAAGTGCTACAAAGAGAATACTTAATACGAGTATTTCATTTTTATAATATTGCACAATTCTTGGATATTGTAATTATTTGTTGCTATGTGATATAAATCTACATATAATTCAGCGCTTTGAAAATTGACAGTAAAATTTTTGAAGTGAACTTATGAAGAATCGAGTTATAAAAGTTCATCTATTAAATTATGAGCATTTATCCTTTTTTTTTGTAAAAAAATATTAAATACTAAATTCATAAACTAAAGTTAAGTATCATTTTACAGTTAAAAGTTCTGGAAAAAGTTTTGAAATTTTTAAGAATGTCATTATTTTTGACGTTATTTAATGTATCATTTGTTTTATATTATTATTAATTACTTTTTAAATACATAGACAAATAAGTAAAAACATTATACCAATACGTATAAAAGTACAACGTGAAAGTACAGGGGAGTTCAAAAGTATTAAGCGCTTCTGATGTATAAAAAAGAAAAAATAAGGAAAGTACATGTTAATTGTTTCATTTCCGTCAGTCTGTAAACTGCAAGCGCTCAGGAAAATGCAATGTTCGTTTTGTTGTTCGATGAGCCCATCCATTGTAATTGTTCAAAGACATTTTCTTTTAAAATAGAATAATGATCTTCATTTAAGTAAGAAATCTAATAAATATTGGTACAAGCAATTTAAGAACATGGAAAATGTGGAACATACTAATGGTGCTGGTAGACCATCGACCTCTACCGATGATTTTAAGTGCGTAAGAGAAAATTTTATCAAAAAACCAAGTACATCGACTCGTCGTACCAGTTTGCAGCTAGTAATACCAAAAACTCTTATGAGAATTATGTATAAATATCTCAAATTTCATTTATATAAAATGCAATTATTCCACGAATTGAAACCAAACGATAAAATTTAATCATTTCGTTATCATCGTGCATATTCTTAATAAAATCAACGAAAACCACTTTTACATACAAAATGTTATCAGAGTCGACGAAACTACTTTTCTTGTTTCTAGTTATGTATCTGTCATAATTGGAGCATTTAACAGCACAAAAGTGAATGTTTGGTACGTATTGGCAGCAGATGAAATTTTCAGACCATTGTTTTTCATTGAATAAACAGCACTTATCTAGACCATTCTTTAAATGGAATGCTGTTAGCTTCGAGTTATCTTCCAACGACCAGATTGGTGTTCCATGGTTCGAAGGGAGCTGGCCAAAACATTTCCTGATTAATGAATCGGTTGTGAAGGCTGATACCATGGCCTCTAAGATTCTCCGACATTACGCAACCTGACTTTTTGTTTTGGGTACGTTATGTATCGAAGTCATTGGAGTAATACCTGCTAAAAATGCTACAAAATTCTCCTTGTCGTGAAATTCAAAATTGGCTGGACATTTTGAAAGGCACAAATGGAGCTCATCTGGAAGTCAGTTATTTATTTGTTTTTTTTTAAACATTAAATAAGCTTAATAATTTTGGATCTCTCATATTTGGCGAAATATCTGGTTATATAGATGTTCAACTTTTAAAGATATAATATTTCCTCCATTTCTTTTATACATTTGATCATTTCTTACCTGTATTGAATTTCATTATTTTTTGTGTTTTAGCTAGTAAATACTAAAATATTATCAAAATATAGATTTTCTAGTATATTTAATTGACACCGTTGATAGAATTTCAAGTATTGTGATCATTGCTTTCAAAGCAAGAAAGTGAATAGGTGTTTAATTAATATTTATTAAGCTAATAACAAGTGAATAGTTTGGAAAGGGCAGCTAATTGATATCCGAACATAGCCGATTTTATAATTAAATAAATGCATATATGTTATTCTTAAAACTATACACTATGTCACTGTGTATAGATATTTTGTATAATAGAGGTAACGCATTCAAAGTATTCATTTTAGATACCAAATATGCCAGATTTTAAAACCATTTTAATAAGATGAGGTCGAAGATGTAATAAAAAATTATTCAGATTGGCTTACAATTAATAAAAATTTTTAATAGAAAATAATTATTATTTTTATAATGGGTTTAACTACATTCAAAATAAAATGAATATATCTCTTTCATAATTAATTAAAAATCTTTTAATTGTAATGTGTGTAATATTCAATAAAAATAGTAAAAATCAGGGCAATTATCAGTATTTTGAATATTTTATTCCATTCAAAAAGTGGTATATTGTATAACTCTCAAGTAACATTTTTATAAAAAATTAGTTTTAAATATGTTTTTTGATTTCGGTCTCTACAAATAGAAGTATACCAGTAACCTGTAGAGAGATTGCAGTCCGCTTTGATCCATAAAGCTTTTCTTTGCAACTTTATTATTTACAGACCGCTTCATATAAACACAAAATAAATCCGGATAATCTGCAGTAGGAGAAAATTTGAGGTTAAGAAAAAAGGGCAAAATAAAATGATGTCTGAAACTTCCTTCTTCTATTGACTGCTACAGCAATATTTTCACGTTTTTATACTCATTTAATCTCAACAAGAAATACTAATAAGATTTTAAAATGAAGCGAACATCGTCCGTTTAAGCGAATTGAGCTTAAAATACAACAATATAAAAAATAAAAATACTTACATATAACTCATAGTTTTTCAAATTATCCCTGTGCTATAATTACGAATATATCATATTTTATTAGCAATCATTAATTTAATTAGTAAATATACAGTAAGATTTATTTGTTATTCAAAATTCTGAGGTCCTATTTTAATTGTCAATAGACTTTTCTAATTATTTTTTTAACCATGGTAATTTATTTTTAAATATAAATTATACCGTGCGCTTAAAAATTTTTGAAATTTCTGCGAATTTGTTTAATTTATTGTATAAACTACACAAAATATCGTTTATACATAATATAGGTCGATATTGTTTCTATCGTATTTTATAGACTTCTCTTTATTATTCAAATTAGTTATTTTCCTTAATTTTGTGTTCTTGTCTTATTATTTTATTATTATTATTTAAACATTAATCTTCAAGTCATTTTGAATGAATATTATTTTATGCACTGTGTGTTTTATTATTATCATTATCCTTTATGCTTCGAACTTTCTAGAATATTACTGTTTTAATATATACTAAAGTTGGAAATATACGATAGCTATGGAAGTTATATACCGGAAAGAAGTTTCCTTGCTTGGTTGGCATGAATTTTTACAGCTTCGAATTTAAGGGTCAATCCTTCTGTCGTTTATATGTGAGATGACTGAATTTTAATCAGATTTAGGCCTATTCTAAAACATTTTCCAGGCATTCTTCATATTATTCTATAAAATGTTGGGTGATTGACCATAAACAAAAAACTGTATTTCCTTTAATATTGAATTTATGGTAATTTTGTACAGCTTCGGGGAAAAAAATGTATAACAAAAGTAGGCTTGAGAAAAACCTGGAAATTATTTTCAAGTTTATATGTCCACCCCTAGAGGTTATAGTTCAATACATCAATCAAACATTTGCCGAATGTTAATATATATACAGAGTGGACCAAAAGTCTGGAAACGGCCAATTATCTCGTAAATTGCTAGTCCGAATTCTACAAAATTTGGGATAAGCCTATTTTGGGATACGGAAATATGAAAATATGTAAGACTTATACTTTTGAATAGTAATTTTATATTAGTATTACTTATTGGACCAATATATTTTATTTCATTTTATGAAACTACACAGCGATAAGTATTGTCTTAACTACTGTGTGTATGCATTTTGTTGATCTGTAAAAAACACTGTTTGTTTTGATCAATGAAGATGTTTAGATCTCGATTCGACTATTAAAATTTTCACCCAATATATATATTATTTGCTCATAATTTATGTTTAATCTTGCGCTCTCAACGCAAAATACGAGAAGAAATTTGAATCAAATGGCTGTGGTCGTGCCGGGCTCTTAAACACTTCAAAACATTGTGACGTTACGAGGGGTAGTGAAAATGAAATGAAATTGAAATAACATTATTTTATTCTTAAATATAAATGTAGCAGAGATCTGTTATACATATTACATACGAATAGCTTTTTTGCCCACATACGATTTTAGTGAAGAAATTGTGGATAATTGATACATGTGGCAGAATTGGGGCATTTAGTTTATGGCGATTTTTTAGAGTATGATACATCATTTTTGTATAATTTTCCAATACCTTACTCTTTAAGTTATGTCACTTTTCTTCTGGAATGGCGATATGAAAAATATTGCAAAATTTTTAGAACACTAACTGAAACGATGACACCGAACGTACTCTATATTAAAAATTTTATTAAAACTAGATTATATAATACAGTCCATTCATAATATAAAACTTTAATATTTACAAAATAAAACAGACGTATAAAAAAAGCGTGTACAAACGCTGAGAACAGAGATTGAATGGTTTGCTCGTGGCACTTAATATTTCACTAACACACTCCACAACTTTGAAAAGATCAAAAGGCACTGGCGCTTATGTAGACTTTGATGCATTTTTCGATGCACTGTTGCAAAATAAATATTTGGCCAACACTACATGCAATGCAGTAGAAGGCGAATTTAAAGAGTATTACCAACAAACAAAATTGGAGTTTAACAAAAAGAAAAGTTCATTCTACATATAGCATTTAGTTATTAATATTGTATTAGAAGGCTTTATGTATACCGCTGATATGCATTCTATCTGGTATACAGTTGGAGTTTTATAACTTCACCCATACGTCAGTGATTTTATTCAAATGAAAAAAGATAAAATGTTTTAATTAAGTAATGGATTCTATCAAACCATATATTTTATAAGCATAGGAACTTGCTATGTATGCGTAGTTAACATAAAACTATTTTTGCATTTAATGGGGCTATTTATTACTAAACAAAATTAAATCCGTAAAAAAAATATTACTGCAGATACATTTTATATTTAAATAATTTGAATAATTTTTACCACTAACTTAATTGTAATTATTAATTTAAACATAATTTTTCTATTGAAGTACGTAATTTCTTAGCTCATTAAATAATTTATAGTTTTTCTCCTCTTTTTGATTTAGAATTGTTTCCAACATTTATGAATACTGGTTCAATTTCTATATAGCAAATACTTTGAATCATTAATAAAAAAAATGTTAAAATCTTGAATAATGCGCCTAACACAATACTCAGATTTTAGCATGATACTTAGCTTATGCTTCATTCTACATACTTATGACATTTTTATCGCTGTATTCATCTCTGCCATAATATTTTATTGTACTATGACTTACAATAGGGCTCAATAAATTCAACACGATTAAAATCGCAATCGTAGGATGTTAATCACAATACTTCATCTTCATGTTTCCTTACAAGTTCAACTATGACATGAATATGTTCTATTCGATTAATTTTCGCAAATTGTTGTAATTCTGGTGGTGTTAATTTCTCACAAATATTGATGTTGTTTTCTTATTTACAATAAAAAATTGTATGTGAGAGCAATGATCTTCTAAAGTGGACTGTAAATGTTTATTGCAAGTCCTGCACATAAATTCTATGTGGACTGTTCTTTCTTTATTTTAAGAAATATTTATGAGAACAAATGATTATGGTACAAATTCTGTGTAACTATATACACTTTATGTGAATCTCGTTTTTATTATAGTTTGCACAAAAAAAGTACTTTCACTAACATCACTACTTAGATTATTAATAAAATTACATTTATTTTCTGAAGAGATATTAAAATGTATTGTACATTTGATTGTAGTAGTTGTAGTTTCTTGGGATTGAACGTAAATTAACATTGTGTGTATATTGTATGGGTGACTCAAAACGATTCTTTCTATTCTCTTCGGGGATTTGGGCACAACTAACTCTGGTTGGTTAAATCTGGCTTGCGGTAATCGCGATATGCGTGAAAAAATGACTTATTTCTAATTGGTTCGATGTGAGATTACAAGAGCGCATCTTGAAAGTTTTATAAGTAGGGACATAGAAAGTTCTCTAACGTATACGGGATGGAACAAAATGAATTGAATAAACAAATTTTGAACTCTTACTTATAGTTAAATTTCGGTAAGGTGAATTTATAACATACACTGTTTATCAACTTAAGGAAATAGTTTAAACATTTGTAAAGATAAAACGTTATTTAAATATGTACTTAACTTAAAACACGCGAAGTATCTGTAAGTTTAGCAAGAAAATAAATATGTTGACAGCTTTAAATGTATATGATCAAATTTATCAGATTCAACCTGTCAACCTGTCAAACTAAGGAGGAATTGTCTTAAATATCAAAGAAATTAGTAAAAGAAATTGTAATTCTAAGAGTATACTTTATTATAACGGCGAATATTTGAACATAAGAAAATATACAAAATATATTTTAAAACAACAAAAAGAAGCATTTAAAAACATAAACAAAGTTTGATTTAAGATGATACCTCCTAAATTCGCATGTGTCTCTCAGCGAACCTATTACAGTGGTTATCCAATTTCTTATTTCCTTTCCTTTTTGCACCGTTTTACAAGGTCTTACCGCACACAAATGATATTTAACTTCTGCCCACATACAGTGGATCATTCTCTGTTGTTGGTTTTAATAAGTTTCTATTTCGTTGAGTGTTTTACACTTACATCATTACCCATATCCATTCAATGTTTTTCTGTTAATAATGATTATGTCGTTAATGTATTGGTTTCCTTGTTAGGAACTTTAATCCGGACCGTCGTTTTCTATATGTATCTCCTTTTGCTAAATATTAATCCCTTCGGCAGTTTTCTGTCTCCTTATCCCCTTGCCTATTATATCTCGAATGATATTTTCAAACGTTTTAAGTTATTAAGTTGGCCTCAGTTGAGGTTCAAATTATTTTTTGATTCTACCCTATTTCATCCCTCACCAACGCTGATATTCTTAGCGATTTTTTAAGGTTTTAATCTTTAATATGCTATTTGCAACCTTTATTGTTAATTTTCAATCTAAGTGTGTTAATTTCTTATTTTATTCATTTAAGTTATAATAAGTTTTTAATTTAGTTTAATTTTTTTACCACATAAATTGTAATTTTGTTTCAATTTTCCAGCTTAGCCGAAACTAGTCGTCAAATTTATATTTTACATCACTAATTAAATCAACTTTTGTGGTCACGGTTTTGAATTTGATTGTTTCCGTTTTATAAAGTGTTGTAACTACTCAAAAATAGAACAGAAACAATCCGACTACTATCAGGACGCATGTGAAGTGTTAGTATTTAAAAGTATCGGTCATTTGTTGTTCATATATTCAGCTCCAGTTGCATTCATACAAAAAATGCATGTAGTGTTTATTCTTCGTTTTCCGCTAGTTACTTGGCCTATTTAATGCTTTCCTTTCAAAGCCAATATTTTATCACGTTTATAGACTGCATTGAGATTCGCCTCATCCTTGTTAAAAATTTGCTTTGGTGAAGATTTGAAATAATCATAAGTTTCTTCATATTTATGAAAAAGTTCTGATAGAACTAGAAATTACAGAAATGTAGAAGTTTATAGTTTTGAGTTAATTGGAAGGATAAACGTCTTAAGTCAGTCGAAAAAATATGATTTTATAGTCAGAACATGACTTACAAGCTCCGCTTCCATTTCTGCCGTTAAACCATTTGGTGATTTTCAAATACGGGTTTTGGAATACTGTAGATTAGGCATACTTTATTAGATTTTAATGTGCCGTTTGAATAATTTTGGGTTGCTGCATCTAAATTATCTTTAGATCATTTAATATATACACGCTTCGCCATAGGACCCCGAAGAAATGTATTATTTGAAAATATATGAACAACTTTTTAATTGAAAACCTAGACAACCGATTAAATCTAAATCGCAAATTCCTATTTCTTACTGGTAAGAATTAAAAAAATATACACAGTGCGAAATAAGCATTGGGTCAGTTGTGAATTGCTCATGGCGATTGGATTCATTCAACTCTGCGGTGAATCTACAATAAATAACATCGTAAATTATAGATATAGTTTCATGACATTCCAAGCGTTTTCATTGATGCGTTAGAGAATTTGCATAAAACCATTACAAATTACGCAATTAGAATATGATGAATGGACTCTTTCTCTCTTATGGGAGGGTTCATATAATAAAAAAATTATAAATAAATATAGAAATACGTTAGTTAAGGTTATGAGCTCCAGTTTCAAATTGAAATTATAATTTTCTTATATTTTGTAATCACTATCACTCTTAATTGATATGATCAGAAAAATTGAATAAAAACGTAGGTAAACATAAATTTATAAAATAAAACAAAATCGCAATGAAACTCCGTATATGAAAACAAACACCTATAGAAAATTATCCAAAAAAAATGTTTTCTTAACCTTAAAACAAGTGCATCAATGCATAAGTATTAGTTATTTTAAATATTAACAAACCAAAAACCTTGAACACAATCTGTATTAATTGTCGAGTTGTTGTTCATTCCAGCGGAAAAAACATAATTTTCCTCACAGATTATTAGCATTTTCATAAATTTTTTTCAAATTTCACAATTCTCGATAAACTTATTGCATTATGATTTAAAAATGTTTTTTTAACATAATGTAAGACTAATTGACTTTTTCTTTCTTTTAAGTTATGTTTTTAGAACGAAATGGTTAACAATTTCAATAAATTATTTCTTATTATAAAATTATTAACAATTTTGATTAATTTTTTGTTCTTTTCTAAAAAGGTAAGTCACACTTTAATTCAAATTTTATCCTTTTTGGCACATTTGACCAGGCACTACAAAATATAAAAAATATTTTATAATTTCTAGACACTCATGGAATTTATTAACTTGTGCGAAATGCACCATTTGCTTATCAAATAATGACTAAATTTTACAAAAAAAAAATGTCGAAGGTCTATTTATAGGCTTGGCGATTCGTGAATTTTTAATTCCAAAAAAAACAAAATGTGAAAATGACGTTGAAATATCAAAATTTTTCGTGAAATTATTTTACTTTAATATATAATATATAATTATAACTATTTCTTACTCAAATTTCATTAAAAACCTGATGTTTTTTTCTTTCTTTTTTATCTATTAAATCTTATTATAATAATATATTGTTCTTTTTTTCTCTTTTAAAGTCAACATTTTTTTACTTTTACAATTATTTAAGAAATATTACTAAATTCTTTTTATATTACCATTTATTTAATTAATAATAAATATTATTATATAATTTTTCTAACATGTAGCAATGCATTTTTTTAACCGTTGTAAACATTTACTTTAATTAAACTAACATATTTTATATCATCTGGGTCACCTTCAAAATAGCTAAAATTTTCTTATAATTATTATTAAAATTCTATAGGCTGAATCCAAAATAATTCCAGATTCTTTTTACATATTTTAACCAGATATATATTATTAATTTCTGAGAAATGTGAAATTTTTTATAGTCTCTTGTTAAATTATTTTTCTTAAATATTCCAAATTTTATTATTGAATCGTTTTCTAGCAAAATTAGACTATTGTATAATTGAAGTATAAGGTTTATTTACGGGCTTTACATAATTTGCAATTTGTTATAAAAAAATGAAGCTTGACATGTTATTATTAGTTTCTTAATATCATGACAAATTTAAAGAAAAATTATTTGTATTTATGAAATATTGACATTGAAATAGCAGAAACATATGATTATAGTTTTACTAATGTCATTACTTAGTGCTATCTTTTTGCAGCTGTCATCCTATTTATTTTCATTGGAAATTTACCCATATTTTACGCGTCTTGAGTTGAAACTACTAAAAATTTTTTTTATTAAAACTATATATGTAGTGCATATTTAAAAAACTTTTTATTACAAATTATTAATATGTTTTCTTAAGTTAAATAGGTTCTGCAAATAGATATCACAGGTAGCATCAAGTGATCACATAAAAGATGTGTCACTATTATTTTTGTCTTATTGCAATGTTCTTAATTTATAATTAGGAATCAAAAACATAGTTCTTTGATTAAAAGACAAATAACAAATACTTCATACGATGTACTTACTAATGACAGAAAAAAATATCTAATTAAGTATTTCTTAGCTTCAGTTGTGATTAACGTATTGGTAAAGTTATAAAAGTTTCAACATTATCAAAATTAATTTAGTGAAATTTCGACGCGACCCTATATATTTTATAATTCATTTGTGCACATTATTTTTTAGATGATGAACAAAGAAAGTATTTTTTATAATATTCGTTTAATTTTATGTAACATTACTTAGAAAAATAAAAATAATGAGATGTATACATTCATATTTGTACGTCTCAACCATTAAGGAATATTCTTTGAAGTGCGCTCAACTGTCAGAAAATTCTTCCTTTGTGACTAGATTCAATTATAAAATATGCAACTGAAAAATAACAAGGAGCTTATTATTCTTAAATAAATAAAAAAAAGTTAAACGACTTGAAAGTTCACAATGTGTCTTGTGAAATAATTCATCAAAAATAAATTTGTTTTTTGTATAAGAGGTCAAAAGTTAACAAATAGAACATATAATAAATAATTTATTTTAGTATAAATTAAATGTAAATCACTAGTAGTTATTTACATTACAAGACCAGAATCTTTAAATATTAACCAATTTACACAGTTAATAATTCTCTGCTATGATTTGAATGATATTTCACGGACGTTTATTGTACAATCTCTCTATAAAATTAATGTTCTAATGATAATTTTCAACATTCAATATCATATTTAAAATTACCTATTTTTGACTTCTCCACTGTTTTTACATTAACCAAAATAGCGTTTTTTAGATACAATACTAGAATTCTTATAATAAAACATTTGTCTGCAATCAATAATTAAAATATTTAACAATGCAATAACATAAGTGTAAAATCGATGAAGACTTGTTACATATTATTTAGAACCACAATACCATTCATCGATCATGCCGTAAAACCACTTTTACGTAAAATAATTTACTTGTTGCTGAGTCCTGATATAATTACATAACTGAATGATTAATTCCGTCAAATTTGCGAGCCGCTGTCATTACTCAAAGTGTAGATGTCTGCAATATGCTGACAAGATTAAGATGAAGATATATGGGCAAACTTTTCGAAACTATTCTAAAACGAATCGACTAATTGTAGTTTCTAACCAGGTTTAAAGTGTTTTTCATTAAAAAGAGTTCAAATTTAAAACTTAAAAAAAAATAAAGTTCCTAAATGCGTTGAAAATACAGGGTGGTACAAAATTGACGAGCAAAACTTCTAGGGGTGGTAGTTCATCTAAAAATAAATACCTTTTATATAAACTTTTTTCGAAAACTCAATAATAAGGGAGACACGGGCCTCTAAAATTGTATACATTTTTTTCAATATCTTGAAAATGGTTCGGAAAAAAAATTTCAAATTCAATGGACAGACAAATAAGGACCACGTAGTAACAACCAGTACAATTACAATTTAACTCGTTTTATTATAAATTCAATAAAGTACGTGAAAATTAAGTGATTATAGAATATAGAATTCATTTGTAATTTTTCGCCTCAATTCCTGAATATTATTAATTTCCCTTGGTATACTTTAGATTTTAAATAACCCCAAACGGTAAAATCCATGGGGTTGAGATCCGGTGTGCGAGCTGCCCAGTGGGTTGGTGCTTCGGCTCCTCTACTAATCCATCTATTTGAAAAATTGTCACTTAACCACCGCATTGGCTATCTGTCAAAATGAGGTGGGGTACCGTCATGGATAAAAAACATTATTTTCTTATATTCAGTGGTATCCATTCTAATATATGAAATAAATTGTTCTCAAGAAAATTTTAATACATAGTTCCATTTAGTGTTCCAGGGAAAATGTAAAACCTAACAAGACGGTTCCCTAAGGTAGCTGCCCACACGTTGATTTTAAATTCGTTCTGGTAATGGGTTGTCCTTGTTGAAAAACCCTTAATACAGTGCTCTTAGAAGTTCTGCTTCGCTGCGCTAATTGTCTTGAGCTTAGTGTAGAATCTTTAAATAATTCATCCAATATTCTTTCTTCGGTTTCAACAGTCCTGACGTATCTCAGCATTTCGATTATTAGTTTTTAAAGTACCCGGTTCAGATAGGTTTTGCACTGCTCTCAAAATTGTTCCGCGACTTGGTACATTTCTGTTGAGAAACTTTTCAGAATAACGTCTAACACAGCATTAGTGTTACCGGAACATTCACCCAAAGTTAAAATCATATCAGTTAATTCTGAAAACGTATAATTTGTAATTATTTAAGTAATTCGACATAGAGATAACAAATGATCATTAATTTGTGATTAAATAACTTAGGTTAATAATTTTTTATATAATTTTAGAAACCTGTACCTCCTTTATTATTTACTTTTTGAAAAAAGTTTATATAAAAAGATATCTTTATTTTCAAGTGAACTATCACCCCTAGAAGTTTTGATCGACAATTTTGAACCACCCTGTATATGTAACGAATATATGAGAATTGTAAGTCGAAAAATTTGATTATGTAAGTGACATTTTTCTACGTAATACATATTTATACCTGCTTTCAGTTTTATATTCCTATCAAAAGATTTAACAGCCTAATATTAAATTAATCAAAAAATAACACATTTAATTATACTTTTGACGAAGGAATCTGAATAATAAATATATATATAAAGGGAAGAGAAAATCAAAGAATTCTCGGTCAACTTCGGTATATTTTTATTTATGAAACTTAATTGACAATTTTGCTGCTCTTTTTTCGATGCTTTATGGTTTTAGGTAACGCAATAAAATTTGGAAGTTATTTTTTCTAGAATTATTTTATCTAGAGTATCAATTCAAAATGTTCATGTTGTATATTTAGGAATTATCATATTTAGACAGTAGCATAGATCAAGGATAACCCAAGTTTACTGAACAATGCCAACTAATACCATGAAAGCCTTAATATGATCTTACCTACATATTGAATACGATAAATGGGCAAAGAGGGGATGGGACAATTCGCTGCTGACCGACTTCCTAAATAAAATTTTGTTGTAAAAGATACATTAATACCATTTACTCAATTTTTTGTTTGAACACTAAGTTTAACGTTCTACACCCTTCTCAATTTTCCTTTCTAAATATTCAAATTTTTCTAGAGTTTTCTGTTTCCAACTTACTATTCTCTTATTTTCTTTATTTAAATAGTGTTTTTGGGTATTCATTTGACCACTAGTGAGATTTAAATTGTCTATTCTGTACTTTACCATTGCTAAGACACTTTTCGAGTACTTAATTACTATTTAATATGGTTATAATTATTATATAATCTATTCTAATTACAATTATAGTATTAAAAAAAAACAAGATTATAAAAAAACTGTAAGGGTGTTATGAAGAACAACCCTTAGGATCGAAACAACGGCACCTCCACCATATGTTACTTATTAGGCTTTTTTTCGAATAATAAATGTATAAAAGAATCTAAATGTTTACTTAGGGGGGTTTTTACTCATTACATAACTTGGTAATTGGAAATTAAAGAGGCTGAGTAAAAACAATAACAATTTATTTATCTAATGAAATCAACTAAATTATGAGGGCAACTTACACATTAAATAACCAATACACTTAATAGCAGGGATAGGCACTATCATCTTCTCGATCATCCGAGAACCCAAAATTGACTCCCGATCTTATTTTATTTTACTAACCAAGAAGACCCTAATGTTTATTAATTTTGGTGACTCTACTAAAAATATTTATTTAACATTCGATGGCGGCCTTATCCCATAACTCTCGCTCACATAATGTTAAATAAATAGTAAATATTATAATTTGGAAAATAAAAGATACATTTTATGTACAGGGCGATATTTAACTAAATACCTGTACGTACTATCGTAACAGTATTTATAAGATTTTATATTAAAAAAAGAAATTAATTAAAATAATATTTAATATCGAGAAAAACATAATGATAGTGATAGGTATCAAATATAATGACAATTTTTGCTACCACGAAGGTATCATATCTAAATGAAAAAGAGAGAAAAAACATAATTCATAGTGTTTAATATACAATAAATGTAAAATTAAGTGTTATAACCGACATGCTATAGTATAGTCAATTTTGACAGATTTCTGTAAATTAGAAACATGTACCTATGACTAAAACCAAAAAGTGAAGGTTATATCATTTCAGAAAGTTAGAAAAATAATGTATGGAAAGAGGAGTGTCTGAAGATAATGAAGATAATATAATTAATTTTAGTGAAATAAACAATAATCTTTGTTAATTTAATTACAAGTGAGGTCAGTCCAGTAGATTTAATCATATTAAAGAAATTAAGTTAATTATTGTGAATAATTAAAAATTTCAAATGAATAATTCCATTTTCATAAAACTTTTGAAACGTTTCGGATGTTATTCATTTTTCTTCATCAAAATTATACGAGACAACTGAGATTAACTAAAAAAGTTATTAATATTTAAATTTTCAGTTTACAAAATTTCAACTTAAAATAAACTTTTTTATTAATAAAAATCACGTTACATCTATTAGGTGTGATTTAAAGCCAGTGACGTACTTTTTTATTGTTAGAAAAATCGCTGGTTAATATTTAGTAACCTTTTCCAAGGTATATTTTTGAAATCTACAATCCCATATCTTTTTATTAATAAACACATTTTAATAAAAGTCGAGTTAAATATATTTGGGTGCAATCTAAATAACCACTGTATTACTCTTTTTTATAAAAAAATCGTTGGGTGACATTTTCTAAACTTATTTAATGTATGTATATATATGAAATTTACTATTCCACAACTTTTTTATTAATAAACATTTTTTAATAAAAAATTTTCATCTAACAAAAGCTGGATTGGAAATCTCTATCTATAACTATCTAGTTATTAAATTAATTCATTTAATTTTTTTTTATTAATTTGCGGTCGATTCTCCAGGTTCATCAACTTGTCATGGCTTGTTTTGCCCAGGTCGTCTCCAGAGTTAGGTATGGTTTAAGTTTGTGGAGAAGTCCGAATAATTTCTCAGTAGTTTTTATTGCTAAAAAAAGTATGCAATACATAGTCAGAAATTCACAAAAAAATAATATAGTCGGTATTTTAATGAATACGATATTTTACCTCTTCCGTTACTACCTACTTATTTTTATAATGTGCATATATTGCTTTAGAAACGGCAACTGTTCATTCCTTTTAAAAATATGCATTAGTATATATAACACGCGGCAGTTTGTTGTCTTCATAAAATTAATTTAGAGGATTTTTTTTTATTTTAATTATTTGTTAAAATTAGTATTTCTTAGTAAATGTTTTCGTTTTTTATCATTTTTGCATAATTTGCGAAATCTATACAACCGTAATTGTCCAATGGAAAATAAAGATGATTATTATTATAAAGACAAGACTAACAATCACGCAAAGACTGCCCAGACTGCCCCAGAAGGTTGCAATTAATATTAGAAATGAAGCACCCTATAATGTGGCAATTATAGAAGGGATAAGAAAAGTTCAGAAAGAACGAACAATTTGTGGCTAATTGTGAACCAGTTTTAACTTAAAAAAGTGTAGGCTAGTTGGCTAGAAATTTTTAAAATTATTAACAAATTAAAATAGTAACAATATTTTAAAATACCGAAGAGAGTTTAGTACACAACTATGATGAATACACATCCAATTTTGAAATAACAATTCGACTCAAAAATTGATTCCCTATTTTTTTTAAGTATAAACATAATAGTATATTCTGTAACAAGATTATAATGAAAAAAACTCGGGGTTCCTTATGCTCGCTAGTATTCCCTTTCGGAACGTTCCACTCGTATCGAATTTTGTTATTCTAAAAGATTAACAGACTATATTTTCTCCACGACCAGAAATTTACTCGATTATTCAATCATTATTTTATTTATATTAAAATTTGTTATTACAGCGTCGCAATTTATATCTGTCATTGGCTGTCGATATTGTTTAGAACAATTACCGAATCTCATTCCATCAATTGTTATACAATGAAAATACATACAAAACACATAAGAAGTAAGTGTTTTGGTGTTAATATTCTCTTTCAAGAATGAGAATGTTTGCATTCTATTATTAAAAATGATTTTAGAATTAACACATTCCACTAAAGGTCGTGGAGAAGATAAATATCAATTTTGGTGAAATGCAAATTGCAATCTAAAAGTATTTTACTTACCTTGATTTTCATAATAGCATATAACATAAATATTATGATTTTAGAAATAAATCTTAATTGTAAACTTACTATAAAATTTATATCCTGACGGAGAATCGACGACACTAGTCGAATATTCCTATAGTGAATCGGCTAAGTCGGTTTCAAATTGTGATTGGTGTATGAATGTAACACATAAAAATATGTTAAATTAATCAGTCAATAGGCATACGGTATTAGTTGAAAAAAATCACTCCAGATTCATATACCTACTCTTAAGAAGCGAATTAGTTTCTGAAGGACGTCCGATATGTAGGTACCAGCTGAAAGAAACTATAAGATTGAAATTCAATTAATGCAATGAATAACTAAACCTCACCAAGTTTATTAATAATCTGATTTGTTACTAGTAATTGACTTAAAAAATATCGACAAATTATAACTTACAAAAATCAACATAGCTATAACGGCAATTTCCTAACAAGAGAGACGGGCGTTAAACTATTCTCTCGACTTTTACTCGATTTATTTTAGGTTATTAACCAACATCCACCTTTTACAAATTTAAACGATATTCCTCTGTTTAGGGAATTTAAGACGAGTTAAATATTCTGGCCGAGACCTTTTTTATAGGAAAATAAGAACCCAAAAACTTCTCCCTCTCGTCAAGTTTCCACCAAACTATGCCGATTATAACGATTATAATCATAAACTGATATTTGCTGTTGTTTGAAACTATTTAAGTATTTAATTCTCTAAAATGAAATTCAACATCTGTTACTTAATTTTATGATACTTTCCTTAATTTTATGATATTTTCACAGAGACGATTTTGTTACACAGGCATTATAATCACAAAAACGTACGAACAAAAAGTGAAACAAAAATCTCCATAGAAAACACAAGCGAATCTGTGGTGAGAAGTAAACCAATATGACTCAAAACAAAAAATAAATAAGAGAAACAAAATAGACATATTTTATTTCTCTAATTTGGTTTTAAATAATGCTATTCCAGAGCAAATCGGCAATTTCAAACACTACTAGGAACCCCAAGGTCCTGTGCTACTATCGGTAAGACAAAAATATCTTCATATAGTAGGAGGATTAATGCCGGTCACAGCCTTAACCCTGATAGAATACGATAATTATATTTTAATGAACACGGTGTTCACAAGTAATTGATATTTTATTTAAATAAAATTCAAGTTTGTATAAATTTAGTTTTCGTTAAACGTTAAAAATAGTAGCGACTGATATTGGAACTAACTCATGAGTATTCACCAGTTAAAAAATTAAACTAGAACATTTGTCACTCAATTATATTGAACGTATACAACTATTTTAGACAACATAATGCTTCAAATACTGTCGACACCCTAGTTGAAGTATCATCTAACCAATGAGATATGGAAAATCTACGATATATAAAGTTTTAAAGGAAGAAGCATCAGGAGAATTAATCTTATCACAGTCAAAACAGGCAGACCACAAATTCGTAAATTCATTTTTCCTGAACAAGCAAATATCAACGTCAGATAAAGTTTTATTAACTATAACCGACGATACAGATTTACCCGCAATAAGCCGAGATAAACTGTGGAAAGTATTATATGAAATAAACTTTAAATACGAAAAAATGGGGAGATACTTAATACTAATTGATTTTGAAGAAACTGTATCAGACACGACAGTACTTTAGAAGAATAAAACAAATTAGGACTGAAAATAAACACATTTTCTATTTAGACGAAATATGAGTTAATGCAGGATATAGGAAATGTTTGGTAAGACAAATATATAAACTCATCGCAAGTAGCATTTTTACAAGGATTTACTACTGGTATTAAGAAACCAACAGGCAAAGGTGCAAGAATAATTGTTTTTCATGTAGGCAGCATGAACGGTTTTCTTGAGAGTGCTTTACTTTTATTTGGTTACAAAGACCGTTGATTATCACGAAGTAATGAATGAAGACTTATTTGAGATATATTTAAACAAATGATTGAATTAATCCAGAAAGATTCGGTTATTGTTCTAGAAATTTAATTTCTTTGTAAGCAAAATAATTGAATTGAATTGAAATTCTTCGCTTACCACCCTAATACTGCGAGCTTAATCCAATAGAATTAATCTGGGTTCATGTTAAAGATTAAGTTGCTGGAAATAACACAACTTTTAAATTACCAAATTAAAAAAAATTTATTCAATAAGTTAATATCTAAAGTAACCTGTGAGAATTGACAAAAATGTATTAATGACGTTATAGGAATAGAGAATACACGGTGGGAACTTGATAACAAAACTGATATTTCTATGGAACCTGTTATAATCTGGAATCAGATGACAAGTCTTCTAAAACAGAATGTGAGAAGCGACAATTTAATTATTATTTCCGAATATTATTTTCATTGTTTATCTATTTATGTAAATTTTATTAATAGGTAAATAAATAAAATATAGGTATTTTTATATTGTATTTAATATATTACAAAAGTAGGCCAATAACCCAAGAAGTTGATGCCACACAAAAAAAAATAACAAAATGCAACATATTTCTGGAATTTACTCTGTCTTAATATTCAAATGAAGAATAGAGTGAGCAACCTCAGTGTCAAAAAAATAAGATCTGAAAACTACAAATTATTAAAAACAAGAAAACAAGATTACATCATTAATATAAGGCTTCGTATTATTCTCCTTTTTTGTACATTTAGTTGTAGTGGGAGAAAAGTAATATCAGTAATTATAAAACCTTATTTGACAAAAGTAAAAAATTGAACTAAATTATCCATTTTCTCAAATGTGGTATTAGGAATTGGAAATAGAAAACACAATATCTTTACAACAACATTCAATTATAATAAATTCAGAGTAACATGAACTAAGACGACTAGTTTCAGTAAACTTAAGCAATTACCAAAATTAAAATTATACAATGCTAATAAATTAAAGCATGTGTGAAAATTAAGTTCTGAGTGGTAAAATAACAAAATTAAATAAAGTATTAAGAAAATTATATATTAAATGAACATATGTTTAAAATAAACAAATAAAATGAAACTTCAAACCAATTTTTATTACTGCCGCGAAACTCAGCAATAATAATGATGGGGTGAGAGATAGAGTTATTATGAAAGGGTACAATGTAATAACAACTTCATTCGAGGTCAACTGAAGAAAAAATTGGGAGATAAATGGACCTATGTCACCGAAATAGTTCCTCCAAAAGGGCAACCAATCAGAGACAAGATCAAATAGGAAAATACTCCCTACAAAGAGGAGCATAAGATTCTAGACCAACCACTTGGTCCTAAGCCAGGATATAAATCCTGAAGGTAAAAAAATGCATATAGGACATTCAAGGGCAAAGTCCCAATGTAGAAATAAAAATAGAATAACCCAACTGAGGGTATAACCCACCTTATGTGGGAGAAGAACTGCCAACATTAAAGGGTAGTAACCTGTCAAATATAACACTAGGAAAATAAACAATAAACTTTTAGAAATCACTTAAAGGGTATGCTGAGCCACGCGACAATAACTCAAAATGACAATTTCAGGAATAATATCCGGTGGGATGAGAAAAGGTGGTCTTACACTATGAGGGTACCGCATTTTAAATTTGGTAAGTTTACTGTTATTTGGTAACACTGTATTTATGTTTATCTCATTGTTGTAGACCTGATGATAGCAAATTGCCGAAACTAGTTGTCTCAGTTGACGTTACTCTGAATTTATAAAAATTGAATGTTGTGGTAAAGATTTTGTGTTTTATAATTCCAAAAGTAAAAAAGTAAAATTCGATAAATATAAAACAAACATTTAGAAGTACATTATTTTAACAGAATAGAAGATAAAATGCTTCCTTCAGTTGTCGCTTTTTTTAATACAACCAGCTACTTAATTCGAACAAAAGTATACCGTTTATATAATTTTTCTCATTTGAATTTGATATATCTACAATTGTCTAAGAATCTTTAATAAGCTATATCAAATTATTGCGATTCGTTATTTTCATTTTAGTTATATCAATTTCAATAAAAACTTATCACTTTTCGCTAATATTGAAACTCTTTTTTGTTGCAGTTTGACCACTTTGAGAGATATCGAGAGAAATCTTGCTGAGATATCGATTGGCGTGAGGGAGACCGTCGTTACTCCGTAAAATCTGAGTCGACCCCGAAGGGGTAAACCATCATTTTGGAGCAGCGGTGGTGGCGCGAGGTTCAGGAGGTGATTCGCGATTCTACACATCCAATCGTTCACATGAAATCCGACGAAGAGATGAGTCGAGACAAGCCATCTGGTGTACAGTCCAACCATACGCATCATTCCAGTGAGTATTTCTGTGTAACTTGTGGCTATAAGCGGACGTAAATGTCAGCTTCGGAGGGAATTTTGCTCGAGAAAATTTTCTCGTTATTGTCTTTCAGGAGATAGTTATAAGGATTCTTTTTATTTTTTCCATACTTTTATTATCTAATAAAATGATAAAACTACCATTAGGAAACGGGAATATTTTTATAGAGGCGGTAAAAATTCGAGAAGATAATGCCTTTAACAGTTTAAAATTATTGTTCTATAAATTATAAACTCTAGTATCTACTCTTCGTAAGAAAACCCATTTCTTTTTATAAGAGTTCTTAACTATAGTTTTAACATCAATATTGTTATAAAATCGAAAAATGCCTTCCATTTTTTTAAAATATGCTCTTATAAGTTGTAATAATTATTAACACTATGCTTAAGATCAAATTCAAATTTAAGTACTAGTTTAATCTTAATGATGAAGTTTTAATTAGTATATTTCATATTGAATATTTACATCACACAATTTTTATTTATGTAAAAAATATCAATCAATTATAATAACAATATAAGACTTTTATAGAATATAAAACATACCTGATTCAAAAATTAAATATAAATAAGAGCGTTGAATATTTCAGAAATGAAAACTTTTATATTTGCCTGAAGAGAGAAAATTTAATGGCACAAACGAAACTTCAACATCTAATTTTATATATGTAAAAGATAAAATATACTTATCTTAAAATTTTTCGGTTTTCTAAAACCTTTTTTAAATACTCTTATTATAATTTTTTCACCTTTGGTCATTGTCAGATAAGATTAAAGAAACTGGCAGCTATTACACATACAGACTATATGTTGTATTGTAAATTTTACAAACAATAATATTCTTTTTTTTTTTCTAAAACATTTGCTTATTATATATTTATACATAAGGCAATTTAATAAAGGTGAACACCCCAGATTTGTTTGTTCGTTAGTACTCTACACTGAGGATATCATAGATGTTTCTTTATTTAAGATTCTTTCAAAAACTCAAGTTTGGGCTTTTTATTGTATTTAAATAAATTGACAGGCATTACACATATACACTTCATATTTTATTATAGATATTGTAACCAATAATATTCTGGTTGTATCGTTCTATAAGATCGCAAGTGTTCAATATATCTAATTTCAAAATTTCGAAAGTTCTGACCAATATAGATAGCATTGCAATTCTGACAATTTAACTTATAAATGCCTCATTTTAGGTTGTTTCGAAAATATAAAAACAATGAAAACCTTTTTTTATTGATCAAACTATTTATTAGCTATAACGGATAGTTATTAGAGGCAGCTATTTGTTTTTTTATATAAATTTCGCTGAAGCAGTTTTTAGCGGACAAGCGAATTGCTGTGCTCGATCATCCTCTGTAATCACCAGAACTGGCTCCCTGTGACTTTTATCTGTTTCCAGAAGTGAAAAATACATTGAAGGGAATACATTTTCATTCTGTGGAAGAGGTGAAAGCAAAAACGGGAGAATTGTTGAACAAGGTGACAGCTGCTGATGACCTACAGCATTACTTTGAACAATGGAAGGCACGTATGCAGCGGTGCATAGATAGAGAAGGAGAGTATATTGAAGGGGATAAAAGTAATTTGTAACTTTGTTTGCAATAAATTACATTTGTGACACCAGTCTCGTTATTTAATTGTTACACCTCGTATGTGTTATACCTGCCAATTTCTTTAATATTATCTCACAATGTTAAAAGGTGAAACAATTATCATAGGAATACTTAAAAAAAATTTAAAGAATCGTCGAATTTTAAGAACAATATATTTTATCTTTTACGTTTATAATAGAGAGATTCCGCAAAGTAAGAGTAGAAACAGTCATCTAGTTTTTTTCCATTATTCTTAAAAGTTTCTTGTTCCGAAGTTTGTATTTTTTACCATTTAATCAAATAAATTCAATTTTCCATCTAAAAAATAATTTAGTTTATCTTTTTTGTAAAAACTATTTGTCAGTGCGAATGAATCTAGAAAAAATAAGGATTTTTTTCAAAGATACACCATAAAAAAAAAGTAAATCTTTTTCCCTTTCCTGGATGTAGAAACTCAATTACCAACTGCAACGAATCAATCTCAATTTGTATTTCAGGAATTCTTATAATTCCAAACGATGTTGCTTTTTACCCACTGACGTAACTTTGTGTCTTTGACAAAAACTGGATTATTTAGTGTATTGGGGATGTGGTTTTAGAAATTCTCTTCGTGTTCGTGTATTTTGGAGAAGACAACTGTAGTTCAACATGAATTTACAGTGTGTGCATTGCAGTATTTGTTTTATTTATTATAAGCTTGTACATACAAACGTTTACAGAGTATTTCGTTTTAAAGTAGAATACAGGATATTTGGTATACGAAATATACTTTGTAAACTCTAATCGTTTTCGACACGATACCTCCTTTTTCTTGAAGCCGCTTTTTTTATACTAATAGAGTGCTAAAAAATACATTATTACATGCTCTAAAAATTCTTCTCTGGCAAAACTAGAAAAAGTTTAAATGTTACGAATCCTGGCTCATGAGCATTTGAATGCAATGGTGCTTATAGCGGCAATAAAATTTTTAACTTTTCTGAATTAGCTGAATATTTAAAAATAAGTACATTAAAGCAATGAACGTTAACATTAATTTTGAGCCAATGAGCTATATCATTAATACAATGAACGTTTATACTTAACTTTTTGGTTTAGTATGTTACGAATAGTGTCCGTTGAATCAATAATTATTCGATATCGATCTATGTATCTTCTTGGTTATTAATATTACTAACGAGTTTACATTAAAATAATAAACAGTGAGCATAGATCTATGATGGTAGAATATTTATATTATCAACAATTCTATACTCTCCATCAAAAGTTTTAATATTAATAATTTTGTATGTCCATTCATTAACCGTATTTAGGGTTTGGAAATAAAGAAAATAGTTTTTTTAAATAAAATTACGTTCTGTGTATGAACATTTCTATTTAAATATTGCTTCAAACAACATTTGAACTTCTAGGCTCCCAAGAAGCTTCTTATGCTTATAGAAAACAATTTCGAAAAAATTCCAAAACATTTTACTTTCAATTGGAAATTCTACATTAAACAAATAAATAATTTTAAAGCACATATCGACTGCTTTAATAATAAGGAAAAATTTATCACCAAAGTAGACGAAAATGTTATATGCTTCTCAACTTCCTGTTGAGATTTTGCCCAAAATAAAAAGAACTAGGAGTCCTAGTATATTTGGTGAATGTTGCCTTCCCTCTGTTTTTTTCGCAAAATTTAGCTGTGGGAAGTATCCATCTACAAAAAATAAAGAGCTAAATACTACAAACACAAACATACAAATTGAAAATCTAAAAATCCAGAAACGCCTTTCAAAGAAAAACCTGTAAAATCTAGAGCTCATTTTATGTCACTTTGATATAAATCACCCTATTCAAAAATAGTTCCTAAAGGGAGTAGAGCTTTTCAAAGATGGCTCTCACACTTTAGTTTAATTTAAATAACTTCAAAACGAATTCACGTTAAATAATACCATTCTGTACATTTATTTCTTGAAATGTATACAATCAAATTGCGTTTATACGCTTATTTATTTAAATAATAATAAACATATCCAATTCCCCATTCGAACGAGCCGCTCATAACTATAATTAAAAAGAAATATTCAGGCAATTTGATTGGGTACATTCTAAGAAATAAAAATATATAGAATGTTATCATTTAACAGGAATCCGTTTTGAAGTTATTTGAATTAAAACGTTGTTAGAGCGCCATTTTTAGAGATTAAGCTCCCTAAGTAAGCAAAGGGAGTATTTTTATGATTGTGTAAAATCCTCTTAATAAGAGTCCTAGCTTTTACAATTTTTTCTTGAGAAATGTTTCGGGCTCCCTGTAGAATTATTCACTAATTGTCAAGTAAATATTCAAATGAATTTATTTATTTTATAGCCCGTCCTGTTTTTGTTCAAATATTAATATTTTAATATAATTGAAATTATTTGAACAAATAAACTTAAACATCTTAAATCCTAATTGTGAATTATACGCTCGTAAAGAAAAATGTTATTTAGAAAAAATGTTACTGAGTGGCATTATACAAAATTATATAAACATACATTTTTGGAATAGGATGTATGCTTTATACATATTCCTTTACCAACCATACTAATTACCTCAACTAAATCAGTATTGTCATTTATTACACTGACTTAACCTAACCTAAGTTGTTTTTGTTTACACCTTTTTTCTTTTCACTTAATTTCATTCTGTTGACTCTCCGGAAAATTGGTACAATTCAACAGGATACTTTGGAAAATAAACTTTCTGTTTATTTAACTAACAAGTCAAACTAGAACATGTCACTTGTTGTGGTTGTTGTAGAAACGCCCTTTTTGTCTAAACTTCAATGTTGTACCTAAAAAGATGAAGTGAAGAGTATTCTAACAAAATTCGTTTAATGTTTTTAATATTCTTACCCGTAAATAATTCTATTAAATTATATGTAAATACTAATAACTTTAGATGAAATAAAAAAACCTGCGTTTTTCTATGACTTTTGGTTAAATTTAAAGTTAATATCCTTCATAGTTCACTAACAGTTTTAAAATATTTTAATAATCCTTCGACAAAGGGTAATTAAGTGAAGCCCAAAGTGATAACTTCACAAAACCTATGACTGGGTGGAAATTTTTTGCCACCAGCAAATATTGATTGAACGATTGGCCGAGCCCAGTGTGTTTTACCATCAAAAATGGATTATGGAAATTCAAGAAAAAATTTATGTGCGAGAGAATAAATTTTTTAAGACCTTAGTGGCCATATGGTTTTATAACTCAAGAATCTTATCATTCGACTAAGTGAATATTAAATTTAATGGCATTATTAATAATTTATTTGTTGAAATATTTATAACTGCGGAAAAATAGTTTTGTGGATTATTATTGTTTAACACTTGTTGAAGAAGAATAACTTAAAGACTGTAATATTTTTTAAAGCCAATCTATTGGAGGAACCAAATGAGTAGAATTGATATACTCTCGACAAACAGAAACCGGAAAAGAAAAAATATTTGGATTGTGATGTAAAGGACCTAGCATTCTAAATATATTGAGTGTTTGAAACAATAATAACAATTTTTTATGATTAAACATTCTTTTATATAGAAACTTCTGAATTATTATATTATATATAAAACTCACTTCTTTCTGGGAAATCGTATTTCTTTCTACCGTTAGCAGTTAATATATTTTTTACAATAAAAAATATTTTCTGTTCGAAATGGAATATTGGAACAAATCAAATTCGGCAACCAATTAAGATCCGGGCACTTGCACATTTTAATTTTTATATTTTCACTCCGGGTCCAGGTCGAGTCGGATCCCGGATCTTGTGAATTATTGAAATTATCGCGGCGTGCCCTATCGAACGTTTTCAGTGATGCTAACTTTTTCTCGGCCGTGAATAATTTAGACATCTGACTGGAAACTCTGGATTCGGATGGCGCGTGGAGAAGCCGACTTATCTGATTAGCTGAGCCCATAAAAAACTCTACATCAATTTGTCTACGAAAAGCAATAAAGGTGGCGCAGCAATAAACGTTTAAGCTCCAGAGAACAAATAGTCAGAGTTTTATATGTATAATTTACATGTCGATGTTGCTGTTTTGTTTCTATTAAAAATAATTTTGTATATACAGGGTGATTTATAACTATTGGGACATAGGCTAAGAGCAGGTTATTTGTACTTTTGTTTAAACACGATACCCGTTTTCGGGAAAAACACAAATCACCTAGTTCTGACATTGAATAAAGATGACTTCGATAGAAGGTTGGAATTCTATGAAATAATGCGTGAAAAATGTGATGGTGACAGAAATTTTCTTCCCAATATTATTTTTTCTGATGAAGCTACTTTTAACTTAAATGGCAAAGTTAATACGCACAATTGTCGTTATTTGGCTGACGAAAATCAACATTTAATAAAAGAAGATCATACTCAGACACTACAGAAAATTAATGTGTTGATTGGAATTATGGGATATAGAGTAATTGGTCTTTTTTTATTAATGGAAATTTGAACGGAGGCAGATCTAGAACTGTTTGAAAATAAAATATTTCCAAGTGTTCGTGCCCTATTCCCTAATGATATTGATAATAAGTCGTTCCAACAAGATGATGCTCTTCCACATCATTTTAGCCGAGCAGTCCGAGACTTTTTAAGTCGTCCCACGTTTCCAATCTGTTGGATTGGGAGAAGAGATAAAATTGAGTGGTCTCTACGATTTCCGGATCTTACACCACTCAATTTTTTCTTTTGGGGGTTTTTAAAAAGTACAGTGTATACAACAAATCCAGAAACAATAAATGATTTGCAAAATCGCATACTTGAAGAAATCACTAATATCACTAGGGATATACTCCAAAGGGTTCAAAATTCCATTTATGAATGTTTGGGTCATTGCGAAATCGAGGAAAGTCGACAATTTGAAAATTTATTATAAAAATCGTAAGTAACATGTTTCTTTCTCATTTGGTAGTATAACTCTTAAAATAACTAAGATATCGAGTTTTGGTTTTGGGGATGTGTTTCTTTTTTCATTACCTTTAAAATAAGATGAAACTCGATAGGGGTTGCAATTTAAAAAATTTGGATTATCACTCCCTAAAAAAACTCTCCAGTGTATGAAACTTTTAAACCATCTAAAACTATAGTTTTTATAGCCCTTTAGTGATTTCCAAATTATTAGATTTTTTTCTTCACTTTTTAGAAACTTATAACTCCGTTAATATGTAATTATATAAGCTTATAAACTTTTTTTAATTTCTTTACATATACAACATTCTTTCATTATATTGATATTCATATTCATAGTATTTTTTCTACCCAGTTTTCAATTTCCATCATTCTCACTTCTCATTTTCCTCTTTTCTTTTCTAATCTTTTTGACATCTTCTTTAGTTACCATTTTATTCTAAAATTCTTTCATTTCTTCAACCCTTTCTCTTTTTATTACTTGAATATTACTTTTTATTTCCTCTGTATTATTTCTCACTTCATCACGAATGATTCTTATTTCATCACCAATGGTTCTCATTTCATATTTTAAATCACACATCATTGTATATAAATTCATTATCATATCTTCTGGAACTTCACATCTCTGTCTTTGTCGTACATATTGTTCCTTATTACTTGGGTACATTCTCATTTCTTTCTTCTTCT
The DNA here is from genome assembly GCA_951812935.1 of Hermaeophaga mercurialis. Lineage (NCBI taxonomy): Eukaryota > Metazoa > Arthropoda > Insecta > Coleoptera > Chrysomelidae > Hermaeophaga > Hermaeophaga mercurialis. Next base: position 19,121,141 of record OX638359.1, on the reverse strand, counting down.
CCTCCTCAAACTTATTTGTAAACCTTTCAATTCTCATGCACTTCTTCCACATTCTGACGACCAGCTTACTCTAAATCTGTGATTCTAAAATCCCTTATTCCAACCCCTAATCCTTTTTCTACTGATACCTCTCCATCATCTACCATACTCTCTTGTTCAATCTCTCTACTTTCTCTTTCACCTACTTTCTTTTTTATTTTATTTAACGTCGGTCTAATTTTGCGACCAGGGCTGATCACCGACGCCGGGAATACGCTACAAAATTTTTGTCGGGCACTGCGTTCCTGAACACACTGTATATTAGGAACTAATTTTAAAATGTAATTCTCAAGACTGCCTATACTTTTTGTAAAAACTTTTTTTTCGTAACTTCAATAATAGCGGACTAATCGTACTTCGACGCACTAATGCCGCATAAATATATATATATATATATAGTTGGCTGTTTTTTTATAATACATTGTATTGAAAAAAAGTTATAAAATAATGTGTGTGTCATTTAGAAAGCACATATTTTTTTAAAATACGTTTAACAAACAAGCTTTTCATTTTGCTGCAACATCTAAGATAAACGAGATAGACGCAACGTAATTAAAATTATACTAAAATATAGATGTAAATATGTTGATAGGGAACCAATCGAAACAAACTTTGCACTCCTGTAGGAATGATTAAAATGGCGCATTTGTTGACCATTGGTAGGTCGGTTTTAAATTAAAATGAAAAAAGTACATACATAATCAAATATTATTAATTTACAATTTTATTTTCCTTGCTTGCCTTTAACGAAAGTAGAAAAAATGTAATTTAAATCATCTGTTGTTCTGTCCGTAATATGGATAAGTCAATAAGTCTATCTCCACTTAATTAATTTTAACTTATCGTTTCTTTTTATTAAAATTGTAATATCTGACGAATATATCTGCGTGTAGAGGAGACGTATCTCGTTTTTTATTTTGATAGTTATTTGTGATTTTCTTCTTTATTCAAAAGTATTTTAGAAAAGAATATACGTTCAATACATCTGCATCTCCCAGTTTTGAATCTTTTCTGCAACGGACTTCGGTCTTTTACAAAGTTTTAAAAAACGGATTACTTGTTAGAAATGCAGTGAATTTTAAAACGAAGAATGAGTATTTTTCAATAAAATGTGCTAACAGTGCCATTTTGTTAGAATATTGCCAATACCGCTAATTTCTATCAGAAGAGCTTTATCGCACACCTGATCAAAAGTTTTATGCACAGCGTAATTGCTTTTTATTAAAAAATGGGGTATACTTAAGTGAATAATGGCTTATGATTATTTGTGCTTATTTTTTAACAAAATCACTATCATCCAACAAAATAAATATTTATTTTTTAAAAACTTTAATGAAGATATAAATAAAACTTTAATAGAATTTTGGCGAGGATTTCGGTTTTCATTTGGATAAAATCTTACTTTTTCCGCCACAGCTTAATTTAAATGAATTTTACAGAGATTTTACCTACAATTTCATTATACTTATAAACTAAAAATGGGGAACTATTTATACTTTAGCGTGTGTGATGGGCTATAATTTTTGTAGAGTATTGTTGATTAGATGAAGTTAAAATAAAGCTGCTTTTGCTTAGGTGACTAATGGTTTGTTTGTAAATGAAACCGTTTAACATTAATAAATGAATTTTAAGTAACTGAAAAAACGGACATATTCTCCATCTATCTTTTTTATACTCATGCATGCGTTATGGACATACTGTAGTTGTGAATTTTGGTTAAATAAAATTTCAACAAACAATACGTCGCTAATATTTGTGTCTGGATTACCTTAAATATTTGTATCAAATATAAAATATTGCTCGTAAAAACATTAAAATACCATCAAACTTAATAATAACAATTGTAAACTACAAATTATCAGAATATTAAAGTGAAATCTACTTAAAAACTGCCTTTCAGTAAAAAGGAGTGATATTACGTAACATTAAAAAAACTGTAATTAAATTCAATTCAATTCAATTCAATTTGTGAAAATCAGTAACTTTTACTTATTTAATAAATCAACATTCAAAACCTGAATTTTATTTTCTATTCCTCAATACCTAAAAATATTGACGAAGTACGACCTGAACCATATCAACAACTACCTACAAATATCTAACACCCGTAAAGGTATTAAGGATTTTCGAGAAAAAAAGAATATTTTGGCAACGAGTTACTCATATTTTAACACCATGACTAAAGATGAAATCCTGAGTTCAAGATTATTTTAGCATTCGTTTTCTGAATAACGTAGAAAGCATTAGGTTTAAAAGGATCTCCATTGGAATTGTTGATATTGTAGGTAGGTAATACTCCTCCGCCGCCAAACAAGCTAGTCAATGTATTTTGGCCAGCTGTGATGCTATAACCGCCTATCCATCAAATTTCTAAAATGTACAAATCAAGTACTTCTAGAATATTAAAGAAAAATCACATACACACTTCAGTACCATAGAAATGAACCTTGGCACTGAAGTGGTACAACATTCCTCCATATTGGAGTATTAGCCCAAGCAACACGTGGCTATAACAGTTACAAATTTGAAGACATTTTTAAATTTAATGGAACTACCCGGATACTATTCAAATAACTTTTAAAAAGACTACTATATTGAAATAGCAAAGCTTTGAGGCAGTTACAAGTTTGTGGAACTAAATTGTTACTTACAAGATATGGTACTTTATAGTTACAGGTAGCTGTTCTAGCAACGTGAATGGAAAAAGCAAGAGAACCTAAAAGTATAGAAACTTTAAGTAACATGCATAGAACCCGGGTACCCCCCAGTAGAAGACGGTGTTTTCTTGAAAGTAGCCGCTTCTTTCTCATGCTACCATACAGTGAAATATACTTAAAATTGCTACCCTATGATATCATTATACTATATAGGAACATCAAAATTAACAAAATGGCTTCTAAATTAATTCTTCTTCTATGTATTCATCTACTTTTTATAGAAATTTAATTTACCTGTTAATTAATTAATTAATACATAACAATAAGCCACTAACAATTCTAATTTTACCTACACCTACATGTCGATAGTCAATAGATAAAATCGATTTTTCAAATATCGATACTTTGATTAGGTATCGGACAAAAATATTGGTTACTGGAGAATCCGTAAGTTTTCAGAAGTCATTGTTAAGTTGCATGACTATATGTTCTTTCGTAATAGTTTGTAATTTTTTATGCAAGTCATAGAACAAACTGTATAACACTGACAATATAATATCGATTTTTTTCATAATAATTTAAAGATATTTTCACCATCAAAACATTTATATATGTAGTTCAATATGGAACAGGATATAGAAAAATTATATTTTATTCTTCAAAACATAAGAATATTGTAAGTTTTTAACTAGCGATTGATTCAAAATCACATTTTTGTAAATGCACTTCTAAAGTGGCAAATGGGATCTTGGTGGCGAGAAAAAGTAGTATTGCACTTATTACGTATTTATAGTAGCAAGGTACAAACTGCTACTATACAGTTACATTAGGATGGTTCCGATTGTAATTTTATCGTAGCGATTACCTTAAAAGACATAACGGTTAGAATTTGGCACCTTGTAGATGTCTAATATAACATAGAAGTAGCAAAAGGTACTTTGAAATACATACGTACCCTTTCCGCCATTTAAAAATTTAAAATATATAATCATACTATTATTTTTAAGTTCTAAAAGTGTTAATACTGTTAACTTAATATACTTTCTCCAATTATATATTTATATTAATATAAAAAAGATATATATAAAAAAACAAAACAAAACAAAACAAAAATAAAATTTGTTATGGTATTTTAAATATTTTTCATTAAATAAGTGTATTATATATTGAGACACCTATTATTTTTTCAACCTAATTTTCAAAAATATACGATAAATTTTCATTCGTTTACAATTTTTGTATCCGATCTGAACAACACATAAATTATCTAGATATTATCAATTCTGGTTATATCGCCATATTAAGTATAAGTAATGAAAGAATTATGTTATGGAAATATTAGTAAATACAATAACAAGTTAAGTTGAGATAAGTAATATTCAGAAATATGGAAAACAAAGACAACAAACATGGAAAATGTAGGAGGTCAACGGTACTACACTGGAACTACCCGGGAATGTTCCTACAACGTAGCCGTGAGGTTCCATGAAGTTGTAAGGACTGTAGCCGAAACGAAGCAAAAACGACTTGGCTATGTGATATTTGTTCATCACTTTGGTACCAGAAACGGATTTAATCAGTTGACTTAGCGGCAACTAAGGCAAACCACTATGAAGTAACATATGTAGTCGCTACCACTAAATGTGTTGCTTGGAAGGGCAATATTACACCAAAATAAACAATGTTTAGCTAATATTTATAGCCAATATATGCCCATCTGCTAAGTATATATCTAGTGGTACGTAGGCGTTGCATTTATCAAATATTGGTTCAATCATACCCAATATAGATTTTACACTGGCCTAAATATTGTTCTGGGCCAACCTTCGTCCAATATTGGTGAGCGTTAACATTTGTCGTTCTTGCCGATATTGCCTATCTTAGTAACGAAACTTTAGTCTTTATTCCGCCAGACTAAATTTCTACAAGGTTTTACTTCTAATATTTTTTCCTTATTTATAAAACTTATTTTACGTTTACTTGACAGAATAACCTACTATTCTCCTTCTTGTAATCCTAGCAAATATTAAAACTCCAGAGATTTAAAACGTTAATCTAAGGCTACTACGTTTAAGGTTTAAAGATTAAAAAGAAAACGTAAAAAAATATAAGCCGACTAATTAATTTGAAGCATGCACTGCAAGTTTTTGCCACGGTTAATTTAAACGCTTAATTACTTGAGTCTAGTAAAGAAATTTTCTGTAAAAGCAATTTGAAATACTCGGGTGTTTAGATTTTCTTAAAATCGAAACAGTTCATACCAAAAACATTCTATTTACTAAATTCAGAGATGTGTTACTATAAATAAGTGCAGAATGTTATTTAAACCGTTAATTAATTACGGCGTAGTATGTAAATATTTACGTTTTAGAGAAGGATCTCTGTCTACAAACGGTTGTCAGGATTTCACAAACGCTATGTAGTGCGATCATTGATATAATATAACATTAAAGGTACTCTTAGTTTATAGAATTTAAATAGGGAGTTATGAGGAACTTTATACAATATAATATTCCTTCAAGATGAATTTCGTGTTAACATTAGAAAGTGTCTACTTTCTTTCTTTTTTAATACAGAGTGATTTTTGAATTTTAATGGAAAATTTATTGGTAAAACTTTATATATACTATTAGCTAGAATTCGATTAGCGTTCACAAAAGTTAAAAAAAAAATCATTAGAACGGATGATATCAAAAAACACACCATATATACGAAATTTTTAAAGTGTAATAAATTATTTTCTTAGTGCAGAAATACACACCTATGTATGCGTAATTTTTGTGACTTTTTTAATGAATTTCTAATAAACGACCAAATGTATCTAAAACTAAATCACATATTACACAATTCTGTATTAATATAACACAAACAATGTTTGTTCCAGATATTTTGGATAAAATAAGTACAATATAAGTCTTGATTGTTATAAATGGGCTATTACTCTCATTTTGTCTAATATTCAGGACCGTATGAGATATTTTTTCAATTTTGAATTTTTCAACAAATGTCACTATGTATATTTTTTAAATTGGGTAAATATTGAAACTACTCAAGTCCATTAATGGTAAATCCATGTGTTTATTATGATAGAGTTTTGTGTCAATATATAAAAATTTGTAAGGAATAATAAAGAACAACAACAGTTTTAAAATACAACTACATAGAATAGACAATAGAAAATTTAGACAAATACGTTTATTACAATAATTAATTAATAACTACAAATTCTCTTAACTAATCAACCCTAATAAGAACTTATTTTTTATCTGCATTTAACGTTTTTTTCTTTGCTTTAATTTTATAGGTGTTTATTTGTTCTCTATTCAATAATAATGATAGAGTATGTTTTGTTTTAATTTATTTAATACGTTGACGCACACCTGCGAATAGGCGGAGGTGCGTTGTGTATACCTTCGCCAAATTTTAAAAAACATTGTAAAACGTATGTAAAATACGCATATTATACAAGTGTACTTATTATGCTAACAAAACTAATAAATTATATTTCAGCCTTGTTTCGTAAATAAGTATACATGTAGTACCCCCACTCGTGGTCCAGTCTCACACATTTTAAAGCAAACGGCCCTCCGGACCCCTTGCCCGTCGCATCAGTCTTCATTAGTGTGTCGAGTCGATCGCGTCGTAGTGAGTATATAAAAATGCCTAAGCATCTTCATAGCAGTAGAAAACGGTCCCGTAGCGTCAGTCACGACCGTTCGAGAGAACAGCTGGCTGGCGGGAAGTTCGCCGATATGCAGAGACAGCTGGACGAAATTAACGAGCGAAGGCAGCGGAATTATTCCGTAACACCAAGCGTTTCCCTGTCGGGAGAAAAATATTTATCGCCTCGCCACTCTGTAGTAGACATGGAACAGATTGATGGTAAGTACCTAATATTTACAATATGTTCCTTGCTAACGACGTATTATTCCTTGTGGTAGGAATACTATTGTCCCTTATGGTGGGGACAAATACGTGCATAATGTTTTTGCTAGCGACATATTATTCCTTGTGGCAGGAATACTGTTGTCCCTTGTGGTGGGGACAAATATATATAATATGTTTCTTGCTAGCGGCATATTCCTTGTGGTAGGAATACTATTGTCCCTTGTGGTGGGGACAAATGTATGCATAATGTCTTTGCTAGCGACATATTATTCCTTGTGGCAGGAATACTGTTGTCCCTTGTGGTGGGGACAAATATATGCAATATGTTTCTTGCTAGCGGCATATTATTCCTTGTGGTGGGAATACTATTGTCCCTTGTGGTGGGGGACAAATATTTGCATAATGTTTTTGCTAGCAACATATTATTCCTTGTGGCAGGAATGCTGTTGTCCCTTGTGGTGGGGACAAATATATGCAATATGTTCTTGCTAGCGACATATTATTCCTTGTGGCAGGAATACTGTTGTCCCTTGTGGTGGGGACAAATATATGCAATATGTTTCTCGCTAGCGACATATTATCCCTAATACTGTTGTCCCTTGTGGTGGGGACAAATGTCAATATGTTTTTGCTAACGGGATATTATTCCTTTCAGTAGGAATACGGTTGCTCCTTTTGGCAGGACGTTTCGTTCTCAAACTAATAAATTCTGTTTGATTTGATTCAGAGAATATGGAATCTGCCCAGAACGTGGGCAATATTCGGCCGGAACAGGTCAATGATCCAAATGAGGAAATACAGGAAGAATTGGAACCCGATATAGTGCAAATATTGGGAGAGGAACCAGCTCCTCAATCAATTGCGGGACCTCCAGTTCATGCAGCCATTGTGCCACGGTGGACTGAGGTCTTAAAAAATGGCTTAAATGGGGAAACCAAGCAAGAGTTATTACAAAAATATCTGCTACCAGAGAATATTCCGGCACTTAAGATTCCGGAACTTAATCCGGAAATTGAAACGGCATTACCATCCCAAATTAAACGTAGAGACGAGCGTATCGTGGATAAGCAGCAGATTTTAACATCCAGCATAGCTGTTATTGCTCAGACTTTATCCTTGCTGTTGGGGAAAAAAGAAGGAGGTAATCGCCATCATATCCAATCGCTTAGTGAAGCGGGACGTTTGCTCTGTCACTTGCATCAAACTGAGACAGCTGCTCGCAGAGAGCTTATTTCCTTGAATCTGAATAAGTCTCTTAAGGATACTCTCTCAAATGCCCCTATAGACAAGTGGCTATTTGGGCAAGCTCTGGAGGAGCGAGTTAAAGCAGCCAAAAATCTAGAGAAATCTGGTGAAGAACTTAAACCAAAGAAACCAAAGATAGTTAAGAAATTTATGCCTTCGTTAAACTACAAGGGTCCAACTCAATTGTCAAAAGGAGCTCGAGTTGGACAACACTTCGGGAAAGCTCCGAATCGCTACCAACCACATCAAGAGGGCAACAGAGGCCATCAGGTGAGGAGAACATTGCGGGGACCACCTCAAAACGCAATCGAGACTCGGTTCCGGAGGGGTCAGCGCCGCTACTGAATAAGGAGGTTAGTATATGTGCTGGCAGATTGAAATTCTATGTAAATGAATGGAAGAAATTAACTTCCGATAAAAATATTCTGTCATCTATAACCGGATATAAATTACCGTTCATTTCGAAACCGGTACAGAAATTACACCCAAAGGAACCAGGCTGGTCCCATTTGGAAGTAACTTCTATTAGGGCTGCTATTAACAAGTTGTTAAAAAGTGGGGCCATTTCTCAGGTTAAACCTTGTAAAAATCAATATGTTTCTAGGGTATTTTTAGTTCCTAAATCAGATGGCACCCAGAGACTAGTTTTAAATCTCAAATCGTTAAACACAGTTTTATTGACCAAACATTTCAAAATGGAAGATCAAAAAACAGTGAGCAGACTTATCCACAAGCATTCCTTTATGGCGACTTTAGATTTGAAGGATGCTTATCATTTGATTCCTGTTTATGAGAATCACAGGAAGTATTTGAGGTTTAGATTTAATGGTGATCTTTATCAGTATAATTGTTTACCTTTTGGTTTAAATTCTGCTCCTTTGATTTTCACTAAAATAATGAAACCTTTGCTGGCATATCTCAGGAATAAAAAACATACGTCTATATTGTACCTAGATGATTTTTTATTGTTGGGTAACACTTACTTAGAATGTTTAAAAAATATAAATATAACCATAACATTGTTAGAAAGGCTTGGATTCATGATTAACTACAGGAAAAGCAAGCTGCTACCATCAAACTGTGTAACATATTTAGGCTTTGTATATAATTCTTCCCAAATGTCTATTTCACTTCCCGAGCAGAAGGTGATAAAAGCTACTAGACTTCTCAAATAATTCTACGTTCTTTATTCCTGTAGTATTAGGGAATTTGCAAAGTTTCTCGGGACACTTTGTTCAATTTGTCCTGCGGTCAAATATGGCTGGATTTATACCAAGTACTTCGAACGCCAGAAGTTTTTAGCCTTAAGGGAAACTGGAGGTAACTTTAATGCAAGTCTGAGATTACCACCTACCCTTAGAGAGGATTTTGAATGGTGGTTGAGAAATACTTCAAAAGCAACAAATAATATTAAGAATGACTCATATCAGTTAGAGATGTTTTCGGATGCATCTAAAACAGGATGGGGTGCATATACTAATGGGAAAAAAGCCCATGGGTTTTGGTCGGAAGCGGAAAGGAAATACCACATCAACTATTTGGAGCTCAAGGCCGTCTCTTGGGCTTTAAAGTGTTTTGCAAATGAAATGTCAAACTGTAATATACTGTGTAGAGTTGACAATACGACGGCATTGGCCTATATTAATAGAATGGGAGGTGTACAATATCCCATATTAAATCAGTTATCTCGCACTATTTGGCAGTGGTGTGAAAAGAAAAATATTTATTTATACGCTTCATATATAAAGTCAAAGGATAATGTTGAAGCAGATGCAGAATCTAGAGTCAAATTATCTGAAGAGACAGAGTGGGAAATAAATGAGGAGGTTTTTCAAGATATAATTTCCAAATTTGGAAAACCGGAATTAGACCTTTTTGCTAGTACTCATAATACAAAATGCGAAAAGTTTGTTTCGTGGCAAGGAGATCCAAATAGTGTTGCCATAGATGCATTTACATTGAAATGGACCAATTTCTTTTTTTTACGCCTTTCCTCCCTTTTCTATAATTCTTCGTGTACTACAAAAAATAAGAGAGGAAAAAGCTAGAGGAATTGTAGTTGTACCATTATGGACCTCTCAGCCATGGTACCCACTATTTTGTTCTTTAGTAGAATCCAACCCATTAATATTTGAGCCTCATGAGAATTTGGTTTCTTTCAGGAAAGTACCTCATCCGCTGTGGCACAGGATTTCCCTGGTAGCAGGAGTCTTATCCTACAGGCCCTAAAGGCGGGTTCGGTTCCAGAAGATTCCTTAGAAATATGTCTGGCGTCTATTGGTAAATCCACCATTCGGCAATATAATTCTGGTCTTAAGTTATGGTGGCAATTTCAGAAGTCCAAGAAGTTGGATGTCCTCTCAGCTTCGGTTCCCGATGTTTTAAAATTTTTCACCGCGGAATTTAAAAAAGGGGCCTCTTCTGCATCCTTAAGCAGTTATAGAGCAGCGCTTTCTCAGATACTAGCCCCAGAGCTTAACGAGGACTTTAGAGTTAAAAGATTTTTTAGAGGCGTTCATAGTTTGAGGCCTACTCGGCCAAAGTATGCCTACACCTGGGACCCAGCAACAGTTCTTTCTCATATAAAAACCATGAAAAATCAAATATTATCATTGGAGGATTTAACATATTAATAGCTTTGGCAACTGGCCAAAGAGTACAGACACTGGCCAGTATTGAGCTCCAAAACATAGTTTGTTATGATAGCAGAATCGAAATTAAAATACCAGCCAAACTCAAGACTTCGGGTAAGGGCCGTATCCAACCCACACTCTTATTGCCATTTTATAAATTAGATGAGGACATCTGTCCTTCTAAAGCTTCGCTGATATATCTGCATAAAACAAGGGATATGAGGGAGCTATCTAAGAACCTTTTTATCACTTTTAGAAAACCATTTCACGATGCAACTTCCCAGACTATCTCTAGATGGTTAAAAATCATACTAAGAAGAAATGGATTAAATACGGAGCTGTTTACAGCTCATAGCACCCGACACACAGCAACATCTGCAGCTGCCAGAAAAGGTGTCTCGTATGATACCATTCGGCTGGCAGCAGGGTGGACGGCGAATTCTTCTTCTTTTGCAAACTTTTACAATAGACCAATACATGAACAAAAAAGCTTTGCAGAAAGTGTTCTTAGTGGTGAAAACTAAATAGGTATTAGTTATGTTTGATTTACTGAATCTTCAGTTTATTTTTTCTTCTTGTTAAAAGTTTGGTTAAGTAAAATACCTTTTTATGTTGTATTGCAATTATAAATGTTTCTTCATTTGTCAAAATAGGCATTTATCTGTGTTGAATTGTCAGAACAATAAAAATGCCTATTGGATAGATTGTTGCAATTTGCTTTAAATATCTACATGTATACTTATTTACGAAACAAGGCTGAAATATAATTAACAGATCAAACGAACTTACCTTAGTGAAGTTCGATCTGAATTATATGAAGCCTTGTGAAGTAAATAAGTCCCTCCCTACCAAATTTCCAAATTTCCCCTGGATTGCAACAATGGAGCTTTAAATAAGACTGATGCGACGGGCAAGGGGTCCGGAGGGCCGTTTGCTTTAAAATGTGTGAGACTGGACCACGAGTGGGGGTACTACATGTATACTTATTTACTTCACAAGGCTTCATATAATTCAGATCGAACTTCACTAAGGTAAGTTCGTTTGATCTGTTAATTATCCTAACAAAACGTAAGAAAAATATTCATTTTATATATTATGAATGATATAATATAAAGAATATTATTGGTGTCACAATTTAAAACATGGAGTAGGACAAAGCGGCGGTTTTTATTCACAGGTTTCATACCTGTAACGGGTTTTCTTTCTTATTTTTTTTTTGGTACATTCTCTATATTTGAGAAAAAAGCTGGGTTTTTTACTATTTTCCGGAATTGGATTAATTTTCAAAAAATGCTGATATTGACTTTCTAGTTCTTCAATCCTTCTTTTCATTGGACCTTATTTTAGGAGTTGGCTTCTTCGACATCTTCAATTTGAAGGAGAGACCGAATAACAACATCTCTGAACTCTGAACACCATTTTTGTATAAGAGATATACGAATTCCACATGGCAATGTCTAGACATCGAAAGAGTACTTTTTTATACCAACGAATTGTTTTACGTGAGCAACTGTAATAACTTAGCATCATTTCTATCAATTCCCGACATGTGTCTATCTAAATCGTTTTCTAAAGGCTTTTTCTACGCCATATTTATTTCTCACCGTAACCAACACTGACTTGTATCTAGTCGTTATAGCAAGAACGTCGCGTTTATCTTTCCAATTGCTCACATAAATACTATCATTGTCTTTTTTTTCTTCAAACATGTTCACCCTTAAGCAATTTATTTTTTGACAACTAATGAAGGATTGACTCGCCTGTTTGCTATTTTGGCTCCAATAGAATGAATCTGATGCTTTAGTAACTTAGAAGACAAGGAGATACTATTATAAAAAGTATCCATGGTTACACGGTGTCCCTTATTGAGGTACAGTCCTGGAAGTCTAAAAACCTGTTAGAAATATTTTCTTCAACCGGTTGATTTCGATCTCTTCCTTGGCGACCTCTAAATAGTAACATGGATTCGGCAAAGGAAAAAGGTTCTAAAGGAGAAAATACAGAGTTACTATTTATCACAATTAAATCTAAAAGACCTTTGGATTATTTTCATCGGAATTAGAACTCAAACATCTAAGTATTTTTTAAAATCGGCGCCCACTCATACAGTGTAAAAAATGAGGTAATAATATAGAGATTTGTATAAAACAGTTGTCTAATCGTTGGTGTTTTCATTTGACTTTAAAGAAGACATCGACCAAAAAAAAATTTCAGCTCTCCTTCTGAAATCGGTTTTAACTCACGAGACCTACTATTGCGAATTTTGGGACGATTTGTCTGGTACAAAATTTTTCCATATTTATTTGTGCTTTTTAATATAAAATCAATAACATTTTTGTCTCATATTTGTTCAAATACATTAATCGGCAATATATTTTTGAAGTTGAAAATTAAGGATATCATCTGCCACCAAATATTATTTTCGTCCATATTATTCTGTTTTGGAACTTTTCGTCGTGTTCAGTCGAATCTTGATTTTCTAACTCCTCATCGTTTTCAACTGAATCTGCGTGATTGGTTTCATCAGGTTGTCCTGCTAATAAATGATCTCCTTCACTTTCATTACTAGATGAAGCCGAAGGTATATAATCAGCTTCACTACCAAACTCCTCATCACTATATGAATCATGTTCAGACCCAAATTCGTCATCGGTTGATTCTTCGTATCACGCTTATAGCTGTTTTACTCTGCGTTCGTCCATTACTAAACACAAAAAACTCTTTTATTAATGAAAATTGAACTTGTGCACTTAAAATAATTAGCTTTAATTCTAGTAGATACCTGTACAGATAGTCAGGATATCAAACAAGATGTTGTGTTATCGAACTTAATAAAAAAACAGGAAGAAGCGGTCGCAAAATAAATAAATATTAGAGTCACACCCCCTTCATGTATTTACTTATGAATTTTTGTGTTATACTGAACCGAAAACATCTCGTAAATAACGTCGCGGGCGTTTGGTCATCTCTTCAATCACGGTCATGTTCTAACAATCCCCATCATTCCGATCAAATGCATAATCACAGTGAGTGTGCTTGATATGATACTTTACAAGATTTATTATTAAAAACAACGCTTGAGAACGTCTTTAGACCGTTAACGTGTTATAATGCTACGTTAGTTTTCATATTTAGATTTTGCATTTATAATTTTTGTTTACGTATATCCTGTAATGGAAATAGCAGAACTAGTGTCAGAGAATGAAAGGAGATTTTCAGAGCAATGAGTTTCCATTGCTTCAGTCTTTAATTTAACTGGCACTTTTCCTAAATTAAATTAAGAAAGGGATGTAGATAATATTGAGGAAGATATTCTTCCTTTGTCATTTTTGTAGTTGTTTTTTTACAGTTTACTAACAAGTTTTGTTCAGTTTTCATTTATTTAATTTTAAAAACTTAATAGTTAACTATTGTGTCCTGTTATTTACATTATCTAATAGTCTTAAGTCTGTCTGTAGGTAAGTGGTGCTACTTTATTGCTTTTTTTAGTTTTTATTGTATATAAAATGTTTTTACTAGACCTGATGATGGCTATATACTCAAAAATAGTTGTATGCCAATTTTAATTAAAATGTGATTTGTGGTATTGTTTATGATCTTTAGTCTTAGCCAAAATTGTTCGCATTTTGCAAATTCAAACATTTATTACAATTTAAAAAAATCTCATATAGGGTGGAATTTTTGATATGATCTTGATTCTAATTAGTTTTTTTGAAGCCGGTTCTGAAACATCAAATTTTTTACAACGCTAATCAAATGCTTCTCAATAGTGTACAATTTTACCAAAAAAATGACAAATCAAATATATTGTGTCTAGATGCTACAGTCAAATGAATTTTCCTTCCAAAATCACAACTCGCCCTGTATATGAATAAAGAAAGGGAGTTGACATTTTTAAAATATTCTTGTGACATTCTTCTTGAGAGACTTTATATAAAGGGTTTTTCAATAGGGACGGGCCGATGTTGACGGGCTGTGATGCCCATGTTGTTTTGGCAACGTCTCTCAAATTTATTGTTTATTATTCAGTCACTCATGCCAAATCACCATGCCAGGTCACACAATTGAGTAGCATGTCCAAATGATAAAACTTTATTATCAAAACGAATGTTCGTTTGTGAAAACGTTGCGCGCGTTGCGTCCATTTTACGGTAGACTGACCCAGAAGTTCAAAGTTAATGACCAGAAAACGCCGTTTGTTCGCTGACTGGGCTTCGGAGCGTTTGGAAGAGGACCCCAATTTTGGCCGAAAAATCATCTTCAGCAACGAAGCGTTTTTTGAATGAATGGCTGTTAATAAACAAAATTGTCGTCGTATATGGGACGACACCAATCCACACGAGGTTCTCCAGGTGGCAGGCAATGCATCCACAAAAAGTTACTGTTTGGTGCAGATTTTGAGCCGGCGGCGTCATTGGTATGATTACCTCTCGCGAAGGTGTGAATTGGTACCAAGATCGTACGATTTAACTTTGCTAGACTTTTTCTTGTGTGGTTTTCTGAATTCCTCAAAGTCAACATAACACAGGCCATCACTCAAATTCAGCCGGATATATGCGGCAAAGTCATTAAAATTGGACCGTGCGAAGCCGCGGCCGGATATTTCAACGATGTCATATTCCATACATAATTGCAGACATGGGCATTTCAAATAAAAAAAGAATTTCTTTAATTTCTTTCAACATAGACCCACCCTTATTGGAAAACCCCTTACTATATAGAAGTATATTAATATTCTGACAATTCTCCCTATTTAATTGTAGGTACAATTACAATAATGATGATCATGCATTTTTGATATTTACAAAAGTCGAATTTTAGGTTTGTGAATAGAACAATAAATATCTGTGAAACATTGTAGGAAACCTAGTCCTATTTTACATATCTCATAGCAGGATCTTTAATAATTCCCTTATATTTTCTTCATATTTGAACTTTAAGTCCTCTGTAACGGTAACGATAACAAATCGCGTTCATATCGAGTCTTTATCCAGACTAAGGCGAAAATACGATAAATTTTCGATCGGTGAAGTTATTGGAGTTTGTAGATGAATCAATCACTTAGTACTTGAAGGTCCGGATTAACTCCAACGTTCGAACGCGGTGCCCAAACTTGCCTGGAGAGTGTTCGTCAATTAGTCGAATTAGAGTAATAATTGAAATGGTGCGAAATGTGATAAATTAGATATGGAAATCGGACAGAAGTTTTGCCTTTTCCAGACACCCAATTTCTATATAACGAACCGGAATTCGGAGAAAGTTAGTTTTGTTCGTTTCGAATGAATTTATCGAGTTTATGATGGAGGACAAATGCGATTTCCACTGGTTGGCACAATCGTTATTAACGGCATTTTTATTTCCCTAGATAATAATCCTAAAATAAAAATACAGTCCCTTTTTAAAATTTAAATTCTTTCCCAACCGGTCATTCAATGTACTAATTAATAAAATGTATTTTAATAAAGGCGTAAATATTAATTCATAAAAACTATTAAATTTTCTATAGCCTATTTATGAAACTTTTATGAAGTTATTTTTGGATTCATATTAAAAAGCTTTCAAGGAATTAAATATTTAAAATAACGTGAATAGTTAAATAAATTTTCTGTTTATACAGTGTGACTCTAAAAACCGACGTTGAAAGTGATATTAAGAGCTGATTTATATTACTGCTTCTATTGTTTCTTCCCAAATTATACCCCATTAATACTACATTTGTCACGTTTTTCTTGGTCTCCCTCTTGATCTCTTTTTGGTTGATTTCGTTTCACGTATATGTTTTATTACTTTATTATGTGTTTATTCACGTCCGAACCATCTTAGCTGGTATTGTTCTATTTTTTACTCCAGTAGTTTTACTTTTAAATTTTCTTTGTACGTGATGTTTCTCATCTTATCTAGTTTGGCTTTCCCTTCAATTTTTCTTAGGTATTTCAGTTCTATTGCTGTCATTTTCTTTCTTTTCGTTGACGTCAATATTTCTACTCCAAAAGTTAGTATTGTTGATTATACTTTCTTAAAAAATTGTACCATTATGTCCTTTACCTTTACAATATATGATTGTTACAGAAACAATGAGATACCGACAACAGAAATCGTAATGACGAAGTTAAAAAATGCAAAACGTGATAAGATGTTACAAAAATGTGATTTAAATTTCAAACAATAAATAAAAGACAGGCCATTTTAGAGAGTAGAAGAATAATTGAACTACGTAATTTTTACTTGGAGAAAATAATAAAATATAAAAAGGAAAAAAGATGTATTTGTTATTGGATAAAACCTGATACGATACCTATGACACAGTAAAAAAAAGGACAGATGGAACAATTAGATGTATGCCCCTAATGCCTTCGAATAAAGGTTCATGGCTGATTATTGTTTACTGAAGTGGAGCTAACAGATGGATACCAAATGGTTCAAACTTAATTATGTAGAAAGGAAATAAGTAAAGGCAATGAAAATTTCCACCAAAATATAGAATCTAACATTTTTGAAGAATGGCTCTAAAAGTCATTGATTCCAAATCTACCTGAAACTAGTGATGGACAACGCTATTTATTTACATATCTACAAAAGCAAGCGAGAATGAAAAAATCCTAATTTTTTTGTTAAAAAACTATTCTTTATACGAAGAGACATATACAAAGGATCAATTGCTGAAAGTAATTCGAGCAAAAAGCTCCAAAAGAGCTAGATTATAGAGAGACACTAACAAAAAAAATTGACGTCCAGAAACTTACATAAGATAAAAAACACTGCAAAATTTAGAGTTAATTTTATGTTGATTTGACGCAAATCACCTTCTCCAAAAACCCTTCCTAAAGGAGCTAGAGCTTTTTAAAGATAGCGCTCTAACATGGGTTTAATTTAAATAACTTCCAAAAGAGCTACATTATAGAGGAGCTAGCAAAAAAATTTGATAACAGGATTTTAAGATTATCTTTATTTATGTATATTCAACCGCATTGATCTTATATGGGGACAGCTAAAGAGAAGAGTTCGTCGCAAAATTGCTTTATAAAATTATATTAGAAAATGGTCGAACTGATGAAGCCTCCGAAACCACTAAAGAAGATTGGAAGAAATGTGTGGATAAAGTGATAAAAATCGAAGAAAAGTATAAGAAAATTGGGCAATTTCATATCAATGGAGGCAACAAATTCATTATAGATTTAGATGATAGTTATTTTTCTTTGTAATTCCTTTTTTATTTTTATTTATTTTGTTAATATAACATTGTAACTCTTAATATTTTACGCTTTTCAAAATTATAAAAAATGTTATATAGATTATAAAGATCGAATCACTATTTATTATTCAATAATATAAATTCGGTGCAGTCGCGCAAAGCCCCTCCTACTACAATACTTTTAAGTTTTGATATAACAGATATTGCAAGGTAAATGGCTAAAAGAGTCACTTAAAATTGGCCAAGTAATATTATTTTGTTTATTGTTACCTAAACAATAATTAACATAAACCAAAAGTAACTGAAGGTTTGAAGATTAATGATTTTTTTAATTATTTTGTAGTGTAAATTAGTGGAACAAAATCAATTTACCAATTAATTTGTTTAGGAATTGCCTATAGCTGAAAATACCTAATTTTTCCCTCTTTACAGTCTTTTTTGGTGATGAAGCTTTCTTTTCCACCTCACCAGTGAAAAAATTCTCAAATTTGAAGAATTTCATGCCTTGTTAATTGAAATCGACGATAAGTTGAATTCAATTATTTTAGATCAACCCCTCATTTCTGATTACTGACATCTGTTATATAATGGTTGCACCAGGATATTTGAAATTAATTTATTTTTCTTGTTGTGCGATTAAAAATACGAAGGTTATTTAAATTTATGTAGGAACACAAAGTGACTATGGGAAAGTATTCTTTAAAAATTCTTAGTTAATCCTAAAAAAACAGCACTACGAAAAAAGAATTTTAGTACCCAACCTTTAAAAACTAGAGCAATTTTTCTGAAAGTCCTGTAAAAGATACTTTTATGTATGACTACTAGTTACTATCCAGCATGCTAAAGGAATTGTAGCCAATCATAACATATTTTTTTTTTGTTAAAAAGAGGAATTCTATAATTAATTATATTTTTAAAGTAATTCTTTTTGTGTGGACTTAGGTTTGAAAATATCAGCATTTTATCAGCTTCACCAAGTTAATAGAAACATTTCTATATGCATGCAGTTTAAATAATTTTTTTCTTCATTGATTCCAATTTTCATTGGTAGGGCGTGTACTTTTACTCTTGCTGTAGAATTGTTATGCATAGAATAATTACTTTTTACAAAAAAATGGATGGCACTTTATATGGATACTGTCATAGAGTTGTCTACTCATGATTTAAATGTGCTCATCCTCTGGAACAAATCACTTTCTTCCAATAAAATAACTGATATAATGATTTATTTATTAACAACTTTATTAATATAGTACGGGTATCGACTGATTAATCCAATTTATTTGATATTCCTTACCAAATTTATCGTAAGAAATTTCATGCCTTCCGCTCGACACAAAAAATATATTATATGATGAATATGATGTAATACATAGATACAACTCACCATATAGCAACCTCGAACCCTTATCGTTCTTATTATAGTTTCGGAATATATATAAAAATAAATGCGTTATTGAATACTTTTAATGATTTTGTAACTACTCTTCATTTTATTGTTACTTAAAATTCAGTTCTGGTATATCTTGATAAAACATTTTAGGATTCCACGCTACGTTCCACAATAAGGTTATTTACTTAATGAAATAAATCTCTAGTCGAAGAAATGCACTAAAAACTTTCAAAATTTATTGCATTTAACCAAAAATTTCCATAGTAGAGTCGGCAACTTCTAATTAAGGAAAAAATTCTCGTCGCCAACATTACAGACTAAAGTTTCATCCATCTAAAATAATGAATTAAATATTCCGGAATGAAAAATAAAAGATTATAATCTCGTCCCTGCAAAAAATTCTTAATTTCAATAAAATACGAAAGAAAATTTCTTTTTCCGCAGCGACAAGAAATGTATTACTCAAAAAGATTACCTAACGTTATACAAATGTCACTTCTCCCTCTCCTTATTATTTTTCAAGAGTTAGAGAAATGAGGATTTGCAGATTTAAATACGTATAATCTCCTAAAAGTCTGAAAATATGAAAATTATGTAGCCGCATTTGGAAAATCTTAATTGCAGGAAAACTTGCTGGCCTCTCTGCGAGCTAATAATTGTAAAACAGTTTTCTCTAAAAGGTACGTATCACTTTTAAGTTTTTTGCAAAAGAGATGAAAGAAATTATGTTCCCAAGACTCTTTATATGGCTGGTTATTTTTCTCTTTGATTTAAATAACTTTAAATTTAAACCCACGTTTTACATTTCATTGGAAACTTAGTATTTTATTTATATTATAAATGTAGCAATGAACAATTTTGGAAAGGACCTTTAAATGGAAATTCTAGACTATGTCTGGTTTTTGAAGTGCTGTCCGTCAATACCTTCATCTTGTCTTTAGAAATCATTGGATTAGAAGGCGAATACAGCTAAAATGGCCAGCAAGTTTGGCAGACCTTAATCCCCTAGATTTTTTCTTGTGAGGATATGTAAAGACTACTATTTATAAATATAAACCATATTTTATTAGGATTGTAGACGTCTAGAAACTTATCTCAGATAAAAAAACTGCAAACTTTAGAGTTTATTTTATGTTTATATGACGCAAATCTCCTTATCCAAAAACCCTTGCTAAAGGAACCAGAGCTTTTTAAAAAAGTCGCCCTAACATGGGTTTAATTCAAATAACACAACAGTTTCCTTTAAATGACAACATTCAGTATATATACATATTTCCTGATTGTGGCGTAAATACTATTTTTAAATGTAGTCATGAGCACCTCGTTCGAGTGGGGTATTGGATATTTTTTCTTTCTCAAATTGTCACCATTTTGATAAGATATTTGACAAATGTTTTTAAAAAATGATACTTTTATCTATAGTCTCCAAGATGAACCCTTTTCGAGAAAAATCGATTTAAATTTTTCTTATATATTTATAAATAAATTTTTGAATTATTATAGATAGTTGTGGAAAAAATTTTTTTTATTTGTAAAAATGTCAAAATGTACTGGATATCATCTCTAAATGACCATATTTTGAGAGACAAAAAAATTATAAATAAAGGTATCCAATACCTCACCTACACGTGCCGATTATGACTACAATGAAAAAATCGTGTTGAATCATTTTGATTGGGTATATTTCAAGAAATAAATGTACAAAATAATACTATTTAAAAGAAAACCGTTTTGAAGTTATTTCAAATAAACTGATTGTTAGAGCGCCATCTTGTATATTAGGAAATCGGGTCAATAATCTTGAAATTGTAAAATAATATTGTACATAGGTTATGTAAATTTTGAGAAAAGGATAGGTATTTTAGTTTATAAATTATTAAATTGAGTTGTTTTTTTGAATAATAAATGTACGAAAAGAATCTAAATATTAACTTAAGGGGGTTTTTACCCATTACGTAACTTGGTTACTGGAAATTAAAGAGGCTGAGTAAAAACAAAAACAATTTATTTATCTAATGAAAACAACTAAATTATAAGGACAACTTACACATTAAATAACTAATACACTTAATAGCAGGGGTAGGCACTATCAACTTATCGATCATTCGAGAACGCAAACTTGACTTCCGATGTTCTTTAATTTTACTAACCGAGAAGACCCAAATGTTTATTAATTTTGATGACAAAAAATATTTATTTAACATTCGTTGGCGGCCTTGTCCCATTACTCTCGCTCACGTAATGTTAAATAAAGAGTAAATATTATAATTTGGTAAATGAAAAATAAGTTTTATGTACAGAGCGATATTTAACTAAATCCCTGTACATACTATCGTAATAGTATTTATAAGATTATATATTAAAAAAAGGAATTAATTAAAATAATATTAAATATTGAGAAAAACATAATGCTATGAGTGAGGTACTGACAGGTATCAAATATAATGACAATTTTTGCTACCACGTAGGTATCATATCTAAGTGAAAAATAGAGAAAACACATAATTCATAATGTTTAATATACAATAAATGTAAAATTAAGTATTATAACCGACATTGTATAGTATAGTCAATTTTGACTGATTGCTGTCAAATATAGCGATCAAGGTACCTAATAAATATAGCTTTATAAGAACCATTTGCAGAGGAAAATGAAGACTTTCGACAAAAAGCTCTCGCCAAAGAAACATGTACCTATGAGTAAAACCAAATACTGAAGGTTATATCATTTCAGAAAGTTACAAGACAATTTAATTAATTTTGGTGAAATAAACAATATTCATTGGTAATTTAATTATAAGTGAGGTCATGTCCAGCAGATTTAATCATATTGAGGAAATTAAGTTAATTATTGTGAATAATTAAAAATTTTTATTTATTTATTTAATCATTAAGTATTTAGCATTAACCAATTTTAACAGAAGAGCAAATAAAAGGACAACTATTTATGCATCTATATAAGAACCCATATCCTAAAATTTAACATAGATTATGTAGATAATCAAATGAAACGATTCTAGTGGGTCTATCATTAATAACGACTTTTAATTCATGTATAAATAAAAATTAAAAGAAAAAAGAATTACTTACATACTGACAATATTACAATCAATTAATGATTAATAGAATTATTACTATTCTATAGCAAGCAAAAATTATCGATTTGATTTTTCTTGTGTGTAATTTTGATTTTTATTTAAATAAATTTTATTTTATTTCATTTATTTAATAAACGTTTGTGTTCTATGTCTTACTTCCTTCTTTGAATCATAAAATGTTTGCTTTGAAACAATTATCACACAAATTGTTCTCATTTAGTTGAATCCACTGAGTAAACCAGAGATCAAAAATTGTAGAAAACTTTAAACAGTTTGAAATGGGAATATTTATTATAAAATTGATCATCACACATATGTTTACAATATATTCCTGTTAATTAATACCAATAGATGACGCTCAACAAAATACTCATAGTTTTTGAATTAAACTAAACGTTAATTACAGTAATAATGGTTGTAATTGTAATTTTTAAATACTCTATTTCAAATCATTGGTTGACAAATACTTAGTCAATCATTACATATTTTATACATTACACATTTTCAAATCCAATGGAACCTTTGTGCCACATTTGAGTGTTATGGATAACCTTCTGTTTTTTATTACACATTTTGTTCACACCATAAGAATACATATTCGACACTCATGAAATTAGAAAATTAATTAAACGAAATTGTTATTGACTGAATTCATGCAAAATTTGAACGACGTGTTCATAAAAACGGTTTGTCAAAACTATTTTATAGGTATCCCTCAGGTCAGTATTGAGCTGAAGTGAAAAAATTATAAGTAGTAAATATTTACATGAATATTTCATTAATGATTTCTTTAATAATTTAATATGTACGTGGTCTTTCTTTTATGTAAAAATACTGGTAAAGTAAATTTTTGAAAGGTGCCTTGTATAATGTTTTCTATAATTTTGCACGTTTTGGATTCTATGAATACATTTGTTTAAAAAATATGGTTTCAATAGTGTTTTTCGGATTTCACAAGTAAAATCTCAATGAATTGGTTTTGAAGTCTAATAAATTATTAATAATAAATATCCATTTTAGTAAGTCATCAATGATTTATTTATCATAAATATGCTTTATACAGGGTGATCAACTTATACTCCGAAGTTTGATATATCCGTTACCTTGAGAAATAGGAAAAAATATTTTAAAAAAAGTTATAGATAAAGTCAAGCTTCTCAGTTTAAAATTATTTCGTAATATACGGAGTCATTAAAAATTAGATGGGATTTCAAATTTTTAATCACTCTGTATCAAATATTTTTTAATGCCATAGCATAGAACTTGAAAAGTTAGGATAGGGACATGTAAGCCGTTTTTATTGATATTCAACGGTTTGGCTGATACAGATATTCACATTCAAAAAAAAATGTGATTTTCAGATGGCTGTAGATTCTTTATTAAACATATTAGATGAGAAGTATGATACATCGTTGAAATTAGCTCGGCAAGAGGTTTATAAAAATGTAAAAATATACGGGGTATCCGATTAAAAAAAACATAACTTTGATACGCTGTGACCTTATGAGACTCTCTCCCCTGTATATTACGAAATAATTCTAAACTGTGAAGCTTGACTCTATCATTAACTTTTATTTAAAACATTCTTTCCTATTTCTCAAGAAAACGGAAATATCAAACTTCGGAGTATACGTTGATCACCCTATATAATTGATTAATGCTTATTAGTAATGTACGATAAATCAATTAAAATAATGGATTTTGGAATAAATTTGTTCAAGTGTTCTGTAAAATTAATAATGTGTTGTATTGGTTTTTACAAATAAAATACATTTGGCCAGTTTATCATTTGTATTTTTTCTTAACGAAGGAAGTAACTTTCAGATTTTCAAATCTATAGTCTATCAGAAAGAACCGTCTAATAGTTATTATTTTAAACTATTCCTTGGGAAAAGTGTAACGTTGTCCCCAATGCAAACTTAGTTATTACTCCGTAGAGTCATCTCACTAGACTTTTTTAACTTTTTCTATCTCTAGTACGAAAAGCTGGATAATTAAAATTTACCCAAGTCCGGCCTCACTTTTATGTACAGTGCATTAAAGCAAATGAATGGGTGTACGAGCTACGCAGTGTGGGATCTCTTTTTAAACACAAATGTCATCCAATTTGGTTCGCAATTTTATGTTTCCAAATTTTCTCATTATACTTTTTAAATAAGTACCCAAGTTGAAATAGCATTTTTACGAGGTTTTGCGTCGACCTATACGAAATACATTTTCCTTTGCAGTGAATCCAAAAACGTGTATAATTTTACATTTCGGAACGATACCGGCGACGAAAAGCTCGTCTCCCATTTGTCACTCTTTATTTATGATTCCAACCCCGCATGGGAATTTCGGTACACTTTATTTTTTTATTTCATGATATATCACAAATGTACTTAAATCTAGATATTCACCACTTCATTGCTTTATTGCTTTATATTGAGGCGATTCAGATATTTTTACATTATGATGAATGATCGTATGGAGTCAACAAAAAAGGCATTTACTCCAAAACGCTGTTTTAATTCCGATTACTATTATTATCATTATTTTGATATAAAAACGGTATTATTGAAATTTAGATAATTTTTTATGTATACAATGCTTTTATTTCAAATCTGTATAATATGTCCGTTTGTTTCTTTTAGCATTTTCAACTTGAAAATCACTAGCTTAAAACTAATTGTATAGAATTAAGAAGCCGAAAGCACGTAACCATGCTGTGTTTCTTAAATTTAGGTTTTATCTTACGTTAATAAAAATTCATATACTTACTTTAAAACTCTACAAAAGTCTTAAAATATTCTCTATGACAATGGTTTCACTAATATTCCTTGGCATCATTATTTAAAGTTATGAAAAACTGACAAAAACTTAATATGTATAAAGACTTGATTTTAATCACAGATATCCTAACCAATAATTATTATTAATTTTCTAAGAAATCGATAAATATTGTATGTTTAGTCCAAAAGGTAGTCAAAAGAAGGAGAACGACCCACGTTTATTTGTTCGTTTATTACATTTTACTGAAAATATCCTACATGTCTGATTATTTCAAATTCTTCAAAAAAAAAAAGAAAAATCATACAAAGCTAATACAAATTTAAGAAATATTTCTAATAAAGTATCAAAAAATAAATCTCGGGCAAAATCTTAGGTACTATATTTAAAAGTAAAGAATAATGTAGGTTCAATTTAACAAATAAAAATAAGAAATCTTAATTTAAAAAAATAAGTTACATCTTCCGAATTGTAATGCTATTCTATATTGGCCAGACTAGAAATTTTGAAATCAGAAATGAAAAATACTATTGGTTAGAAAATCTGTGATCAAAATAAAATCTGTATGTCAAATAACTGCTTAGTTCTTATAATCTTATAAAACGATACTAAAGAATATGGGTAATATGATAAGAATATTTAAACAATTTCATAAAAAATTTATAAAAATGTCTTTCACATTCATGTAACTTTAATAAAACTAGTTATAATTTTTTTTTGATCACTAAGATAGTGTTATCTTATTAAAACTGACCATAAGATCAACCATTTTTTCATAATTCTTAAAACCAAGTATTTATCCATACTAAAGTCCATTCACTAATGTCTTTAGTTGTTTTGGTTACTAAGTCTAGAATATATACAATTCACCTGTAAACTACGTTCTGCTTAAAGAGCATTATACAAGCTCGTATAGTTTGGTCCTCTTCAGTATTCGGATATGGTGTTGATTATCCAGCAGCTGAAGAGCTTCTGCATTATCATGGAGGTGAAATCTTTCCTCGTACTTCTTAGCAAACCCTTTAATCTCTTCTTTTGTTGTTGGTATACCGAGATCTCTATTAATTATTTCATACATACCAAGGGGCATTTACCATGGCACGTAAGAGTTTATTCTAGAAAGTCTGTATAATTTTGATGTTGCTCTCCTTGGTACATCCCCATAATTGTATACCATATAAACAAACCGGTTAAAATACCTTATTGTGTAGTAGGATTTTATTATGTAAAGATGTACTGTATTTTAGATCAAATTTTATTTTTTATTTTTAACATGCACTTTCCATCTAGTGTCATACCAAGGTATTTTGCATTGTTGCTGTATGCAACACTTATACCATTTATTTCTATCGGTAAGTAGTCTACTATTTTTTTGTTAGTGAAATTTATTTGAATAGATTTAAGTTCATTCAACCTAATTTTCCATTTCTTTGTCCAATCGTTTATTTCATTGCTGTTTGCACTATTCTAGTAAATGTTACTTGATCTTGCGCTGTTGCAAGAATTGCTGTATCATCTGCAAAAGTAGCCGGGGTAATTTGTTCTATTTGTGGATATCACAGGTATTTAAGTGATAGAGAATAGGCCCGAGAACACTTCCTTGTGGTACTCGGGCTTTGATCTCTTGTATCTTGGAATATTCGCCTTCCTGTTTGATCCTGAATAGTCTGTCTGAGATATAAGAAGTTAGTATCCCTACGTATAGCATCGGAAGCATTTAAGCATTTAAGTATTTAAGCATTTAAGTTTATATATTAATCCATCATGCCACACTTTGTCGAAGGCTAGGGCAACATTGAGGAAGAGGGCTGAGGAAACTAGTATTTCTTCTAACACTTGTTGAATTATATTCGTAATAAGATGTACTTGATCAATTGTAGAATGTTATTGTTTAAATTCAAATTGGTAGTCCGAAATTTGATTGTTTCTCTGTTTGGCTTTAGTCTTTTTTCGAACAATTTTGATACAATTGATAGAAGGGAAATTGACCTGTAATATTTGACATCCTGTAGAGATTTACCTGGTTTCGGGATCGTGATAACTTTTGCTACTTTCCCACTAGAGGGCATGTGCTTTAATCTAAAGGCGGCATAAAATAGATATGTAAGCATAATTTCTTTCTTTAAATTTTGTATTTTGTTGTTGAGAATATTCTTATCAGCGAGATCTCTTGTATGCTGTCATCTCTTTGACCAGTTTACTGATCTCAACTGGATAATTTATACCTTTTGTAATATGAGTGATCTCTTTAGTATTTTCAAAAGCTGGTGAAGTTCTCAGTTTCAATTTTCAACTGTTCTGTTGTTCTTAACCGCGGAGTGATCACAGTCTAAATCAAAGTTTTCTTCCATAACAAATTTGGTGAAAGTTTTTTTGAAATAATGAAATCCAATAGATCCGAAACTTGGTTTCTATCTGATGGCCAATACGTGAATTTGGCTGTGGAATGATAATTTCCACCTATTTCTTTAAAAGCTTCCCTTAGTTCACTCCTATTTGTAGTAATTATTCTAAATATAGAGTACATGAGTACTTTAATAAGATATTTAAAGAACATTTCAAGTTATCATTTGGGAGACCAAAGGTGGGTGTGCCTAATAAGTTTGAAACTCTGTCTCTAAAATTAAAAAACAAAGCTCTCAAGGACACAGCAAATAGAGTTGTTGCAGCGGAACTTATGGTTCGTAAAAGACGATCTAAAAAGTTCTATAATACCCTAAATAGATAATATGCTTGCTCTTTCGTTTGAATATATGCAAAATTTGCAGTTTCTTCTATGTCCTGTTCAAGATCTCTTTTATTTAACACAACTGACTGTTAGCGTACATGATATGAAAACAGATAATTGAGTCTTTTTCATGTACCATGAAGGACAAGCCAAAAAAAAGACCTAATAAAATATGTTTGTTCTTGTTGGAATATATTAATAACTACGTTGATGATAATATTACAGAAATACACCTATTTTGCGACAATTGCTCAGGGCAAAATAAAAATCATGTTCTTCTGCGTTTTTGCTCAGCCCTTCTTAATTAGGGCCGGTTTCTATACGTGGACATTCATTTTCGCCCTCAGACAGGGATATTGGTCTGATCAAGTGTAAGTTAAAAAAAACAGACGGAGTATATACGTTAATGGAATACGTAGAGATGATAATAAGCTCTTCCGTCAAACGGAAATTCACGATACAACTAGTAGACTCCTCACATGTCAAAGACTTACAGAATTGGTGGACCAAATACTTCAAAAAAGATTTAATTTCTGTGGAAATATCTGCTAGATCAATACCTAGAAATGCAAAAGAACATTTCAATATTTCAAAATTCCACTATTTCATGTGTAGTGTGGAAACTGGAAAAGGTGTTATCGTAGTCAAAGGATATATAGGAGGATTTTTCCTAGCGGAAAGGTTCCAATTGCTGCCAAGAAGATGGAGCATATTAAGAAAACTTATAAATTTCTAGATCAAAACGAATGAAAATGCTTGGCTTTAAAAATTTTTTCACTTTTCACACCTCACTTTTATTTCCTGTTTTTTTTTTAATTGTTACTTTTATAATAAATAATTGCCTAAAATTATACAAGCTTACTTGATTTAATAAAAAAACAACCTAAGTCCATGTGACATTTTCCGTTTGCCTTCTTTTGTCCTGACCTGCGGTTACCAGTTTCACTATAACTTGTTAGCTATTATACTGATATATGTCGCGGCAAGTTTCAAAAGTCGTCGAAAACTTTTTAGAGACGCTAAGAAGTTTTCGGTAAATTTCTCAAAAGTGCTAGTTTTTGACTTAGGGTGTTTCTTAAAGCAGTGGAATTGCTTTTTACGCAAAAATCTAATGTATTTTAAGTGGATCCTGGCTTAGAATGATCTATTCATAAATCCTATGTCGTTTATGAAAATATTTAACAACATCGGATCCTAATTGAATCCCTAAGGAATACCCGACGTAGCGAGGCAGCTAGCTTTTAGTCTCTTTAAGTTGAACATAATGCATGTGGTCAAGAAGATACGATATGAAAAGCTCTATGAGACTCTTAAATAATCCAAAAGTGTATTTACCAAAATCAATCTCATATGCATGTACAAAATCTAATTAATTATTTAGCCATTCTTTTTCCATAAATACAAAATATAAATTATGCTAATTCTGAAAAATAATTGATTTAAAACTGTTAATAATGTAGCATGTAGCATAAATATTTATTAAAATAAATTGAAATAAAAAAATGAAGTCACTTTAAAGACTAATAATTAATAACTGATGAAAAAAAAGTTACAGTACAAGTATTTCTGTTCTTCCTCTTCATCAGTTTTGCGTATTTGCTGCCGTTGTTATGTTATGCTTTTTTGAAAATCTACATAACCTTTGGTAAATTTTTACAAATTTAACAAAAATGTATTTTGTTTTTAACATCTGATGAAAAATTTCTGGATTAATATTGCCTAAACATGCATGAAGTTTTTAACGCCAGTACTTATGTTTCCAATTTACATTCCTATTAAAATAATTCTGGTTAATAATTTATACTATTTTTGATCTAAACAACTTTTTTGTTATATGACTTCGGATTCTCTTTGTCATTTTTCTAACAGAAAAGAGGCATTATTGAATCCATATCTCACTTATCTCAAACTTATTATTGATTGACTTGAAAGCGTTATGACATTAAGTGAATCCTATCATAAATCTCTTTTAACACTGTCCTATCAGCTAATCTCTTTTGAGTAAAATCGTTTTTATTATATTTTCTTTATTAAAACAACTTTTTGTGTTTTAAATTAGAATTTTGAGCATTGGTGTAAATAAATAGAATAAATAACTGTGTTTCGATTTATACGGCCTGTAAATAAATATCTACATATTTGTTTATACTTTTTTGTTGCGGTACCTACCAGTTTGTGTTTATGTAATATGAATCATATAAAATGAAACAGAAAAAATATTTTATCTCGAAATTTGGTAGGGAGAATTCGTAAAATTTAAGGAGGTTCAGTCACTAGACGAAAGTAATGACATAGTATAAGAACATTTTTTTAAATTATAACGAAAATTTTTGCTGCTTGTTGGAGAAATTGGAAATAATATATTATTAACATGTAGTTTTATAGAAAAATCATTCACATTTTTGGAAAATCTTTTCTTGATACTACAAAATAATAAAAACAGAAAAACCAAATTAAAGTATGTTATTCTTTAAATGTTTATGATTTTTTTCATATAGAATACAGGAGCTTTAGAAAGCTACTCCTGTAATATAAAAAATATTAAAAAATAAAGGACATACAGTTTTCGCATTTACTAATTGGTGAAGGGGCAATGCTGTATTTGGCTTAAATAGTACTATGTTTTGAAGATTATCTGAATTCCATATTTTTTTCTTCCAAATATATTGTAATAATATTTTAAGTATGTAAAATTTTTTATATGGTGTTTTTTGCATTTGAGATTATTCAATTTTAATGTACTCTTTTATAAATTAAAGATGTAATTAATAACAAGTTTTATTAAAATTATTGTATTGAGCTCCTATATAAATAAATATTAATATCAAATGAACCGAGAAAAAAATTAAATTGATAAAAAGAATAAAATACGAAAACAGTTAAACTACTAAATACTGAAACCGACTCAAAATTAAAAAAAAAATTGAAATTAATGAAATAAATATGAAATAATTTCTCAGGTTTGGTTCGAATGTAATTTAAAACAACAGATATTCACATGGTGTATCATCTTACACTATTTCATATTAAATTGTAGACTTTTTTCTTTAATCTAAATAAAACAAATCTTGATGAAATGAAATGGAAACCAATGCTAACTTTACATGAACATATCTACACAAGCAAATGTACAGGATGCCAACTGTTTAAAATGTACAGCATTGCCGCTTCAAACAGGTCAAAGTTAAATAATTAAAATCAGCAAAAAAATATTTGTCCTTAAAAATTCACATATTTATCTATTTATTTATATTTATTTGTACTTCTTACTACTTACTTTATCATACATTTGAGAGAAAATTCATAATAAATAATATAAATGTTTCCTATATTTTTTTGTTCAAGATTTATAATCTACATTCGTTTATTAAGATATTCCTTAATCATTAAATTGAAACTATTCTTTAAACTCATTTTCTAGATACATATTACATACACTTTCAATAAATAAATGTTTCCTTCAAGGTATTTTTTCCGGTGACATTGACAATTATAGGCCAATATCGATAATGTAATATTTTCTGAAGTTATTGAAATTCTAATTAAGACAAGACTTTACGAATATTTTGAAAAATTTCATAATTTGCATGCTTCACATTTTGGCTTCTTGTACTGGTATTAAATTACTCCAAATTTATTTTGTTATTGCCACCATCCACAAATTTGTACGCCAACTAAATTTAAAACAGGGTTGATAAAACGAATATTTTTAGAATTGTTCACTTTTTTGTTTTTTGCCTTGATTCGACCAAAACTGTAAGATAATATTTTCTCTTACGATTTATTTTACGATTTTAAACTAATTTTTAAAAATGAGCTTTACTTTTAATGCGATACTTTTTGTGATGAGTGTATATATTTTTTTATACTTATACTTAAATTTTAAACTGTAGTTTTATGTATTTTTGCTCTTGACCTGCTACAAACCTTTGTAATGAGTTACGTAGTCAATAAATCTATCTGTCTATTAACAATCACTGATCTAATCAATTATTTAAAATTATTTTAGAAAACGTATTCAAAATACTACCCCAGTTTTCATATAGAAACGAATAAAAAGAATATTATCAATTACATTAAATGTTTTTAGAAGTTGATTATATTAACGTATATTTCTTTTTAGTGCAATGATTCATATAAAAATGGCAGATTAACAATATGAGTAAACCATAGTCTACAGTCTACATTAATATTTACTTTTATATATGTGATATGATCTACTGAAAAATTGTTCTGCGCCACTAATTATATAAAAAACAAATCATAATTGCAAATATTTTGAATTTAAAACAGTGAATACATTAGTATTTTAACACAGAGTGATTAAATAATTTCAAATTCGACAGCCAAAAATAATAGAATGTTAAAATCAGAATGAGAGGTGAAAATCCACTATTGAATATAGATCTCAACTGGCATTTCTTTGACGTATTTTCAAGGGGAAAACATCCTTAGTCCATTCGATCTATCTCTTTCTGCAAATTCTTGATTACAGACTGAGAAAAAGACGTTTCAGAAGATCCCTTCCGTGAACTGGAGTGGTTGATTACATTTCTTAACCTTCGGGGAAAAGCTATAAAAAATCACTGGATCGGAATATATGCCAATAAAAATATGATTCTGAAAGACAAACGGGGTCTCAGCAACAGATACATCTAAAAAATCCATCAATAAATTGGCAATTCAATTTTTTAAGGGTCGAAATGTTCCGCCCCAACGTGTACGAAATATTTTACTGCAGTTTGCGCTATTCTTAAAATACAACTTTAATATTGATTCAATTCTTGAGCGAAATTGTAAAATTTGAACAATAAAAATAATAAATACAATTTATACTACTTGTTCGAAAATTATAGCAGTAAAAAAATTCTCTTAGTAAAATTCATGTTCATGGGATATTTAATAAATATAACAATTTATTCATCATACGATTTCAAATGGAACATTTTTTCTAGAAATTTGAGTGCTCTCATTATTTACACACACAGAAAATTATAAATTTAATATAATGAGGTGATTTTTTATAGATTTTCTTTAATTTTAGAAGTTAGGATAATTAATCTTCTACTTTAATCCGTTCATTATTATCAACCAAATAGTGTAAGATTTGGCTATACTTTATTTTAATTTTAATCCATTTTGTACATCAAAAAAGAATTATCCAGTTGATTCAAAGATAAATTTAGATATAAAGTAGATATAATGGTTGGTTTTAAAAAGCCATGTTAAAATATTGAAATAATTTTTCAGTGTCCCGTATTTCTTAAGAAATTTGAGGGGTTTTCAAAATATTCGTGTTGAAGTAGACTATATCAGATCGGTGATTTGACTTAACCACTTCTTACAACTAACTGATAGTCTCTTATTTATCTTACTAGTTTAGTACTTTTACAAAAAAATTGTATTTTTTTAAACTGATTTATTAAATTTTTAAATAAAATAACTTAATAATTAACTCTCTAGCAAAAACCGGAGAACTATCAAAACAAAAAAAGGAACACGTCCAACCTTCATGCAGATTTTTTAAATTTAAAGTTTTAATTCCTTTTTTTTAATTTCAACCGCTGAATTTAAAGTTGTTAAGTTTATACATTTTTAGATATATTATTGAAAATTTTATTTTGATAAATTCAATTTTTATTTGTTATCCTTAAATAAATGCATTAATCAAAACATTGCAATTGCAATATATAGTTACGTTTTACGAGAAACTTTACGAGAAATTTCTCTTTATGTTGGATGTACTCAAATCGGAAGAAAAGAGACACGTTTGTTTCTTTGTAGGTCTATATGGTCTAAACGGAGGCAAATGTTTTTAGTCGGATAAAGTCACGTGATGATGTTAGCTCTTAAAGAACACTTTCAGTTGTTGTACTTTAAAATATGATGCGTGATTTTAAAAAAGGATAATTTAATAGAAGAGTAAGATAGATATTTGTTTATTTTAATTTTTGCTGTAAACTGGATATTTCCATTAATAGTGTTGCCTTGTTGTCCATTCATTGCATAAATAAAAATTTTTTTATAAGACTGAGATATTGCCAAGTTTCAATAAATTAGAAGTAGAAAGGAAATTATGAAATAATAAAATGCTCTGTTTAAAATCCATTTAAATTTTGAACATATCTCTGTCTATATTTATTTCTTTTTACACACTGGAATAACTGTAGATATTACAACACATCACTATATATCGCAAAGTAACATTTAAATAAAATGTAATTTATTTTTCTAAGAATCCTTCCTATAATACAGAAGTTTTCTTGAAATATCGCTTAAGTAGAGGCTAAAGTTTTCTTTTGGACCCTTTTTAGCGGTTTGAGTTTCATGAAAACATTTATATTCATAAATACTTGACAAAGCAACCAAATTCCTTTGTGAAACCACTGGCTAAATAGAACAAGAACTGTTTGAGTTACTCAAATTTCAGTGCTCCAAATATTTACATTTTGATTGTGGGACATTTGGCTTTATGCAGTTTATCGTTTTCAAAGAAAACACAAATAATTTTATGGAGATTTATAAAAAAAAATTAGAATTACTATATTTAATTGTATATTTCTCATTTAATAAGTATGGTGTTTCTTATTATGCTTAACTGATAAATTATTTTTAGTTGTAAAATAATTTAACATATAAATTCAGTAGGAGGTTCGAGTTAAAAATTATGAAGGGTCTTTCTTATAAAAAATGTTTTCGGCTCAACCGCTAAAGATATATAACCCCTGAAAAGACAAAATTAAAAATAAATGTTAAATTTTTTTGAAACCCCAGTTAATATAGAAACTTAAAATTTTAGAGATATCATGTATTTATGAAGAGGTAATTATGGATTTTTTTCTGAATTATCGTTAAAAGGGGGCAAAATTAACAACCGTTATTTTATTTTATGTCAGAGATTTTTATGAGATTGAATTTTATAAATTAAAAATATTATTCTGAATTGCTGTTCTATTTCTTTACTTTTTGCCCTTTTTCCATAGAACTAATGGTTTTCGAACAAGAAAATAAAATAAAATAGCATTGTTCTTAATATTTATTATTATTATTAAAAAATAAAAATACAATAAAACTTAAAGCACATAATATAAATAATAATACATTTTATTACAAAATGGTAATACTAGAGAAACGTTACATTTGCATATTTATGAATGTCTGTATATCTCAAAATTTCAATTTTTTATCTTTATTAAGAAATGACTAGTTGACAAATTTTCCTTGTAAAATAAATAGAGGATTAATTATAAGAAATACAAGCGCTGATTTCCATTACACTTAGTATACTGTAGCTTGTAGTATTTTATTTGACGAATTTGATCTGATTGTTTGATATAAAAATATACTGTTTCCATTTAAAAAAATTCTCGATGACGTCACATCTGTTAAGGTAGAGGGGGTAAAAATTATATGTTTTAGAAAATAAAATTAAAACCTCTGAAAATAGTTAACTCGTGAGATAATGGACCATTTCTACACTTTAGGAACGCTCTGTTTATATGTATATATACTACTTGGACTTACTTTTGGTATTATAAAATATTACTCATTTGATTGAAATCGATATTGGACAATTGTAACAGGTATTAAAATATGATAATCTCTGTATACTCGTATACTTGAGCAATATAATTATAATTATGCACTAAATAAATTATAATATTTACTGTTATTACAAATTCTTGGGCAATACAAATAAAATTATGCTCTAAATAAATTATAATATTTACTGTTATTACAAATTCCAATTCGAAAAGTTCAATTATAATTATGCTGAATTGAGAGCGCGTATATTTCAAAATATTAACACAGGAGTTGACTATAAATAAAAATGATAATAATACTTATCAAATTAGCAAATATTAATGATTAATCAATATTTTATTTAATAAATATATATTGGATGATTATAAGTTATTTCATTTTCTTTATATTTTTAAGCAATGTGAAAATGTTTACCTCGTGAAATTTTTTAGTCATATACGTATTAGAATTTAAATAACGTTATCTTAAAATGCTTTCGGGCCGAACATAAATGCTGTAAATTAAAAATAACTTTATATCACTTAAAAAGAAATATTTTACACAAAGGAAAACCCTCAAAACATTAGCGTTATAAATTATATTACTAGTTGTGTGAATTATCAAATTTTCGATTTATTTACGTTATTCATATTTATATTAATATCATATCCTTTAATAAAGTTAAGTATAGCTGAAGACTTTCTCCTTTAACTTACTCAATAGATGGGCATCCGGTAGTGTAAGATCAGGGAAATACGAAACAATCACACCGTGTGTTAACACTGCATACCATATCGTCACACAGTCACTATGCAGCGGTTTTTGTATAATAATGTCTGGCTTCTCGAAACTAAGGACGAGTGATTTGCTCATTGATATAAGTGAATGTGACTTTCGTCGGAGAACCACATATTGTGCAAGAAATCCGGATCCTCGTACACCATAGCCAAAACACGTCCACAATACACAACCCCGGTATGCATATCTTGGTTTGTCAATTGCTGTCCATCCGACGTCTTTGAACAAACGCCGAAACGACGTCTTGCTGATATTCAATTTGAATGACGTTTGCCAAAACTTCGGTTCGGTGATTCCAAAACCTGATTGACACGTCCATGGTTCTCATTTGTTCTCATAGTTACTAGTCTACCAAACCTTTCCTTCCGTTGGTACAATACACTGCCAGTACTATCAAATTTCTCAACAATAGAAAGCACGACTGCGTTCGTTGGTGCCTCTTTATGAAATTGTTCCGTCACTAACTTCAAACTTGGTCCAACTTGTTTACAATTTCCGTACGATCGAAAATAATGCTCAACAACAAACACTTCTTCAGTTGTGAGACCCACTCTCAACTTTAATATCACACAACAATGTTATTTGCACTACTAAGAAGGCATAACGCTGCTACAGTCATACGTGAAAAAGAAGACATGTCCCATGACAATGGCGTGCAATTCAGTAAGTATTGTATTTTATGGCGCATAACGCACTTCATATAAGTGACAAGAAAGATGAACTTGATTTTTTGGAGGAATATGAAATGAAGAAACACATAAAATGTCCCCAATATACAGTATAGAACGAAAATTAAACCTGGGAAGTTCAATTATCTTAGATTACTTTTTGGACTAAATACTCATATAATCATAACCAAAATATTTTCTAGAAAAAGAAGAACTCTGTATACATAGACTACTATAGTGGTGATTGCTTGAAATATTTATGACATGAAATAATTTATGCTAGTCAAAGATCTGTCAATCTTCTATTAAAACTTGAAAATAGCGAAACCGTGGTAGGTTTAATACAACTAAAAAAGCGATGGAATCCTATGGGAACACAGATAAGTATAATTTATCTTTTTCATATGTATTATTAATTTCTACTGAAATATTATTCATTAAATTGCGAAGAAAAATGTTTAAGCTTGTCTTTAAAATTTTAAATTAACAAACATCAACTAGAGCCGGTATGCTTATTAGAGTTTGGAAGTAAAAATAATTTAATTTTATTTGGCATATTATTTATGAGCCTAAAATTTAATTGCAATAAATTAAAATCTCAAAATTATGTAATTCCACAGAGTTATACTTTCGCCCGTTCTTCACGGTCCAGAATTGATTCGAATTACTTCCAGTGATTTGTTAACGACTCACTTTGAGAATGGGAAGATGAAAACAAACATTAATAAAGGGAATTTCATTATTGATTTTATATAACTTTCGATCCCATATAATCTTTATCAAAGACTCACTTGTAAGGGAAATTAAGATTTTTAAAGATTTCGTGGCATTTGACGTTGAATAAATAGTGTTTAAACAAACCTGATTTTGACTAGGTATGCTAAAAGAGAAAAGGGTAGAGTTGTTAAAGGGATATTTCTTACAGTTAGAAGAGAAATGAAAGTAGCAGGTAGTATATTTAACTGAAACAAAGTACTTGTATGTATCAAAGTGAGTGGAGCAACAGACATAAATAAACACCAAGAGATCAAAGAATTTATAAATGAACTCTATGAAGTCGAGGGAATGGTTGCTTGAATTTAATTTTATGAACAGAAGAGAAAATAATTGTCTCTACAATTGTATAATTATTTTATTCCATTTATATTTGTTTTATTTCTTCATGTAGTTTTTTAAGGGTGATCTTGGGGCTCCAAATAATTAGTACATGCATAAAATTGTTCTTTGGTAGTTTGAGAAACTAATAAAACTTAAAAAAAGGCACTCTATACAATATATAAACAAACAAAATTAATGTATCGTAAATATTTAATCATGTCATTAAATAATTTTTTATTTTATAAAAGTAAGAATTTTTAATTTTTTTTTTAATTTTTAAACGAAAAATTGGATATTTTGAATTATTTTCTCACAATCTTTGATTATATACGACTAGTTTTAGAGTTTATTAAATTTAAACTCCATTTTCAGGTAATGTTGTTACAAAGCTGTCAAAATATTAAAAAAAAGGGATCAATATCCATCAAGAAAGATTTAAAAATATAAAATTTCTTACGTACTGAAAGGGCCTATATTCGACCGAGCCATCCCTTGTTTAAAATTCTCCCACCTTTTTTGGGTCGGGGAACGAAATAGCCCGAACGTCAGAATAGGTAGCAGTTCGGGGGGATGAGTGACAGATCTTGGGAAGTAAGTTGGCTTTTTATTTTAGAAAAAAAAAGATAACAGAGCGTGGTGTCATTAGGTGGTGTCATTAGTTTAAATATGTAAGTATTATTTTAGGTATTTAGATCGATTATTTCTATGATATGCACTTAAATTTAACCATAACAATATATTTATTGGTATTCCCTTGTTATTGTGTTTTATGTTCCCCTTTTTATTAAATACCCATTTACAAATTATTCGATTTATCCAAAGACAGGGACATAGCAACAATGTCGGGTTTGCTTACTAGTAATGTAATTTTCATAAAGTGAGAGGATAGTCTTGAATCTTGGGTCGAATAGGTATGCTCCCGTGGCTAGGGGTGACATAGGGTTTAGGTGTTCATTCATTAACCTACCAGATTTCACCTCTAGAATAAAGTAGGACCTCATCTCTAGGCAGGTAGTAAAGTGTATACTTCCCTGTTACCGTTCTACTAGTCTTAATACCCTGTTTTGCTTTGTGTAGATTTTGTTGCGATTTAAAGGCGATCCTCCGTTTTATTACCTAACGACGTATCGTTTAATGTATAAATAATTTACGGGAAACATTGAGCTAGGTTTTTTTCTTTGAGTCGATCTTGTGCTTTGTCTACCTTTTATTTATTAGATGTATTTGGTGTATTTGATTTATTTATTTCATTTGATTTAGTTGACTTATTTTATTTATTTGATTTATTTGATTTATTTGATTTATTTGATTTATTTGATTTATTTGATTTATTTGATTTATTTGATTTATTTGATTTATTTGATTTATTTGATTTATTTGATTTATTTGATTTATTTGATTTATTTGATTTATTTTATTTATTTGATTTATTTGATTTATATGCTTTATTTGATTTATTTGATTTATTTGCTTTATTTGATTTATTTGATTTATTTGATTTATTTGATTTATTTGATGTGTTTTAAGTATTTGATTTATTTGTTTATATGATTTATTTGATGTATTATATTTATACGATGTATTTGATTTATTTGGTTTATTTGATTTATTTGATTTTAGGGTTAGTTTAATTTATCTGTTTTATTTGTTTGACGATTTACCGGATTTATGTTGTTTTAATTTTCATTTAGGTTTTGTCTGTATTAACAGGGGTTTTCTTTCTGGTTCTTTCCCCTTTAA
Source organism: Hermaeophaga mercurialis (assembly GCA_951812935.1). Lineage (NCBI taxonomy): Eukaryota > Metazoa > Arthropoda > Insecta > Coleoptera > Chrysomelidae > Hermaeophaga > Hermaeophaga mercurialis. Next base: position 19,081,671 of record OX638359.1, on the reverse strand, counting down.
TTCCGTGATATTGCACCGAACCAGACATGTCTAACATTTGTCAATATTTTATTAATTAATTTACTTCTGTATTTTCATATTTAATGTTCCGCTTCTCTAAATAAATGTTAGATATGGATTACTTGTTTTCTTTTACCTCGCCACCTCCCAACCATCACTTCTAGCAGTACAATCTAAGAACTATTCTGTAATAACACAACGTGTAGAGTCGTCCCTAGACATCATAATAATAAAGAATGGAAAATATGTTAAAAATATCATAAAATAACAGAATGGCGGGGTTTTGGCGTGTGGGTTACATTACAAAATTTTGGTGCCGTGACCAGGATTGTACAGTATCGGGTGAACGTGGAGGTGACGGTGTAAATACATTTTGGTTCAATGATTGATAGAGCTAATTTTTTTCTCGTTTTCCCCTTTTCTCAGTTACCCGTTGTATGTGTTTCCTGCTGTAGATTTTATTTCTCCGGCATTTTGAAAATAAATGAGAAATACAGAGCAATGCCACCACCTGAGTTTTGGTTCTAGATCAAATTATTAACACAATCTCTTCCAAAGACAGGTTTGTTTTGTTACCCCACGTTTTTATACGCTGTAATTCTGTGGACCTATTAGCCTTGGTAGACTCCGGTTGTGAGCTTAGTTGCATTAACGAAGAATTTTTTGATCGATTACAAGCCACCTCCTCTTTCCAGGTGCTTCCGGTGGCTAGCACTCAACTGAGGGGCGCCATTGGTCAGAAAAGCGTTAGGATTAAATATCAAGTTTGGTTACTTTTTTCCGTGAACGGTCATTCCTGTATTTTCGACCACGCTTTCTTAGTTGTTAAGAGTTTAGTTAGACCCGTGATTTTGGGAATAGACTGGCTGACTAAAGTAAATGCCGAAATTAACATATCGACACAATCCTTAAAGTTGGAACATGAAGGGTGTTGTACAGTTATCCCTTTCAATGTAAATTCTAGATGTTTATTAAATGATCACGAACAAAATCAAGTCCCAAAAGGCCCGGATCCGTACCACTATACCCCCTGTAATGTGACTACCGGTGAGACAGACCCAGGCAAAGGCTCTTCCTTCTTAGTTGGTATAGCCCGTCCCAGCAATATCGATCTAAATCCCCACGTCGAACCATTGGAAAGGTTATGGACCATTACTAAGCAGGTAGAGAGTCTTAGTGTAGAGGAACGACAGCAATTGTTTGAACTCTTGTCCCGATTTCAAAGTATTTTTAATAAATACCCTGGTAGGACCCAAAAGTATGAGCATGTCATCAGAATGCGAGATAAGACCCCTTTCATTAAGCGTGCCTACCCTATCCCCTATAGTCTTCGTCCCGCCGTGGGCAAGGTTATCCAGGAGATGTTGGATTTGGGACTAATAAAACGGGAACCTTCGTCTTTCGTTAGTCCCATGACGGTGACTAGTAAAAAGGACGGCTCGGTACGCCTTTGCTTAGATGCTAGACTTCTGGATTCCCGTATGTACGCGGATAATGATACCCCTACACCTCCTGAAGAGATTTTCAAATCCTTGTCTTCCGTGCGCTATATGAGTACTATAGATCTTCGTTCATCTTATTGGCAAATTCCGTTAAGTCCCGAAAGTACTCAATATGTAGCTTTCCTTTACGATGGTAAAACCTATACATTCCAGGTACTACCTTTCGGCCTAAAAACTGCTGTTGGATCCTTTACCAGAGCTTTAGATGTGATTTTAGGGGCAGAGATGACTGGCTTTGTACGAAAATATTTAGACGATTTGTTAGTAGTATCATCTAGCTTTGCCGACTATTTAGTTCATCTACAGCAATTATTCAAAAAAATTTTAGAAGCTAATATGACCCTTAATTTAGAAAAATGTCATTTTTTTCAGACCAAAGTTAAGTTCCTCGGACATATTATCTGTCCCGAAGGTATTCAGATGGATCCTGATAAGATTCATTGTATTTTGCATTTTCCCAGGCCGAAAACGATAAGACAGCTTCGGGGGTTCCTAGGACTGTGCAACTATTACCGGCGTTTTCAAGGAAGGTATAGTTCAGTCATTATTCCGCTGACTCGATTGTTAGGTAAAGGGGTGAAATGGCGTTGGTCGAGCCAAGAACAAGAGTCTTTTGAAAGAGCCAAAGAACTCTTCATAAAAACTGTCATTTTAAAGTTCCCGGATTTCTCTAAAACCTTTTATTTACAAACCGACAGTTCAGGATTTGCTCTGGGGGCCGTATTGTATCAGTTGGGAAATGCACAAGAACACCTGGTCGTAGGGTTTGCTAGTAGGGTCTTACGGGGTCCCGAGCTCTTATACACCGTAACCGAAAAGGAATTGTTGGCTGTCATCTTCGGGTTAAAAAAATTTCGTACTCTTATCTTGGGTTACCCCTTGGTAATCCGTACAGATCATTTTGCCCTCAAGTTCCTCAAACAGTGTCGATTGCTAAATGACCGGTTGACACGTTGGACTTTATACTTGAACGAATTCGATTTTCACATAGAACACGTACCTGGCCGGGAAAATATTGTCCCAGATATTTTGTCCCGTTTCCCACCTGAGATGGAGCATGCCCCATTTTTAGAAAAATCCTTTCCATTGGTCGCCCTTAATTCAGCGATTTTCCTTACCGGTTTGTTTGAAGTACAGAACCTTTCCGAAATACAACATATAATCCTCAGACTAACGGATCTCCAAAAGGACGATATCTTTTTTGGGCCTGTATATTTTTTCCTCTTAGGGTGTGCTACTGTTCTAAACCCCGCGCAACAAAAACTTGTCCCGCTCGTAAAATTACAAGGACATATCCTTATTTGGCAACACCCCGTATCACTTCAGTATCGATTGTGTATCCCTGAGACCATTTCAAGGACTATATTTGAGGCATATCACCTACATTATGGGCATTTTGGCACTTCCAAGGTATATTCTGTCTTGAAACGAATTGTCTATCTCCCGAATCTCCGACGCCAAATTCATAAAGTGATTAGGTGTTGTGATATTTGTCAAAAAACTAAATTCCCTCAACGTTATTTGATAGGTAAGCCCTCTCCTATTCTTGTCACCCATCCAGGACAATTGGTTACGGCTGATTATTATGGGCCTTTACCTGAGGGGCGTGGTAGAGTCGCCTATATCTTTGTCGTCATCGATTCATTTTCCAAATATATCAAATTATACCCATTGCGTTACGCACGCGCAAAAATTTCCGCCTCCAAAATTGTAAAAGATTTTTCTAAGATTATGAAAATCGAAACCATTCTGACTGATCATGGTACCCAGTTCACATCTGTCGAGTGGCAGCGCGCCATGAAGTCACAAAACATACGACCCACCCTGTCCTCTATCAGACACCCGACATCGAACCCCTCAGAACGAGTCATGAAAGAGTTGAGTCGCTTATTCCGTGTTTACTGCCACACTTCTCATACTGGGTGGGCTAACAATTTAAAACAAATTGAAAATCTGTTCAATAGCACTCCCCATATTAGTACTGGCTACTCTCCTAACCAGATACTTTTCGGCACCCCTCCATCGTCTACTTTGAATGACCTAATCACATCGTTCTTACCCGTACTACCCGTGGAACCGTTGGAGACCATCCGAGAAAAGGTTCGGGTAAACCTAAAGAAATATGCGGAGATGAGAGGTCGAAATGGTCCTAGGAGCCGAGATAAACTTAAGATAGGGGACCTTGTGCTCCTTAGGGAGAATCCGTCATCTGATTCTTGTAAAAAGATTATTTACAAATTTTGCCCCTTATATTCAGGCCCCTATCGTGTTGTTGGCATACCGTATCCAAATGTGTATTCCCTGGTAGATGCTACTACGGGAGGAATCAAAGGGAATTTTAATATTATGAACTTGAAACTGTTTGTTAACCAAATAAAATAATGTTGTTTATGTTTGTTAGTAGGTGTGACAAATATAAGCCTTTTTCTCTTGTTGCGGTTTTTGTATCTCCGGAAGAGAAGAATAGAGATTTCGTATACAATACCGAACACCATGAGTCTGGAGCCACTGCAAGTCTGGAGGACTTGAAAGTTCAAAAGCCTAGAATGTTCTAGGCTTTCCAACTTTCGAGGGGCGTCTGAAAGGGCCTATATTCGACCGAGCCATCCCTTGTTTAAAATTCTCCCACCTTTTTTGGGTCGGGGAACGAAATAGCCCGAACGTCAGAATAGGTAGCAGTTCGGGGGGATGAGTGACAGATCTTGGGAAGTAAGTTGGCTTTTTATTTTAGAAAAAAAAAGATAACAGAGCGTGGTGTCATTAGGTGGTGTCATTAGTTTAAATATGTAAGTATTATTTTAGGTATTTAGATCGATTATTTCTATGATATGCACTTAAATTTAACCATAACAATATATTTATTGGTATTCCCTTGTTATTGTGTTTTATGTTCCCCTTTTTATTAAATACCCATTTACAAATTATTCGATTTATCCAAAGACAGGGACATAGCAACAATGTCGGGATTGCTTACTAGTAATGTAATTTTCATAAAGTGAGAGGATAGTCTTGAATCTTGGGTCGAATAGGTATGCTCCCGTGGCTAGGGGTGACATAGGGTTTAGGTGTTCATTAACCTACCAGATTTCACCTCTAGAATAAAGTAGGACCTCATCTCTAGGCAGGTAGTAAAGTGTATACTTCCCTGTTACCGTTCTACTAGTCTTAATACCCTGTTTTGCTTTGTGTAGATTTTGTTGCGATTTAAAGGCGATCCTCCGTTTTATTACCTAACGACGTATCGTTTAATGTATAAATAATTTACGGGAAACATTGAGCTAGGTTTTTTTCTTTGAGTCGATCTTGTGCTTTGTCTACCTTTTATTTATTAGATGTATTTGGTGTATTTGATTTATTTATTTTATTTGATTTAGTTGACTTATTTGATTTATTTGATTTATTTGATTTATTTGATTTATTTGATTTATTTGATTTATTTGATTTATTTGATTTATTTGATTTATTTGATTTATTTGATTTATTTGATTTATTTGATTTATTTGATTTATTTGATTTATTTGATTTATTTGATTTATTTGATTTATTTGATTTATTTGATTTATTTGATTTATTTGATTTATTTTATTTATTTGATTTATTTGATTTATTTGATTTATTTTATTTATATGCTTTATTTGATTTATTTGATTTATTTGATTTATTTGCTTTATTTGATTTATTTGATTTATTTGATTTATTTGATTTATTTGATGTGTTTTATGTATTTGATTTATTTGTTTATATGATTTATTTGATGTATTATATTTATACGATATATTTGATTTATTTGGTTTATTTGATTTATTTGATTTTAGGGTTAGTTTAATTTATCTGTTTTATTTGTTTCAGACGATTTACCGGATTTATGTTGTTTTAATTTTCATTTAGGTTTTGTCTGTATTAACAGGGGTTTTCTTTCTGGTTCTTTCCCCTTTAATTCCGTGATATTGCACCGAACCAGACATGTCTAACATTTGTCAATATTTTATTAGTTAATTTACTTCTGTATTTTCATATTTAATGTTCCGCTTCTCTAAATAAATGTTAGATATGGATTACTTGTTTTCTTTTACCTCGCCACCTCCCAACCATCACTTCTAGCAGTACAATCTAAGAACTATTCTGTAATAACACAACGTGTAGAGTCCTCCCAAGACATCATAATAATAAAGAATGGAAAATATGTTAAAAATATCATAAAATAACAGAATGGCGGGGTTTTGGCGTGTGGGTTACATTACAGTACAAATTTTAGGGAAATATTGGTTGTCGACAATTTTGATATCACTAAAAAAATAACTACTTTTTTTGAAGCACAGAAGATCTTTAAGTGAAAAATATATAAACGCATATTTTTGCAAACTTCAGGTTTTGACATATTTTAATACACAGAATAATTATTAAGATTTTGTAAACCATAAATAAATTAATGTAAAGTACAGTTTACTTTTTAGAACTTTATTAATACGTCACTCTTATCTAAGATATAAATTTATGATATAAAACGTATTTCTAATTCGATATCTTTTTCTGTCAGCAGTAAAAAACCGTCTTTCAATCAAAGAATTATATTGTTATATCAAATCAAGAACACTGAAAAAAGACAAAAACACAAGCGACAATCCATTATTTATATTTCACTGGTTGAATGTGATAAATATGTGACTTTATGTTCATCCTATTTATTTTCATTTGAAATATATATATTTTGCGTGTCTTAAGTAGAAACTACTATAAATCAGACTTTTTTAAACCGGGTGTACCAGAGAATATTATTTTAACTGTAAGTATGTGTTTAAATTACTTTTTATCATTACAGACTCTTAATCTACTACCTTAAATAGATCAATATAAATTAAATCAATTTTAATGACAAATTAACCTGACCAGTATTATTACATTCAGCCAACGTGAATAGAGAAGAACATATTTATGCCGTAGACGAACTTGTAAAGAAACATGGGCAAGAATTATTGCAGTCGATGCGATTTCAATGCTTGTGAATAAATTTGGGCAAATTGTAAATCATATTACAATAAATGTATTGGCAGAGATGGGTACAGCTATGAAAAAGTCATAAGTGTATGGAATGAAGTCTGCACAAAATGTGTTAGAGAAAATGAAAAACGTATTTGCCATACAAAAATTCAATGGGTAATCATAACTGTCGGAAGCAGTCCTAACTCAGAAAGTGGAGATGACCTATTAATTAGGAATTATGTACAACAATAATCAAACTTATATGGAATCATTTTGTATTTCTTACTAAACTTTTTATAAGGAAAAAATTTGGTATCCAACGTTAAGATGAGGCTTTTTGTTGTAAACAAACATGATAATAAAGAAGAAACGACTGCCGCGATTTATTATCTTGTGAATTTTGTGTTCAGTAGTAAAATCAAGATTCTCCGGTAATTTTATTTCGGTCCAAAAAATGCCTTATGATGGACTAACAGATATTCAGAGGGGAAAAAAAAATTATTGCTCTCATTGAACAAGTAATGCCCGAAAGAGAAGTAGCAGAGATAGTAGGCGTTACACAGGGTGCTGTATCGAAAACATATGGAAGGTACTTGGAACTAGGAATTCTCAAGAACAGGCTTAGACTAACTCGTCAAAGAGTTACAATTGGATAACAGGACCGCTTTGTATGGCAAATTGCTAGAAGAAATCCCAGTGTTTCTCATCCAGATGTGCAACGACAATTTCTGGAAGCTACAGGTGTGAACTTTTCGGTTGAGACCATAAGAAAAAGACTTCGCGCTCGAGGGTTGTACAGTAGGAGAGAGTTACGGGTCCCACAGTTATGTAGGCAAAATAAAATTGACTGGCTAAATTGGTGTCTTCAACACCCAAACTGGACAACTGAGAATTGGCAAAATGTTCTTTTTTCGGATGAGACCAGAATTGGCCTAAGATCAGATGACCATCGAATTCGGGTTCTCAGAGCTCCAGGAAGACGAGCGAGACTCCAGCCTGTCAGATCTGTCCCAAGATATAAAGGAGGAACTGTAATGTTCTTGGGAGGTATTACGCAGGGAGCAAAAACTCCATTGCTACCACTTCAACAAACTTTAACAGGTTGGAGGGTATGTTGATTTAGTGTTAGAACCAATCGTTAGGCTTTGGAGAGCTGCAATTTGGGGTAATTTTATCTTCATGTACGATAATACACCACCCCATACCAGCAGAGTGACTAAAGAATGTCCTTGAAACGGAAGGTGTCACAGTTTTAGACTGGCCTGCATGTTCACCAGACCTAAATCCTATTGAACAGTTGTGGGACTAACTTAAAAGAAGGGTTAGAGCTTATCGAGCATTAGCAGAATGGGAAAACATTTCCCAAGAAAATGTTGGCAATTTAATAAGAAGCATGCTAACGCGAATAGAAGCTTACATAAGGGCTAGAGGTGGCAACACGGATTATTAAAATTAACTAATTTTCTTTTGTTTCTGCTTTTTGACCATTAAAAATTTAAATCTCATTTCGTTTCAGAAAACAATAAAAATATTGTTGTGTTTATTTTGTCAACTAGGTAATTTTTTTTTATTCATATGTGGGTTCATTAAAAGTTTTTGGTAAAGACTGAGATTTATTAATACATAAAAAATGTTCTTACATCTCAAAAATTATGCGAAATAATAGGTGATTCCATATAAATTTGGTTGTGTGTATAATATGTAAATAATCTATTTAAGCTAATAAATGAAATTATTAACAAAAATTATTTAAAGCATTTAGTTATAAAATATACCTGAAATAATAAACATACACTTTTTATGGATCTTATTTTATTTAATAGTAAATGACTCACTAAAAATTAAAAACACGATGATAGGGTAATTTGAGAAAATCAGTTTTATGGTAACTACCCATACATTTGTTGGAGTAGTAACCACCTCGTAGGCTTATACTAATTTAACTGAGACATTTTAACTTATTTCTTACAAAAACAGTCAGTGAGTATGTGTAAAGTTGTAAAAACCCAACTGTAGTTATGCAGAGCTGTTTACGATTGGTAATCAATGAGTTAAAAAACAAAGTACCATGAAATAACATTCTCGCTCTTTCGTCTTATTTTATAATGGTTTTATATATATTTTTTATTCTGAGGAACCTAACATCTAATAAAAACTTTATTTCTTGTATTAGCGAATCTTTTTAAAGAGATTTTTTCAACGTAGGACACTGAACTCAAACTTTAACTTCGTAATATTGCATTATAGTAATAGAATTAGGACGTTTCTTTAACAACCCGAGGTGGTTTCTTGTTTGTCGTCACATACCGGTTCCGTCGGCAGTTTTATTCAATTTATCTCTTTATTCTCGAGAACTGCTAGTGCCGGAGAATAACGAAATAAAGTCACATAAGGTCATGTGAACATTTTCTAGATTAATTGTATTTCACATTTACATAATATAAATAAGCAGGAATAGGAAAGTATATATTTGAGTAATGTAAGAGATGTAATTTTTTAAAATATAAGGGCTTTAACTCTATTAAAATAATCATTTATTTTATTAATTATTCACGTTTTATTTAATGTCTTTGGAATATATATTTTAATATATTTTTTTTATTTCAGGTAAGTATCTGAATTTCTTAAATACAACGGCTGGCTAAAAGTAAGTTTTTAAAAAATACATTTTTTATTATCACTAGAAAATATTTCCTTAAACAGAAGAGAAAGTTTGCTCTTATTTTCGCTAATACTACTAAAGAATCCTCACCCCTTCATTGCTAAAGGTCGACTGAACAGAATGCTAATGTGTGGCCACGATCTCCAACGTAACCGCCAATGCCTTTGATCTTTGGGGAGAAAACCGACTCGATTCGGATACGGTCCAACGTTGCAACCAGGACTGTCTCCACTCCTATTTCACTGGTACACATTGGGCAAGTCGACGTTGGCCCTAATGTGTGGACGTGGGGTAACCATCATCATTTGATAGTTAAATGAATAATTTATTTAAAAGATTTTTAGAATCTAAAAGATGAGCTCAGTGGTTTTGTGTCTTTGGCGTTTAAAAATTTTAGTGGTACTTTGTAATTTTTGTTTTTTTTTGGTCTCATAATCATCAAATCGAAGGGTGAAACAATTTGTGCTGCGGTTAATTAACCAAGTAAACCAGAGAATTATAATGTTTTTCGTTCCCGAGACCTTTGGCTGGTTTAAGTAAATTAGTTTTTAATTACAAGGGTAGTTAGGTATGAAAATTATTGGAAATTCAGCAATAAAATAATTCAAAGGACATTTTTGAATGTGATATACTTTTTATTATAAAGATGGTAGATGAAGAAGTGTCAGCTAAAAGAATTTAAAGATACTGTGTGAAGAATTGTTCAAAACGATCGCGGATTTGAAAAAATATAAAATAAAACATGCTTGTGATATTATAAACTGCTATGCTTATTTTTCTTCTCTCGTATCCTTAAATCCCTTATGAATGGTAGTGGTCTTAAGCCATCTCCTTTTTTAATACCTTATTTCATATTGAATTGTTTTGATGTTTTGCTGTACAATTGCACTTCTACTCTTCTTGATATATAATTTCAACGAATCTTAGAATTTTTGATTCTACATTTAATTATAATAGTGATTGTCTTATTGTTATTGGTTATTCTGTTGACTGTATCGAAAGCTGCTATTAAATCTTAAATGAATTTTAAAAATAGTTTTTTTTTATTCTTCTTTATATTTCTATTACATTTCTTAATGTAATGAATGTTGTCATTCGTTTGTTTTCAAGCTGATTTGCTGCTTGTTTTTCTTGTATTGTGTGTTCTACCAACTTTCTTAATCTTTCTTCAATAACTTTTGTATATACTTTTTATACTGCTGATAGTAAGCATATCGCTCTTTAATTATTATACTAAGTATAATCTTCTTTCTTCTATATTGCTACAACAGCTACTAAATCTTGCCACTGATCTGGTATTGTTGTGCTTACTGGACATTTTAGATTTTATAAAGTTTCATTTTACTTTGATCTCTTTTAATTTTTAATTCTTTAAATTATTTTTACTTCGACAAATAGCTGTTTTTTGTTAAGTAGAAAACTATTTATTCAGTTTTCACGTTTATTTCTGATTTCTCTTTTTAATTAATTAATTATTGTTCTCCTACCAGTAACTAATTTTTTTAGAAGTAGGAAAATTACTTATATCTTTCTAACTGTTTGATCTTGTGGTAAGTGTTCTCTATTAAACCCATATAAAAGTAGTTGTATGGAAGGTAGTTTTCAGACGGATGCTATAATCAATTTTTGTTTTTAATTTAGCTGCATTTAAAATAGTAGATGTATTTTAAAAACGACCAATAACTATTTATAAGGATTATTTCTTCTTTGAGATATTTCTTAACGTTTCGGCATCTGTTGTTAGCGGCTTTTTCAATGGGTACGATGTACGTAGTAATTCAACTACTCAAGGTTGCTAGAGGAGAAATACGAGTAGATCTAGTCTGCCGTAAGCAGCATTTTCAGGATGTGAAATGTGCGGGGAACGCAGCTACTAAATGTAGACAAAGGAAGAATAGAATACATCCAGTTTGTCACAAGCGGCTTCTTGAGAAGGAGTGGTATGCTCCGTAACTCAACTACTAAACGTAGCCAGAGGAAAAACATATTTGAGATAAAAGACAGAAAGTTGAGAAATATCTTAAGAATGATACAGTCATCGGGAAGCAGTAATCCTCAGATTCATTCTGCAAACTATTTATAATAAATTTTCAATAAGTTGATTTTGTTGGAAACGAAATTCAAACTTTTTTTTGTTACTTCACAATTTCAAACTTGCACCAAATATTATTTATCATTCAGCTTCTAATATTAAAATGTACATCGACGTTTTTTTAGATTCATGAACATAGTTAAATATTTTTTTTTTAAAATACGTTTTTACTCCTTTACTATTTTTGTTCCACTTGTTCTTTTATTATAAATTTTAAAATTTATAAAGAATCACTACCAATTATTTTACGATCTATATTGCTCTGCCATTCTGCAATATTCTATGTGCTCTGCAGGTGTATCTTTGCAGCACTTTAAATTAACTCACAACAAAGCTATCTATACGAAATGAGATAAACTTTTTAAATTTTGCATTGAACCATATCGGCGTTCAGTGGATCATAAAGTGCACGAATCCGGCCGAAACTTAATAAATAGATTAAGTTTAATATAAATTGCCTTTCATAGACAGACGGGAATGGACTATAAAAGAACTGTTTTTGTGTGAATAACTTTGCTGATTCTTAATTTATACAGAAAGAAATATTTTACGGAATGGAAAACTCCTAAGACCTTTGATTTTCTTGTGCCATATTAATCACATCTTATAATTTTAATAGTTCATAATGTTACATATTGATGCTATAAATTAAATAATATTACTTAGCTGTTGTTTAAACGATTAATTTCCATATACTTATTCATAATTTAATTTAATTTGAATTAACATAACTAAGTACAGTTTTGTGTCTTCACATCTGGTTACAAAACTTTTAAGTTGGGATTTCCAAATATGTTAGAATCAAAAAAAATATTGGGATCATCTGCTAATGATTAACATCTTAGGGACTGGTTAATGCGCTCATTATAAACTATTTAATTAGATCAGAATAATTTTAAATAACGGTATCCAAATTTTGCTAGCTTCTCTATAAATATATTCCCAGAAACTTGTTAGTCAGTAAATAAGATTATACAGGGTGACCCACGACGATTAAGACAAGTAATATATCAGAATTGGGCAGTAGTAGAGAATTATAATTTTGGGGGTGTAAATTAGAGCAAATGTTGCATCTTTTCTTGTTATTGTGTTACCCAATGAGGTATTTGTTTTTGGTCACGTGACGTCGCATTCAAAATTATTAATGGGACAACCTGTATATTTGTGCCTTTCTGTATTCCTCTCGATAAAACAATTCCAACAAACTAGCACACTTGGGGTCTAAAGTGATTAATTCAGACCTACTTGAAGACATTCCATTGAATGAAAGAAATACAATGTGGTGGCAGCAAGATGGTGCACCTCCACATTTTGATGGTAGAGTGAGAAATTATCTGGACATGATATTTCCAGAACGCTGGATTGGACGCAACGGTACTATTTACTGGCCTCCAAGGTCGCCAGACCTGACACCGTTAGATTTCTTCCTTTGGGGATATCTTAAAGGTATCGTATATGAAACTCCGTCTAGAGATTTAGACGATTTGAAAAGAAAAATACGCGATGCTTGTAGAACTGTGACACCGGAAATGATTAGGGCAGCATGTAACCGAAATCTATTATCAAGATTTGAGAAATGCATTTACGAAGATGGGCATCAATTTGAACATCTCCTTTAATATTGTAAGTTGTTTTTGTGACAGTTAATTTGAATTTTTGTTAAAAATTATAATATTGGTTTGTCTTTATCATTACGTACGAATGTAAGATTGCCGAAAATTACAAGGGATTCAATTATGAATTTTTTAACTTACAATCGTTTAAGTACCTGTAGCTCTTGAATTAATCACTTTAGACCCCAAGTGTGCTAGTTTGTTGGAATTGTTTTATCGGGAGGAATACAGAAAGGCACAAATATACAGGTTGTCCCATTAATAATTTTGAATGCGACGTCACGTGACCAAAAACAAATACCTCATTGGGTAACACAATAACAAGAAAAGATGCAACATTTGCTCTAATTTACACCCCCAAAATTATAATTCTCTACTACTGCCCAATTCTGATATATTACTTGTCTTAATCGTCGTGGGACACCCTGTATATATAAGGACAAGAAAACAAATTCTTTTATCTTGGCATCAAAATTTTGTTGCACCTTTTTTTGGAATTAAGAAAAGTTTCTTCAACGCAGATTTATTTCGTGCATGGGGTTTTTACAATATTTTTCAGATTATTTGTAAACCATTTACCTATTTTACTTCATTTCTAAGAAGTATGTTTATATTATTTGTTTGTTGTTTTGAAGTAGCGAAATACCATTTAGTTAGAAATTGTGGTTAAACGATGGAAACCGTTACGTAGTTATTAACGACATTATGTAAAATATTGCGAAATAAACGTAGTGAAGACGATAATGTGCAATCGTGGACTAAAAGGCTACCAAAAGTTAAGTTTCGGGATTGTTATATGATGTAAAACCATATAGAACAGACATGTACTTCCATTCAGCAAACCCAATACGTCCTTGTTCAGATGGTATTTCAAATTTTCACTCTCTATCAAATATTTTTTAGTGCCATAGCATAGAACTTGAAAAGATAAGATAGGGACATGTAAACCGTTCTTATTGATTTTCAACAGTTTGTCTGCTACAGACATCTAAATTCAAAAAATTATATTTTCAGGTAGCTGTAGATCCTTTATTAAACATTACGAAACAATTTTAAAATGTGAAGCTTGAATCTGACTATAACTTTTATTTAAAACATTCTTTCCTAGTTCTCAAGATAACGGATAACTTCGGAATATCAGTTGAGCACCCTCTATATTACATTTAGTGTTTGACTGATCTTTATTTATATTGGGTGTAGCTAAATTTTCTATAAAAAAATTGAATTGAAATTGTTTTATTAATTTTTTTTCTCAAATCCAAGATAATATAGAAATTACTTTTCGGAGGTGACATCTCTTTAAGAGTTAGACTCATAATTTTTAAATAGGAATTATTATCCTTAATTATTAAGACACAATTTAACAACACTGTGTATACAGTATGGCACAAATTAAAGGAATAAACTCATTATTTCGTAAATCGGCGATTTTAGGGAAAATTCCTGAAAACAGTCGTTTTTAATTTTGAAATGGGCGCTTCATCACCTTTTTATTTTTGATGTTTATAGAAAAAAGTGGGTCTTGAAATACATCAATTGAAAGGTCTTTTAAATATCTATTCACCCATATCAATATGTCTAAGTAATTAATTTTTGTATGTTGTCAAAAAAATGATTTATTAAATTTTTAAAATTAAGTACAACCAAATTTAAAGCTAGAGCTCAAATTGTTTACCGTCAAATAAAATACAACACGAAAGACGAGCAGGGAACTCTTCTTGAACTTTCTCTGGAAAATCCCTGTGTTATTTTTGCAATCTCAATGAATATCCTTTCTTTCAGTTCATCAATAATTTGTGGTCTATTTATGTACACTTTACTTTTTAAGTATACCCATAAAAAGAAATCGAGAGGAGTTAAATCAGGTGACCTCGGTGGCCATTCAATTGCACCACTTCGACCTATCCACCGATTTGGGAAGAGGTTGTCCAAGTAGTTTCTCACCAAGACAGCATAGTCCGGTGGCGCACTATCTTGCTGCAGCGACAAATCATTTCTATTTGAGAACAACCGGTTTAATGATGTGTGCAAGAAGTTCTGTAGAAATTGTTAATATCGAGGACCTGTTAAGGTTTCTTCGAAAAAGTATGGTCCTATAATCCTATTATCTATTATTCCCGCCCAAACATTCACTGGGTATTAAGTACGGTACTCCTGCATCCAATGAGGATTTTCTGTAACCTGGTACCGGAAAATCTGACGATTCACATGACTATTTAGGAGAAGTGTAGCTTCATCACAAAAAAGACCTCTTTTTAAAAACATCGGGTCTCTGTTATTTTTTCCATTAGAATTTCACAATATTCAACTCGTCTATCCAAATCTTCTTCCATAAATTCCTGCACTAAATTTACTTAATAGAGATGCTACTTCTCCTTTTTTAGCATTCTAAGAACTGCTTGATGGCCAACCTCATTGGCTAACGCTACTCACCGTAAACTGGTATGGGGATTACCTTCAAAGGCTAGCAGAACATATAGTTTCTTTTTTTCAGATATTTGTTTTCTACTACCTTTAGGGAGGTTTTTTACATCACAGGTTTCTCTAAATTTTTTCTCAATTTTGCTTACTGTGGGCGGTGATATTGATTTTCGATTGGAATATTTATTATTGAATAACGTACATACTTCTTTCTGCGTACGTATTTTATCTCCATAAACCGTGAATATTAGAATTTCAATTCTTTCCGTTTCAGTCAGCTTCATGTTAATAAAAGAGTCAAAATGTTTTTGATTTCGTCTATTACAATATCATTAACCACAATAAGAATTATGTTGAATGTCAATAAAGTAATGTTGATAAGGTAACTAGTTTTTTATTAAAAAAGTAAAAAGTAGTTTAGATATATTTTGATTGTCACTGACGGCCTAAATTTATTTTTGGGTATCAATAAATACATCAATAATACTTAATATATTAAGAAATCTGTTCGAATGTCATTAATAATACTTTCGACAATAATATTTAGACGTAACTGATTTGGGCGAGTAGATAATTAAGAGACCTTTCAATTGATGTATTACAAGACCCACTTTTCTCTATAAAAATGTTATGGATGATGTCATCGCGCTCACAGCGATGACGTCAAAAATAAAAAGGCGATCTGACGAAGCGCCCATTTAAAAATAAAAAACTACGGGTTTCAGGATTTTCCGCTAAAATCGCCGATTTATGAAATAATGAATTTATTCGTTTCATTTGGATCATACTGTATATTAAATTATTTAATTTACTACTTCTTTAACAATCACAATCGTGTTTATTATTTTTATAATAATTACAATTCATAATTACTAAAATTTGACTCATTTCAGGTTAAATCTATCAATTGATAATAAATAAGTTCTTATTGTATGAAGTTGCCTATTATGAGATTTTGTTTATCGTAATAATCTTGTTGTTTGTTTTAAAGACATGTACTAATTGTAACAAACAATAACTTATAATGCTAAAATTATTTCTTACAAACAAAATATTCTGCCACATATGGTAATAATATATTTAACAAATTTTAATTAGTTAGAAATAAAACGGCATTTTTGTTTTTTTGTTTAAACTAAATTACTTAATTCCCGGAAAACACTTTTGTTTAATTTAACAGGACTTGTTTGCAAATGTGAATTTTTAAGAATGAACGTTTGGAAACTTCTTGGCCACAGTGCTACGTTGTAGTCTTATTCAAAAGCAAGGCATTGGAATATAATGAACATGCTGTCAACTCTATTGTTGTGAGACATGATTAAATTTCGATACAGACATGGCGCAACGTATGAAGCGTATAGGTAAGCAGCCTCCATATCAAGAAATTGTTATATTCATCAGTGGGAGCATGCCGCAATTCTTAGATATCGGTTGCAATCGCTGACATGAAATCAATACTACTGTAGGTTATTATGTTGTGGATTGTGAATAGACTCAATTGAGAATTAATGTCCTTGTTATTTGCCTGTCTAGCTAGCGTTAACTGCATGCGGCTTGTGTGTGATATGAATACTTTATTCAAGCCTTTGAAAACAGATTGAGATATATACACTGTTTCCGTATAGTATGGAATACATTATTTATTTCCTAAACCGAAAATATTATTAAGAAATCCTGAAAAGGTCGATTTTAAAATTTTATTTTTCTACATTATGTACAATTTTTTTTATTATTCAGGGTCATTCATATGTATGTTACGATGGCATTTTTTTTAAATATGTATAATAACCCTGTATGTTGTGACATTTTTGGATTATCTTGTGTGATTCCGACATCAAGAGGGCGTTTTAGAATAATAATCATGCATTTTCATGAAAGTGTAATTTTGAAACCATTCAATCGAAAGGTTTGCAATTTGATTCTTTCAAGCACGTCAGGATAAGCTCGATTTTTTAAACTCCTGTAAAATCAGTTTAAATAAATGCTTGCTAATAATAGTGAGTTGTTATTTAAATAATCCTAAAAAAGTGCAAATTAATTAATTAATTAATGGTTTTAGAGAAAAAGGTTATCGAAAATGCATTATTATTATTCTAAAACGGCTCCTCTCGTGACACCCTTAATGTTATAGCCCCAATTTTATGATTATTATAATTAGCTCTTTATAGAAAATCTAAAAAGGTCATAACATACAGGGTACTTATAATGAAAAATCTGTACATAATGTAGAATAACAAAATAAAAATCGAACTTTTTCATGATTTCTTAAAGATATTTTCGGGTTAGAAAATAATGAATTTATTCCATACTTTACGTACACAATGTATCTACAAAATAGCAAACAGCAAACAGTTTAATATAATTTCAATCCCTTAAGATTTCTAAACGAAAGTGAATACTTCACCTTATACAATCTGATCAACCTGATATCTTCCTCAACACTCCAAGAAAAGATAAAAAATAACAAAAGTCCAGTCAAGCCAGCTAATTTTATATCTATTACAGTCAAAGTAACACTATCTTGACTTCATATTTAATATCAAATACATTAAGTGATATTTTAAAAGAAACAAATATATTGGAATAGAGTGTGTTTAAAATTTAACTAGAAACACTATTTGAAGTATTTGTTACACTAGGGATAACGTCAATATAGAAAATGATAGAAAACATAATGATTGTTTCTACCTTTAGTTTGTGGAATCTATCCATTATGAATGTAAAAAATAAAATATATTTATTTGAAGATTCCATGCTTCTTCAAAACTTTTTAAAAATTCTTATGAAACTGTTTCAACTGGTATCGTCAAATAATATTTAAGAAATTGACATACTTGAAGGCAATCTAATACAGTTGAACTCCCCAGATTTATTTTTTCATCTACACTGAGGATGTTTGGCCAATAATTTACCTGATTTTTTAATTTAGGAATTTTGGTTTTTTTTTAAGTGAAATTCTTTATTCTAAAAGATATTAGTGGAGATATAGCTAGAGATATAATTTTAATTGTTTTATTTGAAATACCTCGAAAATATGTAAGCGTTGATTTCTTTAGGTTGTTTTGGAAAAATAAGGTTAACGGCAAGGCGTTTCTTCATTTTTATTGATCGACCTATTAGAGGTAATGGATAGTTATTAAAGGTAGCCATTTGTTTCATTATATTAATTTTCCTTTTTAAAGGTATTGGTATTGAACAAGCTTTATATATGCTTGAATTATATCCTGTCAGTTTATAATTTAACTAATTTAAATATAAATTAAAAGGGATAGTCATATCTGTATGAGTTCGTTTTCAATAAAATGAATATGGATGATTATAGTTTACATAAAATGAAACTAGCTTTGTGCTTTCTTTTAATTTAAGTGTATTAGGTATTTAAATCCATTAGTTCAAGTCTTTATGTAATTATTCGGTATATTCACATATCACATTATTTTCGAAATAAATATCGTCTTCTGGTGTTCAATGTAAAGTCAGTGCCCGAGAAATTTTTTTATCTAGTTACTATAATCGATAAGATATCATAAAAGTGTTGGGTTTAGGATTTCGTTAGTTTATAAAAATATAATCTAAAATTGTCTAAATATTAAATCTATTGGAACCACATAAATTAATAATATATTGGGTTATATTTTAGACCAAAGTAAATTTTAAATTTTTAATGTAATGTAAGTCATTTAGATCTGTTTATTTAAAATAAATATAATTTCATTATAAAAAAGTGATCTAAAAATGTTCTTTAAATTAAATTTGTTAGAACTAAGTGAATCGTATATTGTTCATTACTAATCTGCAATATGTATGTTGCAGGACTCTTTACATAAAATAGTG
This sequence comes from Hermaeophaga mercurialis, assembly GCA_951812935.1. NCBI lineage: Eukaryota > Metazoa > Arthropoda > Insecta > Coleoptera > Chrysomelidae > Hermaeophaga > Hermaeophaga mercurialis. The sequence goes on along the minus strand of OX638359.1, from coordinate 19,062,567 downwards.
TCCTTAAGGGATTATATTCAGGGTGAGGCATTAGTATGTCAAAGCTCGATTAGTCCGCTATTATTGAAGTTACGAAAAAAAGTTTTTACAAAAAGTGTAGCCAATATTGAGATTCACATTTTAAAATTAGTGCGAAAAATACAGTGTATAAACCTCTTGCCGAGCTAATTTCAACGATTTATTACACTTTATGTCTATTATGTTTAATAAAAGATCTACAGCCACCTGAAAATCACATTTTTTTGAATTTAGATGTATGCAGCAGCCAAAACCTTGAAAATCAATAAAAACGGCTTACATGTTCCTATCCTAACTTAATTAATTAATTAAAAAATATTTGATACAGAGTGATCAAAAATTTGAAACCCCATCTGATTTTTGAAATAATGAAATGCCAAATATATTAGGTCATTTTATAAATAAATAAATAAAAGCTAAAACATATATTTTAGTTCTGATAAAATGGCAAAAAATTCCGATCCAGTAAGGTTTCTTTCTCGACACTAATTTAACCTGGTCGGCGCATATAGACAAACTTTGTTCACACACTAGGCTCACAATTCTTTGTAATGAGGCAATTACTTGCTGCGTAAATAATAACACAAATCGGATCACTTAATACGTACTAGTGTAATGTCACTTGACATATGGGGTGACATTGTGGGGGAACTGACGATAGGCTAATAAATTATTTATAATACAAAAAGCCGCTCTTCGCATTACAAATGCTGCACAATCCCGCAAACAGTGTCGAGAAATCTATCTATATATTTTTCATTCTTTAATTGATATTCATTCTTAATTGCGAACTATTGAAACTCACGGTGACGTTCATCAATATAATACAATGGTGGGAGAAAAATTATTAGTTCCTTTTTCGCGAAAAAAAAACTTCTTTCTGTCTGGAAAATTGTATGTCAGATACCGAAACCTGGGTCAGATTTGAGAACATTTTTAAAACGTGGAAATTCATATAAGTATAATTTATCTTCCTATATTTATTATGAATCATTTCCACAAAATAAGAGTTGAAACAATTAATTTAACTATTTTTACAATGTTCAAGAGTTTATGTACTTCTTTTCATTGTAAATAAAGATTACTTTTAATATCATTAAAATAGATACCATGGTTAAATCATACTATATTTATTTTAGCATCTTATGAATACGTATATTACTTTATTTTAAAATTTCGTAAATTAATTTAATATTTTATAAACCTATTAGTAAAACATTGTAATACAATATATTACAATGGACTACAAATATACTTACGTATGTAAATGATCAATAAATATTGTATAGTATTGTTTATTTTATGAATAAGAAAGAAAATTCAAGATAAGTATTATTTATCTAACCATATTTACTATGAATAATTTCCATAAAGTACGAGTCGAAACAATTAATTTACATTTAAAACACTTTTTTTATACTAATATTGTAAATACCCAGTTTTTATATTTCTCAAAAATGGCCTAATGGATTTTTTGAAGGTGTAGTTAATTTTTCCGATAATCTACATGACCCTTGATTGTTGTAAAATTTGATAATTTATATAATTATTTTCATTGTCTTAAAAAATATATATTGGAGGCACATTAAGACGTGTGACTGACTAACATTAATCATCCAAAATTAAATAATAGAAAAAAAGACGTAATGGCACTCAAAAAGAATACTAAATAAGATTTTGTACAAATTACTGTTAACAGAAATACGCTTGTTAGTATTTTCTAATTAGACGGGACACGTGGCTTTTGTCTATGCCAGTTTACTTGTTATCCTATTGTCTTTCTGGTATGAGGTTGTTTCTCATTATACACTACCTTACACGTAGGACCTTAAAAAGCTTATCAGAACAAGTTACTACAATATAGGATATACGAAACAAACAAAGAGTTTTTTAAAAGTGTGAATACAAACAGTAAATATATGCATGTTGTTTTAGGATGAAATAAATAGTACATTAACTTTAGTTGTGAGATTTTTCCTCTATATTGTTTGTTTAACTTAAAATGGATTTATTCCATACTTTATGTACACACTGTATATATTTTAGAATTGAAAACAAATTTTGTATGTTCAAAATAAAAAAATATTTTTATTATTATTATTAGATAAATATAGTACACGAAAATTAATTCCGAAACTAATAAAAACATATAATTTTTATTGGATTTTATACAGTATGGGCCATAACTATCAAGACAGAGTAATTGCAGGTTATTTGTACCAAATATTAGGATTGGACCAAATTACGCCTTAATAAAATGCTACTGTAGTAAAAGATGGAGTGCGTTAAAGTTAAAATGTTTTTAATCATAACGATTGTTTCTAATTTTTCTTTGTGGAATCTATCCATTAGAAATACAAAACATAATATATATTTATCTTAAAATTCTAGGATTATCTTACCTAACTATACCAAAGAACATTGGTGAAATAATTGTCATCAGAATATCTAAAGAAATTTGAAATATCGTGGAATTTTAAGTATATTTTATCTTTTACATTTATTTGAATTTTTTTCATTTTTTTGAAAACTCTTCAATATTAAAATGAATTATAAACAGACTATTATTAATTCATAAAATGTCATTGTGATCCTAATTTGTTAAACGGTAACGACTAAATTACAACGTTGCAAACTCTTGTCATAAAAAATCAAAATGTTAGTTTTGAACTTGCACACATTAATAGAATACGAGCAATGAACACATCACTTATCAATATCTCTTCTACTCATTTACTTATTGACGTTTTATCATGTACATTATTTATTATATTTGATTTTCTGTTTCGCTTTTTTATTGTCGAACAGAGATCCCGTGTCTAACAAGAAGTTTCATAATAATGGCAGCATAATCAAACCTGTTATTTTAATTAATATGTAATAAAAGAATCGCCATAAATTGTATTAAGTTTGTACAACATTGGATAACCTTAGGAAATTTACTTATAAAGACTACTGAAAAGTGTAAATCCTGGTTTTTCTTTGGAGATTATATGGCTGAAATTTTAAAAACCGATATCTTTTCAGTCTTTTCACCAAACACAAATTAGAAAATTTATTCATAAATCGTTATCAAAATTAGCATAGAGGAATAACTACATTTTGCTACAGGCGAGAGCCCCTTAAGCGATTCCAGTGTTGAAACTGAGCCGTAACTTTTTCTGACGAAAGATTTCAGTAATTTTAAGTAGAAAACATGAAGTAATTATCATTTTTATCCAGAATTGTTAGACTTGTCCAAATATGATAATTTTCCAGTTTCCATAAAAAAGCCATTGAACAGTTCAGAGTTTGGAAAAATCAAATAATATGTCATTTCTGAAAAGTTTGCTTCGTGTTAGACAATAGTCATTTTATTGTGAATGCATTACTTTTGCTGTAGAAATGCCTCGTGGTTACCATTTTAGCAATGACAAAATGCGGGATAGGATGTCTATACACACAAGAAAATTTTTTAGTTAAAGAGCATTTGAAAGTATTAAAAATTTAAATTAAAAAATGTTAACAAATTTTGTCAAAATAGAAGTTTATTATGTACACATATCTAAAAATAGACAATAGAAGCATTAAGCAAAAATGGCAGGATTCAGAATCTGAATATGGAAGTAAATAATAAAATAATTAAAATACTTATGAAATTCATAAATAATTTAACAGTAACAACTAGAATGCTTTTGGAAATATGACGTCTTATAGAAAAACTACTAATAGAGCTGGTAGCTTTTATTAAAGTTAATAAGTAATTTATCCTGTGTTGTGAAAGTCCATCTAAAATTTTTTAAATTTTGTATTAAACGTGTAATGTAAAAATTTAGAATTAATTTTTGAGTAATTTTTAAGTGTAATTTATTTTGTATATTGTTAAAAATTATCAAAAATATTGTGGATGTTTTTAGAAATAAATTGCACCTTAATTTGTTTTCAAATTTTGTATGCATTTTGTGGTTCTTTCAAACTTTTTATTTTTTATTTTTAATAGATACATCAATATGCATGTATAAAAATTACAAATTTAAAAAAACAATAAAATTTATTTTTATGCATTCAGAGAGAGCTCAAAAGTGAATAGAATTTAAGTAGCGAAATATGTTTATTAATAAGAAAGTTATGGAATGATAAATTTCAAAAATATACCAGGTAGAAGTTTACCAAATGTCAATCTGCGATTTTTTTACCAACAAAAATAGTACGTCACTGAATTTAAATCGCACCTAACAGATGTAATGTGACTTTTATTAAAATATGTTTATTAATTTATTTTAAGTTTAAATTTTATAAACTATCACCTGATGTATTCTGAAAATTGAACTATACATACATTTTTTATTAATGAACAAATTTTAATGAAAATTTAGTCACATCTATTTGGGATCCATCCAAATCCAGTGGCGTACACATTCTTTTGATAAAAAGATAAAAAAGATTTTTGGATTTTTGAAAAACTTCAAATACTATGGTGGTGTTTCCAATTTAGTTGGGTCACACCGTGTAAAAAATTTTTTGATTATTATAGCTCGTACGAGGTTTATTTTAATAAAATATAAAAAAACCACACCCTACCTATCTCAGTTAATCGGATGATAAAAGCATGACAGATTATACTCACACGAGAGGGAAAAAAACTAATGTTGATAAATAGCTTTTAAATGCGTTAAATTCAGTGAAAAATATAATGGTCACATAAAATATTCTCTCAAGAATTTACTATATAATATAATAAACGTATAATAAAATATATAAAAATTAGAACACATTTTTTTTTAGTTTTAATAAAATGTTTTTTGAAAGTTTTTATTATTAAAATTTAGACTTTAGCGTCACGAATTTTTAGATTTTTGAAAAAGAAAATATTTTATGTAAAAAAAAATTAATCTGGTAGCTCCGTAATTTTATGTTATTTTGATAGCTTAGAAAAATCATAACAATAGATTAAATTACAGTCAAAAATTGATGAAGTGCTTCCGTTTTTGTAAATAAGATTTCTGCCAAGAGATTCGATGTCATCAGATTGAGGTATTTAATCAGTTATTAGTTTTTACTGTGGCGGATATGTTTGTCTTTCCGCTACACTAGAAATTCGATACGGCTGTTTTTTATCTCTAGTACTGATATTTCGCTATTTATTATGCTTTTAAATAAAAATGTAGTGTCCTTGGTTTTTCTCTCTCGAAATATATTTTTACCCTTCAGGGGAAACAATGAATAAACTTTATTTCTGTATACACTGTGATTGGTTAAGGGTGCTGACCGGCTACATCTAGAAAACCGTTTGTCTGCTATATCAGTTCATTTTTGAAGCTGAAAAGGGTAGAAGTTACCCCGCTTTGTTTTTATGTACAGAATTCATTTTTTTTATACCAACGATTTATTTTTTTCTAAGGTAAGGAAATTCTGTTAGATACAGTTTAATTTGTTTTAACACTTTAAACATTAAGACTACTCTAAGGCTAACCCGTAATTAAACTCCCGAAATTAAAAATAAATACTCACAAAGCAAATCTTGAAAATTGGTAGAAATTAATAACCTATACCGCACAAAATAGTAAAACTTTATATTGCAAAAGTTTTAGTAATACTTTTAGGAAAATATTGATTCTTATAAGCAAATGTATACTGAAACATATTCGCCATCTTTTCCTAATATAATTTTAAAACAAATTTCTAGATAAAATAATTGCCATTCAAGTGTGTGCCATGAATTTGAAATTTCTGACTAACAAGAAAACTTCAGGCGATGCAATATGGCATACTGACAGTGAAAAAGTTCCAGGTTTAAAACTGAAATTGCAATAATGTATCCAAGAGAAGGCTTTACCTTGCGGAAGCTCTTCACTTTTTAATCAAAGTTTGTTATAACAAGCGAATAACAAATTCGGGTTCGGCAATGTGACGCGACCGTGACCGTTTTCGGGCCAACAAAATGCAAATTGTTAAATATTTTTTAAGCTTTTATTCACCCTAGGGCTCTGATATTCAAACAAAACCGCTATTTTTTCAATTTTATCCAGTCGAAAAAAAGGCGTTCCTTTTAAAGTTAAATTAGTCTGATTGAACGCAAATGGTGGTTTTCCAAATATGTTTAGTAAAATTAACTGCTTCAGGTTGTGATTTATATTAATTTAAGGCACTTAGGAATAGGATATGAAATCCAGGATTTCTTCCCCAATGCTATTTTTTTTAATAGTAAAAATATTGAAAGGTTCCAAATCCTTACAAATTCGCTTGTAAAACATGTTAGAATTGATAAATGTCACACATTGGTGAACATGGTATTTCTAAGTAGTTTTTTTACTTCTTTACCAATTATCTGCCTTCAATAGAGATGTTTAAATTATTTCAAACGCAAAATTATCAAGTTGTTTCTTTCTTGAAAAATTTTTGATTGAAAACATGAAACAACCTTTTAAATTATTTGCGTATGTTATATTGTGATTCCTTAAGCAGCTTGCATATCACTTTTCTTTAAATTGGAAGTCGTTGTCTCATCAATTTTAACATTATGGTATTATCGAATATTTTGGTTTGTAAAAGACAGATGTGTGTATGTTTCCTTTATACAGAGTGAGCCACTCAAAACAGTCCTGATAATTGGCAGTATTCATTAGATTTTTAGAAAATGCTGAAACATGTTGATTTTTATTCCTAATTGGACATATTTTTACGATACAGACATCTGCCATGTATTAACCCCCTCCCTTCCACATCTCCAACCCCTTAATTATAAATTGAGAATATACCAATTGTGGCACATCATTAGAAAGGTATAGCGATGAACTATTCAGCCATATGATCATCCATGACTTTTTTTTCGATTATAATTCTGTTTGTAAAAAAAACCCTAATTTAATTAAAGTTAAAGTTAATGCCTCTTAAAAATTATACGTAACGCCTATGCTTGGCTAATATGGACATAATTTCAACTCGTTCTGCAATAAAATAAATAGACCATTTTTGGCTATCGAATGTCTTAGTAACTATTTAGTAAATATTTGCAAAGTTCGTTATTTTGGACCTGATGAATAAAATGTGACACATTAGCCAAACATAGGCGTTGCTTTTAAATTTAAAGAGTTATTAGACTTGATTAAATAAGGAACTTTTCACAATACCTTTCTAATAATATGCTACACAAGGAATATTCCCTATTTAACATTAAGGGGTTGGAGACATGGAAGAGATGGAGTTGAAACCTGACAAGTGTCTATATAGTGAACATGATCCCTCCTTTAAATAAAAATTGAGGTGTCTCAGCATTTTTTTAAAATCCAATGAATACTGCCAAATATCAGGATGTATTTTTTTGGAGTAGCCCAATCTGTATAAACACGACTGTTAATATGAATAAAGGAATTGAAATTTTAAGTCTCCTCAACATGTTTCTCTAGAATATTTTTTTCTTTCTCAATTAATCTGGATATATTTGTTTTGGAAACTTTGTGGGCTGACCCGTAATTTAATATTTGTAAGTAGTCTCAAAAGTTGACAAGTTCTTTTTCTTTCGTTACAAATTCTAGCACATTGGCAAAATTTTCTCTGAATTCACTGTTTATTACACGTCTTTTCAATTTACTTTTAACAATATGACCGTATAAAATCGTCTTCACTCATCTTCCATTTCATATGTGTTTCGCCTCTGGCTGCGTTTAGTAGTTGAGTTACCGTGCATATCTCAAAAATGATGCTGTTTTTTGTTTTACACAAATCATTTTTTTAATCAATTAAATGTTTTTAACATATTGTCTACTGCATTTAAATCATTTTTAATCATTTAATTATCAGTACGTTTTATACAAAGTTAAGTAAATTAATAAGGCACAGTTTAAATAAAAATTACAATAGCAAATCTGTTACGTTCGTCAAAGAAATAATTGCAAGTCTACAGTGAAGATTCCGGGAAATTTTATTTGTGCTTAATAATAACATGATTGGTTGAAACGTATATTTTGAGACATTTCTCTGGTTTTTATAAACCTCAAAAGATAATAATAATGGTCGTAGCTTTTTTCCTCGATTTTATATCAGAGCGGTCCATTTTCCCGCATTCAACTAAAATTTCAAGGTCCTAAAATACTCTCCTTAAAAACTTAAACCAGAAGGCATTCGCTAAAGACGAACTCATTAGTCTGGCTGCGTACCCCTTCAAATAATAAAGGTACGAGGAAGTTTATTCTGAAGTATAATGTGATTAGATAGGACTTGGCAATCTGTGTTTTTATTTCAGAATCCATGGACTTGTGCGTATTTTACGTGACTAACATGATTGGTAGCGAGTTTATAAATTTCTATATAAATTCAATTAATGGCACGATTTTCTGTTTCTTGGGTTTCGCACATAATTTATCGCTACTTTAAAGTCGCCAAACGTATTACGTGCAGTATCACCCGTTTCCAGCGTATTTTACGTTTCTGACAGTTTATTAATATAAAAATTATATTCCATACTGTTAGTCTACGGAACTTTTTCCTAATACGGTTAGTAATAATTGATTTTGCTATATAAAGAAGTTTTTGTGGAAACTAAAAAATCATTAATAAAATTTTAAGTATTAACCCTTAAATAATATCCAGTAGATATTATCTGAAATAACAAGATGTTCTCGAATGAACGTGCAACAATAAAGTCAAAATGTATTCAGGCACTTTTAAAGTAAATAAAAACAGTTATCAATATGTAGGTAGTTAAACTACACCAAATAAGTATATTTGTTTCCTTTAAACTTTAACATAATATAATTAGGTGTATACGTTACATTTATAAAGTTTCCCCTCTCTCATTTTGAATAAGGGGTGAATTATCGAAAGACAACCAAAACGGGGTGAAATATTATATTTTGCCTACAACGTCTTCACAGTGGTGTCGGGACGCTTAAGAAATCGAAAATTTCAAATAGCATATAAATTCGAGTGATACCTTGTAAAGATATAGTAAAATCAAATAATCATATGTACTTAGGTAAATATTTAAAATGATTAGTTGCGAATGCGTACGGTGGTTTCCTCAGTAATGCTTACAAATTTTTGAAAAAAAATACATCCACACAAACTCCAAATGACTCGTACATTGGCGAAAGATGATCCAAATAAGTGTGTAGAATTTTGTGCAATATGGACCTTACTCGATTTTTAACTTTTTTTTAGACGAATCAACTTTTTTTATGGAAACGAACATTGTCAAAATGCTACTGGTCTGCTACAATTTCGCGAAACATATATCAATATCAAGAAAAGTCAATGTTTGACCAGGAATAATGGGTGCTAGAATTGTGAGAAATCTGTTTTTGCTGTGGAATTTAAGTGGCCTTTTCTGTTTGAAATAATTGGAAATGAAAATATTTTTTAATTATTGAAATGGCAGAGGAAAATAATGATGGGTTTAGTGAAATCTAGTTTCAACAAGACGGTACTTTGCCCCACTTTTCTTACTAGTAAGACAATATTTGAAACAAATATATCCTTGTAGATGAATTGGACGATGAGGAAGTGTTGAATAGCCAATACGTTCACCAGATCTGTCACCATTAGATTTTCCTATGGTGGATGATGAATAGTGTAGTTTATACGAAGCAACCAAAGCCTGTAGAGGCTTTAGAACAAAGAATTATTAAGGCGTATAGAAATATTCTTGGTGTAAGGAGGGAAATTTGCTTTTGGTGCTTATTTTGAAAACTTAGTTTTGACAAATAATAATATACTATACCTATATATAATATAATATATAATAACATAACGAGGGGTTGATTAATTATCTGCTTCATTTAATTTATAGCTTAATCCAGATAAGATAGTAATTTCTGTATTATCCTTAAAACATTAATTAAGTTTAAGGACTCCGTTTAATTATTAGTTAGTTAATAATTTTGTGACTAAATTAAAACCCAGTATTCTTATATTACCTGAACAAATTCTGCTACCAAACTAAACCTACAGCCTTAACTTTTAGACATTAGAGCCACTTAATCTTTTATTATTTGGTTAGTACAATAAAGTTGCAATATACTCAAATTTTATGATTTTACCAGGAACAGAAAATTTTGAAGTTATGTCCTTTTGATGTTGGCAATAAAAGTAGATTTGAGTAGAGTGGCATTTAAAACTTTCCAATGCTGCGATTTTAGTACATTCATAAGTTATTTAAAAAGTTAAAACTACTTTATAGAGGAAATACCACGTCACAGAAATAGTATATTAGAACATGAATTATGATTTTGTAGATGTGTAAAGTTTTTTTAATAATAAAACTCCAGTAGAATACAACATAAGTTTATTTATGACGCTTCCTATCAAAACGCCCTAAATAAATAGTTATTGAATTTTTAACAGTACAAGATCTAGTTATGTAACAAGTGTACAAAAAAATACATATATCGACAAGGGATGTAAGCCATAGTAGTCAGGATCGCAGAAGTTCTATTCGGAGAGAATACCTAAGCAACACATTTGGTCTCAAGAACAGATACTATAAAAACTGGAACTTTATAAAAGTAAATGCATAAAACCTGGTAACTCTTTTTTTAACTTAAAAATATTAATAACTTTGTGGTGCTGAAAAGCTTGAGAAGTTACCTATTTGCTACTTAAACTGACTACAATGAAGGTCCGCCACCTTGAAGACATTTTTAAATTGAATCGAACTACCCGGCTACTCTCCAAATAGCTTTTAATAACATTGCAAAACTATGAGGCTGTTACTAATTTGTAGAAGTAAATTGTGACTTACAAGATGTGGTACTTTATAGTTCCAGATAGCAGTTCTAGCAACGTACCTAGAACAAGCAAAGGGACCTAAAAGTAAAGAAACTTTAAGTAACATATATAGAATCCGGATACCTCCAGGAGAAGACTGTGTTTTCTTAAAAGGAGCCGCTTCATTCACATACCACTATATAGTGAATTATACTTAAAACCATTACCCTATAGTATCTTCATACTATTTGGTAATATCTAATTCAACAAAATGGCTTCCAAATTAATTCAATTTATAGATATTCATCTACTTATTATAGAAAACTTAAAAAAATAGCAAACTACCAAGCGATACTTAATTTATCTGTTAATTATACATTTGCACCATCAAAACAATTATTTGTGCAGTTCAATATGGAACAGGATATAAAAAAATTGAGTTTTATTCTTCAAAATATGGTAAAGTTTGGTGGCGAGAAAAAGTCGTCAAACTGCACTTCCGAATGTTATTTTATCGTATCAAATACCTTAAAAAACATAATGGTTGGAAATTGCCACCTTGCAAATGGCTAATATAACATCGAAGTAGCAAAAGGTACTTTGAAATACCTAAGGTACCATTTCCAACATTTAAAAAAATTGAAAGATGGATTCACATCATTATTTTTATATTCAAAAAGTGTTAATAGAATACTATTTTCAATAAACTAACAAAAGAATCTTAATGTAGGTACTTTCCTAATATAAATTTATACAATATAAAAAGATACATATTGTAACGGTATAAAAAGAGGAATTAAATAATTTAACTTTGGATTAAACAAAAATTGATATGTGGGGTAGTTAAATGTAAACACATAAATAAAATAAAGAGTGGTTAAAATTATATAAGAACAATTTCAATTATTAAACAACACTGAAAAGAGATAACAACTATTATGTATAATGATTGTCTTGGTTGTATAAATATGTAAATGTGAAACCTAAATTAATAATTTTTTTATGTAATACTTTTAAGTCTTAAACTAGTCAAAACAGTATCAAATTAATGGAAAATTGTTAATTTATTGTAAGATAATGGACTTTGTTGTATCTGAATAATAAGATAAATTTTAGTGTAGAAATAAAAATTCTAATATCAAGTAAAAACATCATATTTTAATTATAAATAGTTAATTCTTTGGATACAACAAGAATAAGTAAAATTCATATCATGATAATCATAATTTATTTGAAGTTCAAAATTATTAAGTGTCAAAACTAAAACAAAATAAACATAAAGAATACTAAGATTTCGAAAACTATTTAAGCTCCGTCTGAATTTAACAAAACTCTCTTCAGTTTGAATCCTTTGAAACACCATTGTTCAAAATAAATTTATTACTTAACCTCAGTGTCAATTTTCTTAATAAAGCAAACAAACTAAAAGTAACTGATATTACCTGTTTGTTAAAACTTTGAAGCATTCAGGTAGTGTTGTTTATTATTATAAAGGCAATTGTATAAATATAAACCATAAAGTGTATGCCCTAAAAAAAAAATAAGGAAAGATATAAGAAAAAGACAATAGTGCTATTAATACAAGTTAATTAACCCCACCTGCTGAGGAAGGACTCAAATAAGAATTTTTAGAAATTTGGGACAATTGGGTTATTGATAAATGTTATTTGGTCAAAGGACGTGCTTTGACAAAAAATTTGAACTGACAAGCAAGAATAATTGAACTTTTATTTATTGAACAAGACATAACAAAGTGTTATCTGTTAATGATTTTTTTTATATTTAAAAATAATATTAGGTTATTATATTGTTTGAACCATATTTTTCTGTTGAACTCACTCAGAGATTATTGGTCAATTGCTTCTCATGTAATACATTAAAATTATATCGGGCATAATTATAAATTATAAATAACACACTACTATAATAAAATTTAAGGAGCCCATTACAATATATATAAAATTTGTTATGATATTTGAAATATTTTGTATTAATTAATTGTATATATTGAAGGCGCTTTTCATTTTTCTACTTAATTTTCGCAAATTTACGATAAATTTTCATTCGTTTATAAATTTTGTTTTCAATATGAACAACATATGAATTATCTATATATAATAAATTCTGTTTATACCGCCATTAAGTATGAATACTAAACGAATGAATAAAAATAAACTTATTCTACAAAAATAATCCTTTGCATTCTAAAAATAAAAAGAACATTACAACATAAGGTAAGTTATATCGGAATTATCTTCAGCATGCCTTTAATAAAGAGTTGAATGCTTAAACCAATAAATTATCTAATAGAATTTATTTTTCCGTACCTAATTAAGGAACGTAAAAAATCCTCTTAGAATAAGAACAAAATGAGGCCATTTATTAAAGTTTGTTTACGCTTTTAATTACTGTTTTTTAGTATAGAATTTATTTAAGAAAACGTAAAAAAATTGTTAAAACTTTTAATCAGCAATATAAACCAAAAAAGTGAAATAAAAGCAAAGACTATAAACTACCCGATGAAAATTTTTCGTCTAATTGTATAACATTTACCTGAGAATGCAAACAAAATATTTAATTGGTTCCATTCAATAGCGTTTGAACTTCGAAACAGAGTTTGAACTTCGAAACCGAGTTTGAACTTAATAGTTAAGTCTTGTTTCAGCAATTCAGATCAATTTAGTCTTGTAGTTTTCCGCTTGGTTGATGCTTGAATAACTTTTAATGGTCGATTATTGAAACCACCTCTTATACATATTCATTATTTAATCTGTTCCAAGCTTTAAAGCTTTCAACATTTCTAATCCGACGTCCCAACTCTAATTCTATTCACATTTCAGTGGAACTCTCACAACTTGCAGATAGTTATACTCATATACAAACCATACGTACATATTAGACCCGGTGTTGAGTAACGTGTCATGTAATGCTTGATAGGGAAAACGGCAGCATAGTTAAATTATCTTTGTATACGCAGTTCGTTCGAATTAAAACTAATAAACGTCGAGATGATTTAACAAAGGATGATGTTTAATTATGTTTAAGCGAACTTTTAAACCGAGAACCGATAGAATAGCAGCAATGCATACTAGTCACAAATAAATACACTGAAATTACATAGGTATACTTTACTTATAGTATTCAATTAGTTTTAAAGAACGAATATTTGCAATTGCTATACTTAAGAGTCACCATTGGTAAACAAACCCATCAATCTTTTCTGGACTCATTTACTCTAGAAGTAAAAGTATACAATTTGTATTTCTTTCTGTCCTCTTATAAAATAATAGTATAATTTGTTACTAGGAGTCGAAGGCTAATATTATTTGTTGAGCCCAGTATACAAACTGGATGAAAGATATAATGAGCCTTCTAACGAGTAACTTATACTATTTTTTCTTCAAGCGTTAAAATCCAAAAATAATTATAAAAAATATAGAAATGTTTCCAATTAAATCAATTAAAAATAAGTACTAAATTCAGTGGGTTGTTAATTTAATTGTCAGATGAGAAAATAAAATAAGTTTTAAATAAATAAAAATATTATTACATTATATTTATTAAATGTGCAATTTTGTAAAGTGGAAAAATACTCAACAATAAATATCAAAATATCAGTTATAATAAATCAAGACTATACGAGTATTTTTATAGTGTGACTAGTTGAAAAATATAAAAAAGAGACTGTAATGAAATTTATTAAATAAGAGAAAACAAGTACATAATTCCCAATAATGAATCAACAAAAATAACAAAGTATTTCAAATTACTAGAACTAAGTGGAAATTCATTAAGTCAAATATGTAAAAGTAAAAGAATGTTGTCTATAAATTTTTTGTAAGAAGCGCATATTAACATACTAATTTTGGAATATAATATAAATTTAGTAACTACTATTGGATTAAATTTGAAATTAAGAGAATAGCCATAGTATCCTATGAGGTTATTAAATTTTAAACTGGATATTAATATTAGTGTAAATTATGCTTTGACAACCAATTTGAGTAGTTATTTTCTGTAAGTTGTCAAAAAAATGGTTTATTAAATTTTTATTGTTACAATAAATATTACAATTAAGTACAACCAAATTTAAAGTGCTCAAATTGTTTACCGTCGGCTAAAATACAATGCGAAAGACGAGCAGGGACCTCTACTCGAACTTTCGCTATAATTTCCGGAGTTATCTTTGCAATCTCAGTGCGTATCCGTTCTTTGATTTCATTAATAGTTTGTGGTCTATTTATGTACACTTTACTTTTCAAGTATTCCCATAAAAAGAAATCGAGAGGCGTTAAATCAGGTGACCTCGGTGGCCACTCAATGGCTCCTCTCCGACCTATCCACCCATTTGGGAAGACGTTGTCCAAGTAGTTCTCACCAAGATAGCATAGTGCGGTGGCGAACCATATTGCTGCAGCCACAAATCATTTTTGTTTGGAAACAACCGGTTTAATTCTGAGAGCAAAAAGTTCTGCAGAAATTGTAAATAACGAGGACCTGTTAAGGTTTCTTCGAAAAAGTATGGTCCTATAATCCTATTATCTATTATTGCCGCCTAAACATTAACTTTCTTTGGGTATTGAGTACGGTACTCCTGCATCCAGTGTGTATTTTCTGTAGCCCAATACCGAAAAGTCTGACGATTTACATGACTATTTAGGAGAGATGTAGCTTCATCAGAAAAAAGAACTTTTTTTAAAAACATCGTGTCTCTGTTATTTTGTTCCATTAGAATTTCACAAAATTCAACTCGTCTATCAAAATATTCTTCCATAAGTTCCTGCACTAAATTTACTTTATAGGGATGCCACTTCTCCTTTTTTAGCGTTCTAAGAACTTTTAGAATGCCAACCTCATTTTCTAATGCTACTTGCTGTAAACTATTATCTTCAAATACTAGCAGAACATCTAGTTTCTTGTTTTCAGATATTTGTTGTCTACTACCTTTAGGGAAGTCTTTTACATGACCCGTTTCTCAAATTTTTTCTCAATTTTGCTTACTGTGGACTGTGTTAATGGTTCTCAGTTGAGATATTCATTATTGAATAACGTACATACTTATTTTTGCGTACATGTTTTATCTCCACAACCAATTAATATTAGAATTTCAATTCTTTCCATTTCTGTCAGCTGCATGTCTACTACAATATCATTAACCAAGAATTATGTTGAATGTCAATAAATATTGTTATGTCTTGAATTTATATTTTATTATTTATTTATTTAATTCCCCCTCAATTTAAAATTCTAAATTCTTATAATAAATATAATATTCATTTTCGTTTGAGCTTTAATTCTAACTTACAAACCCTCATAATTTATATTCGTAAAAATTTATTTCAATCGTATCAGTAAAGTGACTGATAGTAAACGGCTTCTATTTGGAATTATAAAATCGATTTTTGCGTTTTTAGAGAAATTCCAAGAATGTAATTATTGAACAGTACACCGATATTGAACGAGCAATAAAGGAATAGACCTATCTTACTATTACGCCATTTATTTTGTGGACTTAAATTCTCAGCGAACTTCGAAAGTCGTTTCCAGGTACTAAAACACTGGATTTTATTAGAAAGTCTGAATTCAATTCAAACATTGTTCACAATCAACGATAAACTTTTGATATGTACACTTTCAGGGCAATTATGTGAAAATTTAATTCTACTTTGGTTACATTAAACAACTCTCTTTTACGGAATAAAAAATTAAATTAAATTTACTAGCCAGCTTCCGAGAGAATACAATATTTTTGTTGCTTAGTTTTATCTTTAACTGAAATTCATGCCAATCTTTGGACATTCATCTGCATCCAATACTTTTGGTTTAAACATACTGTGAATATCTTGTTATTTAAACAATATAATTGGTTGTATTCTATGAAAACAATAGTTATTGACCCAACAGTATTTACTTAATATTCAGCTGCATGGTGCATGTTTTGTGCAGGCAACAAATAAATACTGGTTTATTGCATCCAAATATCGAGTATTTTAGTATTTACAGTCATCATTTTGAAATTAATAATTTGGTTACATTCCGAGAGTTTTCATATCATTATCATCAAGACATTATATTTCTGCTTCATTTAGATAGTTACCTAGGTTTGTTTTAATTTATGAACAGTATTTTAATTTGGTAATAAATTAATAAATAATTAATACTTACTATATGTATTTCTTAACAAATTTTAATATATCAAATAAATTTATTTTCTCTAATGTATATGTTGAATTACTCTAATTCTTAGCTAATTAAAGAAAGAAATCTTTAAGAAATAACTTTTTTCCAGGCCGTTAAATCCGGGTTTATTAAGACGAGGACTCTCACTCAGTTTACCCCAATTAATTAAAAACTTTGTACATTTGAAACTTAAAACAAAAACTCAAACAATAGCCTTGATTAATAAATTTTACAAATTCCTTTCCAAGTTTTTTCGAGGCATTCGAATTTTTTAGCGATATTTAATCCTTCGTATGAAAGGCGGTGAAGATTTTCTTGAGTTAATTTAACTTCATCAGCGATGCGTCGTTGGACACAAATTATGAATTTAACGAGAATGTCTCAACCACTTGGTAATTGTTCTCAAGTGGCCTGATCGAAAATCCGCATAAAAAAGGTTTATGACGGTATAAAACCGTCAAATTTCCCCACCTTTCTTTATTCCTTAGCTACTAGCACTTATACAGGGTGGGGCAGTGAAGACAGACGCTTTTCAAACAGTCATAAAATTGTTAATCTTCATGTTAAACATTTTTTATTCATATTTTTGGGTACGTCAGTTCATAGCATTTACGATACTCAATGGTGAAGAACTACATCTGACATGTGGTGGCCACGATCAGCAATACACCGCTGAAGCTGTGGAAGTTGGCAGCCACTCTCTCCAGCATCACTCTGTCGATCGCAGTAGATTCCACGCGAATTGCTTCCTCCAAATCTTGCGTAGTTCGAGGCTTATGTCCATACACACGCGCCTTCAGGTGTCCCCACAAAAAATAATCACGTTTCGACAGTTGGTGGAACCAGAGATGTCGGATTGGGATTCGTCTTCGTTGTAACGTCGTATTTCTGTCGGATTTTCTTGAGCCCAATAACGGCAATTCTGTTGGTTCACAATGCCGTTCAGATAGAATTGAGCTTCATCAGACATCAAGAAAATGAGGTCTTTATTTTGATCAAAGAGTGCTTCCAAGCCAATTTGTAGGGGTGGAAATGCAGGTCAAGGTGTAAAATACGCGTTACCCTCCGAGTACTCAAACGAAGTTCAGCGAAGAAATGCTTTCGAGCAGATCGACCTGGACTGCACAGAAGGGCTTGCCGGAATCGTTCAACATTTTCTGGGGTTCGAGCCGTTCGTTGAGCCCCTGGGTGCTTTTTGTTCGTCAAAACACCTCGTATACGAAGTGCTTGAACCCAACGAAGAATATTTTTCTTGAGGGAACACTTCGATTTCGGTGATTGTTGAAGTAGCGACGGAATTCACGTTGAACTGCCGTGACAGATTCGTTATTTCGGATGATGCTTTCGTACGCGAAAACACGATATTCCAACAACCACAGCTCCGTAGCATTGATTGAGAAACAAATGCTCAGACCCTACTAACCTAACGGTACGAGTCCCGCCACGATCCGCCATGCGGGGGGAAGGGGAAAGTAGTAGACATTTCAAAAACGTCCGCCTTCATTGCCCCACCCTGTAGGTTACATAAAAAATTACAGAATTACGATAAATGGTTTTCAAAAAAGATTAAGACCATCTGCATACGTAGATTGCTTCACGTACAAATCCACTTATATTGATTATTAGTCGATGTATTTTTTTGTTCAAATGTCAAATGAAAATATTATTTTTGAATGGCGCCATTCATTACTTGCGGTGTAAAAGAAATTAATTTTTAAACCACTCTGTAAATGGCGATCCAAATTACACTAGTTTTCTATATTCCAAATTGTTTAATAACACAAAATTTCCGTCATCCGTTAAAATAACTAAGATAGTATTTTTTAATCACCAAAGTTTATTAAAGAACACCCTGTAGATAATCAAAAACTTTTCAAACCGAAATTAAATTATAAATACTTTTAAAACCACAGGAGACGCTGTTTAGTTTTGAAGTAAAATTAAGTAGCATCATGGAATTATTTGATAAACTTATACAAACTAGGTTACGCTGAGACCGTATATTCTATAAAACTGTAAGATCAAGCCATAAAACTGTTTTGAACAGGATTTGTCAAAAAAATGATCATTGCTTAAGAGTCAAAGTAACTCCTACGAGGGAAAATATTCAAAATGAGAGAAAGAAAGAAGGGACGCTTTCATGAGAGTGCCAGAAAAAAAATCTTCTGGCTTAACAAGGACTCCGAAAAGTCCAAATGGAAAATCTGAGCCGACTATTTGAATTTCTTTTGTAAGTAATCTTAGGTTACAACTAACGGGTGTTATTATATTTCTGGTAATTTTATCTCAGTGTATTTATTTTAGTGTGGCACAATTTAGTGTTAATGCCTATTCCTCAACAAATAAAATTTCTTCCTTTGAAAAAATGAGCGACGAGTTTTGTGCGTGATAATAGCATTTTTAGGAGCCGTCACTTAATTTTGGAGAGTATTTAGCAACTTTATTTTAAATCCTAAGTAGTTGGTGATTTGTTTTTTTACAGCAAATATTCTGTTGTTTTTATCAAGCCAAAGCGAAAGACAGCACTGGCACTGGCATTACAAAGTAGTACACCCCTAGCGGAGCAGTTATATGTTCACAGCAATTCGTTACCCTCTCTATATTCCACTACAGTCCGGTTTTTTATTATTTTCAAATTATTAACAACTTGTTAGGAGGACGAACCTTTGGTTCTTTTGAGTGCGCGTGGGAAGTGATATCACAAAATTACGGTCTGCCTTCACTTAAGGAAAATTATTTTATCCGTTAATATACTTTTCTTTAGTCCTTTGATATCACTTACTGTACTGTACTGAAATTTATAAATGTGGGAGCAAGACTGTATACTTTTATTTCCACACATATAAATGCTATGTGACTTTTTTCCAATAAAAAATAATAACACACTATTAGTAACAAATAAATCTTATTTATTCAAAAAATATTAATGTCAACCAATTTATTGCGGTGCAAAATTTATATGCACAAATAAGCTTCGTGTGTCTTTTTAATCACGGTTTGCACAAAGTATCACTCATTTTAATAATAAACTAATTAATGTACTTTTGTTACTGAAGAGGTATTAAAAACATTTTTTGTATTCAAATTAACAATTTGTAGTTTCTTTCTCAATCAACTTTTTACAAAATTTGTATGTGCTTTGTAAAGGCGCTTAGGAACGACTGCGTGCCGCCGAATTTCCGTTGCGTTATATGCGATTTACGGTAGAAGGATAATCAGTTCTGAGTGAAAATGATGTCAGAAAGGGTGAATCGTGAGACTTTTGTATGTGGAAACTATACAGAATGGAATAAAAAAATTGATCATTGGTTTTACTGGTTTAAAATGAGTGAGTTTTAAACACTTACAAAGTAGCTGTTTAAAGATTGAGAAGTTGCAAATTATCTAAAAAACGTATTTTACTGATATATTTGATATGATATATTTGATACAGGCATGTAAAATGCAATGTTTTATAGACAAAATTGTTCTGGCCAATTCCCTTCCTTCCATTATTGTTCCACTAGAGAATCGAGCAAATCTGAAAAAGTTGTGGGTCTAACTTGCCTTTTGAAAAATTGGGTCTGTGGAAACGCCTTTATTGTTGCGGTTTTAAAGTATCTGGTATACCACACATTTCCAGCATATCTTTGCCCATCTAAAAGTTTATCTGTGTGCAGATTCGTAAGGTATATTGAACGTTAGAAATAGTGATGCTTCTCGATTTCTGATTGGTTGTGTAACTTCTCAGTATGTTTTTACGACATTTGGAATACAGAGATAAGCATATTATTATTATTATTAAGTAAGAAACCTGAAGTCTTGGTTGAAGTTTCCCGTTGTTTCATTATTGACCTGGCAATAGATTTAAGAGATATTTCTATTTGCTGAATTCTTGTTCTGTAAAAGATTGCATGATAAGACATTCACTACCAGGGTTTTGGTAGAGGAAAAGTTTCGCTAAAAACGAATCAAAATAAATTACCTTCAGGTTTTAATATTAAAGCTTTCTCTTTTTATAATGATCCAAACTACGCAAACCACGGCTGTGATCTCCAGAAAGGTACCAATACTATTCCTTCTGCTGGATCTACAACAATTTTCACTCTCCATTTAATATTCGAATTTATATAAGTTGCAAAAATAAGTTACGTTTTTCAGGCTATTTTCAGATTATCTCTACCATCTAATGCAAATGCAAAATATTATGCTCCCCTCCCGTTCTATTGATTTAGGAATCCGCATTGGTATTATCAGAGCGAATCAAAATTCTACAATTTTTATGTACCTTTGCAAAACATATTAGGCCATAATATACAACTTGAAGTTCTAAAAAGTTTATATTTTGGTGCCTGTCTATTTTTTCCATCCTAGATGTTCTTGCTCATTACAACATGCCCCCATCCTGAGGTTGAAGCGTCTGTATAAATTTCTAATTTAAAGTTCTCAATTTTTATGTTTTTCTGAGAGTTCTTTGTATTTTGTATCCACCAATGTAAATCCGGATGTGTATTGTTCGTTAACCTCTTTGTTGCGTTGCAATTCATATTATTAAGTTTCAGAGCCTCTCTAGAGATTTTGTATAAAGCCATCCGTATTTTGTTTCTGGACACGTTGAGATAAGTACGTCAATAGACTTAGCTAAGGATCTGATCTCACACTACTTTTTATTAATGAGGAGACTTCAAGTTATACTAGTGGCAATAATATTTGCGACGCACGTTATCGATAACACAAATTCTGTATCTATTCAGCTAGATAAATCTTACTTGTTAATGATATTTCTGGTCTTTTACAAGAAATAGTTGTACAACTGGACTGTTTCATGGATGTTGCCATTATCAATATGAAGTTTTCATTCCTGACAGATATGTCAATGCAGTATAACTACATGTAAGTGCGAAATTTTGTAATAATGTTATATTATGACGTGCATCCCGAGTTAAATCGATAGTTAAATTTTTGCTGACAAATATGAGACCTAATAATTCTTTCCGCTAAGAGGGATGTCTTAAATTTTTGTTTTAATAGATTTACAATAAATTTATTGTTGTGTGTTCTATAATTAAAAATTCATCTTGATAGTTTACACAAAGAATTCATTGATATCTAAGAAACTAAATAATTGTTTTTAAAATTTTGGTGAAGGGTGTTTGGTGAAGACAGACCAAGAGGTACACATGTAAATTCGTATAACCTTTTATCTAGGAAAGAATGATCCATCTCGAAATTATATTTGACCATTCTGTTAAAAAATGGTTTAATTAACCAGCACATTTATGTAAACTTCTCTCTCGATTACCCGGTCGGGGATATCTGTTTTTCCCTGAATTAACCAGCACTTTTGCTAGGCTTCTGTGGTTCACCTCCCTCTGTAAGTCTAAACTTCTGGGTAGTTTAGGATACGAGGTCTGTGTTTTATCTTTCCAGAATTTTAGCACCAAATATCGTTTCATTTGCAACCTCTTTAACCGATTTATTTGTAATTGACTATAAGAAGCTTCTTCTATCTGCAATCTTATGATGGATGTCTGTGTATATCTTACCTGTGTCCCATAATTGTAGTAGTAATTCTTCTTTCAGTCATTACATAATTGTGTGTTATGTAACAAGATTAAACTTTTATATAAAGCGCTTAGCCCATTGTCAATTTGGTCTTGAACAGATAATTTCTTTTTAATTATTACCTTAAAAATTTGGATTCAGTTCGTCGTTAATTTCTGGTGGAGTAAGATCGAAATTTAATGGAAATTTACATTTGTACTTCAAGTTTACTAACTCGTTAACGAAGAGCCCCTCTTTTAAAACTATTTGTTCTTTTGGATTAATTTAATTCCATACGAGTTTTGGGCCTTCTGACCAAATCTAAAGAATTGACATTTTCATTCAATTTTTTGTTAAACAAGTTGTATATCAGTTTCATTAAAAAAAAAAGTTGTCTTGTCAACTTAAGGTTTTACTATTATTTTAATTAGTTAAGTAATCTAATTTGTCCTAGAGTTTTTTTTTTAATATTTAAATTTTTATTTTTTATATTCAATTCAATATACATATTAATTTAATATATCAATATATTTGTTTTGCTACAATAGTAAGTACATATATTTAGTTAAATATCGCCCTGTCCATAAAACTTATTTTTTATTTAATATTTTCTAAATTATAGCATTCACTGTTTAGTTAATATTAGGTGAGCGAGTATTTTGTTGCTTGGGAAAATAAAAAGATATTGGAAGTCAAGTTTGGGTTCTCGTATGAACGAAAAGTTGATAGTGCCTACCCCTGCAATTAAATGTGTTAGTTTATTAAAGATGTTTTTATTCGTAGATAAATAAATTTTTATTGTTTTAGTCAGCCTCCTTAATGTCCATTCACCAAGTTACTTAACGGTTTTTTAAAAGAATTTAAAATCTTTCTCAACCCTTTAAACTAGAACTAGTGGCCCCTTCTTTTGTAGACCAGAACAAACTTTCACATTCTTAAGAACACTAAGGTCGGCATACTTAATTTACTTGGTTAATATTGTTGTTCAAAAAACTATTTTCTTTTCCAACAGATTTGTCATATTTTGGCAACACCCTCTAGAATTTCAACAAACAATGATAAAATAAAATTTACGTCTTGGAAAATGAAATCTATGTTATGATTTTTATCATCTAAAAGTACGTACATTTTCGTATTTCATAGAATACATTTACCTTTTAATACAATAATGATTCTATTAGGTGCGAACCCCTGGATCCTGAAGTTCAATTCATTTACTTCTCGAAAGAGTCTTGAAAGGTATTTCCCCTTTTATTACTTTCCTCTCGGGATAATTCTGCAGCCAAATTGGGGTCCTCAGGTATTTATGAAAGAAAGTTGAGAAAGAGAGTAAACTCAATATTTTAATATTCTTCTTAAATATATTCAACATGTTACAACATTCTACCGAAGTAACTTAACAGATTTAAGGTTTCACAATTAGGAATTTTCACGGCTAATGTTTGCGACCGTCGTATAAGGTAAACAATTGTAAAGTTTTATTTTCGTCTAAAACGTTAAAATTTCTGCTTAGTTACAAAAATTATGTCATTGTATTTCCCATAGATAAGACCACTAGAAAAAAATCAGTAAATAAGCTTGTTAAATATTGAAGTAAAAGCGCATTTAAATAGAAATATTTAAGTTTGATAATAAAGGATACTTAAATATCAAAATGATAATAATTTTGATTCCATGTGAAAAATTGAACCTGTTACCATTAATTATGCCAAACTAAAAGGTTTTAAAATTATCGTTTAAAAACTGTTACTCTGGCTGTGGAAAGCCTACGATCTTCAATTGCAAAGAGTCAATAATATTATTATTATAATATTTCGATTTTGTAGTGAATTTTATTCAATATATTACTTTTAAATAAAAAATGTTTACTATTGTAACGTTTTTGCACCTCTAATTATTAAATTCACTAAAATGTCCACTAAAAATTGTAACATTGTAACATTGTAAAATAAACGTGGGAATAACCTGAAGACGGTTAGTACTTGGACAACTAAAAGTTATCCAAAGTTTCTGAAAAGTATTGAATAAAATATGAAGTATACAAAAGTGCTATTAAGATAAAATTTAATTAGTGAAGAGATTAGTGTAATAGACCTCGTTGTCCGCGGGCAAGAAATTAAAGCCCTGCACCAAACTTACAATTCAACTTATAATAAATCCAGAAATGGGCTATTCATTTGATATTGCTTAACCCTGTAGATAACTCCCATTTAGCCAACTTCTTTCAGGTTTTCTCGTGAAAATATCATCGACTGTTGGTTAAAATGAAGTTCGATTGCTCATTGAAAAGCCAATAAAGCTCGAGATTCGTCTTTTCTCTAACACTTAAGCTCATGAATCGGAACAACACCTGTGAATGTGGTGCTTGAGACCCGCGCTGTCATGAGGTGAAGAGGTGTAAAAACTTTGTTCCCAATTTGGAATTGGATAACAACAGGTGGAACTTGAAAATTTTGCACCTCCGAGAAACATATAAATATTTCAAGGATAATAAATATGGAAAGATAAATAATGTATGTCTTGAATTTCCACAGCGTTTTATTCAGATCTACCTAGGTTTCGGTATCTCACAATACCATTTTCCAAGACAGAAAGAAGTTTGATAGGTCTTTTTTAAAAACGTAAATAAATTTCATGTCATAAATCTGACAACCAATCAATATTAAGCAATATTCTTCTTTTTCTAAAAATATATTTGGTTAGTTTTATTCAGTTCAAATGGTGATCTAAGATAATTGAACGTCCCAGATTTAGTTGTTCATTCAATACTGTATATTAAAGATATTCTAGGTGTTTCCTTATTTCATATTCCTCCAAAAAATCAAGATCTTCTTTCTTGTCACTTATATGAAGTACTCGTACTTCCACTGTCCATTTCTGTGATTGTGATGACGTCAAAAATAAAATGGTTATCTGACAAAGCGCCCATACAAAAATAAAAATCGATGGGTTTCAGAATTTTCGCCTAAAATCGCCGATTTGCGAAATAATGAATTTATTCCTTTCATTTGGACCATACTGTATAGTAATTTTAATTTCTAATTTCTACTTAAACCATTCTTTCATACTTAAAGTTAAATGATTATATGTTTATAATAAATGTGTTTGTCTATCTTCCAATATTTAAAAAAACGATCATTTCATTTAATGTTTCGATTAACCTTGAAATTTTCTAATTATGTGATTGTCCTGTTATTTTATATTTTCTAATTCAAATTTATTCTTATTATTGAATTTTGTTTATTTCTTATTTGATTCAAGCAATTAAATAAGAATTTTCATTTCAAATAAGTTTTATATTAAATTACTACTAGATCTGAATTTCATTATAACGAATACCCGATAAGCATACGAAATATTATTTTGGCATATTGGAATATTAAATTATTTTATGATAAAATCCTATCACAATATGTATATAGTAATTTTAAAACCAATTGTCTATTTGAACATTTTTAAACACTTGAAAAACAAATCCTCTTTAGAACTTGACAATTCACTCACAACTTGTATTATTTATTTTATTACCTGCTGCTGGATAAAGAAATTAGTCCTTATTTCTTGTTGCTCCAAATAAAAATTAAAATAAACACATTACTAAAAACATCTTGAATTATTAATAAAAATTGGGTTTTATGACATTTTTTTATAACATTTGAAAGTCACCATGATCTGACATTTTTTAAACTTCATCTTAATATATAATTCATTTTTATATACGCTAAATTTTTCTATAAAACACGTTTTTACATTAAATAATTATACAGGATGGGCCTAACTTTAACTGTATATGGGTGTCACTTTGATGGTCCCAAATAACCTTATATTTAATGTGCCTTCCACCCTTTAGAACTGAGATACAGGTTGTTTTATCAACTTGGCCTATTTCTTTCGGAGCTCATAACGAATTACTTTGTATATTATTTTGATATTTGGTACTCTTAATTGAGATTATCTAGAAAATCTACCAAAATATTATCAAAATCCAGGACCGGCTTAACAAAACATTTAAAAATTTGTCTTTCCAAAAAACAACAGCCTGCGTATCGAATTTTTTTAAATTGCTTTTTATTATTCGAAAGAGAAGAAAAAACTGAATCTATTCATCTACCTTTTAATTTTCCGCCGACAATTGTGTTACCAAAATATTACCATAAAAGTATAATTTATGAGCGTTTTGGGATTTACGAAATGGTATCGGAGAGATTTTTGTTAATTTTTTCATTGAAATAAAATGTACTTAAATTATCTAAAGAAGCACCCCAAAAATTGATTTGAGTTTCTATTTTTATAAATACAAGACCACTGGGAAATGTGGCTATAGGGTTGTGCTCAGGATACACTCATTCAATATGTTTCGAATGCTTTGAACATCCTGTATAAGGATATTTGGAATATGTGCGCTTGCTCCGTTTGTAAATAATAAAAGCAGTATACAAGAAATATATTTCTGCTTCCAAAGGCTATAAAAATATTTATTTTACAGACCCCACGGTTTTTACAATTTTAAATTAATGTCCTCATATGATGATAGACTTACTATTAAAATTCGTAGTTTAATTAAATATTAATTACTAAAACGGGACCACACTTCAAAAGTTAATATATGAAATGAATTTAGTAATTAGGATTTATGAACAAATTACTCTTAACTTCACATATCTGAACTCATGAACTTGAATTTCCTTGGGATACATTCGGTTTTTAAAAAGATTCTAAATTTAGTCCAAAATTTGTTAGGTTCACCAAAAACTCAATTGTATTAATACATTGTTTAAGAATTTAGATATTCTGTTAGAAAGTTGCATACTTGCGGTACATGAACTTGTTAACAATTATATCCTAATAATAGTTAAAATATGAATTTTTCCGAAATTAAAATAGGTGTATTCTTAATAAAAATATTCACCACAAATCACAATGGCATATTTTATTGAAACGATTTGTAAATCGACCCAGTTTATTATTAAATAAAATTATTACTACTATTATTGTTAGTAAATAAAATTTCTAATGGCACTCAATTACACGACCGTTAATTTCTTCCAATTTCTTCAGCTTTTCTTAGGTGTTTTTTTAAATTACTTACATATAGAATATATATAATATTATTATATAATCTGTAATTGACTATTTACTTACAAATTTTTGGTAAATATTAGTTCCTGTTTTTATAATATTTGCTTTTATGCACCAGTTTAATACAATCTTCCCACACTTACTTTTTATAACAGTAAACTATACTTATCTGCAAAAAGTTTGGTATTATTCTGAATAGCTTTTGTATAAAGGGTCTTGAAGAGGATTACTTCCAACAAGAAACAAGCAAAAAAATTAGGCGCTTTAACCAGCTGTCACTGTTACTAAACTAAGACGTTTCCAAACGATTTTATTGCCTGCTCAAGAAGACGGGTTCATTTAATACAAAAAGCCAGGAGAGCTTTCACTGAGTTTTCATAAAATCTAATTTTAAAAATTAATTTCCACTTTTATGACAGTATATAAAAATGTTCATTTCTCTGAAATTAAATATTGGAGATTTATATTAAACGTAATCTCATTTGGTCCTTAATGAAAAGAAAAGAAAAATATCTATGGCTTAGAAGAAAAAGGATATAAAAAAGACCAAAATTTATAGAATATTTAAGTATTTAAACAATTTATAACCGTTATAATTTATTAATTATTTATTAAATGTGAAACCTAAAATTAATAAATTTTTAAAATCGGGTATCTACATACTAAATTGTTTGGATTGTAACGTCATCTATCTTGGCCAGTCATGTAAAAATTTTAACACGCGCTACTGTGAACACTTACGAGCTTATAGATTAAAACAACGAGATAAGTCACATTACGCAAAACACCTCATTGCTACTAAACACAAATCTACATTTAACAACACAATGGATACAACAGTGGAAAAACTTCATATAAGTGACAAGAAAGAATAACTTTTTTGGAGGAATATGAAATTAAGAAATACCTAAAATGTCCCCAATATACAGTATTGAACGAACAATTAAACCAGGGAAGTTCTTACATTTTGGACTAAATACCCATATAATAATAACCAAAATATTTTTTAGAAAAAGAAGAACTTTGTATACACTGATTACTAGTGGTGATTGGTTGAAATATTTATGACATGAAATATTTTATGCTTGTCGAAGATCTGTCAATCTTCTACTAAAACTTGAAAATGCTGTATGTGAAATTAACGAACCCGTGGTCGTTTTAATACAACTAAAAAAACGGTGGAATTTGTGGAAACACAGATAAGTATAAATTATCTTTTTCATATATAATTTATAACCATCTGTCAAAACGATAGTAATTTTAGAGGACGAATTGAGGAATATTTGACATAATAGAAATTTAATCATTTTGATATAAATGGAACCTCAAAGTGAATATGTCCAACCCGATCTAGAAAAAATTATTTTAAGCATATTTATTTTCATTATCTTTAAATAATTTTACATTCAATAGATATTAATTATAGGTATAGTGTATTTAAAAGTCAGGAATTTTTTGGAAATTCAGTCCATGCTTTTGGAAAAATACCTCACAGGGTAAAGTTCGGATAATATTAATGAGGGTAAAATTGATAGATGTAAATGGGAAGGGTGCATTAGAAAGTGTTGGCTATGAGAAAATTGTGGTAGCAAGTCGGCAATGCCTGGAATTCTCCGCTCAAAATTGTTGTACTCCCTTACATCTTAATTAACGGGCTACGAAATAAGTGCACGATGTAGATTTAACTCTATTATTATTAATAATTTCCGACTTTCTCTAATTTATATGTAACGGGTACTTATGTTATACGTGTTTCCGAGATTATAAATGTAAAATATGGCGTATAAAATTTAGATCAGTTTTATGAAATGCAAATACATTAAATAGGTTTGTTATAAACGAATAAATATGTGTAATTGAGAAAAATAGCAATATTAAAGTTACTTATATTTAATAATACGTTAAGGTGTTACTCCTATAAAAGACTTGTTGTTATTGTTTTATTGTTGTATTTATTCATAGATATTTACATTTGTAAGTATCTTGGAAAAGCCAACTGGATTGACAATCAGAAGCTAATCTCTAATATTTAAAAAAATAATTCTGTTAATTGATCGACAACATATATCCATGTACTGCCATTTCAATGTGTTTATCACTATTCGAATTGTATTGAAATAAACTTAGGAATCGACCTAGCTGAGATCTACACCCCAAAGCTTACGAGCTCTCGCGCATGCAGAAACTACGATGATAAAAAAATATAAATGATGTGTATATATTTATTACTATTTCTATAATACTGACTTATATACATCTTTCCGAATAAATTTGCTATTGACTACGCCATACTGTTATTTAAACAACTCTGAAAATCTGTACGCCCAGGAAACCAGTATTTAAGTGAAGTTGAACTGTTGGTCAAACTGATTATATTGTTGGCAATGTCACACTAAAATGTATGTTGCTATTTATCTTGTTAGGTTAGGACAACGATTGTGTTGTTAATTGTTACGAACTTGTCTGTTACTATACATTTTAAATTTTAACTACCTACTTCATTATCAAAAATATGTTTTTCTGACAACAAACTTAGTATAAATATTTATTAAAACTGCAAATTACAGTATACTCTTAATATTTATTATGCTGTGCTCAAAGGGTATAAAATTTACATAAACGATGTTTTTTATCTACAAACATTTAAACTATGATAATGAAACATAACAGTAGTTTTATATTGTACGTGCTACGGGTGCACAAAGGAGGGAGCTATGGGTGCACTGATAAGAACCTATGTTTGTGATCCAGAAGTGTAGTTCCTTTCATCACCATTATATATTATATAATATCTAAAAATAGAAAAACCTCCACTTTTTTTTGCTGATAAATATCGAAACCTGCTCCAGTGTCATCATTTACCATACATTTTACAGAAGAAGCAAAGGTTAAAAATATCTATTTGGGTGAACAAAGTTCTACGTGAATAAATCAAATACGAAATATGTTGCAGTGTGTCTATCGTATGATTTAAATTTTGCTCCGTGTGTCAAGATATCTGGAAACAAAAGAAACTTAATTTTGTTCAGTGAGAATGAATGGAAGGAGTATTTATCCTCCAAAGACACTATCGGTAATTTTAAAGCAGCAGGAAAATAAGGATCAATAGATGTAAACCGGTTTTTGTTGCAGTTTGAAAATTTTTAAAGCTATGCTGGTTTGAAAAACTTAACTGGATATACTATTATCTGGTTGGCGTCAACTTCTATTTCTTAACATTAATCAACCCTAAATTAGAAGTTTAAAAATCCAGCAATTTATAGGTTTCTTACAACAAATGGTGGTTAGAAACACGGAAAATATCATCGACATAGCTCTTACTACAATGGAACCTATAAAACACGTGAATATATAGTTTATTATTAGAACCCATATACAAATGTCCTAATGTTCTTAAAGAAAATATGCGATGAAACTAACTAACGAAGATTACAACCATATTCATAAATGCGAATCAGGTGCTCGAACAAGTGACTGAAAATTAAGATATCTTCATCAACTAGGTTTTAAACCTCGAATAGAAGAACCTGCAAAAATAATTAATCTTATTTTATGTAGATCAGAGAAATAAAATGTGTAACTTGTTTTGGGTGATAGGTCTGAATAACTAAAGAAACTTTGTTTTTTAAAAGGCCAACGTTTCGGCTGTTGATTAAACCAGCATCAGGGCTCTACAAAAAATATCAACATGTTTTAGATAAAATTTAAACAGAAAAAAATAGAAATTAACAGAACCAATCAACATTATAAATTAGATAAAAATCGATAAAATGTATAACACTTTACAAAATAAAATACTTTAATAGCACTTATATTCTTATTTAATAAAAATAATTCAAACAAGTGAGTTCTTATTTATCCAAGACAGAGAGTTCATTCCTAACCATTTAACTAGAATTTTGTTTCCCTTGGTTTTTAGGATTTTTTCAACCAAGTACACATCTGGATATTTGGTTTTTTGTAACTCTTCTGCATAGAATCCAGCTCGTAATTTCTTCTTTATTCTGATCTTCCATTATTTAATTGAAGTTAATAATTTTGAAAATTTAATTAGTCCAATGTGGTGAAAAACATGTCGATATTTTGAAATCAGATCATGATCGCAATGTTGAATTTTGGTTTTCATTTATCAACAGTTTTCAAATGATTAAAAGCTAAGGTATTTTTAGCATTTTTTTGGTTATCTTTACTAGGCACAGCATCTGTGGTAGAGTGTTTGATGTTATTGTATTTTTCGATAATTTCAGGTAAAACTTTTAGCTACTTGTAAGAACCATGAAAACTGAACTGTTTCCATAATAATTTTTTAAGAGTTCTTATTACTCTTTGGGCAATACTTGCTTTCAAATTTGAAAATATACTATAATGGTTAATGGTATTATTATTATTCATTAGTAAATTAAATGATTCATTAATAAATTAATCTTTTTAATATAAAATTCAGTACCATTATCTCATTGTAAATTTTTGGGGGCATTTTTCATTTGAGCTAATATAGTTTTCATACCTGCAACAATATCTTTTCCTAGTTTTATCTTTAAGGGTACATATTTGATAATGCATTAATAACTACTAAAATAGAATTATAGCCATTATTTATTTTAGCTCATGGAATCATTATAGCTAGATCGGCTTGTACATGCTCATTCAAGCCCTTAATAATAACATGTCTTAGACACTTTTTCCTATAAAATATGTTTTCCAATTAGGCGATTCTCAATTTATAGGCTTTTGAATTTATCAAAACATCTCAATTTTCCACTGACTAGAAACAGCGTAGCAGTTCTTTGATTATCCAAAATATAATATTATTTACTTCTAGCTTCATTTATAATAACTTTAATATAGATGAGGTATTTATTAGGAAAACTACTGATTCGTACAAATAAATGACTGAAGTGAAAAAATTTATTGATAGGCACTGTCGGATGATCTATTTCATATTAAGGAACAAACATAACGAGAACGCATATTTATGTAATAATGCCGCACACCTTCATGCAACTCTTCGATTATGGATACAATTTCATTGTGAACACCTGAGTTTTCTGCATTCTCTGAAACAATCAACAATTGTAATGTATTAATAATTTAATTGTGTTCATAAAAATATTTGTAATCAATGCCACTATTATTATATCCCATTGCTTATTGTCTGGTTAGGACTCCAGTAATTAGTGATTTTGTTAGAGAAGATATTCTTGATTTGAACCGTGGCTCTCCATGTCTTTTTTGCTCTTCCCTGGTTCTAACAATATCTTGATACTTTTTATGCTATTAGGACTTTTTTTAATTGGTAAATGTTCTTATGAAACAAATTTGTTCTTTTTGATATATTAGAATAATTGTCTATATCTGGTGTAGTATAGTACGTTAGATTTTTATTAAAAAGTAATTTATAAAGTTCTGGAGTACCATGATACCATTACTTTTGATGTTAGGGCCCTTAAAATCAACTTACGAATTACCAATAAAAAAATTTTAATTTTTTTGGAACACTTCTAATTTATGATCATATTCTTCTTCAACATCGATATATGTTCTAGGTAATGCATGAAAACAATCGATGTATTACTAATAAACTTCTGAATTATTTACTGCCTCATAAAATCTTCGTACACTATCGTCTACAAATTGATTATCATTTGGTGGATCTTCATATTACCAACATCTTATAACCATTTTTGACATATAAAAAGAATATATAATTGAATAAAAGAAGGTTCTAGTAGGCATACACAGCGATAATATCCTCCTCATAAGTAAATCAGATAAAGTTAAAGTTAGATATATTGACTAAAGAATATAAAACTTCTCATAAAAAAAGACAATTATTAATAGGTATCATATAAATGACAAAAACTTATAAATGCCATTTATATCAATATGACAGATAAGAAAGTTTTAGAAAAAAGCATTAAGCCAAAAGTGTACTCCGTAATAATCTCATCAGCAGTACATATACATGTTAGTCAAACTTTAGGACCATTTAAAAAACACGAATCGCAAATTAATGCCATACAAATATCTCAGAAGGTCTAAGTTAAAGACAAATTATAATTAAGCAAGTAATGAACAAATATAAAATATCATAAACAAGACCCAATTACAAAAACTCCCGAATTTTCAGCTAAACTGAAATCAAATGGTCTCTGCCAAAATAGTCATGACAATCAATTTGAAATTAACTTAAATAAAGTGATTATACTAATTATACCTATGGTTTTCTCATCAAAAAGACTTAATCCAGCACTGATAAATTGTTATTCGGGAAATTGTTAGTCTGAAAATTACAGTCATGTGCTGGTGGTGCGTATAGGCTCTAATTTACATAAAGGGGGAATCTATGGAATGTTAATTTTAGATGGGAACCAGTATGTTTTATGTTTGCTTATAATTTATCAAAACTTAATTCCATTTTAAGTAATAAATTTGACACAAATGTCTGGTATTAACTGATTATGAAATGTAATACACTAATGGAGAAATATATTAACGACCAACATGTAACGTCCTGGGTAAATTACTAATAACAATCGAGGATAGAATGACAATTACATTATCCTTTTCCTTCAGGCAACCTAGAAAAGAAAAAGCTTATAATGTTAACAAAGTTGACCTTGCACAATTAATCATTAAAAAAATATTCTTTTTCTGTAAAATAAAATTATAATAACCTGCAATTTTTACCTCTTGACCCAAAGTATAGTTAGTTGACTGTCAAACTGATAATATACTTGATAAATTATTGTAGCTGTTAGACAAAACATTAATTAATAACAAAAGACCTTGCTTTGATATCCATTGACGTTTGCCTGAGGCCTTATCTGTTGATAATCTCCTAAAATCAATACGCATTAAATATTCTGATGGGCATTAAAGCAGCTAATAGCAATTTAGTCTTGTAACTAATATTAACATATTTTTCTTTTACAACCCACTTATATTTAACTTCCAAAATGGAAAAAAAATGAATTAAAAGCAGCTATGTTTAAAAAGAATGAATGCATTGGATATTCGCAAATGACAAGAATAAAAACTAAATACCAAAGTATGTATAACTGCTATACAAAGAGCATTAGTAAAAGAAACGACAGGTCCAATCTAAAGTAAAGACAATAAAGAAAAGTGACCAGGGTACTATTAAGAACAAAAAAGCAAGATATCTATGAAAACACACTAAAAGAAATAGATTAAAACATAGATTAAAACTATAAACGGAATAAGAAATAAATTAAGAAAAACGATGGCATTATTCGAGACCTACATTATATAAAGACAAAGAGCGTAAACTAGTAACAGAAGAAAATAATATTATCAGCGAAAAAATACTTCGTTCAGTTTCTAATTGAAATAAGAATAAGATCGGAAAAGAACAATTTGGTCGATATTAAAACCAACAAACTGTGGAAGCGGAAATTCCGATCGACAATAGAGGGAATAAGGGAAATAAATAAGCAAATTAAAAACAGTGAGAGTACAGAGAGATTAAATAACAGATGAAATGTTTAGTGTGGAGGAAAGAAATTAGAAGAGGAAATCCAAAAGTTGGTAGAGAATATATGGATACAAGAGCAAATACCGCAGATTAAAATAACTGTCAGAATTATAGGCATTTAGTGCGTCTAAATGTTGCCTATAAAGTACTAGCTAATTATGTTAAGAACAAAGTGACCGAAGAAAAGGAAGTTATTAAAGGAGAATACCAGTGTATATTTAAAAGAGAACGAAGCACAGTACATCAAATATTTACGCTACGAGAGTTACAGACAGAACCCTTTAAATAAAAGAAACCAACATGGTACCTGTTTATTAATTTTAAAGAAGTTATTAAGATTAAACTAGTCAACCATTCAATAATGGAAAGAGTTATTTAAAGGTTTAAAGGAGCTAGAAATCGGACGAACTAAAAAATTATACAAATGACAATAAGAAGGACAGACAATAGATTAATAGTTAATAAAACATCGTATAGATTTGAAGTTAAAATAGAATAGGAATGGTAACTCGCTTTCGTCAGTATTGCTCTATGTATGCTTGGAAAAAGAGGCAAGAATTAATAGATGCCGATTAGTATATCAGAAAAGAAACCAATGCCCAGCTTTTGCTTGGTAGTACTAGCAAGAAATAAGCATAAATAAAGGAAATTATGAAAAATTAGAAGAAACAGCAATACCAGTCAGGCTACATATCAGTGAGGAGAAGACTAAATATATGTTTAGAATGGACAGATAATCAGTTTAAAAAGATTCAATACTTAACAATTGTAACAGGCAGAAATAAAACCTACAGATTTATATAAGTAGAACAATACACATTTTTGGTGTCAATTTTTACAAGAAAGCCGGTTAAGACAAAATACAAACGAAGTAGGTTGATATTCAGAAGGCTAAAGTGAAAGTGTATAAAACAGTTATAAAATCAATTGTCACCTACTGGAATGAAGTATGGACATAAATAACATAGAATAGGAATGGTTAGCATTATGTGAAAGAAAAATACTTCCAAAAAAAGGAGAACGAGAGAATGACAAGAAAGAACTAGGAATTAAGAATCTCGTATAATAAACCATACATTGTAGGAGTTGTCAAAGTCCAACAGATCAGATGGATAGGGCATCTTTAGAGAATGTCTCTAAGGTAGAAACTCGAAGATAATTCTCAATATTTCCGTCGTTGGGAAAAATGAAAAGAAAGACCAATAACAAGATGGAAAGCAGAAGTGGAAATGAATGAAGCGCAAATGGCGATTGTTAAAAAACACAAATATTTACTTTTAATCTTAACAAGTTGATGTACTGGTAGGCCACCAGCAATAAATATTACATAAAATATTGAACGTTGTATCACTGCGAAAACTTTAATAAACCCGCGAGTGTTTGCTTTTCCCAGTAAAGCAGTTAAAGGATTTTAGCCTGAACTCTCAAAAAAATAAACCGAGTTTATCGAAAAGGGATCAGCACGTAGACAGAGAGCATTAAATAAAAAATGTATTATATAAAAATTGATATACCAATTTAAAATTTTCTTACACAACAAATATATGTTTAACAACAAAGTGGCTCCTCTAGATCTTGTTTTTATGAAACATTAAAAGCTAGAAACAACTTTAAAGTTTTAGGTTGGTTAGTATATTTATCATCTATGTGCTAAGTTTTTAAAAAATATATTTTTTCCAGTGTTGTACTGTATCAACAGAAGTTTCAACAATTTAA
Source organism: Hermaeophaga mercurialis (assembly GCA_951812935.1). Lineage (NCBI taxonomy): Eukaryota > Metazoa > Arthropoda > Insecta > Coleoptera > Chrysomelidae > Hermaeophaga > Hermaeophaga mercurialis. Next base: position 19,025,870 of record OX638359.1, on the reverse strand, counting down.
TTGATTATAAAAAGTGTATATCTGTAGCATAAAACCATATTTTTTATTGGAATTATTTTTCTTTTGACAAATTGCTTGAAAATTTTTATAATAATTTACTGAAAAATATATATTTTTAACCGAGTTTTTTACTCTAGCAAAAAATGCAACACTTTAAAAATATATTCGTATAACGGTCATTTTAAATATATGGTTTTATGATAAAAATTCAAAAATTTATTTTTAGTTCTTATTAGTATATTTTGTTTTACTTATCTGTTACCTCAATTTTTGTATATCATCAAATTTACAAGTAAAATCAAGATAGAAATATATTTATATAAAATATTTTTGAAGATGGTGGTATAATAGCTTGTCTGCATTTGTCATTATTAAACATATTTCACAAAACCCACAAAATGATAAATTGGCTTAAACATTCTTTTAATTCAATTTTTATAGAATGGATTTGTATGCATATATGTTTACGTACATATGAGATCCAGTTCCTTGTTATAACCCTTTTAAAATTCATTCCAATTGAAATTCCACCCCTAGCGACAATAAAGCGCTTAAAATGTTCCAGCATTGGCGATCGTAACAAAAAGAATCTAAATCATTTTTCAGAATATTAAATGTATGACACATGAGTCTCAGAAAACATAACCGGCGATGATTCTTTAAAAAGGGGGGTTTTTAATAGACATTAAGTACATTATCAAAACAGGGACCTATAAGAATCATTTATACGGTTAATAATGTACCATTCTATGATAGTCCATTAAATATTAATGTTATTAAGGGGGCTATTTTTTTTATTTAATTTAATTTAAATAAAAATACAAAAAAACATCACAGTCAGTAGACATTTTGCTTTTTTTATTATTAAAGTATTAATATACCTTATTATGAAATAGCCTGATACTATTTAATGTGTATAGAAAAAACGTTTTTAAGGTAAAATTGTGTAAACTATTATCTGATGTATTCTAAAACTTTTACTATTCATATTTTTTTTTAATAATAAACATATTTTAATAAAAGTTGAGTCAAATCTATTGGGTGCCATCTAAATCCAGTGTCGTACTCGTTTTTCTGGTAAAAAAATCGCTGGTTAATATTTTGTAAATTTTACATAGTATATGTTTTAAATCTACCATCCCATAACTTTTTTATTAATAAATATATTTTATAAAAGTTGGGTCACATCTATTGGGTGCAATCTAAATCCAGTGGCGTACTTATTTTTTTTGATAAAAAAATCCCTGGAAATTTTTGGAATTTAACATCGCACAACTTGTTTATTATTAAATATATTTTAATAAAAGTCGAGTTATATCAATTTTAGGGGATATCTAAATCCAGTGGCGGATTCATTTTTTTGATGAAAAAATGCCTAATAAGATTTCTGGATTTTTGACTATGAAAAAATATCGTATTGTATGCCTTGAAAATTGGAATAACGTTGTCTCCAAATAAAGTATTTAAAGCACAATATTTGAAAAAAAAATTTTTTGAAATTGGTTAATAACTTCAATGTGGTGGTGCTTCCAATTTAAGTGGGTCACACTGTATATATATATAAAAGTTGATGCAGATAGTTGAGTTTATTCTTATGTCCAAATAATATTAGATGACACTGATCTTTGTTCAGCTTTAGCTTATAATTAGAAATGATTTTCACATCTTCATGATTGTTGATATTTGTATTGTCGCAAAATTGGGTGTCATCATCGTATGTCCGTATTTTGCAATTGCAGATAGTGGTTAAAATGTCGCTGGTTACAATATAAAAACAGGGGTCCAAAATAGTACCTTGAGGAACCCTAGAATAACATTCAAAAGAGACGAAAATTCATTATTTAATAAATATTCACCATTGCAAAACTTTATTTTGATCAAAATAATTGGGATTGTCGAACATTATTATTTTGTTTTAAACGATTTTAATATTGTTTCAGATTTCAAAGTTCTAAAATTCTTATTTTCTTTATGCAAAAGTAGGTTTTTCTATATTTACCTACCTTTTTATATCCCCACTTATCATCACCCAGTGCAAATGCTAGTTTTTAGAAATGATCTACAAGGTTTAAGATGCTCCTATTGTGTCAAATGCAGTAAATTATTTTCTAACCATTATAGACAGACAACATCCGCATGCATTGCAAAATCTGATTTGCAATCGTCAATACGTTTTAATATTTCAACTTCATTCTATTCCTTTAACATCTAATCAATAGATGATGCACTTCAAAAGAATTGATTGAATGCAATTTTCTTTTTACGAAAAATTCATCTGGCTTTCATTAATTTTCCTTTCTGGAACTATTTTCTTTTTTTAATTCCAGTTTATATTCAAGTCATACTTTTCCGTTAGTAATTCCAAAACAAACTGTCAATCCCATACCATATTTTTACGTAGATTAAAGTTATATACAAATGAAAAAAACTTATCCAACTTTTTACAAAATTCTCGAGAAAATTACTTAGAAAAACATAATGAAGTATGAACTTTCTGAAATGTAGTTCGTATATAAAGAAAATAAAAAGTTATCATTTATCATGGAAAGTAAAGTTGATAGAAACTGAAAGTCAGCATTTGCTGGATTATTTATTTGGATAACGTATTATTTCCAAGAAATACATTTTTTTTATAAAGTACGTGGTCACTTCTTTTTATAAGCTCTGTTATTCAAAAGAGTTGGTCAAAAGAAGTCGTCCCAAAAATCAGTCCCACACAGCATTTACTTATCAATAATGAGTAGAACCTTTTGTCAAGTTGATTCTATGAAAGGATTCACTGTATACGTGACTGTTTTCCATAGATATCCTAATGTGAGAAGCGACCCTTTGTTAAGGACAATCTGCAGGGTTTCTCAAGGGACCCAAAAGGGGAAAATGCAAAACCGCATCGCTATTTTACTCAAGCTGAAATGATCCTAGCCAAAAGCTCAAAGACTTGGGCAAGAAACGACCTATCGTGAATTTTTTCCATTAACGTGTTTTTCATCCCTTGTAGAATTTTTATTCCGTACGGTACAGAATATCAAAATCAATAATTTTTGGTGAAATACGATATGTTTGAAACATGTAAATACGATATGTTTGAAACATTTTCTGGTGATAGTTTCATAAATTATATAGTAGACTGATTTAATAATTTTACAATATTTAAGTTTTCTCATTTACATAACAAAATTATCTTGAGATTCAATGAATTGTATTCAATTTAGTTTTCGACGGTTTTATCCGCTAATAAAATAAAAACTTTCCAAAGGACTAGATATCATTATGTAAAAACGTTCTAAGTGAACTTAGAAAAAATTAATATGATAGCAGGATTTTCACAAACAAAATTTTGGGTATGAAAAACAGTAGGATTATATTTTTGTAAAATCCTATCAGATTTTTATACAATAGTTATTCGATAACCTCAGAATTTTTGTGGTGTGTGAATAACGTTTCACAGTCGAATTAACGTTTTTTTTTTATTTAAACTGGTATTTACATAAGGGCACATTTGTTTTACAAACAACTGATCTAATCACAAATTAAAATAGTTTGATTAAGGCCATAACCGGACCACACGGCAACCCTGAAAATTCTTATGATAATTGAACAAGTTAGAGTTGAAAGATTTGTAGCGTTTGATTTTTTATTATTGAAATCAAAAACTGATATTTATTTCTCGAAAATTTGAGACGTGATGTGTTTCCCCACGCGGTTTTGTTCTTGTACGATGCTCCCTGGTCAATAGTTGGAGACAAAAAGAGATCGAATCTTATTTCTTTAGTTTTACCTGAAGTTGGCTACACTTTGTTTAATTATCAGAATTTCTTAATCCATAAGATTCAGAATATTATTTTCTCCACAACCATTAGTAGAGTGTTTTAATTCCAAAATCATTTTTAATAACAGAATATAAATATTCTCACTTTAGAGATAGAATATTTATTCTGAACCCTTGCTTCTTATGTGTTTTGCATGTATTTTCATTCTTTAACAAGTGATAGAATGAATATTCAGTAATTGTTCTAAACAATATCAAGAGCTATGGATGTCAAAACTGTCAATGACAAATATAAATGGCGGCGCCGTAGTAACAATATAATTTAATTTAAGTACAATAATGAATGAAAAACGAATAAATTTCTGTTCGTGGAGAAAATATAGTCTGTTACTCGGTTAAAATAACGAAATATTATACTGGTGGTTCCTCACGGTCGCTTTCATTCTAAGCTTGTTACAGAATATACTATTATAAAACTGATTGCTTGAATGTAACAATTTTATTTGATTTGGTTTGTTTCTTTTTTAAATTAAATAAAAATAATCCAGTTCTAAATTATTATAATTGATTCAATGAAAAGTGAAATTTTCAGAATTTAAGGGTAATATTGGCTGCCTGCTAATAAGGCATTAGGTTATGAATTGACAGTTAAAATTTAATTCGAAGTAAAGTTTAACAATAGTAATGTAATATAAATGAGAGTTTCTTATATAGGTTATGTTTCTCAAATATTGTCTGTGAGTAAGTTTATTCTTATCTATGTACACATCAACCAAATAAATAAGCTCTCAATATTCTTTACGAATGGTATATAAATTCTTGTAAAGTGGCACTTTGCCAAAATATTATTGGAATACATGTGTCTAAAGAAAATAAAGATTAACGCCAACATTCCGGCGTAAATATTTTTACTTTTTATTAGCCAGATATTCTTGTTTTATTTTAAACAATAAATCGATTGTATAAATCACGTATAAATCTGACAAGAGCAATTTCCATTCTAGGCTTAACAAAAACTAATTGGGAAAACAGGAAAGTTTTTCCCAGAGTAATTTATTGTATACCCGCTTTTACATAATTTACTAAAGTATCATCAACATAAAGATGCTAGCTTTAACTCGTTGTGTTATGTGCTGTGAGAATGAATAAATCTGTGATGGTCTTAGGGAAGGTTAATGGAATTCAATGTATGTATCGAAAACAATTTTAAAATTTTAGACAATCAGGAATCCATCATAATTTCGAATTTAAATGGTACAGGTATACCAAAAAAAATTTTTTTTTCTGTCTAATCCTATGTGCTAAGAAGTAGCTTTTACAATTTTTTTAAGCTATTTCTAAAATCACAAATTCTGTGGATGAAACAAATATATACCTATTTTTATTATACTTGCAACTAAAAAATTGCGAATTTACTGAAGCATAGGCAAAAAATAACCTTGTTAGTGAACCCAACGTAGCAATAATTTATAGTGAGTTGTCTCACATACATATATCTCTTTGCCTATTAGACAGTCTTTCCAGTAAATTGGACCTTATGTCTACATAAATACATGAGGCCCTATAAGTAGTTGAAGGAAATGAAGAAGAAGTAAAAGCCACCGTTTACGAGGGAAAAAACATTCAAGTTCGTATACTCGAGAATCAGCATAATTTTCCTACGTTTCCTGTTTTTTCTTTATGGGCCGGGACTGGAAACGTTTTGTTTTAAGGGAATTGAAATAAATTTCCAAGCATGTACAATGCTCGTTAAATGCTAAAAAAAATAAATGGGTGAATTCCAGTGGTGTCGTTTAAAATATGGTATTTTTTGATATCATGAGTAGTAAGTAAATCTACCCTAAGTGTCCCAATCTAAAAACACAATATAGTGAATAATATATAAAATTAGTCGGACAAAACACGATTTTCAATCTTTACACTGTAATGAATTTACTTCAGTATACAGTAAATAATACAGTAGAATTTTAATTAAAAAATCAGTCCTTATTTAATAAACTGTTTCTACTCTTATTTTGTGGAATCTGTACATAATGGATATGAAACATAAATTATACTTAGGAAAGTGGGTCTTGCAATACATCAATTGAAAAGTCTTTTAAATATCTATCCATCCATATCAATATTAAGTCATTAGTTTATGTATGTTGTCAAAAAACTGATTTATTAAATTGTTAATGTTACAATAAATATTATAATTAAGTACAACCAAATTTAAAACATATACTCAAATAGTTTACTGTCACCTTAAATACAATCCGAAAGACCGGTAGGAAACTCGTCTCGAAATTTTGCTATAACTTCCGTAGTTATTTTTGCAATTTCAATGCGTATCCGTTCTTTAATAATTTGTGATCTATTTATGTACTCTTTACTTTACAAGTATACCCGTTAAAAGAAATCGAGAGGAGTTAAATCAGGTGACCTCAGTGGTCACTTAATTGCTCCTCTTCGACATATCCACCGATTTGGGTAGGCGTTGTCCAAGTAGTTTCTCACCAAGACAGCATAGTCCGGTGGCGCACTATCTTGCTGCAGTCACAAATCGTTTCTGTTCGGGAAGAACCGCTTTAATTCTGGGAGCAAGAAGTTCTGCAGAAATTGTAAATAACGAGGATCTGTTAAGGTTTCTTTGAAAAAGTATGGTCCTATAATTCTATTATCTATTATTCTCTTTGGGTATTCAGTACGGTACTCCTGCATCCAGTGTGGATTTTCTGTAGCCCAATGCTGAAAAGACTGTAGAGAAGAAATATAGCTTCATCAGAAAAAACAACTTTTTTAAAAACATCGGGTCTCTGTTATTTCTTTTTCATTAGAATTTCACAAAATTCAACTCGTCTATCAAAATCTGCTTTCATAAGTTCTTGCACTAAATTTACTTTATAGGGATGCCACTTCTCCTTTTTTAGCATTCTAAGAACTATTTGATGGCCAACCTTATTGTTGAACACTACATGCCGTAAACTGGTATGAGGATTATCTTCAAAGGCTAGCAGAACATCTAGTTTCTTGTTTTCAGATATTTGCTTTCTACTACCTTTAGGGAGGTCTTTTACATGACCCGTTTCTCTAAATTTTTTCTCAATTTTGCTTACTATGGGCGGTGTAATTGATTTTAGGTTAGGATATTTATTATTGAATAACGTACATACTTCTTTCTGAGTCAAAATTTTTTTGATTTGGTCTATTACAATATCATTAACCACTTGACAATAACAATTATGTTGAATGTCAATAAAGTAATTTTGTTAAGGTAACTAGTTTTTTTAAAAAAGTAAAAAGTAGTTTAGACATATTTTCATTCTCAGTGACGGCCTAAATTAATTTTTGGGTATCAATAAATACATCATAATACTTAATAAATTAAGAAATCTGTTCGAATGTGATTAATAATACTTTCGACAACAATACTTAGACATAATTGATGTGGGTGAATAGATATTTAAGAGAATGATTAGTTTAAATGTTTGTAATGAAAAGTCGAGAATGCATGAATATAAGAAATCTGTCAATCTTCTGTCACTGTTTGATAATACGATTAGCGACACTTAAGTCATATTTTAAAAAGGCTTTGGAATACTGTGGATTTTCAAGATAAATATAATTTGTATACCTTTGGTATTCAACGTGTCCTAATATTTTTAATATAAGACACCTCTAAATAAATACCAAAAAAGCAGCAAGGTAAATAAATATTAACTATCTAAGACTTTCTCGCTAAAGAGAAACTGTTAATTGTAAACCCACACAGACATAACACCATAACACTAAACTTTTAACTTCATTTAGTAAAGGCACGACCAGATGAAAGGGGATGTCTCTTCTCATTATAAACGTTGTTTTGTTGAATGAAATTCATCGCAAATGATATTAGGTAAAGTGACACATTACGTCTCGTCTTGTCTTATTTTGAAACAGGCATGTCAACAAAACATATTTACGTCCTATTTAAATTACTGGAACACAATAATAAAAACCAAACCGTGACAGTTGAGTATTTAAAATAAAAAAGAATACTACATTAGTCAACTTAGAATATTAAAATTGAGATTAAACGTCGACCAAATAATATGCTTTACATAGCTCTTCCTTCTTCGTTACTGTACCAATCCTGTGCGAATTTCAGAATAACATTTTTATATATTTAAAGACAAATAGTAGTTAAGTTTATACTGCTTTTTGATAAATAAATAGCGTAACAATAGGTGTCAGCAAGTAATACTTTTATATTTACAAACATGGCAGTCTCCATTAAAATTGAGAAATGAGATATTGTAATTTATTTATATTTTGTTTTCGCCACCAACGCTTCCATTTTCTGCAAAGTTAATTGCTTATTTTGTAGGACATTAAATAAAATGTCACTAAAAATTTAGGAGCCGCCCCGTTCGAAACTATTAACTAAAACGTCAGTCCTTCATCATAGCTGACAAGGGCTTTATGTAGCAAGTAATTGCTTTAAGTAAAAACAACTTTGGTTTAAAATCATTTATATCCCAACGTAATCTCGTTTTCACAATTTTTTATTTTTTTTTAGGTTTTTTATTACGTACAATTTTTTAATTAACAATTATTGAATCTTTTTATATGAGGGGTTGTGTGATGAAAACCGAAAACCACCAAAAACACGTTTCTCGCAAAAGTTGGTAATACTCTCCTTAATTATCAGTACTGCTATCTCTGGGACAGAAAACATGCATAGTGACAACTCAGAGGTATACACCGTTGTTTGTTTATTTCTTTGTTGGTGAACATGGGGAAAAGTGTGTTCGTCTAGCATTTACTGGTGATATGAGTGTGCATGAATATGCAAAATTCACCATCATATGTGTTCTGTATATTGCGAACTATACATGTCCCTGACAAGTGTCTACTAGTGGCATAAGAGATTCCAAAAAGGACTTTGCAGAAACTGAAACGCGCCATAAATTTAAAACGCCCAGAAATGCTATCGAACGCAATCTTCGTATTGCATGATAATTCCCCTTTTCCTACTACTAGTATGGTATGGTATCAGAGACTTGGCTGAGAAATACCTTAACATCCTTTGTACAGCCATATCTTTCCCCTTACGATTTTCACATTTTTGGCGACCTGAAGAAAGACATTCGTGGACGTTGGTTTCATTCGGACGAGAAACTGCAAGACTGGTTGATGTTGTGGATCGGTCAGCGGATAAATGTTTTAATACTTTTGACATTTATTTTTGAATAAAAAATATTCCATTGTCACTTCTTAACGTGTACTCGATTTTCATTTGATTGATCCTCATATATAATTGGTATCCTATCTTGTATTTAAAGTTTACGCTCTTCGCTAATCTGGTTCATTTTTCAAGAATATTCTAGAGTCAGAACCATTGACTCCAACTCCCAAAATCGTTGTTTGTCAAAAATTAATGAAGTATTGTTTTCTCTCTCGGCAGTTGTCTACCATCAACTCACAGGTGGTTGCTCCCGTCCAAATAAAGTAACTCGGTAAAGTTGTATGGTAAAGTTGTATTGTAATTAATGACATTTTTTATTATTTCTCACTCTAGCACGTTAATAAATTTAATACATTTACAGCCTATGACGAGCCTAGTGAGTTTATACATTCTGCGATGGACGATTAGGCAACGTTGCAACATCCATATCTTGAGATCAGATAATCCAACGCAAAACGTTGCTGTGATACTTCCTATACATGAAATAAAATTACACAACCTGTACTTAAATTCAAGGGTTTCTCATGAAGCAGAACAAGACGGAAATCGTTTAAATAACCATTAAAGCATTCGGTAGTAGTTTAGCTCTTACACGGTATTATTGATTCGAGTTACTATAATAGATAAATTTTAGCAATTTATAGTGAGTTCAAAGTAGAAGTTACTAGTAAACAAGGACGATTAGTGCAAAAACCGAAAATAATAAAATACAATAAATTTATGACGGAAATGGATCACTGGAATCAAATATTACCATATTACTTATGTGAACATAAAACGCTCGTTTAGTGCAGAAAGTTGCCATCTAGATGCAGGGTGTCCCATGATTGAATAGTTTTGCTTATTTTAAGTAAGCAGCGACGTTGTTGCAACTTCAGATTTCGAATCACGTGATATCGTTTTCAAAATATTTAATGGGACGTACTGTATATTTTTGCACTGCTGTAAAGGTCTGTCTAATGCCAATTCAGCAATACCTATTATCATGTTATTTTTTGCACAAGATGATTTTTTAAGTGGGTAATGGATTTATTATAAAGCTTATACAGTCCATTTTATCGATGATCACTAATTGCAATGTTTATTAAAGCGTACGCCTTGCAATGTGAGTAAAAAATGCAAACTATGTAATTTTATTCCGGCATAGCTTTATTAAAAATTTTGATGTTGTCATAACGATTTGTCTACGTTGCAACATCTCTACCTTGAGATTTGAGACGACTCGAAGTTCGGTTCAGAGGTGATTGTCATATTTAGAGTATCATAAAACGTAGCCAAATCGTGAATCCATCTACTATGTAACTAAATTCTATGCACGGCATTAAAAATTACATATCCTATATATCTAAAAATATTTCGTGGTTATCTCATTTGAATACTTGGGGTGAAATATTTCATTATGCCATTTTTTATAAGAAAATATTGACTTACCTGCTCTTCCGAATAAAGGTTATTTTTTACAAAAACAATTCCAGCAGGCTTCATTTGTTATTTTTGTATATGGAAGTTATGAAGACTATGTTTTCCTTTAATTATGATTCCTGTTTTTGTATAAAAATAACCTGAAAACCAAATTCAGGTCGTTTCTATACGTACACCAGTAATTCAATTCAATTCAATTCAACTTCAATTTTTTTACTACTTATCCTCTGCTGACTGTCCAGTGTTTGCATTATGGATTTCTCTCTTGTTTACCCAATTACATTTTAAACAATTGATGTTTCTTTCTTTTTTCTTTTGAATTATTGTTAATATTATTTTTTATTATTATTATTATTTTAATTTTATATCATCCAAATAATTATTTAAATATCTGAAATAATTGATTAACTCAACAATTTTTTGTTTAATAATAAAGCGAATTCAATTGAATAAGCCAACACAAAACCACAGCTAAATGTTTACCCCATTCTTGTGCGACACAGATGACTTGTCATCAATCAATTCTAACAATGCCTCCCTGATTACTTCATCTTTTAATTAAATTTGAGTATTCAGCTGAATAGTCGAATCGGTATTCACTTTATAAAAAGGTAGAAATCGCAATTTTTCACGAGAGCTCTAAATTTTAACAATCGGTTTGTCGTACACAAATTTTAATTTTTATGCCCGTATCGACAAAATAAAAAAGAAAGGTTAAAAGTCTATTTTCCATAATTATAACAAATGATGGATAAGAGTTCATTTAATTTCATTTGTTTGATGAAAAAGTAAAAATTTAGAAATTGATATTGTTATATGACCCTACCAATTTAAATTATACAAGAAGTTTAGCTGACATTTTAAAAGTTTATACAAAAATGTTAAAGTTAAGCAATTGAAGATGGAGGAAGACCATTTACTTGAGGATTGAGAAAAATATTTTATTTAAATCAAAGGATTCCTCATATTGGAACATCAGGATCATAATAAGAAAGGACAGCCAAATTGATTTATATAGTCCATGTCAATCTGGACAATTTCTAATGACCGTGGTGAATTAGCACAAGTTAAAAGAAGTCAGAAACTTGCTGGTAGTAATCAGGTTGACAATAATAAAAACGCAAGCAAAAGTCCTACATTTAAATTGATTTTGAAAATTATAATCTAGTGATATTTGTTAAATAGTGAACGGTATGATACATATTTTCTTCAGTCTTATCCTGTTCATCATTACCACTACAATGCCTTCACGATTTGTCGTAATGGGGCGACCCAGGCCCGGACTAATGAGTTATTAGGAAGGAATTAAGTCATTGTGTGGCTTTTCATTCCTTTCATTACCATATCCCGAAACAATGATCAATGCCAAAAGAACAGTGAAATTGAGAAATCTGGCATTGTTCTCATTGTATGAATTTTAATGTTTATATCAATTCTATTAAGATAATGGAAAAGTCTTTTACAAAGAGATAACATGAAATCCGCTTTGCACATAGATTATTATTTTAAGTACAGAATTTGGCAAATGTTCGAGACCAGACACATTTTATAAATAGTGTTAAATCTTTGCAAAAATGGTTTTGGCTACAATGAATACTTGCATTTTTAGGCTACTTTAAAAAATAATATTTTATATTTTTTTAAATAATACACGCTATAATGTTATAAAGCTAGCAATTCTTCTTATTGAGACGACTTCAACAAGGTCGACATGTACAGACAACTGAAAATCGAATAATGTATTTTATAACCGTTTATTCTGATTGTATCATTTCATAAAAAAGGTTTTTAGATTTAAATTAGTTTAACAGGTTTTAGTCAGATTCCGCCTGGACACGGCTCTTTGAGCCTCTTTTCAAGACTCAATTTTTTCTTATGATTTACGCTATTTCTTTAGGCTAAATATCTAATCCTATACTGGATTTTAGCGTAAATAAGTCACCACAGATTCCAAGTTTGGCTAAATTATTCTTCATAATTCATTTTTGACCCAATATCCAGAATAGTTACTTTGTAATTTAACCATCAGAATCCGCCTAACCATCCTACCTTCTTTTATTGAGAAATCTTCTATTACTTCGTGATGGAATGATGAGTTCGTATTTAGGATTTGTCTTTATAATGTTGTTTGACTGCAGTACCTTGATGGCGGGGAGAGATAATTTCCTGCCCATCCTCCACGATTAAAACTATTACATCTATTAAGCCGAACCATAACGATAAAGATAATAAACTAACAACAAATGATATAGGCGAAAATATTATTAAAATGATAAGAACTCCAAAGTAATTAAATAACCATAAATAATCTCGAAGTGAATGGTTAGGAAATCCTAAAGAATAATAAAATGAATTAAATGACGTAACATTTATTTTATTAAAAAGTTTACAATAACAAAGTAAATAACATAACTTTATGTTTAAGAGAAACTGTAGGTCTTAATAGCGGTTTAGGTTTTTTGTCATTTCTTCTTTTGTATCTCCTGTGAACTTTGTAAAATAAAGGTGTAGGTTCACGATCATCAGAAACTTGCACCCATAGAGGTTTAGATGAACCATTCATGTCCGTTTGTACCCACTTTTGAGGACTCTTCTGCCATACGGACTTTACTTTACTCGAAGATTTAGTTTTACGTCGTTTTGACTTTTCCATGGATGCTCCAGAGTATCTCGCTGTGAGCCAATCTGGCAAACTTTCGATGGTTCTTTCATGTTTCGTTTTTCGATCGAGTCTATTGGTTATTTTGCTAGAAGTAGTTGAAGTAGTAGTAGTACTAGTACTAGTACTAGTTGTCATGGTAATAGTTTTTTCTGTTACCTTTGCATTATTGTCGGATTTGGTAAACCAATAAGGATAATCAATTGTTTCAATATTAGGTTGAGGAATAAATGGTGATTTCGTGCTAGTCAAATATATTTCTGAATCATCGTCTGGAAGGGAAGGTGTAGAAAATCTTTGAAAGAATCTCGAAGGCTGTTTATTTAAAGGAAACGTATTTTTTGTTGGTATGAGAAATGATTCAAGAGAATAATTTGGAATTTTGGAATACTGCATGTTCATGATATCATATGGAGTTATCTTGGTTTTTAAAGGTTCAGGGGTAGTGTCCAGAGTTACAGTCGTCTTTGTGGTGGGTGTTATTTTTTCTTCCATTTCTTTTGTTTGCATTTCTGGAAAATGCGTATATGACTCAAATGTAAAAGGAAAATTATATATTGGTGGCATTTGAGTTAAAATTGGCTGCTGCGTGGTTGTAGTAGTTCCTCTTCTAACAGTATGTAGAGGCAACCAGTCTATATTACGAAATATATCATCATCTAAAAACAAATATATACATATAATATCATTATATTTTCCAACAGATGTTTTAGTTTATTAAACTACTACACTGGGTGTATGATTTTTATTGGGTTTTGGTTTACCTAGTCTATCTACTCGCTATAAACTTAAGTAATACCAAATAAACAATATTTTTAAATTAAAAACAAAAACATATCTAGTCTAATCGAGGTATTGAAAAAGAATTGTTTCTGTGCAAGGCTTATTAAAAAATATTTATTTCATATTATTTTTCATAACATTTTGAATTTCGTCAGGAATTACCTAAACCGAATCTACAATTATTTTACTAATTTTATGCTAAATAAATGTAAAAGTTTTTGTACTATTATGCAAAGAATGAAAGACATTCCACTGTTATGTCCAAAATTTTTCGAGTCGATATATAGGGTAGTCCAACAAAACAACTGATCTACTTCAATATGGCCACTGAAGGACCAACAAAGCAGATTCCCATATATTTCTGCGTATTTTATGGACATTTAATTCAATTTACTAGTGTTTACAGTGCGTTTTGTATATTTTAAATTTAGTAATATACCTTTGTACTTTACCTGATATATGTTTTTAAGTGTTTATAAACAATGAGTGAATATTTTATTTAATTACAAGCTGAAGATGCCTACGTTGCTGAGAGATGTAAACAAAAATTTAAAAGTTTAAATGGGGTGTAGATTCTTTTGTTTTGGATGATTCCAATCTTAGTACAAATTCTCCTGACTTTCCTCTATAACCAATATGGATGTTGTGACTTATTTAGTCCTGACAACAAATTACTATACCCGGCAACAGATGACACCTTTTAAGAGTTTAAGTGCGTTCAAATACTTTGATGCTGGGTTTCTTAGCGGATAGGGGTATGTTTCACATAGAATAAATGAAAAAAACAGCTAATTATGACAGTTACTCTAACACCCCACTGAACTTGACCAAAATATTAACTTTGCTTCAAGTCACAGATAGTTAATTTTCCAGTAAATACCACTCGCTCATTAAGAGTCATGATAATTAACGATCAAGCTGTTATGAGAAGATCTTTCTCCTCGTAGCTTATATTGGATTGGCAAAAAGAGAGCATTGAATTTCTTACCTTCTTTTAAAAGAGTCATGAAAATAAAATGGATTCGAATAGAACAGGAAAGAATAGTGGACATGGTGGCAAAAGGTAAAATAATATGTCTCAAACATACTAAAGTAGAAAGTAAAATAGGAAGCGGATAAAAAATGTATATGATATTCTCCGATCTAAAAGCAGTTTTTAATACGATAGATTTGTTACCGAATACCAAGGCCTAAGTTAGAAACCACATTAACAGATGGAACCAATACAGCGTATGCATGCTTGTTAAATAATAACATTACCTGCCAATTACCGTTATCAAAATTAATTATTACATGTATGTCAAAGATTTTTTGTTACCTTTGGATTTCGTTGTTGTAGATATAGGTTTTTGAATTGAAGGTTCCTTGGTCGTCCTCTCAGAAACATAACTTGAACTATCTTCGAATTTAGGCTGTTTTGTTGGCTCCCAATCGAAAATATCACCTTGATCAATTTTGAATTCATTACTTAATTCTTCATTGGAAACTCTTCTACGAAAAAAAGAAAGTGCTACTTTATTAGTAGGAGGAATCCAACTAAGTTGTCGTGAAGTTGAATATATATTTCTTGAATTTAGAGATGGAAATGTTACACTGTCATCTATCAATGATACAAATGGTGGAGTTTCATATTCTGTGGTCTCTGGTGAAGGATTTGCAAATGTTGGTAAGTTATGCTCTTGTTTAAAATTTTTCGGAGTTTTATCAGTTGTTGTTGTTATCCAAAGTGAATGTTGTTTAGGTTTTTTCATAGGTTTACTTTTATATTTAACTGTTGGCCAACGGTTAATTACATGTCTATTATTAATCGGAAAACTTTCCGTTCTCGAGTAGAAATTGTAATTAGATTTTAGGGAATGCCAGTTAGGTGAACTGAAATATTTTTCTGTCTCAGTACTTGTAAAAGTAGGTTCAGTAGTCCACCAGACATTTGGCACATTACTTAGAGATTCAAAAGTTGACCAGTCAAAAATGCTATTCCTTTCAGTGGCCTTACTTGGATTTACAAAACGGCTGGTGCTAGTTATATCGACAACTTTAGAACTCTCAGTTTTTTCAGTAGGTTCGAATTGCGTCTCATCAAACTTAGTTTCAGGACTAGTTGTATCGAAAATATTAAAAGTTTTTATAAATTCTGTAGAAGATGGCAATATGTTATCTTTTATATGAAAGGAATTTTGATTATAAACTCTGGAAGTAGGTGTAGTAGAACTATAAAGAAGCGCCGATTTCTTGTAGGAAGAATTAGTCTTTATTAATATAAAAGGAGTAGTAAAAGAATCAACCGAATTTTGAAAAGTCCTCTCATGTGATTTAAAACTTATATCTCTTGTTGATAATTCTGAATTATCAAACTTTGAATTTTTTGTTAATTTGTCTGAATATTTTGTTTTTTGAGTACTTGTTGGTATTAGCATTGTGGTAGTTATTTTTAATATTTTTTTATTTATTACATCTTTATAACGCTTAGTTGTGGAACTTGGAAATTTTACGGAAAAACTTGAATTTGAAACGTGTAAATCCGGTTTGTGTGTAGTTGATCTATTAGTAATAAATTTGGGAATAATTGTGGGTTTTGATATAATAAATGTCTTATATGGAGGTCTGTTAGTAGTAACAGCACCAGTGTAAATCGGACTAACAGTGATGGAAGGTAAAGAGGCTGGCACCGTTCTGTCTACTATTTCTGAAAGTATATTCAACCAACTTGGAGATGTATTTAAAATAATAGGGTTGGCGGTATTTACACTTGCAAGTAGTTTAGAGTAGTTACCTGAAAGCGGGAAAATCGTTGAGCGTAATGGTAGTGTAAGCGAGAAACCTTTTAGTTCTTTATTAAAAAAACGTTTCGATTGTTGAGGACGCGAAAATCTATTATGAAAATTGCTCTTAAAAGGTTTTAATGGCGTATTAATAGTTGGTTCTAATATTTTTCGGACTTTTGGAAATTCAGGTTTACTAATTTTGATTGGTAATTTATTAAAAATTATAGAAGGCCCTGTTGTATAATTCAGTTTAACACTGTGGGTAGTCAGTGAAGAATTCAACAAAACACTATGAGTGGTAGCTGAAGCGTGCGACAAAACTTGATGAGTGGTAGTTAAAAACTGAGACGAAACACCATGAGTGGTAGCTGAGGAATTTGCTTGGTTTCCTAAAAATGGATTTGGTTCAGTTTTAACCGTGCTTGCGTCTAACCATGAGAATATTGTAGAAGGCGCGTATGGTAATATTCTAGATGTAGTAGAATCTGTCAAAGAATAATAGTTTGGCCAGGTAGTGTATTTAGGCGAAATTAAACGAAAATATTGATTTGATTTTTTGGATTTCAAATCTTTTTTAAAGCGTTTAAAATGCATTTCAGGGAATCGTTTCTTTGTTATCTGCTTAGCGCTAGATATATTTCCTTTAGCCGAAAGCGTTTGAAATAACCGTTTAATATCTAAAATTGAATTTAGTTTTAAATAGTTATGTATATTTTTTCTTAAAAAAATTTTTGGTGTGTTTTCAAGAGGAAATTGTGATCTGAAATGTACTGACTTTGATGGCAGCATTGTATGTGTTGTCCTATCTACCTCCTTATCTTTAAACGAGTACTGATTTTTACTATTTGGGTAACTTATTGCTCGTTTAAATATATATTTTTCGTCGGTATTTTTCAAGTAATCCATAGGCCAATTTAAAGGCAAGTTGAATATGTTATTCGAAGCATTATGTGTTGTGGATACGTTGTTAGAAGTATCATTTTTAGACATAACTGGTAAGCTAGTTGAAGAAACATAACTGTATGTAGAAACAGGGGAGGCGTTTGAGATGTTGCATTGAGACTTTTTAGAATTAAAAGATTCGTTCCTGTATACGCAATTAAATAATATAGATGAAGAACTGTAGGAAATTTTACCTTCAGAATTCAAAGATACATTTTTTTTTGTAGAATTAAACGATACACCTGAGAAATTTTTAAACATAAAATCTGTAGATTCTATCGATAATGAATGTGATAGGAGAGTACTATTTGCAGAATTTAAAACTCTACCTGTGCGCAAAGTATTATTTTTTCTATTGTACGTCGCATTTACAGAATTATCAAAAGTCGCATTTACAGATATATCAAAAGTCGCATTTAAAGAGTTATCAAAAGTAACATTATTCGTTTTTAATGGTATGGAAGTACTAAAGACAGTGTAAGTAGAGATTGTGGTATTTTGCAACCAAGTTTCAGGAATCGATATATGGAGAACGTTAGAAAAATTTGTAGAAGCAGTCGTCAACACTTTTTTCCTAGGATAAGATTTTGGTGATAACTTTAATTTAGGTTTCGACTTCTTCAAATGTTTATTTTTTTTCTTGTGTGATTTTGACAAACGTACTCGTTTCGATTCAATACTATCCGAGGAAGTGCTTTTGGAAGAATTTAATTTAGAAGAGAGTATATCCGTTTTTAAGGACGGTTTATTTGTTGAAACTTTAAATATTTCTTTAATTCGATTATTTAATACTGATTCTGATATGGGTAGATATGGGAGATCAAAGATTTCTTTCTCCGATTTTTTCGAATTTTTTGGAGGCATAAAATTATTTTGTGAAACCGATCTAGGCATCGACTGGTTATTAAAATTTTTATTTTCTGATTTTTTTGTAGACGGAAGACTTGTTGTTTCTAAAGTATGTTTTGAATTGCTTAGAGTAGATTGAACTTGACTTAACGAGGTTGAAGATACAGAGCTGTTATTATTATTTAAGAATAAACTGCTTTGTAAAGAACGTGAGTTCAAAAATGAGAGTTCTTTCTTTAATTTTTTATTTTTTGGCAACGATATAGGATGTTTGTATATAGAATTTGACATTACATCATTTTTTAGCGGAATCTGTTGAAATATACTAGTGGTGGTTTCAATCTCCAACTCACCTTGAATATACCAAGGTGTAGACTGATTAAGACTCACCAAAGACTCCCAATTTATAGAATCATTTAAATAATCATGAGTTGTTGTTTCATTATTTTTAGGTAATGTTCCTAGCATTTTAACAAATTCATCTGAATAATCTAGTTTTTCTTCTTCTAAAAATTCAGAACGAGAAGCTCTTGACAAATTGGATTTGTTGTTAGTAGCATTATTATTGGTAATCGTAAGATTACTACAGTTACTAAACGAACAACTCAGTGTTTCAATGTTTGGGGGATAATTTTGCTCCACTTTGAAAAGTTTTTCAAACAAAAACTTATTTGTGGAATTTAATGAACTATTTAAATCTCTCTTTCTGCGATGTAATGAAATGACAAACATATTAATAGGATCCTGAATTGCGGAGTTACTTGAAGCAACCTGTGGGGTAACATTGCGTGATTTTATTGAAAAATTCAATTCATCAGATTTATTGCCTTCGTCTGTATAATTTTTAGTTATTAATAGTTTTTTTAATGTACATGAAACTTCAGAGTACTGGTTTGTACGACTAGTTCCTGTGCTTATAGTTTTTTTTGAATCTAACTTAATGATTGAATTTTGTAATAGAGATTTGGAAGTATACATTTCACAAGTTATGTTTGGAAAATTTGAAAAAAGCTTGTTTTTCTCATTGTTTATGTGTCCCGTAAGGGATAACGTTTTCGGACTATGTAATTTATTTAATAAGTCTGTCGTAGATGGATAGTTGGTAAATATTGGATTATTTATTATTAAAAAGTTTTTAATAGAATAATTTTTCGAAGTTGATGAATTAAAATAAATGGATTGATTTTTAGATAGGATGGATGGAAAATACGACGAATGGTTTTTTATTTCCTCTGTTGAACTGTTGTTGTAAGGACGATTTACTATATTTGAAACTGTAAAATTATTGGTTCTGGATTTATTCTCTTGATTTTCTATTGAAACCGTGGGTAGTGAAAAATGCGATTCATTTGAAACTGCATATGTATGAGAAATATTTGATAGAATACGTCTTAGTCCTTTATGTCCATCGAACGTAGTCTCCATATCTGAATATAATACCGTGGGCGTTATTGGTGATATATTTAACGTATTCAAATGTTTTGGAAATGTTATATGATGCTTTGAATCTAATTTCGAAGTTGTTTCTGGGGGCTTTTTTAATATAGAAATATCTTCAGGTTTAAGAGAAGTAACATCAGATAGTGTATTTCCAATAAAATCAGCATAAGGATTGATAAAATTAAATCTAGGTAAATTTGTATTTGCCACACGTTTAGTTGTGGAACTTATAAACTTTTGAAGGCTCATATCAAGAATGCTTGTTGTTAAATCCACATTGTCATACCAAAGAGTCTCGTTTTTTAGCATATTTATTGGAGTTTCCCAATTTATAGAATTATTTAAATGATAATGAACTCTAGGACTTGAAATTGTAGGTAACGTTAGTGAAATTTTTTTAAAATAATCTGGAGTAGTAATTTTCCAAAAATCGTTATTATTATTTGATATGTTATATCTTAGTGTAGCTAGGTCTGAATTAAATATTGAATCTAAAGATTCTATATTTTTAGCAGAGTAACTGAATGGTTCATATAAATTACTTACAGATTTTTTAAATTTTGTTTTAATTAAGTTTACTTTAGATGATGTTTTGTTTGAATATTCAAAAAATGTTTTCGCTGTTTGTAAAAATCTTGGCGGTCTAGATAATTTGTGAAGATTTCGAAATTTTAGTTTCTTTCTAAATTCACCTCTGTCTATCAACCATTTTAATGCATAACTGTTTGTTCTTAATAAATTAACATCTTTATCTGCGCGTTTTGGCCTTTTTTGATTTTCCGGATTATATGTGATGAAATCAGGCATCGAATTTTCTAATGATTTTAAATTAGTAAAGGACTCAGTGGGGTGTCGTAAAGTTTCCAAATACATGGGACTAAATGTCTTGTCAATAAATGACGATTCTGTTTCTATTGATTCACCATAAATATGGAAATGATTATTAGATTGGTTTGTTTTATTTGCATTAAAAAGATCAATATTTAATAAATCATTTAGGTACTCATGAGGTGTATTGTTCGTACTTGTAGGTAATATATTTAAAGAGCCTAAATTGGTTGAAATATTATCTTGTAAATTGCTTATCGTCGACTTTGAAGAATTAATTGTTTTATCAAAATTCAATATTTTACATATTTCTAATTTATTCGTGCTTTGTGAGATATTTGAAAAGCATGATAGCTTTGTATCAAGGATGCTAGATCTAGGCCACTGAGTAGAAGTTGGAAAGAGTTGTAATAGATCAGTTGTCATTGAATTACGTAGAGATGCAAAACTATCTGTTGTTCTAATAGAGCTAATTGTAGAAGTTGCTGACTTGGTTTCAAATAAACTCTTTATGCAAAGGTTTAATTTCTTATCTGATAAAGATTTTGTAGGTTTCGCGTTTTTAAAATGTTTCACTTTTTTCAATTTTTTCATTAGCATACTTCTTGAAGACCGATATTGCACAGGTAATTCATTTAAGTAATAACTACTTGCAAGTTCTACATCTAACCAATTTGTACCAGCCCGATTATCACTTTGTAAATCTGAACTGTTTTGAAATTGTAAATTTAGATTTGGATATAACTTTCCATTTCCAAGTAGTTGTAATATTGAGGTATAACTTGATATATTTTCCCATTCATATTGATACCATGGAATACCAGACTTTATTGGTGTATTAGGAATACTTAAGGGTGAAACACTAGTTATTAAATTTGAATTTAGATTATTGGTGGAAGTACTCTTAATAAAATTTGCGCTAATTATATTTGGAAACATTGATTTTAGTTTATGACTGGCATTCGAAATATTTGTAGGTGTAGATAAACTACGACCTGTTGTGTTAGGGGAACTTTGAATAAGGCGGTTTAGGATTGCTTTAATAGTGGTTGAATGTACATTAGACTTTAGATACCATGGAGTTGTAAAATTTGTGTTCATCAGATAATTCCAATCAACAGAACAGTTTAAACTACACCGGGCCTTAGGCGTAGATGATGGTAGTGATTCTAGTGCGGTTTGAAATCTTGCACGATCGTTAATGTATTTCCTACTATTGAGATTTATTATAATGGGTGATTTTTGTGTCGTTAGTTTATTTGACCCTTTGTTTTTTCCTTTTGTTAGTACTAGTATAGATCGTGGGAATTTTTTATTCAATGTAATTTGGGTTGAATTAGCCAATATGTTCCTAAAAAGTAATGTTTGTTCTAAAGTTATTCGCTTGGATTTCTTTTTCTGCAAATATTTTAAAGCTGCATTTAATAGTTTGTTTGTTTTGTCAAACGATGACCTTAATATTTCATTCGAAAATAGTTTTGAAGGTAAAACGCAATTGTATTCAATCAGGTTAAAATCGGAATTAATACAAGTACATTTTAATACAGTTCCCTGACGAAACTTCTTGGCCTCTGAAACAAAACATTATAAAAAAAAATATAAAATTATTGGTACCTAACGGTAATTGTTGCATGTAATTGTCTTTTAATTTTAATGTTAGTTACTGATGTATTTTAATAGGTCGAAATTGAAAAAAAAATATGTTAAAGTAAAAGAGAACAAAAAACTTCTAGTCTTTAGGAAATACAAATATAACAGGCATTTAAAAATAAGACAAATAATATGTAACTTTCAATTATTTATTTATATTGCAAAATCTCTCCTAGATTCTTATTTCATATAACGAGATAATTGTTGGATAATTTATTATTATATAATTAGTGTACAGTTTAATGATTCCAGTACAAAATTTAAAAGAAAATTCTTTATTTAGTACTTACCACCAATTATATTTTCTTTATATATACAAGGGGGTTCAGAGTTAGGCTTATTACTATTCAGATCCGCATCAGTTTTAGAACAAATTTTGAGCATAATTTGTGTACTACAATCTGCTCCTTTACAATCTTTATATTCTTCAAGTTTTACTGTAAAAAAACAAAAAAATAAAAAATAAAGGTAAAGATGTAATACGAGTGGCATCCTGGAACATTGGTACAATGTTAGCAGCTGTAAAAAGGAAGAGGAAATAAAAACAATGAACAATAAGAAGTAATGACCACACAAAAATTACAATGGAAAAAAGATAGAAAAAATAATAAAAATGAGTACACATGATGTATTGAGAAAAAGATAAACTGGGTAGGAACGATAATGATATAAGCAGTGCTATAAAGAAACCATACATAATATAATAAAAGAACGAAGTGAGGTTGATGTGAGTAAGAATAAAACGAAAGTAAAATTACGAAAAATACAGGTGACAACAGAAAACACTAAATTGATAAAGTAGAAATAAACCGTATGGATAGAAAAATTGACCAGAACCAGAAAGTGATAGAAAAAACAATGCAAAATTTAACCAGTACACAAAAACCCAAAATAAAACAAAAGTTGTAATAAATAAGGCAGCAATAAATAGGAGAAAAAAAAAAGAATGGAGACCATTTGGAAGTAGACCCAAGGGAAGACCTAAAAGTGGATGGGAAGATCAAGTGGGAAAAGATATTTCGAGTATGGGAATAAGAAGATGGGGGCAAATAAAATATAGGCCAAATTGGAGAAATTAGCAGCAAAGTGAAAATAAACTTAAAGCGGTAAAAACGGAAACAAAGAACGAGTGACTACTCACAAGAAATAATATAATATTTTTGCTAATCATTCATATTTCGGTGTAAATTTAAAAATTAAGAACTTCGGCCAATAAATAAATCGGACTATATTATTATAAGTTTTGGCTTTCTCTATATTATAATTTACGTAGCTTATAACAAATTCTAATCATTTTTATGGTTTCTTGAATAAGTAATTTTTGTGTTATTCCAGCCTTACATCTTTTGTTTCCGATATTCGAATATTAATATATATGATAAAATTTCCTATATATTATATTTATTGAAATATTTGATTCTTTAATATTAATTTAAAACAACCATTTCGACAATTATCAACCAATATAATTAAAGCCAATAAAATCTTATAAAATATTTACTTTTAAATTTATCGACAAACGATGACTCATAATGTACCAATTTTGTATAAAAAATCTTTAAAGTCTATCTATTCAAGCCATTACATATTAGTCATTTATTTTTAAAATGGTATTTCAAAAAAAGTGTATGATTGCTTAGGAACTGTTTTTTATAATTCTTTGACAATAATGTTATAAAGTGTATCAATTGGAAATATTTTTCTAATAATTAAAATATCGATATTATTTATTTTAAAAAGTTATATTTTCCCACGAAAAGTATTATCTAATGCTCAAATTCGTATCTATCTAAATAACAAGTCATCATATATGGAAAGCTTCTCTAAAATTATATTTTCCATCAAGCCTACAATAATACCGTACATTATATAATGTAACAGGTTTTGTAGAAATAGCCTATTATTGTACTAATACAAATAAGTAACAATAGCAACTGATTAAACAAAAGAGATCTACGTAAACTTGATTTATTAGAACTGTCATTTTGATATTTTAGTGCTGAGTATTTTTCCACTTTATAGAATTTGTTTTTATTCAAAATTATAAATTATTTGGATGCTAGTTTCATTGGTCCCAGACATAGATGTCAGTTGCCTTGTACTTAACGTAGGATCTAGATAAACATGCCCCAAAACTGTAACTTCTCTAGCTTCATTAACTATAGGGTTTTTAATTTCTAGTTTTTTATTAGCTACATTCAGTCTCTTCAAATTTTTTTACCAACTCTATAACATACTTCCTATGGACATGTTTATCTTGACACATTTATTTTTCACAAAATAAATAAGTATTCTTTCCGCAATTGAATAAATCTCGGTATTTAGTTTTCAAAAATGCAACAACCAACCAACCGGCATGTCGAAATACGAAATAATTTTCAATACTTTGGCATCCACTAATTTCATGTTCTTTGTGTGTTCGATTTGTACCCATTTGTGTTTTTACAAATCTGATTCCCAATCACCAAAAAACAATGCAAAGCAAGAAATTAACTTTTAAACCATTGGCGTCCTTAACAGGACTGACTGACATTTTTTAGTTATTAATAGTTAGTGATATTGTTTAGAAAAAAGTAAAAATTTAAATTGCTAATAAGTATTGGACGGAATTTTAAAATTTAAAGACTATTGTAAAAACAATGCCATTGAAATATTTTGGGGTGATTTTTAATCTCCCTTGGGGTGAAAGTGGCGGAGTCAAAAATATCGAAGGAGAGTGTTCCCATTTAATAAAAAATCGACGGTCTCTGCATGTTTGTAAAATGTTGACGCACTTTCTGATATCTGATATCTGTTTCGGTTTCGGTTGGTCACCCAGTATGTAATTATGTCACAGTATGTATTGGATACTAACAGTAGATATAAGCCGGAAGAAATAGACAAGGATTACATTACACTGTAAATAGCCTATTAAGAACTTTCCATTTTATTATCCAACTAAAAAAGTAAAGAAATACAAAAGTCTAACCCTGTCATTTTAGTAAAATAAACCTATTAATTAGCACGTAAAGGTATCTGTTGCCCATAAAATTTCTTGGCTTATAACACGAATATACATCACTTCAACAAAACAATACATCTGTAAATTACTTTAAAAATTAGTCCAGGCTTGTCGCAAATAGAGAACAATTGGATAATTTATTTTTTCATCAGATACCAGATATAATGGCCCATTGTATTTCGTTACAATATTATTATTATTTTGCCGACATCATTGATCGAGTGAAAGGAGAACTGACATTCGGCCCCCGAGGTCCCAGGTTCTAGTCCTTGTGAGGGCGTGGATGTGTAAATGAATGTTCAAATTTGTAATTGAAAAAATAAATAATAAATAAAACATTTTTGTGGCTGACTGGTAAGAGATACTTGCTCGAAGGCCAATAATAATAATAATAATAATAATAATAAGAATAGTAGATATTACTATTATTATTAAATGGTTTCACATTCCTATCGCTAAGGTAAATTGCTTAGAAGCAAATATTATATTATTTAAAGTACTTACCATAATTCAAATGTAACATAAAACACATTGAATAAAGCAGCATAAAATGGCACTTCATTTTGAGCTTTACATATTAAAAGTTTCACTTAACTAAACATAATTCATTAGAATGCAGATTAACTGTTTTTTTTTCAATATAACTAACTACTACAATCAACTTTTATCTCTGTTATATTCACTTAATTGTTATTTTATTAATAACCGAAGAATGACAGAAATGTGTTAAGTGTTCACAGGAAAGTGCAGTTCAAAATGATTTACTTGAAGCAATAATGGAATGATTAATGAAATAATTATCTCTAATCAGACTAACAGGTGGGAGCATTTCTTATACAACTTTTACTAATATTTAAATAAAGAACAAAATCAATGTAATTTCATTTTTGATTTTAACGGATTGTTTCAGTTTTTGATTTTTTCACAGTAGATAATATTCTGGATTATGTCCCTATTTTTTCCGTTTTGTTGGTTTAACAATTTTTGTTCACTACGAATCATACATTCTAATCTAATAGTTTTTTGGTGATAAGCAGTTCTAAACAACCTAAACAACCTGTAAAATGTATTGTATTTTAGTTTTGAATTAAACAAATTAATATTCTTATTAAATCAAAAAGTTAAATTTTCATTTATATTGATAAATATCAGTTGTACACATGTGTGTCGACATTCAATTAATACGAAAATACATACACCGCAAAATAGTCTAGTAATTCGATTATTTATTTATCAATGTCAAAAGCTCTTGTTATCACTATTTTCAAAATATCGACGACAAATACGAATTACTATGTCGAAGAATTATTTTAGGTTTCGGTTTATGAGAATTGCTGTAAAAATTACAATTATCAATGAGCTACTAAAAATAAAATTATAATTTTCATAACTTTTAACAATTTAAATTCATAGTCAAAAATTATCAAAATGTTTTATGCTTAAATTTTTGGAATGAGAAACTCTTTTATTTCCTTAGGCTTTGATAGTATATCTATAAATAAAATTGTTTACCTTTACTTAAAAAAAAATTGAGTAAACTTAAACAGATTTTTACTCTCTGACATTACTGAATAAATTAACATTTTGTACATTTTTTTATTATCATTTAATAGCTTAATAGCTGTTGAATTTAAAATATATATATTATTATTCAGGTGTACATGAGCCAATTATATCTGATCATAGCGGCATCTATCTCTATGTAAATTTCAACATTTCTAAAAAATAAAAATATTATAAGAGAATGATAATTAAGGACAATACAATAAAAAACTTTGTTGGTATTATAACAGAGGTAACCATTTTTGATATTAGTTCTTTTACCTCAAATCAGTTGATTGATACAATTATTATTGTTTTATCAAATGCAGCTAAGTCAATAGACTATAAGCGACCTGGATTAAAATGGTTTACTGCAGAGCTAAAAAGTATGTGAAAGCGAGTATTTGAAAGAATAAATATACATTTTCTAATTCGTTGTTAGATTGGAATGATTATTGTAAATTACCTTAATAAAATTCAAAAACCTAAATCTTCATTTTTTATGTTACCCTTTTTAGTATCTGACGTACTCGAGGTCATCCATTCCCTTAAAAACAAACATAGTACAGATTATTACGGTTTAAATGCATGAATCCTTAAGGCTTGTTGCACGCTTAACACATGCTTTTAACAAATGCTCTACTGAAGGCATTTGGCCCAGCTCCTTAAAAATATCGAAAATTGTACCGGTTTTTAAAAAGGGTGATATGGATGTAATAGATAATTACAGACCAATAGCGATTGTTCCTATATTATCTAAAATATTTGAGATCCTAATTAAATATGGATTTATATCCTACTTGAAAAATATAGATATACGTGGATATATCAGAAAACTCTTTTTACAGCAAAATGTATTCGATTACAAATTTCATTTTTGTATTTTCAAATGCTTTTAATTTAATTCTTGGAATTCTTTTGTGTCTAGTTTAATATTCTCTAATGTTTTTATAGTTTAATGTATTTATATTTTAATGTTTTTACTAATTGTGAATTTCCTTTCTTCTTTACTATGTGTGGCAAAGCTCGATTAGTTCGCTATTATTAAAGTTACAAAAAAAAGTATTTACAAAAAATGTAGGCAGTCTTGAGATGCACACTTTACCCAAATATTATACAATGTGTTCAGGAACGCAGTGCCAGAAAAAAAATGTACTTTTTTAAATGGAATACCCCGTATATTTTTACATTTTTATAAACCTCTTGCCGAGCTAATTTCAACGATGTATCGTACTTGATGTCTTTTATGTTTAATAAGGAATCTACAGACACCTGAAAATCACATTTTTTTTTAATTTAGATGTATTTAGCAACCAAATCGTTGAAAATCAATAAAAACGGCTTTGAATCTATTAATTAATTATCTTTCCATTCCTTAATAATTATAATTAAAATTGATGCATACTCTGCAAACGCATAAGGTTAACTGATCTCTTGAATATTGCCAAGTTTAAGTACTTGTGCGATGTTTCCGGGAGATCTCACCAAATACCTTTAATTACAAACTTTGAAGACGTGTAATTAAATTGAAATCTCGCCAGTAAAGCTATATTTAATAATATTTCATATATTTGATATTGATGCTATTTCATAAAAAGGTTATTATTTAATATTAGGAACTCTAATATGTTATTCATAAATATTGTGGTGATAATTCTACGGTGTAACAAATACATAAAATTTAATACACAATTCAAATTTTCGTACAAAATGTGTTCTTTTTATAAAACAACTCGTAACTGAATGTACCGGATTGCAATGGGATGAGAGTACAGCAAGTAATTTGGTTATTTTTGATTACACATTTTTGAAATTCCGCGAATATAATATATTTTCCTAATACGAGTATTGCAATATAACTAGATACATTTAGTTATCTCGATTCTATTGATTCTATCTGACATTTTTTTTATTAAGTATGAAAATATTGAAAAATAACAGTAAACCTCCAAAATATAACGATTGCTGATTTAGGTAAGAATCTATGGAATTTAATTTTATTAATTATTGAGTCGCTAAGTTAGTCGTATTCGAGATCTTTTTTTATGTCATAATATTATATATAAAGTTATAGAGATGGTTTCAATTATAAAGGGCATACATGAAGTTGCATCCGTATGAGTGAAAGTGTCACCGACCGCCATATTGTAAATTTCATGTTTGACTTCAAATTGTTTTAAATTAATTAAAACACACAATACTCATTTATAAACAAACTATTGTCTTAAAATATTAAAAAATGTTATAAAACATAAACGATTACAATTACATAACCTCAAATGTCAAACATCAATAAATAAAAAGAGGGTGTTTGGTATAAATATTCTTTCTGCACCAGTGAGTGATGCGATAGTTGAAAGTTCAGTTGTCTTCTTTACAATAGAAATGGATTCTATTATCATATGCCACACTTGTCCTCAAATATCTGTTTAATTTATATCTCTATAAAGTGTAAAAACTAATTAATTGGAGCTCAAATGATTAAGAGACGTTAGTTTCCTATTTTTCAGCCACGTGTTATCAACTTTCAAATTTTTAATTTTTAGGTTTTTTCCACTTAATTTTAAACATGTATTAGATTAGGGTTAGAAATTTTTATACTGAAACTTATAAACTATTGCAAATGCAACATTAAATATGTAAATGCTTATCGACTTGACCAAGAAAAACTCTTAAATTTTTTAAAACCAGAAAATTGATCATTTATTTTTCTCTGATACAGCTTTTTCTTACATACTTTAATTAATTAATGACTCTTATATTCCTCTAATCATTATATTTACATTATGCACACTGTATCTGCTTGTTCTGCTTTTTTGAAGAAACATTTATATGTATCAACATAATTTAATATTGTAGATTTTTTTACTTTTTATTAATATTGTATATTTTCGATTTGAATTGTGGAGATCTGGAACAACTGTAAGTTGAATAGTATTAACAGCGAATGTGGCCAGTGTAGTATCTTCAAAAAATTGTTAACTACCAATAAATAATAGGGGCCAGTACGTTCTCATGAATGAGTACATATTTTTAGTTCTTTTGCATTTTCCTGTTTGATTCTAAAAATTTATGTGTAGACTAAGATAATTTATAAAAAAATTCAAAAAATTTTTATAGCAGTTGTAAGAATAAATTATATTCTGTTTTAGACACTTTTTCCATTTTGAAACAACTTAATAACACTCAAATATTAGACCTCTGATAAAAAAACCTATTATACATAATTTAACATTATTTTAATAGATATTATGACTCAGCTAGATAAAGAATTTAATTATCCTTCAAAGTTTGTTTTATAAGAGTAACTGTTTAAATTATTATTTTCTAAATTCATAAATAATAATAATCTGTGTTCAATTGGATCTTAATATAAAAGTACGAATTAATTGCGTTTACCACAGCCAATACATTCCAGATAATATAACAAATTCACATGCCGTATATTATCATCTACTTAAAAAGAATAGGCAATTGATAAATCCGAGGATAAATCAATAATTACTGTGCTACATACACGGAAAATTCAAATAAATTAAACTCATTCTAGTTTACTTTTCTTTTAAGTTTTTAGCGTAAAACTTAAAAGGTGTATGTGTTCCATAAAGTTTTTTCGTTTCATTATTCATTTGTTCAAAGGATCTGTTAGGTGCCAATACAGTATAGATACTTAATTTTTCTCTACTGGAAATGTAACCTGGTATAATGAAGGATAAGGCTTGGTTGACAAGATAATGTTGGTAAGAACAAAAAAGTTAGTTCTCTACTATGTTTCGACCATTGGACCAATATAATGCCTACATACCAACAAATATATTGTTAGTACATTGGCATATATTGGCGCTGAACATTACTTATCTTGATGTAAGATTGCGCCAACATTCCAAATTAGGGACAATTTGACATTTTGTTTTTATTGGATCTTTTTATGAAGTAGAACAAACTTAGCTATGACTTGTTGACAAATTTATATTCTAATGATAAGAAACAAAAATAGAGTACGACATAACTAAAGATAAAGAGTACAACATAAATAAAGAACATTTATTATTGAACTAAATTCGAAATCATACCACAACAATTTTTAATAACAATAAAAGACAACTAGTAGTTTCGACTTCTTAAAGTCATCTTCAGGTCTGAAAAGATTTAAAACTAAGTTACAAAATCGTACAATGAAATCCTATGATGTTAAACCTATGCTACCAAAATGACCTAATTTTAATGAAACTGGAATGGAAATCAATATATTAGAGAAAATGACATGTGGTAATGAAATAAAATTAAATTATAAACAATATTTTTGTTACTAAAACTCGGATTCTTATACGGATTTCACCATAACACTATCAAAATAATCTATTTTGGAGCGTCTTGCTTTTTTTCGTATCTGTTTTTTTAAAGGGAAGGAAATGAAAAAATATATTTTTGTCGATTTAAATGACCATCCTACAAATATAAAATATTTTTGGTATTTTACATTTGTTACATTTTACTACAAAAACGAACACGAAATATTATATAAGAATTAATTTTTCTCCACGACCATTAGTGAAATGTGAAAATCATTTTTAATAATAGATTATAAACATTCTCATTCATAAGAAAGAATAGTTATTTTGAAACACTTGCTTCTTATGTGTTTTGCATGTATTTTCATTCCATAACAAGTATATAAATGGCGGCGCCGTAATAACAAATTTTAATTCAAATAAAATAATGAGTGGAAAAACGAGTAAATTTCTGGTCATGGAGAAAATATAGTCTGTTACTCGGTTAGAATAACAAAATTCCAAAAATTAATATATTTGCTACGGGTCTCATGCTAAATAATGATATTGGAGGTAGAATGACGTCCAAATACAGGGATGCGAGAAAGTCACTTATTAGAATTAATATCCTTAAAACAGTACATAACAAAAAGATATTTAGTAAGGCTTCTAACAAAGTCACTCTAAATATTCTTATAGGGTTTAGAGGAAGATACATGCGAGTAAACACTTGTCAGAATTAATTAATATGTCTAAAACGGCGCCTACAAAAATTATAATAATAAACTAAAAAACTCACGCCCATTAGTTTTATCCTCAAAATATATTAGGAGATGTTAAATTTGTCTAACAAAAAATATTCTCACGTTAACTAAACACACTAAATGACGACTTTTTTACCCTTTCCTAAAATAAATATTCGGCTAAAATTATCGTCTGATAAATATTGGCTACCCAGAACAGATTTATGTACAACTTACGTTCTTCTTTAGTAAATAAATACCTATTAAACCTGATAAGATAAAACGAAGTCGAACTTTACGTTGTCTGATTAAGTGCGTTTTTTAGAGAAGGGACCTACAGGCTATGCATTTCTCAATAACTTTACAAATAATGAAGGCTCTTAATTTGTTTTTATTTTGAACGAGAGTCTTCTTTTGGATAATTGTGTAACTTTTGTAGGTCTTCGAAAATAATGAGCTTCCTAAACTAAATTAAGAGGGAATAACACTATGATGGATTCTAAAAATTAAAAAATTATAAATTAATAAAGAATACTGGAATGACCGTTATATGGATTGATGACATCGAGTAGTTTAATATAAGGCATATATTTTTATAAAGAAAATGTGCTTCTTTAACTTTAACCCCGTTTCTCTCGAAAGAGCTTCTTTTAAACCTTTACATAACATACGATAACTTATAGTTTGATTTTATTTATTTTTTTTGCA
Source organism: Hermaeophaga mercurialis (assembly GCA_951812935.1). Taxonomy (NCBI): domain Eukaryota; kingdom Metazoa; phylum Arthropoda; class Insecta; order Coleoptera; family Chrysomelidae; genus Hermaeophaga; species Hermaeophaga mercurialis. The sequence continues at coordinate 18,993,289 of OX638359.1, read as the reverse complement.
ATGAAAATTTCTATAATTGCAGTATCTAAATCTGTGCACAGCTATTTTCATTAATTTTGAATATTACTTTTGTTTGGGATTACTTAAACCGATGTCACAAATTGTTTATTCATTCGGCTAGAAAAGTCGTACTTGTTAATCTTATCTTATCTAAGAAATTGTTGTACGACTGGGCTTTTTGTGGATGTTGCCATATTAATATTATTAATATGAAGTTTCCATTGCTGAGATATATGTGAGTGCAGAATAAGTCATATAAGTAGGGAATTTTGTAACAATGCGGCACCATGTAACTTTAGTTATGACGTGCATCGAAAAATTTGTTCGTATGGGCAAGATTTCTATTGATATATTTAGGCAAAATTTTCGTTAGTTTATATATCTTTCACTATGTGAAAGACCTCAGCTATATCCAGAAAAACAGAGCCAAACATGTCCAGTTATACTTACACCGCTCAATTTTTGCCAACCAATTCTGGAACATTTTGTATAAATCCACTAAATAATTTTTTTTAGATAAGTAGCGTTTTGTAGAATTTAAACCAGTAGTGAAAACAGCCTGTTCGGGAGAATGGAAGGCACCATGCACGAGAAATTAAATTTGCATAGCAAAAGTGTTCTTTGGGATGAAACCTCATTTGTATCCGAGTCACTCAAAAGTTTTCGTAGGTGTAGTTGCTGCTCTAGTGCATGTAATAAATGATTCATAGTTCTAAGTAGGAGGCGGAAGATGGGAGCCCTGAAATCGATCACTTAGTGCCATTTAAACTTTTCAAAGTTGTATTAATGCTGAAATTGGAAGCCTAGTATTTTGTGTCATTAAACGTAGGTATTAGCAATGTAAGTGATTAAATTTTAGAAACTTTGGATTAAGGTAAAATTTCTAGCTTTGGAACTTTTAATGCAACGTTATATAATAGACAATTACAAAATGGAATTAAGGTTGATACAAGTCGTGTATTAGTGTCTCAAAGTTCGATATCCCAGAAAAAAGGGGCAAATTTCGTATTTGAAATACTACTATGTCAGTATTATTTCCAATATAATTATACTTACAATATGGAATGTCTTTAAAATACTCAAGTTTTTATATTAGTATTACTTTTTTTCAGTAGTTTAAAATCTAAATCCAGATCGAAAAATTCAGATTCATTATTTTTTGCTTTTTGTTTTAGCGAATTTTCCTGTATTGTAAAATATACAGGGAAATGTATTCCCTCAAAGTAAATTATTTGAAACTATCCTGTTCAAAGTCCCATTTCATCTTCAGTTTCTTGCAGGGCTTTGGTCTGTCTGTAGACAAGGTAATTTCAATTGAACCTGTATTTAAGAGTCACCCAAACTACAATTTTGACAATAGAATTATGAAATTTGCTTCGGAAAACCCACTTTAATTATTCCCATTATTATGTATTGAATTAGTGAGTGGTCAAACAGAATTTCCATTGTAGATTTGAGTGTTGTTATTTCTACACATTGCTCAGGATGTAGATAGCAGTCACTTATTTAATATTTAACAAGAATTGGATATCTCAATGATTATAGATAAATTGATAATCGTTAGTTTTGATCAGTCTTAATAGTATAGGAGAAATGCATCATCTTCAAAACTATAGCCACGAAATCTATCGAAGGCTGACCTATTAATAGTACCTAGATTAAAAGTACCTAGAAGTAACATACTGATTTATCCTGTTTAACCTAATGTATGGATCTATTAACGTACAGTTAGGAATTGACAACTTTATCCATACGTCATTCATCATATGAAATAAGTTAAAATGTTTCAGTTAAATCATCCTTTTAATCGAATGACATATTATATAAGCCTACGAAGTGGCTTCTACCCCAGTAGATGTACATACGGATAGTTATGTTAAAACTGAATGTCTTTGCATCCCTATCATGGTTTCCCTTTTTATGGTTCAACTTACTCCTTAATAAAACAAAATCCATAAAAAATCTATTTATATTACAAATGTATTTTATATTTAAATTGTTTAAATAACGTTTACTATTACGAGCAATGACACCACATGAAATCGTAAATTGCAAATATCTCGAAGATAATAAGATTATTCAAAAACTGAAAGATGAAGATTTGTAGACGACAGAGAGGAACGTATCTTTTAAACTACTTTTAAATGCCGGAGAAAATTAGCAAAAAAAATACGTTCCCCCATAATGCAGTTTCTTTAAATATAACGTTTTTTTAATCTCAATCACTTGGTAGTAAAATTACATTTCAAATATCGGAAAAAATTGGACAATTGATTGTGCCTGTATCCTAGAAATACACATTTACATTTTTAGATGCTATTCTTTCGGTTATCACATCATTTCTTTCTCTCCTGACGTACATTGTAGTCGAGTACACGTTCTCGGTAGAAGTTGAGTTGCTATTTTTACAGTACCGTTTGTGGAAATTGTAAACAACTTTATTCAAACTTGAGTACTGTATGAATAAAGGTACTTTCAAGGAGAATGATAAAAAAATTTTTTTTAATATTTTATGCTATGTATTTTTTAATGCCCTATACTCAATTATTCGAAATTCAATATGAATCAATATATTCGCGAATTTAAAAACATAATATTATTTTTTCGGAAGTAATAAAAAAGTTTGATCTTTTCGGTATAATTTCAATTAACAATGAAGCTTTGTTTTTATGAAAATATATGAAACAATTTTCAGACTAAGTCACTCGTCCTATGCTTTCTTGATTTTGTCAACTAAATTCATTGAAATTTGACTGGAAAAAACGGCAAATATCTATTGTATCATTTTATTACCATTAACGTTATGATGGATCAATACATTCTTGAAAACTTTTTCTTTAAATCATTTGCATTGCACCATTTCTCCTTAAGTTTAAAAAACTGCCAACATATTATTTTATACTACCCATTTCCCCATCCATTCGTATAAGTAACAAAAAAATTGAATATACTATCTATTAAAACCGGGCCTGTGCACTGCTTTAGTCGATATACTAGTATATATGCCACAAAAGCAAAGTTGCCAAAGTAGTTTTGTTTGAGATCATATTCGTTTCTCTCTTTGTTTCATGTGATCATATAAGAAGAAAGGAAACGTATTTGGAGGTACTTTGTTTGTAGGTCTATATATTTTTTGAAGACTCTTTATCTCATTTATTATTTTTTAAAAGATTTTTAAATGGAAATACATAATTCGTTTTCCCATTAAATAAATAGTAGTTCATCTCCGCTTTCTGATTCCAAATTATTTCCAAAATTTATCATTTCCAGTTGAATTTCTATATCACAAATACATTTTTCACGATTGTACCATTCTGTTTTTAGCAATATGTCCAAAATTAAATCGACAGCATTGAAATCACTGTCGTATGGTCATAATCGCAATATTTCACAATGTCCATGTTCCCCTACAAGTTCATCCATGACATAAATATGTAATTTTTTATTCATCTTTGCCAATTGTAGTAATTATATTCTTTTTAGTTTTTAATCAAATTTAACTTACTTTTATTTATTCCGTTAAGGAGGAATTATAGACAGAACCTCTTAGCGAACCAAATTAGGGAAATATGTTAACTATTTGTAATCATAACATTTATATAAACGTGTACTTACTGTTAAAAATATTATTCTATCGATCGATTATTTTTTTTAAAATATGGTTTGGTAGTAGTTTCAACTAAAAACATGCAAAATATAGGTTAATTTCAAATGAAAACTAATAAATGACAGTTTTAGCTTGTATTTGGCTTTTTTCTGTGTTCTTAATTTGTAATTTAGGATCATAAAAACTAAGTACTTCGCATTTTTTGAGAACATTTATCATAGTAATGTATATTTTTTTTACACCATCAAAAGGTAGAGATTTCAACGAACAAAAAGCCCACCAATTTTTCAAAAAATCAGATATTTTGACACGAGAATTTTCGATTGAAAATTAGGGTGCTTTTTCGATATTAAGTCAAAATAAGGTAAAAAAATAAATATTTTAAATCAAAAAAATGACTGTGTGTTTAGGACATAAAAAGGTAAGTTTACACCAAATTTCGTGAAAAAAAATGAAAAACAATTTTTCACATAAATTTTGTGATTATGTGAAAAAAGTGTAAATACAAAAGTTGTAGATCTTTTTATTACCTACAACTTTGCCGTTTAACTTTTTTCCATAGGACTTGTAGTTTTGCCCGAAATCGAGATAAACAGTTTTCTACCCTTAAAAACTCACCCCCTTCCACTTCCCGACCTCAGATCGCCCGTAAATTATTTTTCCTTTCATTTTTGTTATATTCTCTTCGTTTTCCAATGGGTTTCATCCTACTATTAGTTTTATTCCACTTTTTACCATTTTCAAAGGCTTCAGCCCCGGTCTATTAATTAAAATTATGTTTTTAGTTCCTAGCCTGATCCTTGATCCAACTTTCACCTGAATAAAGCGAAGCAATCATCTTATCAACGCTTTATAGTTTTACTAAACTATCAGAGTTTAGTACTTGTTTGTGTGCTTTTAGTGCAGTTTTGCTACAATTTATCCCAAAGTAGAATTTATTAATATTGTCGGTTTTCCGTTACTTATTACCTTCCGCCGCACCTTCCTGAAACTTACCACCATGAGTAACCCACTTATTGGTTCTTCGTAATGAGATCTTCCAATAAAAACTTTTTAAATATTTCCTACAAGCTCCGTGATTCGACGTCAATATTATTAATTTATGTTTTTATATCACTCTATTATTTATATATTTGGAATTTAAATATCATCACTTATATGAAGAATTAAACATAAACGTCAAAGAACTTTTAGTATGTGAAGTAAAAACTCAAGTTCCTATTTTTTTTACCCCCCAATTTCTGTAATACAGTTAATAGTATACAAACAAATTTCACAAATATATTTACAAAAAAATTTAATAATCAAAATATACCAGGGAGCGTTTTTAAATTCGTGGAATGGAGGAGAAGGAAAATAAATAGAAATACAGAACTATATTCACCGTTAACCTTAATACAATTTTTGGAACTCTTAATTATCTTGTGAACACCTTCGAAAAAAAATATTTCTCTTTGTATTCAAAATAGGCTGAAATTGCAATTTTCACTTTATTGTCACTAGTAAATTTCCTTGATAGGTTTTTAATATTTTCGGTAACAGATAAAAATCGCTGAAGGTCAGATCCGTGTTGTAGGGTAGATGATTTAAAATATGAAAATCCACTTTGTGCAGCCAGTGCGGGAGCAAAATGCATTTTGCTAATTTTCCTCTTCTTTTTTCTTTAATGTATAGTCATAAGTGCTCTAAAATTATAGCGTAGTATTTTCCAGTTCTAAAAACGACTTTTTAATAGTCGATGAGTAAGATTTTCTTTGACTTGAAACTATAACATAGTTTTTCCCCGTAAACTAAATACGTCTCTTCCAAAATGCTAAGGAGGTTTTCTTTTCTTAGTCAGAAACTTTCGGAGCGGTGTTCAGTTTTCTCTTTTCACATATTCTCTCGCTTCTCATTAACTTACTGACCCGATTAGGTTAAGACTCAGTATTTAAAATAATAGCTAGTCTCGCAAGAGAACACGGAAGAAACGAAACACCCTCCACCCTTTGATTCCACGAACTTAAAAAAACAACCACCTTAAACCTTAAAGTAAATCTTATGATAAAGTTTAAGGCAAACCTAATAACTATTTAATTATAATTTAGGTTCATTCATCCATTGTGGATTATAGTCAATGCTAAAGTAGTTTTTCAATGCTAAAGTAGTTTTCTTTGAAATAATAAAAATTACAGAAAAAGCTGTAAAATCTGAAGCTCATTTTATACCGTTTTCACACAAATATTATAAATATTAAAAAATGCTTTAAAGATGGCATTCTAACATTATTATTAAATAATGATGATAATATGTGAATGCGATTTTTTAATTGTAGTTATAAGCGGCTCGTTTGGGTGAGGTATTGGTTTAATTTTTTTTTGTTTTTCAAAATGTTTCTCATTTTTACAAAAAAAAAATTATTTCTCACAGCCATTTATGATAATTTATAAATTTATTTATTAGTCAATGGAAGCTTTTGGTACAGACACATGAAAAGTATAAATCGATAACAGCATCATTTTTTTGTAAAAATCTCGACATTTATGAAATATTATGTCAGAATAACGAAGTTTTGAGAGACAAAAAATGTGAATAAAATTATTACACTTAAAAAATCTTATCCGCGTCATTTAATTAGGTATGTTCCTAGAATCCAGTGTAAAAGGAAACCGATTTGAAATTATTTGAATTGTGTGAAATTTGTTGCACATACGGAATGCTCTATTAACTAGTAATACGAATCTTCGGATATATAATTCCCAACTATATTTGTGTAAAATACTAATTAGCAATTAAGTAATAAACTCCGAATTGTGTTAAAGCCCACAACATCAATCAATTTCTAGAGAATTACATTCCATTCAATTTAATTACCTTATTGAATAAACTAAATCCTGTAATCTAACCTCCTAATTCAACTTATTGTGCAACCTATGTCCTTTCTAATCCCTGTTGATCGGACCTTATTTCACTGCTACCAGCATTGATACATAAATTAATTTTAATTAAATTGGAGTTATTCATGTCGGTTTATACTTTGTTACATTGATAATACAGGGCTTTGATATACTCTTAAAGTGATGGGATAGATTTAAACAAATCCTACACTATACTACGCGAAACGATTAGGTAACGACCTCGATACTACTGGATAAAGTCAGGTGGGTTTATAGTTAGTAGTTTCCATCTAACAAACTTTTTACATTTTATTATTGAAATACAGTGTTGGTAATTTTTAAAAGTAGTCACTTTAAATATGAAAATTAAAAACATTTACTTATTTTATTTTCATTAATATCCACTAATGCACGCATTGCGTAACGCGTTACTTTAACCTCTGAGCTGTGTCTCAGTGAAATTGGCCCAATCAGTCAAAATATAAATTTATAAATCAAACTATTTTTGAAAATATATTATTTTGGTTTTCTTTAAATATTATTCTACATACAGGCAAACGGGCAGAGTTATTTTTACAATTCAGAACACATTAAGTAATACTGTCGATATCTTGAAATCAACATAATCAATATAAATCCATATGTATAAAATAAACGATTATATTTGACGATTTAACAACTATAAGTACGCCGATATTGCCTTTTATTTCATATCTCAACATTCGTTGTTGTTGATAAATTAAAATATCTCGTGTTAAAGCTTTTTCTGAATAAATAAGAATAGTGATCATTCAATTCTATCTAAAATGCAAAAATGCTGCGCAAATCGCTGAAAGCGCTAAGAGAGTATTAATTTATCGTGATATCTATTGCAGCGCTAAATATTATTAAACTTTTCAAATTTACTGAATCTGCGGCTCAGAAAAAATGGGAGTCGCCCACAGTATTCCAATAAAAATTAAAGGTCTCTGATAAGGATTATCATGCAAAAGCTTTGGGCTAATTATATTGAGTTATATTGAGATCAGGCACGAATTAAATATTTTTCAACAGCAATTTGTCATAGGGCGGCTGAAAAATTATACTAAAATCAAAATCATGCGGCAAGTCGTCAAAACAAAATACATTTGCGTGATCAGCACGTCTTCTAGAGATTCTCTGTTTCCTATTGGTCAAGCGGTAACTATAGTGAGAATTCGTAATAGATAAGTACTTAAATTTATTGTATGCATTTCTAAAATTGTGTTTACGGTATACAAAAACATAGTGCAAATGCTTGGTGTGAGTCTGCATAATGTGTCAATATATTTTAAAACCACGTGCACAATGCGTGTATTTGTTTACTTGAAAAACCTCGGATTTGATTTTTGTACAACATTTATAATATTCCACTTTCTTATCAATTTTAAATTTTGCCTTTTGTACACAAAACACCCTCAGGGATAAAGAGGCAGAAGACTCTTAAGGGTAAATGAGCACAGCTTGTGGTATCAAGATCAGTAGAACTCAATTATATGGAGTGTGAAGTGTGAAGTTAGATTTAAAGTTTAGATTGGCGATAGTCGAAGTTCAGTCATAAAAACAAAAGTTGAAATTATAAATACAAATGATAAATATTTTATTCACTTATCTTAAACTTCCACGGTTTTTCAAAGCTATTTTAAAAATTTTTATATGACATGTTTCATCTTTGGATATCGTCAGATATGACATAAAAAATTGGTACACATCTCAATTACATGCCTGATTTCTTCTTTTTATAAATATTCGAACCAATAACGTTAGGTATTTTATATACAATATGATTTATTATTATAAATTTTCTAACCAATAATATTTAATATCTAAAAAAGTCCCCGCACTAATCTTATAAGAAATGAGTCACCGTGAGATTCTTTTGAAATTCAGATATATTATAGAGTCGACTTCCTTTTCAAAAGGATACTATTCATTTTAATTCATTTTCACTGTCTCGTATAATACCCAACTTATTAAAATCAAGGTTTTTTGCAATTATCAATTTCCAATAGAATTCTCTTGAATATGTGACACTTATTGTTACAAAAATATCTTTTAATTATGTACAGGTTGATCAATTAAATTTTCTCTAAATAAAAAATAACACTTAAAAAAAACGTATCGTGTATTTTTTTTAATATTAATGTCCTTGTAGTTTGTGGGCACAGAGTAGTCAACTTGAGAAAAATATTTTGTCACTTATCATTTAAAAAAAAATAGTTTAGTTACTTTTTTAAAATGTTTATTTACAAAAAAAATAACATTTTCATTATAAAGCCAATATACAGGGTGCTTCTCCACTTCCACTGTTATTTCAATTATTTTGTCAAGTGTAAGTTTGTGTTTAGTGACAAATTGGTTGTTTTTATAAGATTCACTATATCTTACTTCAAACACTTCTAAGAGTCTGGCCAATATAGATATATCTTATTCATTAGAATTGAAAAAGCTCTATGTGTGATTCAATTATTAGATGCTAATTGAGTTATAAGGGATTGTCATATTTGTAAGAGTTGTTTTTCGATAAATTGAATTTTAAAATTACACTTTACTATTTTGATAGATAAGAAATTTATAAATTTAAAGAACTGTTCTCATGAATTTCAACGGTAAATTTAATTTTTGGATATAAGTTGTATATTAAAATAACAGAAAATATCTAGCGTATATTACTTCTAAAATTTTTACCCTGATTGCTATAAAAAAAGTTAAGTTTCCGATTTCGGAGATAATTTGGGGATCCATATCAGCTAGAAGACTACACACACTTTGTAGATGCTGATAAATATATTAACGTCCTTCAAAATAATTTGGAATCGACAAATTGTAAAACTGCTTTCAAAAAACATCGAATGCATTTTTTGGCAAGATAATGTCACTTGCCTTACGACTAAAACATAAAGGAGTGGATGTCAGAAAACAACAATTTATTTTTAGATTGGACGTCTGTTAGTCTCCATCCCTCGTCGATCCAGAATTTGTGGTATATTGTGATGGATGCTCCAATCAAAACCGCGAGATCGGTTCCAGAGTTGCGCGTTCATGTCCTAGAAATTGGAATCAACTTTATTCCAAATGAATGCCAATCATTAGCTGACACCATGTTAACAAGTATCGAAGAAGTATAAATATAATTTACGATATAACGCAGTGATAATTTTCAATTTCGTTTCCTTTGATTTCTTTGTTTATTTACAACTATGAGGAGTTTCTTACAATTTTTGCTATATATAAATATATGGTCTAAGAGAGAAAGATGGAAACAGAAGGGAAAGTAAAGCATACACAAGTATAAACATTTAAATCACATTTTTATATGTATTGAAAATAAACATCGTGGTTTTACAAAAAATTGTTTTTTTATGACAAAAAAATATACAAACCTCCAACACTTTAATAAAACAGTCATCACCACAATATTAACAGTACTAATAATTATTTCCCCTTGTATTGCCCTCTCTTTCCCTAGTCATGTTCATGTCCGTTCTCTCTCACACACATACTCCGTTCAGAGATTATCTATGATCCAACCTTGTTGCTCGTAATATGCCAAAAGTGAAAAGTGGATAAATGTGTCCTATGTAATTAAAGATAATGATAAAAAAAATTCGAATATTAGGGTAAGTTTATTTAAAAAAAAGTTAGTTTTGTTATCTGGGACAACTTTATTGAGATTAGGCTGGTAATTTTCAGATGCTTGTAACTGCTTAATTACAATAAACGGAGTGAAGTGTAATTTATAAAAACTTTTCTACTTTTGTAATTCTTATAAAAAAAAATGGGCGATCTACATTGTCTATGAGGAGTTAAAAGTTAAATTTTATTTGAAAACTAGGCAATCTATTAACACTACATCGATATAGGTATTGGATCTAAATGTGTTACCTGATTGATTGTGACCTGTAAAAATTTGTTATGTATGATACTAATAACCGAAACGAAACTACCGTGTTTGTCCAATTTTGAACAGTCGGCAATAGAATCTAGACAGCCACCGCTTAAACTTCGCGATTTATGTATCCTGAGAGAATTTATGCCGTTGTGTACAATTTCTACGAATGTGAATACCTAGAATGGTTTCAGACCAAATTGAGAAACAATATTTTTAACGAAAGATGGCAATATATGAGAAAAACATGGTTCCCTTCACATTAAGTTTCGAATTTATGATTGAAAAGTTGAAAACAAACATATTTGTCGGATTAACTAAGGAAATAGAATGTTATTTAAAGAACATATAACGTAGGCAATATTACGCGAGTGGTAGCGAGTGTTCTAATTATTCGAGTGTAATATAACCAGCGCACTAAGTTATCTACAACTATTCACGGATTTTTTTTACTGTACGATCCATTTGAGAAATTAGAACTTAATTGAAAATAACTATTTGTTTATTAAAATCTACTTTTAAAAAACGTCGAAACTTGCACAACAATTACCTATGATTAAAATCTTGAATGAAACAAAATAGTAACGTAAGTAGTAGCATAGATGCACATAAACTTTTTATTATATTTAATTAAAAATAAATGTTTTTATTTTATGTATATCTGTCATTTTGAGTTCAGTTTATTGGTATCAGTAAACTACTTCTGCCGCATCACAGTTCAATTACTGATACTTTTCTATGTTGGCGGTCATTAAGGTTTTCTTAGAATAGTTTAGGTAATTTATTTATTATGAGTAATTATAAATCTATTACCTAACAGATAAATTAGTTTTTTTATATTTCCTAAAAATGAAATTTGTTATTAAAATATGTATTAATAAAAAAAGTTATGTGATGGTAGATTTCAAGAACATACCAATTTACAAAATGTAAACAAGTGAATTTTTTACTAAAAAAAAACAAGTACGTCACTGGATTTAGATGATTGTATCCAATAGATGTGACCTAACTTTTATTAAAATATGTTTATTAATAAAAAAAGTATGGTTACTAAAATTTTCAGAATACATCAGACAATAGTTTACAAAATTTCAACTTCTTATTAATAGCCATATTTTAATAAAAGTCAGGTTACATCTATGGGGTGCGATTTAAATCCAGTCACGTGCCTTAAAAATAGGAACAACTATTTGAAACCCCGTCTCTAAATACAGATTTTGATGGACAATTAAAAAAAAAATTGATACCGGTTAATAACTTCAAATATTATGGTCGTGTTTCGAATTTAAGAGGGTCATACCGTATAAAGAAAATACGCAAATTAAGTAGTAACAAAAAAACGTAATTCGCTCAAGTGATTTAGTTAAATTCTTTCGATAAAATGATGATCTACAAACAAGTGTCTAAAAGAAAATCTAGTTCCCAAATCTCGAGTAGAAGACCCTTTAACTCACAATAAACGGGTTAAACCCAAAAGAAAAAAACGAATATTTTACATAAAAAACGTTTAGGCTACCTTTGAGGAAATGGATGGAAAGCAAGGTATTTCATTCTCTTTCCAGCAGATTTTTAAATTAACGGTTTTTCTACTGAACTTACTATGATTGATGTCGATTAGTCGACTTCTACAGCATAAACTAGTTCTTGCTTTAAAATACTCAACATTAGACCAACTTGTACCGTTGTTGTTCCGTTCAATGAGGAAAACAAACTTACTTGGGTGTGCGTTTATGACAATTAATAAAAAAATATTCTTTAATTGCAAATTTAAACCTTTAACTATTCCCAGACTAAATGACGTAACTATATAAATATAAAAAATGCAAGTTAGCTAATATCATAGTAGTGTATTGTTCTTTCAAAAGGGTAAGCATTATTCAAAAGAAATTTAGGAAAATAGTTTGATATCCAACCTGGTTTCTTTTGAAACCTACATCATTTGCTAGTTGTGCAGTTTTCTATTTTTTTCAAAACGCGTGTGGATAACATACTTTATTTTATAAAATATTATTACAATTTCAAAATTTATATTTTTTATCTTTCGTGGGCAGGGTGTTCAATAACTTCTGATTATTACATTCTAATAGGTGTCGACTGTCTTTCTGTTCTCTTTTCACACACTTTCTCAAAAATGGTTTGGAACATATGTTATCATGTCGAGGGTTAAGAATATAATGGTATATTATTGTGTTGATGGTCAAAAACAGAAAGAAAGGCTTCATGATTTTTACACTAGATGTGCTTTTAAGGATGGCTTTCAGTTACTGCATTTTAGAGGCAAGTGCATAGAGCAAGACAAAGATAATTATCTTTGTTACTAACTAATCAATTTTTTACTAAAAATATATTGTTTCTAAATATTTACCTAAAAAATTTATTCAGTGATGTAATAATTATTATATCTTCAAGTATTTCTATCTAGGCCAACAAAAAATGTCTGTAAAGATATTCTCAAGAGAGTTGTTTACCTCGCATGTTTAAAACTTTTAGACAAACTGCCCCATTCACGGTAAACATCCGTGACTTCAGACTAGGGCATTTCTCCTTAGACATTTACGTTGCTTGAAAATTATACCGAAAGTTATGTAGTTACGTTGTGGCAGTGTCGGTTACACTGAGCTTCGAGGTTCCCGAAAATCAATATTGTCAAGTTTAAAATTTATAGTTCTTAGAAACTTGTCTTAATTTGTAAAACTACAAGACATAAATCAAGAAATATTGTTTAGTAATGACCAGAAGTTAATCAAGTTTTACAGAAATTAAACATAATGTTAACGCGGGAAAATTTTCAAGTAAATAAATTAAGAGAATGGAATATCTTAAATCCATTACATAAGAATTACTCCAATTGTCTTTTGTTTCCTCGGTAGTCGATCTTATCTTTTGAATTTATTTCCAAAACGGTTTTTATTAGTAACCTTCAACTTTTATTTTTGGTACATTATAGTACTATAAATATTAACAATAAATTCCTGCAAAATACTCTGCTTGTTGTGTTTTTCACTAGACGCGTTCAAATAGTTTGGTCCTCTGAACTCTTCTTACTAGCTGAAGAAGCTATTGCTCTTGAATTCTTGAATTATTTCAAGGTCCGGATGGTGTTCATATAGTTGCGGAAATATCAAAGTACGTTGACTTTGTTTAGGAATGTTTGAATGATTTAGATATTGTAATTGCTGGCACATGCTTAATATTGGACTTACTTTTAAGAAAACAATTTATTATACTGATAGCATTTCGTCCAAGGAGCCAATATTTTTTTGTTTTTTAAATAAATAGAAAGTCTTATTTTTTCTTATTAGTGAAATCTACTTGTTAGACGTTGCGTTTCATTTCAACGTTTTCTCGGTTTTTTCTATTATTCGTTTACTTTTGTATACTTTCACATTTGCAGCATCCCTAAATTGTTAGACTATTTCATGGCCTCTTTTATATGAATATTTAAAAAAAAATCGGGTCTATTTTACTTTCTGGGATAGTAATCGTCCAAATATGTACACTTTGGGACAATGATCTTCTCGGCCTCAATAGAAATTGGCCTCTGCTATGAATTATCTTATTGGGGAGCCCAAAACCAACTATGAATTTATGAACTTTAAACACAAAGAAAATCCTGTTGTAACAGATATTATATTAATATTGGTATTGAAATGGCTCAAAAAATGGTTTTTCCTTTACCTCTTCACAATAATCGTGGCAATTTGATCAATTCCATTTTATTGAAATCAGAAACAAATTGATTACAATTATTATTACCTGGTTATGATGGGATAAATGCTAAATTAATCATATCTTGCCATTTATATATTCTAGAACCTTTAAAACATATATCCAATTTGATTTTTACAACGGGTTTCATTCCTAGTTAATTTAAAGAATCTATTATGATACCCATTTTTAAAGGTAATAGAGAAAATATAAGTAATTACAGACCAATTAGCTTGATAAATACATTTACTGTTTGAAAAAAGATTATATAACTATTTTAGTATTAATAAAATATTGAATACAAATCAATGTGGCTTTATAAAATCAACTGACGCCATGGTCGAATTAATAAATAATTTAAAAATTATTTTAGACAATGGAAAATAGCGCATTAGTCTGTTTATTGATTTAGCAAATGCCTTCGACACTTCAGAGACTTACAGAGGTTCTTTCTAACTATGGTAGAATCAGCATCGCCTTACAACTTTTTTAAAATGATTTGAAGTAAAAAATCAGACACGTAAAGTGATCCTGATGACATTAAAATTGGCGTACCCGAGGGAATGATACTTGGAACTTTGTTATTCATAATTTACCTAAACTCTTTATTCTATTATGATGTTGTCACATCATATACTGATGCCACTGTGTTGGTCTAAGTATAGTGAAAAGTTGGTTTGATAATAATTTGCTATCATTAAACATACAGGAAAAGACTTATATTGTATTTTCACTAACGGACACGATTAGACCACAGTTTTCTTCTTTAAGAATTCCAAATAGTACATTTGAGATTAGGAAAAATATGTCAACGAAATATCTGGAGGTTATAATCGATAAAATAAAAATTTGAAATGACCAAGTGAACAGATTATCTGTAAAAATTAGAGGATTAATACCGAAATTTTTTAAACTGCGAAAGCAAATGAATAAAAAAAGTATTTACAAATCTATTCTTAAATACGGTATTGTTATTTGGCGTGGATTATACGCGAATGCGTCCGATGGATTTAATAATGTATATATACTTAATATTAGAATGTTGTTTTTCATGGTTCTGGTTTATACATCTACAAAAGGCACATTTTAAATGATTAAAAATCTCTTATGACATAGTCATAAAACGAGACAAATTTAAAATTTAAAATTGACGATGCCTTTCAGGAATAAGGATGGAAATCAAATAATTGTGAGTTGCATTGCACCGAAAATATTTAATAGCTTACCTATAGTAATAAAAACAATTAGCAGTTCCTCACAGTTCCCTAAATTAACTAAGTGTCATGTGTATGAAAATTACAGGACTTTTTACAGAATTTTTGTAGCTTAAAATTATCATTTGGTTGTTGTTATTGTGTTGAAATTTCAACTTTTACTAGAATATTGAATATTAATTTCATTATAAGGTTGATGTTGCACATACAAGCACATGTATCTTGGTGCATTTCTCAAACTTTGTAACATAAATATTGTTTGTTTCTCTAAAATTGTATCTGACATTGTAACTTATTTGAATTGAATAAAAAAATAAATTTAATTCAGAGCCAGTATTTTATGTTCTACTGTACCATGTTCGCCACTTTCACAATTTGGAGACTCTAGATAATATTGATTTTCCATAAGTGAGTTGGGAGTAAAGTGTGATTGAACCTAATTCTGTAAATAGCTCTTATCATATAATTTGTAAAATTCAAACCGCTGAACCGCATGGAGAAACAAATATATTTGGGTTAACTTCTTTATAAAAACAGCTGTAGAGAACACTTTGTATTTTACCATTTACCATTGTCTATAATAGACTATCTAACAAATTGGGGTTAAAATAAAATAATCGCTGTCACCGCTGTGATAAAAGGAAGTTTTTTACTGCCTATCTTTTTTTTGCAATTTTTTTGGACTAATTCGAAAATTTACACTATATTCTCAAAAAAAAAACGATTATACCTTAAATCACTGTCACGAATGAAAAAATTAACCCTTTGACCAAATAAACCCAAATCCTCTGACACGTACGCGAGTTTTAGAATGGCAAAGACAATTTTCAGAAGGTAGGGAGGAGGTTGAAAATGATGAACGTCTCGGTCGGTCTGTGAGTTCAAGAACTAATGAAGATGTTCAGAAAATTAATGAAATTGTGCAGGAAGATAGACGCCTGAGTATTCGGATGATCGCTGACATGGTAAACATTAACAGAGAGATAGTAAGACAAATTTTGCATGATAATTTAAACATGGCAAAAGTTTGTGTAAAAATGGTCCCGAAAAACCACTCTCACGAACAAAAATATAATCGGAAGAAACTTTACTGTGACGTCATAGAATGACTCAAAGCAGAACTAGACTTGCTAATACATGTCATCACATGTGATGAAACATAGATCTTCCAATACGACCCTGAGACAAAGCGTCAATCGATTCACTAGAAAACCACAATGAAAAAAGCACGAAAGACCAAGTCAAAACTGAAGGCAATGCTCATCGTTTTTTTCGATATCAGGGGTATCATCATAACTGAATGGACGACTGAGGGTCAAACGCTTAATCAGACCTACTACAAAGAAGTCCTAATCAAGGTGAAGGCAAGATTAAGGAAGAAGAGACCGGATTTGTGAAAGAACGATGCATGAATGCTGCGCCAAGACAATGCGCCTGCCCATAACGCCCTATCTGTGAAGCAGTTTTTACCATACAAGCGCATTCCTGTGCTCGATCATCCTCCGTAATCACCATACCTGGCTCCCTGTGACTTTTATCTGTTTCCAAAAGTGAAGAGTACATTGAAGGGAACACATTTTCAGTCTGTGGAAGAGGTGAAAGCAAAAACGGCAGAGTTATTGAACAAGGTGACAGCTGATGGCCTACAGCATTGCTTTGAACAATGGAAGGCACGTATTCAGCGGTGCATAGATAGAGAAGGGGAGTATATTGAAGAGGATAAAAGTAATTTGTAACTTTGTTTGCAATAAATCACATTTATGACACCAGTCTCGTTATTTAATTGCCACACCATTCACCAGTGTCGGTTTTATTACTGTTTTGTATAATCTGGCTTTTGCCGCTCTGGATAACTGTTTTGACTTTATTAGCTTTATATTATATTTTTTGCAAAAACTACTTGTCAATACTAATGAATCTTAAAAAAGAAGCAGAGGACTTTTTTTCAAAAATGCACCATCAAAAAAATCTTTCTTTCTTTCCTAGATGTAGGAAGTGAATTGCCCACTACAACGAATCAATTTTAATTTGTAATTTCAGGAATTCTTATAATTTTAAACGATTTTGCTTTTTGCGGCCTAACGTAACTTTGTGGTTTTTGAAATTCCATTCGTGTTCACGTATTCAACATGAATTTACAACGTGTGCATTGCAGTTTCTGTTTAATTTATTATAAGAGCATACATATATGCAAACGTTTATAAGAATAAAGGGTATTACGAATTAAAGTAAAAAAAATTAAGAATAAATTTCATTCCATATTTTGTTTGTAAATTGAACAGGATATTTAGTATACTACATATTCTTTGTGAAATATTTTTTTTAAATTCTTCAAATTCAAAGTTTATTATTAAATAAACAAAAAAGGAATATTTGATTAATCATTATTTTTGAAAATATTTTATATCTCTAATAGTTTTCGAAATATTACCTAAACAACATTTTCTCCTTTTCCTTTGAGCCATTTGGGCCACTTTTATTTTACTGATAGTGTGAAAAAAATAGTTATTACATTCGCTAAAAATTCTTCTTCTATAATTCTAGAAAAAACAAAAAAGTTACGAACCTCTACACATGGCCATTTGAATGACATAGTCTTCATAGCGGCAATAAAAATTTTTCTGAACTAGTTGAACCGTTTGTTTGTTTAGATTGTTGATTTTAAGGTTTTAACATAATAACGCATAGTAATGCCACGAGCAGGTTATTATTTTGTAACTTCCTCTCCGGTTATTTCATTTATTTATTATTTATTTACTGAGACAACTAAAATAATAATTCCATTATATTTGAATTAAATAAATATTTTTATTATTATACCATAAGCAATTCAAATTTAACAACAGAGAAAGTATTACAATTTTATAAATAAATATTTGTTCAAAATTAAACAAAAATTATTGTTGAAATAAATAACATAAGTTTCCTTTGCATTAGAACTAGAGGGTATCCAGAAACACTTGCAAAATCTAGAGCTCATTTTATGTCACTTTGACATAAATCACCCTATTCAAAAATAGTTCCTAAGGGAGCTAGAGCTCTTAAATATATCTCTCTAACTTTAGCTTAATTTAGAACAAATTTATGTTTAATGATACCATTCTGTACATTTATTTCTTGGAATGCATCCCATCAAATTGTGTATATATACTTATTTAATTGTAATTATAAGCGGTTCGTTTGGGTGGGGTATTGAGTTATAAAATAGTGATAAACATATCTAATATTCCACTCGAACGAGCCGCTTATGACTACAATTAAAAAAAATTATTAATTATTCGCTTTTAGAGAAGAAAATATTTTAGAAAAAATGTTACCGAGTCGCCTCATCCGAAATTATATAAACATATATTTTTGGAATAGAATGCATATTTTATACTATTTTGAACATCTTAACTCTTGTAGTAACGCCATTTTTACCTAAACTTCAATGTTGTATCTAAAAAGATAGAATTAAGAGAATGGTAACAAAATTTATTTATTTACAGGTGATTAAATGGTGCTATCTACAATATTTTCAGCCATAAATGCTTCTATTAATTTATACATACAGTGTGCGGCATTAGTGCTTCGAAGTACGATTAGTGCGCTATTATTGAAGTTACGAAAAAAAAGTTTTACAAAAAGTGTAGGCAGTCTTGAGATACACATTTTAAAATTGGTCTCAAATATACAGTATGTTCGGGAACGCAGTAACAGACTTTTTTTCGTAACTTCAATAATAGCGGACTAATCGAGCTTCGAAGCACTAATGCCGCACCCTGTATATATTTATAACAATACACATGAAATAATTTTCAATTCGATAAACATTGAGTGTAAATTAGCTGAATTTGTTTGGCGGAATTACCTCTATTCTAAACTGTTAATTAATCTATAAGATCATAAGCTCTTCATAATTCTTTCTGTTTTAACATTTTTTTCTAGGCTAGAAAAGATATATATAATATTAAAATTACATAATCGTATCTCCATGGCTTTCAAGTACCTATCAATTAGAATTCTCTTCGACTTGTAATCTGTAACTTTTAACAATGTATGAAATTACCTTTAGTCGGGTCAGCTATTCAATATATCTTGACAGTGCAACTGTGACCCAAAAAGCAAATCTAACTGAAGCCGTTGCGTTTGATGTGGTGGCAGACATTGACACGCCGCCCACATTCATCGAATAGCAAAAGGCATGCCGTCCTTACCGCCCCCGCCACAGCATTTGCATACGATGGCTCTACACACACATAGCGGACTAGGCTGAATCTAATTAAAGTTAAGGACGATCTAATTTTGTTTGTGGTAGATGGGCAAAGTCGAGTGAAACCGTTCCCGTTTTTATTTCAAGGGATATTAACTTGTTTTTTTTCTAGTAAAAGAATTAATTTGAAGAATGTAAAAAATGTAGGGAAAATGAAACTGGAAATAAACATGCAACTAAAAAAATCACCATAATTTATACAATAAAAATAATAGTACCACTCGATAGTTCGTTATATACAGATATATAAAGTATTTAAAAGAACGAAAACGAAATTTTAAGGAGTGGGCAGAGATGTGTCCCCTCTTGCCCGAACTGCTACTACGTTACTCTCGAATTAACTGTAACGATATTCCAACCTCGATGTATCCCTACTTCAAAAGATTAGTAATACGTTCTCTCTCTCTTTCATAACGCGATCTTTATCACATGTATTCGTGTATGACCTCAAATATTCAACACAAACAGATAGGCCAGTATAGGTCTTTCCCGATAAACTTTTTACGTTATTTTTAGTTACATTTAGAGTCAACAGAAGAGCAAAAAAAGAACTAAGAATAAAAGCGCTTTGCACTTAACGGACAGGGGAAATTAAATTTTTGAAGTTGGCAATACTTTACAACGATGCCAAATGGATCTTGCCAAAATACTTGTCAATTATCGACATTTTGATATTCCTTCTTTGGTTAAAATGTATAAGCATTTAATTAGTACTCCCCAGCAAATAGTAATGGACTTAACAGGCTATTTTGAACGCGAATGCCAAAATGGAGGTTCATTACTTTCAATTTCTGCTGTACTTGTAAGAGATGTCAGTATAGGTTTTTAGATTCAAAATTAATTACATATCTTGAAATTGCAAATTTCAAAATTACTTTTACATTTAAAACTTAGAATAAACTAACACCTTAAAAAGAAGCAATTTCACAGTATTTTCTTTAAGTGAAGGAAAAAAAATAAGACATGACAATGCCGCAATTATTTTCCTTGTGACGTCATTTCAACTTTATCGTGAAAAGCCTTTATAAGTAATTGACCCTCATTGATATTCCTTCATTAAAATATATAAAAATGTATATAACTTTATTACAAACACGGTGGTATTGGGTTGTCTTCGAAAAATTTGGCAGATCTTAGGGTTTCCACATTTTTAAATTTGAAGAAATGTTTTAATATTTTTGTTGACCAAAAAATTTATCCAGTTTGTACATGAAGGAATATCGAAATAAGTCGGGATCTTCTACTATACTGACAAGAAAAACTCACCTTCTGGCTTGCTTAGGTTCTTATTTATTCCTAAGAATATAATACTGAGGTCACAATTGGCTTTTACGGTCTTTGTAACCGAGATACAGTGTGGATTATTACAAACTTTTAATAATAAATTATTATTGATTCCGAACGCACTTTAAAATTATTAAATAATTACTAACTACAGAAGACTCGTTTCTTATATCTGTAGACCAATACAATATGTATTTTCCAGGTAGGAATTTGTAATTTTGAAAATTTTTTTGAAACTCCCTATATACACATATTTAAAAATTTGGCGGCTAATATGTTAATGCTATCTGATAATGTTTTATTAAACAAATTGAGAAAACTAAATTGGTGTCATCCGAATTAAAGCAGTTTTATCATCTTATAATATAGGGTGGTTCAATAGTTAAGATCTCGGGAATAAATGAGCAAAACCCATAAAACACCTAGTATCTCGGTTACAAAGACCACCTCCAAGACCTCTATTCCTAGTTCAAGTATTTCCCTCTCCTAATGAAACACCCTGTGTGTTACTTCATTACTTCAAAAGACATATAGCAAATATTAGGAAACTGTATATGTATGATATTTTGCAATGCAAATTGTTGAATTTACCTGGATTACATATTCAAGTTAGTGGTGTAGTTATAAATTTTCTCTCAAGTTTGGCAGTCTCCCTTATCGTATTTAGAATAACCTAATATCTGACGTATTATTCGGAAAATGGACCAAAATTTGAAAAGTATTTTTCATTAAATAATAATGAGCGGTCTTTTAGAAGTCCTACAGGAAAGTTTTTCTGTAGCTGAAAGGGTAAAAGTTTAAGGGGATATTACTCAGTTACCCTAAAAAGTTTCAATTTGATGTAATCAGATATTTTTGAATCCTCATATTGAGTTAAACATTTCTAAAAAGTGTTACTTCAATTACTATCAAATCAAATACATTTTTATTTAAAATACGATTTTTCGGGTGCATTTTCATGATTTAGTAATTGAAGTCTAATTAGCACAACATAATTACAAAAACTTTTTAAATAAATGAGTAGTATGCAATGAAGTCTGAAGAGAGAAAAATATTAACGTTTCTTTTCAAAAGGCGTTATTAAAAATGTCTGTTTTCAGTGTTATTTCTTTTTTTATAACATATATTTTGAAAAATGTCTTTCACATGCTGACTAACAGAGAGTTACCAAACCTTCGAATAAAGTTGAAATTATTATCAAGAATTTCATCTTAAACAATAGTATTTTTTTTATTTTGAATTGGTCGGTTTATCGTTAACTTTAGTTATTTTTATTAAACGTTTCGTTGAGAACGAACTTCAAATGTTTATCAAGAATGTCAACTCAGACATTGTTAGTTCTTTATTTTGAATTAATTTGTTTATCGTTTATTTTGTTATTTTTATTAAACCATTCATTTTAATAATATCAAATGAAATACTGTAATAAGTAAATTTGCGTTAACAAGATATATTTATGGGCTTTTTCGGAAATAATTTAATAAGTTGATATATGTTATCCATTTTCTCAAATGTGATATTGGGGATTGGAAACAATCAAACTCAAAATCGTTACCACAGAAAAAAGATGATTTATATTGTTTTTAATCTTCACATTTTTTCCTTAAAGTGCATTATTTTTGTTCTCTTTTAAAGATATATCTAATTTATTTTTAATAAATGTTAAATTTATTTTATACCAAAACCGTTGTAAATAATTTCAAAATATAATATTCGTGAATTTAATCAGCGTTTTCACTCAAATGTTTGGTCCAATTTTGAAGTGTACCTACTGTGCTAATTCAGACCGCATACAGTTGGATCGACCTGATTTCTTGGTATTCATCAACATACTCTAATTCTCGCCAAACACTGTTACACGGGTTGCTCTTACTGTCAGATCTACTAACAATTACTGACTTCTGCTTGATAAAACAAGCTGTTCGCCTGCATGGGATTCTTCTCATTAGTAAAACTCGATTAATAGAATTTTACATTTTCAGTTTAATTACAAAGAAAGATATTACAGGTCAAGGAAAAAAAATATTCCTAAAATATTAGAACTGATATTATCTATATTTGGGGTACTGAACCTAAATACGAAATCAGTTTTTCCTTATCAGGTCTACTTTTTCAGATATACAAGTTTAATTCGTTTAATTTCCCCTTCTGTTTCCATCTCTTTCTTAGACCATATATTTTCTAAGATCTCTCTAGTATCCTCTCACTCTACGAATGTTCATTACAAAGATAGTGATGCAAGAGTGATGTCACATTCCATCCAGTTTGTATATGGTCTAAGGTTCCTGTATATTTAACGTATTGTGAGTCTGTTCCAGGAATATTCACCAGATGGAGTAAGTATCCGAGAACTTTAGTGACCTTCAACGCTTTAATTAGAGATGAGGTTAGTTTATGATTTTTCTATTCTATTATCCTTCTGTTCACCCTTCTAAAACTAATAAAGGGGACAGTAAGTATAATAGCATGTCATCAATTCCTCAACGTTTCAATCACAGGATAAGTTAACAGATCTCAATCTGCCAAAAAAAGCTTCGGAATTACTGGCTTAGTTAAAAATCAAAAATTTACGGAAACAAAGTTATGTTTTACCATCCAAAAGAAAAGGGACTGTTACCCTTCTTCTTTTAAATAGACAAACTTGTATTTTCTCATGAAATTAAAGGACTCTTGGAAAAAAGTCCTACTTAATATTTTTGAGACGTGTCCTTCTATATAATTGAAAGAAATGTCGTTCAATACCAATTGCTCACTCAACGTAAATGGAAGAAGAATACAAAGAATAGCGTTGGTCTTGGAGAAGATAAGGTACCATAAACATCAATGGGTCATTTATGTGGACTTTCTTGCTTCTTGTGTCTCTAGATAGCAAAGACAAAACATAACACTGGATTAGAAAAGTTTGGCCTTAAAGAGGGAATATGAATGTGTGGGGAGAAGAATATCATTAACGATCCTTTATCTAAAAGATAATACATATCAAAGTGGAACTTTTAAAGTAGTTTGTAAAAGCTCTTGATAAAAAAATCAGGCTTTGTATACATGGAAGGAATATTTGAATCCCCACAAATAAAAAAACTTAATAAGATTCCTGTCTTCGAAATTCCATGAAAGAGCCTGTGTGAAGACTCATTTGTTGCAGTTGTCAAACGTTTTCTGAGGTGCAGAGGATGTAAATTCCATTTGCGTAGGTTGTAAATGAAATTTTGACTTTATATAAATGGAATAATTCACATAACATAGAGAGTACTTGTAGGTATATACATATAGCACTTTCTTATAATAGAAATATAAATGACTTATAAAGTAAAAATTTTAAAAATTTAGATATTTATGATATGTGATGAACATTTGGAGCTAGATTTAGGAAACATGCTTTAATTATGGGACAATTCGAGAACGATGATTATTCTCCTTAAATGTGTACAATCAATAACTTAATTTATGTGAATTTTAATTAATACCACTTGTTATAATATTCTCTTAAATTAAGTCAACGATTTTTTTATAAGACTTTTTTTATACTTAAAAAATAATAATATTGAAATTTAGGTAATTATTCTCTTATAATATATGAATATTTTTTCATATTTGTCATGTTTCATAAGTGATAATGAATATATTGTAGAGAAAAGTTATTTTGAATATACAGAGTGTTCGCAGAAATAATGCATATTTTTAAATGGTATGTAGGACGTGTCATTTGCAACAAAATATTCTAATAACATTTCTTCTAACATTATTAGTTTACACAAAATTTCACTTTAAACATTTACTAGAAAATTTATACTTGGCAACACTCTTTTAATAAAAATATGTGCCATGTAACCAAGGAATATCTATCTGATGAACCATAAAATTGTGTTAATTTGTCGATTGATAAAGTAGTTTCAATAATTCACTGAAAAATGGCATTTTATTCAAAACAAGAATATGACAACAAATTAATTAATCTAATCCGTGATGTTTGGTATTAGTGTTCTAAAGATTGTTGCGTATTACCTCAAAAAAGTAATGGTAGAAATCCTTCGGATGTGTAATAATTGCCGAGAATACATTTTTCACTCTTTTATATCCCCATCTAAATATCTAGGTGTACTAAAATAAAAACTTATTTTAAAACCATAGTTTATAATTGACTGAGTTATCGGTGTTGCCGGCTTTAGTTGCTTTTCAGTAAATAATATTTGGATAGGATAGATGTAAAATACTAATACTGATTCCTTTGAAAATGGAAACTTTTTTTTTTATTAAACTCTCAGAGATCTGCAATCTGCCCACTGGGCACTAAGCGTTTGTTTTGGCAGGAGAATGACATGTAGAGTATCACTCCAGTGAGTGATCATCTTTAAAATTATATCTAAATCTTAAGTCTAGAGTATTTCAGTCTGTACGATCTTAAGCCTAAACTTATCTGACTCCTATAGTTAGATCCGATGGCAGTAGTCTTTTCAGCCTACGCTCTACGTTGACTTCACGCACATTTAACTGGTTAGCCAGCACATTAGGATGAACTGACACTCTTTCACTGTAGTTCGAACTATAACGATATATAGTTTCTTTGACGGTTTGTAGGGGGATGTCATGTATGGAAACTTAAGAAAAAAAAATTATAAAACATTTTTATTCTGCATAAGTTTTTATACCTCATCCATAAACATGTGCATTATTTTGGCGGACATACTGTATACGCTTTGATTGCAAGTTTATTTTAAAACAACATTTTATAATCACACTATTTATGCAATATTAAAAATTTCAAAATAAAAAATTATTTTTATTTACTGCACTCATTTACATATTAATTAAGTATTATTATTATTAATTAATTATAAAATTGCCAGTATTCGCTTTATCGCTGCAATACTTGTAAAAACTTACACATTTAATTCTAGCACAAATATATTTGGGGACCTCTGTTCTAAATGATTTATATACATGTCGAAAATAACTCCAACCGGAGAATAACCATCGTAGAGGTTCAATAGGAATTTTATAATGCTGCTCATGATTGAAAAATCATTGTACAATCTCGACATCGGTCTTTTCAAGTCCGAGATAAATCACCTCGATGTTATTCTTTGTGCGTAACTAGATCAAAGCTACTGTTTAAAAATTGAGATACCATTGTCTCCTTTTTTACACTTTCTCCATTTTTAGGAAAGTTCGAATCAGGACAAACACTTAAATCAAATTGGTGCCGTGACTTACATATTGACCTGTGGAAAGGCCAATCCCGTAGCGCCATTTATTGCGTCCAAAGGAAAATCTCCATTGTAATGTGTCATTGAATTAGGGGTCCTTTTAATGGCGGGTGTGTGCACTCGGAAACCCGTGAATTGAGCAAAGCAAAAGTTTTGAATTGTTGATATGGTAAACCAAAGGCACTCATACAGAATGTATGCCAGGAAGGTAGAAAGGAATATAGATCGCAATATTCTCAAAACATTACTTTATATAAATTCATGGGCCAATATAATTAGTTTTTCATAAAAAAGATATAACTGCAGTTTACCTAGATTTCAATATGCTTCACTTAACTTTCGTATTTTTAGCATAAAGTATCAAATTGACAACATACATCAACCAAGAAAATCCTAAAATTGGACTTACTTTTAATCCTCTAATATAAAATACTGCGCAAAATAGCGACGTTAAAAATAGTTTTAACTTGGTTAAACGTAGGTTAAATCTGAGACAGTGCTATGGACAACAACTAGGATGGCCTAATCCATTTTTATATTTTGTAAAAACTTGTATTGCATTCGTATGTGTTCAGTGTAGAAATTTACGTACGCTTTTATAAGATTTATATTTGTGACCATCTTCAAATTTCAAAATTATCTGTTTTATACCTATAGTGATTGACCTGACCTCTTTCCTCTTGTTCACTGCGTTGCGAAATCGTCCCATAGCAAAACCATATTTTCCAGTAATGGTAAGGGATTAGATTAGATCGTTATATTGCCTCTTTTTTCTTGTTTTTCCAGGACAATAATTAATATTGTAGCAAGGATACCTTTCCATACGTACTGGCCATGGTTTCTAGGCTCCCCGTGGCAGGTATATTACGAGTCTCGTTTGATATGTCTGGTAAAAAAGCAAGTAAAACAAAAATCATCTTTATTTTTCAACATAATCTCCATCGAAGGCGTTACAATTGGTTGAGCGAGTTTCCAATTTTTTTATACCGTCGGAAAAGTAAGTTTTTTCACAACCTTCAAAATATTCATTAGCGGCAACGACGACTTGCTCATTATTTTTCAGATCTTCTTTCAAATTTTTCAATTGTTACGTTTTAATGTATTTGAAAATAGTTTGCATTAAAAAATGTATTAAGACAATTAGGCGTTGCCAGGCTTCTGTTATATTGATTTAAGACCTTCTAGACTACATAAAATCATAAGTGTTACACAAAATTTTGTAGAATTCGAACAAGCAATTTACAAGATAAATGGCCGTTTCCAAACTTTTGGTCCACTCTGTATAATTGCTAAATAGTTGAATTGCCAATATATTATTATCATAATACTAAAATTTTGAGACGATCATCAACTTCTTCAAGAATTACTTTTTTTAGCGCCGCAATTCTAATTTAGTGAGAACAAGTGTTGCTTAAACTTTTTGCAAAACTTTCAGTACCAAGAAACATTAGAAAAAAGAGTGAAATTTCATCCATTTATATGCTTACTAATTCTCTTTTGAACTAATTCAACTAGTTATAATTATAAAAAGAATAACAGAATTTAAAAATCGAATATTTTAATTCTCTTCTGAAACCGTTACACTATAAAAACCATGATTGATTGCAAAAACAGCATTCTCTTATTTTCAAGCTTGAATTTGCACAATTTCAAATCCCGAATTAATTAAACTAGCTTAAAGTGTTTTATAGAATTTAAACCAGCATGATAACTTCCAGATCCCTCGTTTCTGTGTTTTATTCTTCGTTGCCAGTGGCCCCAAAAGATAGGGAATCTGCAGTAGAAATTTATAGTTTGTTTTTGATTGATTTAATTCTCTAACCTGCACGAACGGCTTTAAGTAGGTGCGGGTTTTGAAACGAATTTGCACTCATCGATTGCTATAATTGAACAATTGAGCGCTGAGAATTACATTAAATAATGGTGGTCCCATGCGGGTCCATCAAACCTATTATAAATTTTGACTGGATATGTAGATTAATTTTTATTCGTTTCTTTTGGGTGTGTCAAAATACTCGACATAATTCGTTGTGAAAATTAATTAAAAAATTGTAGTACCTAAAAAATATTTAATAATGAATGAATCGAATCGTAAAGATAAACATTTGGAGATATTTTGGATAAGCTATTTTTTTTTGCTATAAAGGGTAGATAATACCTTCTATTTGGCTGGTTGCAAAGACTCTCTGAATATTTCTCAGTCCAAAATGCAGAAAAGAATGAAGAATTTCTGATAGTTATTTATTTTATTAGTGACCGTTTGTAACAAACAACGTCAAATATTTATTATTTTTCTTAATTTCCAGAAAACGCGTTAACATGAGTGAGCCTGAATCTGATAGAATTGCATCATATATTGAAAATTACGAACAAGCTTGTGAGCGTTTAACAAATGGTATGAGGGAAAGTAATAGTAATAGTAGTAGTAATGGGAATATTATCCAAATGATACGAGCGATGATATCGATAAAGATAGATGTGGATATATTTCGCTTCTTAAGCAAAAATCCGAAGGGCATAAACGCAGAAGTTAGTATTAACACATTTGATAACATTTGTTAAAAATTATTTATTTTTTGAGATTGAAACAGACTAGAGCGACCAATGCTTCAGAAGGTCATCAACTTAACTAATTTCAAACTCAGGAGCGCCTCTATTAACAGTAAAAAGACAGGGAGGCTAAACAATTTCGGCAGTTGAGCGAATTTGATAGAGGGTCGAATTGTAGGCTTGCGAGAGGCAAGTTTTTCAGGGAAAGATATAGCCGCTAGAACGCAAAGGAGTTTAAACGCTGTGGTAGTCTGTATTCGGGCATGGAACCAAGAGGGCCGTACACGAAAAGCGTGCGATACAGGACGTCCTCGAAGAACCACAGATCGCGAAGGAGATCGCCGTTTTAGACTATTGGCTCTACGGGACCACTTCTCTTCTACAAGGGCGATTGCGAACCAGTACATGGAAAGGATGCGAACCGTTTATCTGGGCTCTTTTCATACCATCCCCATTTTAAAGACGAGATCCCCAAAATTCTGTAGAAAGGCATGTGCACCACATAGTTGGAGTTATGGTATGGAGTGCTATTGCTATTGGAAGTAGGTCGCCTTTGGTATTCCTTAGAGGTAACATGACCGCTGCGCGCTATATCCAGGAGGTCATAGAACCCCACATTATACTTTATACACAGACCATCCCCAACAGCACATTCCAACAAGACAATGCCCGACCTCATGTTGCTAGGGCTTCTGTGGCTCATTTTGAGAACAATCAAGTTGCTTTGTTGCCTTGGCCACCAAGATTTCCCGATCTTTCACCCATCAGCACGTCTGGGATATTATGGGAAGAAGACTACTCAATTTACCCCACACTCCACAAATTCTAGCGGCTCTGCAGCACGAGTTACAGATAGCATAGGATGAGATATCTGAGGAAATAGATCACCTCTTTAGAAGCATGCCCAGACGTGTGTGAATGAGTGTATAAGACACCGTAGCGGCGCAACACGTTATTAATTTTTAAAGTAGTTAACAATTTAATGTTTTGATAATTTACTAGTCCAACTCAAATATACTTGTACACCAAAAATTGTTCAAATAAAATAATTATTACTGGGTGTTCTTTCTATGTCACTTAATATATTTTTTTCAGAATTCATTTCATTATAAATTTGACCTGCTTTTCCATTACACCAATTTACATGTAATGTATATCATATACCCATTAGTAGTGAATTTAAGAATATACATTAAATTACCTGCGGAAAGAAATAGCGGTATCACTCGCGGCGCACCTTAATAATTTATTTATATTTAGCCACTTCTATACAGGTGACTTGTGTTGGAACTCAAGGAATTGATTGTAGTATTTTATACGCAGCGGAAGCATCTGAGTTCTTGTGATAGAACTGATTAAAGAATATCAAGAATGGAGTTTTAATTAATCGATAGACGAGCCATATCTGCATAGATGTACCTCAGTTGCTATTTTGCAATGTATTCGAGTTGCTCATGTCAAATTTCTCAAATTTCCTGTGAAATTTCACAGTTTTAATTTGATCCGAGGGTTAATTAAATTTTTGCGATGTTGTCCATTATTTTAGACTAGAACAAACGTGCCTCGATTAGATTAGAGTTGTGTTTTCATTAAAAACAACTCCTTCCAAAATTTAATGAAAAAAATTACCTACACTTTTTTCGCGACCCGAGGATCATTTCGAACTTTCGCAATTTTTAATGTGGAAAAATCTCTCAGTATAATGATTATCACAGGTTGCAATTGATAAAATGAAAGATATACTTTCCTAAACTATTTATTCGGGCGGGGAATATGGTAATTTAACAATAAAAATAGGAAAAATCAATTAAATCTTCATTAATCATTTTACATTACTATCAAATGATTAATTTTAAAAAATGGCGGACACTCGTAACTTACTAAAAAGAACGCTTAAATAATTGCAATCGCGCAACTAGAGTATTTGCGAAAAGAGGGTTAAACATCAAGTCAATTTTCACATTTCTTCATGACTTTTTATCATTAATTATATTTTGGTATTAACGTTCCTAACAATATCCCTGGGCGTTTGAATAATTTGAAAGGTTACAATCCTTGGCGAGAAAGTTTTTTACAGAGGAAAATCCCGAAACACCCCCAACTTTTTTGTCTTCTACAACGCGGCCCATATTATTTATACAAATTACAATCGTAATTTCTCAATTCTCAACATTTTTCTAACCCTTTTTCTTAAAAACACCCTTTATAACTTTAAAATCTTTATGTTTTTGGGATGCATTTTAAAATGTAGAATTGTATAATTAAAAATAAATCTAGGTACTTTATTGAGTCATTCTAGATTTCTTAAGAAATAAAGAATTCTAAACTTCTAAATTTCATGGTCCTCTTACAGTGGCGGCTCTGTTACAATACAAAAACGTAATATTCAACAGTTAATATAAGGGAAAAAGAATGGTATTTATTTAATTAAGAGAAATTTTGTTTACGACAGAAATCATTTTCGGTAATTAAAATACCGCCAAACATTTAATGCATTCAAGAGAGTTCGTGTTTATTAGAAAGTTGAGATTTACTGCCTTTTGTATGCAAAACTTTGAGAAATCTCTTGTAAACAAGTAGACATCTACTGAATATTCATCATGACTAAATAGGAGATCTGAATTTCAAAACTTAATGCAAACCATGAAAAGGCAAGAATACATTTTTAAATATTGTAAATATTTTATACTTCTCTATGGAAGTTACACTCGGTTTTGTAGTATAATTTAATATTCTCGAAAGTATTTTCATACATTGATAATATTTTTATTTCTTAGAAAACATCTTGAGAACTATGTATCCAATTCGGCTAGTCTTCCATACAGTTATTTAAGCATTTACTAATTAGACAAAGCATATTGAGTAATAATAAATATGTTCATAGTATATGGAAATTATTAAACAAAATATATTTATTAAAAAGATAATTGCCGATAAAATTTCTCTACTGTTGAATTTATAAAGTATTATGTATTTTCGCACAGACCCTTCAACTCTAAATAAATAACTTTTATGGTGATTAAACATTCTTTTTGAAACCCTTCTTACACATATTAGAATAGATTGCACGAAAATGACATCCCTCTGGCAAGTTACAAAATTTCCGTAATGATATTCATCTAAGAGGCTTTTCACACCCTTCGAAATATTAAGAGCTGTTACCGGAAGCATTTTTTCAGAAGGGAATAAATCATTTCTATCTTTGAGAGCTTTATCATTCACGTTGTGAGTCGACAAACATATAAAACTTATTTCGCGTTACGTTATATCCGTAAGTTTTATAACCCTCAATTCAGAAAACAAGGTTTACGACGTGAGTTTATCATAAATTCACTTTTCATGCTTTTATATTGCAGCTATCAAGTTTACACTTGCGGACAAGCTAGAATTGCAATCCTATAAAATGTGATAGCACTGGTCATAGTTATGTCACATCATGTCATAAAACTAGTAATTATTCGAAGGTCTACAGTGTATATAACATTTGTTGTTTTTGCTTATATTTTTTTTAAATTCCATTAGTTCGAGTTTGATTTAAAATTAGCTATCACTCAAAATAGCTCCAAAATGCTACACTTATTTACATATTGGAATACCAAGCAACGATCTTCTTGCAAGACATGGTCTTTGTTCATTAAACTCCCGCCGTGATTGGCATTCGTTACTATTCCTGGACAAGCCGATAAATAATAAAATCAATGATCCAGGTTTTTTGTATAAACTCAGTTTCAACGTATCGAGAATGGAATCAGCATCTAATCCGTTCTACTTATCTACACCATAGACCAATATTCTAAAATATTCCCCCCTTTATAGAATGTGTACTATGTGCAATGTGACAAGTTGTCAGATGGATATCTCTAACTGTAGCATCTCCGACATTAAGGCATCCTATCTGAACAAGAGCTAAAATCAAGATATATTGTATCCTTTAGGTAGATTTGGTTTATATTTCAATATTTTATTGTAATCATTTCTATTTTCATGTTCTGTTCTGTAGTTGAGCGAGAACTGTTGGAACAGTAAAATAAATAAGTAGATTCGCTATCAGGAATCGGTCTTTCGTGTCATCTATATTTTTTAAAGCGTTCCCACAAAATTATCTGACACTAAAAAATCAGGTAAAATAGAAAGCATTTTTTCAAGAAATGATGCAAATCAATATCCTGTTAAAAATGTAATTCGTTCTCTAAAATAAGATTGCTGGTTTGAGATTAAATTAACTTTTATGGGCCTTTCTTCTGTCTCTTGTAATAAAGTTATTATTCGCCATGTAATTCCAGGTATGATGTGCGAATTGCTTTAGGTTAATAATTAATTTTTATCTATGACAGCTTGTGTCAAAATCTATCAAAGGTAGGTCTTATCTAACTGATTTACATATTGAACCCATTATCTAACTCAGAACCAATTTTTTTTATTTAGTGTCAGCTTCGTCTACCAGTACCATTAGCATCGAGTTCTGTGTAGTCTTTGTTACAATTTCCCGTTGCCACTTATAGTCAAATTAGGAAATCAATTTCTGAAATCTGAAATCAGAAAAATTCTCGCCTCTACCGGGATTCGAATCAAGGACCTTTCGATGACCAGCTCGCGACTCTACCACTGAGCCACCCACCCCCCTAAAATTTAATTATTTATTAATAAAATTGGAAAAAAAAATAATAAAAATAATAATAATAACATTTTTGCATTTAAACAAGTTCACTCCAGACGAAGTCTGTTCTGTTAAAGAGCCATTATTTTCCAATTAGTGATTGATAGGTTCACTTGCAAATTTAGGTAATCTTGTCTTTTTTGGTAAGTATGGTGAATTCTTTTTACAATTTGATTACCATCTAAAAATTATGTATGCTTTGAAGTACTTGATTACAGTTCCATTAATTGTTATTGATGCTTCTAAGCTCTCAACAGCATTCATAGCATTAAATTCGTAATTTTTTCATATACCGGTTCTAGGTCGTCTTCCGTTAAAGTTTGTTTAGTTTTTTTATTCAGTTCGTTAAGCAAGTCACGTAAAAGTTCAATTCTTTCATATGTCACCTTGATCTTTATGGCTATATTCTCGCATATTTTTTCATTTTTTTAATAGGCACTTAAATAGAGATGGGGACTATATCCGTTTGGGTAATAAGATTTAATTTTATTCTATGCATTTATCATAAGCTTAATAGAATACTTGATCTTGTTTTGTTGGGTGTTTATAATTAATTCATTGTAAACAAGTTAAAATAATGTGTTGTAAATTGTTCATTTACCCATGTTTAACGGAAATGGCGCTCATATGATTCTGATATTAGTAATTTTGAAAAACTCTGTAACGTATACAAGGTGTCTGCGAAAATAACGCAGATATTTATGGATGAGGTATAAAAACGTACGCAAAATAAATATGTCTTATAATTTTTTATCCAAAGGCAGCCGTTTTCAAAGAAATAAATATTAGAATTTTAAATCTATCCAAATATTTCTTACCGAAAAGCAACTGAAGCCGACAACACCGATGACTCAGACAAGTATAAACAATGGTTTCTTAAACGTTCTACAAATAAGTTCTTATTTTTGTACACCTACATATTTAGAATTCTAAATTACAGGGGAAGTAGAAGAGTGACGTATGTATTCTCGGCAATTATTACAGGATCAGAACGATTTCTACCACTAATTTTTTTATAATCTTTGATACACGAACACTAAACATCGTAGATTAGATTAATTAATGTGATATTCTTGATTTGAATAAAATGCCATTTTTCAATGAATTATTAAAGCTACTTCACCAAACGATAATCTTAAAACGATTAAACGATATAAATGTTCTGCAAACTAACACAATTTTATGGTTCATCAGGTAGATATTCCTTGGTAACATGATACATGTTTTTATTAAAAGTGAGAATGAAAGCTTGCCATGTATAAATTTTCGAGTAAATGTTTAAAGTGAATTTTTGTGTAAACTAATGACGTTTGAAAAGTTTTATTAGAATATTTTGTTGCAAATGATATGTTCTATATACTACGAGTATTTAAATATATGCAATATTTTCGCGGACATCCTGTATAGTGCAATTTATTAATAATTACAAATTACCTCGCGTATAAAGTCGGACACTGGATTTATTCCACATTGCTAAATTTGCCCTACTAAGTAAAGCTAAAGCTGTTCGTTAACTAATGCATACTTATACCTGCCGCTCACTTAATTTTGAAAATTGGGAATTGATCTAGTAAATCTGAAATTAATCTCACTTTCTATACAAAAATTACTTCACTAGTATTTCCGGCTTTTTGTTTTTAAATAATAGATTAAAATCTATTTATCGAATTATTTGTAAATACTCTTTAATAAATATAGCCAGATTCTTTTTCTACTTTTTTGGATATATCTATTAATAAGCGAAAATCCGAGTTTTTCATACAAATTTTATCTAATTTATAACAACAGAAAGGAGGTTATTTTACAAACAGGCTTTTGAATATCTGTTATTTTCACTGTTGCTAACGTAGCAGTTAGTCCAGTAGGATTTCATGTTTATATCCCGAAAGAGAACTGGCGCTCGTGGGACGTATTGCAAAGGGTTTCAATTGTTCTTGAAACCGCAATGAAAACAGTTAAACTCTCTCGCCATTGTTTTCTGCAGCCTTCGCCATCACTTTTACTTCTGCCCATTCAATAACTTTGCTGCTTTTTTTATTCTATTTATGTCTTTCTTAATTTTTATTTTTTTTTGAAATTCTTAAAATCATTGCTTCTATCAATATAAGTAAATAATTACAAAAATAAAATAAATAATACATTTAAAAATATCAAGAAAGTCTCGCAATATAGTTAGAGATATATAAAAAGAAATCAAATAGTCAACAATGAGTATTATAGTCACAGTAATATCTTGAAGGAGGGCTATTTCCTCTAGGAGGCTATAAAAAAAAAGGGGAAATCTCAAACATTAATGGGATATAGTTAGAGGGACATTATTAGTTACAAAGAGAACCAAAATACTTAGAATATATCTCTTGAATCATCAAATATAAATGCTTAAAGTAAAGAGGTATGAATCAAGTCAACTAAATAAGAAAAAATATATATGTAGGGAAAAGTAAATGTACACATAACGTGTAATGAAGGCTATATATAAGGTATAGAGGTATATAATACATATAAAGGAGACACCTCTAGGCGACGTTATCACCTACATAAAATCAGTAGGTTGGTTGACAAACTAGAAGAAGTCTTCGACAAGAGGAGGATGCACATTGGACCAAATGTGGTCTAAGTGCTGTGGGGCTCCCTGTCTATAATACAATTTAAGGAGTCCATTACAATTTCCTCCAATCCTTCTTGTTGCAGGCAATTTTTTATTCTTTCCTTGTGTACCCCTGTTGTTCAAAATGTTTTGTAACTTTGGTAGCTGGCCGCTCGTCTTTTGTACTTTCGACTACTATAACCTCTCCACTAACAAAGGAACTAATAGTGTTTAAAACACACTTTTCATTCACCCGGTATATTCTTCAGGCCATATATTCTTTCATATGACCAACTTCTTATAGTCTAACTGGTGTCTGAACACAAACTTATCAAAAATCTGGAACTCGAAAAGTGGCAACTGCCCGTTACCAACTCGGGAATAAAGTTCTATATCCGATCAAGTATACGAAGCTGGTAAAGTTGTATTGCAATTAATTAATAACATTGTTTAATTTGTCTTGTCTCTCACACTCTCATCTCATCTGTGTAAATACGATAATATTTTTGTAGATTACATTTAAGTTATGAAGTTATATAAACTGGAAATGTATTCATAGTAAAAGTTAAAGCGGTATATACAGTAGAAATATTTTTGTATTAACTGTTTTTTAATCCTTTTCAAACAAATTCCTATAACGATTCAGTTTACCATTTATGCCTTTCACGGCTGCAATTGAATGTTTTAGAAAAGGACTCTCAGAAATATATTACTCGGGTAATTTTGAAATCCTCTAACCCAAACTTATCGAAATTCGTTGATTACACCTCGTATTAAATCGTTCACAATATTAATCTTTTACTTTTTAAAGCATCCCATAAAGTTTAACCAATTAAAAACAATATTTACAGTAATTATTTACCTGTGATATACCTTATTTTCTATCTGTGTTTATATTTTTTAATTCTTCTCATTCATTATTCATAATATATTTTTAAGTCACTTTTGTTTTTAGAATAATGACCACAAGCTATTCTACGTAAGCGTTTGATAGAAAATCCACATCACCTCGTTGTGCCATTTCTATATTTCCTAATGACTTGTTCTAATTTGAAAATCGATTCAAATTGAGTTTGGTAATTTTACTCTAATATCAAATACACTCTAACTCATTTAATAAAATATTGTTCGGATAATTAAATTAGTTTGTGAACACCACACTAACTATATTTATTTTCAAATAATTAATTCTGCGCTAATACTGTTAGAGACACACTCAAAATCTCTAACTTGCAGAAAGTATAAGTTAATTATTCCAAACAAGTTTAACTTATTTGCTAAACTAATTTAACAGAATTTGTTACATAAAGAGACAGTTAATACTATATATATTTTACTGTTTTAAAATAGTGAATACGATATGTATTAAATTTTAATAACTTAGAATTGGTTGTTATTTAAATTTACGGTCCGATTTAAAACCAATGAACTAAAGTTAATCTCGTTTATTAACAAAAAATTCAAACGAATACATTTTTATTACGAGTGTTGAACCCTCTTTGTCACCAACCTTTTGCCATCTTTCAGTGACAAATCGATAACATAAATCATTTCTTTATCAACATAAACGAGTCATACGTTAGATTTAAAGGATATAAAGTGTATCATACCATACATCCTGACAATGACTCCAAAGGAGGTAGTGCAGTCATAATAAAAGACAGTATTAATCATTACCAAGAAATGGATTACAAGACAAGAATAATACAAGCTACATCAGTAAACGTAAGAACAAAAACTTATGAGATAATTGTCACAGCGATCTATTGTCCGCCCAGGCATACTATCAAAAAAGAACAATACATTGAGTTTCTAGAAACACAAGGCTATAGATTCATCATAGGGGGTGATTTCAATGCCAAACACACCCATTGGGGATCAAGGCTCATTACAACTAAAGGAAGAGAACTCTTTAATGCAACTAAACAGTTGAATTGCGAAACCTTATCAACAGGAAAGCCAACATATTGGCCTACCGATCTGAATAAAATTCCAGATTTGATTGACTTCTTCATAACAAGAAATATATCAGTAAACTACATGCAAGTAGAAGAGGCATGGGATATGAACTCTGACCACTTTCACATCCTACTTACACTTAGTGACTCAGTCATACAAAGGCAAAACCCTCCAAGTCTTGTCAACAGGCAAACAGACTGGCGGAGTTTCCAAATTCTGCTGGAAGAACAAATTAATCTCTCAGTAAAACCTAAAACAAAAGAAGAGATAGATAAGGATGTCGAGTTACTGAACAACTGCATCCAGCAAGCTGCATGGGACAGTACCCCTAATTTAATTGCAAGAACAAAGGGCAATAACTACCCAAAGGAAATAAGAGAACTGATTCGCGAAAAGCGCAAGTTAAGACGGAAGTGGCAACAAACTAGAGCACCAGAAGACAAAACTAGATTGAACAATGCCACCCAGCAGCTGAAAAGGGATATTCAGAGTATGAAGAATAATGCTATAAGCGAATATTTAACAGATTTGACAAACGACAAAAATACAGATTACTCATTATGGAAAGCGACTAAAAGACTAAAAAGACCAATTGTCCAAAATCCACCAATCAGAAATGAAGATGGAAGTTGGGCTAGAAACAATCAACAAAAAGCAAATAGATTTGCAGAGCACCTAGCAAACACATTTACAGCCAACGAAGGAGAAGAGCAACTAGGTCAAATAATATTAAATCAGAACAATTTGGAAATAACCCTTACTACTCCGAAGGAAATATCCACAATGATCAAAGAAAATATCAATCCGAGGAAAGCACCTGGATTTGACCTAATTACAGGTGAAATACTTAAACACTTACCAAAGAAAGCTATAGTTAAATTAACATATATTATCAATGCAGCCTTCAAACTCAAGTATGTACCTATCTTGTGGAAAGTAGGTGAAGTTATAATGATTCCCAAACCAGGGAAGCCACCAAATGTAGTATCATCTTACAGGCCAATATCTCTATTACCAGTGATATCAAAACTATTTGAGAAAATACTACTGAAAAGATTAAATCCTATACTTGAAGAAAGAAAGTTAATACCATCGCATCAGTTTGGCTTCAGAAAAAGTCACTCCACCATAGACCAAGTACACAGGATAACTGATGTCATAGAAAAATCATTAGAAGAAAAGAAGGTCTGCTCCTCTGTCTTCTTAGACGTGGCTCAGGCATTTGATAAGGTTTGGCATGAAGGACTCAAATACAAATTGAACAAACTCTTGCCCAAACAATATGCACAACTATTAGACTCATATATATCACACCGAGCTTTTAGAATAAAGCAGGAAGATGTTTATTCAGATCTAAAAGAAATTAATGCGGGTGTGCCACAAGGAAGTGTGCTAGGACCAGTCCTGTACCTGCTGTACACTAGTGACATCCCTCAGTTAGACAACGATACCATTGCTACATTTGCTGACGACACAGCCATATTGGCCATAGGCAATAACCACGAAGAAGCAGCAAATAACCTGCAGACATCACTTAATAAAATTAATAACTGGACGAAAAAATGGAGAATTACCCTAAACAAGAATAAATCGGTACATGTTAATTTCACAAACAAAAGGGAACAATATGTACCAATCAGAATAGATGATGAACAGATACCACATGCTAACACAGCAAAATACCTGGGACTAACTCTAGACGCGAAGCTTCGCTGGAAAGCTCACATCAAAAAGAAACGTGAAGAACTCGGAATTAGATACAAGAAAATATATTGGCTGCTGGGAAGAAAATCCACTCTGACAATATACAATAAATTATTAATATATAAACAGATCTTAAAACCGATATGGACCTATGGGATCCAACTATGGGGTTGCGCTAGCGAAAGCAACACCCAAATCATCCAGAGATTCCAAAATAAAGTGCTGAGGAACATCGTCGATGCACCCTGGTACTTCCGAAATAGTGACCTCCACCGGGACTTGGAGATGGACAATGTTAAACAGGTAACCACCATATTTGCCAAGAGTCATGAACAGCGACTCTTAGATCACGTGAATGTTGAGGCAATCCAGCTCCTCGACAACACCAACCAGACGAGAAGACTCAAGCGGACAAAGCCATTTGAGGTTATTTAAGTGCCTAGTGTAAAAGCAGAGCAAAGTGCGAAATTTTATACGATAGTGTTAGTGTTATTTTTAGTACAATCTAAGGAACTTCTACCGAGTAAGACCCTTAGTTTTAAGACATTCGTAGTAATTTAGGCTAGAATAAAATTGTTCATTGATCGCACTGATGATCAGATCACAATGATAAGAAATTCCCTACAGGTGTACAGGTGTTTCTAAAAAAAAAAAAAAAAAAAAAAAAAAAAAAAAAAAAAAAAAAAAAAAAAAACATAACCGGAAATAGCAAATGGGATATCAACCAGATTTGTAATTTTTTGTCATTTAGAAAGTGTTGTAATGATTGAAATAAATGGACAGTGTTTTTCTTACGCATTGTGGTCTTACATTATCATAATATAGAATAATCACTTTTCTCTTGACAATCGCTAGATACTTTTTAATTAAAGATTGAATTACTCGATCTAGTTGTCTACAGTAAAGATTGGGAAAGAGTCACACCTTTTGTGTTTCGGATTATCATCGAATACACTGTTCCATCTTCAGTTCTCAAAAGAACGCCTCTGTATTGTGTCGTTGAAATAATAAATTCCATGTGGAGAATAAATTGGCTTTGTTTTCTTCGTAAAGAATCCACATACCTAGTCTGCTTGCTTTTTCAATCTTCTTCAAATGTTTTTGGATGGTTGACCAACGTTAAGCCAAACTATTTGATAATTCCTTGATGGTTTAACGTGGATTTGTCTCCACTTCCGCCTTTATCATATTATTATTTAAAGCTGTTGATCTTTCTTATTAGTATGTGTTGGAAAGATCATAATTACAAAATGGGAACTTGGAAATAATTTTTTCGGGCGAGGAATAGGGTAAAATTAGCAATATAGAAAAATAAATAAAATTAACAAATGCTTTACCAGGGTGCATAGTTCTCATTGGTCAGTAACATTGGTACGTCCTCTTTTACGACTATTTGATTGTTAATGAAGTTTCAGTTTCTTAAACTGTAACAATATCCCTCTATTTTGAGAATTTATGGGATTATATATATTTTTTTTTCAGAGGAAATCCCAAAAAACTTTTTTTTTGCCTAATCTTCAACACCGCTTGGCCCATTATTTCTACATAAATTACAATCATAAACCTAATAGAAGCTATCTGTTTAAAGGTCAATTTTTATGTTCTAGTTATAAAATTTTGTTTGTAGGTAAAATTTCGACATATATTTATTTTTAAACTAATGTTCCAAAATACCGGTTACATATATTCCGAAAACACACTTTTGAAATTTGTATATTTGAAATAAATCAACTGTTTATTTAGACATTCTATAAACAAAAGTTCTTTTACATATCTTATATCTTTGACAAGGGTTTATTTAAAGTCTCAAAGTAGTTAAGTGTTTTGAGCTTTATCAGGAACCTCACTGACGTTATTTTATTTAGTGATTATTTTAATATTATGTTGATCTTAAACTAGCCACATTCTTAATTATATCTTTTAAGGTCGACTCTATATTATTTGTTAATGACTCACAAAATAAGAACGCTTCAGTTTTATCAAATTTTTTTCCCCTATAATTCACAACATTATGTATCCATAAAATTAATTTTAATAACTTATGCTAACACAAACCTAGAAAAAATGTACGTGTTCTTATTCAAATAAACTTTTGAAACTCAGAAGATATTCTTACTTTTTATATATATTGTCGTGGGTTATGAAATTTTATGCTATGAGTTCTTTCTTAAATAAAAACAAAGTTTTTAGACTAAAAATCACTCGCTCTTACACCTAAAAAATATAACGACCAGCAGTTTTTTTTTTCAATTTAACATGACGTCACATGAATTTTTCATGATGGCACACTTGAAACAACAAAACCAACGGAAACAAATGAGTGCTCACATTGAGAAATCTTCCCTCCTGGGCAACAAGGGTTTCCACATTTCGTTTTTAGATCTAGAACAAGGTGCGAATCCTAAATCTTTGGAGAGCCCACAGAGGCGTGCTAAAGTATGAAATAACAAATTGGCATAATAATAAACAAACTAAATTCAAGGCTTAAGTAGAAAATAACAAATCTGAGAGGTTGTGACTGTATGGTTTATTGTGGATATTTCAAAACGTTTCTATTATCAGTAATTACCCACATTGTAACTGAATCATCCCTGACCCAAAATATGAGGATTTAACCTGCGTAAGGTACTCGGTAAACTTTGAGCACTTTACCCAATCCGAATAAGTTCGCTTCAAAACAAGTGATTTGAACGCATAAATATCTTCTTCAGGCATCAAAAACTGTTGATCACACAATTTATTTTTATATGCGCGTTTAAAAAGTCATTGGAAGGTAAATCAGGCGTGTTGGGCAAAGGATCCGTTAATTCGATGTTTTAGCGTGCAAAAAGTCATTTGTTTTTCGCGATATATGAGAGTTCACATTGTCTTGAAAGAGAAAGCCCTTATTTCTGCAACTACTCTGGCAAAAAAATGTTTATTTAGAATTGACTGTTCCACATGGCGGTGTATCAGGTTTTTCAGAAAAAACAGGCGACCATTTACTTCGAGGTGCTTCATGTGCGAACAAGTTTTGTTGTATTTAGCTCGTCTTGAAAAACTCATATAATCACACAATCGACTATCATTTAGTTTCGGGCTCGTACACATCGACTTATGATTCGTTACAAGACAAGAGTCCTTTTTTCAGCCATTCTGAAATTGTGCCGTATCCAATGACCAAATGTTAATGCTATATTGAATGTATTGAAGTCGGATTAATGCCCTGATATGCCATCAATCTCACGATAAACCGCATGACGATCTTTCGACATCGGTTCACGCACAGCATCTATATCTTCTATATTCAACAGCCGATTTTGGACGTTCCTCAGAAAATTCGTCCTGGAGCTAACCACGACCTCGATTGAATTCGGAAAATCAACAAAAGATGACCTGAGACGCTGCTTTATCACCAAAAGTCAAAGCGAGTCTTATTTCAATACTTATCAGGCACCCTACGTAAAACATTTAGCTAAAATATTTCTCCTAATCGAGATATAGGGTTAGATCTAAAAATTTTAAAATTATTTCTGCCCACTAATACGATACCTTCCAATATTTTTGTGAAAAAGCGTTTACCTGTTAGAACAAATTAAAATAACTGGTAAGAATAAGAATTTCCCAATGTACACTTTCCAGTACTGTCGCAGTTGTCATAGTGATACGTCTTTATATAGCCCACTTTCTGATTAAAATTGCGTTAGAATCAATGATTTACAAGATATTTGTAGCGAGCTGGTTCCTTAATAATTTAATTTTTATTGCTTATCTACGTCTTATATGTTTTTCATCGAATTCAATAAGTTTGGTCATAAAAATTAATAAATATAAATTCGATATTTTAAATTCTTGGGACGATGAAAATTTTCATAGAATCTGTTCATTTAATATTATGCCACATATTAAATAGTTTGTTTCGAGAAAAGTTCATAATAATTAATCTTTTAAAAATAGAACTGTGGTTTAAAATAAGAAAATTATCGAAGGCGTCTTGCCGCTGAAAGGTATTTGCAATTATATTCTAACGTACGTCAACTTTTTTACACAACTTCCAAAAATATGCACGACTTATTAGCGAAAACTGTCAGTTTCATTTAAATCGAGATATAAAAATAACATAGGTCTCAAAGAGGATTTTTATTAAAAGAATTGCTGATGATTTCAGTTAAGTAGCAGACGCTCATCGGCAATAGTTAGAATAAGCAATACTTTACTTTCAAGAATACTAAAGAAGAAAACCTTAAAAACCACTTCACTCGAGTGAAGAACTTGTTACCTGCAGATCTCTCTGAACAAATGGAATTTACACATTTTTTACGGATAATTCAAATGATAATTAAATTTTTTTAGCGACATACCTTATAGAGCAACTTTCACAGTTAGAACCGTTTTATGTCCCACCATATTTCCTCTTATTTATTATTATTAAATTATTTAAATAATAAATTTCCTCATAGATGCAAGGGGAGAGGAAGTAAACATCTATGGTCACATCGAACAAAAATGAAATGGAAGAAATTAACAAAATTATCTAAGGGGATCAAATAAATCACTTTTAAAAAAACGCAGAGACCCGTCGATTCTTGATCAAAGGGGGACACTTTTTCCGGTATTTTTG
This sequence comes from Hermaeophaga mercurialis, assembly GCA_951812935.1. Classification (NCBI taxonomy): domain Eukaryota; kingdom Metazoa; phylum Arthropoda; class Insecta; order Coleoptera; family Chrysomelidae; genus Hermaeophaga; species Hermaeophaga mercurialis. The sequence continues at coordinate 18,949,180 of OX638359.1, read as the reverse complement.
ACTTCGCTGCTTGCACCTCCAAGCGAGGGTAACAATCACCCCAAAATATTTAAATTGCATCAAGTAACACATCATTTTAAAGCCATTTCAATTCTCTTTATAACAATATTTACTTGTTTAGTTTTTAATAAGAGTTTTTAAACTTTTTTCATTTTTGTTAAAATAGTGAAAATGACACATGGGTCGTTGACTACGCCAATGGTTTAAATGTTGATTTTCTTGCTTTGCATTGTTTTTGTAATTTTTTATCACATTTGTAAAAGACAAAGAAGAAGCGAAGGTTTGTTTAATTGTGTTTTTGAAAATTAAATACCATGGTTTATTCCATTGCGGAAAGGGTAGATATCATTTCGCTTTATTTTATGAACAATAAGTGTGCAAATATAACGGCTCAGTTATTTAATGAAAAATATCAAGATAAACAGGCCAGTAGCAAGTATGTACGAAAAAATTTTAAGAGACTGGAAATGTAGCTAATAAAAAACGAGAAAATAGACCGCCTCTAGTTAAGTTAAGTTGCAGTTTTGGGACATGTTCATCTAGAACCTACGTTAAGTACAAGGCAATTAGCATTTGTGTCTGGGATCAATCGAACTAGCATTCAAACCATTTTGAAGAAGAACAAATTCCATCCGTATAAGATACATTTAGTGCAGGAATTTAATGAGGATGATTATGAGCGCCGTTTGCAATTTTGTGAAATATGGATTGAGCGAGTAGCGAACGATCCACAGTTTCTTTTTAATATATGTTTCTCCGATGAATGCAGCTTTTTTATGAACGGTACCGTAAACCCAAGAATTTAGTAGGCGGTACATACACAGCAACCGCAAACATTAAATGTATGGGCTGGCATTTTCGGTGACCGGCTGCTGGGTCCATATTTTTTACCTGGTAATTTGACTGGCGAAATGTATTTGCAATTACTGGAAGATGCTATTGACTCTACCTTGACCGATATTATTGAAAATGACCAACAGTATAGTGAAGATCATTTAATGTTTCAACAGGACGGTGCTCCTCCGGAATATGCTGCTTTGATTGTTCATCAGTATTTAAATCAACATTTTCCACGGCACTGGCTTGGGAGAAGAGGTAGCATTGAATGGCCTCCACGGTCACCAGATTTGTCGCCCCTTGATTTTTTGATTTTTTTTTTTTTTTGAGAGGGTACCTCAAAAGCAATATCTACAAAACACAACCAGTCTCTTTAGAAGGTTTGCGTCAAAGAATTGTCGAGGAGTGCCATCGAATCACTCCGGAAATTCTTCGGAATATGCGAGAACGTTTCGAATAAAATCTTTATTATTATATGGACGCGGGTGGTCATCAATTTGAACATTTAATTTAATTAAGAAGTAAGTAAACAAATAAACAAAATTTGAAGTTTAAAATGTAATTTATCAAAAAGTATTAGGCCAAATTTTAAAATTTAAAGACTGTTTGAAAGAGAATTGAAATGGCTTTAAAATGAGACCTTACTTGACCCCTAATGCCATTTAAATATTTTTGGGGTGATTGTTACCCTCGCTTGGAGGTGTAAGCAAGGAAGTCGAAAATACCGGAAAAAAGTGTCCCCTTTGATCAAAAATCGACGGGTCTCTGCGATTTTTTAAAACGTTGACGCAGTTCCTGATAATGGCTCTGTTTTGTTTTCGTTTGGCCACCCTGTATATATTTTTACATTACTCAGATAAATATTAACACGCTTACATAAAAAGAAATTCGTGCTCGTAGTAAACCACATTTAAGCATTTTGGGCGTTAGTTTTGAAACAAGCATGCCACAATCTTAATTAAAAAAATTTTAAGCAAGCATACCAAAATTCTATTCATAACGTATCATTAAATCGAGCACATGAATTGTTCTATGCAATATATAGATTCTTCCACAATATTTCATTCTCAAATTTGAATTTAATATGTAAGAACTTAATTCGAGATTCTAAGTAGTTTTAATAGAAAAATATCATGCTTAATATGAGATTACTATTATTTAGCAATTGAACAAAAATGATAGATAGTTAGTTTAAATATTAATATCCTTAAGTTTATGATAATGACTAAATGCTAACGTCCTTGATTTGATCTAGATATACGAGGATGTATCAGAATGTAACGAGACTGGTGTTATAGTATAACAATGAAACATTTATTTAAAAAACTTCAACAACAATCCTTCAAAGTACTCTCCATTCTATTCAACACACTTATCCCATCGCTTTATCCACTTGTCATAAACTTCCGAGAAACGTTTTTTGATAGTTTGTTTAGTATACCCATCACAACATTGTTGAGCTCTAATTCTGAGTCAAATCTTCGACCTCTCAATTCTTTTTTGACTTCAGGAAACAAATGGAAGTCACACGGACAAGGTTGGGAGAGTAGGGGGGTCAACCATAATTTCTACCCCTAATTCTTCAATTGATCGTTGACAAATCGGTGATCTGTGAGTCGGAGCATTGTCGTGATTCAGCGTCCAACCAAAGTCTTGATAAAGCGGTCGTTTTTTCTTTAATTTTTCCTTTAAGGGTGTTGGAAGTAGTTTAGAATAGTATTCTCCAGTTACTGTATTTCCTCTAGATACAATGTGATCGTAAATAACGCAACATTTATTAAAAAAAAATCAAGTGCATCACTTTACCAGCGCTTTTAACAGTTTTGGTCTTCTGCGGTCTTGGGCTACATTTATGCTTCCATTGCAAACTTTGAGACTTCAATTCAGGATCGTAATGGAAAACCAATTTCGTCACATGTAACCACATTATTTAAAAACTATGGATTACGTTGCAGTTGCCATTTTCACTGCTGACAAATTGTCACTCGATTCGCTTTTGTTCATCGGTCATCACTTCAGGAATCCATCTTGCTACGACTTTCTGGTACCCTAAATCTTCATGAATAATTTTTTAAGTAGAACCAAGACAAATTAACAATATCAGAAATTCGTTTTATGCCAATGCGGCGATCATTTCGTATGAAGTTAATTTCTGTAATTTTTGTATCAGTTCACGCAGTTTGTGATCGACCAGAACTCTATATCGTGATAAACTATTATCTGGATATGCACTTTTAATCATTTCAAAAGTTCCAGTTGGTGTTTTACCCAACCGAACACAAAAGTTTATCGCATATCTTATCTAAATGAAAGCCTACTTGAGGAAAAGTACATTAAAGATAAAGCTTTCATGTCTCATTTTTTTGTCATAAAATTCTACCTCTGAAGAAGTTGCAGCACCAGTCTCGCTATTTTCTGATACATCCTCGTACATTCAAGTGCTATTTTAACCCTGCACAAACGTTTTCCATTCCTTCTTGTTTCTTTAATACCACCTTCGCTCCAAGAAACATTTATCTCTTTAAATATTTCCGCTATTGAATTATCCCATGTTTTTTTTTGGTCTTCCATTTTGTCCATTTCTCGTCTTCTCTTCACTGGTTTCGTATTTTCCATTCTTATTAAGTGTCAAAGCATTTTAGTTTTTGTCTCCTGATTTTATTTAATATTGATTCAACTTTTAACTCTTTACGTACAACTTAATTTCTTATGCGATCCCTTCTAGTAATGATTTTTACTTTACGAAATAAATAAAATTAATTTCTGAAAACCGGTATAACATAATATGTTGACCAATCCTTTTTTTATTTCGACGACTTTCTATCTCCTAAAGTTTTCGTGATCTCCATGGTACATTCCTAAAAAGAACACATTTTTATATATAACAGAAATTTGGAATTGAGTCAATAACAATATATAATTTGAATTTATTGAGGTAAAACGCAATAAGTTATTATAATTTAAACTTTTTGAATTAAAATTTAATTGATAAAACAAAATTGCTATTGTTAACTTGTTAACTGAAGCATATTATAACTTTTCTCGAAGCTAGTACTTTTCTGAGAACACAACTTTCATTCTCTTTGAAACAAATCCAATATAAATCAGACAAGAGTTGGGGCAATTGCGGCAACATTGGACATTACATCAATCAAACCCACGTTATAAATCCTTCACAGACAGCGGCCACAGACATTTTCTCCTCGTAGTAACTTCAAAGACTTGTTTATCCATTTGATATAAGATTTAGAAGTGCTTAATACATGACCAGAACAAAGTTTATAGCTACATAGATGCAATCACGAAGATAATTTGCCAACTGCTCCCCTGCATTTGAATGTTTTTATAATAGTTAGAAATGTAATAAAAAAATTAAATATTATTTATATTGCAGCAACTTTCCACACCTCCTATTCCATGAAAATAGATCTAGAAAGGTAAAACTAAGTCTTATCTGAGAAAAAACAGTGTTATGAATATTCTTATTATTTATATTATTTTGGGACCATTGTCAAAATCCCATATTGACTAAATCCCATTCGTCTTGGATAGCCCAAAGCTCATGAAAATATAACTTATATGCACGGTAGAGTAAGTCTTTTTTTAAATGACTTAGTTTGTGCCATTAGATAAATGTCTTTATTGGGTCACTACTGAAATTGAAAATTTTGGTTTTTCATCTATAAAATGTTAAAAACCTTACATCTTTTCAGATGTACTTTTAGACGGACACCCACTTTCAGTTTTTAGACCAACGCTACCAATCTCTCTGAATAACTGCACAAAAAAATTTAATACAAGATCATTTGCAGGAAAATGAGTTCGCTGATTCCTGATGCAGAACCAGCTTGACCAACGGTGAACATATGTACAACGCATCAGCAAATGGTAGCAGACGACCTCCACTTTTCATCTAATATCAAAACGTGATAAAATATGGATCCATAATTACGATCCAGAAATGAAACAAATGATCACAATGGATGACGCTAAACTCTCCACGATCAAAAAGGATGGAAGGGAATCCGAGGAAGATTTCATAACAAATCAAAATATAGGGCAATATCCACAAGAGAAAATAAATGTAATGAAGAGAAAGAACGCCAAGAAAATAATAAGGACAATCATATAGTAAATAACGGAAAAGTATACACGAGAATGGATTACCGAAAAAAAAAAAAGGTAGATTGGATACCAAACTCAACTTATATAACTAGGAATATTACTGAAAATCACTGCTATTCATTGTAACAGTTCTGTACAATCTATTCTAAACTAACTTAACTATTTTAGCCTAGTAAACATCTGTTGTTTTGTGATAATTATTTTAATATTTACTGTCTCATCCAAATCCTAGACGAAAAATTGTTACTTATTGCTGGTACCGTAAGAATCGACCGATTCTGTTAACTGGAGGAAAGGAAGAACTTTTTGAAAAAAAAAGAGCAACATCAGAAAAAGTGCTTCCAATTTCGGTGGTATTGGTAAAGAGAATAAAGCAAAGCGCTGGAATAATTCAACAAAGTCTTGTGTTAAGGTAAATCGTCCCGAGATCGTCCAAATGTATAAATAATTCAATGGAGAATACAGATTTGACCAATGCTCTACTATCATATTACAGATCCAAAGCTAAAAGTCGTATGTAGATAGTCCATATATATTTCCATTTCGAAGATATGGCTATAGTAAACTCTTGGACCGAATACAATAGAGACATGAAATTGCAAGGAAAGCCAAATAAAGAAATGGTACACCTGCTACATTTTAAAATAGAGAGAGGAGAGTTACTTGTAAAATAGGAATGGTTCATGGTAAGAAAAGAATAGAAAGATCGTCATCCATTTAAAAAGAAATCAGTACTGAAGTAGAATATGACAATGATCACTATCTATCTCAGCATGTTCAAAGACGCCACGCAGGGTCATAGACCAGGGTTGATAATTTTTGAAACGAAATAAAATAACAATAGGATGAAACCCATTGGAAAAGGAAGAGAATATAACAAAAATGAAAGGAAAAATAATTTAGGGGGCGATCTGAAGTGGAAGGAGGTGAGTTTTTAAGGGTAGAAAACTGTTTATCTCGATTTCCGACAAAACTACAACCTATAGAAGAAAGTTAAATGGCAAAGATAATAAAAAGATCTGTAACTTTTGTATTTACACTTTTTTCACATAACCTCAAAATGTATGTGAAAAATTCAAATAACCAAGTTTTTGGTATTTTATTTTTATCTTTTACAAAAAAATTTTTTTTTCACGAAATTTGGTGAAAACTTACCTTTTTATGTCCCAAACACACTGTAATTTTTTTGATTCAAAATATTTATTTTTTCACCTTATTTTGACTTGATATCGAAAAAGCACCCTAATTTTCAATCGAAAATTCTCGCGTCAAAATATCTGCTTTCTTTTACTAAGAATTATTATTTTTAGTTTATTGATTTTTGTTTTAATAAGTTGTGTGTCATACATTTTTTAATATTTATTCTTATCACCTTGATTGTTTATCTTCAAATTTTTAAATCTAATTTTTACAAAATCGCATTTTACGATCCTATTATACAGAGTGGACTAAAAGTCTGAAAACGGCCAATTATCTTGTAAATTGCTAGTCCGAATTCTACAAAATTTAGGATAAGCCTATTTTGGGATACGGAGATTCCAGATTTGACATTTGCTTTGTTGCTAGATTTGCCGTTTCTTTGATATTATTAGTGAGTTTGGTTTTTTAAATACATCACCCTGTATATTCAGTCATTTTTGGAATCTTCTCTTCAGTGCGAGTTCAACCATTTATAACACTTATGATTTTATGGAGTCTAGAAGAGCTTAAATAAATAAAAAAAACAAAATTAATATTCTTCATTTTGTAAAACTCTCTCTGCACACATTGATGATCTTGGTATTCTAAACCTAAAATTAATATGCAATTGAAAATATATTTATTACTTAAATACAATATTATTTTATTCAATCTTATCCATAAACCATAAAATATTTTAAATGCTATATATATATATATATATATATATATAAATATTATATCTCACGTAATATTAAGCTCACGTACACATTTTTTATTACTTTTTAAAACCTTCTGCAGTTATATAATGGCACAGACAAGAGTATTATATGACTGCTTTGGATATTTACAATGAACATAAGAAAAACAGAAACATCTTTTACGATGTTCCTTACTCTAAAGATAACTGCAAATTTCCTGTTTTTGTTTTTTTATTTAGAAACATGTATACCTGTCTATGGTCTTCGATGCTAAATGTTAGATCTCGTACCTGCAATAAACCCCATTCAATCAAAGGAAAACTTTTATCAGACCCTGTAGCTCGTTTTCCCGCTTCGAGCAAGCACCTATTTTCTTTCATTTCGCCTTTCATCAGAAACAAAAGGACAGTAAAAGAAAGTGAACTCTGATTCCCAGAAGTTGTAAAGATTTTGTGAGGCATAGAAAATAGATGAAACTTACCTACTACTTTGTATCAACTGCTTCAACCGCACATCGCCGCCAAGAAAACAAGTAAATTTATGACGTTCCCCAATCTCGGTCACCCTCGTTCGATATTTACGAGCTATTTCTACTCTATAACTACCCACGATTGTTATTGGCCTCAAAATAGACGCATAAAGCAATAATAAAGTATATTCTCTTACGTGTAGGCGTCGAAATTCTTTCCTCAGTTTTTGTTATGGTATCTGTATGAGGCAACCAGTTACGTTTGATTACATTTTCACTAGTGTCATATACCATAAAAGAAAATTTTTCGTAAATAAACAAACTAATGGATTTAGTGATTGTATGTACCCCTTACTTTGTGGTATATATCCATTAGAAATGTAGAACATAAAATATACTGAAACCCACGATTTTCCAAAAACTTTTTAATAATTCTTACAAATATTTCGCTCTGTGGCATCGACAGTTGCTAGTAAGGCATAAGAAATGGACAGGCATTTTATACAGGGTGCAGCATTAATGCGAGGAAGTCCAATTACTCATTTGTCGTAAGAGCTGCGAAAAAATTATATTTAGATAAAAGTTATGAGAGTTATAGGTTGGACCATATTTTTAAAATATTTTCAAAGATACAAGGCCACCCATATTGACAGGGTGAACCCAACTGATCTTTTTTTTATAGAATAAATACCCTGTATATTTTTATATTTTTGGATTCTCGATTTTCTCGTTTCTGAAATGTTATATGAAATAGTATAAAACATTTTTTTTTATTAATTTCGTAGTAATATCAATACCCTGTAGCATTGTACAGATTTGACATCTAAAAATCTATTTACATTCAAACGATTTCTAATACAATATTGTCTATTTTTATTTATGTTTGACATACCACCAATTTTAGGTACAACTACTTAGGATATTTTGATATTTCACCAATTAAGGATCAGTCTAGATTATGAAATTTCTTTTGGAAAAATTAATGTTGGTTAAATATTTCTACGACCAATCTAATAACATTTCACCCATTTTTGGTTTCAATTAATGTTTTGTTGAAGGAATCATGAATAACTCAAAAATTAACGCAATTTGATATGGGCAATGATTAAGAGATAATAAAGTATCATAAAATAACATTTCATTACATTACTAAAATACAGGTTGTTTCATTTAAGAAAATCCAGAAAAAAATCACTTCAAGTTTCGACTATTCCTGTATACAAAAATGAAATATTTTGCTATGTTAATATTTTTTTACAATACTAGATTGTATTAGAAATCGTTTGAACGTAAATAGATTTTTTTATATCAAATCTGTACAATGCTACAGGTTGTCAATGTTGCTAGGAAATTAATAAAAAAAGTGCTTATACCTTTTAAACTACCTCATATAACATTGCAAAATCCCATATTCCAGAAACGAGAAAATCGAGGAGAATCCAAAAATGTAAAAGTATACAGGGAGTTACATTAAAAAATAGATTGCTTTCAATATGGGTATCCATGTATATTATTTTCAAAATATGGTCCTATATATGCCTCAACTTTTATTCAACTAACATTTTTTCGTATCTCTTATGATAAATGAGTAATTGGGCATCCTCGCACTAATATCACACCCAGTATAAATATTTGATTTTTATTATATATATTACAACCAATAACATTCTTTATTTTCTAATAAATATGGCTCAGATTATACAGTATGGTCCAAATGAAAGGAATAAATTAATTATTTCGTAAATCGGCGATTTTAGGGGAAAATCCTGAAACCCATTGTTTTTTATTTTTAAATAGGCGCTTCGTCAGATCACCTTTTTATTTTTGATGTCAGTTCTGTGAGCGTGATGACGCAATCAACAAAAATTTTATATAAAAAATTAGGTCTTTTAAATATCTATTAACCCATATTAATATGTCTAACTAATTAATTTGTATGTTGTCAAAAATATTATTTATTAAATTTTTAATGTTACTATAAATATTACAATTAAGCAGAACCAAATTTAAAGCAAGTGCTCAAATTGTTTACCGTCAACTAAAATACAATGCGAAAGACGAGCAGGGAACTCTTCTCGAACTTTCTCTGGAAAATTCCTGAGTTATGTATATCATTTCTTTGAGTTCATTAATAGTTTGTGGTCTATTTATGTATACTTTACTTTTCAAGTATTCCCATAAAAAGAAATCGAGAGGAGTTAAATTTAGTTGACCTCGGTGGCCACTCAATTGCACCACTTCGACCTATCCACCGATTTGGGAACACGTTGTTCAAGTAGTTTGTCACAAAGACAGCATTATGCGGTGGCGCACTATCTTGCTGCAGCCAAAAATCATTTTTGTTTGGGAACAAGTGGTTTAATTTTAGGAGTAAGAAGTTCTGCAGAAATTGTAAATACGAGGAATTGTTAAGGTTTCTTTGAAAAAGTATTGTCCTGTAAACCTATATTCTCTTATTCCTTCCCAAACATTTACTTTCTCTGGGTATTGAGTACCATACTCCTGTATCCAGTGTGGAGTTTCTGTAGCCCAATACCGGAAAGTATGATGATTCCATGACCGTTTAGGAGAAATGTAGCTTCATCAGAAAAAATAACTTTTTTAAAAACATCGGGTCACTATAATTTTTTTTCCATTAGAATTTCACAAAATTCCACTCGTTTATCAAAATCTTCTTCCATAAGTTCTTGCACTAAATTTACTTTATAGGGATGCCACATCTCCTTTTTTAGCGTTGTAAGAACTGTTTGATGGCCGCCAACTTCATTGTCTTCTTTCCGTAAACTGGTATTGGGATTATGTTCAAAGGCTTGCATAACTTCTAATTTCTTGTTTTTCAGATATTTGTTTTCTACTACCTTTAGAGAGGTCTTTTACATGACCCGTTTCTCTAAACTTTGGCTCAATTTTCCTTACTGTGTAATTGGTTCACGGTTGGGATATTTATTATTGAATAATGTATATACTTCTTTCTACGTACGTATTTTATCTCCACAACCAAATAATATTAGAATTTCAATTATTTCCGTTTCAGTCAGCTTCATGTTGATAAAAGATTTAAAATGTTTTTGATTTCGTCTACTACAATATCATTAACCACTTGACAATAACAATTATGTTAAATGTCAATAAAGGAATTTTGCTAAGGTAACCGGTTTTTTTTAAAAAAAAACAGGTAAAAAAGCAGTTTAGACATATTTTCATTGTCAGTGACAGCCTTTATTAAATTTATTTTTGGTTATCAATAAATACGCCAGAACAATTCTTAATAAATTAAGAAATCTGTTCGAATGTCATTTGTACTTCTTTTTACAATAATACTTAGGCATAATTGATTGGGGTATCAGGATTTTCCCCTAAAATCGTATATTTACGAAATAATGAATGTATTCCTTTTATTTGGACCATACTGTACACGGATTATCGAAAATAGAATATTACTTTATTCATCTTTGATAACAAACTTATTTATGTTATAAAGATTATAAAAATAATCATAGTCACGCAAAAGTGTACAAGCTGTCATCGATAAATATATCTTAACAAAACACTTTTTAAGTAAAGGAAGTTATATTTTTGAACACTAACATTGTTAGACATGGTCAATTATATTGTTATCAATTTCAATGTCATTATGATACTAATATTATAATGAACGATCATTATGGTACTAGAACTGTAATGAAAAGGTACGTTCATTATCCTAGAGTACTAAATTATAATATTGCTAATATGATATGCAAGAAGGTAAACATTTTTTTTTTAATTTTTAGTGTCAGCATTTAATAATGATATATTTAAAATTCAATTACGAATCATTTTAAACATTTTTAGAAAAAATATAGTTTTGTTAATTTTGTTTTTAATTTTTGACAATTCACCGATAACTTATTATATTTGGATGTATAAAATAAATCACTATAATTATTAACTAAATGTAGCTTCTTACCAAAAAACTTTGGTAAAGCAAAAAATACCATTAATATTTTTTAATTAATTTTATTTTTCCAGTTTGAGCCTGAAATTCTATAATGTAATCCAAATATATGTGTATCCGATCAATTTTAACTGCGTGATTTTCATTACACTCGAGCAGAAATATGCAGGATATTTTTATCGAAAACCAACTCTATTTAATTTTCACAATGTGTTAAAACCTGAGTTAAGAAATATGAATAATAAACTGCGAGTTTTTAAATAAATCATATAATGATTTAAATTCTAAATCGAATTTAACCATGTTATCGATAAAAGGACACTTATAAAAACTGAAACGTGGATTTGAGAAAATTTTTATGACTTCATTTTTTGATCGCCTTTTCATGTTTTCAGAGCAGTGAAAGATTCGTACGTGCTTCGAATTTTTCCGTGAATATATACAAAAATCTAGCTAAACATTTATAGGTAACCCTAAAAACTTCTTCTACATTCATCGAGTGCAATTTTATTACTAGCCTTCTTCTTTATTTATTATTAAATATTAAAAAATCGTTTCGTTAAAAAAGTACAAACAGTAGTTGAATTTTGCAGTTTGTTAAAGCAAAATTTTTATATAGAATTTTTACTACACATCATAAAGCATGTAGTGTAATTTTGTCCGTCTAATAGACACAAAAGTATAGAAATTCAAGAGAATACTAGAAAAATGTAACTTTATGTTTTATAGGTTTGTCAATGAAAAAAACGCTGTTTTATTAAATATTATTATACACTGACTGATTTGCAGTTTATTGTAAAAAATGTCGACACTAATAATTAAACATTTTCTATGTACACAATAGTATTCATATTAGGTAGTTAAACTAAGCTTGTTGTCAATAACAGATATTTTATAAATAAAAAGCAGTTAAAATATAAAATATACTTATAGCACTTAAGAGTTATCCACATGATCTATGTTCTAACCTAACTAAATTAATGACAGGTTGCAATGCCAACATCGTAATCAATTTGACCAACAGTTCAACTTCACTTTAATACGAGTTTCATAATCTTACATATTTTCAAAGCTATTTGTAGTAAACTTTGGATTGGTTAAAAGTAAATTTAAAACATTTTGTTCATAAAATTAAAAAAAGATGAGTATAAGACAGTATTACTGAAATAGTTATAAGTACGTACAAATAATCACGTTTATATTTTTTTCGTCATTGTAATGCATGAATTTACTTTTAAAATAAAAATATGGTGTGTTGGTGTGTTAGTGAATCAGTTACTGAAATAAAAGCAAGGTTAGAATGAAAAAATTCCATACGAATGGAATATTCCGAACGCGAGCGTCAACTAGCGTGAGGAACCACGAGAATCGAATTTGTTATTCTAACCGAGTTACAGAGTTTATTTTCTCCACGACCAGGAATTCACTCGATTTTCATTCCATCACTTATTACAGAATGAAAACACATGCAATACACGGAATGAATATTCTCTCAAGAAGGAGAATGTTTACATTATATTATTAAAAATGGTTTTGGAAATAACACATTCCACTAATAGTCGTGCAGAATTGTAATTTTTGTAATCGCGATGTGGTCATAAACGATCTTGCTAAGATAAAAAAACAACATTTTTATTTTTAGATAAGATAGTTTAGATTTAAAAGTACTATTGGAGTTTTTGTTTGAGGATTCAAAATATTTTGATACGAATATTAATATTCCAAGTGAAATGAAAACATGTTTGTACAATCCGTTTGTTTTTGAAATCAGAAATCATCAAGAAATGTGTGAAAATTGTTTTCTAACCGTTTCCGGGAGATCAATGATATTTCTTTTCTTTTTCTTTTTTATTAATTCTTAGATATCGTGTAGCCCGTGCACGTAAACTCTATTTTTCAAGTAAGTGGAAACGTAGAAAAAGGCGAATGTTCCTTTATTATCTAGTAATAAAATAAAATGCAATTTTTACAGGTTATCAGTAAAACCTGTGTTGAAAAATGACATAACTTCATAATAGACCCGACTTCTTTCTTGGTAATTAAGAATTATGCAAAACCAAAATTATAACCATGAAGTTGCATATGTTTTTTAAAAATAAAATTTACGTTACCACTTCTTTTTACATAATTTCTTTCTTAAATACCTTTAATTCCGAAAATTAAGTATAATAGTTTTTGTTAAAAGTAGCAAAACTACATTCCTACTTGTTTTGTGTTCTATCAAAGGTATATTTTACAGTTAAATGATATAAAGCATTGTAATTTTGGTACACTATATCTCAAATTAAGAGCCATTAAATATTTACAAACAAAATAAAATAATAAAGTGCATAAAATCAATAAAGTACATTTTGAAATTAACTTCGTTAGCATATATTGAAAACTCATTGTAAATGAATATTTAGAAATGGCACATGTTCAGCTATTTTAATGATGTGACAACCCTAAAGGATGCTTTATACTGGACAAAAATTATTCATTATAAAATAGATGACATTAACTGGTTGTGTTGAGAGACGTACGAATATTTTTGAAATATATCCACTGAGAAGTGAAATGCAAATTACACTGTTCATATTAAGTACAGAAATATAGCACCATTATGTAGTAGGGCGATTAAAAATACATATTTAGTAATAATGTAATTTTGCTACTCCAGCTGCTGCGTAGGAAAAAGTAGGAAAATAATGAACTTTTTAAAATATTTCTATACCAAGATATATTTTATATCTAAAATAAAATGTAAACCAACCTATGCGAGGGAAAAATGACAGAGAGCCTTTATAATAAATGAATTCGAGAAGGCCGACAATAAAGTTTAGATATGGTATTGGACATTCCTCAATAATCCCGGAAAAATTCATATAACGCTATAAAAATTCCAAATTATTTTAGTGAATTTTTATGTATGTATAGTTTATTACATTACATAATTTTTCGACTTGTAATAGATTTAACAAAACTGACATACCCGTATGCGGTAGTAATGTATTTCCGTAATGTTTACAGTAATGGATATTTTTAGAAATTACTCAGATTTTACGTATTCCTCTGGTATTCAAACTATATTAAGGTTAATTTAACCTGTTTTTTATCGCTCGTACATGAATGATTATAATTTAAGCTAAGCCTGAATATAAGTTCAGCTCAAATAACAATGAGTTTAGAATTGTAAAAGATAAAATATACTTACCTTAAAATTTTAAGATTTTCCAAAAGTTTTTATTCTTTTTATGCGAATTCTTTCTCTATATGGCATAAAATAAGATATAAAAAATTGACAGGCACTTCATATTCAGACTTGTTTTTTTATTATAAATATTTAAACCATTAACTTTCATTTTTAAAACATATAGCCAACATTGTATACTTAGTCAAGAAGGTAATCTATATATAAAAGTTGAACTTTCCAGATTTATTTCCTCCTTTAGTACCATATATTGAGGATAAAATAATAATAAATGTAGAAAGTTTAATTTTATAAATTAACTTCTTGATTGATCCAAATGAAAGGAATAAATTCATTATTTGATAAATCGGTGATTTTAAGGCAAAATCCTGAAACCCGTCGATTTTAATTTTTAAATGGACGCTTCGTCAGATCACCTTTTTATTTTTGACGTCATCCCTGCGAGCGTGATGATGTCATTAACAAAATTTTTAAATATAAAAGTGGGTGTTGCAATACATCCATTGAAAGGTCTTTTAAATATCTATTCACCCATATCAATTATATCTAAGTATTATTGTCAAAAATAGTATTAATGACATTCGAACAGATTTCTTAATTTATTATGTATTGTTTTGATGTATTTATTGATACCCAAAAATAAATTTAGTGAAGACCGTCAAAGACCTTCACTGACAATAAAAAAATGTCTAAATTACTTTTTACCTTTTTTAAAAAACTAGTTACCTTATCATAATTCCATTATTGGCATTCAACATAATTGTTATTGTCAAATGATTAATGATATTGTAGTAGACGAAATCAAAAACTTCTTGACTTTATTATCAACATGAAGCTGACTGAAATGGAAATAATTGAAATTCTAATATTAATTGTCATGTAAAAGACCTCCCTAAAGGTAGTAGAAAACAAATATCTGAAAACAAGTAACTAGATGTTCTGCTAGCCTTTGAAGATAATACCCATACCAGATTACGGCAAATAGCATTAGACAATTATATTCTTAGAACGCTAAAAGAGGAGAAGTGGCATCCCTATAAAGTAAATTTAGTGCGGAAGCTAAAATCCACACTGGATGCAGGAGTACGGTACTCAATACACAGAGAATGTAAATGTTTGGGCGGGAATAATAGATAATAGGATTATAGGACCATACTTTTTCGAACAAACTTTAACAGGTCCTCGGTATTTACAATTTCTGCAGAATTTCTAGATTCCAGAACTAAACCGATTGTTGTCAAACAGAAATGATTTAATTGTGGCTGCAGTAAAATGGTGAGCCACCGCAGTATGCTGTCTTAGTGAGAATCTACTTGGACAACGTCTTTCCTAATCGGTAGATAGGTCGAAGAGGACCAATTGAGTGGCCACCGTGGTAACTTGATTTAACTACTCTCGATTTATTTTTATGGGGATACTTGAAAAGTAAAGAGTACATAAATAGACCACAAACTATTAATGAACTCAAAGAAGGGATTTGCATTGAGATTGCAAAAATAACTCCGGAAGTTATTGCTAAAGTTCGAGAAGAGTTCCGTACTCTTCTTTCGCATTGTATTTTAGCAGACGGTAAACAATTTGAGCACTTGCTTTAAATTTGTTTGTACTTAATTATAATATTTATTGTAATATTAAAAATTTAATAAATCATTTTTTTGACAACATGCAAAAATTAATTGGTTAAACATATTGACATGAGTAAATAGATATTTAAAAGACTTTTCAATTGATGTATTGCAAGACCCACTTTTCTAATTAAAAATTTTATTGATGACGTCATCACGCTCACAGAGATAACGTCAAAAATAAAAAGGTGATTTGTCGAAGCGCCCATTTGAAAATAAAAATCGAGTGGTTTCAGTATTTTCCCCTAAAATCGCCGATATGCAAAATAATGAATTTATTCCTTTCATTTGGACCATACTCTATACAGATTTACCCGTAGCAGGGGTAATTTTTTACTCTCAGTACTTTTGGTATTTTTAGGAATTATTTTTTGTTTATAAATTAGTTACAAAAATTAGCCATTAGTTGTTTAAAAAGTAAAAACATGCAAATGATTCTCATTTAAAAACGCCTAGGGTCCTAATACTTGCTTCGAATTAAAAGTTATTGCTATTTCTTACACCCCGTCAATCTTAATGTTTAAAGCTAAACTTTCCTGTAGAGTCTCTAAAATTTCTCCTAATACACCTTCGCACTCTGAAAGTTCTGAAGTTTCTGGAAGATATGAGGTTAATTTTAAAAGCTCCCATTTACAGTCGGTTGGTGGAGAGCTTTTTAATTATTAGGATACAGGCTAGACTAGAAGTAAAAGTCTAAGAAGTTAATTCTCTCATATTGCCGACTGACAGGAAAACTTAAAAACTTGTTGAAGGTTATCAGGAAATTGATTGTATTTACCAGAACAACTCTTCATTTGAAGGAGATGTTCCTTTTTTATTTGTATAATAAAAATAATGAAATAGGACTTTTTATTTTATTTTTATTTCACAATTACTTTATTTCTTTCGGTTATTTTGACGTGTACTTGAAACACTATAAGAAAAATTTTCGCACACTCCCTTTTTTAAACAACCTAACCTCTTAAAATTATCAATAATCGCGGATATTCAACAGATAAACGATTGCAAATACTCAACCTCAAATATCAAACGTTAACAAATAAAGATACCGTTCGGCATAAATCTTCATCCTACGTGTGACGTGGTCGTTACTACGGGACAAAGACACAATTTAGTTTATATACATATAACGGTTGCAAGTTCAGATGTGTTCTTTGCAAGTGCAACGGATTCTACCAAACCTTCACGTCTCTCTAGCAACTTAATGACTTCTTCACTTCTGATCTTACCTGCAAACTATGATGAAAACGAAGCAACAATTTTAAGTTTAAGTTTAAATATGGATTAAAAAATAAAAAAATTAACAATTCATGGTAATATTTAACTATTTATAATATTATTTTAAATATTAGTGATAAGGAACACGCCATTAAAACTAGAGAATATAAATTTAGTATTCCTACAAATAGAAACGTAATATATATTTTAATTACTCGTACATTAAATATCACGGCAAATAATAGAGAGACATTTTCTCATTTCAAAGGAGTAATTAAACTATAATGAATGGCGTTGAAAGCGCTAACATCTTGATTTTTTTTTTATATGGTAGTTTTTGTCATAGCACCATTTACTTGAAGTTATCATGTCGTTACCAACTTGTGATATATATATATATATATATATATGATATAATTTATACCATTTACCAGTTTCTGTCCAAGGCTGCTATCGTTTTTCGTTCAGAAATTGACAGACAAGAGTATTATAACTTGGCAACCAAGTAAAGAAATGTTGTTATTACTATTAAAATTCAAATTTCTATTTTATGTTGGCGAGTTATATAAGAACCACATTTAGAGCTGTTATTGATATTTTTTGATCAGAATGCGTCCACTTAATTAACCCACTCTCTCTAACTCCGCTGTGCCAGAGATACAATTACGACTGCCTGTACGTTATTATCGAATTGACTAAAACGATGTTCCAACTCCGATAGGCATAGATATTAGAGGAGAAATTGTAATGCATTCCTCATATCGCGTTCTCTTATGCTCGCTTGGATTCGTGTTTGGTATCAAACATTTTTTCTGAATCTGTATATCCCTTCATCTTAGTATTAAGTAACGATAGAGAGGATAATAAATATATATATTTCGTCTCCCCTTCCTCCATCTTCAGTTTTTAAATAATTTCCTTCCCTATTTCAAAGGGAATGCAGAATACAAGATTTTTGCCGGAAAACGGTCTTCGATAATTTTTGAGTTGTCTCTCTTTAATTAAACCATTATTAACGTTTATTTAAGATAAAAACCGAAATGTAAATGATTATTGAAATGTTCAATATCAAAAACAACTAAATCTGTTTGAGTAGTAGATATTATTTTAGGCACTTTATTTATAGAGGACTCGATTAAGGAAAACCCTACATCCCAAGTAAATTATCCAAACCACCGTGCCGATTCAGCTACCCAAACAATTCGAATGCCAACCCAGAACATCTCTATTGCAAATTACAAGGAACGTTTTTCGACCCTTTTTCTAATTTTGTGCGTCAGCTCAAAACCGAGATGGCACAATAATTTATTTTAAACCATTTGTTCAAATAGAAATAGATACTTTAAGAAAAAGAAAGCTTTGTTATTTTCTAAATTAACCTTTTTTGATGGGAGATATTCAATTTTATTTTACAGAAACTGATATGTTTGTTTTGAAAAATAATATTTGTGCTGGTACAAATAAATCTAATTAGTTAACCGTTAAGAGGGCAATGTATATTTAGGAAAGGTTAGCCTGAAAAACTGAACAAAATTGGTCATAAACGACTCTTTATCTTTTGAATTAAGAATGAGAAAGATCTGAAAATTATAAATCTATAATTAACCATTTAAAATACTAAAAGAACATCTGACAAACATTAGTTTGTTGGTTATTAACTATGAACTACCTTTTTTTAAATGCAATTCTAATTTTTGTTCTATAAAATAAGTTACTAAATATATTCCAGATATGATATAATAAAATTAAAATTCTTGGTTTCACAATTTACCAGAGAAAAAGTTAAACTTTGAAGTTAATTCGAACTTATACACTTAATTAGAAACGAATTTACTCTAACTCAGAACCCATGCTTCCTGTTCCTTGAAACCCTTATTCTAAAGTTAAAAGGACATTCTTGTTCGCATATTACACCGCGCAGATTATTTTTAAAATTTTTGAAATTAGATTCAACTAGAGGAAGATATTAAATTAGAACTCAAAAAATGGTGATTCAAACACTGTCACTAAGTAGTTTAAATATTGACATTACACTGTAAAATTCTGCAAGCAGTTTTTTGTAGGTCGACTAATTAAATGTATATTTTTTTTCCCAATTTTATAATAATATTTAAGTAAATGTAGTGCTCTGATCTGAGTTTTATTTTATGATGAATCACCTCCTTCCTACCTGACGAGTTCATAACTATAAATATAAAACGAAATAATAACCATTGTGAATTCAGGATAGAGCTGCTTAAAATGTAAATGGAATTACGAACCAAGCTACTACGTAAAATATTAGTTAAATGTAGTAATGCAAATTTTCAGCTCGGTTAAGCTTATCCTTTCTCATTTTTCATCTTAAATATTACGTTAATGGTTTTTTGCAGGATGCTACTTAGAAAAATAATAAAGTATTTGGCAAAATGATGAACAACATGTAAAACAATAAGGTGAAAATTAGATCATTTATCATTTTTAAAAATGTTTTTGTTCCGCACCTGGTCTTTTCTCAAAGTTTATTGTCTTGCGCTTTTATATTTATGGCGACTCATATATTTAACTTTTATTAAAGGGAAAAAAGGATGATGCTACTTGTTGATTGAACTCGAAATATAAAATTGCGTGATACTTATTACAATGGCAATCTTGACTATGACCAGCTTTCTGATTACTTTCTGAGTACCGGAATTTTGTTAAAGTGTTTTCTTACTCTTACTGTCTAACTCTTGTATCTCTGTCCCTAGGAAGGCCTAAGTGTAAACTATTTTTCCATAATGTGATTGATATTTTTTTCTTTGAAGTTATCTACAAATTCTTTCATTACTCGTTCTCTTGTTCCCACTATATTTTGGTCGACAGGATCTGGTCTTACTCTTGCATCCCAAATGCAAATCTACAGATATCAAACAAGACTAGTCCTTAATTTACTGCACCGCTGAAAGCTTAAACATTTTAGCATCCTCAGTCTCTGTTTTATCTAGTTTAAAACAAATTGTAATTAATACTCGTTGCCCAATTATATGAGCCACCAAACGCCGAAACGTCGTACTGTGATTTACATTCCTGGAACTACTCGTATTGTAGGGAATTTAGATAAGGAAGAATGTCTGATAAAAACGATAATATGAATGACAATTGAATAACCATCATCACTGATGAAATTATTAAAAAACATATGAAATCATATTATAAGAACAAAGAATTTGATTCAAGCTATAAAGAAGGGTTTTCTTCAAAAATGTAAATATGGATGAAACGTGCGTTAACTAAATACAACAACGTTCCACAACAAATAAAACTAAGAACGTAACGACTGCTGAAAGGTTTTGCTTTGAGTTTTTTAAACTGTTCTAGATATCATTTTAACTACATATTTACAAGAGGAGAATAAAATTACAGTGGCCTATTATTCAAATTTAATTGTCAAGTAACGTGAACCAAGTAAATTAATGACAGAAATATCGTTTTACAAAGATAACACGTTAAGTCATGGCTACCATACAAAATACAGCTTTGAAATAGTAAAACATTCTTATATTCACCACACCTAGACCATATTGATTACTGCCAGTTTCCAAAAGAAGTTTCCAGAAGCAGTATTTAAGTGAAAGAACATTTTTGAGCATTTAAAAGGTTATGACAAATGTGGAGAGCAAGTTTGTACAGAATTAGTTCTTCAATAGTTTGGTAAAATAATGAAGCGTTGTTCATCCAAGTATGCTACGATTTACTTCTTAATCTACCAAGTTGTCCTGTCTTTATTCGTAATATACAAGGTGATTCATATAAGAACCGACATAAAGCAGGGGCATGTAGGGAAACCTAAAATATGGTAATTTAACGCAATTTACCTCTATATTAATTTGCACCCCTGAGAAGTTATAGCACATAAAAGTAGGGTTTCAAATTAAAAAAAAATCAATATCTTAGTTATATTGGAACTTAAAAAAAAAACGAATTTTGTACACGTTGTCCATGTACCAAGAACATTAATCGACAGTAGAGTTCAATGATAGTATTCCAAAGGGTTGATAAGGTATGATGCACCATTAAAATGTGATAGAATTTTGTATTCCGTTGGCGGACCTAAAAATTTATTATTTTATGGAAAATTTGATTCTAAAACATTTCTGACTGCTGTTATTTTTCAATAGATTTTGTCGTTTTCAACAAAAATCCGAATAATTATAATCACATATTGCCGCCATGTTATTTGAAATCATCCAAAATTCAAAAGTTGCCTATGAAATTAAACGTTAAACGTAACGATTAGGTTAAAGTCATTTAATTTTAATTACTGTTTACTGAATGTTTTGGAAATGACCGAGAAGTTTTCATTTAACGAACAAATTAACATGTCATTAGTGTTAGGTTTCCGTGAAGGAAATTGCAGAAGAAGTGTTAAGGAGTATCGGAAAAGATTTCCTAATCGTGTGATACCCCATAGACAAACATACTGTTGAAAGACGGACTTGAGAAACAGGCAAGTTTTTCAGTAACATGTGAAAACGTGCTTTTGCAATTAGGACACAAGACGAAGGAGTTATTTTGGATACAATTCAAGATGACCCACATATTAGTACTAGAAGTCTATCTCGACTAACTGGTGCACCGCAAACTTCTGTGCACCGAATAATCAGACGTAATGTACTACATATTTAATTCAGAAAGTAGAAGAATTGTTATCGGAAATCTTATTTAGAATTGATAATTCTTATTAGAATATAGTAAATAAATACATGTAAATATCCATATTATTTTCAATATTTAACTGAAATGAAAACTGCCAAATATTTCCCGCCAGTTTAAATAAATAAACTTTTTAAATTAGTTACCTATTGGAGTGTCATTCTAGAAGTTCCTGAAAGAATGCATTAGTGAAATACATTTACTTCTTCGAAGGTAATAATAACGGAAGTATAAGCGAGCAGTTATGATAAAAGATGAGCTTACCTGAGAGCTCTTAAATCAACTCAGACTGTGACGATGACTAAGGAAAACAAAGTTTCCACAACCCAAGTTCGACATTTTCACTGCTTTAGTTCAACGGCTCCAACTGAAAACAACTGAATTTATAGCATTCGAACCGGTATTTTAAATGAGAAGAAAAATACCTTCCAAATAAATGGTTAGGTATTCAATCTTTTGGAAGTGAAAATCGTTTTACAGTTTAAGAAATTTATTATACACTAAACTCAATCATTGCGATCCTATAGTAGTTTTGATAAAAGTGTCCAAAAAGATAGTTGGTTTGCAAAGCACTAAGAGAACTTCAAATAAAATCTAAAAAAACGTTTTTCACGACTAGTTTAGGAAATATGAAAATAGTTTTAATAATAATTTAAATAAAATGACAATAGAAGAACAATTTATTAATATTTGAATATACATGCTACATCGTCTTAACAGTTCTCCCTCACAAATTTGTGATAATGTATATGGATTAAAAATTAGAACATTCACTGTTTGTTTAATATTACGTGAGCGACTGTTTTGGGGCAAGCTTGC
Organism: Hermaeophaga mercurialis; assembly: GCA_951812935.1. Taxonomy (NCBI): domain Eukaryota; kingdom Metazoa; phylum Arthropoda; class Insecta; order Coleoptera; family Chrysomelidae; genus Hermaeophaga; species Hermaeophaga mercurialis. The sequence goes on along the minus strand of OX638359.1, from coordinate 18,926,406 downwards.
GATTGGATAACAAATAAACATTTAAAAAAAAGAGATTGGATGTCAAGTTTGGCTTCTCGGATGATCGAGATGGTGCCTACCCCTGCGATTAAATGAATTAATTATTTAAAAATGTAAGATGTTCTAATATTTTGTAAGAGTTGTTTTAATTATTGTTTCACTCAATCTCTTTGATTGCCAATAACTAAGTTACGTAGTGGGTAAAATCCACCTGAAAATAGTATTTAGATTTTTTCATATATTTATTACGTAACAATATCGGAGATCCAGCATACCACCTAAGTACACTTTGTTTCCAATCTATCTTGATGGATATGTTTGACTTAGATATTTAGTTAGATGTTCTGATTCTGTGCTCCCCGGTGCAACCACATTGTATCTAACTGGATTTATAAATTCTGTAACAATCCTGGTAAATTATTTTGCAAGAATTACAGTTAAATTTTGCATGACAAAACACTAAACGCTAAAACCATATAATGCCGCACCAAATACTTAACGCCAAACTTAGTCTGGAATCTGATTTGTTTCTTATATCTGGTTACTATTTCACTATTGTGGATCCTGGACACATTGCTTCACAGAAAAGTTTTACAATCAGGCAAGGATCTATGGGAAAAATGTATTCTGTAAATTAAAAGCATATTTATCATGATCTGTGTGAAAAACTTTTGTCAAATATAATAACCTGTATAACTTTCGAGAAAATGACAGAAATTTATTATTTGAAATATGTTAAAAAAATTGTTTCACAACTACATGTCATTTTCTTTTTATTTAAATTATTGTTAACTATTTTTGTTTAATCAAGTTCAGTCATGTGTAGTTGTTTTTATATCAAATTTTCAAAAAACAAAGCAAATTGTCATAATAGTCAAGGTAGACCCCATTATAAATATAGTATTGTCTCCAATTAACTACAAAAATATGTATTAGCACGATTTTATTCATTTTGAAAAAACAATGTTTGAACTCAAACATCTCGAATATAAGTAGATTAATCAAATTAGTTCATAAAATAAAAAATGCATTTTATACACGATGTGCTACATTAGAAAATCCTCCTATTGAAAAAACCCTTTATATCAAAAAATCAAAAGCTGAAGCTGCGAACTTGCTTTTACAGAATAAAATATATCTTTTTCTTTTTAAAATATCCGGACTGGCAGTTTCTTGATTTCTAATTCCATAAAAAAGCAGAATTATTTATTAACTTTTCATTGATAATTCCTACCCAAAATCGTTATTGAAAAAATATTGTTTAATTCTACAATAATTAATGACACTAATAACAATTTATTTAATAACTGCTTAATATACACATTAATAATGATGATATAAGCCATAATACTAATAATAATGATACTACTAAGTGAATTTTTGCTACATTATCGTACATAAAAAACATCACACCTAAATTATCTAGAATTTTTAAACATAAGCATAACGAACTAATTTCCAATCGTACTGCATTAACAATTAATTTAATCTTTAGTAAATTTAAGGACAAAATACCAATTCTATCTCAATCTAATGTAATCTATAAGCTTCCTTATAGCAATTGTAATAAGAAATATATTGGTCAAAGTTCACGAATTTTATCACTTCGTCTAAATTCTCATAAAAGTAACTCTAGATTATATCCAGAAAGATGTATTTTAGCGCAACATGCATCAAATGAAAATCATTTGATAAATTATAGTGACGTTAAAATTTTAGCTAATAACAGTAACCCTACTAAAATACTTTTCCTAGAAATTACTTTTATCTATCAAGAATCTGAATCTAGTAAATAAAAGATATGATATTCAACATCTCAGTGAAATTTTTTATTTATTATATTTAATAATAGTAATCAATTTTAAAATTATAGCAATGTTGTCAATCTAAGTTGTTGATTATTTATTTAACACATTTTTTTTTTAAATAATAAAAGAAAAAGTATTATTTTCGAAAATAGTAAAAATAAATTATCAATATTTAAATGCTTATGGATATTTTAATTACTATCATTTTTATATTTTGATTTATGTCACTGTAAAATACATTTTTATATTTATTTTATGTCTAGTACTATACATTTGGCACTCGAATTTTGAAACACCGTGTTTATAAAAACTATTACAATTTTGTTAAAAATGCTCAGAAAAATATATGAATAAAAATATAAATATAGTTTTGTGAATCACTTTAATATGGATATTATTGCAGTATTGAAGTTTTTTAGTTAAATAAAACCGCAAGATTATTTTCAGTAGCGCTCCATATCGTATCCAGGTGGTTGAATTTCATTCTTGGATAAAAATATTTTCGTAACGAGGAGAATTCAATATACCCTTTACTGAGGTTCTTCTGCACAGTGCCAATAGAAAATTAATAATTCTATTGTCATACCTATAAAATACTATTTACACATCATGTTATGTAAAATACATAACCACCTGTAAGTTATTAATTTTTTTATTATTCTATTATTCACGAATGTATTTATCAATATCCATATTTTAATTTCATTTGATTTTTAAATTGGAAAGTAAAAAAGTCTTTTCATGACTTTTGCCGTTTATCTGAAAGCAAACTTTCACAGCTAATTGAGAAATAAACCTCGTGATATAAAAGAATTTTGTGAGTATTCTCTACAGACAGCCCGATATCATTGTACAGAAACAGGTCCTCAATTCAAGTGTCCCTTTTCCTTTTCACTTACGATAACATTTTCAAGTGTCAGCTTTTTCACGCTCTTCCGCTTCATAAGTGATTGAATCAGAATCGTTTACTAGAATTTCTCAATTTGTAAGCGTTTCCACTAAAACGAAATATTTAGCAGTTTTACTCAGGCCATTCCTTTATCATTAGGAGGTTTTTAAAATTTAGACTAGTTTAGGTAAATTTAATTTTACCAGAGAATTATTTTGTGTAAATTTACGTCTACTGATATCCTTGATACACAAATAACTATTTTATGTTCAGCAACAAACAAATTTTAATAAAAATTTTCTTCCTAGATTACATATTTACTGTTTTAGTCATAACTGAAATATTCCCATCAATTGATAAATTGTTCAGAACAAAAACAAATAAATTGCCTCTCAGAAGACGTCGAGTCACAAATTTCCACCGCTGATGTTTTACGCAAATTTTCTGAATTTCAACATTGTTATTGCTTTCAAAATAAATTCCAAAGTGTAATCTCAGCTCATATACGAATAAAAGCTGAACATCAAGGTCTGGCACATATCCAAATTGCTAGCTAAATTGGTCTAGACAACAGCAAAACATTATTTTTTATCACTGTAATGTACCAAAACAGTGTAAGCAACGTCTTTAATCTGGTTAAGCGAGAACACCGAAATTTGCTACAACTTAAACACTACTTTAGCAGAATTAATAAAAAAGCTAATGAATGTAAAAACGCGTCAAAAAATTTTCTTTTATGGAACGAGTATGCTTTGAATATATTTTTAACATCAATCAATATGTACACAAATGAAAGCAGGTAGAATCACTGAAATGTCATTAATGATATTATTAAAGCTGTATGTAGGTCTAGTATAACTCTTGGATTATTTGTACATTTATCTAGGACTTTCTATTATATGTATATACAATATGTCTGAAAAAGTTGGCAGCATATGGGAAACTTTTTTATTGTAAGTTTTACGAAAAAAATAATGTATTTTCTACTGTAATATACAAAAACCGAAAGTCAGACTATGATCTATGTAGATGGAATGTATTATTTATTTCTCGAAAGCTTTTACTAGACTGACTTTCGGTAAGAGAAATGTCATTGTCAGAGTCACCTAGATTTTAAATTATTTCGTTTATTTTTGTGTATTACAGTAGAAAATACATTATTCTGTTGGGTATTACTTATTTATTACTGATTCAAGTTCGTTGCTAAAATATTTCAAATCAACAAATAAACATTTCAGGTGTGTTTACTTGTTAAATAAGATAAAAGTTGACGTGTTTCAAAACCAAAATTTGCAAAATTTAAGTTGAAATTGAAGTGGTCAAAATATTCCTATAAATCTTTTGCAATTTGGGGACATCCTGTACATCTAATGTCAAATGTAAATACCTGAATATTATTATTTTCGAAAGCAGAGATTTTCATAAAGAATAACTTTTTTTCGTAAAACTTACAATAAAAAAGTTTCCCATATGTTGCTAACTTTTTCAGACATATTGTATATGATTGAGTTTTGATTTATTAATTTAGTTAATATTGCTTTAATGGTTAAAGGAAATTCACTAGCATTATTCTGCTCTTTTCTCTCAAAGCGATATCGTCAGTAAATTTTAGTAGTAGCTCTACTAATAAAAGGTGTCCGTCAAGGATCAGTGGAAGGATAGCCATAATAAATATGAAAAGATAAATTATACTTATCTGCATTTCCACAATATTCCAAAGCTTTTTAAGTTATATTCAATCCACATAAGTTTCACTGTAATTGAAAGATTATTTAGAAGCGTAAAAAATTTAATGTCATAAACACGCCAACCAATCATTATTAGGCAATTTTCTTCTTTTCCTAAAACTCTTTTTGCTTGGTATTATATAGGTATTTAGTCTAAAACGTAATCTAAAATAATTGAACTTTCCAGGTTTATTTGTTCAATCAATACATTTTAGGACATTTTAGGTATTTCTTTATTTCATATTCTTCCAAAAATTCAAGTTCTTTTATCTTGTCACTTGGAAATACTTCATTATTTCCACTGTTGTTTCAATTGTGTTGTTAACACAATTTAGTTTGTTAATACCCGATTTTGAAAATTTATTAATTTTAGGTTTTACATTTAATAAAAGTTAACCTACATTATTTCGTACTTTAAAAGATATTGTAGATATTGTAGGAGATATAATTTTTGATATTTTGTTTGAAATATCCCCAGAATATGTAATTGTTCTGTATGACCCGTCATCTGTAAATTTGTTTACACTTATAAAGAATCTGTCGAATTTTTATCAAATGTAGAAAATGCTGCGTCAAAACAGTGAAACAAAGGTCGATTGAATATAATTTAAAAAGCTTTGAAATATTGTTGAATTTTAGATAAGATTAATTTATCTTTTGATATGTATTTTTATTGATAATGAAAATATATAAAACAGTGCTTTACATCCCTTTGGAGATTTTTTAGAAATGCGAAATATAAATATATCATGCAAAAATTACATTATCTAATTAATATCATCACTCTTTTAATGTAGATCAATGAAATATTTTTTGAATCTCCGTTGTTTTTAAACTAATTAAGCAACCATATACTTTTTTTAATTTAACATCTGCATGCCACTGTATTGAAAGTATAATTTTTCAGCATTAAAGTTATACTTAATAATTTAAAAAGTATGCTTAGTCACTTGAAAGGTATTCAAAAACATTTTAAATTTTTTTTAATTTTATTTTTCAAAATTTAAATTATCTTATCTCTGAAAAAAGACTTAACATTCTAACTATATTTAAAAATACGAGAATAATTTCATTACATTTTAGAATTTTAGGTATGTAGTATCTATATTAAAATACTGAATTCAAAAATTATGAGATTCCAATTCGCTTTTGCTCAAAATAAATACCAATCTGTGAGAAGCAATGTTCACTCGAAAAATTCCCTTTAATTTGAAAATGCAATGTGATATAGTAGGTGCCTTTATTAACAAATACATAGTTCGAATTCATGCATAACTGATTTTTTTTTAATAGATTTTTGTTTATAATCGACACCTGATGGCTTTTATCTATAGAGATACTGTCATCAATATCGACATTTGAGTGACATATCAATTGTACTTTGTCCCAAAAAGTGTTATACTGTTATACGTCTCTCTGATGTTTAAATGTGTACACTATTGGATTAAAACGATGAAATATGTATAATTTTGGAGTTAATACATTGCTAATTAGAACAGCAGAGATTGCGTACATGAATTTATGGGATTTGTTTATAAATGAATTATGAATATACTATTATGCGTTAAAGGATTTTATAGCATATCAACGGTTTACGGTTATTACTAGTAATTATAATTTGTGGGCTCATGGAAATTTTCGAAGTGTCTTTTATAATTTTGGAAAACCTATTATGGAATGAATAGTACAATTGAAATGCGTTTAGAGGCTGTAGAGTAGTGTTTATTCAACGAATTTAAAACAAGTATTCTTTAAAATTAAGGCCTATAAACTAGTCTATAGATTTCCTGCTGATAGCACTTTGAAAACTGTAACCAATCTGTTCTGCATGGACTCTTGCTGAAAAACCACCCTTGGATTAGAAGGGCAATAACTTATCACAATAATAGTGTTTATTGTTTTCACAAATATGTAAAATTAAACAAAACGATAACAATTTGTTTGGATAACATTCATAATATAAATATACATAAAAGAATATATATTCAGAAGAGGAGAATCCCCAATTTGTATCCCCAGCATAATTTGAGACGCTGAATCCTGAAAGTTCTAAAGCTATATTGTGCGACACATTTTTAAGGCACATTGTCGACATTTTGGCCATTATAAGTGGGAAATGAGACCAAAATGTATTCCAAATATTGCCTAAAATATGCCCCTTAACGTGAGTCTGGCATTTACCTAAAAAATTTTTCGAAACTGTGTCTTGATTGTGCCTTTCGTTTCCCAATATGTACCTAAAATACATTGATGTGTCCGCAACGTATCTATCTTATTCCTAACTTGATCAAAATATGTATTGATTATGTGGCCAAATGTAAACTTACATGTGCCTGGTATGTGGTCGCATTGTTTCCAAAATATTTTCATTTATTGCGCTCTAATTATAGTCAAAAAATTGACACAGAGCCTTCTAAATTTTAAAGAAATTACTATTTCCCATCTACTCTGTAACAAAATAATCCCAAATAGACACAAATCATATTTCTTTTCGATACATTTTGAATATACATGAACACAATATTAAAAAGTTAACTTTTAAATAGTTCATAAAATCTAACAGCATTTCATTTTATCCGAGTATTTCTGGATTTCCGTAATGAGAATAAAATTTGTCTGAAAATTGTCTATTCCGTCACATCTGAAAATAGAAGAAACAATTTAGAGTAATGTTTCTATATGTAGATCAAAAATTCAATAAATTGTGACTAAAAGGTCACCCGGGTACATTTCGATAACCTGCAAGACAACCGTGTTCATTACACAGCCAAAATGTGTCTTCATTTAACAGTGGACACATATCAGAAAATGTGAGTTTGAAATGTGTCTAGTGTATGCTGAAATATTTCCATTCAGTTGAGATTCAAACACACTCGTATTTCTTAACCCCACATTTTTGAAACTTAGTGTAATCGTGCGTTACATGAAGTGTTTTTTATCACATCATAATCTCTTTTAAAATTGTTAAAACAGTGTAGAATGATAAGCGTGGGAGAAGGATGTTTCTTTCATAGATGCAGACAATTTCTTCTTAGTAATATCTATTTCCTTCTTTAAACATCGATGATAAGTGCTAGTGTGCACAGTTTGAATATAACTTTTTTTAAATTTAACCATATTTCTTTAAATTTTACACATCCACATGTACTATATTAGGCGCATTTTGTATGACACAAATATTTTGACTGGGCTAAACACATTATAGAAAGAATGTGAAAATTATCCGTGTCAAATGTTTCCATATCGAACTCTATGTGTCCATATAACACATTGTAGAAACAATAAAGAAACTTCAGGTTTAAAATGTACCCACTTGGAAATTACTGTGTCTACTCTACTCATTTGAGTTGTAAATTAGAAACATCATGTTAAGAAACAAATTCGACAAACTTCAGGCCATTTCCTATCGACTCGTTTGAGTCTAAATATATTTGAAGAGTCCAAACTGACACAAAGTAGAAATATTTTAAACTCTTGTGTCTAAAATGTTACTATTTAGACACGCATATTCTGTTGACACATTAAGTTGGAAATATGTGGACACAAACTTAAATATTTTGGACACACTTAACATGAGCCAGAAGTACTACGAAAAGAGTCGACACGATTCATGCACAAAAAAAATTGTGTCCGAGTTTTCCATAAAATGTTACTTGGGTTTGGTACCTAAAGATCCTCTTTCTGCTAACCAGTGCATTTTCCCATGATCATCCATAAACTAAGAAACTTTCTAAACGCTGAAAGAAATATTGCAGGTCTGCTTAACATGCTAAATATTCATTAGGAAAAACATTCATAATTTTTGCAATAATTGAATTTTCTACAGCTTTTTAAACGATAGCTTCCAACGTCTATAGGAGAAAACTACTTAGATAAGTTGAAAAAGGCATTTTCGATTCAAATTTATAAATGTCATACTCTTAATATTTAAGTACTTTATAGGTAGAGAAGCTTACCTCAAACAAAGTAACTAGTTTCATCCATAATTTGATGAGTTGTAGTACATGAATTTATCATAGAATGATAAAATTCTTCGAGGTTTAGCATTTAATTTATTTAATTTTCCAACGTCAGACATTTCTGTTGTACTGGTGCATTTCCATCTACTATTTCAAATATAGCCGAGTCTTCTGCCCATGCTTTATCATAATACTTCCTGCAAAACTATTCCCGAATCCATTTCTAAATACCTTCTTATTTAAAAATGAAGTTAGTCTAGCAAATACTCGTAGTTTTCAGAAACCGCGCAGTACTACAATGTTGCAAAAATCGATGTTCAAAATAAAATTATTAACAACAAATTTCTATTTTTTATCTCGTTTAGCTGTTTTGATAAAAAACAACTAAAACACAAAATGTTACGAATAAAAATAAATATAACCAATATGTAATAAATATAATTCCAATGTATTTATACAGAAATATTAATGAAAGGATTAAACGGACAATTAAAGCACAAAAAGGAACTAGTTGAGAACACGATATAAGAGGGAATTTAAACCTTAAAGAAGTTCGGACACTAGACGGAAACCATAAGAAAGTAAAAAAATAATTTCTTAGATTAATTTTATATTTTTAAACTATTCTGTGGAAAAATGTAAACCATTAGGAAACTCCTTGAGAAAATTAAAAAAAAATACAATCAAAATAATAATTATAGAAAAAGAAAATTTTAGAATGTTTACAAGAAATATTTCGCACCAAATAGTAAAGCTTCAGGAAGCTCCTTCTGTTTTCAATAAATAAATAAATAACATTGACTTACGGTTTTCAACTAACTGGTGAAGCGATAACCTTATATATGCCATAAATAGTATTCTGTTTTGTAGATTATCCGAACTATTACACGTTCGATTTTTTGCTGACTCAAGCGTTGATAATATACTTTTCCACTGACTGTTTTCCAAATATGTATTTTACATTTACGTATCTACAGGGAATTCTGAAGGCTACCAACAATATTAACAATATGACAGATATACATTTTTTTTAGAAAATAAATAGATCCTGATCATCCCCCCACCCCCCCAACTTTCTTAAAAAAAAAGGAAAAAATCAGGAAGGATAGATACATAGAGATGTAAAATGACATGAAGTGAAATACTAGGTACCAAAAAGAAAATAAATAGAGAAATGATATACACAGTAAATAAATCTGGGAAAATAAATTCATTGCAATAAGTCTTGTGCCAAAATGTTAAAGAGAACTAAATTACTCTAATGAAATGGCTTTATATAATAAATCTTCTACATAACAAATGTTGCGTTGACTGCTGAATATAAACAGACAGTTTGTGACACAACTGAAGCATCATCATTGCAGTTATTCATAGTAATAACCTAATCTATTAACCTAATGGATTTACTAATTAATGAATATTATTTATTCATGTGGTTATACAGTTTGAAATTCCATTTTATCAAACTTATGTAAATCTAAATGCTTTGTTTTTTGAATTAATATTTTCATGTTTTAAACAGTTAACTAAGTATCTTGAACATTTTAACTTACTTCCTGATTTTCAACATGGTTTTAGAAAATAGAAATTAACCACAACGACTCTAAACTAACTAACGACTTTATACTATAGATAAATATGATATCAATAATAATATTAATAATAATTTATTTCTCCTTAAAGATTATTTAGATAATATTTGGAACGTCAAAATTAAAACACAGAACAAAATAGAAAAGAACAATAAAGCAATAAAACCAATACCATAAAAAAGTAACACGGCAAACTAGGTAGGAATATAATAAAATAGTTAATATAGAAACAGATAAAAAATATTATGAAGACAATGGTAAAGGTATGAATATGGTAAATTTATAACTAGCGGTTGTTTAAAATTTACATTTTTGTAAATGTACTTATAAAGTGGCAAATGGGATCTTCGTGGCGAGAAAAAGTCGTACTGCACTGTATTAGGATCTTTGTATGTAGTAATAAAGTAGAAACTGCTACCATACAGTTACATTAGGATGGTTCCGATTTTTGTTTTATCGTAGCGAATACATTAAAAGACACAACGGTTGGAATTTACCACCTGGTAGATGGCTAATATAATATAGAAGTAGCAAAAGGTACTTTGAGAAACAATGGAATAACAAGTTAAGTTGAGAAAAGTAATATTCACAAATATGAGAAACAAAGACAACAAACATGGAAAATACTATATGGAACTACCTTGGAATGTTCCTACAACGTAGCCATGAATTTAATCCGTTCCTATGACTAAGCGGCTACTAACGCAAACCACTATGGAGTGATATATTTAGTCGCTACTACGTAGCAGGTACTAAATGTGTTGCATGGGAAGTCTTTTAAAAACCAACTTGCATGTTTTTTAATACGAAACGTTTTTTAAAATTCAGATGTATGTGCGTGTCTTATTCTTTAAATGGACAATCTGAAAGTTTTTAATTAAGATAAAAATTAAAATTGTTATTAGGCCTTTGTGTGAATACGATTATTTTATATCATATATTGTAATAGGAATTTACTTGGATGAAATTATAGGCATCATTTCTATATTTTGACTTGAGATATACTGATAATGTGAATAATTTTACAATATTTTAAGAGGAAAGTAATTAAACAATATAGGTCTTACATGATAAACTCATTTTTAGTTATTTTATAATCACAGAATAACAAAAAAAACTAAGAATAATAGCGATAGACACTTAACTGACAGGGAAAATTACATTTGTAAAGTTGGCAATAATTTACAACATTGCCAAATGGATCTTGCCAAAATACTTTCATATACTGGGTAGTTTTTTAGGGGGTGATAACCCCAAAATTTTTAAATTGCAAAATAACTAAGATACCGGGTTTTGGTTTTGGAGATGTGTTTCTTTTTTCATTACCTTTAAAATAAGGTTAAATTTGATAGGGGTTACAATTTATAAAATTTTGGGGTTATCCTAAAAAACTCCCCACTGTATGAAAGTTTGAAACCATCTAAAAATGTAGTTTTTATGGCCGTTTAGTGATCTCCAAATTTTCAGATTATTTTCTTCACTCCTTAGAAACTTATAGCTCCGTCCCGGGACTTTTGGGAAAATTTTTCATTAAATTAGAACTGTCAAATAAATATTAACTTAAAAAAACAATTTATTTTTTTAATAAAAAGGAGTTAATATTCAAAATTCAATTACTCTTCTTTACTTAAAAGAAAAAAAAGTGCCACCAATCACTACCGAAGCGATTACTACTTGGATTTCTTCAAGTTTTTAAGATCTACTAGTCTTGGAGTATACAAATTAGCAATTCAAATGAAATAATTTCCCAGTAGAGTAAGGAACAGTTCTTTAAGATTTATCTCATTTTGTGTATTCAAAAACATAATTTTTATTCAGGTTTAATTTATATTAACTTATTTATGTATTGGGAAAGTAGAATTCGTTAAAGAGCGCTGCAACCATCGTTCAAAGTAGTAAAACAAATATCAGTAAATATAATTCGATCAGCATTTATTTTTATTATTATTCGAAGAAAGACACTAAATAAACTTACATCTCCAAATGACTAAGTTTCTTATGAAATATTCGTCACGCTAAATAATTTCAACATTTTTTTTTTTATTTTAAATAAAATTCTCTAATAAAATCAATAACAGAAATGTAAGTATTGTTATAATTTTTTATATATACCTGTTAAAGCAGCACCTCGCTCTTGTACTTTTTGTAAATCTATGGTCAATATTCCATTTTCTGCTTCTTTCTAGGAATTTTTCCATGCTGTATATAATTTCTCAGGCTTGTAACCCTAAAGTTTTATTTTTCACATTGCACAAAGAATGACACTCGAATGACCAATGTCACCATTTATTTTGTTTCGATTACCGCGCACCCTGAACTCGCGGTTTCAGATATTTTTGACTGATAGTTGTATTACGAAAACATAATAGTAAATTATGAAATTACTTCAAAATCCATGTTGGAACAACCTTATAATTAATGTGATTAATATTTAATGAAAATACAAAATATTATTTCATTGAACTTTATCGGTAAAATTTCTGATTTTAAAACATTGCCTCAATGATTTTTTTGCAAATGTGATTTTCGTGATTTTAAGTAAAACCGCGCCGATATAATGAATTTTTAAAATATAATCTAAATTAGAGGGAATATTAATGGTGATAATAATAAAAATGAATTTTAAATGGTTGACATTATGAAAGGCAAAAAGTGTGAAGTACGTACAGAAACAAAAGCATAATTACCTCGAAGTGACACAAAAAGTTAAAAAAGGCGTTTACGAAGCGCCAAAAAGTAATGAAAATATATTGTATATACAGAAACAGCTGACGTTTTCATTCACTCGCATCCGCGTACTGGGAAAATCCATTGCAAAGACCGAAAAGACAAACTAATGCCGTTTGATCTCAAAGAAACCGAACAAAAAAGTATGTCACCATTTATTATGGCTACACAGTTTGACAACAATGCTCAGCGACGCCTTCAGGGAGAAAATTTTTAAAATGTTTTCAAGCTTAAAGGGCAAAATAAAAAGACGGGAATGAGTTTTCTCGTAAATATCCTGTGAATAACGTATTCCAAAGTTACTTCAGAAATGCGTTTAAAGAAACTTGGTAAAGAGGATTTTTAATCTAATCGAATATATTACTTTCAGAATGGTTTCAGGATTTTTGTTTAACCAGCTTAACAATTTATCGAATACTGGTCCAAGATGGAAGCAACATTCGAAAGGGAATCCTACCTGCACATTCTTTTTTAATAGTCTGCCACTACTTTTTTTGGATATTAATGGACGTACAAACTCTTCATTAACCGAAATGCACTTTCATTAGTATACTGCCGCTGACGAACGAAATGCCAGTATATAGTTATTCTAATTCTAAATTCTATTCCGACAACCTTAATATATTTTTGTTTATTGATGTTTTAAAACAATTTGAAACGGATACCCATGTGAAACTTTACAGTTTCACCGAAAAAGGGAGAATCCGGGATACAACAGTTCGTAAATGTACGAATTTATTACCACAGCAATTATAATTCCCTAGAATTTATGTCACAACTCTAGATTTCACTTTGTGAAATGTGGAGCTTATACGTAGTCCAATTTAAACAATGAATTTTATAATAGAATCATAATGATAGTACCTTCTTAAACATTTAAAACTTACAATTGAGGTAAATTCATTAGATTGGAGTATTCTAAAAATATTTATGAATATAGTACATAAGAATAAAATTTAACAATTAAAAATACTTTTTTGCATTACGTCAGTGTGAAATTTATGGTAAATATTAGTAGAATCCAATTCAAGGCAACCCTAATTGGCGTGTAGGTGGTGTTATGTAATAACGTGGTCGTCGCGGAGCGCATCTTTTTAATTTATTGAACTTAGCCAATTTTATAAAATTAGTGATGTCCCAAACAGCAAATATTAACTAAATATTTTAAACAAATATTTCGTAGATATTTGTTGCGACAGATTTTTAAATATTTATAGACCATTATATACATATTATGACGATATTAAATAGATTAATGAGAGTTCATACAATTATGATTAAATAACTTTTGTAACTTTTAATCTAAAACTAAAATGAAAGGTTTAATATGCCCAAATCTTACAGTAAATTTTATAAATGACCATAAAGATATTTTCTAATAGTCATAGAAAACTTATTAGTAAAAGCAGAATGCACATTAAAATTGGAAGTAACAACTTAAAGAATAACATTCAATGATAGTATTTATAATTAATATTAATACTAAATCTAGTTAAAAATACGATTATATATAGACACGTAAAACGTATTCTAAAGATAACCAAAATAATTTTTATATAATCATTCAAGATCAGAGTTGAAAATAAATGTGTTCTTTAAACTATAAAATAAAAATATTATGAAGTTAATATTTACATTAAATCATATATTTAACTATTAAGCAAATATATCCAAATTATTATATTAATCCATATTCGATGTTAATATGTAAAGATAGTCATAATATTGTTATTGGGTATTATAAATAAAAGAATTTGTCATAGATAAGAATTAAAATTTGAAAAATTTCAATTTAAAAATGTAAAACATAGGATCATCTATTTATTAAAAAATTAAAATTAAAAAGATGAAATTATCCGTGTTACTTTGCTTTGGTTTAAAAAAAACCTATAAAAGGATTGTCAGAATTATTAGTGGAAACATTTTTGATGTGTGAAGAGTCAATATCGTTGGGGTTAAATAAAATTTCTTAGCACTCCATATTAATGAATACTAGTAATTCAGTTTAAGTTTAACCTTTGTAGTGTAACAGGTTTAAATGTTGACTCTTATATTAAATAGAAAAACATTTAACTTTTATTAAATCCCTTTATCTCGGTTGCTAATTAATTTATTAGATAAATTTAATGAATAATAGTTAATAATTAAAATCATTAAACGTACTTAATTGATTAATATTATTTTGAAGCTATTTTCTGTATTATTATCCTATAATTATATGATTTAAATAATTCTATCTAGAAAGCCTGAAACAACTTAAGATTTGATTAAAAGAAATATTTAAAATATTTTTCATTCGACTTTATTCTCGGTATTAACTCTATTTCCGGTAAATATAAATAGAATTTTCAGTTCATCGCTGAACAAATTTTATATGTCTACTCATTTTTAGGAAAGTTAAATATAAATCGAACTTGTGAAAGGAGAGATACAAACAAAATGATGGAGGATATGTCTTCCATCAAAATTTTTATTTGTTTTTAATTTACTTGTAAATAAGAGTTTGATGGATTTTACCAAAGTGGAAAAGATAATAAAAAGTTATTTACTTCAACTTTAAATCAAAAGAGTCAATGAGACAACTTTATTTATTAAAAATATCAAGCGAGAGAAATAGTTTCAAGATGATCATAATTATATAGATGTCGAAAAAATTGTAGATATTATAATTGTTAGGAATCCTAAAGCATTATATTGTTGCAGGTGCTCCTTATAATAAATATCCTATGGTCACATTTGTTCAAATTGTTTGTAAAAAAAATAGGTTAATATTATACATTGAGTACAAAAGTTAATTTAAAATTCAACTTCCCAGATTTAATTGCTCATTCAGTACTGAGAATATTTTAGATATTTCTTTATTACAAATTCCTCCAAAAAATTAAGTTCTTCTTTTTTGTCACTCATATTGAAATCCTGCTGTTTCAATACAAGGTGATGTATTTAAAAATCCAAAGTGACTAATAATCTCAGAAAAACGGCAAATCTAGCAACATTGCAAATGTCAAATCTGGAATCTCCGTATCCCAAAATAGGCTTATCCTAAATTTTGTAGAATTCGGACTAGCAATTTACGAGATAATTGGCCGTTTCCTGACTTTTGGTCCACTCTGTATTCTTAAAAGATTTAAAAAAATGTGCTTGTTTATGTAATATGTTTTTTGAAAAGAGAGTATTGTATTACTGAATAATATACGAATGACAATGCATATACACATCCACAATAGTCAGCGAATCTTTTATAATATATTATACATGTTTTTAATTCACAAATTAACATATTTACAACGTAGTAAAGTAAATATTTTCATAATTCCTGCAAGCGATGCAAAAATTTACATAAGCATATTCTGGTAGAAGGGACAGTTTATCGCATTTATCATTAAATTCTTAAACGCTACAAAACGGCTCCCAATAAACTTAGTACGGTAATAAAAAGTGCATCCCAACCGGTAAAATGAAAATTTCCTGCAAATTTAGTGTTTTCGGTAGTCGTGTTTAAAATGTAAATGAGAGAATTTGAATTACCCTAACGACTTTGGGAGCTATCTTCTCATCCCAACGTAGTTGTATGTATGTTGCCGACGATTGCAGCTCAATTTTCTATGGGCTTTATAAACCCAACGAGCTGCCACTTAAGGTACACGTTTCTTAAATTAACCGCAAAATGACTTGTTGTGGAAGCAAATGAAAAAACTCACTTATCCTAATTTCACGAACCATAAATTTTGTCAGGGCTAAAAAATTAACCTTTCATTTAGACGTGCAGGTGTAGAACATGTAATTTTCTTAACAAAATTCCACTTTGTCATTTAAAATGGGTCCTATCTAGTGTTATTAAATATGGAAAATACTCAGTAATAACATTTTAACAAATTATCTTATTTTTGTTCAAAACCATATAAGGCATATTCAAAACAAGAGTGCTTCTAGTGAAAGTTTGAAGTGATTTTTAATCTGACCATTAAATATTGCCTTCTGAAGCATCCTATACATTTTACCCGTAAAATAAATCGCTGCGTAATATTAAAATACAAAAGTTTTAAAAGATTTTTCTAGTTTATTCACGTAGTTGAATAATGGACTTTTAGTGAAACAATTTTTGTTTTGCGCATGTTGAAGGAAATTACATATTTTTTTTAATTATGCATCGGCCAAATTTTCTATGATACCGGAATTAATTGAAAATAGAACTGATGATTGTAATGGCTGCCGTCTTGCCCTTGCATTAATATAATTTTTTCTGCAGATTTTTAATACCTATATAGACGACTTTGGAAATAAAACCTACTTGATTTTTATTTTAACAACATTTGTTGTTGTTGTTTTCGATTTTCCATTCCAAAAATGGAAATTCATAGTGAGAGTGACATAGGAATGATTCCGAATGAAATTAGTGAACCTGTTAAAATGACTACTTACGAATTGATACCGGTTAAGTGAAGAAAACGATATGAAATCGTCTATAATTTATTCCAAAAATAGTGTAACGATAAATATATCTATTATAAATCAAGATTCCTGTATATTTACTAAGTCTGACTAAATGTACAATATACTTTAAACATAATATCGATATAAGCTCATATTCAAAAGTTATTGCGTTTCTTAAAAGAAAATTCGTTGGCTAAAAAGCGAAAAAATCAAGATTTTAAATAAAGAAGAAAGAAAAAGTAAATAAATTCTTATCAGAACATGATGATAATACTTACATAATGATAAAGGTAAAAATTGATTTTTTTTCCTTTACTTTTGATTAATAAATGTTATGTTTGCATTAATAATTGGTTTGGTAGATGCTTGTCGACATGGAAAATTTTGTAAAATGAGATTAATAAAACAACACATACTAAAAGAACCTTTTACTAACATAATTTGAGAAAATAATGTTTGTTTATAAAATATTTTTCTTTACGTTAGGGTGGACGCTCTCGTCCTGTGGACCTCAATATTTATGGCTTTTTACCGTTTTATTGACATTTTTGGTTTTACAAAGTTATTTTCATTTGTTATCCTAGTTTTTCTTGTCTACAAATTTTATATCGGGTAGAAATACATTTCTTTTGGTAGTTTTTCTACCGTATCCAATGTAACCTGGTCAAGCCTTTATCAGTAAAATTGTGTTCTTGTACCCATCCTACGTGGTTTCTCCCCTCACCAAAGCTGAGACACTGCTGTCTTGTTTACTACGTTATTTTTTTAATTTTTTAATACGTTTTACAAGAGTATGTTAATGTCTAGTTAATTTAAACTTCGGTTAATACTATTTTATTTAAGTGTCTAATTTTATTAATGAGTTTGAGTCAAAATTTAATTTTAATTTTACCGCTACTAAACCTGTTTATTATTTTTCATTGTGCAACATTTTATTTTATTTTGTGACCTGAAGATGGCTGTTTAGACGAAACTAGTCGTCGTTGTTATTTTAAGTTCTTAAGTTTGAATTAAATAGCTGTAGTAAAGATTTAGGATTTTTATTAGACGTTCCACTATCACTTCTACTGCTATTAATATTCCTGATATTGTCATTAGTATTCATAATTACTTTGTTCTCTTCATAATTACTTATTCTCTTTATAATGAATTGTCCTCGTCATAATTAATTGTTTTTTTCATAATTAATTGTTTTAATTGTATAATTAATATACAAATATTCTTTTTAAAGTTTAATAAAACGCCGCGGAAAAAATATACGAAATTGATTTTACGGGACTGGCAAACTTGCAAGAATCGGCTGCCGCTCTTCTTAGAATCTACCTACTTATCCTGTAAAATATCACTTTCGGACCTTGTTACGTAAATTACTATATAAGTGTAATAAGTTTGTTATATTAGCATGTAATAAATAGTAAATTAAACCTTGTATCAACCTAAAATTGTATTGAATAATGGGTAATTAAATATTAAAATATATTCTACAACAACCCGATTCTAAGGCTCCAAAAATTATGATACTTAAAATGCGTTGTTTAAGTGTTAATCAAATATAAACGAACCTTTTGTATAAACAAAATTTATTTTAGAGGAAACAGCTACATTTCTACAAATTATTTTTCTATATAATTTCCTTCTCTTATTATACATTTTTCCCAACGTTGTGGTAATTTTTTCATTCCATTCTTGTAAAATGAAGTTGGACGTGTATCTAATCAGTTGCGTACGATTGTTTTCACTTGATCATTGGTTTCAAATCGCTTGCTTCCAAGTGCTTCTTTGAGAGGTCCAAATATGTGAAAATCGCATGGCGATAAGTCTGGACTGTAAGGTGGATGATCAAGTGTATTCCAGTTCATTTTTACCGGTTTCTGTTGCGTTACAGCTACTGTGTGGGGCCCGGCGTTATCGTGGAGGAGCAAAACCTCACGGATGGGACAACCTCGTCTTTTGCGTCGATACTGAAGCTTAACTTGATCCAAGAGACCAAAGTAATAGGTTGCATTAATGGTTCGATGTTCGTGTAAGAAATCCACCCCTCTAGTCCCAAAAAACCGTAGCCAACAATTTCCCCGCGGATAATCGAGTTTCGGCTTTCACGGGGTTTGCTTAGCCTTTCTTTCGCCACTCCATGCTTGCACGCTTTGATTCGGGGGTGTAATTAAGCATCCATGCCTCGTCACAGGTGACAATTTTATGTAAAAAAGTATCCCATTCTTCTTTAAAACGAGTTCGAATCAATGCGAACTCGTGCGGCTTTTTGATCTTCATTCAGCAACCTTGGAACCCAACGTGCTGAGATTTTTTTAATGATTAATTGGACACTGCCATAGCTGACACCAAGTTCTTGCGAAATTTGAAGCACAGTGAAGCGCTGATTCTTCTCAATAAGCTCATGAACACATGCAATGTTTTCATTAGTCACGCTGGTGCGAGGACGACGGGGACACATGCGCTTGATTCGCAACACATTTACGGGCTTGCTTGAATTCGTTGCATCAAGTCTTTACTCTGGACCATGAAAGGGTAGCTTCTCCGAACTGGGTAAATGCGGTAAATTTTAGCTGGATTGACGTTTTCACAGACGAGGAACTTTATAATGATGCTTTGCTCAACACATTTCTCTCACTCATCGTAAGGGGTACTAAATTAAGCACAGGATAAGCCGGCTGATGTGGTTTACCTATACTTAACCTTAAACAGCCAACAATTTCATAGAACGCGCAAAATGTTGGCACGGTTGCCAAATTGACAGAAAGACAGAGTACTACTTTATTTTCCCCTTCATAGTTTAAAAAATTAAAGTTTCTTCCACACTGGCAATTAAAATTATAAATTGTAGGGTTTTTGTACACTTTTTGCCGGTCACGGTTGTCCGCAACTTCTTCCACAGCACTGACTTCTTCCATAATCCAAAAAATAAACATAAGGTTACCATGAAAATTGAATTAGGTCCTTCCTACATTTATTTTACAAGTCTTTAACAAACAACAAAAACATCTAACCTAACCTCATATCTTTTCATCTGCTAGCCTATCATCTCACTCTTGTCTGTAGCCAGCAAATCGGGGTGCCGGAATCGGGGATCGTCGACTCTTTCCGTCGGTTTTTCCAAAATGATTGGTTCTGTATTGTTCTGCGCAGTGTTTTATTAAAACAAAAATTAACCTAAAGTGACCTAACCTGACCGAAGTTGATTTTTCCAAAAATCGTTAGCCATAATTTTCAGATAATTTTGATATAAGTATTTGTATACTATGTGTATACTATGTGTATACTATGTGTATTTTCGGAGCATTTTCTTACGAGAGAGCTCTTGAATCTCCCGCGCGCGTGGCCCTAGACCCGAGCGCGTGGCCCCAGTCCCGAGCGCTTCCGGAGACAGCCGGCTACACCCGAAGCCGGCACCCCGATTTGCTGGCTACAGACAAGAGTTATCATCTCTAGTCCACAGCTGGGTGGAAAGCGTAAATGGCAACATTGTTTTCCCTGTCAAAATATTTTGTAACCGTGGCTGTTTAAGGATAAGTGTTTACCTATCCCCACCTAACGACTATAAGTACCCAATCATACACATATACACTTCCCAATCCTCAACCACTAAAGGCTCGTTTATATTTGATTGACCCTCGTACAAATAAACCAAAGGTATAGGATTTTTAATACAAATCCCGTTGCACGTCATATATCAATTATGAGATCACGACCCTGCAGTGTTGTCGGCTTGTCTAAATTGTCGAGGAATGTAGGAAGTTTCAAAAATGTAAGGTTAGGTTATGTTTGTTTAGCTTTATTATTATGAAAAATTAATTTATTGAAGCGTATATGAACAATATACAAAAAATAAAGACAATATTATAAAACTACCGAAAACGTGGTGAAAACACACAACTGGTTGACGGCCGGACGTCAGAAATCGTTGAAATATTTCAATCTAAATACTCGACAACGTCGCATCAAGGCATGCCAATCGCTACAAGGTCATTTCTTCATCATAAATACGAGTCTCATGGGCGTAGAAAATTTCAAAATTATTTAATGTAAATTATGGTTTTTTGAGTACTAAACATATAATAATGATTTATAAACTTTATATTATAAAGAATAAGACGTATATAAGCCAATATAATTGAAATAATTCTAAAATTATCAAAATAATTACGATTACTTTTTCGGTTTTTTAGTACTGTGACTACGTTCATGAGTCCTCGTGAATTTTCGTGATGTTTCGTATGATTTATCTTAGTTAGGGAAATTTTAATTAGTTGGCAGTACTATGACGAAAGAGGTACGTCACTCCTGACGTGCAACGGTATTTGTACTAAAAATCCTATATCAGAGATTTTAGAGCGGTAAAGCTAAACAAGGTTTTATCCTTCTTTTGTCTTTAAACCTTATAAATGTTGAGTCCATTACTATTTCAGTTCATAAGGGAAGGGCGTTAAACTAAAGATTTCAAGTCGTTTTGGAACACAAATATTATAATAAAATATATTGACATGAATAATAAAAGGATATTAAACAAATGAACAAAATTATTTAACGATTATCGTCAATGAAAAGAATATGTAAAATATATCGTAATCTAATTAACAACTCGAAGAGATAAATTTAATCGAAAAGAACAATTCAGCTTTTATATAACAAAAAAATATGCTATACCTATACATAGTCTGCCAAGGACAGAATTATGATTCTATATCTGATAAATCTCTTTTTATTTGTTTTGACTTTACTATGACGCTCATCCGTCGGAAAATCTAAGCAACAGAAAAAGATCATTCGGGCATGTTGCAGCACTAAGTGTGTATTGCCTTTTCCTTGACGTTTCCAATCAATCAAAAAATTATATATTAAAAAAAATACACCGAAATAAAATATACTGACTTGTTTTCTTTTTTCTTTCGCCCTAATTCCCTCGTGAAATCGTCCCCTCTTTTACTTCACAATTTGGGTTTTTCTTCCCGTTAGTTTGACTTTAGCTCGATGAACTAATGACAAATTTAAAACGTCACAATAACGTCATTTTTAGTCCGGGTTTCAACATGATGTCACGGTTTATTCAGCAAATTAGCAAACATTTTTCTCGATAGCGTTATTGATTATAACCACGTTCTCTAAACAATTTTTTATAACATCGTGTCAATTTATCTATTTATATCGAAATATAAGTTGATATAAAAATGGAATAATAAAGTTCAGACAAATTAAATAATAGGAAAACTCTACATTTCCTAGATAATATTATATATTTAAAATATTAAAGTAATCATGGATAATAATTACTTATGCTCGAAAGTACAAAATTCTTTTAAAAATTTTAACATGTTAGCCGAAACATATGGCCATAAAGTGATTCGACTTCCCTCTTACCGCTGTCTGTTCAATCCTATTGTACATATTTGGGGTATTCCTAAAACCTTTTATAATAATAATAATGAAGGAAATAATGGAACTTCAGCGGAAAATTCTCTGGAAGGATTGATGGGACAGGGAAGTGATATTTGATAGGGAGGATGTGCCCCCACTTACTATTGATTTAAATACCGATGACGATGATGACAGTGACGATTCTTTAGCAGAATAACTAGATTTTAATTAAATCTATAGTTTCACTAAATTTTAATTGAATTTATAGTTTATTTTGCATCGAATAAAACGTTTGCGTATTCAATAGTGTTTATAAGATAAGCTGGCAAATAAAAAGAAAGAAGTTCAATATTCAATTATGAACAGAAGCAAGCAGAGAATACATTTTACTTTTTTTAAATATTTTATTACAAAATTCTATAATATATCTTTAATAATTAATTAAATTAAACTAAATTAAATTAAAGCTAAACAGTAAAGTATTTTTATTACTTATAATATAGAAAAAAATAGCTTTAGAAAGTTGCCTTGAGGCCTACTTTATTATATAGTATGATCACAAATGTGCTAAAAACGCTTAGCTCTAAGGAAGACATTTTAATAAAACAATTCGCATATAAATATAAACATTTATATTAAATTCTGATTTAATTTTCTGTATATTTTTTTTTATAATTTTGTCAATTTAATTGATTAATTTTTTTTTTAATAATCTTAAATACCCTACTTTTGTTTATGTTCACTAATAATGACAAATTTATTAAATAATAATTACTTAAATTCTTACATTAAACCCGATTACAGCAAGATGTTTTTGCCGTTAGAAGGGGTAAAATAATATTGCTTAAAAAATTGCCACCCTTATTAATGATGATAAAAATTCCATAATAACTACTCACCAGTTTTTGTTATTGATTCGGGATCTTTAATCGACAAGGTCTCTTTCTCCAAACGATCATTAAGAAAACAGAGAGTACGAGAGCAGAGGGGAATGGATGTCAATTCATGTCTTGCTGGCTCAGTTGGCACAAACGACAGAAAGTGGTTTGCGCCACGAAGGGAAAAGCGCCTTTAAAGGAGCGATTTCTCCGATGAAAAATACTCTATTGTCATTTTCCCCGCATGAATTCCGAGATGAAATGTGTCTCTTCTTGATATTTCCGTTGACGGATTTCTTAATAGTTTTTCTGACGTAGATTCTTAAGTGTAACGAAGAATTTCCTCCACTGTTTTCTCCGCTATATTTCTTAAGTAGCTAGACCTCCTACTAAAAGGAAATGAAGTAATGAAACAAAAAGTTTCCACGTTATTGAGATTTAAAGTGAATCATTTTCTTTATAAAGAATATTTTTTTGTGTAAAGGGTTATTAAAGTGCTCTAAATCTAAAGATTAAGATAAATATACTATTGATTCTTAAAAATATAAAGTACTAAATTTTCAATTTAAGTGCCACTATTAAGATTCCATCAACTCTATATTACATATTTGAAAGTTCGTGTTAATCGTCGAAATTGAAATTTTGCCAATCCGCAGATTAGACCGGGTAGTTATCTTTTTCTATCTTATTATACAGAGTGGACCAAACGTCTGGAAACGTCCAATTATCTCGTAAATTACTAGTCTGAATTTTACAAAATTTGGGATAAGCCTATTTTGAGATACGGAGATTCCAAATTTGACCAAAACAATGTAGTTCTTTGATTAAAAGACAAATATTAAGTATTTCTGATGATGTTTTTACTGTTGATAGAAAAAGATAACGCATTAATAATACGTGTTTTTTATCTTAAGATGTAAGTGACGTCTGAGAAAAGTTGAAAAAATCCAACTGGAAGTTTCTCAGCTCTTATTCCAATCTTCGATATTTCTGATTATTTCTTTTTTTTTTTTGTTTTTGGCAATATGGTATATTATTTTGATTTCTGTACTTCTTCTAACCTCATTATTTTTAATAAAAAAATAGATTTATAGATTTGAAATCTATTTGCTATTCTGAAATCCATGATTAAACTATAAATATATTCGGAACGCCTAAGATGCTTTTCAGCTTGTATCAAAATTTCAATTTAAAATACAACCACTACTTTCACATATTGAAATGATTTGAATTCTTCTAGACAACAATACAAAAAAAAAACAGATTGATTCCCTGAAAACCGCTTTGCACATATCAAATTGGAAAATTGTATATAAAATTAACTGTCTAAAATTTAAGTATTTCAGTTTCCATAGTTCAAAGTGAATTCCGTAAATCCCGCAAGCCCCTTTCTTTCGATTGAATGGGAATATTCTCAACAGCGGTTTCGATAGAGGAATGCCTTTGTTCCACAACGAACTGAGGTACCAACATCGAGCGTGAAATCTTGAATATAAGTGCTTGTTTCGTTGATTATTTAAGTCTGGCTAATTTGGTTTTACCCCCAATTTAACCTAAAATATTCAAAACCAGCTGTTAATTAATAACAGAGTAACGCTAATAAATGGTTAAGACGGAAAGGAAGGGTTCCATATAATGATGCTAATTAAGGAAATTTAGAATTTTTCCACTTGTACTGCGTGAAACTTATATTATATTACTGCCTTTAGTATGAATGAATTTGATTAAAATAGTTTCAAAACTATGCCACATTTTCTTCTTCAATTCAACATTAGCGTAGAGCAAATTACCAGAAATATGTTGCAGTAATCAGTCGTAAAATCAATAAACCATAGACGTGCGTTTCCAAAATAAAGAGAAATTCAAGAACACAGTATTTTGTAATTTATTTAATAATATATAATGATCTATTTTTTTATTTGTTTACCGATCACCAATTATAAATAAATTAAAATATATTGTTGTGGGGAAATTTTAATTTAATTATAATTATAATATAAAAGGTAAATCATAAAACTCAAATGTGGTACGTAAGATAAAATCGAAGAAAACTCAAAATCTTGCCACATAAAATTTTTAATCAACTTAATCTTTAATCAACTAGTTTCGACCTACAAGGTCACCATCAGGTCTAAAAGTGAAAAATATACAAATAACACATAAAGCAACAAACATAAACAAATACCACATATAAAATTAATATTTAAAGTCGAAATTAAATAGTTAGTTAAACTAGAACTAGCATTAGACCACCACGTAAGTGTTGGTTAAAGGAAGGGCCAATAAACCAGTGAGCTTGTAACAAGATAATTAATAATCAACCCAATTTCGTAATGATAACGAACGGGAAGTATAAACCAATAAAAGGATATAAAATTAGGGTCAAAGAACTGGGACAAGAAGGAACCCCAAACTGGGTTGGAAAATGGTTAGGATGGAAGGATACACAAGTCATACAAGCAAAACTAAAGCTAGAGATCCATGTTAAGATAGCCCAATCAAAAAAGGGGGAAGTAATCGAGATGAAGGGAACTTAACATGAACAGAATGAACGTTAGCCAACCAACAACCCTCCACGTTGAAGGTAGAAGAGAGGCTAATCAGCGGATTAGAGTCCCAACACTATGGGGGACAATGGACAAACACCCTCCAGAACGGTAGAAAAAGTGGGTAAATACTCGTAAGCATAAAATCTAATGAAAGGATATGGGCCAAACAGGCAAAACAATAAAAATAAAAATAAAACGGAAAACAGCGCTGATGGCGGGGTTTCACTAGGATAGATAACAACCTGTGGAAGTGTCATCTATCAGATACCTGAAAAAAAAGGACAAAAGTAAAAATTACAAATGAACGCAACCAAAATGTTCAAGCATAAATGTAAAAGGCTAGTAGTGTATAAAAGAAAAGAAGAATGCATGACCTATTAAGAAATATTATATATATATATATATATATTATATTATATTTTAAAATGGATGGATTTAATTACAGAAGTGGTAAAAGAAGCACCAAGGTTTATTCACTCCCCTGTAAAGAGTTACTTTATAAAATACATTTAGATACAGTAAGTTTAAAAAATATATTAAACGTTATTTACTTTTGGAAATCTGTAAGCTAGAAGGTAGCAAAGATCATCCTGTTATCAAAAACAATATGTGAAGTGAAATCTTATAGACAGAGAGATTTTACTATCAGTAATTTGTAAATTATTTTAAAAGCCTAAAAGATTAAACAAAAAAATCAATGTATTGATAGAACCAAAATTATTCCTGGTCATCAGTTTGAATTTAGACATAAACACTCGACACTACTTTATTCTTAATATCATGCAAATCTTTGACAATGTTTGGCATGAAAGTCCTACAAGCTAAAGAAAATATTGCCAAAACAGTTTGTAGAAACCTTAAAATCTTATATGTTGAACATAATCTTCGGAATTACACAAAAGGAAGTCAATACAGATCTGAAAGACATCCAAGCAGGAGTGCCGCAAGGAAGTGTACGTAGATCAGTCCTATATGTACTCTATATCTACCTTTGTAGATAACAGAGCTACTTGCAACAAAGAAGGACGAAAGAGATTCTTCCCAAAAACTGCAAGCAGCAATTGATACCATATATGTGTGGATCAAAAATTGGAAGATGAAAATGAATGAACTCAAATCAATACTAACAAAAAACAATTCTCCACCTCTAATAAAAAAATTGATCAGTAGTTTTCTATGAAGACAAAGCCAAATACGTTAGTAAGACACTAGATACTAAGTTAAGATGGAAAGAACATGTTAGGAAAAAAAATAAACCAATTTAAAGTTTAAACAGTACATATGACTCATAGGAAAATAGTCCAGATTATCCAGTAAAACTTTAGATTATAAGCGAATCTTAAAACATACCTGGCTGTATGGCATAAAACTCTATAAATGTGTGCAAAAGATAATCAAACCAAAATAATCCAAAGATATCCCAAAATAAATGGCTACGTACAATGTTGAATGCTCCAGGGTATGTGAAGAACAGAATTCTTGGCGTTCCAATGGTTAAAGAAGTACTTCAGCTGCTGGACAACCACTTTCTGTTTCGAAGACTGAGAGGTCAAAATATCAACGGAACAAACTAAGGGATGTCGTTGGACTAATATAGTAATAAGTACCTAGTTGTAAGATATTCATGAAAATTAATGGTTTGTCTGTTAGACCAAATTTAATTATCATCACAGTAATTGGGATTAATAAAAAAAATCTTTTGGTTTTACATCGTCTATTTTATCAAAAATAAACATTTCATTATGACAAATCAGTAGACTACAACTCGCTATTTCCGCTGTTGACACTAATTGATAAATATTCAAAAGAGCGCCTTTTCGATTATAAAATTAACAAACCCAACTATATTTTTTTATTTTTTGGTACAAATAAATATTGTTTCAACATTCCGTAGCCTATGTAAAATATATTCAACCATAACCACTAACTAGAACATACTCAATCGCAAAAACAGCGGCTCACAAACGCAATTTCCTTCATACTTCAAATCCGCGTCACAACAAGATGAGTTTCAAAATCAGCTGGACAAAAGTTGTCTTTTACAAAAAAACATTTATTTTGTAATTCTAATACAGAATATCTAGTATCAATATTGATTTAAACACACAACCATCAAGTAAACATGCAACTTGTTTAACATCCATGCACTAAAGTGGCAAAATATTTCCTAATTTTTTAAGTTAATTTTAAAACTTAGTAAGAGAACTTTTTCGTGTCCAATAATTTTGAAATGTAGTTTACAAATGAAAGATAGTACTTTTATATGACTAGAACAATGTCAATAAACTTGTCACGTTGAAATAAAAACTATTATTTTAAGCCTTTTTTATTCCATTTTTAATATTCCATGCCCTGCATTTTCGTATAATTCTAAAGGAATTATAACTGACGTTTTGTTGCCATTTTTTAAATTTTCTAAACTTTTTTATAAGCAAACGCCCCATTAAAGGCGTATCTTTATTATTATTAAATTTTTGCATTAAAATGAAATGAACACTGGTTTAAATATTTTATTACGTTGTTTTTGATAAATTATTTTTAGCCGAATAATTATAAGACAAAACAAAAAAAACCACATAAATAAAACAAAAATATCATTGACTTCAACAAACTCTAATTTAACGATATCTATTGTCTTCGCAACGTTTTACTGTTTAAAATAAAGGAACAGAAGTATGATTGTCAATATTCAATTACTTCTGAAAACAAAATTTAAAATTTATACAAACGTCGGTCGATATATTATAAGATTGATTTTTGTAATGTATTTGACAGTTATCCAATCAATTTTAATAAATTAAATCTTTTTATTCTGGACTTCTTAATATACCTATTACTTTTATTTACTTGACATTCGTTCCTTTGTTTCTATTTGATTTGTTTACTTCCTCTTTATGAGAGTAATTATGACTGAACTGGTTTTCCATTAAAATCTTGGTAATATTCCATTCCCTTACTCCTCTTTCTGTAATACCATTAGTACCAGGGTAATATGGAATATAATGAATTTTAAGTTAACATTTATTTTAATTTTACCAGTTACTAAAATCTAGATACAAGTACCATACCAATTTATACATACAGTGGGGATCATATGTATGGAATAAATTCATTTTTAACGTTATTATGAACTTTGGGGGAAAACCTGATACAGGTCGATTTTTATTCTTAATTTTACAAGTTATGGTATAAAAATATTACCCCCTTCTGAATTATAACAAACCCCCTGAAAAATTTTAATGAGAAAATGATCGTGTGGTACCTCTTTTGAAAAGGATTCTAATTTTCTGCTCAGCAATATACATATTTTTAAATTTGGTGAATTAATATCTGAGAAACTTAATTTTAAAAATGTAAAAATTTGTTAATGATTCAAAAGTTTACATAGAATGAAGCATAGAATCTCACATAATTTAAAATTTATTTTACAGTTATATTAAGTGTTTATATTTTATTATAATCAGGGATTAATTTTTTCAATTATTAATGCATCAAATTTAAAAACCTTTATATAATTAAATAGAGAATTAAAAATTAATAAGAGATATCACACGACCTCTTTTTTCATTAAAAATTTACGGGGGGAATGTCATAATTCAGAGGAGGAGGGGGTAATATTTTTATTGCTGTACTTGTAAAATTAAGAATAAAAATCGACTTGTCTTATGTGTTTTTCCCAAAAGTTCACAATAATGTTTAAAATGATTTTATTCCATGTATATGGACAGCATTGTATAATTGCACTATTATTTTCTTTCTATTCTTCTAGAAAATATATCTAGATGCTATATCAATTACAACAAAGAATTTGTATTGTTTCGAAAGGATTTTGAAAATTTAGAGTAGTAGTAAATAAAAGATTTTCTGAGAGAAAATAATAATTCTATTACTGTTAATATTATTACTCATTCATAACATATATAGCAACGTTTTAATTTAATAACAATCCAAAAACAAAATTACTATGAATAATATACCATTTCGCAATATCTTCGGAATTATTGCTAGTTGAATTTAGATAGTTTGAAATTGCCTCCGAATACCTACAAAATAAAACAAATCCTGAAAATCTCAATTTACTTTGCCCTTCTGATATCTATTTGCAAAAGCTGTTTATTTCTGTCACTCATAGTGCAACTAACCTACAGATTTTATCTTAAAACAGGTCGTTCAGATATTCTTAAATTTCAATAGAGATTCCTTTCAGCACATTTATTTAAATTGAATATTCAACATTTGACTCAGCTAGGTACATGATTTGGACCAGTTGGCAGCGTTTCTAAGCCAAAGGTCTTTAATGGCAAAGTTTGGCGCGACTTTATTTCTAACAACGTTATTTTGTTTCAGAAAACAAAGGAGGCGAAAGCAGAAGAATGGTGGATATAACAAGAGACAAACCAATAAAAGTGGCGGTGAGGGTTGTCGTGCCTGTCAGGGATCATCCTAAAGTAAGTTGTCTTCTCACCCATTTGTTTGTCTTTGACGCGAAAAGTGCTTGCGAAATTAAAAATATTAATTTAAACCTAATATTTGAATATCGTTCAATTATTTTTCACTCCATCATTTTTACTGTTTATATATACAGTGTGGAGCAATCAAACATAATAAATTTATTATTTCAAATATTGTGCATATTTATACAAAAAAATGCCGAAACAGCCTTAACTTTAGATTATGAAATGACATGCTGCAATGAAAAAAAATTTATCCCTACATTGAACCCCCTTCAAGCGATTTTTAAATAAGGGTCTTGTGATCATCATTTGAAAGGTCATTCTCTTTAAAATTGTTTTTACGCACTAAAAACTTAATTAGTAATGCTGGGTTTACATATGCATGGATTCGCTGGCCCCAGAATATACTGGCGTGCCAGTAAACTAAAAATGCATGTCTAAATACCGGCTGGCTCGCTAGTTTAAACCATACATGCACGGATGGAAAAAGTTGGTTCTTACGTTATTGAACATATGAGGCGTAACCGACCTAATTGCAATCATTGGTCTTCTTCTTAAGTCAGCCAAATTAAATGGTTTAGTTTGTATTCCATACTTTTCACATATCGCTATAAGAAGTCTAATAGCGTAACATCATTTGACCGTGCTGGTGATTCTATCGATCCTCGACTTTCTATCCATCCACCAATTGACCAGTACAAGTGCAATCATCAGAAAATAAAACATGTTATAATTGGATCACTTTGTTACCTAAAATTTCCGTTATTTCACAAAAGCACGCTCTTCTACCAAAATCGTCTTTCATGAGTTCCTGAGTTAGTATTAGTTTATAAGAATTAATTTTCTTTTCTTTTAGTACTCGAATAATCGATGAATCCTCAAACTGAAGATATGACATGGGAAGGTGCTTCTTTTATCTGCCTTACATGTCCAAGCTTGTGAAACTGCTTTTCTCTTTTACTAATTGTCCCTTGGGATATAGGCGGAAAATCCGAATATTTTTCTTAAAGTTGACCACTTTGATCTGTTTTTGTGTTCAAACAACAAGAATAACACTGATAACTACTGTTATTTACACAAGTTTTTACTAAAGCGTTTTAAGTAAAACTAACAGAGCCACGGTAAATTTTTATGTCTTGATACCGCCAGAAATAAGAGTGAAATTATTTTTGCTTACTTTCTCCTTGTCAAGAACTAAACGGTCTTACTTATCAAGTTTTTAGCCTATTTTAGTGAATGTCTTTTAATTTTTTCAATAAATTTGAAAACAATACATTTTGTTAAAGAAAATTAAGAAACCTTTTAAATGATGTGTCACAAGCACCCATTTGCCATTTAAATAGTTGGGGGTCACAAAAGTGTCCGACATTGTCGATTTCTCAAGTTGATACATTCAGGTTTTTCTCAAATATACGTATAACAATGATCTAAAGTTAGCCGAAAACAAATTTAAAAATAAATGGATTTAGATTTTCTCCAACGGTGATGTATTTATAATCTGTTGCAAGGCATAAGATCTGAACTTACTAGAATCTGACGTGTGCTAGGGTCGCAATTAGAAAAGTCTTATAACTAAATCTATTTTTGGAAATGAATGAAAATATTTAACGTTAATAGTCCTAACATATTTTATTGCATTTTTCCAGTTCTCCTCAGTAATTCTGTTAGTACAATCTCAAATTATCGTTATCACATTGTCATTTGAATTTGCTGATAATTGTTATCATAAATATTTCTCTTTAGGTGAGCTCATATAAATTCTATTGGATTGGTGCAATAATATGGCGGCAACCATAAAAGAATGCGTCCATTTTCTTTTAGATTATCGACAATATATTGTTTTTATAAAATGCCTTATATTTAATACTTCCATTAACTACTAGTTTTTATAATGTTCTTCAAAATAAAGGTCTTTTTCATTAGATATTGTTGAATTTCAGCTTTAGTTGAATATTTATGTGAAACTTTTTGTTAATAGTCGTGAATGCTAAAAAGCGATATCCATTACAATTACAATGTGTCTTTCTAACTTTGGCATTAGAGTATTTAACCATTGTTCAAACAAAGTACTATCAATGTCTTGATGATTACATAAACTACAGTTTTCAATATCCTTTGCAAATAAGAGCACCCACCCTTTTTTCCAACGTAATGAAGTATACATACATATTTTTTTACCTCTACATTGGTGGAACATTTGAAATACACAAGTTTTTACAATATCGTGGGAATCAAACCACATTTTGTGTATAAATAAATGGCTTTACCTTCATCTGGAAAACTCATGATTTGTACACTTTATCAAGCGACTTCATTCCATTAATGTTTGACGTTTATTTTCGATAATCATCCTCTTTTGCAGTTCAGCCATAAGTTTTAGCAAATTATTAGCAGCTTAGATATTTATTATATATAGTATCTCTAATAGGCTCTAGCAAATATTTCGGGATACTACGAGAAGAACCACTATCTTTACAGGTTGACTGGGATTCCACATCATTCTGATATTTTTTTTAATACTTCCCAATGGAATATTAGTCAAAAATGTTGTTATTTGGAGAACTTCTTTTGGATGTGGCAATTCCAAATAATTATTACTACGATCTAGTAGTTTAGTAAGAGAACTGAAAAATCTTTTAAAATACTATTTTTGCAGAATTATCAAAAGTGATTGAATTCAGGTTTCACTGGAAATTATATAGTAACATGGACATTTTTGGTCGACTAAACCTCCATTTGGACATAGATTCTTCCGATTATAAGTGAAAATATAATTATAGTTTAGTACTTAATCGTATATACAGTCAGAACTATTTGCTTGGCATCAACTGAAAGATGGATGTGTTTATTTGCTTTTGAAAATTTTCGTTCCGTTCCATTCCATTCTGATCCATTCTCTTTTGCTATAATGTGCAGCCTGCTTTAGGCGGCCAATTATCATCTACGCTCGAGAATCTATACGAATTCCACATTTCTTCCTTAAAAGATTTAATATTTCATCCGCTGTATAGCAAGTGATACATCGCTTTGTAAAACCACATGTTCCTCAGTTTCCAACTCATTTCACAAATAATTTGGAATTCTGCTTATTTGGTGGATACGTACCAATTTCGAAAGGAGCTTCATCGCTAAGATCATTTTTTGTAGAAAATCGTAGTTCACTTGCCTTCTTTCTAAGGACCAATTAACAAATATACAACGTAACATGAGATCATTTGGTTTTATTTTTTGAGTGAGCTTTTAAATTAAGAACTTCATTAAAATTTTAAGCAGACTTCATTTATTAATGTTGACTTGATGTAGTCATTTACGAACTGACATTTTCTTTGTTTTTCTAGGTTTCCTTACCACTCATCTTTAAGGCAATAAGATTTTCTTTTGATGAGGCACCACTATTATCAATATGTTGTCTCTTAGCTTCTACTGATCCAAACTGTTTAAATTTCTTCACAAAACTTTTAATAACTTTAACAGATGATGAAAAATTTCTTCCAAAATGCGTATGATTTCTTCTTGTATTCTCAAAAAAACATTTTACATATGGTAAAGAATTTTCACAACAAATATGTGTTCTTCCATAGGACATTGTTCTATATTAACAAAAACACAACTAATCGCAAAGCTTTCACTTGAGTTCTGTAACTCTATGAAACCTGTCAATTAAAATTTGTATGAATATCTGCCAAAATAAATTGAAAGGTCTTACCATGATAAAGACCATAATATTTTTAATATTATTTATAAAGTCTTCACCTGAAAAGTTTAAAATTAAATTAATTGTTTCTATCTTTACTTTGTAGTATCTCTTCATAATAAATATGAAACATACATTTTACTTATCTTGAATTTCCACAGTATTCGTAAGCTTTTTTTAAAATAAAAAGGCGACCAAATTTAGACTGACATTTTTTTTATTACAATCCAGTCAACAAAAACTACTGTAGTACAATTTGAATTGAAAAGAACTCGTTTCTTTCTTAATATACTGGGGTACATTGTGGCCTGTGTAAATATAAACTTCCGAAAGTAAGAGATATTTATCTTTGGCAAGAGTAAGAATAGTCCCAAAGGGTAAATGTTGTAGATTTAGGCCGCAACTTAGAATCGGAACATTCCCAAGTAAATACGGAGTGTGGGGACAAATTAATTTTTCGACGGAATTAAGCACATTTCCAATTTTTAAAAAACAATTATATAAGTGCGCCTACAAAAGGCTCAATTTTTTTACTACAGAAAAATGATCGTGTAATCTTTATACAGAGTAGAACAAAAGTCTGGAAACCAATATTTATTTCTGTCATATGTCAACCCCATCCCTTCCAACCCCTTAATTTTAAATAAGGAATATACCATGTGTGGCACATCATAAGAAAGGTATTGCCATGGACTAATCAACCATACCTAACTACTAATTTTCTTCTAAATATCCTCCTTGTTCGAGTAGTGGATTTAATTTCTGTGTAAATTAAGACAAGCCTTGAATTTTCGCTTGCTGAGTAAATCATTTGGAAAGTGATTACAATTTGTTGATTTTGTTGTTATGTCAAATTGCTATAGCAGGAATTGATTTGCTGTACTATATATTAAACTACATACAGGGTGGCCCAACGAAAATTTGACATACGGGTTTTGGACAATATTATCGTAGGAAAAGAAAAACGCTCGGCCAGGTCGATTTTTGTTCCGAGGGGGACATTTTTTTACGCTACTGGCAGCATTGTCACTTCTACCCTAGTCCAGTGGGGTGAACAACTCCTAGAATTTAAATAGAGAATAGGAGTCGAGTCGCATATTATTTGAAAGTCCATTGAACTCTCTAAAGAACGATATGTAGTTTTTTAAATTTATTAAATTAAAATTAAATTCTTTTTTTTTCGCCAATGAACCTTTATATAAGTTTTACATTTACAAATTTTTGTACGCCACTGGACAGTTTTTTTCGAAATTTATTTGCTACGATACTTTAAATTGTTTTGTTCATTTTTTCTTCTTTGCTGATAAGAAGACTAATACAAAAACTAAAAAAAAAATGCAATTTCTATTTCTCAGTTGATTGTTAATTTGATTAGTGTTTGGTACTGAACTCAATTTTAAACTAAAGGAAACAGTGGTTTACTCAGTAGCAGAGAGGATTGAGTTGATTGAAAAAGGTTGTGGAAAAAAGTCATTTTTTTGTAAATAATTTATCCAAATTTAAAAAACTACATATCGTTCTTTAGTGAATTCAATGGACTCTCAAACGATATGCGACTCGACTCCTATCCCCTATTTAAATTCTATGGGTTGGGCCACCCAGTATCTTTGAATAAATATGGTTATGATTATTTTACTCTGGACAGATGTATGTACTTTTAATGAATTTAAAAGAGAAAATACAAAAGTGAATCTCTAGATTGGATTGTCCTAGAGAAAAATCTAAAGACTTTTTTTATTTTTGTATTAAATTTTTGTTTTATTTGGTTACTAAATCAATTATTTATCAGATTTGTTAATTTTATTTAATTTCAATTTTTTATTTTATGTCAATTTTTACACATGAAAAATTCAAATATCTTCGTTGTTAAGAAAACAAATTATACCACATAATACAAAAAGATAAAGAAGATAAATTCCTCTTTTCAATACCATCAAAATATACAGAGTGGTCTATTTATAATAATACATATTTTGGCCTTTTAATTTGACCAATATTAGTAAAACATCCTATATTAATAAAATGTGAAGAAACTTTAAAAAAACATCTCTGTAAACAAAATCAGTGAAAACTCCATCTCTTTAAAGCAATATATTAATTGCGTTTTCATTTAAAATTAATCATTCTTCTTTGGGACAACCTGTGTTATATCTAGGTTAATTATATCTGATTTTAATTAATATATAAATATATAAAAAGCTTAAACCATTATGCCTAATTTCTCTATCAACATGAATTTATTAGTTTCAAAACATCAATAAGTTACTATTTTAAGAGTTTGAAAAGAAAATCAACAAACCCGTAAAAGGAGAAATGCTTTTGTCAAAATTTATGTTTATTATTATTAAAGATTAAGAATAAAATATAATATAATTTATTGAAGTAACTAAATAAATTAACTCCATACTAATTATCATTTACTTTTTACATTTTATGTGATTTAAATGAAATGCTTTCGTAAATACTAAATTACTAAATATACTTAACAAGTATATTACTCTATGTTACAATCTCATTTAAATTCAGCCACTGCTTCTAGGAAATTAATACGGTTTCTCTTAGCCCTACATAAACGTTAACAGGTAAAGAAATAGTAATTAATGTTTAAACTTGTTGAACATTGAAGCTTCCTCAAAGACGGAAATCTGCAAAAGGCACACTTCATTCCAAAACAACAAAGATCTGCAGCTTTGATCTTAGATTTAAATAAAACGTCCATTTCGCTGTGAATTTCACCGCCGCTACGGGTGGTTGAAATGCCTATATAATATAATAAATACTCCGATTTCTGCCAATACACTGGTATTTATGTCACGAGCAGCACACCAACAGAACCTGTGATTGAGCGAAGAAAATTTGTCGAAATTAATACCAGAAAATGAACAGCTGAAATTAGCTCGGTAAGGAGTAGTCGATTTGTCTGCGATGATCTATTAATTAGATTGCTATCGGCATATTTGGCGATACGTAATTTAGATTTTAAATGTTATGTATAGATATCTTGTTGATGTTTTGGCTGGTTTTACAAGTAAGTAGTGTAGCAAAGTCGGTTCTAACCCGCGCATGCGCAATGCGCGCGTCCCGCAGTCGAGAGCGGCCATTTTTAGTCCAATTATGTCAAAGTTCCAGAAACTATCACCAGATGGCGTTGGTGGCGCCAAAGTTCCACAAAAGTGTTACTAGATGGCGTTGATGGCGCTGCTGTAGCGCTCACAGACCCGCCGTTATTATTGGTCCAATTGAATTGCGGAAAAGACCGGTATTATCTATAAGTGACGTAGATGTTAAATTTAAAGAAAAACATGCGCAATGAACGTTGCCGTAAGGGCATTAGCGCTTAACTTCATTATTATTGGTCCAATCGAATTGCGGAAAAGACAGGTATGATCTAGATGTTGCGTAGATGAAAAAGACATATTTTTTTATGTGCTGTAGCACTCGCGGACCCGCCAGCGCTGTTATTTTTTCATATTTGAATTTGAATTATAGATAATATTCATATACAACATTGTAACTTAGTTTTATGAAGAATGCAAGTTTGTTATTTTATTATTATTTATCCTTGATAAAACAAATTTATATTATTTTTCCAAAATTTTTTTTCCAAATTTTTTTTCCAAATTTTTTTTTCCAAATTTTTTTTTCCAAAATTTTTTTTTCCAAAATTTTTTCTTCAAATTTTTTTTCCAAAATTTTTACGTCACGCACTCCACGTTTTACGTCACGAACGCCACGTTTTACGTCACGAACGCCACGTTTTACGTCACGCACGTCACGTTTTACGTCACGCATGCCACGTTTTACTTGCATATGAATATTATCTATAATTTTTTCAAATTCGGCGGGTCCGCGAGCGTTACAGCATATAAAAAAATATGTCTTTTTCATCTACGCCACATCTAGATCATACCTGTCTTTTCCACAATTCGATTGGACCAATAATAACGAAGTTAAACGCTAATGCCCTTACGGCAACGTTCATTGCACATGTTTTTCTTTAAATTTGACATCTACGTCACTTCTAGATCATACCTGTCTTTTCCGCAATTAAATTGGACCAATAATAACGAAGTTGAACGCTAATGCCCTTACGGCAAAGTTCATTGCGCATGTTTTTCTTTAAATTTGACATCTACGTCACTTCTAGATCATACCTGTCTTTTCCGCAATTAAATTGGACCAATAATAACGAAGTTGAACGCTAATGCCCTTACGGCAAAGTTCATTGCGCATGTTTTTCTTTAAATTTAACATCTACGTCACTTATAGATAATACCGGTCTTTTTCGCAATTCAATTGGACCAATAATAACGGCGGGTCTGTGAGCGCTACAGCAGCGCCACCAACGCCATCTAGTAACACTTTGTGGAACTTTGGCGCCACCAACGCCATCTGGTGATAGTTTCTGGAACTTTGACATAATTGGACTAAAAATGACCGCTCTCGACTGCGGGACGCGCGCACAGCGCATGCGCGGGTTAGAACCGACTTTGCTACACTACTGTATTTTATAATAATAATAATTTGGAAATTCACTATGCCAAAATAATATTTCGTATTATTATCGGAAACTCAATGTAATGGAATTAAAAATAAAATTTATTTGAAATGAAGATTCTTATATAATTGCTTGAAACAAATTAACATTATATAAAATTCAACAATAAGAATAAATTTTAACTGGAAGTTACTAGATAACAAGACATTAACAAATTAGAAAATTTCAAAGTTAATCGAATGAATAATTGAAATGATTAATTTAAAAAAAATGATATTGAAAGATAGAGAAAAAACCTGTATTAGAAATATTTTATATATATAATAGTTTAACATTAAGTATGAAATAATTGTTTGGGTAGGAATCGGAAATTAAAATTAGTACATAATATATTCTATCATGGTTGGTTCATATATAAAGTATAATAACATTATTTTTCAATTTCAGAATAAAGCGGTAACTTTGAATAAAAATTAAAAATAAATGATATTATTGGATTAAGTTTGCAACGGAATTACAACAAATTATGAATTGAATTAAAGATATTTGAGTTCTTTAAATACAAACACATCATACTGAATAATAAAGACATTTTAAGAAAGAATGAATGTACTATACACAAGCATATTACATGTATTTGAAAGAAAAAGATTATGTTACGTATTGGGTTGTTATTTTCGAATAATAAATGTATAAAAGAATCTAAGTGTTAAATTATGGTGGTTTTTACCCATTACGTAACTTGGTTAATGGAAATTAAAGAGGCTGAGTAAAAACAATAACAATTTATTTATCTAATGAAAACAACTAAATTATGAGAGCAACTTACACATTAAATAACTAATACACTT
The DNA here is from genome assembly GCA_951812935.1 of Hermaeophaga mercurialis. Classification (NCBI taxonomy): domain Eukaryota; kingdom Metazoa; phylum Arthropoda; class Insecta; order Coleoptera; family Chrysomelidae; genus Hermaeophaga; species Hermaeophaga mercurialis. The sequence goes on along the minus strand of OX638359.1, from coordinate 18,886,976 downwards.
AATAGCAGAGATAGGCACTATCAACTTCTCGATCATCCGAGAACCCAAACTTGACTCCCGATCTTCTTTTATTTTACTGACTAAGAAGACCCTAATGTTTATTAATTTTGGTGGAAAAATATTTATTTAACATTCGTTGGCGGCCTTGTCCCGTAACCCTCGCTCACGTAATGTTAAATAAATAGTAAATACTCGTATTATATAAAATAAAAAATAAGTTTTATATACAGGGCGATATTTAACTAAATCTCTGTACATACTATCGTAACCATATCTTAATCTGTAATTATTGTTTTGCAAGCAATTACAGATTTAAAGGCATAATTTAGAAATTTTGTAAAATTTTTCAAAAAGTTCAACAATTTGTAAAATATTAGTTTTTTTAGTGGTCTCTGAGCCCGAAAAACTATAAATTAACTGTCAGAAATAGAAAGTAAGCGCATGAATTTTGATTTTCCAAACGTAAATAAAGTCGTTGTAGCTTAAAAAAAAGCACTCTTACTTAATAATGAAATTATGGAATTATTCTAAAAAATATTCCTAGTGTTCTTCGAAATTTATTTTTATATTATTGTAAATTAAATTATTTTAAGTACTTACAATAGACATAACCTAGAATTTGGACCAGTTTTCAAAAATCAGTGCAGATAATACTTTAATTCAACCTTAAATTATTTGGTGAAATCATTTTAAGAAAAGAAAGGCGTTGGTGCCCCAGAATGAACAGTTGTGTATAATTTGTACTTTCAGCCGAGCAAGAAATGACTTGGTTCTAAGTGATTTTAAATAATTAATTAATAATTAACTTTGGACCAGTGCACACAAGGGATAGGATCGTACTCACAGAGATTTAACGTATAAAATGTTGAATTTTTATTTTATTTTACCGCAATTGAAAATTTTTAAGGTTTAATTTTCATGTTTTCCGCTTTTTATAAAATGTCTGGAGACTAAGATATTATTTTGTTATTTATCATTAACTATAAGATGTAGAAATAAGCATAAGTGTTAATGGTAATTTGTTGCAACTAATAATAGTTTTCTTGCATCAACTCACCTTCAGAAAAGGGTCAATAGTTTTGATTTAAAAGTATGTTTTTTTATGTTTAAATTTTTATTCATTTTGGCGGTCTACAATTTAATATATAATTATTTTAAAAAAATAAAATTTCTTTTTTATGTCCACACACTTAAATACTATTACAATACATATGAACTTTACAAAATAAAAAATTAAAGCATCTATTACCACTCGTAATTATATGAGTAAAATAAGAGAAACGTATATAGCAAACGGGTATTCAATTGTATATTCTTTCTCTGTGGAAAAAGTAATTTTCCTCTTATAAAATACAAATATTTTTCCGATAATGTTATAAAATCGAAATATACAATTGCAAAACAGGCCCTTTTATGCATGTATCTAAACTCTCGGGGATATTGAAAGCGACGGAAATAAAATCACGAACCGATATTTGATTTTGATTGGAACTGTTTTAGGAAAACAAAAGAACGAATAAGAAAGTTTGTAAATACTCGTTTGTGAATTCGTACTTATTTATAAGCTTATTTCATTTATGTAAAACCAGTTAGCATAAAAATGAAATTGCGAATAATATCTAGTGGAGTTTTATAGTCGTACATCTTGTTCGTTTTATTTCTTTTCACATAGAAGCAGTCCCAAAATAATTCGAACTAGGTTCTAAATGTCGGTAATTTATTATAATACATTTTAGTAAAAATGCCTTCTTTGGCTCTTTTATATTTCTTTAAAAAATGTCAATGTTGTTAAATAATTTAAAAAAACCTAATTTTTGAAACTTAATATTCGGCTTAAAGACATGTTTAGATTATTAGGAAAAGCCAAAAACGTGTTATTCAGGTTCCCTACCGCAGATCAAGGGTAACTAATTAGAACACATTAAGTAATACACTTTTTAGATCAGTCATCACATATTGTTGATTATTAATACATAGTATACAGATTCGGCCTGAATATTTATAACCATATACAAATCCATGCGAGTGATAAAGAAAGCGTTATGAAAGAGAGAGAAAGTATTACTAATATCGTGAAGTAGGGGCACGTCGAGGTTGGAACATCGTTTCAGCAAATTCGATAGTAACGGGCCTGCTCCTTAAAATTTCGCCAAAGTCGATTTAAGTACTTTCTGAACCTGTATATCCAGAAATTGAGTTTGACTCTAAACATACTTTAATTTAATGATTTAGGAATAATTTATAATAATTGTAATGAATGAAACTCATAGAAAAAAAATATATTATTCATTATAAATTTTCTCATAAATATGTCATAAAAGAATAAAATAAGAAATATAAATTATGCAAATAAACAGATAAATGTGTGGATTTTTTAGTAAAATTATTTTTTTTTGCTAATTGAAATTATATAACTTCGACTAGTTTGAAGCAATAAATTTTAAACTCTTGGCAGCATGGACATTTCTTTATAAATATACTTACCTGTAATATTAGCATTCAATTTTATTTTATCAAATTGAAAATTGATAACAACCAACAGGAAAATGTATATATGGAAAATTAAATAAGTCCGTGAAAAAGTAAATTAGCGACGCTTCAGTCAGCAAACAATTAAAAAATTTTAAATTTATAAAACCTCAAAAATTTGGTATATATACTATATACTCCGTTGCTGCTTCATTATCAAGTTACTTACGAAAACTGTAAGTTTCAATGTAGAAGGGCTTTCTAAAGCTTTTCTTTTTTATATGAAAAAAAATCGTCAAAATTTAAAGAATGATTTTTCTGTGATTATTATTTTTGTACGTTCCAGAAAAAAACGTGAATGATCTTGGCTAATTTCCCATAAGTCTACGTCTAATCTGTTTTTTTTTTCAACAGAGAGCTTGCTAATCGTCTCGTTTTTATAACATAAAATTTGTAAATTACAAAATTTATCAATTATTTTTTCACTTTTTCATTATTTTTGTCTAGTGAACCAACCTTCCTAAGCTTGTTTCACTCGCCCTAAATTTTTTGCAAGAGGCATGAGATATATAGGTAATTTTATATTAATTTCTTTAAGTTAAAATCGATTTGGAATGAAGAAACTACTGTTGTATCGATTCAGTCAAGAATTAAGGTCTAGGAGGTATACTCGAAAGCAAAATGCGTTAAATATACATATTTAAATATGTTTTTAAAGTACTAGATTTTTTGTAATCGTTTTATGTATTGACTTCCACCAACTTATTTTAGTCGTATTTCATAGACCTGAACGTGATATCACAGAACGAAACGAGCCATCTTATTTTAAATGAATAAATAATTTATACGGTAATGGTTTTCTTTGATAAAAAATATTACTAATTTAAATTAATTAGGTGATCTTAATTAATTTAGCCATTAATAAATGTAAAGATTGGCTAACTTGTGTAGCTTTCCAATAAATTCCCCTCTGAAATGAAGCGCAGTTAATTAATATTTTACGGGAAAACCCGAAACAAATAAGGAATATAAAATGAAGTTAAATTCGTTAACTTTGCACGATTCATTTATTTATCTGCTGGATAATAATGAAATCAAAAGCCACTTGTCAACCTATAATACGTTTCACCTTTGGCGAATTTTTTAATTTCGTCGTGATTGAATTGAAAAAGTGAATTTTTTTTATTAAAAATAATGCAAACTTAATATTTACAAAAAAAGATAAAAAAGCATTAAGACAGCCAGAACAATCTTACGTTCTATTTTAGTTATTATTGGCACGTTTTCAATGGCAAAAATTAATCTTTGAATATAGAAAGATAATTTCTTTATAGAAACACCGTTTAAATCAAGTGTATTATTTCGATGATTCGTTTTTTTTGCTTCACCATTTTACTCCCCCGGGTGATATTTAACAGATGAGCATCAGCGTGAGTTCCACTTTCAGATAAAATAGCTAATCTGAGTAACTCTACAACAACAAAACGAATTCAAGATTGTAATAAGTACTATTTTTAAGTTGTGAATACTCGTACAATGTACCAATTTGTAATTATGTCATACCACGTATCAGAGTTTTCAATCAATAAATCCAGGAGATTCCATTCCTTATACCAATGCTGACATTCGATTATTGGAATAACCTTTCATCTGGTCGGTTTCAGCCTGTTTTCTTTTCTTGTTTCCAAAAATTACATCCCAGAAAGTGATTTTTTAATATTGGGAAGAAGAAACGGTCACACGGACTCAAGTCTGATGAATAAAGAAGCTCAGGAGCTACAAGATTTTATTTACTTGCCAAAAACCGATTTATTGAAATTACTACGTAAGAAGGCTTATTGTTCTGATACTACACCTAATGATTACTGATGTTTAGTCTCACAAGCATGACCCTTTTTCAAAGTTTATCAAGAACTCTTTTGTAAATCCGTTGATAAACTGTTTGGACTTAAGGTATCAACTCTTTATGGACGATAACTTGGCTATCAAAAAAGTAAATCACCATGAATTTGATCTTCAGCTTGCTTATTCTTGCTTTTTTAGGATTTGGAGAGGTTCAAGTGTGCCACCTTGCTCTGGTGCTTGGTTTTTGGGTCTTATTCAAATATCCAGAACTCGTTAGCAGGAATGACATGTTCCAAAAAACGGGATCATTTTTAATCGATCCCAAAAATTCAAGCAACTTTCCCCTTCTGACATAATTATTCTCATTTTCAAGAGTTCTTAAAGTCCTTCTGCTTCATGGTTCATCTTCAGTTGACTCTCTTCTAAAAATGCTTTAAACCATCGAAAAACCTGGACACTGAACAAAACACTATCTGCGTAGATCTGCTGTAGTTTTGCAAAAATTTCCATTGCACTGTGCTCAAATCTGAAATAAAATAAAACCTGCTAGCACACCGTTATTCGAAATTATTGTCACTTGTTATTAGAAATTACTAGAAAAAACTATTTTATTAAGAACATTACATATTTATCTACTGCCACTCCCACATTTGTAACATTATTATATTGGACACTATGTTGCCAATTTAATATAATGTACGATGTAATATATAATGTACGAAAGTAAATTTTACTATCTATATATTCTATTTCTAATCGAAATATTTTCTGAGCTTGGCTGGTTAGCAAACATCCATTAGTAATTAGATTACAAACTATAATTAAATTTTCCAGGTTAGCGCGAATGGTTTAATTATCGATTGGGTCATGTTTGAATTAAGCGACATTTGTCAACAGTTACTTTAAAGTTTTCCCTTCTTCTCTTGCAGTTCAACTTCGTAGGGAAACTTCTGGGTCCCAAAGGAAATTCCCTCAAAAGATTACAAGAGGACACGATGTGTAAAATGGCTGTTCTCGGAAGAGGATCAATGAAGGACAGGCATAAGGTAATAATTGTCAGATCAGAAATACGGATATGTCTGTAGAGTATATTTGAGTTAAATATTTCTCTATTTGTTTGAGATTATTTATCCTCGCCCTCTTGAGAGATTTTATTTTTTTATGTACAATAATACGAGGAAGTCGAATTACTATTTGCCGTAAGAGATACAAAAAAATTTTAGTTAGATGAAAGTTGAAAATATTTTTAAATATACAGGGCCACCGATATTGACAGGGTAGAACTTAACTTTTTTTTAATGGAATACCCAATATATTTTTACATTTTTGAATTTTCCTCGATTTTCTCGTTTCTGAAGGTTTTGTAATGTTGGACCAGGTAGTTTAAATGATATAAGCACTCTTTTTATTAATTTATTTGCAACATTAACACCCTGTAGCATTGTACTGATTTGACATCAAAAAATCTATTAACATTCAAACGATTTCTAATACAATCTAAAATTATTAAAAATTATTAACATAGCCGAATATTTAATTTTTGTATACCGGATTAGTCGAAACTAGGAATGATTGTTTTCTGTGTTTTCTTAAATAGAACACCCTGTATTTTAGTTTGTAATGCTAGTTTATTGATTCTTAAGTATTACCTATAATTTTTTACGTTAATGTTTGAAATATTCCTGATTCTTTAAGTCAAACATTAATTGAAAACAAAAATAGGTGAATTAATTAACAAAAATTAATTTTTAGAAAAAAAATTTCATAATCTAGAAAAAATATTTATGTATATTATAACATTCGAAATATAGATATTGATTTATTTTTAAGCAGTTTTTATGTATACTATTGGGTTTTAATTTTAAGTAATATATTCTCTTATTAATTAAGAAATCTTGACGATCAATTATTAAATAATTTGAAAGTATAAAACTTTTAGCTATAATATTGCTAATTATTAGTTTGCTTATCGTTAAACTAAAAATGAATATAATGTTTTATACTTTTCTTTATAATTAGAATGTTCCTTAAATAAGTACCTTAAATTAGAGTGATAGAAGAGCATATTATAATTTTTAATTGTTTTTTTTTATTTATTTATTTTATGTAGAGAGGCACGTGAGTTTTTTAATATATATTTCCTCAGAACATAGAAAATGTTTTAATTATATTATTTCATGCCGAGCTGGAGCACATGAGTTAACATCCCAGTCTTATTGTATTACTAAAGAAATTGACACTTACCAGATAACATGCAGGACTGCAATTTCTTGAGGACTTTCTGTTTAGGTTTCATAATCTACAAATGAAACTAAACCGATCTTGTTCTAAGTTATTTATTCGGGTGAGGAATATATTAACATTAACAATAAAATATGGAAAACACTAGTAAATTAACGAAAGTAAATAAATTTTGACTAATGAATTGAATGATACATCGAATACTAACCCTTACCGAGTTTGATAGTTATCAGAATTAATACTATTAATTGACTAATCTAGAAAATACCGGTAAGCTAAAACATACTAGAAAAAGAATAGCAATCGCGTAACTAGTCTATTCGAAAACTAATTTTAAAAATTTCCTTTTCTTTAATCCCGCTAATTTTCTACTTGTCGGACACGATGTTCTCATTGGTCCGTGACAATGACACGTCCTATTTTATGACATTTTCCAATTATTAAAAAAATTCGGCTTCTTTACAAATCTAACAGTATCTCTTTGTTCGTAGAATTTACTGCGGGGTTACAATTATGCACGCGAGGCTTTTTGCAGGAGGAAAGTCCCGAAAAAATATCTTGGCCAGTTGTCCATTGTTTCTACATAAATTACAATCATCAACTTGAAGTACCTAAACATTACGGTTATCTCTTTTAATATGTATACAAGATGTCCAAAAACTCTCTACACAAGAACACTGTAAATAAAGTATTTTTATGTTGACTTGATGTAAATTCAGTAGTGCTTGGGTTAACGGAGCTAAAGCTCCATAAAGCGCCATAAAATCGATTTGATTCAAATATCTTCAAGACGGTTTCATTTTAATAAATAACATTTGACTATTTTGTGACATAATTCCAACCATAGGGGGCGAATGTGATTTTACAATTGTAGTAATAAGATGATCATTCGAGTTAAAAAGGTCATGAATAAAAATGTCCCATATCCCTCCAAAACAAGCCCTTTATAACAACAATTAAAATAAATCTGCAATTAAATTGATATTAGGCAGCCATTTATAAATAATTTCAGCTACCTTAGCCATTTTTGGATCAGCTAATTTACGTCAAATTGATATCAAACGAGTTCTAATATTTACAATTATCTTTTATAAAGAACGTTTGTGGTTCTACCAATATACGTACTTCTTAACAAGATCAAAGGCGAAGTTCCATTCAAATAAAATAATTCAAGACACAGAATTTAAGTGAGTCTCTTTCTCAATGGTCTTAACCGACCCGATTCTCTTTCTTCGTCTTTCTAATTATTTCATCGGTATTTCTAAGGTACTAATAGAAGTTAGTAAATAAATTTAAAAAATCCAAATTAATGATTATTCCCTTGGTTTCACCATGAATATTTATCTAATTTAATTAAATTATTAATATTTTTTGCGTTTTAAATAACTTGCCACTCGCCACACGCTTTATGATCTCTTTTTTGATAAACGCTAATCCTATCGAATTTGACTACAAAATTGATGATATATCTCTACTAAGAAATGACACGTTTGTAGACTTGATGTAAGATTTGATCCGAAACTTTCTTTTATCCCACATGTTGATAAAATTGTAGTTGATGCTTTCAAAATGTATAGCTTTGCAATCCTTGTATGTAAGGAGGTTACAGACACTGCAACTTTTCAAATTTCTACTTTTCATTCGTACGATCTAAGTTTGCCTCTATCATGGATTACTAGAGATTAAACTAGATTGGTTCAGCTTCGTTTTTAAAATATCTCAGTTTTAAGGAGGATAGTTTTTACCCAGTAATAAGCACACCTCAAAAGCATCTACTTAACAGACATATGATAGATCTGGAAACCCTAGAATCCTCACCTATTTATAGTAAGTGTAGGTTGTGTAGTTTGTTCTGCAATTCAATTGTTATTTTATTAGAGGGCAAATTATATCAGATCTGAATTCTTTAGCAAACATATTTCTGTCATATTTATTTTAGTGTTTTATACTTAGCATATTATGATATCATAATCATATGTAATTATCATATTTCCTTGCTCTATAATTTGTTTTGCCATTGAGAGGTGTAAAATTAGATAAAATAAATAAATAAATTAACTGTAATTTAATTTATTTGTACTTATTAAATCTGATATTTTTGAAATTATTTTGTCCTCTTTAATTTCAGTGTTGATTTCCCTTTTGAACGCCATTTTATCTTAGCATACTGCCTCATTAAAAAGAATGATGAAGTTACGTGAACTATTAGTGCAATCAGGAGGGCGTAAATATCACCAACAATCCAAATCAATTGATATGTATCAACATACCAGAGACAAGTGTCAAAATATGAAGATATTGATTTTACTCCATTTGTTGTTACACAATATATGTAATTCGTGTGTAGGGTACCTTTTTTAAACAATTCGTTTAAAACATTCACTAATTAATTACATTTTATATTCAAAAATAACTATATTTTCTGGTTTTTTTTTCGATCATCCCAATATTTGTTATTCTATCTTTTCGTCAATATACTAAAATAAATGCAGATATCGTTAAAATAGTTTCAGGATTTGTATTTTAAGGAATACATTAAGCGTGACAGGCTCCTTTTCCGTTTAGTAATTGGATTATTGACGCCATTTTGCTCCGTTAATTAAAAAGGTAGTTTTCAGAAATTTAGTGTAAGTATCCAATTTGAGAACGAAGTTTCAAATTTATTCATCCATTTTCTCGCTTCAGCTGCAATAATTAATTTGACATTTGAATTAACCTATTTCTTTCATTACTAAATGTGTTATTGTTACAGTCCTTTTTAAAGAAATCGTCGTCCCCTATACTAATATAAAAATCAGATAAAATTATACAAAAAATTGTTATATTATTTTTTTTACTTCTATATGAATCATTACACATATGAAAAAGTTACAGATTGACAAATTTTTGTCAATTGGAGTTGCACGAACTGAAAAAATTGGTGAGAATTCGTACGAAATTTATTCTCAAGAATGTATACGAAATAATGAGAGTGAAACAAATATATATATAAATACACAAATTGAGAGATACATTTTTCTGTAGACAGAAATCTTAAGGAGTAACAGGATATACAAGCATATAACCGAGATAGAGCGCAATAATGTATCCTCTTCCTTAACCACACTCTCACTCTCTCGAATTCACTTGTGCTTGAAGCACGATTGTAATGCATTCTCGCTTCTTCAAAATACGTTCTCTTATACTCGCATTGATTCGTATATGATAACCAAATATTTCTTCTTAAGCTGTAGACGGTTACAGTATAATGCTTTGCAAGATATAAGTTCTGGACTTCCTAAAAATCTGGAGGGAACCAGGTACAGGCAAGTCTTTAAAAAGTATATTGCTATTATATTTCAATATTTTATTATATTGTCTATCTCAATAGCACTATCACTTTCCGCTAAATTTATAAACAAGTCTATTTTTGAGAATGATATAAAATTATTATCTTCAATATTGTTCTATATGCAATAATATGCGTGCAACAGTAAAACATCGTCTTCTTTTCCTTTTAGAATATTATCGACAATATATTGTTTCTCAAGATGTCTTTTGTTTAACAGCGCTTTTTCATACTATTCTTCAAAATAAAGGACTCTTTCGTGAGAAATTGTTAAATTTCATCTTTATCTTGATGATAATCTAAACTACAGTTTTTAATATCCTTTGCAGATAAAAGCACCTTTCACCCAACCTTTTATTCCACCACAATGAAATATGCATATTCTTTTAGCCCTACATGGTGGTACACCTGAAATACACTTTATGTCCAAAATTTATTTACAATGTCGTGGCTATCAAATCACGTTCCGTTTAAAAAGTATTCTTTCATCTCAGCAAATCCTAATTTGTCTAAAGTAATAATTTTTCCACTTTATCAAGGAAATTGATTCCATTATGGCTTGCTTTTTATTTAAAGTTTTAAATTTAAAACCATACGTAACTAAAAACCTCCACAGAGTCGTGTTATGGCACTTTTCGGAAATCATCTTCTTTTACAGTTCAGTCATAAGTTTGATTAAATTTGGCAAATTATTGGCAGCGTAGATATTATATATACATAGTATCTCTATAGATTCTAGCAAATATTTCAGGATACTACGAGAAGAATCACTTTACGGGTTGGCCGGGTTTCTGCACCATTTTGAATAATCCTTTTGATATTTCCTAAACGAACAGTCCAAAATGCTATTCTTTCGAAAGATTTCTTCGTATGCGGTAATTCCTAACAAAGTTCTGAAAAAAATAATACGAACTATTATTACCACCCTGTTAGTAATTTAGTAAGAGATTAAATTCCGGCATCACTGGAAAGTATATAGAAAAATAGAAATATTTGGTCGACTAGACCTCCATTTGGACAAAATAATGCAATACTAGCTAGTAAACATTAAATACGTAAAACTAAAATTCGACTTAAGAAATAATAATAATTACCACTGTAACCACTAGACTATAGACTATAGACTATAGACTATAAAAGAAATACGTACCCCTCCTTCATGCAGATTTTTTAAATTTATAGTTTTAATTCAACAATGCAACTTTTTTCAATTTCAAGAGCTTTTCAAATACTTGAAAAAATTAGTCACTAGATTACGCCTATTCACTAGAAATATGTTAGAGAATTTAAAAACTTACTATAATTTTTTTAATAACTTTATTTTCATGAAAATGTATAAAATAATTTTCAAGCGAAATCATTCGTCCTATGTGCTCGTGATTTTATCACAAAAATAAATTCATACATTTTTACGAAACCATGTTTTCACTGTTAACTGGAAAAAGTGGGCCAATGTTTGTTGTGTCTTTTGAATTTTTATTACCATTAACGTTGTGATTATTGATCCATTTTCTGAACCTTTTTCTTTAAATAATTTTCAGTGCACCACTTCTCCATAAATTTAACTCACCGCAAACATATATTATACCCCATCCATTCCTATGTGCACAAAAAAAATTAAATATATTTTCTATAGGTAACGAAAGTAGGTACCTAATAATATCTTGTAATGACATTTAATTAATTTTTAATATTAAAACCTAAAAATCCCGCAAGTAGTTAGGAAGAATGCATAAAAAACATGACTTTAACACCCTGAACATTTTTTAATATCAACTTTTGTATTAAGGTAGGCCGGGCCAAATACGACCCTGCGAGAATTCGTACTTTGGGAAGCACAACAGAACAGTCTATGGTAGAAATTTTCATCAATACTCTAAAACTAGAACTAAAATATTAGTATTACAAAGGTAAAAATCTCATGCTACCGTTTTTTTATTGATGGTACTAACCAGTGTCGATGTCTGTCTTACGGATATTGGGTTTTTCAAAATAGTATATTTTGCTGGTACCATTTTCTGATGTGAACACAATAATCAATTTTTTTGCGATTTGTCGTACGAGAAGATTTTTTGTTGTTTTCATTTATTTCTAAATAAATGTGATTAAGACAATAAATAGTGAAAAATTAACAATACTAGTCAGAAAAAGGCATTCTTAATGGAACTGAAACAATAAGCAATACCACAGTAGACAACTGATTGAGAAACTGTGGGGGAAATAGAAAAGAGGATATATAGATAATAGGTAATTGTTTTTTTTTTAATAACTTTCTAAAATTTTACCAATTTCTTCGAAAACTTATTATTAGTCTATAAATTGATAACATTAAAATATTATATAAATTTGTTTCAAATATCGTTTGCACTGTCATTGGCTCTGTTGAAAGATTGTGGTCTGTTTATTTGGATTTGATTTTGCGCTAGCCTTTGAATATTTTTTAGAATGTCTAAAATACCCTCTAAATCGATAATTATGTTATGTAATAAGCAAATAGAATTTACAATCAGTCCTACTTCGTCAGTATAAATTTCAATTCCCGTCTTGAAAATTCTCCACTTTGAGGTACCAAAAACATATTCAACAAGGCGTCTTGCTTGAGAAAGACGATAATTGAAATCTTTCGTATTCTGCAGTCAGATTTTGTTCCGGAATTAGTCTAGTTAAATAATTCTTTAGTGGATATGCCTCGTCTGCTACAAAAATATTTGTATCTTGTGGAGCAGTAGGTGGAGGCATGTAAAAATTGTCTTGTTAATTGTTATTATTATTATTATTATTAAAGATGTTACTTTTGTAATGAATTTGTGAAAATGTCACCATAGCTTTGTTTCCTATAGCTTTCAACCTCAATATTTATGAATAAATAATTTAGATTTACGAAACCCTATTGTATTTTAAAAACGTATGCCTGTCTTATAATTGAAATACATCGATCCAGAATTTGTAGGATATTTAATACTAATATATTTGCTATCACTGGCTCCATTAACCTTCAATGGCTGACAAAAGTAGTTCTGATAGAAATGGTATATGTTTTTTATATAAAGTATTCCATATTACATTACAGGTTTAATAAATAATTTGTTTGATTATTGTGTGAGATATTCAGAATGAGAAAGCAAACAAAAGAACAGATGCGCCAGCAGCAAGAAACCTGTACAATATTTATTATATTAAATATTGACTTATTTTTGAGTGTATATTGTATTGGGACCATTTTACAATACAATGATTAATCCTTTGTCAAAATTTTCGAGATAATTATTATTTTGTTGTTGGTGAAGAGAAGTGGAGACAGTCAAGATGGGGCTGATGAAATTTTATCAAAAAGAAATTTTTTTAATAGTATGCTATTTATTAAAAATCACTTTACAGCCAAAAAAATAAATGGAAATATTTTTAAAATGAAAACTCAAAAAAGGTATACATTCTATAAAACTGACTAAAATGAAGCACAAAATAACACACCGTCTCAAAACAATACATTGTTGCGGTAAGTGCAAAACCGACCAATACAAAACCAAGATGAAGTTTACCATTTTGTGTCAAGTCTTGTTGCATACGTGATACAACTTCCAACTTATAGAAAACTATTTATTAGCACAACATTTCAGTAATTAATTATGAATGAGCTTGAACTATATAACTTGTACCCACGATACCACACAAGCAGCACTTTCACGTCAATATCATAAACCCTCGTCGACATCTAGTAATATTTCAATAGATTTCTCACAACCACATTCGATTTAATTAATAAATGATTGTAATAATCCATTTTCAGACAATATCGACAGTCAAATTTTAATTTATTTAAAATATTTAGTGAAAAATCGAGTGAATTTCTGATCGTGGAGAAAATATAGTCTGTTACTCGGTTAGGTTAGGTTAGGTTAGGTTAGATTCAAGTTATCAGTGCATAATAACTTGCTGATATATAAGCAAGTCCTAAAACCCGTATGACCGTATGACATAATACAACTCCGGGCATGTACGAGTACGATGCCATCGATCATAGAAAAAATACAGCAAAAAAAGGATTAAAGCTACTGACTGATAATTCTGTTAATAAACTGTAATATAGTAAGTTGGAGATAGGCTGCTTGTTAGTTTTTTAGATGAGTTATAGTATTACTAGAAAAATGTCTCCTTCGAAACAATCTTCCCAAGGTTTCTGCCATTTCCTTAACCCCTCCAAAAAATACAATTTGTGAAACAATTAAAAATATTGTTTTATGTCGGTGATAACCCATTCGTTTGATCTAAATTTTTCCGCAGAACTCTATTTTCACGTTTGGGGCATAAAAAAAGTTGCATGGAACCAGATGAGGCAAGTATGGTGGATGCGGTAGCTCCCCGTACCACAGTTCACACAATTTAACCACGACAAGTCCGGATGAATGTGTAGGTACGTTATCGTGGTGAAACGACACTTTTTTCTTATCCAAGCTCCTTCAATTTCTTATCAAATCGCTCCAGTAATTTACTGTAGTATTACCCCATGATATGTTTTCCTTTCTGCAACAGGTTGTTGAAAACTATTCCCTTAAAATCCCGAAAAATGCTAACTATTATCTCTTCGGGACCCTCTTTGTCTCTAGAAAAATTCGTTGCTTTGATTTTTGACTGTCGCTATGTCTTTGGAGTATAATAGTGCGTCCAGGTTTCCTCAAGGATGACAACTCCACGCAAAACCTTCTGCGAATATCGTTTAAAAGGTTCCAAACACTACTTCGACATTAAGAGCCGTATGCGCTTGTTTTGAATATGATACTAATCTAGTCGTGCGACTAATCTATAGCTATTAATCCTATCACCCTACAAAATGTTTGGTCCCAATGGTCCTTACTTAGTATTTACAATTTACGCGTACATTGATCACATAACACCTTACTCTGCTTTTATCACTTTCACTTAACTGCACAAGTCGAGTAGCTTCGTTCTTTGCAGTCTTCTAAGTACGTTTCTGTTCAGAACTTGGCTTACTTCTGCATTCTTGTGATGTTAGAGTCGCTGTTGATAACTTGTGGCTAATCTATTAATTTCTTCTCTCACGGAATTTAGTTGTAAATAGCGGTGGAGATCATCATTTCGGATATACCATGGAGCGTCTACTATATCTCTGAGGACTTTGTTTTGAAATGTTTGTATTTCTTTGATTGATGTTGTACTTGCACATCCCCATAACTGAAGTCCTTATGACCAAATTGGTCTTAGGATTTGTTTATAGAGTAGAACTTTATTGTGAATATATAATTTTGATTTCCTTCCTATTAACCAGTACATTCTTTTATACTTAATTGTTAACTTATCAAGTAAAATATTGATTGCGATTCGATATAACATATGTTGTCATGGATCTTTTCAATTATTTCCTCGGTAACCACATCTCCTCATGTAAAATTGATGTGTTTTCATAGATGGTGAAGGGTCCCTATAGACAGCAGCCAAAGTCACTCTTATTTATTCGTATGTTTTACATCTAAAAATAAAAAGCGAATTACGGATCAATATGGCTCATAAAATTCTTTTGCTAAAGACCAAGTAGCAAAGTAATATGTAATAAAATGTATTGTTTAAGTTTTTTTTTAAATCTGTTTTTTAATTCATATTTGATTTCAACTCATTGTTAACAGTGGTGTGAAGGTTTAGGGTACACTAAGTATTTAAAAGGTTATGATTCATCTTAAGTTAGAATGCAGAACACAGTATGCTTTCAAATGTGTTGTCTATAGTATAGTATAGTAAGTGTGGCATTATAGTAGAATTTTATAAAAGTAAATAATTTATGTTTCGAAATCATTGCACTTTGTAAAGAGGAAACTGAAGTTAGCTCACTTAACTTAAATAAAACGGCTTATATTTCTTATGCTCTAATAAATATTTTATTTCTATTAAAGATTCCCTAACCCAACTTTGACGGTTTCTGAGATAGGTTTTATAGAGAAAATCCAGTTAACACTAATCATGAAATTATTAATTAATTCTCGTTTTTGCCTATTTTTTTACCAGTATTTTATGTAAAAGCAGGGAAATATAAAGGATCTATATAATTTTCACTAAAATCTAAAAATAATTATAAATATTTTCATATTATACGTCTTGAGGTACTTTAAAAATTTTTTGGTAGTTATATCGTTTCATATATTTCGTATATCTTTGTAATTACAGAGTAAAATAACTTTATCACCCTATTGAGACCGCGTGTACTTCTGATAAAGCAATTTTGTTGTTACTACACTCTGGTTGCTTGGAGAGATTTAATTTCAAACTCGGGTTTAATATAATGTTTAATCTTTTTTTTAATTAAAACTGCAGTTCTGCAGTTTTCTCTCATTTATTTGAGTATACGATGCTTCTCCAATTAGACTTACATCTTTAACAACACATTAATTATAAAACTGTGACAAAATCATTCAATTAAACTACTAAGGGCGGGTTGTAACTTGTGGTTAAACTGTGGTCAGTCTTGATCAGTAGATATGGCTGGTTGGTCCGTTGTAATATTCAAACCAACTAGTTATCTACTGAAGATTCAGAGAACAGATCAACAAAATGACTTTTTGTCCTATGTCACATACGTCACATTTGAGAAAAGAAAGTAGCTTTTTAGAGCTTGTATAGATGCTAACATTTCCAAGGACGCCCAGAAATTTTAGGCCTAGAGATAATCACTTTTTTAAATGGAAAAGTGAAGAATTCAGACATTTATTTAGGTTAACAAAAGTAACAGTCCAACTTTTAATTGACGAAATAAAAGCAACTATTACATGTGTTAGAAACTAACCAATGGTAATAGTCGTTCTTCAAACACAAACACACAATAAAACAATTTTTGAAATTTGACAATGACATTCAGAATAATTGACGTCTCGGTGCTTACAACTTAAAATTGGTAGTTAAGTGACCAGTTGGCAGAATAATATGGTATAATGGAAACCATTGGTCTCAAGACCACTTGGTTAACTAAGCGTGTACAACCCTCTCTAAGTTATTATAATAATAAAGGTTTAGGTTAAACATCTTGTTTAGGTTTAGACGGCCCTGCCCTCCGCCATCTTCTTACGCGCTCTCTGAGAGACATCTACGAGTCTAGTATGCCCTTGGCTTCAGAAATAATGCTATTCCTTGCTTTCCTCTGAAACTAGTTTGAAGTAACAGGGTTCTTGGAATTCTTTTGTTTGAGTTCTACATGTATTTCGTTTTTTGCTCATTAATATATAATCTCATCTCTTTGATATCGTCTTCAGTTAGCTGCATTCTTTAGTTCTTCATTTTTTTGCTCTTATTACTAGTTCATCAGCAAAAGCCAAACACCGATGTAGTCCAGGGAAGATAGCAAATAAATCGGAAATTTTTAAGGCCAGCAGATATCGAGATGCGGTTTTCTGCATTGTGTTCAGGAAGGCCCAAGGAAAAAAGTCTATATCGTCTGGTTGAGCCATTTTTCAAAAAATACATTCTGGGGCCAAAAATGCATTTTCCGGGTGCATAACCAATTTCAATGTTACGGGAAAGACGGAAAATTCGAAAAAACCGCCTGAAAATTGTCACTCGGGAGTTTTCGGGGGTGCCGAATTCAATTCCGGCATCAGAATTCCCCGAGGGTGCTCGGGGGCAGCTCTGTGGGGGTCCGGGGGTATTTCGGGAGGCAAAATCGCAGAGTCCATAGGAAGCGCTCGAAAATCGTTACTCGGGGGTTTTCAAGGATGCCGAATTCAATTCTGGCATCAGAATTACCCGGGAGCGCTCGGGGGAGACTCTGCGGGGATCATTCCGGGGGTGATATGGGGGCAAAATTGCAGAGTCTATGGAAATCGCTCGAAAATCGTTACTCGGGGGGTTTTCGAGGATGCCGAATTCAATGCTGGCACTAGAAGTACTCGGGGGCAGCTCTGCGGGGGTTTCTGCAATTTTGCACCAAAATCACACCCGGAATGACACCCGCAGAGCCGCCCCCGAGCTCCCCCGTGTAATTCTGATGCCAGAATTGAATTCGGCATCCTTGAAAACCCCCCGAGTAACGATTTTCGAGCGTTTCCCATGGACTCTGCGATTTTGCCTTCCGAAATACCCCCCGGACCCCCCACAGAGCTGCCCCGAGCACCCCCGGGGAATTCTGATGCCGGAATTGAATTCGGCACCCCCTAAAACTCACGAGTGGCCATTTTCAGGCGGTTTTTTCGAATTTTCCGTCTTTCCCGTAACATTGAAATTGGTCGGTGGAGGTACACGCCCCCTGTATTTTGCTCTTATATATATCAAGTTCTTCTTGTTTTCGTTATTATATTCTTCTCCATTCAAAAGCTGGTCGAGGTATTCTTTCCATCTATCTAGGATTTCATTTTCTTGGTATATGATCTTCCCATTTTTATCTTTGACGATTGCTATATTTGCGTCATAACCTTTTCTTATTTTTAATTTCTTGATATAGATTTTTTATTTGATAATTTATCATTATTTTCTAGCGCTAGCAGTAGTTTTTCATTAAACTTCTTTTTTTTTGTATCTTACTGTCTTTTTCTCTTCCGCTTAACTGTACGTTTTACTTGTTTTGCTCTCAACAAATTTAGAAGGGCGTTTCTCCCTTTTTCAAATTTCTTTTTGCATTCATCGTCAAACCACTATTTTCTTTTCGATTTTTTCTTTGCTAAAACATTTGGATGTTTTCTCTACTCAACCCATTTGTCCTCTATGCTGCCGTTGTTTTTGATACTTACAAGTTCATACTTCATCTGCTCTTCTTTGTTATTTAATCTATTCCTTTTTTCATCTTTTTCTTCCTATATTATTTCTGATATCTGATAAAATCTGCACCATCTTTGTTCTTACCATATAATGATCAGCATTAGAACCTCGATATGATCTAATGTTTTTAATTGCTTTTAATTCTAGTTTTCCGATTAGAATATGTTTTATTTTATTTTTAATTTTGCCATCTGGCGATATTCATCTGTCTCTATAAATATTTTTCCTTCGATAATATAACCTTAACTTCACTCATATTTTTTTTGCAAAATCAATTAGCATTTTTCCGTTTTCTTTTGATATTTCATGTTTAGTATGCAGCCGTAGGTATTATCGATCTATATAATTCTCTTTACCTATTTTAGCATTCATGTCATATTTAGATACTTCCTCATATTTATTATCTAGTTCATTATAGAACTCCGTAATCCCTATTTTTTTTCTTCCGATGGCCCATAAAAGTTTATGAATGTAATTTTCTAATACTTTCCTCTTCATATTCTTCACGGCTTTAAATTCTATTATTTGTGATATAATCTTTTTACTAATTTTAACCATTTTTGCATTCCTAGCTGATTGTCTGATCTTGTTTGTTTTTTCACGTTCCGTTTGGTTAAGTCTTTATTGATATAATATGTTTTCTCTGACTTGCTGTTTCTTAACTTGTAGTTTTTCTGCATCACCTTTTATTGTTTTATCATACATGTGTTTCCATGTTATTTATCTTTCGACCTGTTGCTAGTATATTAGTCTTGCGTTTTTTTCATTTTTTTTAGTCATTAAACTCTTTCATTTAATTTCTCATTGATTTTCCTGTTTTCATTCATCAACCATACGTTTTTCTGTTGAAATATTTTATTTTCTTGTCTGATCTTTTTTATCTTTTGATTTTAGTTTGTTCTTCACTGATTTTTCTTTGGTCTGTTTTCATTTCCGTAATCAATTCAATCAAAATCTCAGAGAAATAAAAAAAATTCTAAAAAACTACACAACTCGTATATAATGCATACATCGTTAGCGAAAATATTAGATCGGTTTTTAGAAAACTGTAATAAAGTTAACTCTATCAATAAAAATAAACCTTAAAAACCCGCATAGACGTAATTTTTTTATTTTAAGCTCCATAGCATCAATGAGCCAAAAAAACATAGAAACGTCGTTATCCTGGAGTTTTTTTTAGCACCACCATATCACTAAAAGAATAAGTTTTTTCAAAGTTGATAACTAACAGTCACATTAACGAGATAGTAGAAGTATACAGTTTATTTCTCAGCAAATGAAAGACGTTTTAACTCGAGATTATTCCAATATTTCTTTGGGGAGTGACAGAGATATGAAATTATCTTCAATCTGAACCTAAATTGACACGTTTCAGACTGAGACAGTTAGTTCGTCATTTCATTACCTCCGATTCATAAGAAAGTATATGTCGGAAAATGTGGGGACACCGATGCCTAAAAAAAATTGAGAAAAAGTGATTTATGATACTTACAGGGGATGTCAAACTATCTGTGTAGAACGCCGTAAAAAGTGGTTGTTTATCGACCGATTAAATAATCTGGTATATCCAGAGTGCATGACAGATTTTTTTATTTTTGATATCCTATCACCTATTAGATACTTTAAAAAGTCGGAAGTCGTACTACAGTTTAGTTCAAATAACGTATTAGAACGATTACACATTTGGAATGTATTCTAACAACTTTAATTATTTCTTTTATTGACTTTGTTTCTTATTATTATTAAATCGTTTCAATCCCTAATGTTTCTTTTATTCGAAGCACTAAAGCGTCGGTTAGTTTGAGCCATCTACCCATTCTATTTTGTGTTTTTGTTTTTAATTCTTTCTGCACTTCTTTGTACAAATTTGTTGATTCTTCATTCTTCTTGATTTCACCTTCCGTTTTGTTAGTCTCTCTAGTACCATTCTTTGTTTATGGTCAAACCATTTTTTTACTAACACACTTTTTATTAATGATGTTTGTAATCTCTTCGTTTCTGTATCTATATCCTCTTGTTTTCCCCGCTTTTTTATTAAATATTTCATTTCCATAGCATTTACTTTACTTTTCTATTCTATTATCAATACCACGTTTTCCTTTCAAATGTTAAGACTACTACTTCATTGTATATCCCGGTTTTCGTATTGTAATTTAATGTATGGCTTTTTTTCTTCTATTTAATATATCAAGGATTTTTTTACGCTTCTCCCAGCATCGTTTCTTCAACCCTAGTCCAGTGGAGTGAATAACCGCAAAAATTTAAATAGGGAATAGGGGTCTAGTCGTATTGAAAATACTAGGTTGATGAATGAACTTGCTCTCATTTTACAGAATCAAGTTTTTATTTTTATGTAATGATACACTTGAAACACCAGCCTGAGCTTAAAGACAAACGTAAAAAAAAACTGTAAGGCACTGGTACATGCTGCTTGTTTGCTCGGTGACTGGCTACTACTCATACTACATAATTGTCCTGACTGGAGGGGTTGCTGCACCAGTGGCGTGGACTCTATACCGAACACGTATACCGTTTGAAAGTTCGTTGAATTGTCCAAAGAGCGATATGTAATTTTTTTAAATTATTTACAAAAATATCATTTTTTTCCGCAAATGGACCTTTGTGTAAATTATTTTTTTGTAAATATCAAATTTTAAAAAGCTACATATCGTTGTTTAGAGAATTTAACGGACTTTGAAACGATATGCGACTCGACCCCTATTCCCTATTTAAATTCTAGGGGTTGTTTACCACAGTAGTCTAGGGTTGAAATGACGATGCTACGAGTAGCATAAAAAATGTCCTCCTCGTAACAAAAATCGACCTGTCTTTTCCTACGATAATATTGTCCAAAACCACCATACCAAGTTTTACGTTGGGCCACTCTGTATTTTCCGACTAAATCTGTTGTAAAAAAAAGTATTTTATCTTTATGAACATTTCGAATTAAAAAAAATATTACATGGAAATTGGTTGGAAAGGGTCTAAAAAAACAAAAATTTGTGTTTTTTATTCTGTACCGACGTTTTTGTCTTTGAAAGACCATCCTCAGGGAACTACAATACAATGGATACATCTTAATAGATACATAGCAATGTAATTTTTTTTAATTAACAATAATATATAGTAAATTAAAAAGTGGATTATAATAGTAAATAACAGTGTTAAAAACTTTCAAAAAAATTAGATACCTTTCAATTTAATCCTAGTTACACATAATTTGGCTTGCTTTAATTTATTTCATGGGAGAATTTTCGATATATACATACTTTAAAAGGTATGGTTCACCTGAAACATTTTGTGGCGAAAGCATACCTTTATATAGATACAAATTATTCACATGTATAATTTAGTAAATTTGCTTTTATTCAGTTAATACATAACACAACAAATTACTGTACCGAGTATTGCTTTTAAAACTATAATTCATTAATTAGTTTCAAATATTCCTGAGGTAATATTTATCTGTTAACAATTATTTGGATTATGAAACATATTACGGTCCAATTCATCTGATTTATATGTGTATATATATATACACAATTTTATTGATTTATTATTTTCAAATACGAATTTAACATTTAAATGGTTTTAAACTAAACAGAATGATTTTTATCAATCATTGATTGCCCATAAATGGAACATTTATTACATTGAAATGGGTTTTAACCTTTAAGGTATATCACAAATTTTAGAGAAATGCTACTTAGAACAAATTAAGAGTAAACATAATAATGAAATCAATGCGTACGTAACTATTACAATTCTTAACAGATAAAACAAGCAGTTTTGACTCAAAACTATAGAATTACCTCTTAAACCAACTCTTTCTAAAAATGTTTTTAGTTATAACTTATACTCCGAAGTTTGATATCTCCATTATCTTGAGAAATAGGAAAAAATGTTTTAAATAAAAGTTATAGATAGAGTCAAGTTTCACATTTTAAAATTATTTCGTAATATACAGGGTAGAAAATGGAATTAACGAACTCTAAAGACAAAGATTATAAAGATAAAAGTAGAATGAAACCAGAAAATGAATCAGAAAGTGAGGGAAGATAGATGAGCAAGATTAGGAAAGAGTCCAAGAAGAAAACAGTGCGACTGAAAAAATTTGAAGAAATGACTGAAGAAGAAAGAGAAAAAAACAAGAATTCTTAGATAATTAATGGGTCCCGATAACCCGTATTGTGAGAGAGATATGGAAAATAAACCTAAGAAAGTAGACAACAAAAACTAAATTAGACAATATAGAAGATAAGCAGAAACAAACAAAAATCGTTAAAAACAGCCTAAAACAGGAAGAGAAAGAAAAAGGGGAAGAAGTAAGGAAACGAACAAGAAAATGGACTGTAGAAATATCTGAAATGTTGGATACGAAGTCTAGTGAAATGGATGATGAATGGAAATTACCAGGGCCGAGTAAGAGGGCAAAGAAACCGCAAGAAAAAAGATTAGATAAGTGGATCAAAACTAGTAACAAGGTTCAAAAACTGGAGGAAAATGAGGAGGACGAAAGCAGTGAGGAAACAGAAGGAAAAGAGAAGGAGGAAGAAAAACCAATATCGAAAACACCACCAGTAGTCCTAGATAACACGGATAACAAAACTAAATTTTAAATGATGCGGAATATTAAGAAAATAAATTCTAAAATAGCCAAGCCCCATTATTATTATTATTATTATTATTATTATTGTTATTATTATTATTATTGAACCAATAGAATATAGAAAGTACATTTTTTTATTTGAACACAAAATAATACAAGTATGAAAAGAAAATATTATTAACTAGAATCACTGTTTCAATTTGTGGATCTTCTCAAGTTCCAGTCACGCTCCACAGAGGTTCCATACTATTCACAATAGTAATAAAAGTGTAGCAAGGACACTCAGTATACATTTTTACAACCTAGAAATTAAGAATCGGGCAGAGTGGCGGACACACATGTAATTTTGGAATGTTTTCTTGGCAGTCAAGGTCTTAAAACGACATAAAAATTTCTAGTTTTTAACAGATATATCTTACGAATAGCGATAAATACAAAATATCGAATGTCATTTGTTTTGTGTATTGAACATTTCAGAAGAAAATCACTTTCTACAGAAGATTCGTAACAAATCAGCATCAAAATTAAAGTAAATTATTTTGGAAAAACTATTTAGAAGAATGAAAAAACTCGCGGAGTGCAAACCATAAATTAATCACGGAAAGACGATATTCCAGCATATGTTCAATTAGGATAAAGAAATTACTTATATCAAATAATTCAATTAATAATTTAGTAATGTTACATAACTTAATTTACAATTTAATAATGTTACTTTTACCGGCTTGTCCGAAACAAGTGAGGGTTCTAAACGGTCCAACGGACAGCCACGTGTTTAGATAAGGGTAGTTTCCGAAGAATAGTCGAGAAACGTTCGGATTGGTTCAGATAGAATTGGGCTGAGTAAAATTCAATGGGAGGGCAAATTTAAGTTGTTAAGTCGGAGTAATTAGGAAGGTGGGACAAAAATTGATTTTTAAAGACCAAATTCGCGCGAAAGTTAGGATCGGGCAGTTGACAAAAATCGTAAAAATTGTCACTTGAATCGAATATTTTTAGAATCGTCTTGAAATTTACAATCTAAAAGAAAAGAAAATATACGGAGTATGCCATTTAAAAAAATTGTCGATGACATCGTTATTCACAAAAGGCTTACCCTGTATATTTCATTATTATGTAAAAATACATTAAATTATAATCAAAAACCGACTTGTCTCAGGATTTTTCCTCAAAATTGTTTGTTTAGATTAAAATGAATTTATTCCATACTTTATGTACACACAGTAGATTCATCCTTTCATTACATTAAAGATTAAAAAACCGTCCACTGTTATAAAGCAAACACTTAATTGTTCCAATTTTTCACTCATTCCTCACGATTCACAGGACTATTTTAGAAATCTTAATTGAAATTTAAAATTGTTTATTTAGTTTGTACTATAATCACATTATCCTTTCCCCAAAAACAAACAGACGTACTCTCCGAGCTATGAACCTTTGGTATGTTCTTTTCTAGTACTAAAAATGAAATCATAGGGTAGTAATTTATTACAAAATATTAACCTAAGTTTTGTATTGTGTACTAATACTAAAGTGTAATTGTATTTATTTAATAACATCAATAGTTAAAGTATATTCCTTTTTCCTTTACTTTGCCGTAGCGTTCAGGGGTGGCTATCGAGGGCTACTGTTTTAATTTTGAGGTATGGAAACTACAGTTATCTGATGTTTGACACATGAGCCTTTGTAAAAGTTGACATTTGTTGTGATAAGTGAAACTGATAGAATATAGTGAACAGTTCGAGTACAATTTAATTTTCAAGTAACGAATGGTAAAGCAACTATAGATTAAAATCACAACTATTACTATACTAGAAGTTTTCTCTGAAATGAGAAAACTCAATAGATGACGACGCATCAGCACATTGGAAGCCCCCACACAGCACAACGAATAATTGTTTATTTTAATTGTTTATTTAACTACACAAAAAGTAAAATTAATGATCTATTCTCTATACATGTCTAATCTAAGTCCAAACGACTTTCATACATTTCAAAAAATTTAAAATTAATTGCGGGGGCAACCTTTTTCAAGGCCAGAAGATGCAGTTGAAGCGTTTAAAAATCGTGAAGCACGTGTCATCTTCAATTAAAGAAAATTTTAATAACTGGTTTATTCGTATTGCCAAGAGGAATATTTTAAAAAGCAATAAAACCACTTTGTCAATTCTAAATATTTTTGTTAACTCTGCCGCGAAATTAAAGCAGCATCCCTCGCAAATTTCTCATATGGTTTCGAGTTTCATTTGCGTTGCTGTTGGAAATATATAATTCTTGTTTTCTTTCACATAATTTTATTTTACCATATTCCTATTCCTCAAATAAATATTTGTCACCCCCTCTTAGTTATTATGAGACAAGATAATAAGAGACGATTATACCGTATTTATATTACCCCTAGAACCACCCAGTGAACGTTGTATTAGATAATCATCACTATGGGGTCATATATGACCCGTTTTGAATTGATTCGAGCTATGTTTTAATCAGATATA
The DNA here is from genome assembly GCA_951812935.1 of Hermaeophaga mercurialis. Taxonomy (NCBI): domain Eukaryota; kingdom Metazoa; phylum Arthropoda; class Insecta; order Coleoptera; family Chrysomelidae; genus Hermaeophaga; species Hermaeophaga mercurialis. Next base: position 18,861,238 of record OX638359.1, on the reverse strand, counting down.
AAATATTTGAACTACTTACATTATTTGATATGCTAAAAACGAACAAATTTATATACCCCCATTATGAAATTATTAAACTAATAAGCTCATTTCGATTACAAAACAAAAATTTTTTTATATAATATTTTTAGGCAGCGCAGTCTTTGCAAATATCTAATATATGCTGAGCAAATAAATGTTTGTACCATAGCGTACAAACATGTCGACCTTTCCTGTCTGAAGTTCGTTGGTATTCAACGCATCTACGGAAACCCCAATGTTAGCCCTAAATATTCTCTGATATTCGTCGTTAGGCTTCTTTGGAGTCTTTCATTTGTTACCCTAATCTTCATATGCTCCTTTACCATAGAATGCGCCAGCCTTTTCAAGAACTGAAAGCGGGAATCTTTCTTAACAAAATTTTGTAATGTGTACAGGACATAAGCATTTATTCCAGCGACATCTAACATACCATAAAATATACGTAAAGGGCATCTGCGACTTTTCCTTGATACAATCTTCGAATGACACAATTGATCAAAAGTGTCTACGCCACCCTTTGTCGAATAGTAAAATAGAACCATTTCTGACTGATGAGAGTGTCATGTCTTATTAGTAGAAAATCTTCGCCAGCTTCATATTCCTCTTCGATTGGTACAATCAATTTCATCGTGCATGCTGTCATTTTCCATCTGGCAACGAAATAACTCTTACAATTGCAAAAAAGTTACTTTTAATTAAAGAACTCACCGGACAAAATTGACTAACACTAATCACACTCCGGGGTCGTATGTGACACAAAATGTTTTTAACTTTTTTTTAACAACAAAATATTTACGAGTAAAACAACTGTCCTTACACAGAGGAAATTTATTTATGAAGCTACTACAGTAACTTTTCCAAGGTTAGCTTTTGTAAGATGAAACTTTGAATGAGATTCTTTGGTTCTTGGGAACAACCGTCATAATATAAAGTTCACAGTTTTTTGTAAAATTGAGACCATCTAAATTTGAAGATGGATATGTTCTTGCTGGTTATTTGGGGAACAAAAAAAAGAAGTTTTACTGACTTTTACAATCAGCTCCTCGTATTTTCTAATGTGTACTCCCTATCCACTTTCCGCAAAACACATTTTATGATTCCGTAATCACAATCGAAGGGTAAAAAAATAAAGTTCCATCACTGGAAAATTGTAGATTATAATGTCAAATATTTTACCATCAGTAAAGTTCATTAAGAACCACACGACGGTGGTGACTTATTCGCATTACTTTCATGATAAAGATAAAACTCTGCTACATTTGACTTCATATCATTAATCCAAAATTAATCAAGCTAAAATTAACACAAATAGAATATTTCTTGAAGAAGCATATTTGACAACGATAGATAAATAAAAATAAAGTAGCATTCAATCTTTATCTTTATTGAGGAAATGACAGAATAATAAAACTTTAGGGCTCTCTGCTTTTGAATTTTTTCTTCAGAGTTGAAATTTTCCCTAAAATACATTTTAGAAATGCCTTACTAATCAGCTTTCCCCCGAATTTCGTGAAACCCCAGTAAGAACTCTAGTAAGAACATCAATAATCTTAAACAAACAATTTATTTTTGTTTTGAGGATGGAGTTTCACTTAAATTAGCATCGCAACATTTTTGATTTTTTTTTATATTCAGTCTACGTTTAATTTTCCTGACCTCTATTAGTGTGTGTAAATACAAATCGTAATGATCTTTTTAGTACACACTCAAGCCGCATACGTTAGGTTTTTTGAAAACAATGTATTTTTATAATAAACACTTAATTAAAAAAACGCAAAAAACCAATATTTCCAAACAGTTAATAAAAAAGAAAACGCCTTCATACAAATTACATTATCTGAACACTACTACCAACTAGTATCAAAATACATTGACGTGAAGTTACATAGCAATAGACAATTATTATTCCAGATAAATAAATAATTTAATTGTGGTACATGAGTAATTAAACTCAATTAGGTTATTTATCCATTAGTACGAAAAATATCATACTAATTAACATATAATTAATGCTATAAAATGTTATTTTTATTAAAGACACATTTTAAAGAAATTTGTGTACGATAAAAAGCTTTTGTATTTGTGCGCCTGTCTTGTTTTGTAGAGATTATAGTTTTGAATTCTTTTTCTTCACTTTCTTCTTCAAACTAATTACTGATTAAATATATTTGCACAAATTTTGGTTTCAAGGCACCTGTCTCTTAATTTCGGAAAAGTCTTTTCGTTAATAATCCAAGTTTGGAAACTTTTTTCTCAGAGCCGTTAGCATGAACGTGGAAATGGTTGTCGAAACATAAACACTCTATTAATTGGAACTCTTCTGCTGAAGTAATGCGAGATAATAAAGAATCCCCTTTACAAACTTACAAAAACCATCGTGATCTATTTCCAAGCTTCATTAACAAAGAGTCGAAATAAAACTTTACTTCTGAACTCTCATTTATTCTAGTTAACTATTTTCAAAAGAAGAAATTATTTTATTGCGAAAATCTTTACCTGCAATACTTTTTTATATCTATTAACAAAAATAATAAAATATATAGGGTAAGCAGTTCGATTTTGGTAAGTAAATACAAATCAGTAATTAGTAATACATTTTAGAAATATTTTTAATATTGAATATTATTATTTCTGATTTAACACTTTATCACTCTTTGCATTGACGTCCCGGAGACCTATCTTTAAATGATATTTTCTCATTTTTTCGTATTCGGTACATAGTTCATTATAAAATTCCTCTGTTATTTGTATATATTTTTCTTCACTTAGACGTGAATATTTAATAGTGATTGCTCTTACTCTCAGTTTACATATTCTATCCGAAATTGCCTTAAAATCTACTATTGCCGTTTTTAATTTTTTATGTACCAAGTATGCTACTTTCTGCGCCACTATTAAAGTAAAGGTATTCGCCCATTTCTTTCTTTTTCATTTCTTTCGTTTCATGAATAGCCACTATATCAAATACATATCTTTTTCCTTTTCCTGTGTCAAATGTTTAATTGCTCCTTCTTCATAAGTACCCCTGTCGTTCCAAGGGGCTATTTTTAGTTTTTTCTTAATTTTTTAATCTATTCCATTTACTTTTTTCATACCCATACTCTTCGCCTTTGCCGTTATGCTATGTCCTGGTTTACCTACTTTTGTCATTATTGGTTTTTTTGTTGATCCTGTATCATTTCCAATTAGTTCCGGCTACTTTTATTTTAATATAACCAACCTTTACCTGTTTCTCCCCCTCTTGTTTTGCTACCTTTCTTATTACTTTTGCTTTTTCGCAATCCATCCTTGTCATCTCTTGGTTTATTAATACTTTTTCTTTTTTATGATCTAAATAGTTTATACTTATTGTTCAATATCAATTCATTTTCTTCTTTATTCTCCTTTTTTAGTATTTCTTTATCTACAGTATCGATTTTAAATCCTAACATAACAAAAATTTTCTTTCTTCGTTCTTTTTCTAGCCATTCTAGTCTATTCTCCATGTCAACTATTGTTTGATTAGTTTATTTTAATTTCTTATATCCTGGTTTTGCTCTAAGAATTATACTTTCTTATTTTCTATATTTCTTCTTTAGTTTCTTCCTGTTCCAATCTTACTTACTTTGTTCCAGTAATAAGCTCCTTGACTAATTCAATTAACAGGTCCAAATTTTTCATCCTTTCTTATTATCTTATCTGGTGTCCTTTGAGTTTCCGTAGTTTTACGAAATATTGAATTCTTTCTGTCTCATCACTAATGTAATCATCACTCTCCATATTTTTTAGCAACAATGTGGTTTAATATATCTAATATTATTTATGTAATGTAATAGGCAAATTAGTGAAACATGTTTGTAAATTAAAATAAAATTAAAACAAACAAAATAAAATGATGAATACAGGTTTTGAAAATTATTTGGTAAACGTACAGCAGCTATTAAATCTTTAATTTTTGTTCCAGCAACATTATTTTCAAATCACTCAAATTGCATTCTCGTTACGACAAATGCCGCTGTTCGCCAACCAAACAATACTTGTTTGTGGATTTTGTTTAAAAACACGTATTTACATTCAGAACGGAAAACAAAACACGCAAGCAATTATAAACTTTTGCTAAACAACGCCGTGCCGCACTGAATTTATGTTTGAGGTCTGAAATAGTATATTAATAACCGTTAAATATTATCTAAGTTTAACAACTTATTTTTTAAATTTCTCAACGCAAAGAAATAATTATACCTAGCCAAAATTTTCTGATAAATAAAGCATTAAAATCCAATTATTTTAATAAATTTTTAAAATAATTAAAAAAACATTCGTTAAAGGGATATTTACAAGTATTTTGTAGAGAAAGTTTTTTTGTCTCCAGTACGCAAATGCTTATTGCAAATGGTTTTGGTAAAGTGGATTGCTTCAAGTCGATATTCTTATTAATTTAAGGCACTAGGTAAAATGAAATATAACCCGGACTTCTATTTCAATGCTGATTTATTATATATATATATATACTTCAAAGATTGACAAGAGACAGGTTCCGAATTCTCACAAATTTCACTTGAGATTTATGTTACAGCTGTAAATAAAGTATTTTGTAGAATTAATAATACTTTTCGTCATTTAATATACTTGTAATTCATAATCCAAGCTTATTATTTGATTTTATGATTACTTTAAATGCATTATAAAATTAATTTTCAATAATGCAAAAAATGGATAGTTTTTACAAAAGAAATTAGCTGGATTCTTGATTCAAAAAATGTTTGTTCGTTGTTGATAAAACAAAAAACTGTTCGATGTGTGTCATAGGATCTCTATTGGGCTATGAAAATGCCAAAATGATATATAATAAACAAGATAGAGTCGACCGATTTTCTCGTGGCGTTCGAAGCTGGTATGCGCAGTGGCAAATCGTAAGCGCTGAAGTGCATTCAGTGCAACAAGTTTTCAGATTTATTTTTTATTCGCTCGCCCGTCATTCTGTTGTGTACTACAGAATCGTTGTAATTAATTGTTATTTTATCATTTTTTAAAATCTGTTATTTTGAGAACTGACAATTCAGTATTCAAAAATGGAATTTTAAATAAATTGAAAGGACGTGCAATAAACAGTTAATCGAGAGAAATTGTGGCCAATGTTCTAGAGCTTATGACGAAAAGAAATTGATGTATTATTAATACCACTTTCAGATGTTGGAGGACGTGTTACAGCCGCCACCGGCGTTTCCAAAAGAACAGTTTCCAGAATAGTTGAAAAGAAAAAAAGATTGACAACAAACATATCACTCAATTTTCTTCACCAAGAACGCATATAAGGAAACGCGATAGATGAATATGATAAGGGGATATTAAAAAGGATAATTTTGTTTATGTTAACGGCACAAAATATAATTCCAACTGTTAAAACCATTTTATGGGAGTTTAAAGAAGCCTTAGGTTACAAAGGAGGTCTTGACAGTTTAAACTTATTCGGGGTTTCAGTGGAAGGAAACGAAAACTAATCCAAAAGTTATCATGGAAAGACATGATATCCAAAAACTTCGTTTGGACTATTTAATTCTTATTAATAGTTACCGACGAGAAGGGCGGCCTGTTGTTTATATGGACGATGTATATATACATTCATCTCATACAAACCAAAAAGGCTGGAGTGACAACTCTGGAGAAGGATTCCAAAAAACAATTAACAAGAGAAACAGACTGATAATTTTACATGCAGAAGGTGATATGGGATTTATTCCACACGCATCTTTACGATGAAATGGTTTAAAGAAAAACTTCTTCCAAATCTTCCCCAAAAAAGTGTAATTGTTATCGATAACGCCCCATACTATAATATTCAAATTGATAAGGCACCGACTTCCAATTCTAAGAAGAGTGATATGCAAGATTGGTTGAGGAATCCCAATATTACGTATGCATATGATTTGCTAAAACTCCAGTTGTATGAACTGATACGGTTGCACAAACCAAGGTTTAAGAGATACGTTGTAGATGAAGTTATAAAAGACAAAGGTCTAGTGTTCTACGATTATCACCTTATCATCCAGATTTGAACCCTATTGAATTGGTGTGAGCTACATTGAAAAAATATATGGCAAATAAAAATACAACGTCAAAGCGGATAATATTCAGCAATTGTGTGTTATAACTTTTTAATTACGTTTTCCCAAGACGAATTGTTGTTTTAAGAACGCTTTAGAATGGGAAAATATAATTTTTAACAGAGAAGTTTGTTATGATAATTTAAACGAAGATAATGATGGTAACTCGGAAGTGGACGACATGGATAATGAAGATATTGAAGAAACCAATTTATCGGAGGTAGAGGAACTTTGATGTTTGTGTTTTGTTTTATTTACAAAAAAGTGAATTGAGTGTAATTTATCTGTGGGTTCAGTTTTCCCTGCGTTAGCCGGGACTTGAGATAAACAGACTGCCCGAAGATGGTGTTCATATATGGGGAGCATAACTAGAGTAAGTAATATTATCTATTTACATATTGTTCTTAATGATTTTGTTTAGTATTTTTATTTTTTAGTTCTGAAATTACTTGATTTATTTATGCTAATTTATTTGACTCGCTTTTTATTCATTTACCTATTGGTCTTTTTTTGATTTCTTTAATTGAATTGCATTTTATTTATTTATCTGCTTTTATTTGATTCGTTCAATTTCGTTACATGATTTTTTTATTTATGTGTTTATTTATTTAATCTCTTTGATTTTATTCTATTTGTTTCGACAATCGTAAATTAAAAAGCCATTCATTTTTAGTAACCAGGATTTAAATTTACTATAATCCATTACAACGAAACTTGCTGCGCGTCGTGTACAGTAGCTGCGTTCTTTACTTTCACGTGGTCTCTGTCTGCGCCAGTTCAGAGCGTCGTTTGCCACGACAAAATCTGTCCACTCTATATTATAAAGAATGAATAATTAAGTGAGTAGAAGAGAGATGGATAGGTGATGTGTTTAAGCATCCTGTTCTAATAATGTATTTAAATTCAAAGCTAACACTTTGACCTTTTATGACAAGAATTATTTATAGAAAAGTTAAAGTTTTTTCTTAATTTGTAAGGAATTTTATTGAATAATAATTTTTTCTGTTCAAAATTCACACAAGAAAATATGCATATAATAAAAAAAGGTATATATTTAGATCCACATTCCGTTGTTGATCATCTCAACAAGTTTTCATTTGCTCAATTTCGCAAACCCTCAGATATATAAACGAGCTAACTGCGAGAAGCGATGTTTTTCGCTTTATTTCCCTGATTTCATATTTCCTGCAGTGTCTAGCTGGATACTCCGTAAAGTATTATCAGAATAGTTGAAACCCCGAGGATTAAATTGAGGTCTTTCAAAAATTGAGAATTCCTAGTATTTTGTTTTGAATAAGATTTTATTCATTTGAAATATCACATTTAAATGAAACAAAAGTTTAAGTACGAATAAATATAAACTAGTTGCGGTATTTAAATACAAAATAGTTACTGTTATAAATATTAAAAACCAAAAACCAATTTACAATTAAAAAAACTACCAGTAGATTTGATTTTTTGGCCCATTGTTAATATTCATCCTATACAAGGTGTTCCAAAAAATATCTTTTTTTTTAGTGTGAATAGTACGTCCAAAAATAAGTAGGGTTTGTCTAATAAACTTATGTCAAGCGGCTCCCCTTTTTGAGATACAGAGGGTTAAACTTAAAAATCCAAAAATGAATATTGGTTATAACTTCTACATAACAAAAAAAGCATTTTTAATTGGTGCAACCAGTGGCGTACTGCTAGATTGAACAACCCCCTTCCCCCCCTGACTTGGACGCTACTAAATAAATCATAGTTATAAATTAATTTTTACATTTCTTAAAGTAAATTGTATGCTCTTGATAATTAGTAGTCTACAGCAAGCTGGGCAAAATTGATAGTACTTAAAGTGACAACTCATCGTTTGGTAATTGTTGTCGTTACTGAAATCACACTGTGTAAAAGTTATTTTTAAATAATACATACACATCTAATGAGTATACAGATATGCTACTGACCCTAGGAGAATGTCTGGGAAATGCGATTGCGGCTGATCGACGATATGGTGAAAAATTTCGTGATAGAAATATATCAGCTAGGAAAATATTTTTGTCTGTTGAAAGGCGTTACCGGGGGATTAGGTCCTTTAAACTGCAAAAAATTAATTCCGATCGATCTAGATCAGTTAGCACCGTGCAAAAAGAACAATACATTTTTGATGCAGTGGATGAGGATCCAACTATTAGTGTAGAAAAATTGCCTTAAAAACTAATACAAAATGTTTCAGCACGTGGAGAGTCTTAAAGAACAGTAAATACATCCATATCACCTCCGGCAAGTATAAGAATTGATACCAGATGAGCCGCCTCTAAGAATAGACTTTTGGAGACCCTGCAAGAACTGTTTACAGATGAAACATCATTTACTCGACAAGTGATGTTTAATAAGCCCATTATTGGAGTGATGACAATCATTTTGTAACTCGAATAACACATTATCAACATACTTTTAGAATCAATATTTGGGCAGCCACACTAGGAAAGAGATTAATTGGATATCATATTTTACCTATGCACTTAATTGGTGACATTTTTTTAGATTTTTTAGAAAATAATTTATTAGATTTTAAAGAAGACCTACCACTAGCGCACCGAGGGTCTCATATTTTTGTGAACCACGGAACTCCTCCGCATTTTGATAAACAAGTTAGAAGATGGCTCAATGAACATTTTCCAATAAATGGATAGGAAGAGATGTAGATGCTCCAATTCACTGGCCGGCCCGATCACCCGAACTCACTCCATTAGTTTTACTGTTTGGAATTATCAAACAGGCGTAAACTCTATTCAAGAGCTACAAGATTTTAGTATCAATTTAATTATTTATGGACATACTCGAAGATACTGCGGCAAAGAACCCAGATGCGTTAGATGCACTGCAAAACACCTAACAGTCGATTGTCATAAACCAAGGAACGCAAAACCAAAATGTGTAAACTGTGGTGGAGAACATCCGGCAAGTTACAGAAACTGTATCGTTGCAAAGGAGATGCAGAAATTAAAGAATAATAATCAAAACAAAAAAAATATTAATAAGAATCTACCAAGACAACCACAAAGAGAACAAAGAAGAATGAGTGAAATTCCAACTCCAGAAGAAAGAAAAAAGACCTTTAGTCAGGTACTATCTAGAAACGAAGAACAAAAAAACGAACAAAACAAATTCTACAGCACATACTAGAGAAACACATTTCACAAACGAGTCATACGTTAGATTTAAAGGATATAAAGTGTATCATACCATACATCCTGACAATGACTCCAAAAGAGGTAGTGCAGTCATAATAAAAGACAGTATTAATCATTACCAAGAAATGGATTACAAGACAAGAATAATACAAGCTACATCAGTAAACGTAAGAACAAAAACTTATGAGATAATTGTCACAGCGATCTATTGTCCGCCCAGGCATACTATCAAAAAAGAACAATACATTGAGTTTCTAGAAACACAAGGCTATAGATTCATCATAGGGGGTGATTTCAATGCCAAACACACCCATTGGGGATCAAGGCTCATTACAACTAAAGGAAGAGAACTCTTTAATGCAACTAAACAGTTGAATTGCGAAACCTTATCAACAGGAAAGCCAACATATTGGCCTACCGATCTGAATAAAATTCCAGATTTGATTGACTTCTTCATAACAAGAAATATATCAGTAAACTACATGCAAGTAGAAGAGGCATGGGATATGAACTCTGACCACTCTCCCATCCTACTTACAGTTAGTGACTCAGTCATACAAAGGCAAAACCCTCCAAGTCTTGTCAACAGGCAAACAGACTGGCGGAGTTTCCAAATTCTGCTGGAAGAACAAATTAATCTCTCAGTAAAACCTAAAACAAAAGAAGAGATAGATAAGGATGTCGAGTTACTGAACAACTGCATCCAGCAAGCTGCATGGGACAGTACCCCTAATTTAATTGCAAGAACAAAGGGCAATAACTACCCAAAGGAAATAAGAGAACTGATTCGCGAAAAGCGCAAGTTAAGACGGAAGTGGCAACAAACTAGAGCTCCAGAAGACAAAACTAGATTGAACAATGCCACCCAGCAGCTGAAAAGGGATATTCAGAGTATGAAGAATAATGCTATAAGCAAATATTTAACAGATTTGACAAACGACAAAAATACAGATTACTCATTATGGAAAGCGACTAAAAGACTAAAAAGACCAATTGTCCAAAATCCACCAATCAGAAATGAAGATGGAAGTTGGGCTAGAAACAATCAACAAAAAGCAAATAGATTTGCAGAGCACCTAGCAAACACATTTACAGCCAACGAAGGAGAAGAGCAACTAGGTCAAATAATATTAAATCAGAACAATTTGGAAATAACCCTTACTACTCCGAAGGAAATATCCACAATGATCAAAGAAAATATCAATCCGAGGAAAGCACCTGGATTTGACCTAATTACAGGTGAAATACTTAAACACTTACCAAAGAAAGGTATAGTTAAATTAACATATATTATCAATGCAGCCTTCAAACTCAAGTATGTACCTATCTTGTGGAAAGTAGGTGAAGTTATAATGATTCCCAAACCAGGGAAGCCACCAAATGTAGTATCATCTTACAGGCCAATATCTCTATTACCAGTGATATCAAAACTATTTGAGAAAATACTACTGAAAAGATTAAATCCTATACCTGAAGAAAGAAAGTTAATACCATCGCATCAGTTTGGCTTCAGAGAAAGTCACTCCACCATAGACCAAGTACACAGGATAACTGATGTCATAGAAAAATCATTAGAAGAAAAGAAGGTCTGCTCCTCTGTCTTCTTAGACGTGGCTCAGGCATTTGATAAGGTTTGGCATGAAGGACTCAAATACAAATTGAACAAACTCTTGCCCAAACAATATGCACAACTATTAGACTCATATATATCACACCGAGCTTTTAGAATAAAGCAGGAAGATGTTTATTCAGATCTAAAAGAAATTAATGCGGGTGTGCCACAAGGAAGTGTGCTAGGACCAGTCCTATACCTGCTGTACACTAGTGACATCCCTCAGTTAGACAACGATACCATTGCTACATTTGCTGACGACACAGCCATATTGGCCATAGGCAATAACCACGAAGAAGCAGCAAATAACCTGCAGACATCACTTAATAAAATTAATAACTGGACGAAAAAATGGAGAATTACCCTAAACAAGAATAAATCGGTACATGTTAATTTCACAAACAAAAGGGAACTCGGAATTAGATACAAGAAAATATATTGGCTGCTGGGAAGAAAATCCACTCTGACAATATACAATAAATTATTAATATATAAACAGATCTTAAAACCGATATGGACCTATGGGATCCAACTATGGGGTTGCGCTAGCGAAAGCAACACCCAAATCATCCAGAGATTCCAAAATAAAGTGCTGAGGAACATCGTCGATGCACCCTGGTACTTCCGAAATAGTGACCTCCACCGGGACTTGGAGATGGACAATGTTAAACAGGTAACCACCATATTTGCCAAGAGTCATGAACAGCGACTCTTAGATCACGTGAATGTTGAGGCAATCCAGCTCCTCGACAACACCAACCAGACGAGAAGACTCAAGAGGACAAAGCCATTTGAGTTAGTTATTTAAGTGCCTAGTGTAAAAGCAGAGCAAAGTGTGAAATTTTATACGATAGTGTTAGTGTTATTTTTAGTACAATCTAAGGAACTTCTACTGAGTAAGACCTTTAGTTTTAAGACATTCGTAGTAATTTAGGCTAGAATAAAATTGAAAAAAGTTTTATCGTTTGTTTTATTATGTTCATGCAGTAAATTTGTCATTTCGATGACACCGTTTCTTTATGTGCTAATATCTCGAAAAATACTCATTTTATGGAAATATGATAAAAGTAGATAATTTACTCTGAAAACTTTATGAAATGTAAAAATAAATCTAAAACTATGATTTATTCAGTAACGTCCAAGTTAGATGGGAAAGGATTGCTTCTTCATTCCACCAGTACACCACTGGCTGCACCAATTAAAAAGGCTTTTTTGCCAAAAAACTCAACAAATCCTATTTATATTAGGACTATTTACACTAAGAATATTGGGATTTTTTTTGAACACTTTGTATATAAATAAATTACCTTAAGGTATTTTTTTTAATAATCTATGACACCCATAAGACAAAAATTAAACATTTTTACTCTAAAATTTTAATAAAATAATACATTGTGATTACAGATCTATTTTAATATGGTAAATAATAAAGGTACACTTCCGGTTTATGTTTATTTTAGGTAACACATTCGCCACTCTAATGAATCATATTAAAAAAATTAAAACCTCTGCAAACAAAATGAATGCCAAGGGAGTGATTATCAATATTTACGACCCTAAATTTGGGTCGCAAAATCCAATACTTCACAGTACATATACTAAAATGACTATTAAAAAATGAATCCATTATATGCTTATATTATAATTAATATTAATGTTGTTATTTATTGCTCCCCAAATTGTAATTTATTGCAATGTAACATTACTTTAAAAAAATATATAAAAAATAATTTTATTAACTTTTTAAAAGTTTAAAAGTCAAATTCATTCATGACAAACTTCTCATACTGTTTAATTCGAAAATCAATATTAAAGATTGCCCTATACGGAAAGTAATTGATTCTTTTGATAGATTAATTATTAGATACGAATTATGTTAGAGTATGTAGGTGGTTGTTATAGTATCTCAAAGAACTTTCGTGATATTAATACCAGGGTTACTACTTTAATTTCTGGACCACAGTCGTTAGCTGATTATGATAATTTTAGAGGTACGAATAAAAAAAAAAACAATGGATTTCGAGTAATAATTTCGTTATATTTTTGATTAAAGAAAAGTGAAAAAGATGGTTTGGATTATCTAAAAAACCACTTTTTGCCGACAAAGCCCCTTCAAGAACAACTGTTATTCGGTGGTATCAAGAATTTAAATTTGGTTGAAGACGAATTTCATGTAGGTCAACTAAACTCCTCAAAAACGGCCAAAAGCATTGATGCTGTAAAAGAAATGATAATGTATTCTTGATAAATACTCCGTATTTTAAAAGAATGTTAAAAACAGGCTCGAATATTGTAAAGAAATACTCAAACGATTCAACTCAAGCACGTCAAATGTGATCTACGATATCGTTAGTGGTGATGAAAGTTGAATATATTCCAATGAAACAACAATCCACTCTTTGGCTGTTTGATTGCGTGTTTTGTATTGAAGACTAAGCACGTCGTTACTATTCCTTTAGAAAATTACATAACAGTGAATGCTGACACAACTATTTGTTTACCAGAAGTTTTCTCCGAAATGGAAAAATGAATAGAGGACGTCACATCATTTTGCACCAGGACAATGCAATCCAGCACAAAGCGCAACGAACAATTGATTATTTAATCACACAAAAAGTGGAATTAATGACCTATCATCCATACATCCCTGATCTAAGGCCAAACGACTTTTACACATTTCTAAAAATAAAAATCAATCAACTAGTTTATTAGCACGAAAAAGTGCATAGACTGTCAAGGAGAATATTTTGAACTAAATTTTTCATTCTAAATGTTTTTGTTTTCATTTTTCCGGACATGGCTATATGAATATAAAATACGGTACCATAATCCTCTTATTACGAAATACCAATGTTATTTTCAAATTATTGTTATGCTAAATAAGAACATGATGGTAACAATTTGTAACAAATGTATCATGTAATAAGTTTTGAATGTGGCATTACACACAGTACTAAAGAATAAAGGTCTAAGCTAGGTATACGTACATGGCTCAATCTATTACTAATGTTGCCATATATACGAAAGTTACTATTTACATTTCGGGAATAGGAACAAAAATAAGTAGTTAAGGTGTCAATATTTTTTATTGTTTTTCAAAGTACTGATAGTAGTAGTGACATACTTTTGCATACATTTATACTACTTTTCAAAGTATTTATTACACTCGAAATGAGGTATCTCCAAAACATTTTATAAAGAATGACTTTTTCTTCTAAATCTACAAATAAAAAAGTTTTTCCTCTTCCAAACTCTATCCGTGGACACATTGTATATATTTGTTATATATCTTTTAAGTTTAATATTTTTTACGAGTATACAAACCTTTTTTAAATAATTACCCACTGTCTTAATTTTTAAATTATAATTGGATCAGAACATAAAATTAATACTTGGGGGATTTCATTTGAAAGATTCTTTTATTCTTCTATCATACTGCAGTCGTTTGTTTACACATAACGGTACGCTTATAAATGGTTTCTAAAAATTGGCAAAGTATGCAATAAACGATAAAAAATATAGAAATGTTTAAAACAAATTACACTAACATTTTATAATTTAACCCACTAACCCCAAAAAAATAGTACTGGACCTTTTTTGTTTTTGTTTATTTTATCGTTAATGATAAACAAGTAATTTATCAAATAAGAAAACAAACATGTGCAATATGATCCGTTTCATATACGGAAAGGTTTCCACATGTCTACCATTTATTTGACTGACTGGGCAATTTTGGTGTGAAAAACGAAAGATAAAACTGATCAATAAACATAAATATTATTCATTGTTAGACAATTAGTGCAATACATTAATTAAATTATAGGTGAAAAAACCAGAAAGAAAATCCCTAATAATTTAAATATAAATTAAATGAATTGATTAAAATTGGAACTACTCTTATCCAAAATCCTATATTTCATACCAGAGCATAAAAACTGATTATAACGATGCCTACTAAAAATGCTTAATGTACTACATGTCAACTGAAGAAATAATATACAAGTACCAGCATGTTCATAAATTATTCTTATAAAGAGAATTTTATCTAAAAAATAAAATTTATTGGCCCAGCTAAACACTGTAATAGGCATTATCCAACACCAGGACGTACCACTAGTAATACATTTTTTTTAATGAGTTTATAAAATATTTTTCGTCGTGATAGTATTTAATTTCCGATGTAAATATTTTATTGCATTAGGTACGAATCCTGATGCAGTTTCAACCTGCAAGATTATGAGACTTTTCTTTATATTTTTTAATTTTCATACATATTCAGTTCCTTTACATTTAATAGTATCATATTTCTAATTAATACTTTTCTATTGCCTTCTGGTTTTCTCCATCTGTATCTCATTTTTTAACTAATGTTTCAAAAATAATGGTTCTTTCCGGTAAAATAATTTTTTTGTTCATTTTTAGCAGCCCCAAATATCCTTTTCATTGTAAGCTTCCTTTTGAAGGCTCGTTTATGGTGTTCCTTGGTAACTTAAAAGGACTAGCAGGTTATTTTTTCTTAGCTCCAATAATTATGCTTTTCATAAATTTATACACATTATAAATAATTTTTTGCTTCTGTCTATGGTCAACTTAAATTACGTACCATGTTGATAAGAGCACACATAGAACTTAGAATATCTCACCAAATAATAACTAACTAATCCATGAAATGAAACGGTCAGCGAAAATAATTGATTGTATTTTTAAGTTAATATGAAATAATAATAAAGTTGGAATTTATTATGAAATAAAAATTGAATTGTCGGGAAAAGATTAATGAACTTTGTAAAGTTTTGAAAAATATTTTAAGATTTGGAATTATTTATTATTATGCTCTCATGTAGGAATATGTCACAATAAATACGGACTAACTCGATATTCACTACTTTAAATTGGATGATGATATTTGAAAATTAGTTAAGAGCCAACTATCACGTGACTTTCTCCGACTAAAAAACATTTGCTGGCTTTTTCTAGTTGACACATTTCAATTTACAATAAGAACACGGTTTCATAAAAATATATGATTTAATTTTATTTCTTCTGAAAATTGATTCATACATCATTTTATGAAAACAAAGTTTCATTGTTAATTAAAATTTGGCTAAGAATCATCAGCCTCTTATATATTTACTTCCGAAAAAATCATAGGAGGTTTTTATATTCAGTAATATATTGATAATGTTTAAACAAATTTTGAATAATTGATTATAGGGCATTAAAAAAAATACAGTAAAATATTTTTTAGATATATTGATTTTATCATTCTCGGTTCAAGATCTTTTATTCACACACTCCATGATTACACAAGTTTACTCAAGTGGCTTACAATTTCTGCAAACAATACTGTAACAGATAGCTGCTAAACTTCTATCTAGAACAAGTGCTAAGCCGCAGTAAACGCCACCACCAAACTAGAGAGAAATTATAACGGTGCGAATGGAAAACCTCTAATAATACATAAACACTGTTGCCAAATTGTAGATTTGTGTATATCTAGAGTAAACTTGCAATATATTGTCTGAATAGTAAATGTTAAATTTAAAAAATATTAAATAAAAAATACATATCTGCACTACTCAGTTTTTGAATCATATGATCTCAAATCCGTTTTCGAAATATTTGCAACGTATGCGGTGTTGTTGACTCTTAATGTAGTTCTTTTGTATTTTTATAGTCAGCAGAATAACATAAAAATCAATAGTAAATCTGATCGATACTTAACGGACAGAATAAATTAAATTTTAAAAGTTGCCAACACTTTATTCACTATATGGGCCAAATCAACTTTGACAAAATACTTGTCATTCATCACAAAACGCAGCATATCAATGTTCTCTGTAATACACCGACATTCGTTTGGTTAATCCATAGATTTATTACGAATACACTGTGTCTCCTTGTAGACGCATTGAAGACTACATTGCAGGAAAGAGATTTGGCAGAATGAGGTCTTCTCTTTTACTCCGTGGTAACAGAGAGGAAAAGCAAGAAGGAGAAAGATAACATCATAACAGTAATTAGTCCCCCACTAGTGCACTTGTTAGAAAAAGACACATTTACTTTCACTATTGTTCTCTCGTGTTAATGTAGTCTTCAGCACCTCTCACGGATCACTCGGACTATGAGTATAAGTCTATTGGCGACTTCAAAAATGAAAACTCGCTCTAGTGGAAGATTTTTAAACTTTAACGAGTACTCTTTCCAATTGCGTGCAATTTTAGGTCTGTTAGATTCTTTTTAGTTGTGTATTTGGTTGCTTTGAAAATATTTTTTTTCTGTATATCATAACTATCATAACTTGCTTAGCATTCAAAATTCCTTCCCCTTCTACATCGCATCTAGAATCTGCACTGCATTCAAGCTACGAAGAAACCGAAGCCAACGAAACGAAGACGTCACTTATCGTTAAAAGTGTCTAAACAAATTCGCAAAACAGTTAAAAACACTAAAAGCACAAATACAAAACAAAATAAAAGATTTTCACTAAACTCGCCAATAACGATGCTACACAGAGTACTCGTAAACCATATTTGTTTTCATACGCGGTACTTGAAATCGCCAATAGCCCAATAGCCGGTGAGATGATCAACTACTTCTACCACAATCCGATAAATTTAATAAACATGGTATTTTTACCCATTTAGAGTATTTTATAATTTATTAATTGGAAATTTGTTTTTCAGGAAGAAGAACTTCGAGTTAGTGGGGATCCCAAGTTTCAGCACCTTAGTGAAGAACTACACGTAGAAATTAGTGCATTCGCTACACCAGCAGAAGCACATGCAAGAATTGCATACGCACTAGCAGAAGTTCGACGATTTTTGGTACCGGTAAGTCAAAAAATTGATGGTAAATAAATTTATGTAAAAACACAATTATCAATGAAAACTCATTCTTAACTATGAAATATGATCATCATTAAGTCTTATATAACAAGAGCTACAAATGGCTGTGTGTTTCTGTCACAGTTTTCTGACATCTCACTATTATGTGGTAACTTAGAATGGAATTATAATTAAATAAAAAACCTAATATTTATACATACAAAGAAACGATCTAAGGGAATATTTGCATTTTGCGTTAATAACGACGGTTATCGGAAATTAGGATCAGGCTCTGTGATTAAGGTTTTTTTACTTCAACCCTTTCAAGCATAAAAACAATCTATCCCTGCAACAATGCTCCTCTTTAATGAATGTAACGGAAGTTCTATAAAGTTTTAAGTGCCATTAACGCCTTTTTTAGTCTAGTAGTAGATTCCGCATATCTAAATTAGTGTCAACTTTTAATTGAATATGAATCGCGAGAGTTAAACACTCGTTGAATGAGGTTTTATTTATGAGTGAAGGTGCAGAGAAAAAGAAATATGATTTATGGAATTCGTTAATGTAAATATTTTTAAATGCAAATTATAAACTGTTAGATTTATTGAAATCATTTTAACGATCAATATGGAATAATTGCAAATATTAGGACTAATTTAAATGCTAGATAAAAATTGTTTTTCTGCAATTAGTATAAGGTGCAGACTTTATTTTTCTATATTATTGTCCACTTGTTGTAGTACTAAATTATGAACATTTTTTAAGACCGCCTATGATTCAAATAACTATGAAGAGGACGAATTATTTGAACAATCTTCTACTATCAAAATATTACCATTTTGTTTTAGAAACACAACATTCAATTATTTAGTCCGCTCACTAATTCACCCGTTTTATCCACCCACGACTAAACCTAAATATGTTCTTTTTATAGAATTAACCTTAATTGTTAGATTAAATCTGATTGTAACACTTAGTTAAATTGTCTAACAATAATTTTGAGCAAAGGTAATATCAGTCGCTTTAAATATTTTAATTCTTGCAGCTAAAAAGAAATACTATATATATGTACCTATACATGTAAGCTCGGGCGTTCTTATATTAACTTGATTTATTGAAATGAAACCTAACTTAAATTGTATTAGTCCATACTTTAAAGAAGTTACCAGTTGCGAATTTTCCAGAGTTGAAAATTTATTAAGTTTCAAGTTGCGATATTTGCCGAGTATTCGACTTAGGTATATTGGGCTAATGCATATTTTGCAACTTCACATATATTTCATTTTGAATGAAAAAAACAATAAATAGAAATACGTTATTAGGTATTCCACAGATTCTGGTAAGCTACAAAGATTAAATCAGAAATTTAATAGCAGGCCGAGTTTACTTGTGAGATGAATACATATTTTATTTTAAGTGAACGAGATTACCAACGCCCATAATTTTACCCTGTGTGGGATGAAAAGCCATGATACATCAAAAGGCAATAACATCGCTGACTAACTAGTCAAGAAAACAGCTGGGCATAAAATGTTGGTCTCGATATTTCCTTTAGCTTGAAAAAAAGCAGCAGGTAAATTCTAGATGTGTAACCTTTTAGTTACCTACCACTATTTTTTTCGTATTTACTCGGAACATAATCCAAAACCCCTTTCCGAGAGACTAAAATGGCGCGGAAATCCTAATAGCAGTGCGCCTCTCTGAGGAGGTAAGATATTTACCTTTATCGTGCAGTAATTAGTTAAAAGCGCGACATTATATAAATTAAAAATTAATAAAATAAATAAATTAAATAAAATCATTAGGATAACAATATGAAAAACTAACCATCAAATACAACAAAAATGAACTCTTTACATATCGTCATCTAAATCCCAGTTGTGACATACATGGAATGAGCACATTAGAGCCACGGTTCTCTAGACTTGGAATTACTGTACCTGTCTTTACATGCCACGTTAAACCAGTTTTCCCTTTCTTGAGTTGAAAATACTGCCATAGGTTCATTCAATTGTCTCTTTTTTGTTGGAGATAATCTGTTTTTCTGCTAAGTTTGTCGCTTAACCTATTTTTCCTTTTGGTAATTAATGCGCTTCCAGTTTATGTTTTACAGAAAAGTCAGGTGAAATTGCAGACTTACGTTTCCCTCTTTGCAGTTTTCCGAAATTCTTCTCTCCAACTTTTAGTAGAGGACGAATTAGTTCTGGAGTATGTAAAAATATTGTCGAAAAGGCAGTATTGTTAGTTTTGTTGAGGCTGGTAGCTCCAGATACGTTTGTTTTCGCCATTAGGGAATTGAATCAACTATGATTTTTCCATAATCAAAGTAAAATTGTCTGGTTCTTCTGGAAGTTAGACCAAAATATATGTCAAATGCTTTTTTCAAGTCTTGCTCTAACCCTTCATTGTCATTAAAAATTTCTTTTTATAACCCATCTCAATAGTAGTGGAAATAATATTAACAAGTTCATTATTAGTAATTTCTGTAATAGATATTAACATAGTTAGTAGTGCCCTCACTGAAATGAGCTCTTAATTTTTCTTAACTGTCCTAGAAGGTCTAAGCTGTATAGCAGTACCATTTATTTTTGGTTTGTAATTGTCACCCTTCTGAAATTAAATTGTGGGATCATTATGTTACACACAGGAACGAAAATACCTATTTTTGATAATGTGATAGTACAAACGTTTAATAGTTTTTTTTACAGTGATGCTATAATTTAAACGATTCAGTTTTTGTGCGATCCTATAATTCTAAAAAGACGTGTTTTACCGTATCATATATGTTTTTAATACGTTCAGGGCACTTAACGACAATTTTAGCTACACCGACCTTGATTCTTTTACACCAATCTCAATTTTATGTGCATCACTTGATATGCTTTATTCTATACTAAAAGCAATAACGGTTATTCTTACCTTTCAATTTCGAAGAACTCCAGGAAACCAAAACATGTCGAGCCCTAAAAATTTATTTCCACACTTTTCATTTATCTATTTACGAATAAATATACTGCATTACAAGCCTTGACGTAATTTATATCAAAACATTGTAACATCATTTTAGAAAATATTTCATAAAACGATATTCATACACGTAACATTGTCTTATTTATGACAGCATAAATCTTGGCGCTATTACCACCGTCGTCTGAAAGGAAAGTATTACCGCAGATAAGTTGTTTGAAAGATTGAGACATGTAATTCTAAAAGAACCATTAAGTTTTGCTGTTGAAGTATTAAACTGGTATATTCTATTTCTTAAAGAAAAAGAAGTAATAGAAAAAGTAATTAAAAAACGTTTCCCGGTTTGTCAACACTATTCTTAACCTCCAGCCTGAAATTATCACGAAAAAATTTCATTTGTTTGTTCAATTAATCTTTAAAAAGCTCTTGTTGTAAATAATTGAATATGAACTAGTGACAGTTTTGACAGGCCCGATTGCTCCTCGATCACTTAAGCTTAAGTTCAACTTAAATTGGTTGCACCACTTGTTAAGTGGAACTTAAACTTAAGGCTACTTAAATTAAAATGATAGGAAGACTGACTTGTGTATTTAAGTTTCACTTAACCCTAATTTTTAGATTTTGCCAGGTATAGTTAAAAAGTATTTGTTAACGTTCATAATTAAAATACAATAAAATCAACACTAATGTTGAAAATATGGAAATGGATTTGGATTTTGATATTCTTGATGATGATTTGAAAATCCTTGAGGTACTGGATGTTGCAATTCCTCCAGAAATATTAATAAGAGCAGATAATTTCAATATTTTGGATGATCTTTCGTTTTTCAGCAAATTTCGGTTGACAAAATAAACGATTCTACCTGTTTTAGGTTAATAGAACAGAAGATAGAATTTCCGTATGACAAGTATATTATCATTGACAACATATCCTATGTCATATAATCGAGCCGACAAGTCCTAAATAGAAAAAAAGACACTAGATATTTGCAGCACTGCCAGTATAATTTCGTTTTTTAGCAATCTTAGCTTTAAGATAAATACAACTTAGATAAGTGGAATATTTAAAGTGTCTAGGTGCAATTGGCCCTTAGAAATTAACTAGTTGGTAAAGCGCCACCAATGTAGGTGCCACAAATAGCATTATGTTTTGGAGGTTAAATGAATCATTAGATTTTCGATTTTGATAATTATTTGCTGACTTTTTCACTAATCCAAATATGACTTTTTTCCCTTCTTGCCAATTTTTATTTTCGCAAAGTAAAAGTGATTACTAACCTTAATACATGCACGTACATACACAAATAAATATCCAGGATAATCATCTTTATAAAATTTACAGCATTGCCGCTTCAATAGAATCAAAGTTAAATAATTTGAATTAGCTTGAAAAATATTTTTACTAAAAAATCCTCATGTTTATTTGTTTATTTTGTTATTTATAATTCTTACTTCATTTCTTTATCATAAATTTGAGAGAAAATATATAATATCAAATTTTTTTTTCTTCAAGTTTTATAACCAACATCCGCTTATTATAAATTATTCCTAAATTATTAAATTAAAAGACTTTTCATGGTCAAACTCAATTTCTATATTCATAATATAAATCAAGAATATATGATGACTGATCTAAAAAATGAATCATTTGAAAAACAAATTGAAAATACTATTGATTATAACTACCTCACCCAACTTCTTTAAAGTACATCCAACTGTTTAAATATTTCACCTCCGCTATTGTGATCTTTGTCTCTGTTCCATTAAATAAAATTTGAAGATTCCATTTTCAATATAAAAGTTCTTATTTATTTTATCAGTAGTCATTTAAAAAGTTTAACTCGTACTTTGGAAAAAGATTTTAGGCCGTTCGTTAGTTGAAACCGAAACCAAAGTAGAATATCGCGTTGTTAAAATAACCGTATACAACAAGTTATTGTTTCTATAACATTCCCAGTAAGAGCATAAGTTGCTTTAGGGCTTTCGGGACTCAAAACTGCAGATGGGAATTTGCGAAAATTTGTTGAACTGTGTGATGTGATTACCGCAGAGATTTGGTTTCATTTATTAGAATGGAGTACATACCGAAATTAGGTTCATATGAATCTGTTACATTAGGAACTGCTTGAAATTACTTGAATTAATTTCCTAGTTCACAGTTTCATAAAAAGTATATGTAGTCTGCCAGACGCTTTCTAAAGTTTAGGTCAAGATATTCTTGGACTGCTGCATTGATCTCCTCAGATATAAAATGCCTACCAACTACGAAAAATTATTTTTGGGATTAAATTTGGACTAGTTATCGCACAGTACTTGATCCGGAAATGTAGGTAGATTATATGCCAATTTGATTTTGTAATCACTTAAGAAGGTAACAGTGATCTCAACTGTATGTTAAGAACCATTGTTATGGTAAAATAGATAACCCCTCCTCCTTCTCTTATTGTTGCGGATTCCAAGGGCAGTTTTCATTGTTGCATATATACAGGGTTTCCCAAAAGTCCCGGGACGGAGCCATAAGTTTCTAACGAGTGAAGAAAAAATCTGAAAATTTGGAGATCACTAAAGGGTCATAAAAAGTACATTTTTAGATGGTCTAAAACTTTCATACACTGGGAAGATTTTTTAGGGGGTGATAACCCCAGAATTTTTAAATTACTACCGCTGTCGAGTTTACTTATTTTAAAGATAATTAAAGAAACACAACCCCAAAACCAAAACCCGGTATCTTAGTTATTTTAAGAGTTATACTACCAAATGAGAAAGAAACATGTTTATTTCGATTTTTATAATAAATTTTCAAATTGTCTACTTTCTTCGATTTCGCAATGACCCAAACGCTCATAAATGGAATTTTGACACTTTTGGAGCATATTCCTAGTGATATTGGTGATTTCTTCAAATATGCAATTTTGCAAATCATTTATTGCTTCTGGGTTTGTTGCATACACTCTACATTTTAGAAACCCCGAAAAGAAAAAATCGAGTGATGTAAGATCCAGAGATCGTGGTGGCCACTCGATTTCACCTTTTCTCGGCTAAAATGTGGAGGAGCACCATCTTGTTGGAACCACTTATTGTCAATACCATTACGGCATATGGCACGAACACTTGGAACCACTTGATTTTCCAACAGTTCTTGATATCCGCCTCCGTCCAAATTTCCATTAATAAAAAAAGAACCAATTACTCTATCTCCCATAATTCCAGCCCACACATTAATTTTCGGCAGTGTCTGAGTATGATCTTCTTTTATTAAATGTTGATTTTCGTTAGCCCAATAACGACAATTGTGCCTATTAACTTTACCATTTGTAGCTTCATCAGAGAAAACAATATTGAGAAAAAAAATTTTGTCACCATCACATATTTTACGTATTATTTCACAGAATACCAACCTTCTATCGAAGTCATCTTCGTTCAATTTCTGAACTTAGTGAAACTTATAGGGGAAATAACTATTTTTTTACAAAATTCTGTGAACAGAACTGTTACTGATTTCATGTAGCTGACATATTTTTAATAAGGATCTTTCACAGTTCCCTCTTCTTAAATTTTTCGAACAGTTCTTTCGACTGTTGATTTTGAAATCCGTGGTCGTTCATGAAAAAAATCATTGGAGACTCGCCGCATTTCGTCGTAAAATCTTGTTCTATCCCCAAAGCCACGAATTATTAAAAGAATAATTCTTTCTTTTTCGGTCAGTTTTTAGGGCATTTTTAACAGAATAGTTTAACTAATTTAGAAAATGAAATAAATAGGTTCAAATTTAACACAACAATTCATCTATCAATAAATTGTCACTGTCACAAACTGTTTATTAAATTGGCACCTACTTATCTTCATTTTTGTTTTTATTGCAAAAAAGCTAAGCTAAATTGATAGCATACTACGACCAAAACGAAATTATTATGTGTTACAAAATAATACAGGGCGGCATACTGGACCCAACAAGTGTGTATCAGTTTTGATATACAAGGCAGTCAACGTGTCAAAATATCGGGTTTTGGTTTTGGAGATGTGTTTCTTTTTCATTACCTTTAAAATAAGATGAAATTCGATAGGGGTTACAATTTTAAAAATTTCGGAGTAGTTCCCGATATACTTTTGATCACACATCTACGTGAAAAGAAATGAAAATACTACCTTGACATAAATGTAGAGCTTCATTTTCAAATGCTAAATGAAGCCTTTAAAAACATGTATACTGCATTAAGCGGCACTGTAAAATTGTTTTGTAATATCATATCAATAATTAATTATTTAAATGATGCTTAGATCATTAATAAGGTATACGAGGATGGGTTGATTAATTCGCGGCCTAAAACAGAAAACCATAATTTAGAAGAATAAAATTGTTTTTATTTTTCGACATAATCTCCTTCTAGTTGAATCCGCTTGATCCATCGATGTTCCAAACTCTTTATCACGTCCTGTAGGTAGATTCTGGAAACACTTCAAAATAACTGTTTGTCGATTCAATTGTGTCCAAGTTTGAAGCATATTTCTTTCCCTCATGAAATTTCTTCAAGTAGGGGAATAGGTTGAAGTCCGACGGGGCCAAATCAGGGGAGTATGGTGTGTGAGGTACCAGTTCAAAGCCCAGCTCATTAATTTTAGTCGTCGCGATAACTCTCTGGTGTATAATGGTGTATCCACGTTTCATCCACTGTTATGAATCGGCGCAGAAAATCTGTTGTATTGCGCTGAAACAGCTCCAAACATAGCTCAGAAGTGATTTTCGGATCTGTTCAGTTTTGTTCAGGGATAAGTAGTCGCGCGGCACCCATCTAGCCCATAATTTTCTCATGCCCACAACTTCATGAAGATTATGATGTACCCGCTCTTTTGAAATGCCCACAACAACAACAAAAGTTGCGGTTTTCGACTTTCCTGGACGTGGTTTATCTTTAAAGCTTGTACTCCCACGTTTAAACTCCGCCATCTACTTTTTAACCATGCTGAACGATGGAGAAGATTACCTAATGTAGAATCTATTTCATTTTTAACCTCTGTAGGTGTTAAACCTTTAGTATAAAAATATTTTATCACGGCTGGAATCTCAGTTTTCTCCATTTTTTTCAAACACCGCTAACTTACAAACTTTGATAAGACACTAAATGAAAACTACTTGGCAGACTCAGACAAAATTTTAATGTCAAACTATGACAGGATATTACTAAATGCAAACATAAAATTAAAAACTCTTTACAATTTTAGACAATATCCCCAGCTTTGAAGGATTTATGGGGTTACAATCTCGAACACGAAGCTTTATACAAAGAAAAACCCCTGAAATATCCTATCTACGTCTTTCAGTCCTTCTGGCGCTCTTATATTTTATACAAATTACAACATTGAAGGGTCAATTTGTACGTTCAGTGACATTTCCAACATATCTTTAACATCTTTAAACTAAGTCCAAATATTGTTACGTAGCTAGTTATTTTTTCAATGAATCTATGAAAGAATCTAAATATCATTTTCGAGGGGAGTAGGGGTTAACACAATACATAACTTGGTAGTGGAAATTAAAAATGTTGAGGAAAAAAATATAATTTATAAAAGTAAATCTTACAAAAATTGGTACAACTTACATCTTTAAATAACTAACTTATTTAAGTGCATGGTCAGGAACTATCACGTTTATCTCTCGAGATCCCAAACTTGAATCCATATCTCATTTTTCTTTTCAAATCAAGAAAACCCCAATGCTTAATTATTTTGATGATTTGAATAAAAATATGTATTTATTATTCGACCGCGAGCTGCTTGTCCCATAACTTTCGCTCACGTAATATTAAATAAATAATTTGGAAAATAAAAATTATTATGCTTAACTAAATTCCTGTACATACTCTCGTAACATGTACATCCCCCTTCGAATAGAGGTACCCTCAGCTTTTCTTCATCCTTATATAATTAAAGAAAACAGTCACTTTAAGTACTTCCCCAGTGACTATATATAATATAAAAAAACTAAAAAGAAAAATACAATTTACGTTGAAGTAGTCCTACGAGGCATAAGTGACCTGCGATCAGATTTTAACATCTTTAATAAGGATTTCAAAAGGTCTTAACATTATTTTTAGACATTTTTATTGAATAAATGCGCTTAAACTGCCTACATAGTTTAAACACGATATTTTTTGGCCAAATGAGTAGTTTCTAATATCGAATTATTCCTAGCTCTGTTCGTCGCCATGTACTTTAAAGCAAGCTATAGAAAATGCTTGTGTAAATTTAATTAAAACCACTTTGACACAGACACATTCGACACATTTTCACTAGGAAAATATCCTATATTTCTAACACGCTAAACGTAAATCCGGATACACACACCATACACAAGTTTCCCTATAAATTTTCGGGGCCCATTTCCGCAGCGGTGCTCCGTACTTCAAATACTCCGGGGATAGTTCAAATAGACCCAATAATTTGAAAGTATTATGATACCCGCAGGTGGCTTCAAATGGATTTAGCCCTAGTTTTCATTATCAAAGGGTTGACAGACTGATTCTGATATGTTTGTCTAGGTCTTTTGCTGGATTTAATTGGACAAACTTTAAACGTGACAAGGACTCTGGAGAAGGTGCAAACTCACTACAGAGATATTTATATTAAAGATACGGACTACTGATGTGTTTGAAGGATATTATGTATACAGCGAAATTAATTTGTCTATTTAAAAATGCTTTCATAATAATAATTAATAATAAAATTAAAATTTAATTTCTTTACGATCCTTTGAAGGTTAAACCATTCATATTTTTAACTCTTTTCTAAATTCTCATGATGATTGTGTATTCTGTAAAAAAAGCAACACATAAATGTAATTCACTCTGTATATAACAATAGAGTTAAAACTATGAATAATTGGATTACATTAAATCGTGTAGCTTTGAGATTAATGTAATTAAAGTTGATTATTTTGATTTAAAACAGGAAACACGAGGGTCCTGGATTCTAATTTATGTTGTCTTATCTGCCAACAATTTAGAATATCAACACACTGATATGTCACCGGCTTTCTTGGGTTCTATACGTGGAAGTGTATAGAATTGATAATTTAATTTAAAACTGGATAATAAAATCAGTGTCAATTTGCAAACTCTGCTTTCTAAACGAATGGATTTTCTGTATTGGAAAAATTAATTGAAGCAAAACAAGAGCCTTTTTTAAAATCAATCATTAAACGATTTATTCCTCTTAAAGGCAAGCACTTCCTTGTAAAATATATCCAACAACAATTAATAGTTGATCCAATTAAATCCACAAATAATTATATACTTTTATTTAAATAACATGCTGATCTCCAGACTTCGACATTATCATTATATTAAATTCTTAGGATAAAGATTGATTAAAAAAGAATACAATGAAATGTTGCAAAATCTGGTCACATAACTTATACAAATTAACTTATTTATTTAATGACTGGCACTATTAACACCCCGTCACAATGTCGAGACAATAGATACCACCCTGTCCGGGGAATATTAACCCAATATGTAACTTGTTTATTAGAAATTAAAAAGTGTTTAAAAATAACTAAAACAAAATATTAGGGCAATTTACACATTTAAATAAATAACACATTTAATCGCAGAGGTAGACACTATCACGTCTTTATCTCTCAAGCTCCTAAAGTTGACACTCAATCTTTTTTTTTATTTTCCAACCAAGACCAATTCAAAACCTTCAATTTTGGCAACTTTAAAAGTTAGTGATTAGAACGCGAGATTTTTTTTCTAATTACTAAATCTTATTATTGAATGAACAACATATGGTTTAATTTGGAAAAATATTAAATAAAAATACAGGACGATATTTGACTGGAGACCTCTGTATACATAATCATAAAAATATTTCATTTTTCTATCAAGTCTAATAGATACCTGCTATAGAAATTTTCCTTAGGGAGAAGGAAGATTTTTTCATTGACTAGGAGTAACGTATGTAAAAAATCAAAGACCGAACTCTTGAAACAAACTTACCACCTGATAATCGTGTCTTAGTTTTCATTGGGTTGTCCCTCATTCACATCCCATAGCTCAGCGTTGAAATTTATGACAAACTTTTTAAACTACTTAATACAGATATGTCCGGATTATCAACAAACGAAAGGTCAAATAAAATATATTTAGATTCTTCGTGTTTTTAAATAGATATACATAATAGAAAACAAGGCAAATATCTTATAAAAATTGGACTATTCTAGCTTTGCTTTTAACCACTCGCATCTCCGACTTAGATACCACACAGAAAGTTTAGCAAGTTTATAAATTGTATTACATTTTAAATTGTTAAATGACGATCTAAATTGGAAAACTTCTGAGTGAAACCAGAACAAGGACTATCTTGAGTAAGCAAAATGCAGAAAGAAAAAGTTTCCAAATTGAAGAAAAGCAAAGAGGCAATGGATGTAGGTAGTAAAGGAAAGGAAAGATCCAGGAGTAGAATAAAGAAGGAGCAAATGGAGGAAATAGAGGAAATGGATGAAAGGCATGGGAGACTAAGAGAAAGTTTTGTTTGAGGAAAAAGAGGACCAGGAAATGGTAGAAATCAAGACCAGCGAGAGCGAGGATGACTGGAGAAAACCGGGACCCAGTAAAAAGTCTAAGAAGCCTAATAGTGAGGAAGAGGTGGAGATTAAAGCTAAGAATCAATACGAAGTTCTAGGCCAATTCAAGAAAAACGCTGACAAAATAGTAGGAATAGAGGAAGTTAAGACCAAGAATGCACTACCACTAGTCATAGATAGCAGTCCGGAAGACCCTTGGAAATTAATAAAAAAGGCAAGCAATGCCATTAAATTTAACAGTTTCACAGTACAATTCAATAGAAATAAAACAAAAATATTCTCGGAAAGTAAAGAGCAAAGAGACTTGGTTATGAAGTATATGAATGAAGTTCTATACTTTTACGGAAACGTCAGATAGACTAAAAAGAATAGTACTAACGGCAGTTGCAAATGCAGATACAGACTCGATAAAAGATTCAATAGAGATAGGAAATGGTATAAAAATAGAAGCAATAACACCGATGAAGGGAAAAGACCCAAAAGTAGAAAGCTATAGTTATCTGGTTACAGTTAAGAAAGATTTAAAACTATTATATAAAATTAGAGAGTTGGGGAATGTGAAAATAAAATAGGAGCAGTTTAGAAGGAAGAATAGGGCAACTCAATGTTACAATTGCCAGAGATATGGGAATTCACAGGTTAATTGTAGCATGAGTCCCAAGTGCGTGAATTGTGATGAAAACCACAGTACAAAAGATTGTAATTTAATCAAGACAGATAATAGTAAAACCAAATGATGCAATTGCCAAGGTGAACATACTGCTAATTATAGATTATGCCCAGTTTATATCAAATACTTAGACGGATCGAAGAAATAAAGAATATTAACTACAGAAGAGGGAAAATAGAAATCAATGAACAAAGAAAGTCCACTAGTAATATTGTTAGACAAGAGCTATCTTATAGCTAAGTTACGCAGGCTAAAAATAATATTAATTTACAAAACCAAATTATTAATCAAAATTTTGAAAATAAAATTAAGGAAGTGCAGGACCTGACAAATGAAATAAATCAGTTAATTTGGACAAGATGATCAAATTATTGAAATTAATGAAAAAAGAATTAAAAATAGCTCAAAATTTCATGGAAAAGGTAACAGTAATTTTTGAAATATGAGAAAATATGTAACCAAAATTAAGTTCTAAAGTAAATAATTCAAAAAATTAAGAAACTTATAAAGATTAATCTTATCGATTAAAATAGACTAACAAATACTTAAGGCAATACCCGAATTAAACCAAAAAAAAGCGGGTAACAAAAATAAAATAGACAATAAATTAATGACAAATAAAAGTAGATATAATATAATTTGGTGATTTTTCGGAACAAATAATTGAGATAAATTATAAATGAGAAATGAAAATAAAGGAAACAAGACAAATCTCATTATTATTATTATTTTTAAATGTATGTTGCAATTTATCGATCTTCTTCAAGGATGCCTCAAACAGCTTGAATATTTTTGCTCGTAATGTTGATTCGAAGACTACAATCGTGTTCGTGATTTTTCACTCTTTCTCTTTCCTTTAACTTTTTATGACAGGTAAATATACTAGTCCTTTTTTATAATATTGCCGACACTAAATCCCTTCTAGGTTTGTTTTAATTTAATAAATAAGAAAAGGTATTACGGGGTTGCTATTTATGTATTGAGAATAGAAAGAACAAACAAATGAATTTTATCAAAAATACATTTATTGCTTTTTAAAATATTTGCCTTTAATCTTTATACACGTTTGCATGCGATTCAACTCCTTCAAAGTACTTTTGTGCAGTCAACAGATGATGGCTCTAAAACACGGTTTTTGAAGGCCTTAACCGCTTCTTTTCGAGCGATGAAAATCGTTGTCCACGCAGTTTATCGTTAATTTCTGAGAACAAGAAGAAGTCATTAGGTGTCAAGTCGGGGGTGTGAAGCGGATGACCCATCAATTCGATCTTTTGTGTGTCCAAATACTCGCTTGTTTCACTTGATGTGTGTGAGCCCGCATTGTCGTGATGCAAAATGTTTCGTCGTTTTGGATTGGTTTCTCTTAATTTTCAGAAAACTTCTGGCAAGCAAATGGTCGTATACTACGCTGAATTAACGGTCTTTTGATTTTCGAGAGCCACAGTTGCCACATGACCGGTTTTCGTTAAGAAACACGCCACCATTTGTTCTAAACACTTCGAAAACGAGAAACTTTTTTTTGGCTTTTCTTCACATTAAAACACCTAAACTGCCGATTGGCCTTTTCTTTCTGGCTCATTTGCATAAATCGACGACTCGTCACCTGCGACGATGCTGTATACGGCTTTGGATGCACCACAGTTGTATTTTTTAATCATTTTACGGCAGCAATCGACACGATCCTTTTTTAAGATGAGATTTTCAACTTACTGTAAACAACACAAATAGTACTCGCACGTCAAAACGTTCTGAGTACTGTCAAAAATGTCAAACTTTAAGATGGCAATAACAGATTTGACCTGGCAACACCAGTGTTGCCAGTTCTCAATACATAAATAGCAACCCTCGTATTAAGAAAATTTAGATTTCTAAACTTGCAGTTTTATTGTAATATGAGTACACCCTTCATTCTTATCATTAACATCTTAGCATATATAACTTTCCTTTCGGTTGCAAACAATTCTGTTCGAAACAAGAACAATAGTATCATATTTTGTTTGACAGCACCATCTAATTTAAACCCTGTGCATGTTAGATTGGGTTGCATCTCTCGTTTTATGTATTCCAACAACCTCGGGCTTATGCCTTAACGTCTGAAAATGGAAGGTAATCAAGAACAGAGGTTAGAAAATTTTCATTTTACATGTTCATTGAATTTACATAATATTCGTAAATATATTCAGATATAGTGTTTTTAACAACTGTATTTTCTACATTTTTTTAAAAAGAAATAAAAGGTCTTAAAGTTGTCATATGTATTAATTTAAACAATTTAGAGGAAATGAAATTTGCAATAATTGAAGGAAGAGTCAAAATGTTTCATTAGTTTCCATATATTTTTTTGGTATGAAAAAGTTTTGTAGAGCCGTACTTAAAATTTGCTTGATGACCGAATTTTAGCTTAAACGATGAAAACTAATATTGAAAATTAAATTGTCGAGTTCAGAGTTGAGGACAGAATTAGACAAATTAGTTTGAATTTTGAAATAGTTATAAGTTATAAGTTATCCATCAAGAAAAGACTTAACAATATAATAAAACTACTTACATTCAAGTTATAAGAATTTGGATATTTTACTAACTAATATTAAATATTTTTAATAAAAGAAATTATATGCCAAATTAATAAAATAAATAAAAGTTGTCTTTTCTTGATGAATATTTTACGTTTTTTGCAACTTTGTAACTAATTGAAAATGAAGTATAAATTCCAATATTTCTTTTTGAAAACAAAAATTTGGAGAATTCTAATTGTATTTTTATTTTTTTTCAATTAATGGCATTGATTGAGACGGAGTAGCCAGACTGCTATTTTATTCCGTTTATAATTGTATTTCTACATTACATTGGGTGATCCATTATTCTGTACGCAATACTACAAAGCAATTATCATTATCTAATAAATAATATAAGTTTGTCTTATTTGTTACTGCTGAACGGTAGTTCCATTGTAAAATATTTAATTCGCTTGTCTGCGAATGTGAAATTGTATTTACATTAAATTGTGTACTAACTATGCTTTCTAGTTTTTTTATCTGCATTTTTTTTTTATATTAAAAGTTTGCAAACGAGATTTATAACTAAATTTATAATTGTGGTTATTAAGCTAAGATCTGTAATTTGGAATTGAGATTTATCACTTAGTTTCTTTATATAGTTAATTTGACCCAATATTTTGCTACTCTGAGTAGAGGCTCTGAGGTAAGTTATTAGTTCTTTATGTATGTATGAGCGTGAAATCTGGGCTACTTAATCTCAGTCTTTTTGTTGCACATACCTTGTTTCTATTACTATTGGAGAAGATGGTACTTTGGTAGCTACTAACTTTTGAGAAGAAGGTAGAAAGGATTTCTTTATTAATTGAGAGAATGTGAATGACGTCTGATCA
This sequence comes from Hermaeophaga mercurialis, assembly GCA_951812935.1. NCBI lineage: Eukaryota > Metazoa > Arthropoda > Insecta > Coleoptera > Chrysomelidae > Hermaeophaga > Hermaeophaga mercurialis. The sequence continues at coordinate 18,827,910 of OX638359.1, read as the reverse complement.
GGAAGATTGCCGCGAATTTAATGCAGAGAATTATTTGAGACGCCATTTTTTTTCTGCTATAGGGACTTCTGTTTGGATGCGTAAGATTGTTTTGGAATTTCTCTATTCATATCGCTATAGCTGATATTGGTTGCCTCTCTAATTAGTTTTTGTTTATCAAATCCTAGACCAACTTTGAAGTTTGTGATAAAATGGTTCCCAGATCATTTTCGAGATTTTGGCATTAGGTTTATTTCTTTACAGTCCCTAGAGTTCTGTAACTCTGCACATTTATAACATCTGGGCTTACTTTTACAATGGGACGATAAATGTACGTTTCTTAAAAAGCAAAAACATAAGAGCACTTTTTGAACGTACGGCTCAACTTATTTTAGAACCTTATTTATGGTACTGTATTTTGGAAATATTTAAGACTTAAGAGCCAACATCATCATGTCACTTTTTCCGATTCAATACACTTGTCTTCTTCCGTCTTCAAAAAATATAAGCACACTACCTATAAACACGTGCCCTTTCTTCAGACTTCAAAAATAGAGAAACGAATAAGATCTAAACCATAACTACTTTGGCAACTTTGCTTTTGTGATATACACATCGATTAGAACATTGCGCAGGCCCTCTTCTAATAGAATCTATATTCAAATTTTAAATTTTTTGTCACACGTCTTAAATAAATGAGGAAAACTGTAGTATAAAGTAATATGTTCGTGGTGAGTCAAATTTATTGAGAAGTGGCGCATTCCAAATGATTTAAAGATAAAGTTTCCCAATCAATAATCACGTTAATGATAATAAAAAAAAAAGATTTTTCCAATCAAACTAACGATGAAAACGTGGTTTCATAAAAATGCATGAATTCATTTTTGTGATTAAATTTAGTAATTTTGTTTGAAAATGTCTTCATATATTTTCATGAAATCAAAGTTTTTGACGTGTTTTAGAAAAGTGTTGAATAATTGAGTATAGAACATTAAAAAATGTACAGTAAAATATTTAAAAAATATATATATTGGTTTTTTATCATTATTGTTGAAAGTATATTTATTCGCACACTCCATGACTACATAAGTTCGACACTTTACAATTTCCCAAACGATACTATACAGATAGTAACTCAATTTGTACGGGGAACGTGTGCTAGGCTGCAGTAAACGTCAAGCGAAAAAAAGATGAACAGAGCACGGTAAAAATAAACGTACCAACAAGATACAAATTATAATGGCGTGAATAGAAAACCGAAAGCTTAACCTGTAAAAAAGCATCAACCCTGATGCCAGATTACAATTTGTATATTTCTAGAGTATAAACGCAATCTGTTGTCTAGTTTTTCCCTGTATTTGAAATGTAATTTTACTGCTAAGCGGTTGAAATTAAAAAAAGTTGCATTAAAACTTTAAACTTAAAAATCTACATGAAGAGATTGATATATATTTTTTTTATAGTTTTTGTCAATTTCTCGGGCATTTATAGTACTTTAAAAAGAAGATACATCCACCTCTTTGGTGACAAATCTGCATCTTTCAGTTTTTGAATCATCGTTTTAAAAATATTTGCAATTAACGATTTCATCGGTATCGTTGGCTTTTAATGGAAACTATGCAAGATTTTGTTGGGACATACTTCTACATTCTTGTCATCGCTGAGGCTTTCTTTATTTAATCTATTTACATTTATAATTTCTTATTTACAGTGCATATCATTATGCTCTATTTTATTTTTTATATACTCTTCCGAGAATTCGGTTATTATATCTCTGATTATCCCCTAACGAACTGACAGGAATTAAGAAACACATAGTTCTAAATTATTTTTTGAAATCTCGTGCTCTATTGGTTTTTACTTTGGGGTTTTCGAATTTTCTTCTATCGCTGTATCTTTGTTTTCGCTATCTATGCATTCAATTTCTTCATTTTCTTTCTCACTGCTGTTTGACTCAATTGTGGTTTCACCATCAGCGATGTCTGCCATTGTCGGCCCTTCCACCATGGGTTCACCTCTTTTTCTTACTCTCATTTTTTTCTTTTTTCTTATACATTTATCCCTTACCTTTAGTAGATTGGGAAATGGTTTCATTAACTGGTTTAGTGATTTTCTTCGAATGTTTAATTCGCTATTAGAAAATTGCGAGCTATATATATGTTTTTAAAACATTAAAAATGTTATTAAACTGCTCCTAAAAATATTTAACTTTTCCTCATTCAGCTATTTCGCGACACTTATATTATACGAGACGCCAAATATAGTAAGTGTGTCAGTAATATCTTTATAACTATAACTAATAACTGCCATCATGGTTGACATTTCAGTTTTATTTATTTTCATCAGTGTCACATTCATCACATATTCATCAAAATTTTCATAGTATCGCGTTTTCCACCATTTTTAGTTATTTTCCACAATTTTTAGTAATTTTCCACCATTTTTAATTATGTCGTTTAAAATCCATGTAACGTGTTAATCGTGTAAAAAAAATGACCGGCGATACAAAACCGACAAAATCTGTAATTAACGTTGAGTCATTTTACAGTTTATATATATGTGGTGTCCTTGCAGCATGCCACACAGAAATCTATACGTTTCCATTAGATCTAGTGAAAACTAGACTTCAAATACAGGGAGCAAAAGATGACAAAATTGGTGCTGGACCCAAGCGAACCATGATTAGAACCGGTATTGGAGTAGTAAAAGAAGAAGGAATATTAGGTTTGTGGAGCGGAATAAACGCCATATTTGCAAGACACAGTATTTACTCGGGTATAAGAATGCTTGTTTATAATGAATCGAGGGAATATTTTATAAGACAAAATAAAGGGGCAAAGTTGACCTTATGGCAGTTATTAGCTTGTGGAGCGGCATGTGGATTTATAGCGCAACTCATAGCTAGTCCAACTGATGTAGTGAAGGTTCAACTACAAATGGAAGGAAAAAGAAAAATGATGGGACTGCCACCTAGAGTAACCGGCTTTTGGAATGCTATTAGAAAGGTATATAAAGCTGGTGGAATAAGAGGACTTTGGATAGGATGGATTCCAAACTGCCAAAGAGCAATTTTAATCAATTTGGGCGATTTTAGTACATATGACGTAACTAAAAGAGCTATAAAGGAACATACAAATCTACCAGAAAGCTTCATTTTACACGGTTTATCTAGTATTTGCGCGGGATTTACGGCTGCTGTCTTGTCTACTCCTGCTGATGTAATTAAGAGTAGAATTATGAATCAACCGGTCGATAAACAAGGAGTAGGGTTATTATATAAAGGTACTTGGGATTGTTTCAAAAAAGCAATACGCGAAGAAGGAATTTTGGTTTTATATAAAGGTTTTTTACCAGCTTGGATACGACTAGGCCCATGGGCGATCATTTATTGGTTAAGTTATGAAAATATTCGTAAATTAATTGGAGGGAAGCACTTTTGAATTTACTACAGCCAACTTCCATATGTGAATACGTGCGTTAGTAGTATACAGTTATTCTACTAATTCTTATATATTATTTTTAGATGTAGTTTTTATGTATAGTTTGTAAATAAATCTATTGATTGCAGGCATGTGTTTTTATTAAAAATTGAAAATAATTCTAATTTTTCCTTATATCTTCACCTGCAAAGTGATTTTAAATGGTTTCCACTCTCCACACCTTTAATTTTACACTCTAAATGTGCTTTAAAGTAGGCAATAGAAACTTGTGACCTCGGACACACCACATTCTAGTCTCCTCTAAAGTAGATATGAGAGATTAATTTGTGAAATCACTTTATCACGCTGGAAGTCAGGGGATTAGGTAACTTATGAATTAATTGTAGTGTGACGAGAAATGTTAATCCTTCAAAAGGATGATTCAGTTATTATTCCTAGTCCTTATTTCACCGCTAATATTATCACTGATACGAGAAAAGGACTACGGATACAAAGTTAATGAACTTAAATTTACATACTTTAAATTTAAATAACGAAACCGAAACTTCGAGGCGCGCATCAAAAAGGCGGAATATGAACTTTATAATTTAATGATGTATAGGCAAACAAATTCTGTTGGCTCTCATCGCCTTATTTATGTATACTATAAAAAATGATCGAAAAGTTTATTAAGAGGTTGCTTTATAATACTTATATTACACAAAAAGTCGTAAAAAATATTATTTTCATTTCTACTTTTGGTGTAAATAATTGATTTTGATATATAGAACTTTGTTACACTAATATTTTACTGTGTATATTTTTAGTATTGAAGAAAGATTTGCAGAAAATATCCAACTCAGCCACCACCTGATTTTCAATTAAAACTGCACGAATTAAAATGCACTTATGTAAACAATTGCTTATGTCCAGTATTAGATAAAGTATATTCCATGAAATATTTAGGTATTGTCGTAGATCAGCATATACGGTGGACAAAACATATAACAAATGTCAATAAACGATTAAGAACACTTATGCATAGGTTTTATATTTTAAGGGTTGTATTATCAAGAAAAAATTTAATAATTCTTTATCACTCACTTATTGAATCTATTATAAGATACGGCATATTAATATAGGGCGGTGCTTTCAATAGCAACTTAAACGAACTCCAGATCACTCAAAATACACTTATTAAAATTATATTTAAAAAAAAATAAACTATATCCCACAGAACACCTATATAGCGACACGAATATTTTGAATATAAATTTAACTTATGCTTTTCAGTGCATAGTCAGAGTTCTTAACAACAAAAATAGATATAAACTAAACAATACCTGTTTTACAAGATCGACAGTTAAAGATAATGTCTACTTTCAAACATTTAAAAAAGCCATCACGCAAAGAACTTTCCTATTCTTTGCCCCCAAATTATATAACTCCATCCCACTTGATCTTAAAAATATAATTAAGATAAAAAAAATCAAAATTGAATTAAAGAAATTTTTCCAATACAACAGTAATATTTTTATCAGATTATTAAACTTTACTTGATACAGAATTTACTAATAATCTATAAATATTAAGACTACATGGAAATACCTCCTCCACAGTTTCCTTTCTCCCTGGTTTTAATATTAAATATATTTTCATTTTTTTATAATAATAATAAAAACACATGGTATCAATCCTCAACATATATCCTATAATTTTGTAATTATTTTTTAATTTTTTTTTTAAATTTGCATATTTAAGTACGCGAGTTTAGGTTAGGTTAGGTAGGTTGACATATTTATTTTTCTTTTATAATTACTTTATTAAGAAATTTTAGGTACACATTATATCGTCGGAGAAGCCTCAACCCCGACTGCACACAGGCAATGCTGCCTAGGCAAGTAGGGATTTTGAGTGCTTGTTTAACAAACAAAATGTTTTTGAACTGTATATTTAGTTATTGTACATTCCAGGAACAATAAAAAAATTATTATTATTATTATTATAATGCTAAAGTTGAACTCCGCAATCTAAGTTCACTTTATTACAACTAATAATAATGAACACTGAGATACAATAGAAACAAGGGATGTAGACGAAAAACAGCAGAATATTCCCTAAATAAGCAAATGACGAGAAATAGAAACAAAGAGTAGTACGAAGACGAATGTGAAGAAGCTGGAAAGGCAATAAAGGGTATTAAAAAATAACATTAGATAAGCAAAAAAAAATGAAAAAAAAAAAATGTCATTCTGAGAAACAAAGCAACTCAATGTACAGAAAAAAGAAGAATGAATTGACAAATATAAACTAAATAGAAATTAAATAAGAAAGAAATAGTTAAAAGTAAAACATTTTACACGAAGATAAAACCAAATAACAGTATTAATAAACAGACTTAAAAGCAGACGACTAAAAGATAGGAAGAATAACATGATCCAATAGAGATAGGAGAAATATGGAAAGAATACTTTGAAAGAACATTAAATGCATATGGACAGAGTTCAGAACAAACGAAAAAAGGTATAATAGTGGAAAAAGAGGAGGAAGAAGTGGAAGAGGAAATAAAATGTGCTTAAGAAGCAGAAATACAGCTATACACATGCAGCAAAGAGAAGATACTATAGAGGCAGAACTGAAACATACAAAGAAATACAATCATTTCTAGAGGAAATATGAAAAGAAATCAAGATAATAGAAGAGTGTGAAATCGGCATGATAACAGCAATCCAAAAAAAAGGCAACAAAGAAAATTGTCAGAATTATAGAACAATTGTTCTTCTCAATACAGCCTACAAAATCCTGTCGATTTTGATAAAGCAGAAACAAAAACGTTATGCGGAAAAAATAATTGAAAACTACTAAAACGGCTTTAGACCCGAAAGAAGCAATATAAAACATGAGAATACAAACAACAAATCTATATATTTTTTATAGATTTTAGAAGCGCCTTTGATACTGTGAGCAGATCAGAACTTATTAACGAGTTAAAAACACTAAAGGTTACCCATAAACTAATAGAAATTTCACAAATGAGTCTAAAAGAAAGAAAAATAAGAAATGATTACAGAAGAGTTTAAAACAACTGTAGAAGTAAAATAAGGAAACCCAGTTTCACTAACTTTCTACAATCTAGTTCTATTTTAAAAAAGTTCAATTTAAATACGAACAACACCATAACAGACAATAGATTATACAGATGTTCTAAAAATAGTTGCTAAAACAAGAGAACAACTAATAAGAGCCTTAGAAATATATGAGAAAAGGTAAGGAAATTAAAACTACAAATGCCCACCTAGAAGTACGAAATATATACAATTTAAAATAGTATTGACTTACAAATATTTAGAAAATACACCAGGATAAACAGGAAAAGAAAAAATTATTATGACCCACTATTATACTATATACTATTTGTACTGGAAACAATTATACACAATAAAAAATTAGAATTTTGTAAAGAAGGTAGAAAGTTATTAAATAATAAGAAAGAAAGCCTTAATAAGAAAAATAATGAAAAATAAAAATCTAAAAATGAAGGTTTATATAGGGTCCTATTAGATCTTAGTTGAAAAGCCTAAGTAAAACTCGCTTAAATTGTCAAGAAAATATATAAGTGTTAAAGTAGAATTCGATAAAACTATTTGTACAGGAATAAGATATGTAGTGTAAAATTCACATAAAAGAAATTAAGGAAGAAGTTGAATAAAAATTCAAATATAAGAGATAAAAAATTTTATTGTAAAAAAATATCCATGAAAATAAATTCAAATATCATACAAGTAGAATCTCTGTTAAGAAAAATGTAAAAGTAATAAAAAAGTAAAATAAAAAAATGACTAAGAGAATTAATTTCCATCAATGCATTTAGAACTTTTTTCTAAATATATTTCAAAATATTTTCAATATCTTAATATGTCTCAGTTATAAATCGTGGAATACCCATTAAATATAGGTTATTTGGAACCAACAAACTGACGCCAATCTACAATTAAAGTTAGACCCTTTCCCAATGAAACACCCTGTATGTAAAAAATTATTTTAATTATAATCATAAAATTTGTCTGATACTAAATATTTGCCCAACACTGTGTATTAATTTACTAATTACAAGTATATTAAGAAAGTTTTTCGGGTTTTCTTCTTCAGTAAATCAAATGGTATCATTAGTCTTCTAAACAAGTCACCAGGTATAATAATCATAGACATGCTCTTTTCTTAGACAAGATCAGCATTTAGAGGTTCATCTAAAGTATAAGACCTATTATTTATCATGATTATTATTACATTTTAAAAATCCCAACAACTTATTTCTATAGAAGAAACAGTGCGAAATATTTCACTTTCATACTTTAAAATAAATAACAGTTTTATATTCTAAAGAGTGCATTAGAAATTAAAAGGCAACATAATGTTGAATTAATAATATTAAAGACCAGCTACCACAATTTTTCATCCAAACGAAGGAAAATATAACTCTCATTATACTACTTCCCAACTATTTTTTTTATAAAATTTCAATATATAATTTAGAGCTAACACGAACTGAATAACAAATGTTCAAAATCGTTTAGGAATCGTTAGATTCTAATTCAAAAGCTGTTTTCGAATTCCTCCCGGTTACAACCAATTTAATGGATTTAAATCAATTCTCGCACGTGTATTTGGTAAAATGGCACCTTGAGCTACAATTTAGTGGGTTATTTCATTCACATAAACCAATGAGACTGCAATTTAGCAAGCATATATTTTCGATCCGTAAGTAAATTCTCAATTTTGTGTTAAATGACAATGTTCAATAAATTGCAAAAATTGCATTTTAATGTAAATATTAATAATAAAAAACTAATTAACTCAAGAGTTTATATACGTGTTCATTTTATTTACGTCAATCACAATGCTTAAATAATTTACAGTTATATATAAAAATTCATTTAGAAACTAAGATGTTCCTACAACAGAATTGTTTAAAATCGCATATTCACATTCACAAGATCGTCGTATACAAAGTTAGGTATAGCCACAAGAAAACTTCAAACCATTAAATTCTTCCACATTCTTTTACATTCAAAAAATGAATACTAAACTTCATAGAAACGGTTAGAATTCTGAAGTTTCTTCTTTCATTGCTTCCGGAATGCATATTAAATGGAGTTCAGTGCTTGAAATGTAATAAAGGAAATGCCTAACCCATTCAAGGAGACATATTCAATATGGATGTAAAACTAAAGTTAAAAATTTAATCCACGATCAAATTTTCATAGCGTTTTTTTCTAGAATTTTGTATAGGATTTTCTCGGTCCTATAAACATATGATTGACAAGATTACAAGATACAGGATGTATAGTAGGAGAATATCAGTGTGCATTTACAAAGGGAAGATCAAGGACGGATGCAGTACATACACTGAAACAAGTCATGGAAAAAGCCAACGGATACAAAATTGATTTAGAAATATTATTTATAGAATACATATTAACAAGAGGTGGCCCAATAATAGCGTATGCTGACGATGTAGCACTAGTAACAAAAAAAAAGAAAAGTTATGGCAGACATGTAGTAGAAAAAGGAAAAAAATCGGATTAAGATTGCACAAAAAACCAAATTATTAAGATAAAAGAATAAATGTGAACATAAAGATATAAAGAATGGAGAATACATTTTTGAAGAAGTAAATAGAATAAAATTCCTATACGAGCGCATATTAATAAACAATTCCAAATCCTAGATTAAAATATTTTTTCATTCAAATCTTTTTCAAATTGTAAAAATATAAGTGAACCAAAGTTCATTAATCTCCTCAAGACTATTCAACTTTTATTTCAACATTTTTTAAACTTTAAACAATAACATTTTATATTTTATTATTTCATATAAATATACGATCAAACAATTTCGATGATGGTTCAATTTTATAGATTGGGCAAGCACCGTAACCTCAACGAAAAGAGGGTCATGTCAATGTACTATCCATTATTTATAAACAAAATTTAATAACTTCTGTCGAAGCAAAAAGCCAAAAGTTGACTTGGAAAACAAAAAGAAAGAAAGGAGGCAGTCGAGACACTCCTGGGGTTAGGGCAAGAGCTCCTCTGACCAAGCAGCGTCTCTTTCCTTTCTTTGAGTTTTCTCGAGGGCAGCTTAAACAGATAAAGCCATTTTTGATACGCGACTCAGTATAACGCGGAAAGTAAGTTGGTAAAGCTATTGGAATTTGTGATTGTTCCCAGGGGCCAAGAGATGTGGTAAGGACCTGTTTGCATTAGTATTATATTTAGCTGATTTAATTTTGTTACCCTGTGTGGGACTGGGGTTAGTATAACGTGATTATCCGTTAGTTTATTTTCTTTTGCTTAACCTGTTTTATTTTTTTATTCAATACATGATTGTGTATTTTTTATAACGCTTTTCGTTCATTACCCGAACCACGAGTTGCGACCCCCGAACGGTCACCAACTCGTGACAATAACAATATCTAGCGATGGTGACAGACAAACGGAAATAAAAGAAAGAATAGTAACGATAAACAGAGCATTCCAAGCAAATAAAAAACTGCTAAGGAGCAAAATTATCAGTAAAAATGAAAATTTACAAGACAATTATCAGGACAGTGATGATGTATGGAAGTACTGAGTCACAATATTTTAGAAAGAGAAGAAAAGAAAGACCCAAGATAACTTAGTTGCAAGAGGTAGAAAGTGATCTGATTAATATGGAAAGTGGAAGCTGGAAGGAAAAGACACAGGACAGGAAGAAATGGCAACAACATTTAAAAATGTCAGTGGATCAGAAAATTAAAGAACTTCAAACGAATAAAGCATTAGACTTTGAAAAACGTTTGCCAGAACTTCAAATTAGGCAGACTAGCAAGGACAAAAACAAAAAAGTTCATCGTAATTTCCGTAAGTCCATGGATGATTTATCCGAATGGATTTGTGGATGTGAAGTGAGAAATGCATTTTAGTTTTGCGTGTCTCCTGTTTTCAAATGATACGTTATGGTGTAATTCCGGTGATAAACACTTAAAACATTTGAAAGAAAAAATTAAAAAACATTCATTATCTGCATATCACATAAAAAGTTCAGTAGATATGGCTACAATTGGTAGTGTAGATATTCGATCACAGTTAAATAGTGCATACAGAAATTCTGCAACGAAAATGTGTCTAAAAACCGTTACATCTTAAATAAAATAATAGACTGTGTAAAATTTTGTGGTGCATTTGAATTGGCTTTACGGGGGCATGACGAGATACAATTTTCCGATAACCCAGGTGTATTTCCTGGTCTAATAGACTTTGTTTCAGAGTTAGATCCGATATTTAAAGATTATTTAGAGAAGGCTACCGTTTTTAAGGGTACTTCCTAGACAGTACAAAATGATTTACTTGCTTCTATGCTAGCAGTAGCTCAAGAACAAATTCAAGTCGAAATTCAGTCGACTGATTTTATCGCCTTGCAAATAGATGAATCTACTGATGGCTCAAATAAGACTCAAATGGTTTTCATAATACGATATGTTTTATCTGGCATCATTAGTGAAATGTTTTTAAAGTTTATAAATCCTCCATGTGCCACAGCTGAACATCTAACAAACGTAATTCTTCAAGAATTGGAAAATTTAGGAATAAATAAAACACCGGAAAAAATTGGGCAAAGTTATGACGGAGCTTCTACTATGAGTGGGAGATTAGGAGGAGTGCAAACAAGAATTAAAGAACATTATCCTTTTGCCAATTTTATACACTGTTATGCTCATAAATTAAACTTAATATTTCAAAAGACTAACTGCCAATCTCCAAAACGCACATCAGTTCTCGATGAATTCGTTAAAGTCCGTTTACCCAAGGCTTCACCTACAAGGTAGTATTTTAAGATATGCTGCGTGGAAACGTGTTTATATATCAAACCGACATTCTAGCTTGTTTAGAAAAAATAATAGATACTGAAGAAGATTATAATACAATAAACCAAGCCCTTGGATTAAAAATATTTTTGCAAGATGACAATGGCTTTTTATTCTGGTTGAACTTCTTCCATCTGATAATGCCCTATTGTGAAATTCTTCTTAATCAACTTCAAAAACGTGGTATTGATGTTTTATCGATAAAAAATAATATAGATACATTCAAAAAGTCGATTCAGAGAGTTCGAGATCAAACTTTTTCAGAAATAACTTCCGAAATGCCTTCATCTTCCACTGTTAAAGGTAACATCTGAAATTAATGATCGTTTTAACTTCAATGACCATTTAATAATTGCCCAACTGTTTTATAGTGATCAGTTTGAACAATACAAACTTAATTTTCCGGACCATATTTTAAAATTAGTTAAACAAGACTTTCCGTTTATAAACAATTTGAAATTAAAAAGTGAACTAGAAGTTATTTATGATCAGGACGACTTTCGTGAATACTCTGGGGTCGTACCGATGCTACAATTATTCATTAATAATAGTCTTAATGAAAGGTTTACGGAAACGATTAAATTACTGAATATATTATGCACATTGCCTATGACAACTGTAAAGAGTGAGCGATGCTTTCCTGTACTAAAAAGAATAAAGACATTTTTACGCAATACCATGGGACAAGAAAGATTATCTGCACTGGCTAGGTTAAGCATAGAAAAATAATTCATTGAAGACATCGTTGATTTTAATGAGCGTGTAATTAACCACTTTGCGAATGCTAACGAGCGAAGAATTGACCTTAAGTTTTAATCCATTTAAATATGTAAGTAATCAAATAATAACAGGATAAAATATTTTTTTTAATAAATATGTGTGGCATTACCAAATAAAAAATACAACATATACAATGGAAGTGCCAAATAGGTATTTAAAACTGAGAGTATATTTAAAGTATATCATTTTTTATAGTGAAGTATATATGACCTCCCTATAACATGTACCAGGAGGCGCCACTGTGTTTGATTATTGCACAATTTGTATGCAGATACATTATTTTATCTTTATTTCAACTTTGTGACAGTATAGTTTATATTGCAATAGTTTGGTTGCACAAACCAAAGGAAATCCAGGAAAAGCAAGAAAATCTAACCCGATAGTTCCGACAAATTCTTCTACTTCTTGTTCTACTCTTTTAATGGGTTTTGTCCATGGGACCATTTAGCAAGCTAACTAATACAATAAATTCCTAAATGTTTTTGTAAACGTCAAGAATTATCTTGAATATTCGAGAAGCCAAGTAAAGTATATAAATTCGTGGAATTGAGGTTGAAGTAGGAGTAATGAAGTGTCTACTTTGACGGAGACAAATTAGAGTCGCTCATATTGAATTTACTTGAATCTGTAAGTCAAGTTTTAGTTTATTAAAGGCTGTTATGAAGTTTTCTAGCAAATAAAGTTTGTTAAACTTCCACGAGTATTACAATGTCACTAAGTATAAGTCGGGGCATAATTTTTCTTCAGTAATCTTTATAACTAAATATAACTAACCGTAGTCAATAATTTTGTAGATGTTTTATATTTTGTAGATAAAATAATATAATAGATACAGACGGTACCAAAGAAAATTTGATTCTTCCAGAAAGTCAGGAACAAAGGAGTTTAAAATTTAAAAAAAACAAATCCACTTTATTAACAAGGAGATAATTTGTCATATAAATTTCAGACTTAGAAATTCAACCCCTTTAAAAGGGTTAAATGGCAATGGAAGCCGAATGATAGCTCATAAGAAAGGGTTTTTAAATATCTTTCTAACATTTTGACATGACCAATCACTCGACCCGTATTGCTGTTTAAAATTTTTAAGGGAGCGGGTAGCTGCTCGGGTTAATCAAAATGTGCTAAATCAGAAATTAAAATCGACCTATTTGAGCATTTGGTCAAATAATTTGTCGTACAGGAAATAGTGAAGTGCGTAACAATTTAAGTTCGCACGATATAATGTCCAGAATAATTTCTGTAAACTAAATTACAATAAAACTGTTGAATAAAGAATTATAAACCCTTTCAATTGAGCTATCACTCGAAATTTTGAAAGGGATATCCACCCCCTTGGATTTCTGAGTATAAATTTTATATGAAAATTCGTTCTCTTAACGAGTTTTTTTTTAATTATGATAAACTCCTTTATTTCTGAATTTCTGAGGAGTCAAGTTTTCGTTGATACACTCAGTACATAATTTTTTTTAATAAATCCGTTATGACTTAACATCTTTTAAAATAGGTTAAGTGTTAATTAATATGACACGAAAATAACTAATGAGCAAGCTTTTGCATAAATAGAATTGAGGCAATAGAATAATTATTTACGAGGAAAAATAACACATAGTAGCTTTTGTATTTTTATTTTTATTTAGATCGAATAACATCTTTTTAGGCATTTCGGTGTTTTTTCGTATGTCGATTTGTGTTAGTCTCTCAATCTATTGAAATAAAAACTAGTATAAAGAATAGAAAATCAATTATTGGTTTTGTAGTTTTTCTCTAAAATGCAACAAGATAAGAAAAATATTACAAACCTAAAAAGTACCTGATTCGTTCAAAAAATAAACCGGCTGTTAAACTTATTATAAATAAGTAACCGGCTTACCCCCTCTGCATGCCTCGTATGCTCAGCTTTAGATAATCTAAGATCAACTTTAAAGTCCGAAGAATACATCTGTTACCGTAAATAGCCGAAATCCGTTATTAGGCGCATTTACCATTAAAAAGTATCAAAGAGAATTGGTAATTTCACGTTCTTACTAGTAAGAACACGGTTTCACTACTACAAGAATTAGGAAAGACACGAATTAAATGTTTTTTATTACAGTTAAAGCTAGAATTAAGGATAATCCTAGTTTTAACCGGTTAAAGTTGGATCGAACTAATCCTAGTCGGTTGGTTTAGGTTAGCTTACGTTAGTTAAGGTTAGGTTAGGTTAAGTTAGGTTTTAATTAATTTTAGCATTTCTTAAGCTTCCAGCTAAAACCTAGCCAAACCTAATTTAACCTAACCTAACCTAATCTTAATTAACCTAACATAAGCTAAACTAAATGGAAGCAATAAATAGTAAAAAAAAATGTTAATTCGTTCCTTTCCTAATGTTTCTAGTGATAACGCGTTATTACTAGTAAAAACGCGAAATTACCAGTACTCTTTGATACTTCGCCTCTTTACTAGTACATACGCGTACGGAGTTCGGCTATTTACGGTAACACATCATTAAATTTTATAAACAAACGATAAAAAGTACTTTACCTCGTCTCGACTAACTTCGCTTCAGAGACGGTCTCTTGCGCCTGAATTATAGAGCGACGAGGCAAGAGAAGAACGAGGATACTCGCCGAAATTACCCGGGACGAGGATCTCGCATCCATACTCTCATTTACTTCGCGAGTACCTTTTGTCACGACTGACAAAGGCAAGGTAACGGTTATTTTTGCATATCATTATTATAAACGAGAAGTGTGTTGGTGGTACCACGTCTTCTCTCTTCGTACTCTTGCGTACGAAGCGGAGTGAAGAAGAGCTCCACTCACTCGGGCCTCGCTCAACTTCGTGTTACATCGCGAGAGTCTGGAGGGGTCTTATAACTAATTTTGAAATATGAAACTTGAGGTTGCCTATTTACTAATGGATACATAAATAATTTATCACTATGAGTACAAACGAGCTTTACTGCAGGTTTACGCTTAAATAGGAACATACAATACATCTATTAATGTGGTAGCGTCTATTCTTGTTTCAATAATTAATCAAATTCCTACTGGTTAGAATATTAGTTATCAAAATCAGTGGGTTATGATATATACCGAGTTTATGTGGTATACATTAATATAACAAATATTTAATCTACTCGAATCTACTTTTTATATTTTTTTATTTTAAATGTAATATAAACAGAATAAAAGCCCTGGTGCGCTTTGCCTTTTTATTCTGGTCGCCATTTATCTGGGGACCATGGGACCGAAAAATGTTACACAAAACAATAAGTTCGTCCCGTGACCCTTTTGCCTGTAATATGATTTATTTCCGTGGCAAAAGTAAGCATTCTATTATCGCAAAAAGGAAACACCGACGGTGGTTAGGAAATTGAAAAAAGTTTTTTAATGCCTTGGACCGAATGCAGAGACGAGAGTTTTGTCCTACACATTATTAGAAAACTTGTTCAAAGTGGTTGTGTAAGTTTAATGTTTATTTTTTCGCGGTTCTTTGTTTGAATAACGGTTATTGATGTCATGTTTTAAGTTTGACCTAAGGATTCATTTATGGAATATACTGGGTGAGAGAATGGTAAAAGGTGGATAAATAAACCTAGATTGAATATTATATATGTGCTACTTTTTATGTTTTTTGGTTTTTTGGCGTCAAGGAGCTGCATCGGAGTTTTTTGCTTAACTGAGATGGAAATATTATGTATGCTACATTATTTGTGAAATTTTTTAATACATTGAAACTAAGTAATAAGAAATACATGGAAATTGTAAATAATATTTAAATAAATATGGAAAGATAAATAATACTTATCTTGAATTTCCACAATCTTCCAAAGGGTTTTAGTATGTATTCAAGTCTACCTAGGTTTCGGTATCTGACAATGCCATTTTCCAAAACTGTGGAAATTCAAAGTAAGTATTATTTTTCTTTCTTTTTAATTTCGAAAATTTCAATAAATAAATAAAAAAAAAAATAAATCTAATTCGGGTCATATTTACCGATATAGTAAATTTCCAAAAAATATGATTTTCAGGTGGCTGTAGGTCCTTTATGAATCATTACAGACATGAAATGTGATACATCGTTGAAATTAGCTCGGCAAGAGGTTTATAAAAATGTCAAAATATATGAGGTATTTCATTTAAAAAACAAAATTGTCGTCAGGCACTGCGTTCCTGAACACACTGTATATTTGGGGCTAATTTTAAAATGTGATTATCAAGACTGCCTACACTTTTTGTAAATTACTTTTTTTTTATATCTCCTTTAATAACGGATATATCGTACTTCGACGCACTAATGCCGCACCCTGTATATTTAACTATCATATCATCAACCATCTTTTATGTATCTTAATTAATAAAAAGTAATTTTTATAGAATGGACATAAACTGCCGAAGTTTTGTAGCGCCATATATATGATAAAATGTAGGCGACAATTGCCTTTTAATATATACCACTTATTCATGATTTACTGAAATATCTATGTTTCTTAAAATAATGTGATCATAGAAAAAATTTGAGCGGAAAGTGCTTTGTCATTTTCGACAGACTTTCTGTCTCAAAGCAACAAAGTATCACTTTCCGTTCTTTAAACACACAGCTATTTTCCTAAAAAATGCATTAAACTAACATTCAATTCTCAAAAAAATCCACAAGTGAACATAAACCCTCTAATTGGCCAGAATTGGTTGCGTTACGAATATATAAGGGGCGGAAGATCTAAGCTTTTTCACTGGCTAAGAATTTGTCATGTCACCAATCAACAAGCAACTAATGTGAGAAATTAACAGTTAGTCTCAAAGCAACATTCATTTTTCTGTTCGTGTTTCGGGTCAATAAATCAGTAAAAAAGTATTAGTTACTTATCCCCCATTTAAATTTTTGTCTGAATTTTGACAAAAATGACATATCTTTTACGTCATTTCCCCTGACCTTAATATTCTTCGATTAGTACAGTACCTGTAATAAAGGCAAACTGCAGTAGTGATTTATAACAGTCAAGGGAAAGTATTACTTTTTGTAGGCTAACAATAAGAACAATTCCATTTATTTTGTTCACATCATTAGAAATATATATTGTACCAAAAGTTGCACTGTTTCCGTCTTAGATATCATTTATTTTTTTTTTGTTCCTGAGTTCATTTTATTTAAAAATCTTAAATATATTACTCTGGTTTTTTATCAAAGACTTTCTTTCCCAACAATTTCCCCTTAAGAGTTATCTTTGGGAAAGTGAATGCCGGTTACTGGAAACACTAAATCAATTGCCATCCCGAATCAATAATTCGAATAAATTAATAATTTCTTGTTGCTATTTAATTTTACGCACCAGTGTTCTAAAATCAAATTTTGGGCTGTATAAAGCATGACTATTTTACGCAAGGTAGTGCGTAAAAAAATTGTTTTGTATTATAACTTACCCTTTTTGTTAATTATATTCACATAAAATAATACCATTTTTGTAAAACTTCGATATTTCTCTGTTTTAATGCAAATTTACATTTAGTACTTATAGAGATGTAAAAGTATACTCATTTTCTTTGGTGTTGAAGCAGATTCGAGATTTGGTTCAATGCATATTTTATAAATGCATTGATTTGCATAGTCTATTGGGAAATATACAATATCAATGGAAATTCAGCTGTAAGCCCCGCTGAAGTTTCGCCCGTGTTTCAAAATGTATTCTGTTGGAGTTAAGAGGTTATGGTATAAATGCAGATCGGATTTTTTAATATATGTTATTGGTCTGTAATAGTACACATCTGTTTCCATTATATAATATATTTTACTTTACGCACTGATTATATAATAAATCATAATTCTAGTATTTATGAGAACACACTTTATCATCAAATATAAATTGTTCGCTACTTACTACTCCCAGCTTCTGATTAATAACATTGCTACTTATTTCAAATAATAACAAAACCTTCAAGTCATCCCTTCTAAGATCCCTTTGCCGTAGCCGAAATGTCTTGCCTTATCCAATCTTGAATCCACTCGTTTATATCTGAACATTTCCCGAATTAATTGTCAGCAATACACTCTACGACCATTTCATATCCTCAAGTACCCCGTGACGTTTACAAATGGAATCCTGTACCCTGCTACTCTGTCATTGTGTTTAATACGCAGGGCCATCAACGGAAAATGTATTATAAATGGACCTGTAAATGACGTTAGCGATCTTTCAAAGTATCAACTGATTTCATCGCTTCACGAATCGGCCTAGTGGGAAATAATGACGAGTTTAATGAAGAGAACGGAAAAAATGTGATAATGAAATGAGAGAAATGGGGTTATATTTTCCCTTCGAAGATGCTGAGTATAAATTGTTTTGGCTGTCGGTTACAATTTCTCCGGATCTCTGTCAATAGAAAGAATTTACACTAACAATTATTATTACCTTGTTTATGTTTATCTGGTTACTGTAATTGTATGGAGAAATTTTGGGTCAGTACAGTTTTTATCTGTAGTTACATTGTTTATATTCATTTCGTCTAAATTGAAGATTTGAAAAATTTTAAAAGTACTAAACTACTTATAGCTTGGCTGACCTGGATAATATTCCCAGCACATATAAATAATAAATCTTTAATTAAAGCTTGAATTAATAAATGAAAAAATGCTAACTTATATTCCCCTTTACTATCTAATCCAACAATATTTAAGTATGATTCTAATAACTAAAGCTAAGAAAAGGAATACGTCAACACTTGATGCGCTGATGTGAGAAAATATTTGATACTTTTTTAATTTCTCAGTGTATAGTATCCTATTTCTAAAGAAAAATTATTTTATACTTTAAAAGAGACATATTATTTTAAATTGTTTGCAATTATAAGAAGAAACTACTAATTAGGGTTTTAATTTGTATGTAATTTGTAATAAGAGATGTAGAAAAGTGAAAAATGTATTCTCGGCAATTATTATCCATCCAAAGGATTTCTACGACTACTTTTTTTAGGTAATACGCTTATACGTTTTTAACAATCTTTGGAATACTGATGCAAAACATAGCGCATTTGATTAATTAAGATGTCATAATATTCTTAATTTGAATAAAATGCCATTTTTCACTGAATTGTTGGAACTACTTTACCAAACGATAAATTGAAAACGATTAAACGATCGGAACATCTGCAGACTAACACAATTTTATCATTCATAAGGAAGATATTCGTTGGTTGCATGACACATATTTTTATTAAAAGAGTAAGGTGTTGCTACGTATAAATTTTCGAGTAAATATTTTTAGAGTGAATTTTTGTGTAAACTAATGATGTTAAAAAAAATGTATTAGAATATTTCGTTGCAAATGTCACGTTCTATATACCATTTTCGGTTTAGATTAAATACATAATATTATACAATTTTTTTAGAAAATAAAGAATATTATTGGTTAGAAAATCTATTACATAAAATCATACTGTATACAATGTGTCCACGGATAGAGTTTGGAAGAGGAAAAATTTTTTTATTTATAGATTTAGAAGAAAAAGTGATTCTTTATAAAAACGCCTGCTTGTGTCGAAACTACAATTACGATTACTATACAGAGTCCATCAAAAATAACAGTTTTAATGATTTTGATAGAAGTCATTAGCAAATTAGGAATTGTTATCGGGAATTCAGATATCGAGTTCAACTATGCGCGGAACTCGGTGGCATCACGTTTAAATAGAACTGAATAAAATGAAGAAATTATGACAATGTAATAATAAAAATACAAATAAGAAATAGTTTTCTTACAACAAAATCATTATTCGGCCAGAAATAAAATCATATTCTAAGTAGAAAAGCAACAAGAGTTGTTTGTCTTTACGTAAAATTAGTTTTCTGACTAACCCTGTATAGTAACCACAAATGTAATATTCAAAATTGTAGTTTCGACACAAGCAGACGTTTTTATAAAGAATGACTTTTTCTTCTGAATCTACAAATAAAAAAGTTTTTCCTCTTCCAAACTCTATCCGTGGACACATTGTATATAAGATACCTCTCATTTTTGATGTCTGGTCTGATGAGGCTGTTGAGTTAAAATATTTATGATAAGAAATAAAACACATACATGACAGTTTTTTTAATTTCTTATGTTATATCTGAAGATGCCAATAGGTGAAACATATATAAAAAAATGTATTATATCTTTGGAAAACCCTAAAAATTTAAGATAAATGTAATTTATATTTATAAAGTAAGTTATATCCATATGTTACCTATACGCAAGCACTATCAATAAAAATTAGAAATGGATACGCTTTAAACAACAGATGGGTATTAAGAACAACACTATGTGATCCATCTCTAAGATACTAATGTTGACAAACGCCAAAAACTCCCTCATTCTTTTATTTTCTTAGCTTTTAATGTGCTCTAATTTTTGTTAGTTTTACTTCATGAGATCTTTTGTTACTTTGTAAGAAAAAAATTAGGTCGATACAAGAAAAGAGACTCCTTATAAAACTTAAGTTTGATATTTGACGATACTACAGTATTCAGTATTTATTCGGGGATTATCAATAATGAACGCTCTCAGTAAATGTGTGAACATGGAAAAAGCAAAATTCTACACTAGGAATGTTTGCTTCTTTGTTTACAACAACAATGAGGTGATCACACGAAAAATAAAGATTGATGATTGAAGTACTTAAGACTAACAAATATGGTAGGCATTTCGAAAAGTTCAAATCCAATAAAATACAAAATCGAACCACATAAATTATATATATAAAATAAAATAAAATTAAAAAAATGTAATGGTTTGTTTTTTATATTCCTTTCAGACCTGAAGATGACCTTAAGGGGTCAAAACTAGTTGTCTTTTAATAAAATTTACGTGGTTTGATTTTATATTTTATTGGATTTGAACCTTTGTACCACATTTGAATGTTATGGATAACCTTCTGTTTATTTCGAAAAGTGTTGTACATCTCTTATTGATTGAAAATTATATAATATAAGAAAGATTTGCTTAAGATAGGTACTGCAATTACTAATAATAAAACAAAAACAGCGTCGTAAGGTTTTCAGTCGATTATTTGTTGAAGCTTCATATCAATAAAGCAAACTCTTTGTCCTTCACTTTACACCTGAAACAAAGTAACAGTCATTATGGATTGAAAGAGGAGACTCGGGTCTAAACAAAGGCAAAACAATCAGAAACATATATGCAAACTTATTGTAGCATTTGAATGATGAAATAAAAAAAATCGAGTGCGTTTGGTAAAAAGCGTTTTGTTTCATCAAAGCAATCCGTTATCGCGTTAATCAAAATCAATGAGATAAAGTTCGAATTGCTCCCTCGTATACCATATTCGCCAGATGTAGCCCCCTCGGATTATCTTCCATTTTTAAATTTGAAAAGATGGCTGGCTGGTAAAATATTTGTCAATTGTCAACAATTACTATGAATAGGGTATTAAAGCTATTATTTATCACTGGGAAAAGTGTATAGACCTAAGGGGAAACTACGTAGCGAATTAAAAACATTTTCTCCCGAATTTTTTCCTTTGATAAGTCGGGTACTTTTAGAACTACCCCCTTGAACTAAAGATCAAATTATTTATTTACGCTTCTTTTCAATTTAAACAATTGGTATTTGGAAATACTTTTCTCTTTAGAAACTACATTTTTTTACCAATTTTCGTTTTCACCTACGAGCTAATTTCATTTAGCACAACACTGAAATTCTAGTTTTCCAAACGGTTATAAGAAAATTATTCCCGCTATCTAATTGTTTTTGCAATCAGAGAATCAATATACAGGAAATTATCTTCCAAAAACAATTCCAAATATAATTCAACTTAATTTGATGCAGCAGGATCCAGTTGTAGAATTACAAGTTTCAACTGATTACCAGTTTCTTGTAGAATATCAGAGTAAATTTCTCTCCGACTTTATGATGTGCAACGTAGGGTTTGTTTGAATTGGTATAACTAAAAACGAGGGACAAGAGCATGTCTTAAAATTTATTATTTGTTACATAAACGTTACATCGGTGTGCACAAGGGAAGTTTCTGTTTAAATAATAATTAGCTGATCATAGCTTAGTATCCGCCCATGTGTATTATTGTTTCTATCTACCTTTATATTTAAGTTGGAAATTTCATTATGCCTACGCACCAAGAAACCTTTTCCCTGCGTAAACTTTCTAAATGAATAAGGATTAGTTAACCATTTGTAAACTCCCGCGCTTGCTGAAAGTTTATATCAACATTAAATCTTACGCAGCGCCTGCAAGTTCCATAATTATATCCTACGTATATTTCATCGATTTGTTATCTCCCCAACCGGAAGAAAGGATATCCGCGCAGATTGTTGATACCCAAACAAATATTCTGAACTGAGTATCAATATCCGATACAAAGTAAAACCATTACATCTTCTAGCGGAATGCCCAATTTGTTTAAGTAGAAACTTGCCGGTAAAATTATGGTTAACGAAATTATGAGATTAACAAAGTTGTGTGCTTTAGCCGCTACTATACAGCTTGGTGATTTTCGAAACTATATTTTATTCAACGCGAAAGTAAATACGGTCACTAACAAATCACATGACAAAATTCAATTAACAAGAGAAACTATACAAATACGCATACAGAGTGGGCCACAGAAAACAGTCCACCCCGATATTTGGCAGTATTTATTAGAATTTAAGGAAATGCTGAAACACGTCGAATTTTGTTCTAAGGGGGACACATTTTTGCGATACAGTCATCTGTCATTTGTGAACAAAAAAGGAACATTCATCCGAAAAACAATTATTTTGTCATAATCTCATAAAACTGTAGTAGCCTGTCTGGGGTCATCTTTATTTATTTCATGTACCAAATGTATCTTGTAGGGATGAAATTTATGATGTTTCAAAACCCTACGAACGGTAGTGCGCGAAAAACCAGATTCTTCGGCCAATTTTCTTGTACTTGTTGTAGGATCTAAATTAATATGACCTAAAATAGACCAGGGTCGATAATTTTTGAAATAAAATAATAGTAGAATGAAACCCATTGGAAAAGGAAGAGAATATGACAAAAATGAAAGGAAAAATCATTAACGGGCGATCTGAGGTCGGGAAGTGGAAGGAGGTGAGCTTTTAAGGGTAGAAAACTGTTTATCTCGATTTCCGGCAAAGCTACAAACAAGTCCTATGGACTTAAATAGCAAAGTTGTAGGTAATAAAAAGATCTACAACTTTTGTATTTACACTTTTTTCAAATAACCTCAAAATTTATGTGAAAAATTCAAATAATTAAAATTATTTCGTAATATAGAAGGTATCTCATAAGGTCACAGCATATCAAAGTTATGTTTTTTTTAATAGAATATCCCGTATATTTTTACATTTTTATAAACCTCTTGCGGAGCTAATTTCAACAATGTATCACACTTCGTGTCTATTATGTTTAATAAAAGATCTACATCCACCTGAAAATAATTTTTTTAAATTTAGATAGCAATCAAATCAGATGGGATTTCAAATGATTGATCACTCTTTATCAAATATTTTTGAATGCCATAGCATTCTAACGCATTTTCCCGGCGGTTTTCGGTGATGCCTCGGGCGCCAGTTCTCGATTTTCGTGGAGAACATACGATCCCTTAAATTAGCCATAAGGGTGCCAACAGCAATAGATGGAGATACGGTATTCCAGGGGTCTAATTGAAAAGTTAACAAAATGTTGAAAGTAGTGAAAAACAGGCTTTAATTGCTTTCCACTACGATTCCTAGAGACCGATTGGTATATTTAAAATTACTAAAATAACTGTACTTTAAATAAAAAACGGAATAAGAAAACAGGAATTAAAGTTTAAAATAGAAATATATATTGGCTAGAAAAATATTTACAATATATCAAAGTACAAATTCTACCCCAACAGCCACAAGCAGTAGTTTTTGCGGTTAAAACGAATTAGAGATAGAGAAAAACTAATATAACTAGCAAAAATCTGAACAAGTTATCAAACAGGTATTTAACGAAAAAATTCAGAAACAAAATTACACATTAAAATCAAAATTGAAACACGAAATCAAATATCAAAAATCAACAAGAATTTCCGGGACTATGAAATAAATAAAATATTTCCTTACTATTTACAAAATACTTTTAAACTGCACTTTCGCTACTACCGGTGGCGGAAAGGAAAAACGGTCAAGAGTCCTCGTGCCCCTTTTATGCTATTCTATTCCCCCAAAATATTAACAATTTAATCTAGTGGGCCCAAACTCTGCTTGGGCACGAAAATTTAAAAATTATGACAATATTTCAAAATGACCAGAGGCTTATCAGATGGGTATTCTAACGGAAAATAAACAGATACCACATCTGATATACCAAAAAAAAACTTCATTGCAGCATAGAACTTGAAAAGTAGGATACAGGCATGTAAACCATTTTTATTGATTTTCAACGATTTGGCTGATACATACATCTAAAACATAATAGACATAAAGTGTGATAAATCGTTGAAAGTAACTCGGCAAGAGGTTAATAAAAATGTAAAAATATACGGGGTATTCCATTAAAAAAACATAACTTTGATATGAAAATATTTGAATTTATCAGATTTTTTAATTTTTTAGGAAATGAAGAATATTATTGGTTAGAATATTTATTTTATAAAATCATACTGTCTATATAAGAGACCTATCATTTCCTATGTCTTTTCTGATGATGCTGATTGGTTCAAATATTTATAATAAGAAATCAAACATGTGCGTGAAAAACCTGTCAATTTTATACGTAATACATGATGATGCCACAAGGTGAAACTTGTCATATAAGAATTTTTTTAAAAAGCTTTGGAAAACCGTGGATATTTAAGATAAATATAAATTACCTTTAATAATAACTGAAGAAGAGATATTAAAGACATAAAAACATTGACGAAAATCGCATTTAGAGCAATCATTGACAGAAGAGTGTATACAAGAAAAAAACAATAATTGGTATGAATATTAAATGGTAAAATAATACATTGTATATTTTTTAGACAATTGCAGTATCTAGGACGTCCTGCCTAAACTTAAGGAATAAGTTAATTTTAAGCTAAACAAACAATTTTGAGCAAAAATTCTGAGACAGGTCGGTTTTTAATTTTAATTTAATGTATTTATACATAACAACTAAATATACATGGTAAACCATTTGTGAGTAAAGATGTCATCGACAATTTTTTTAGATTGCAGATTTCAAGACTCTTCCAAAAAAATATCATACTTGTGTTAAGTAATTAATAGTTTTTAAGATTCAATCATTTTAAAATGTGTATTTTTGAAGACCTTTAATTAAATTAAAATAACAAAATACTACAACAGTAACAATAAATTACACTAAGTATTCAAATTGTCTTCCTTCTTGTGCTTGACAGGGTCCTAAGCGATCAATAAATTCCTTTTCTACTTTGTTAATGGTTTCCAACGAAATTTTATTTATTTCTTGCCTTATTCTATGTTTTAAATCATTTATATCGTCGGGTTTAACACAACATTTTTTAGATGACCCCACAAAAAGAAATCTAATGGCGTGAGATCCGGGGATCTTGGTGGCCACTCAATGGATCCTGGTCTACCGATCCACTTATTGGGGAAAACTTCGCCAAGATGTATTAGAACGGCGGCTGCATAATGTGGCGGCGCCCCATCTTGTTAATTCCACAGACTTTCATCGATATTTCTGGGAATGTTTGCACTAAAGAATAAATTCATTAAAGTTGGAATCAAAAAGTTCAATAAAAATTGTAGATAAGTTGGCCCGTCTACAGTTCCATCAAAAAATAGGGTCCAATGATTTTATTTCGAATAATTCCTGTCCAAACATTAATTTTCTGTGGATATTAAGTGTGATGAACTCTCATTCATTTAGGATTTTCTTTTGCCCAATATCTACAATTCTGTCTATTGACTTCACCGTTTAATGTAAACGTGAATTCATCGGAAAAAATAACGTTTTTTGCGAAAAGTGGATCATTACTACACTTATCGATAAAAGTTTCTCTAAATTCCATTCTACGATCCGGGTCTGATAGTTCTTGTACAAGGTGCACCTTAAAGGGATGCCCCTTTTCATATTTTAATACTTTATAAATAGAAGTAAAAGGAACATTATGTTCTCGACTAACTTGCCAAACGCTGTTGTGTGGATTTTCTTCCATAGCCAATAAAACGTTTAATTTAGTATCCTCAGCAAGTGCTGAACGGCCGGCCTGATTTGGGTAGATCTTCTAGTGTACCAAACTCCCTAAATTTTTTTTTCAATTTTGCTCCCTGTTGACTGACTTATAGGTTGTTCTGGATATTTATTATTAAACATAGCACATACCTCTTGTTGAGTTCGCATCTTATCGCCACAAACAATTAAGATAAGAACTTCAATCCTTTGTTTTACAGATAAACGGATTTTTAAAGTGTCAACAAGCAAATTTAAAATAACAAAACTGGTACTACACTCCACAAGTGTCACTGTCATTAGTGAGTATTAATGAGTAGCCTACTGAGTTATTATCTCAACTTTTTACATCTGACAAGTTTTTACAATAATCATAACCAAAGGTACGCCGGTATTAATTTTAAAATTATCGTATCTTCAAAACTATTAATTACCGAACACAAGTATAATATATTTTTGGAATAGTCTTGAAATTTGCAATCTAAAAAAATAAAATATACAGTGTGTCATTTAAAAAAATTGTCGTTACTTACAAATGGTCTACCCTGTATATTTAGTTATTACATAAAAATACATTATCTGTCTCAGGATTTTTCCTCAAAATTATTTGTTTAGCTTTAAATAAATTTATTCCATACTTTATGTACCCATGTATATCAATATCTAATTTTTTTTTTGAGCGATGGCTTTGACTGCCAGGGTCATTAGCCTATCAATACCTTATTATACGAAATATTGTAATAGACCATGGGAAGACTGGATACTGGCTAGATAGTAATAATATTTGATGCGCATTGATTTTTAAACTTACTTATTTAACTCGAATAATAATGTGAAAATATTACTGTTAGAAAAAAATAAAACTTAGACCCAACTAGAAACATGAACAAAATCTTAAAAAGCAATAGAAAAAAACATTTATAGTTGGATGTTTGATGTTACACCAAACTAGAGAGAGGAAGGAAATATTAACGTAAAGTACAACTAACCGTTCTAGTTGGAAGCAGAACTCTTAATAAACCCCAAAAATATTATAGTTTAAAATGATAGTTCTTATAACTAAACGACTTAAGGTTATTTTTCTGAAAAAATGATTAGGAAACATTACCAGGGAG
The DNA here is from genome assembly GCA_951812935.1 of Hermaeophaga mercurialis. Classification (NCBI taxonomy): domain Eukaryota; kingdom Metazoa; phylum Arthropoda; class Insecta; order Coleoptera; family Chrysomelidae; genus Hermaeophaga; species Hermaeophaga mercurialis. Next base: position 18,800,559 of record OX638359.1, on the reverse strand, counting down.
TGTTTATAATAAATAATTTTATTTGTTTTAAATGGTTTTGGATATGTACGACAGATTTCTTCTCCAAATTTCTCTTCTTAAAAAATATGTTTTATACTGTGTGTTTAGGTCCATTATACTATTTTATCTGATGAAATATTCTCATTTTATATAATAAAACATTCTAATGAATTCCTCTTAAAAATCTAAGTCGTGCTTAATTAACAAAGATCCAACTTAATGTTCAGAATTAGAACATTTTCCTTATATCCGGATATATCTCCAAAAGATTTATAATTTTCCTAAAATTTGTCATTTCTGCATTCTATTATCCACTTTAGTCTACGAATTTATATAGTTTATTAAAAATAGTATTTCTTCAAATAATTAAATATAATGATTATTTAAAACTAATTACAAACCTTGCCGCCTTCAGCAAACAGAACGTTTTTCCTTATTTGATCTTTTTCCCTTCAAATGAGTACAAAGTATTTCATTAAATTTTTAAAATATTCTTTTGAAGGAGCGCGATGAGTAAAACAGTTCACTTCTTCAAAGGATTTGCGCAAATTAATCAATTATTATTCTTAAGTTAGCGAAAAACGAAACATTTCCGCAGTTCTTTTAAAGAAAAGTTGCTTTCATCTAAAAATGTATACTAAACGATTTTAAAAGGATCCTTTAACCAACATATACTCATATTTTGAAAGTAACAATAAATAAAGTAAACAGAGTAGACAAATTGATGAATCATTAGAAAGATAAAATCAATCAACTGCTTTGCCTTCTTTTTATAATAAACTGCTCAATAATTGAAATGATCTATGTGACTAAACTGGTATTAAAAGGAAACGACTGATATAATTATTTTATGTATTTACTGAATTGTAGTGTATACCTTTGTGTATAAAACTTATCGGACAAAATCTTTTTTTTGACCTGTAGGACACAAAAACAAAGGATTTACAACGTTAGCACAAAAAATGCATACAAATAATAGACGTATAATTATCATTATTTCAATTGTTACTAAGAGTTTGATGTATAAGTTGTGTTTTTGAAGTTGAAAATCAATCCGACACTGATGTACAGAAGACTAAACGATAGGGAATTACAAAATGTGGTTCGTTTAGTGTGACAAGGTCGATCACATAGAGAAGTCGCAAGATTGTTTAATGTGGCTCATGGAGTGACCAATAGGGCCATAGTAAGATACAATGAAACCGGTGAGGTAGTCTTTCGACATGGTGGAGGTTGTCCAAGAGCTTTAACAGTACATCAGGTCCAGTATCTCAGACTTACAGCTCCTCGACGTCCTACAATAAATGCTTATCAACTTAATAATGTCTTGCGGCAAACTACTGGTGTTGTCATATCGACTCAGATAGTACGAAGAAGTTTGCATGAGTACGGTCTAAGGTCAAAAAAGCGTGCCAAATACATGCGCTTAACGGTGGTTCACAAAGTTGCTCGAAGACAATGGGCAGACACAACAAAATTTGAATTGGGGTGAGTACGATTGGCGTCGAGGTATGTTTGCCGCTCAGATGTCCGAATTCGAGTATGGCGAAGGAGAAATGAACGATATAATGCAGAACTTATGGAACCTCAGGTAGCTTTTGGTGGAGGTGGAAATACCATCTTGGGAGGCATTATTTGCTGAAAATGTTGGTCGAAATTTTTTGTAAGCCGATGATAACGCTCGCCCACACCGTGCCAATCGGGTATCCACAGCACTGAGGACCCACAATATTCAAGAAATGGACTGGCCCGCAAATTCTCCTGACCTGAACCCAATCGAGCATGTTTGCTCACGTCTCAAACTACAGGGATCCCAACGAAATGATGAATTGGAGAACGTCGGAGCTCTAACAAATGCCGTTTTAGAAGAATGGAAGTAGATTCCTCAAGATTTCATAAATACTTTGATAAGAAGTATGTCAGATAGATGTAGAACTGTCCTTAGAGTTCGTGGGGGTTCAATAAACTACTAATGTTACGTAATGCATCTTTATAATGCATCTTTTTCATCATTTAAAGAAATGTCAAAATCTATAAATATTCCATAATCATTAATGGAAAACCATTCATTAATTTGAAAGAGTTATTACCTCTTCAATGGCACATTTTCCTACGTTTAATCTCCAAAATATTAATTTACCCTAATTAGCCATAAAATTAATGACTTCTAAGATACAGGCAGTGTCTGTGATGGGGAAAGGGAGAAGTAATATGTTGCCAAGGAAATTACTTCTCAAGAATTTATTGCGACGAGATCAAAAATGGTAAATAGATATCCTTTATCATCTTGGTAAGTACAAGAGAGACATTTTATGCATGTAGCAGAGAAATATCACCTGCCGAAAGATATATAGATTGTACATAAACGAGTCACGATTTCGGAAAGAGCTCATTCCTGATAAGGGTCCCATAATTTGGGAAGAATAGCCTCTCAGAAAAAGGTTAGCATATATTTTATCAAACGTTCGTTAACTTAATCTCTTCGGATATGTGACACATTTTATCATCTACGGATATTTTCCAGAACATCGAGCCTTATCTATAATTCGATAATATAGAAAGGCGATAGATAATAATGCAACCCTAACCACTTTATATTAACTAATGAGAAATCACTAAGGTTTTATAATATTATGTATATCTAGAGAAAGAAAAAATTAAAATTAATTGTTTCAACTCTTACTTTATGGAAATTATTCATAATAAATATGGAAAGATAAATAATACTTATCTGGAATTTCCATAGTCTTTCAAAGCGTTCTAATATGTATTCAAGTCTATCTAAACTTCTTTCTGTCTTGGAAAATGGTATGGTCAGATACCGAAGCCTAGGTAGACTTTAATACATACTAAAACCCTTTGGAAGACTGTAAAAATTCAAGATAAGTATTATTTATCTTTCCATATTTATTATAAGTCTAAAATTATTTATTGAATTAGAATGGAAACAGATGTTTCAAGAATTAAGTTCAAAAGCTAGTAAAGGCATATAAGTTTTTAAATTCTCAGAATAGGTAAAGTAAGAAATGGGGTAGGTATCCCGTCAATTCATCGCCTAACAATTAATCGCGCAACAACTCATCGCCCACAATTCATCGCTTTGTAATGTACCTGAACCTCCTGTATTGTATAAATTATATTAACTAACATTTTAAAATCAATTCAGAACTTTCCTAATTATTCAAAAGAAAATTAGTGATAATAGTGCATTATTACACTGCCCAATCCAGTCCTCCCTGAGGTCCATTACAGCTACGACAATTCGTCACTACGACATTTCAAGCGCAACATTTCATATTTATATGTTATCGCATTTATGTACATAGTTAAATATTAATTTTAACTTCTAAAATGGATATTTTACCTATAAGCACCTTATTAACGAACCATTAAAAAGAAATTAAAAGTGGGGGTAGCACTAACGCTTTCATAAGGAAAGTAATACTGATTTCATTTAATTGATTTGAACAGTTCATTTTTTTTTCATATCGTTGATATCTAAAAATGTCGTTAGAGTTTTTCGAAAGTGAAAGAAGTCGCTCTATATAGCGACAATGTTGTCAATAATTATCGGTATTTTTGTATTTGTTTATAATTATAAAAATAATAAATTAATATGAATTAGACCCTCTTATTAACTCATTCCTAAATAACTGAGTGTTCGAAAAAGGCTAAAATAAGAAGATTAAATTTCACCTAACATTTATAATTGCCCTAGTTCTTTGAAAAATGTTTTATTTTTGGATTTTCAAACACCTCTTCGCATCTTTTTTACTTTATTCGTTTACAAATTTTGCACTTATAATAAACTGGAAAGTGTGATTAAATTGATAGTGTTTATTAGCCTAGATGCTTTGTAAGCGCAATTACTTAATAAGATTTACCTTTGACATTTTCAAAACTATAATCTTAATACTTTGACCGTAATTTCGTGTTGCCAACATCTCATTTCAATAAAAATCAAAGGTGAAGACATTAATTAGATTAATGATATTTCATACAATTATAATTAAAAAAAAATTTTTAACGTTCAATCTAAAACTAAAATTTAATATGCCCAAATATTACCGTAAATTTTATAGATGATCACAATGGTATTTTCTGTTAATCATAGAAAATTTATTAGTAAAATCTGAATGCATATTAAAATTGAATGTAACAAATTACGGTGTAACATTCAATGATAGTAATTATTTAATATTAATTAGATATATTTTAAATCTTATTAAAAAAATGTATGCTAAGGATAACCAAAATTATGAATTTTTATAAAATAATTTAATGAAGATTATGAGCAACCATTATTAAAATTATAGGTTATGATGATTCAAGATCCAGATTTAAATAGGAATTTGATCTTTAAAACACAAAATAAAAATATTATGAAGTAAATATTGACCTCATGTAATATGGATAATTATTAAGCAAATATACCCAAATTGTTTAAAGATTTTTATTTAGATTTATGTAAATTCGATGTTAATATGTAAAGATAGTCGTAATATTATTATTGGGTATTATAAATAAAAGAATTTGTCATAGATAAAAATTAAAATTTGAAAAATGTTAATTTAAAAATGTAAAACATAGGATATATTTATTAAGAATTTTTGTTTAAATATTGTCTTGTACTAAGAAATAGTACTATCAGTTTTTAGAGGAAAGCCAAGGCTTTCTAGAGATGTACTATGTCTATAACATCTATGGCCAAAAAGTTATATTTAGCTGAAACGGTAATATTTAGCAAAATTTTATAAAAATATTAGAAATTAAATGTCAAAAGTTGAAATTATACTTCTTATTTGACTTTGATTTAAAAAAGCTTATAAAAGGACTATCAAAATTATTAGTAGGAAACTTGATTTTTGACCTGTAATAGAGTCCATTACGTTAGTTCAAGTAAAAGTTCACAGCACTCCATGTTAATGAGTACTAATAATTCATTTTAAGTTTAACTTTTGTAGTTTATACTTCGCCGACTTCAAGTCCAATACATAGGAAATCTGTAGAATTGCTAAAGGTTGTGTTCATCATCATCATATGTATGTCAAACCTAAAAAGAGGAAAATTTATATGAAAATAATTTAATTATTAATCATTAATCATAATATAAAGTGATAATTACCAGAGTAATTTAATACAGGGGTTCCAATAAGGGCGGGTCGATGTTGAAATTGAATAAAACAAGCTGTGAGGTACTAAAGAAATTATTTGTTTATTTGAAACCCCCATGTATGTCATTATATATGGAATATGACATCGTTGAAATACACGGATCCGAGAGGTCCAATTTTCAATGAATCTGCCGCATAGATCCGGCTAAATTTGAGCGATGACCTGGGTTATGTTTGAGGGCATCGGTCGATTACGGTTTATTTGCATAGACCTGGAACATTAGAAAACCTCACAAGAAAAAGTCCAGCGGAGTAAAAACGCATTCATATCACTTTCGTGAGAGATAACCATACTAATCACGCCGCCGTCCAAAATATGTACCAAACAGTAACTTTTTGTGGATGCATTGCCACCTGGAGAACGTCGTGTGGATTGTTGTCGTCCCATATACGGCAATTTTGTTTATTAACATAGCCATTCATTCAAAGTACACTTCGTTGCTAAAGATACATTTTCGGCCAAAATTGGAGTCCTCTTCCAATCGCTCCGAAGCCCAGTCAGCCAACAAACGGCGTTTTCTATGGTCGTTAACTTTGAGCTCCATGGTCAGTGTACCGAAAAACACAACGCGCGTAACGTTTTCACCAACGAACACTGATTTTGATAATAAAGTTTTATCATTTGGACATGCTACTCAATTATGTGACCTGGCATGGTGATTTGGCATGAGTGACTGAATAATAAACAATAAATTTGAGAGACGTTGCCAAAACAACATGGGCCCGTCAACATCGATTCGTCCCTATTGGAAAACTGTTTATAAGAAACATATTCTATAGAGTATAGTACACAGTCGCTTTAAGGATGGAAATGTAAAATTTATTTGTTTAGTTGGCACCAATTTATTTAGTATTAATTTTTCTTATAAATAGTTGTCCCAACTAACGAAGGTCAACAATTCTTAGTGAACATCAACCTCGCCTATAATAATCTACGGATTGCAATATCGCAATGAATTATGGCATTTAAAATTACAAAAGAGCATTCTTTTTTTCGTGGAGAGGCCTAGATTCGATCAGGTTAGGTTAGAGTTGCTTTCATTAAACACTACTCAAATAGCGATGTTTAATAAAAGAATGCTAAAATTAAAATAAGGTTTGGTTAGGTTAAAATGGCGACTTTTCGTGTGAAATGTGTGAAATTTTAACTTAGGTTGGAACGCTTTTAAACGAATACAAAACTAGTCTAACCGAACCTCATCTAATTGAACAAACGACTAAAGTATCATAGTGAATGCTGATCCGACTTAATTACCATCAACATTCACTGGTCATTTTAGTAAAAACTGAGAATCTCTAGTTCCGATTAACCTTATCCAGTATTCAGTTTCACTATAACCTACACACAATATGAATATAGTAACATACAGTATGGTCGAAATGAAAGGAATAGATTCATTATTTCGTAAATCGGCGATTTTAGAGGAAAATCCTGAAACACGTCAATTTTTATTTTTAAATCGCCGCTTTGTCAGATCACCTTTTTATGTTTGACATCACCTCTGTAAGCGTGGTGACCACATCAATAAAATTTTTAAATAGAAAAGTACGTCTTGCAATGCATCAATTGAAAGGTCTTTAAATATCTATTCACCCATAGCAATCATGTCTAAGTAGTATTAATGATATTCAAACAGATGTCTTAATTTGTTAAGTATTGTTATGATTATTTATTGAAAACTAGTTACCTTATCAAAATTCCTTTATTTACATTCAACATAATTGTTATTGTCAAGTGGTTAATGATATTGTAGTAGACGAAATAAAAAACTTTTTGACTCGTTTATCAGCTGAATTGAAAGAATTAAAATTCTACTATTAATTGGTTGTGGAGATAAAACACGTACTCGTACGCAGAAAGAAGTATGTACGTTATTCAATAATAAATATCCCAACCGAAAACCAATTACACAGTCCACAGTAAGAAAAATTGAGAAAACATTTAGAGAAACGGGTCATGTGAACGACCTCCCTAAAGGTAGTAGAAAACAAATATCTGAAAACAAGAAATAAGATGTTCTGTTAGCCTTTGAAGATAATTTTCTTGCTCCCAGAATTAAACCGGTTGTCTCCGAACAGAAATGATTTGTGACTGCAGCAAGATGGTGCGCCACCGAACTATGAGATCTTGATGAGAAACTACTTGGACAACGTCTTTCCAAATCGGTGGATAGGTCGAAGAGGACCAATCCAGTAGCCACCGAGGTCACCTGATTTAACTCCTCTCGATTTCTTTTAACGGATATACTTGAAAAGAAAAGTGTACGTAAATAGACCGCAAACTATTAATGAACTTAAAGAATGGATACACATTGGGATTGCAAAAATAACTCCGGCAGTTGTAGCGAAAGTTCGAGAAGAGTTCCCTGCTCGTCTTTCGCATTGTATTTTAGCTGACGGTAAACAATTTGAACACTTGCTTTAAATTAGGTTATACTTAATTATAATATTTATGGTAACATTAAAAATTTAATATATCATTTTTTTGATAACATACAAAATATAATTACATATTGATATGGATGAATTGATATTTAAAAGACCTTTCAATTGATGTATTGCAAGACATACTTTTCTATTTAAAAATTTTATTGATGACGTCACGCTCACAGAGATGACGTGAAAAATAAAAAGGTTTCAGATTCAGGATTTTCCCCTAAAAGCCAATTTACAAAATAATGAATTTATTCCTTTCATTTGAACCATACTGTACATATATAAATTCTTATTGAGATAATAATGAATTATCACAACGATGAATAATTTGTCACGATAAATTATCGTAGCGATGAATTGTGGCAGCAAAGAATTGTCGCAGCAATAAATTTTCTCTCGATAAATTGACGTAGATTCAAGATTTGGACATCAGCAACAAATTAAAAATTACCAATATTAAACCTTGAAAACATTCAATAATGAAGATGGTGATGGGACGGGGTTAAGATATAAGACACATAAATCATTATCAAAAACTTAATATGTATATTAAAAAATTAGAATCTGAACGACACGTATATATTGAAAAATGTTGCAAGATATTGAAAAAAAAGTACACTTTCCTAAGAAACTATTTTATCAAGAATAAATAGGATGCGAAATGGAAATAAAAAAAGTAAAAGATAAAGAAGCTGATAGTGAACTATTCTCAGAAGATAGGGAGGAAAAACCATTTGGGAGCCAAAAATCAAGAAATAAAAAGAAAGAAAAAGTCGATAAAATTGATTATCAATGAGTTGCCTACTTACGAAATAATGTTTAGTTATAAGTTAGTAAATTTATTAAAGATGTCATTAGCCTTTGTGATTTAATCTTGATATTTGAAAAAACTGTATGCACAGCTTTAATATTTTTTCCGTATATCTAAGTTATTAAACACTGTGGTTACATAATCCTCAACAAGTTGTGTCTTGAGTACTAAAAGTTTTTCTATCCATGCTTTTTCTACCAGCTGTTTACTGTTATCAACGACGGTTTTGTCTGAGTTAATATTTTTAGCTTTATTAACATCATTTACCTTTTCCTTTTAAATATTTATAGTATTTTTATTTGACTAAGTTTACTTGAACCTAAACTGAAAAATAAAGTCACGCATAGGTTCACACAACCTAACCTGAAGACAATTGGAGATTCAAGACTAATCGGACCCAGTTGTAATTCTGCCTAAATAAAAGAAGTTTGGCAAAACATAAATATGAATTCAATTGTGTTTCAAATCTGTTGGAAATTCAGCATTTTTAACGGCAAATTAGACGTTACCATCTAATTCAAATTTAAATTGGTGCGTCGAAATCTATTTTCCTACCGCCTAAGGCATGCATGCGTCTGACCTCTTCAATAATAATGTAACTTTATACTTATAATTATGTAAAAGATACAACACAAATAGGGTCAAAAATCGCTAATCATTGTTATGCTTACATTGAACGTTCACAATTGACATAAAATACACTTAACTATAGAAATAAGTACTGACTTCATTATTATTGATCAAGCCAGATAAGTACAACATCTCCTAAAACAAAATGAGGGCAAACAGTCACTAATCACTCACGCTCCACAAACAAGTATTTTCGTGTGCCTCGCAAGACTCCATACTCTTTTTGCAATAGTAACAAATGCACTCCACTTAGTTAACTTTTTCCTCAAGGTTTGTAAGACATTTTAATAAATGAAAAGTTACAATTGTTGATTTAGTTAGTGCTATAATCGCGTTATTATTCACAAAAATGTTAATGTCAATTGTAAATATACATTTCTTTTCTTCTGCTTGACGGCGTTTCCGGATGGCTCTTCATTAAAAAGGCGCACTGTTTCCGTCGTAGTTTAATTTTTTTATTTTTCATATGTTTCCTTATCGTTGAGTTTATTATTTTTGATTTACATCTCAGAATGTTATTCTAACACTTCCCTATTTCCTCAATAAATATTTTCTCACAGGAGCTATCTTGAGGGAAGTGGATGCCAATTAGGGTGGTACTATCCCGAACCAGAATTAGCCGCAGGATCTGAAAATATAATTTTTGATTATTCAGCAACAGTGTGACTAACAACTTTTTTAATTTGTATTCGATTCTAGGTAATACCAATATTTTATAATATAAACCAGTGTTTTTTAATATCCAATATTATTTTTTATATTACAATATAACACAAATGGCTATAAAATGTTTTTTTTTGTTGTTGTTGGTATATAATTATTATTAATTTTAACTAAAATGTGTTATTTCCAATATTATAGTATTTTAACTAAAATTTCCAAATTCAACGCTGCAATTTTGTTTTAAAATTGATTTAATATCTAACTTAAAGATATCCCCAAAAAGATTTGCGTACCCTAATTTCATAGTAATTTTTAATTTATTCTTCAAATTAACTTTCATTTATAATACAATTTTTCTTCCTTATCCTAATACTTTATGGAAATGCTTTCGTCTGCGATCGCATTTAATAAGAAACACTTTTTCCTTCTAAATCGTATTTTCACCCAAACTTGGAATCATTTTGTAATTGATGGGGCAATTCTGCGAGGCATTAAGTTTAACCATTCCAATTTTTCATTAGGATCGTAATAAATACCATTTTGCTAAGTACATGGAGTTGAATTACTCTAAGAAAGCTTTATCGACTAAATATTTAGCTGTCTATACGACGAATTCAGTAAATATGATCGATTTCAATGTAACATAAATCCACAGAAATATTCCACTTACAGAGTAAAGCTTTTTAATGGAAACTTTCTATATCCACCAAAGTTTTAAAAAATATTATTTTTAAATTCTTAATGGGAATGAATAGAATTATCTAAACTCCATAAACTAACTATAAATGAGTGTAACGGTTTAGTTGCACATACCAAGGCAACTACGTGTGACAACATTGACCACTATGGATATACAGGACATGACCCCAAAACGTAACTCAACTACGGACACTTGTGACAGTTTCCCAAATATTCTAGAAAACGTCAAAAATATTCTGATATCTAAAATTTGTGTCCCATGGTCCCAGGTTCGAATCCTGGCGTTGGTGTGTGTGAATGTCCCAGATTGTATAATTTTATTGTGGTAATGTTTGTAATGAAAATGAATCAGACCTTGTTGTAGGGTCTAATAAAAACCTTCGAGAAAGCAAATACAGGATATAAATAGGAAGAAACTGATAGTAGAAAAGGTTGTGAAGTGTCGAAGTATGACATAAGCGATGTAGTGTCACTGTTATTCACGCAATTTTGTGATGTATTTGCTATTGGATCTACACTAGTTTTACAATATTATCAACGAACGTCATCAGAGAGATGAAAATAAAGCTACCACAACTGGAATCTGTGGTTCAACGTATCTTGAACCACTTAAACACCAAATCAAAATACTGCATTAGACACGTTTCGCTAACTATATTATCATCAATAGGAAATAATTATTATACGATAGTATACAAATGTTGGAATAACCTAAATAAGAACAAACAAGCTCTTCTTTGCAGTCCATTGTATTTTTAGTCAATGATGAATTATTTTTCATACCTCACCAAAATTAGTAATATAAATAGTTAACTTCATAGGTTAATATTAGTTTTAATGATCTCCTGATTATGTTAATATAGCAAAACGCGCCTCGAATACATTAGTTTGATTTGGTGTTTCAAAAATATCTAAAGAACAAAAAGCTTTTTCCTCGCATATTCATCAGTTGTAAGTGGATTAGTCACCAATGACTTCATCTTAATTTCAGTGTAATATATTTTCTTTGCTAAGATATTTAAAAAAGTTAGAAAGTGCACTAATTTAATTGAAATCTTTAACATCGTAATGAACGTTAAACAAGAAAATCTAAAAAAAAATGTTGGTAATAATCTTTCCTCAAGCAGCATTAATTGCAGTTTGATACCGGCTTCACATAGTTCAAATTAAATTATAAATTTCGCATTGAGATAATAAGGTCCATTGTAGTATAAGAAACAGTTGATGGTCCTGGCATGTATGAACATTATGCACATGAGGAATGGTCCTTCTCTGGAGTAGATTCCATATATGCTCGATGGAAGTTCTGCCAATTGGGGTGGCAACGGTAGAAGGATAATAAACACATTATCAAATCAAACTCTTACTATTGTAATGCAAATCAGGGTTTGCAGCAGTGACAAATGGAACAACAGGTTCTAAGATTCAGTCAATATATCGATACTGATCCAAAGTGCCTTCCAAAAAAACGGAAACTTCGGTGGTGAAACTTTATTCCAACCCACATCATAACTTGTAGACCACCACATGGACGAACACCTTATACATGTCTGAGTCTCTTTTGTCGACCAAGTCCTCTCCAGACTCTCACTCTTTTTGAATCTAGATAGAGACAAAACCTAGCTTCAATTGTGAATAACAAAGAACTCCATTGTAGTAGCCTCCGCAATGCTCATGTTGTTGTGCCCACCTTAATCTTAGTCCACGATTTCACGACGTAACATGGGAAACTTCAATGGTGTGCAGGCCAATATCATATATTACACAGGCCTAGAACTTTAATATCCTCTTACACAAGAATGGCGTCATTACTTTAAATGAAATTGATAAAGTATGCCAAGATGGTGTCAAGCTGTAATTAATGCTGTTACTGATTATTAATAACATTTTTTGTTTAGATATCCTTATTTTACATTCATTGTTATATTAAGGATTTCAATTAAATCAGTGCACTTTTTAATTTTTGAATACTTATTTAGTGAGTAAAGATTCCAATTATCATCCCGCCAAATCTGGTGCTCCTCAAGGCAGTGTCCTAAAACCCTTTCTTTACCTGTTCTTTATATCGGACATTCCCACTACTGATAACATTACTGTAGCCACATTTGCTGACGACTATGCTCTCATGTTATCATATCCAAATCCAGACATAACTACAAAATTACCTGAATGAGCTGAAAAAATGATTGATCGTTGAAAAATAAATGTCAATACTGGAAAGTCGGCATAAATCAACTTCACTGTCCCTCACATCCAAATACACAACATTAAACGTTAAATAAATAAATCAAATGATAAACAAAAAAATTTCAGTTGTTACTAGAAAATAAATTATTGATTTATAAAATCATTATAAAATCTATCTGGATGTACAGACTTGAACGTGGGGTTGCAGCAAATTAAATTAAATACCAAAATTCTACAGACAATCCAGTCAAAATATCTGCGTATGGTTTCAATTTCTTCTTGGCTTGTATCCAACGTAACCCTTCACAACGACATTAGATTTCCATTCATAAAAGATGTTATTATCGCGCATATAAATAAATCAAAACAATGAAATCATGGACATAAAAACTATACTGTGAATCAACGCCACCAACTCCCTTTACAAGATACCTACAAAAAAACTTTACAGATCCTGTAGTGGAACCACGAACACTCGATTCGACAATATTTATCGTATACTCTGTTGATGGTTTTCATATCGAGAAATTGATATTTTCATACCACCATCTTACCACAAGAGAGTCTGGACATATAATTCGGTTATCTTCGTAAATTCGAATTCTAAACGTAATTGCACATAACAAAATGTCAAAGAATCTTCTTTTCCTTTGAAAATTGACATCTTCAGCAAAAATTTATATATATATATATATATATATATACGATTCTTGTACTTTTTATTACAAAATATAGTATAGGTAAAATATGTACAAACAAATTTACAAATTGAAAACTCGAAAACAACTCCAGCATGATAACACAATAACTATGATTTGTTTTACTGCTTTGAAGGTTTCACTTTTTGTACCAGAGGGTCGTATTCGAATTATACTCCGACCAATAGCAGTTGAAAAAGAATAAAATTTAAAACAAAAATAAAAACTTATTAATTTTTTGGTGATGTTTTATTTTTATTATTGCAAGGATTATTTATCTTTACCTCTTGTTAGTTACAATATTTCTGATTTTTATCAAAACATTTTTATAATCTATAAAATATTCTTCTTAAAATTTACCCTAATTTTATAGTTTGTTCTTTGGCTTAATTATGTACTTATTGCAATATTCTTAATAACGGAGAATTAAAATAAAATAATGTAAAATATATTCACTTTAGAATCCAACTGACAGTATTTTGAGGTTATCGGCATTACCCGATAAATTTTGTACAATTGTATTGATGAATTTTGATAGGAATAGAGAATAACGGGAGGTAATGGTACCGATTTGTAGTAACTCGATAAAACTAATGGAGGAACGGCAAGGGAGTTAAAGGGATTACTGTCGAATCGAGTGATTGTGGTTCCACTGCTGGCCAGAAAACCTTCCTAAATAGGTGAATATGGAAAACAGAGAGTGGATGATTTAAGAAAACAAAAAATATCCCAACCGAGAACCAATTACACAGTCCACAGTAAGCAAAATTGAGAAAAAATTTAGAGAAACTGGTCATGTAAAAGATCTCCCTAAAGGAAGTAGAAAAAAATATCTGAAAACAAGAAACTAGCTTCTGCTAGCTTGTGAAGATAATCCCCATAGCAGTTTACGGCAAGTAACGTTAGACAATGAGGTTAGCCGTCAAACAGTTCTTAGAACGCAAAAAAAGGAGAAGTATAAAGTAAATTTAGTGCAGGAACTTATGGAAGAAGATTTTTATAGACGAGTTAAATTTTGTAAAATTCTATTTCTCCTAAACAGTCATGCGAATCGTCAGACTTTCCGGTATTGGACTACAGAAAATCCACAAACACTGGCTGCAGGAATACCGTACTCAATTCCCGGAGAAAGTGAATGTTTGGGTGGGAATAATAGAGATAATAGGAAAGAAACCTTAACAGGTACTCGATATTTACAATTTCTGCAGAATTTCTTACTCCCAGAATTAAACCGGTTGTTCCCAAACAGAAATGTTTTGTGGCTGCAGCAAGATGGTACGCAGCAAGATGGTGCGCCACAAACTATATTGTCTTGGTAAGAAAATACTTGGACAACGTCTTCCCAAGTCGATGGATAGGTCGAAGAGGAGCAATTGAGTGGCCACCGAGTTCACCTGATTTAACACTTCTCGATTTCTTTTTATGGGGATACTCGGAAAGTAAAATGTACATAAATAGACCACAAGATATTAATGAACTTATAGAACGGATATGCATTGAGATTGCAAAAATAACTCCGGAAGTTATAGCGAACTTCCTGAAGAGTTCCCGGCTCGTCTTTCGCATTGTATTTTAGCTGAGGGTAAACAATTTGAGCACTTGATTTAAATTTGGTTGTACTTAATCATAATATTTATTGTAACATTAAAAATTTAATAAATCATTTTTTTGACAACACACAAAAATTAAATACTTAGTGACATGGGTCAATAGATATTTAAAAGACCTTTCAATTGATGTATTGCAAGACCCACTTTTCTATTTAAAAATTATATTGGTGTCGTCATCACGCTCACAGACGTCAAAAATAAAAAAGTGAATTGACGAATCGCCCATTTAAAAATAAAAAACGACGGGTTTCAGGATTTTCCCCTAAAATCGACGATTTGCGAAATAATGAATTTATTCCTTTCATTTGGACCGTACTGTATCTTGTCTAACGATGCTATAATAAGAAATCAAACATATACGTAAAAAAATCTGTCCATTTTTTCTGACATATGCGAATATGCCGTACAGGTAAATCTAGTCAATTTTTAAAAACGTTTTAGAAAACTGTGGAACTTTAAGATAAATATATTTATTTTTGGTAAAGTATTTACTATTTTTAAATATTGGAAATGGCTGACAATATATTTGAAAATTGTTATTAACATCTTAATCTATTTACGCAAAGTTGAACTTATTCCTGAGGAGAATGCATATATTTCCTTAAGCGTCGAAGCAGAAAGTTTAGGAAAATAATGAAATCGTTAAACACGAAACATCTCACGTTCTTAGGCACTACCATGTTTAGATCACATAGCGATCTAATGACCAAACAAGACCATTAGCAACGCTGGAGCGGAATTCGGATTATCAGAACCAAGCACGGCCTGCTTTATTTATTCCTATTTCTCCCGAATTAACTCCAAGTTAACGACTTCACGTTAAAGTTATTTACGCTTTCGTATTCTGGCACCCGATTGTTCCATTTGTCTTGTTAACTATTATACTATTGTTATTGTGCGAAAATTCGAAACGGCCTAGATCCGGTGTCACTACTGATGTATTTATATGCATAATATTCAACTTAAAATAACGGGCACTGAAAACTGAACCCAATTTAGATCAAATTTTACTACATTTCGTACTAACAGGGAACGAAATCTCATCCATACATATTAAATTCGTTTATGTATCATACAGTACCAATATACAGTGTTATATCCCTCCACTAACTCTCGCACCTTAAAATATTTGAGGAAATGCTCGGACAATAGTTATTTCTAATGTACATTTTGGTTATATTAATAACATTCACAAGTCAGCTCTTACGGTAGAGATCGAGTGATCGCTCATTTGAAAGAATTTTTAATTCTCTATTAATTTCAATTATGTTAAAATTGAAGTTTTAAACATCTTCAAGTGATTTTAACATTTCTAGGAAATAATTATTTTCATGTAAGTTTGTGAATAAGTATTTAAATATTTCCGAAGTTTAATGTTTTTCTAATGACGTTCATGGTAAAACAATGTCAATTATAATTTTTGAGGACCAAACATTTGTTGAATTAAAATTTGTTTTGTAGGGCCATATTTCATTTCATTTCGTTTCATAGAAACCCATCAGTAAAACAATGCATTTTCAATTACAAACTATCAAGAGCTTGTAGATTGATTAAATCATATTTGGAATTTTAGCCATTAAATGGTGGTTATTTCATAAAGCGATTCATACCTCACTTAATTTTAGTGAACCATTATAAAAGTATTGTGCATTTTGCACAATTGGAATACATTCCTTCTATTGGAATAAAGAGCAACACTACAACGACTTCGATTACAGATTAATTTGCAGATTATTTCATTTCATCTTTTGGATAGGTTGGACATTTTGTGACTTGTATAATTTTAATACTTATATTTCTTTTAAAATACAAAGTTTATTTCTTTTAAAATACAAAGTAAATTTCATTCCCATGATGTTTATTTTGAGGAGAACCAAATTTCTTTTCATTAAAAAAAACTAATAAAAAATAGATACCTAAATCTTACCTTTTTCATTTATCATTATCCTTCCTTCATTCAATGTCAATTTTCAATAAATTGTTTGCAGAATTGCATCCATTACTTTTTTAAATTATTATTTGAATACTCTTTAAGTTTTGTGGTGTATAAAGGACTTTTTCTACTTTCTCAATAAATAATTGAATACTAAATGGCACGATTGCTCTATTTGGATTTTAAATGAAGACTGAAGTAAGTGCACTTTAATAAGACAAGATTAACTGCGACCAGCAACTATTTAATCGATGTGTATGCGGTGACACGTCTGTTCTTTTATAATTAAATCTCACCGGCAACTATTGACCCACCCACAAAACAGAACATTTTGGATACTTTTAGTTGCCTCGATTATTTAGTTGCCATTACACGGTCTACCATAAGTAACATGTTTTATTTTAATGATTAAATACTTTGAAGAAAGTTGCCAGTGTGAGGGCTTTAAGGTGACTCGAAGGAACACTCTGAAAAAAATAGCGTTAGAAACATAAATATCATTATAAGTCGATTTTTCACTATTTTTTTTTACATTAACACTTCTATTTAGCAGTAATGAATGTTATTGCTTTGTTTTTAATGGTATTTTAATATGATTAACAATAATGCATTTGATACACATTAATAGTGTATGTCAGTTGCGAATGTTAACCTTTTGTTAATGCCTTATGATCGAATCAATTGAAAGTGTTCCTTAGCATTTTGTTAATTACATTACTGAAATTTACGTCCAATCAACGTTTCCAAAAGCATTATACCCATATAAGAGATATTGCATCTTTAAATATTATAAAAACATTAGCAGGTGTGGTCTCATAAAAAGAGTAAACTAATAGAAAAGGAAATAGCAGTATTTTTTGTTTTATAGACTTTTTGTTTTCATGATTTTGCGCTGTTGCCAATACTTTAATAAATTGGAAGTAATTAAAAATGTTATTGAATTATAATATTTTTTCATTTTGAAACTCATTGAATTTTGAACAACAATTATAGCGACCCATAATAACTGTAATAAAAGCGTATCAGTGATTTTAAAAATGACTTTAAAAGATGATCAAAGTTGCAAACTCAACTGTTTAGCATCATTTACGAAGACATGGATTCGATCCATCAAAATCTCTTTGTCCACACAGAAAACTACACAGGATCCAAAGATTTTTATATGAATTCCGGAACTAAAAGCTATTTTTTAATATAGTTAAAGGATGTTAAGTGTAAATATGTTAATTAATGTGGTGGTCCCTTTTTTCTATTAAAATCAGCATTTTTTGCTGATCTCTTAATCACCTAAATATTTGGAACAAAAGCCTCCAAGGTAAAGAATAAAACATTCCAACAACTTAGGGTAAGATTAAAACAAATTGCAATAGACTAATCGTTGATAGTAAGTTATCATACGAGTATTTCTTGGATGACTCAGAGTTTGGAATTAATTAATTTGGAAGAAAAATTATTACTTTCCAGGACTATACTCGAATGCTGACAATAGGCATAGATGAACAGTAAATCCTTTTTTGCATGTAGGTATCAGTACAACTAGCGGATACATAAAGAAAGAAAATCTAATTTAGTTCATAAAATGTTGACGTCTTCTGAATGAAGATAAAAGAAGATTATCCAGAACTGACATGAGAAGCTTTGAAATTATTAATGCCATTCAGTATTTTCTATCTATGTGAAATAACGTTCTCTTCAATGATAAACATATAAACTAGAAAGCTCCAAATAGGAAAATATTTTGGTTACTTACGTCTCAAAATGGATTTTATACGAATACTGCTTTATCTATAATTTTTTTATATTTTTATTGTATTGTAGACATTACAACATTTGTTTTTTACTTATACTTGACTTGAACCGCCACCCACGAATAATAGGGTTAAAAACAAAAACAACGAGCTACCAGCGGTTCTCAATCTTTTGAACTTGGCTCCCCCTTTAATTCAAACAATTTCACGTGATGTGATTTAAGAACCAACTCGTAGATATTCAAATTGAACTAGTGACTAGGCACTAGGCAACACTACTTAGCACGCCCTAGATGCTGTCGGATAGTGGGCGACAGATATCGAAGCTTATCGGGGCTGTCTGGAATGAAGATTGCAACGCGACTATAAATAGAAAAGTGTATTTACGATTGTCGTTGATTATCTCAACTTGCGCAGTAATGTTACACAAGAAACTTTTAACTCTGGTGATTCAACGTTAAACATTGTTGTGTGTTATAAAGATAATTTTTTGAAACCAAAACATGAGGAGACAAATGCTTGTACATCGACAGGTCCAAACGGTCCAAAACACGAAAATACAACAAAGAGTATTTAATTTTCGGCTTTACGGGCCTTTACATAAGTGATAGGAAAAATTTCAGTGCTTTAATTGTTTAAAAGTATTAGTTGCAGGTAACATAAAATCAAATAAATTGCAGAGGCATCTAAAAACGGTACATTAAGAATATTTGAATAAACCGCGTGCTGTTTTTGAGGGAAAACTCAGATAATTCAAAAAACATAAGTCAAATTTTCAAAAAGTGAAGGCAGTAAATGAGAAACCTCTATTGGCATCATATTAAGTGGCTTATAAAGTAGCTAAATATAAAATGCCACACACTATTCCAGAGCAACTTATCCTACCTGCTTGCAAGGACATTTTTGAATCAATTATTGGTGAAAACCTTGTTGAACAACAATATTCCTCCGTCGAACGATATAATATATATATATATATATATATGAATTACAGTATGTCAGTTATATCGGTTGATATTTAGCAACATCTTGAATCTGAGCTAATTGGAAAATTGTTTGCTGTGGAACTTGATGAAGCAACTGACTCCAATAACAATTCCCATTTGATTTGTTACATCAGATTCTGTCAAGATGCTACAATATGTGAATATTTATTGGTTGGTAAATTAATTGAAGAAAGATCTACAAGCCCCGAATGGTTCAAAATTACAAATGATGCTATTATTAAGGAGAATTTGCATTGGAAAAATTGGGTTGGGATTTTCACTGATGGAGACCAATCATATCTGGTAAATACAAGAAAGTGTAAGTGCTCTTAAAGAAGGAATATGGAATATGGTTTTAACTATAGTTATAGACTTAGTTAACTGGATAAAAACCAGACTAGTGAAATTAAGTGTGTTTTCTGTTTTATATGAAGATATGGGAGCTGAGCGTAAATCTATGCTCTTTTATTCGTCATCCAGATGGTTGTAACGCGCTAAGGTGGCCACGCGTGTCTTCGACCAAAAAATGGAGATAACAATATTTTTGAACGAGGAGGGTTACAAGCATTCGACAAAATTCTACGACAGATTATTTTTAATAAAGCTTTCATATTTGGCAGATATTTTCGAAAAACTTAATACACTTAATCTACAACTCCAGGGAAATCATGTAAATATGTTTCATTTAGAAAACTTGAGTAAGAATTTCAGACGATACTTATTAGCAAAAGATTATGTAAAATTGTCCAATTGGAGCTGGGTTTTAAATACATTTTGACAGTACATTTGTCGGGCTATCACTACAAGAAGCAGAACTACTGATACATGTTTCGTCAAGTATCAAATTTTATTAACAAATATTTAACAAATTTCTGGACTGAAATTCCGAATGACTCTACCATTATAAAAGCCAATTAAATTCGGATTTCGTTATCTCTTCCTTCGTCTTATCTTTAGGAAACTTCATTTTCTGCTCTTGATGCCTTGAAATCTAAGTACCGAAATAAACTTCAACAATCGAATATATAGTAGGCAATAGTCAATAGTTCTTAGAAAAAATAAGTTGATTTGTCTGTTAAATAAAATATTTTTTTAGTTAGCCCCCGTTATTAGGTTAAGGCCCCTGAGAACCTATGTACTAAATTATGCGTTACATATAAGATTAACGTATAGGGCGTGTAATGGCTATTATCTATTTATGAGCGCCTCTATGATGATTGTACGCCCGGAGGACGAGGTAATCCAGACCAAGAGCTCTTAGCCTTAGGCGGCATGAATGTTTCGTCTGATGAATATTAACAAAATATATACGAGGGCCTGAGTTAGCTCTTAATAAGAATATTGAAATAAATGTCATCATTTTCTTATATTTAATAAAATTAGAAACTTTATTAAATGTCTCAAGGTGAACCTGTTATATTCATAACAATATTGTTGGTTTTTTTGTAATTAATATTATTCTGGAAAGAACTTACTTTCCAAATATAATTAAATTAACGCGAGGGCACATTTTAAATAAATTTTCTAGTTAATTAGTTGTTTACATAGCACATTGCTTGATATCGTTTTTGAACATGACCTAATAAAAAATAAAATCGAACGTTTCAAAGATTGCAAATATGTAAAACTGAATATGCAAAATACATTCGGTTGAGTGAGCAAACAGAATCCCTCTTTTTTAGTACACAAAAATGTCAAAATAAAATTAAATTTCATAAAACCAACGACATAATAGTCAGTGCGCTAGTGCCAGAAAATAATGATTTATAAGGAATAAGAAATGTATACTACATTATAAAAATACATTCATAAACTATTCAATAAGTATAAACCCATTTACAAAATAGTATACATTACTATAGCATTAAAAAAAACAAAAAAAGCAATATTAAAATTAAGCAAATTACGTACAAAATTGAAATAATTGTTTCAACCCTTACTTCGTAGAAATTATCCATAATGAATATGAAAAGATAAATTGTACTTATCTGAATTTTCACCGTATTACAAGGCTTTTATTTTAAATTATTTATCTGACCACGGTTTCATCAATACTGTGACTTTTTCAAAAACAAGTAAGATTGACAGATTTTGACAAGCGGACACAACTTCACATCACAGGCATTTAAACCAACCACCATTAAGCAATATAAATAATTCTCTTCTTTTCTAAAAAAATTTTTTGTTATTATTATATGGGTATTTAGTCCAAAAAGTTAATATAGTATAATTGAACTTACCAGGTTTAATTGTTCATTCAATACTTTATACTGAGGACGTTTTAGGTGTTTCTTTATTTCATATTCCTTCAAAAAATCAAGCTCCTCTTTCTTGTCACTTATGCCAAGTATTTCCACTGTTTTTACCATTGTGTTATTAAGTTTAGGTTTGTGTTTGGTGTCAATGAGGTATTTTGCGTAATGTAACTTATCTGGTTGTTTTAATCTATAAGCTTGTAAGTGTTCACTGTAGCGTATATCTAAGGGTCTGGCCAAGATAGATGACGTTACAATCCGAACAATTTAGTTTTACATTTAAGAAAAATGAACCTATATTAGTTTTTACTTTAAAAGATACTCGAAAATTTGTTAATATGCTTGCATATTGTCAAGAGATGAACGGTGATCATTTTGAACATTTGAAATGATTTTGGTTAAATTTCAATTATTCTCATTCTCATTAATTTTAATAAATTAGTTGTAGAACTGTTTGAGTTAAATTAATGTTGTAAACATTTTATATTTTTAATAATTAAAGTTTCTTTTAATACGAGGGTTGCTATTTATGTATTGAAAACTGGCAACACTGGTGTTACCAGGTGAAATATGTCATTGCCATCTTAAAGTTTGACATTTTTGACATTATACGTTTTTACGTGCAAGTACTATTAGTGTTGTTTATAGTAAGTTGAAAATCGCATCTCGGCCAAAAAATAGAATTAACTCGCGAACATTTTCGAGCTATGATTTATTATGACTTCCGACGGGGTGCAACTCAAGAACAGTGCTTCAATCAACTTAATTCAAATTTTGGCGATGAAACACCATCCAAAGCCAGTACACTGAATTCAAACGTGGCCGTAGTTCGCTCACGAACGAAGTTAAATAAGGTCTTCCAAAATCGGTCGTTGTGCCGGAAAACATCGATGCTATGAGAAAACTAATTGAAGAAAATCGTCATAAGCCATACCGTGAATTCGAGGCATGTTTAAGCATTAGTATGACTAGCATACATAAGATTTTGCACGAACATTTGGGTGTTGGGAAGCTATCTGCGCATTGGATACCACATTTGTTGGCCGATGTTCAAAAAAAGGCTTGCGTCGATTGGTGCTGTAAAATGATTAAAAAATACAACTGTGGTGCATCCAAAGCCGTATACAGCATCGTCACAGGTGACGAGTCGTGGATTTATGCAAATTGTGGCGTGTTTCTTCACGAAAACCAGTCATGTGTTAACTGTGCTTGCCAGATGCATTATTCATCATTATTACACTTATCTTTAAAGTTTCATAAATATCGGCCTTTTCGTTTTAAAGATATTTACTTAATTCCATACTTTATCGCAACTCAGTATAATAGACAAATTCATATTTCAATTTAGCTCGAATGAAGCAGTAGCATAATATCTACATATAATGTCTTTAAAACTGATAAAGATGTAATAAAAAATAAATCAATAATATTTTGTCGTTGATGCAATAATTATACCTAACTGGAATCGATTTTAGCATAAAATATTAAGCTGAAACTTATTACGTGGCAGAGAGATATTTAAATTTATTTATGGTGTTTATTTGATAAAATATTTTTCATTTAAAATGTACATTTACTGCACTACACAAATCATTATGAAAATATTGATTAATAAAGGTCCCATACTGTTTCCATTTTATGAAATAAGATTTAAATAAGAATCTGAAAGTATTTCTGCTTTTCTTTTTGTTTCATGTATTCAAGTCAGAAGATAGAAGACGTGTTTATAGGTAGTGTTTTGAGCCGGAGAAAGTAAGGTGATGACGTTGGCTCTTAATATCTCTATGCATTACTTAAGTACAATATTGTAGAGCCTACCAATTTTAGTATAACATTTTTGATTATTAATAAGACACACGTTTAAATACAATTAGTAGTAAGTTTTTTTTTAGAAAATCAGTACACAACACTAAGTCTAAAAATCCACCTAAATTTTAAAAAAAATTCTAGTACTATAAAAAATATAGTAAATTTAGGCTGCGTTGTTTTTGCAGGATTACAAGTTTTGTACAATCACTTACTTATATCTATAAAGGAAAAAATTTATATTTTTTTATTAAAATCTTACCACATCAAAATAAAATCATTTGTGCCAAATATTGAAACTCCGAAAAACAAACCATCTGTCTTAAAAAGAGTAATAAAATGATCCCCATTATCCCTATAAATTTCTTCGTTCAGAAGTTGGCAAAAGTTCCCAGAACCATAATAAAACATCTTTCCAATAAAGTATCGCGTGATCAACCTTTCTCATTAAAAAATCTACGGTGGCATCATCT
The DNA here is from genome assembly GCA_951812935.1 of Hermaeophaga mercurialis. Classification (NCBI taxonomy): domain Eukaryota; kingdom Metazoa; phylum Arthropoda; class Insecta; order Coleoptera; family Chrysomelidae; genus Hermaeophaga; species Hermaeophaga mercurialis. The sequence goes on along the minus strand of OX638359.1, from coordinate 18,776,450 downwards.
ACAATATAATATAATTTATTTTATTTATGTAGTTTTTATCAAAAGGTGCTATCCTTTTTTATTCATAAGTTGTTTATCTATTCCTCCGTATTTTAAACGCCAGTAAGTACGTTATGTAGCAAATAAAATAAAAAATACATTTAATTTAGAATAATACCTATAAAAATGTTTAAAAAATTAAAACTTTAGATATGCAAATGTCCTTAATGCTCTCTATTTAAAGAAAATAATTAAAAATTTTAACGCATTCGGAACTCTATTAACTGAAAAGTGTAAATATAAAAGTATAAAAATTTCAGCACTATTCAATAAAAATATTATAGACTGTGTACAAAACTAGAATTAGTCCTATGTACTAAATACTTATTGTAAAAAAGATCGAAAAAACATTGAAAAGCAATTTTAAAACTCTCCACCGAATTCCAAATTTAAAAATAAAAACTGTAAGCTCAATTGAACCATTCAAATTAATATTTCCTCCATTTGCATTATCTACAGTTATAATTGCTTTTTAAATGAAGCGTTTAATAATATCTGGTCCCCTATAAGCATTGGCGAATAATTAATTAAATTTGAATCTTACAATATTTATAGGGAAAAGTAATTCTTTGGAAAAAGCACGATTTACGTTATTTCTAATTAATTTAATTTTAATTAGAAATTTTCATTTCTGACTAATTTCTTCACATCTTGAATATCGGTAAATTAAATACTTAATCTAAATTTCGTTACCACAATTCTCTATCATCAATGTCAAGTACTGAGAAAACTCACCTATAAAACTTATTTCCGATTTTTGTTATAACCATAACTTTTCAAGTGATTCCATTTTATGGCTCGTGAAAGCCATAAACTTGATAATAAAGAAAAAATACAGAGATATTAATTTCGTTGGTGGATTTTGATCTCACAAATATAATTCTTACCATAAAAGAAATTAACGAACATACAAACAGAGGGTTTTCAGAAATAGGATATCACTGAAAATAGTATTAATTATAGTGATTGTTTCTACTTTGTAAAGTCTACTCACTTTAATTATATATATATATATATAAAATTATACGATATTGATGAAACCATTGTTATAAGAATATTTTAAGAATTTTAAAATATCTTGAAATTTTAAGAGAAATATGTATAATTGGTCTTTCACAAGCAACAAATAAGTAAATCTAAGCTAAAAAAGGCAAAATAACTTTATCGTTTTATTTTTACTAAAATGATCAATTTTTGTTAAAAATTTTCAAAATAATAAACTCCCTAATGTTTACCTAATAAACCTTCTCTTCAGTTTGGGATATTGGAATCCAGGAAACGTCGCAAGTCACCCGTGTATCAGATACGCCTCCGGAGTCGACATCGGCATATTTAACATCACGATCTGCATTTGCAATTTGGGGCATTCGGCCAGAGGCTCCGCACTTCAACGTTCCATACCGTGCGCTTTTCTCGTTTGCTTTAGCTTCACCTTTATTACCGGTGCAACGTGACTATGCGATCCTTCCTTTCGCATATCGCACTTCTGTATACTACTACTAATATTAATGTTTCAAAATTATCAACTAACTTCAATGAAGCAGAGAAATGATAATATTGTTCCTTTGTGTTCCTTTGAAACTTTTTATTTGAAATATTGTAAACAAAACGTTTCAAAGATTATTAAATGTTCGCTTCATTTGTCTTTCTACTTGATTTAAAATGGTGGCTTATGCATTATGGTGTTTTTACAACACAAAAGCTTGGTAGTTTTAAAATAGGGTGAAATGGGTAGCGCGGTTACAGGGCGGCACTAATTTATTGCACTTAGCCACTTTTATACAACTTAGTGATGTAAGAACTCAAGATGCATTATAATATTTTATGCCGAGCGGAAGCATGTAAGTTCTTGTGATAGAATTGATTGACGTATATCAAGTATAAATGTTTATCAGCCGTTAGCCGTATTGTATTAATAAAAAAATGGCACTTACCAGATTCATGTACCCTCAGTACTTCAGCTATGATTCGAGAGGACGCCCACTATAAGAATACACTTATATCGAGTAAGTTACAAAGAAAGAACCTTATATACTTTACTTAACTATAGTTTTGAGCTAAGAATATGATAATTTAACAATAAATTATGAGAAAAAGAGAACAAGTAAAATAACAAAATAAATTAAATTAAATTAAAGAATTGGACAAGTACTAAACCTCTCCGAGTTTGTTAATAATTAGATTTGATAATATTAATCGACTAACTTAGAAAATGCCGTCAAACTATAACTTATTTTATAAAACACTAACGTAATAACAATCACAAAATTGGAGTTCTCATCGATATGAGGGTTAAACTTACGCTCAACTAAAATGTTGCTAAAAAAAATTAGAATCAGCTTATTGTGCCCCTTAACAGATAAGGTACTACTAAAAAACAAGAAAAGATAAAACCATGAATAATATTAAGATGGTGGAGTCACCAATTTGCGGGGATGTTTACCCTCAAGGTACAAAACGAAAGCTCTAGTTCAGAATTCGATATGGAAGCCGAAGATTTTGGTACGAGGGAAAAGCTCAAGATCACATCTAATAGAACATTAATGAGTGAAACGTCATTACCAACTAAATTACAGCTAAGAACTGCTTTCGACAACATCTATGAAGAAGCAGCATACGCCAGTATAAACGCAAACACCAATGGCACCATCAGAATACCAAAATGAAAAAGATATTCATCCAACCGATCATAGCCACCGAATAAATTTAAAATTACAAAGAGGCAATATATGGTATAAAAAAAATACTTCAGAGTTTATGCATAACAAAATGAAGGTCCAAATGGAACCATTCGGAACTAATAAAAAACTTTTAGAATAACTAAAAAAAGGTGAGGCTAACCACTTCATATATAAAAATAATGTGTTAAAACGTTAAAACTTTCTACTTCCTAGGAATACCCAGGTAATTCTTACACATCTACGAATTGGACATACTCAAAGTACATATCTCTACCGTATAACAAAAAACAACACACCAATCTGTAATCATTGTTTATTTAATTTAACTGTTAGACATTTCCTAATAGAGTCTGAAAATTTTAATATGATGTCAGGAAACTGCCAAAATTGTAATAGTACAGAGGTGTCCCCTGATAAGCTAAATTGTCCCCTGATAAGCTAAATACATTATTTAAATAATAAGAACTGAATTAAATATGTAATATAAATAGATTGATTGACCTGATCAGGGACCTCAAACCAGAACTAATCAATTATTCTAACAATCTGCAGTGTATCCAGATGTTTAAAATTCATGCATTTTAAACCAGTAAACAAATGATCAATTTTTTGTTACCTCTCGCATATACTCTAGAAAATTCCACAAACAAAATTCTCACGATTCGCCCTTTCTGACATCATTTTTAACCAATCTGAATTTATTCTCCTACCACAATTAACGCAACGGAAATTCGTCGGCACGCAGTCTTTCCGCAGCTCTCTTATACATCATGCACAAAATTTGTAAAAAGTTTGAAGTAGAAATTATGAATTTGAATACAACAATCTATTTTTAACACCTATTCACTATGAAAAGAATATTTGTTAATTAATTTATTATTAAAGTGAGTAATAGTGTTGTCAAAATGTGATTAAAAAGACACACTAAGTGTATTTGGAGTATATAAAACGTGCATCGTAATAAACTGTTTCGCATAAATATTGTTAGAATAGAGAAAATTTATTTGTTACTAAAAGTTTGTTGTTATTTTTATTGGAAAAAGTCACATAGAATGTATGTGTATGGAACTTGCAAATATAAAAGTATATAGTCCACTCGAATAAAATAATTGCTCCCACATATATAAATTTCTACACCAGATATTCTGGAAATATGTTAATTAGTGGAGCTTGCATGACTACCATTCACTGCACATGTGTTCTTAAATCATAAAAATATACTATTCTGGATTATGTATAAACTGCTGCACCATTTAGTAATGGAGGATGAAGCATAACGTGACCACTTTCCCCACTTTAAAGACCCTCTTCGATGAGTGAAAGCAAAAAAAGAAAAATACACCCCAATACCATATACTATTTTTTATGTAATTTAGTAAATTTGTTATTTTTATCTCTGCTTAGAATTGTTCACCAATTTGTAATATTTTTAAACTTATCTTAGTCACAAAATGTTATATTTTTATTATTTAAACGTATTTCAATTAGATTAGACAGAAAATTATTATATTCAGTTTTTGAAAAAGATTAATTTTATACCAATTTACGCACATACATATTGTGCTTATTTACTAATTAATAAACCGTTTTTACAAGTTCTGCAAGGAACTGTTTAACTAAAAAAGGAGGAAAAACTAAAATTCAAAGAGAAAATAATTTTTTTAATGGCACTCGGAGTTTATCCATTCAGCTAATATCTATGTTTAATTTCTATATTTTTATACATTTTACGTATTCACATAGGATATTCACACACATTCATACCACACCCAGGCCCACGCCGGGACTTGAACCCGGGACCCCGATCGAATGTCGGTTCTCTGCTCACTCTACCACCGAGGTAGGCCAGATAATAAACGACACCAACAAACCTAAAAATGAATTATGGTTTTTCTTTTGATAATTAATAACATAAGAATGCGCAAATTGCCAGACAAGAGCATTAGCCGGAATCGGTAATAGATTGTCCTTATCACATGAATTAAAATATAACATTTTATCTACAACTGTCAAGAATTATCCACAACTGTAGTTATTGATAAATACGAATGAAATTTTAATTTAATTTATTTGACAATAGGCAAATATTTTACATAAAATCAAAGTAGCGATGTAATAGCATTTATTTTAATATGAGTGAGAATGAATCTGAAAGTCTTGAATCAGATATAGAAGACAGTGCAATGAAAGCAATTTCCTTAATAATTCTATTAACAGTGAGAAGAGAGTTTGGAAAAGCAACATGGCTTGAAATTTGGAAATTATTGGCTCTTTAACCGAACAGTCTTCGTTTGAAGCAAAAATATTATTAAAATTCATAAACGATTGTTTTCAAAATAATTACATTTTGGATGTGATTTCTTTAACAAACTAAGTTAAATAATAGCGTTCAATACTGAATTCAAATAAATTTGATAGGAATTTGATAATAGATTTTTATCCAGACAGATAAATAAATAAAATAAAGAGAATAAACAAAATAAATCAAACAAAAAAAATAAAACCAAATTAGGCAAATAGAATAAATAAAATCAACTAAATCCAGAAAACGAAAAAAAAAATCAAATAAAGCAAATAAATAAAATTAAGAATCTACTCTACAAAAATTGGAACATAGTCCAAAATTTCCGTTAAATTGTGTTACAATTTTTTATATATTGAACGATACATGGAGTTATTTAATACATACCTAGGATCGTCTCAATCATTTTCATAAAAAACTCAAGAAGTGGTAATGTGAATAGTAAAACTGTAACAGAGAAGTATACTTTTGAGTACCTGCATATGAGTTAAGGTTTGCATAGGAATTGAGATTCTACTTTAATTCTAGAGGCAAAATATGGTAGGTAAATGAACTCCTAAACCCTATGTCAGCCCTAGCCACGGACAATATTCAAATCCAAAACAAAAATGAAAAATATTAATAACATTCAACAAGACTCTTTTTCACGTTATTCAAGACTGTTCTCTTAACTAATAATTCCTTCATTGTTCTATGAACCCATCTTTGTGTAAACGGAATTACTTGCATCATACATTAAATAAAAAGGGCAAGTAAACACAAAGCAATAAGGGCGAATAATAAAGAAAATCAATAATTATATTTACATGGTTTTTCAGTATGCATTATTTTTTAATATTGACAGAATTAGAGCGTATCCAAGAATTGTTTGTTTTGTAGTGATTATCAAACCAATCTGTCCAATAACTGTAGTCGATGTGTTGTGTTAGCTGGAAATACATGATTATAATAACATGATTATCCCATGATCACGAGTCAGCTGAATTGCTTCTAAATTTTTTGTATGTGTGACATGACCATCTAATAAAAGTAACATTTGTTTGTAGGGGCAGTTTTCTAATTTATTAAATTTTGTAAAATGTTGCAGTTATTGGAGAAATAGTTTCGATATTATCCATCCATTTTTCGAGCACATTCATTGCAGGTAACCTGTAAAACTATTTTTCCTCGGCTACCTTTTACGTGTTGCAGCAAGGAGCTAATTGATATTTTCAAGTTGGTAGGCAACCGCCTTAAAGCAGTAATAGTTCATCCAAAAAACTAATCTCTAAATAATTACATGCTGTACTAATCCAGTTCTACTGGCAAATAATTTCTTCAAATTTAATATTTTTATTCAAATTATTTAAATGACGGCGTAGTTTAAGCTTTGATATTTATATCTTTTACATGCTATATTAATTAGAATATTCAGATTAAAGCTACGTCTATATGCTGTACTTTCAAGCATTGTAAATGTTCTTCGTCATATTGAACAGCTTAAAAAAATTATTGTGAATTAATAAATAAAAATATTCTATCAATGACTTAGTCGTACCGGTACGATTAACGAATTTTCCACAGCTTCAATGTTTCAAACGAAAATTACTGACAGAAACCAAAATTTCAGATAAAATGATTTCCGAAATAACACCGATCAAAACCAAAACCAAATTTGTGTTCTGAAGAAATGTGTATATTAAACAGAAAAAGATCCAGACCAAAATAAATATAAACAGTAGCGAACAAGAAAGAATAAGATAGTTATACTGATGATTATTAAAATCGCATGACCGATAGTTATTTTTACTGGTGATTACCAAAATGAGCCCAATTCTAAAAGAAAATGCAAATATAAATAGTTTTACTATAAATGAACATTTTTAGCCAGTGAGCCTAAAATAACGAATATATCAGAATTCAGCAATTGTTGCCTTCCATATGTCGATATAAATCCAAGGTTAAAAGTATTAATAGATCAAACCATTCATTGCTTAAAAATATTTATCTGATACAAAATACCATTCAATTATTCTACAAACATGTTTAGGAAGTAAAAAAATAAGATATATAAGATACGAGGCATATGTGCCAGCATTTCGAGAGTTTAGTAGAGACTTTATCTTATACAAATTTCATAAATACTTAATGATCTTATTTCTATTAATGACCTTGCCAATATGAATTAAAAAATTAAAACATAGAGTTGGTAAATAAAAATTCAACTGGTCCTTACGCAGATATTCCCTTTAAATAAAGACAACCCAATGACAATATTTTCTTAAAGCTTCCCAAATTACTAGTAGAAGAATTTAATGCTTCAAAATCCTTAGATGCAGGTCTAAACTAATGACTTAAGTTTAATTAATCAATAGCAGAAACATGAACCCACTACTATCTGAAAACTCAGTTTTGTGAATACCGATTTATGAACGTTTTTTAAATTTTCAAATATTTTTACAAAAAAAGCAAACATTTTAGACAACAATGACGTAAAGTTATCACAAATAATTCTCGAACAACTAATGATAAAATTTGTAAAATATAATAATATATATAAATATATATAATATATAATATATATAATAAATATAAATTTAAGTAAAAATTTTGTAATTAGATTTTATAAAACTTTTGAAAATCTAAATTCATACATTGCACCAAAATAGCATACTTCAGATGTTTGTAATCTATAAGTACTGATCTAAACACTAACTAATTAATAAAATATACATATTTAACAGACAACAATTTGATCGACCCTCGTAAAAGTATAAACCAAATTATCAAATGACATATATTCAAAACCTAAGTAAAATAGTTTTTTAAAATTACGTGAGACAAAATTATTTTAAGGCCAAGGTATAAAATTAGAAACAGACAAAGGTACTTATCATAAAACCATTGTTAAAAAGCTCAAAAAGAAACTAATTCAGAAAATATTGAAAATAAACCTGGTACTTCTCGTGATAAGTAAAATAAAAACTCAAGAAAATAACTTTAAAACAACTTTAGAAAACTTATTATTGCTAATAAAATTAGGAAATGCAAGGGTAATATATACAAAATATACAATTTTTATGTAAACATCAAAAAACTACTGCATAAGTGGGACAACTCCTAAAAAACTCTACATTCAAAAAGAAAATCAATAAATAAATACAACTGTTTAATTTTCATTTCATACCATCCTATTATTCTTGATAATTTAGAAAACGTCATTTTGTTTCCAAAATTAAATACTTTGCAAAACTCAACAATTTAAATATTTTCTGACTATATAAATAAGTGACCTGAATTTCCAATTGTAAAAACATTCCAGTCATGTTACACTTTAGGGACATAAGTTGTATTCACAAGGACAAAAATAATATTTGCGATTCATATTCCAGTCTAAAAAACGTGACACTTGAATTTTATCATATTTACCCAATTATCTAAAATCACAAAATGTTCATTCACATTACCTTTATTTGGCACGAAAGAACTACGAGCCCCAGTTGAAAATAGAAGAATTTTCTGCACTCAAAAAGTATTTCATGGTCAACGAGAAAACTTACCACTCAAGATGATTGTATGACCCAACCCGTGAATGGGAACCCCATAAAATGTCAATGACCATAAGATTTTTCTGCAGCATAGTACTAGGGCTACTAGATGAAAAACAAGTACATTGGTTGAACTTCAAATTGAACAACCTCCCATTTATCCCTTAAAAACTCCTCCACCCTGGGCTATCACACTCATTTTCTGTGACACATCACTATCAACCTACAGCAAAAGTGCTACTCCACACATCCTATTAAAAAATTTAGTTGCTCAAAAACTACATAAATATTGCCACCACTATCACATCTATACAAACGCTTCAAGAATCTCAATTTATGTAGATGCTGTTATCTACACTAAAGACGAATCTAAGCAATTTAGACTACCAAAAGAAAGCCGTATTTATACAGGAGAACTCGTGGCAATCCTTCAGGCAATCGTCTACATCCAAACAATAAACCTCTCATTATCACCAATAATTAAAGACCATATTAGGTCCATTAATACTATCAATCAACTTTACATCACACATCACATAGCCCTTCAAATCAGACTCATAACATCACAATTGCAACATTCAGATATTACTGTTAAACTACTATGGTGTCAAACTACTATGGTTTGCCTCACACATTGGCATCCAAGGAAACGAAGAAGCACGTCAAGCAGCACCTTCTAGTTGATTATCGTAGATTAAAAAACGAACGAGCGAATAATAGTATCAGTGACCAACTAGAACTAGTACTTGGCGAGAACTGTAATAGTGATAACCTCATAAAATACTTGAATGTCATTCAAATTATTTCCAAATTGTAAATATCATTGTAATAAAATCAAATTTTGTCGGTAATAACCCAAGTGGTTGACGCGACTATACTGCAAATAAAAAAAAAACAAAAATATCTCCTCAAAAAGAACTTAGACAAGAAAAACAAAAAAAAATATTAGAAGAAGAGAAATTCAAAAATTTATAAAAAGGCTCTTTCGAAGAAACTCTAAAAGTTTTTGCATCTTTTAAAAAGAAAATTATCAAAAAAAACAACAATTTTTTTTTCTAGCACAATAGCAGACATGCGACCCACTAGTTTACCCAACCTAGTAAATAGTTCATTTTTACATCACCTTTTATAAAAATCAGATCAGATGTTATTAGAGTACGACTTACGCTGTGGTATGACTAAAGAAATGCTACCCTACTATAGTTTTAAAATATTAATAATACAGACAATTACACTTTCATAGTATCGAAAATAATAAAATATTCAGCATAACATAAAAAAATAGTAGCTTTGCTGTTAGTTTCAAAAAATATTAAAAAATGGGTAAGACGAAACGAAAACGATTTATAACGTCTGATCAAAAACGTGACTTTTGTTTTCATTTTATATAATAAATTGTGATTCAAGCATCCGCATGTCCGTCTCTTCATCGCTTTCTACTTTATCGAACACAAACTTTGATAGCGAAAATAAAATGTACGTCGTAATAACAAAAGAGTTGTCGTTCTTTTTAAAAACAATAAAAGAACTAGTGAATGTTCTTACCAGAAAATAGAATTGCTTATTTAAGGGAAAATTTGAATTTTATATTAAATTCAATACTAGGCGGGGCTTTTATTTTCTATAGTATTTGGATACACAACTGTTTATAGTGCAAAATTGGATTGCAAATTTCTGCAGGTATCTGATATTTTAAAGAAACTTAATCTCAATAACTAATTAAAGACAATGTAAGACATTGATGAAGGGTTGCCTCTTAAAAATTGGCCTCAATTACTTTTAATTAAATATATTATAATTAATTACTTAGAATGAATTGGATATATATGTCTTTTAAATAAAGTAAACGCCATTTGAAAAAAAAATATTGTGAAAAATTTTAATAAACTGGTTGCCAGGTCTCAGTCGTCCCAATTTTCTAGGATGCCAGGTATAAATATGTGTATTAATGTTAATCTTTTACTCATCTGGTTTCCAGAAAAAATATATATTTTTACTGAACACCATAATATATAAATGCCTGAAAAAAACCCAAAACATGGTTGCCATGGTTTAAATTATTTAGTATTACAAGATTGACATATTTTGACAAATGCAAACAACTTCATTTCACAAACATTTCAAGCAACCACCATTAAGCAATACATACAATGTTCTTCTTTTCTAAAAAATGTTTGGTTATTAATATATAGATGTTTAGTCCAAGAGATAATCCCAGGTTTAATTGTTCATTCAATACTGTATATTGAGGATATTTTAGATGTTTCTTTATTTGTCACTTTATGAAGGATTTCCACTGTTGTTTCCATTAGGTTATTAAGTGTAGGTTTATGTTTAGTGTCAATGAGGTGTTTTTCTTAATATGACTTATCTGGTTGTTTTAATCTATAAGCTCGTAAGGGTTCACAGTACCTTATGTTAAAATTTCTAAGGGTCTGGCCAAGATATATGGCGTTACAATCCGGACAATTTAGTAAAGATAACGGGTCATACAGGACACTTACATATTTTGGAGATATTTCAAACAAAATATCAAAAATTGTATCTCGTACATCTTCTAAAATATCTTTTAAAGTAAAAAATAATATAGGCTTATTTTTATTAAAAGTAAAACCTAAAATTAATAAATATTTAAAATCGGGTATTTACAAAATAAATTGTCCGGATAGTAATACCATTTATCTAAATTGCTTGTCTTCAAAAATGTCACAGTGAGTGGCGAAACCAGGCCAGATTAATAATATTTAAAAAAGTCTTGTAATATTCAGATAAATGCAATTTATCTTTTCATATTTATAATGTAAAAGATAAAATATACTTATCCTAAAATTACACGATTTTCTAAAAACTTTTTAATAATTTAATTGTTTCTCTCTGTTGAAACAATCGTTATAATTACATAATTTTAATGGTCATCATTTAATATGGTAAAAAAATTTTTGTTCTAATGCAAAAATATGAAGAACTTTTTCAAACACAACTGCAAGTAAAACATATTTATAATTATTTTTGTTCTGCCTACATAACGTTTCTTTTTTTATATAGTTTTTTCTCAACTATTAATTGTGTAATGTGTTTCATTTGTCAAATTATTTGCAGGAACAGTCAACTGAGTATGTTGCTAACGTGTAGCCAGGTGATAAAAATATTGATGTCGATAATGATACCATGTAATACAATGCTCTTTATTTGAAAAAAGTTATTTTTTAAACATAAATGTTATGTTTTCTTTTCTTTCTGTTTTTCTTCTGAATCATACTTGCTTCCATCAACATAAGAAATTGGATCACCAATTAATTATGTTCATTTTAAAGTACCATAAATTAATGACCAACCACAACCCTTTGCGTTCATTTTCATACAATATGGTTTTAATCACATTAAATTGAACAAAATAGTTTGCTACATTTTCTTCTTTCACAACTTCCAACATGGTGGAATTAGTTTATAGTGAAAACTAGTTACTTTTTTTTAATTTATCGTGTAAACCCCTGCAGTGAAGAATAACTCAAAATGGTAGAGAGTGGTCTGTACTCCTTTTATTATGCATTATGGATGAATATGACCGAATATAGATAAATCTAAAATTAGCAAAAGCTAAAGAAAAGAACGAAGCAAACAACCACCGAGTCGCACTTACCAGTAGATCTGATGGTGCTGCGATAAGAGAAGAGGACCCTCTTGGGTGTTGCTGGTCTCTGCATATCGTGGGGATAACAGTGGAACCACTCGACTATACTTAAGTATTTGCAAAAGAAACAGACACACAAAAACTAAAAAATAACAATTCCGAAGTAACGTGAACTTGCAGGCGAACCAGTCAATAGTAATATTTACTACGCAGGATCAGCGCAAATCCATGGGTTTTTTGAATGTCTCTTAAAGACAGGTGTACTTATAATATTATTAAATGAATACGCAACAAACGCCATACATAAGAGCAACAAAATCCTGGACAATATTATTTTTTTTATGATCAAAGAACCACATCGATCAATTAAAAGAAAATTTTGTGAAAGGTCTTTAAAATATTTAAAGGCCTCACTGTTATGATAAAACGCGGATTTATAATGGCAGCCAGTAAACGCATGAAATGGTAGTAAAATAACATAGTAGGACCCAATTTCGATTCTAATTGTGTTCTATATATTATGCCATTTTGGTCTATTTTATTGTTTTTACTTTGTACCAAATTTTCGTATCAGAAATTTCATGTATGTTGCCCAACAAAATGATGAGAATGTCAGTATTTCCAAGCTTTGACTAAAATATTTGCTTATGTAAAATATCATATTTAAATTATTTTTTTCGGGTTTTAAACCGCGTATTCTATCTGAACGATATGAAACATAAAAAATAATAATTTCCATAAATTATTAAGAAAAAAAGCAAATTAGGACGTATGAAATTAAGAGCCAAGATACCGCATGAAATCGTTAAAAACGGATTGAGATAATAAAACCATTCAAAAACTGAGAGATGCAGATTTATACCCTAAAGTGGAAGACGTATCTTCTTTTTTAAAATACTTTTTAATGCCAGAGAAAATGACAAAAATTATGAAAATAGAAAAGAAATACGTCCTCCCCTTCGTGCAGATTTATTTAAAGTTTTAATGCAACTTTTTTTAATTTGAACCTCTTAAAAGTTAAATTACATTTCAAATATTGGGAAAAATTAATCAAAAGATTGCATCCATACTCTAAAAATATACAAATTTATAATCCAGCAACAGTGTTAATGAGGTTTTACAGGCTATGCTTTCGGTTTTCCATTAACACCATAATAATTTCTCTCTCGTTCACTGCGGCCTAGAACACGTTTTCGGTCAAATGTGAATTATTATTTGTACAGTACCGTTTGCGGAAATTGTAAACAACTAGAGTCAAACTCGTGTAATCAAGAAGTGCGTAAATTGAGTTACTTGCGCCGAGAATAATAAAAAAATTATTCAAAATTTCTCTAAAAAATATCAATACATTTGATAATTTAAAAACTAACCGATGTTTTCGAAAGGGGTTGATTTTTTGCGCTAAAATTTCAAAAACAGTGAAACAGTTTTAGTCCTACGTTCTCGTAATTTTGAAATAAAAATTTATGAAACCATGTTCATTGTTAATTGAAATTTGGCAGGAAATATTTGTTTTATCTTTTATCTCTTACACCCTTACACATAAATTTGACCCATGGCAAACACTACACGTTTCGCCATCGATTCGTAAGGGCGTTAAAAAAATTAATGTAACTTCTATTAGAATCGAGCCTGTGCATTGTTCTAGTCGATGTGTATATCACAAAAGTAATGTTACCAAAGTAGTTTTAGTTAAGATCGTATTCGTTTCTCTCTTTGTTTCATGTATTCAAATCAGAAGAAAGAAGACGTACTTATAGACACTGTGTTTATATGTCTATATATTCTTCGAAGACGTAATGAAGTGTTTTGAGTCGCTCTTTAGTGTTAATGTCTTTACTCCAAATACAAAACAAACATACTCTACGGATAACATTCAAATCTGCCATGCTTCGTCTTTGTTCACAACACAAAGCAGCATGCGTATTCTTTCTCTCTCGCTTACGCTAATCTGAAACGATAGTAAATAATTTAAATCACGGCAAAGATACTTTGCAACCATTTTTTTTCAGGCAACCCTATATTAACGTGTTCAGCAAATTGCAGTGCAATTGATTAAAATAAATTAATTACAATATGTTTAATGAATTGTAATCGCGGCCAATTTTTAATAGGCAACTATTCATCAATGTATTACAATGCCATTAATTATGCATTTAAATTAAATTTAAAATATTAGAGAACAAATTCCCTAATTCTGTATATAATAATAATAATAATATATTTATTTATATACTATACATATTTACAAATATATAAATAAATATTCCACTAACCCGCTGATTATGGTTGTTGGGATAGTACTTCCAAAAAAATAATATGTAATAATAACAATAAAATAACCGATAATTAAAATTAAAATATAAGAAAAGGCTAATATATACAGTTCCAACAAATAATTAAATATAGTAATAAATGTATTTACTACTCTTTTGCGAACAATTTCAGACTACTTCATACGTTATATCAGACTTGCTATAGTACTTTCATCTAAGTTTAATACATATGTACATTTTTATGTTTTTCTTGAATACATTAAATGATTAAAATATCAGTTAAAAAGAAAATTAATATAATAAAACAAATCGCTACCTCTAATAACTATTCATTACATCTAATACGAGGGTCAATCAAATATAAACGAGCCTTCTGTTTAAACAAAATTTATTTTACAGGAAACAGCTACATTTCTACAAAAATGTTTTTCTATATAATGCCCTTCTTTTATTATACATTTTTCCCAACGTTGTGGTAATTTTTTCAATCCATTCTTGTAAAATGAAGTGTATTTAACCAGTTGCGCACGAATGTTTCCACTTGGTTTCAAATCACTTGTTTCCAAGTGCTTCTTTGAGAGGTCCAAATATGTGAAATATGTAATTTTTAGACTAAATATATAATATTTACCAAATTTTTTAGAAAATGAAGAATATTATTGGTTAGAAAATATCAAATCAGGCTATATATTAGGTATCTGTCATTCTTTATGCCTTATCAGACGACGCTTTGCAGTGAAACAATTGTCATAAGAATATTTTAGAAACAATCGTTATCATATCACTTAGTCTTTACCATATTTTTTATAATATGTAAATCTTATTTAGAATGTCATAAATGAAAAAACTATCTTATTTTAAGAATATTTTTTTTTTGCTTAACTACAAATTTTTATTAACTCCACTTGAAAAAATATATTCCTCGCAAACCAATATAGTTGCCAAAAAAGATTACTCCATTTCAGAAAAGGGCCCCATTTATTATTTTACATGACAATTTCTCTGGCCGTTCCGGGTGATGAAATAAAATAGAACGATCTATTTCGGTTGTTCGCCAGTAATATGCTAATACCTTTTCACGAGTCACTGAACACTCAAAAAAGGGATAACGTGTCCTTTTGTGGTCCTGCCATGTCTCCTGGGTAAATAGTCATCAGAATTCACTTCAATTTTTCTGATCATGATAAATTCTCTATACTTGAATTTGTTATATTTACAAAAAGTGTTTCAATACCAAGAGTTTTCACGTCTCGTGTAAATTTGCCAAATAATTTATTTGTCTGAGAACAACAACTTATTTCTTCTAATTGAACGTACTTTATAAATTTACTTTTATTGGCTATAACGATTCCGTTGTAAGAGAAGAGTGTCCTTTATCTAAACATAAAACGTTCTACAACCATTTTCTACTCATTTTGCTCTTATTTGAGTTTAGAGCAAAGTACTTACTGCCATTTGGCTAGACCATTAATATTACAGCCGCGTGTTAATTGGTGTAATCCTAGGGGATGAATATTGAACATATTTTCACAAGAAGCTAAAATGTTTCTGATAACAAATAGGTTTACTTTTTACTTATTATTCTTTCCATGAATATACTCGTATAATTAAAACCACATAAGAAAAACAACTTCATTAGAACATTTTTACAGTTGGGACTCTTTCCAAATTGAGGTCATTTCTTTGCACGGCAAACGGCGATAAGGCCAAAATGCGGCAAGCAAACTAAACATAAATTTTCCTAAATAAGTAATGCATAATCCTGCAAACAGTCGCACTAACCGCTGCATTTAATGAAGACTAAATAATTTTAGATCCGGTCAAGCTAAGTTTCATCTATTTTAAATTTAATATACAGAATGTGCCACGATCAATGAAATGGACCCTACTGAAAAAACCACCAAAGATAAAAATCCTTCGAAGGGTATACATACATCTGTTACAGCTACCATTTAAAGTCTACAGGGTGTCCCACATTAAGATGAAGCTACGTAATAATCGATTTATTGATACAGGTAAACGAATGCAAATATGTCAGATGTAAGTGGATATCATACAGATTTGGCCTGGATATTTGAGGTCATACACGAATCCATGCGAGTGATAAAGAATGCGATATGGAAAAGAGAGAAGGTATTACTAATATCTTGAAGTAAGGATACATCGAGGTGGGAACATCGTTCCAGTTAATTCGATAGTTACGTACCGGCAGTTGTGGTCGCTTCTTAAAATTTCGCCTATGTCCATTTCGGTACTTTCTGAACCTGTATATTAAATGAACCATATAGCAATTTAAAAGGATATCCAGCAAAATAGAGTTGATGCTATTTAAGTTATAGTTGGGGAAATATATAAGGACATAGAAATTGTGGCAGTTGAAGCTCTGAGCGAAAGTATCGGATTCATATTATTAAATAAAAAGGGAGTGTGATTCCATTTTTATAATCTATATAACATTTTTCATCATAAAGTTTTTTGAAAGGCGTAAAATAATAAGAATCACAATGGTTTATTAACAAAATAAGTAAAAATAGAAAAGGAAGTGTAAACAAAATAAAGGAAGTGAAGTGTTCAATTTGGCTAAGGACATATAGATACATAAACCTTATCGAAAACAGACAAAAATTTAAGCGAGAAATTTTTACTGACTTATTGACCGAAAATTCGAACAGTAAAATTCAAATAAATTCATTAATAACCTAAACAATTATTTTGTGTGAAAAATACAATTTGAGCAAGCTGTTATTTTAGACAAGCGCCTATTTTGAGCGTGACTGTTTTTTAGAAAGTTTGTTGTTTCTTCCATCCCTTTTTTATTCGTAACGCAACAAACATTGGTCAATTAGAGAGCTTATTGCACCTGCGGATTTGCTTGCGATTTGAATATTTGTTTAATGCAATTTTTAAGAAAAGTATATTTAATAAAAGTAATAATGTTAGATAATGAATGAATATTAGCGTTGTTCAGTGCCGCTTGCAAATTCGCTTACATGGTAATAATGAGAACTTTTGAGATGGTCCAAAATGGTACCGGATATTAAGTAAAGAATATTGGATTATTAAAGAGAATTTTATTTTATAAAAGTTTCTTTTTTATATTAAATTTTTAGGATTTTGCTACAAATTTAACAAACTTTTTTGCTCCACTATTCCATTCTGTCGTACAATATTTCTTCCATTAGTCCTTCTCAGTCTTCATATTTACTATCACTCTCCTTTAAATTTATGAATTTGTTACCGCCATTGATATGAAATTGTCCTTTTTTCTTATATTCTTCTTCGATTTTTGTCAGCTTATCTACATATTTCTTCAAATCTGTTTTGGTGATTTTAGTGACTTTATCTTTGATCTGTTCAACGAATTCTTTGTCAAATTTCGCAAAGTAATTTTTCTCGTAGAACCCATATGAGTTCAATTGGGTTGAAGATATAGAAATAGGAAGGTAATCTTTAAATCCTGTGGCCATGTTTTTTTACAAGTGCCTTTATAACTCTTTTGTTCTAAGTATTTCCAGCAAGTGATAATGTCTGTGTGATTGTTCGTAAAGCAAATCGTTTTCCATCAAAAAACTTTTGGATTTCTTCTTTCTTGTTTTTTTTGCAGATATTTTCTTCAACTATTTAGGATAAGAAGCGTTAACCATAACTATGGCACAATTTACTGGTAGATTTGGGATCAATGACTTTCCAAACCATTCTTCAAAAATATTAGACTCCGTATTCTGGTGGCGATCTACATTGCAGTCATTTATTTGTTTTATTATCCATCTATTAACTACACCAGAGAGAATAATGCTAATCAGCCGTGAACCTTTATTTGGGGCATACATTTAGTTGATCCATTTCTCCATCCTTTTTCCACTGTGTCATGGCTATCGCGCCAGGTTCCATTTAAATAACAAATCCGTCTTTTTTCTCTCTATTTTTTGTTAATTTGTCTAACTAGATACTGAGTAGTGTAATTATTCGTCTACGCTCTAGCCTTTTATTTATTGTCAGACATTTAAATTCCAATATTTTAGCCAGTTTTGTAGCGTCTTACCACAAAATCTTATCTCATGTTCTACATTTTGTAAATTCGTCATTTCTATTGTATGTATCTCGTTGTATTTTAAAGACTCGTACATTGTTGTTT
The DNA here is from genome assembly GCA_951812935.1 of Hermaeophaga mercurialis. Taxonomy (NCBI): domain Eukaryota; kingdom Metazoa; phylum Arthropoda; class Insecta; order Coleoptera; family Chrysomelidae; genus Hermaeophaga; species Hermaeophaga mercurialis. The sequence goes on along the minus strand of OX638359.1, from coordinate 18,757,859 downwards.
TCCACTTTTTTACCGTTGGCGGATATAAAGCTTTTGGTATTACCAAATCGCTACGTTTGTGTTTTTTCTATGAAGCCCATTTCTTATAATTTTTTAAATAAAGAACTATGACGCAGTAAATACATCTGACATTAAAAATAGATACAGAGAAAAATATGTTTTTATTTATTAAATTTGCATTTGAAAAAGGTTCAAATAAAAAATAATTTGGTTAAAATATTGTCTTGACTTAAGCTGCCCAAGTAAGTATTAATTTGATAAAATCAAATTTCATTTAGTTTAAAAATTTCTTTACAGAAATTAATCATTTTCTCTAAGCAAATAATTATTTTACTACAAATCCTTAATTTTTATATTAGTTTCAAATAATAAATAAAGATTATTCTTGCATATTCATTAACTAGTATATAACTAGAATAATAATATAATTATTTGGTATATTTTTATTTATGTCAAATATATTTATTGGGCGCTACAGATAGTTTTTAATAAAATGCAGAACATTTATTAACATTAAAAACAAAAAAATAAAATTTATCAAAAATATGTAATGTTGAACCGAAAATTATAAAAATAATAGCGAAAAAAATGTAATGACAAAGGAAGTCGGTCGGAGGAATAACGTTTAACTATGTTAATTGTTTGAACCAAATAAAAACTACATTAATTATGAGGTACTAGGTGTCTTCTTCAAAATAGTCATCTTTTGCGTTTGCACACCATTGTCAGAGTTTCTGTTATAAGTGGAAAACTAATCAAAGTAGGTCCTACGGTTTCACTTGAATTTCTTCGATGTTGTCAAATCGACATCCTTTAAGCTTTAATTTTATTCTCAAATACAATAAAAGTCGCACTGTACTAGGTCGGGTGAGTAACATAGATGACGTACAACAGGCTTGTAGTTTTTGGTCAAAAACTACCTTGTGAGGATCGCAACGTGGACAGGTGCTTTATTTTGATACAAGAACCAGTATTTGTTTCTCCACAAAAAATTATCATGAACATTGACTTGAATTTGATCCTAGCTTGACAGGCTTTTTTGGTCGTTGAATATTTGGCGTCTTCTGTTTGTTTTCCGAATCGTAACTATACATCCAACATCCATGTTTCTGTTACAGTTTGTTGAAGCTTTGTGCAGAAGTTCATCCGTTGGTGACGCTGGTTCAGTTCTTCTCGTGTTAAGTTCGTCGGATAAAATACGCTGATAGGTCCCATTTGACATTCTTACAGTTTCAGCTACATCGTGGATAATCTACCTTCGGTTTTGAACCATAATTAAACAAACAGTAGCAATGGTCTCTGAATTGACGCAAGATGAAGGCCTATCCGAACGCTCTCCGTCTTCAACAGTCTCGAGGCCCTCCTTAAATGGTTAAACCATTCAAAAGTCGTTGATGTACTTGTTGCTCTTGGGCTGGGGCATCACAACAATTACAACGCCTTTGAATCACCACTCTGAACAAACTTTCGTGCTCGTCTCTACGTGTTTATACATCTGCCTCGTTAGCACACTGACTTCTAAATAAACGTCATACTACGATTTGTTCACGCATACCATTTATGTTTCTGAAACTTTTGGGCAGCACAATTCATAATTATATTGTTTCTTGTAAATAATATTGTTTTATCTGTGTGTGTATCTCGTAGTCAAAGTACATCTCGAACTATTTGCTCGTTCGCTTCGACAATTTACTTTGTTTTTCCTAGGTCCTAGATACAGAATATTATACTAATATTCCTCATTTACCATAACAACCCCAATGTGCTACTTTTCGTATAGAAGATTATGTAAAGCTCGTTTCTGTTGGCGTCACTAATATGTGTTTGATAAACAAATATATTATCTTATCCTTTATCCTTTAATGAATATTAAACATTGTTGGTTTCGATAAAATTTTCTACATTTAAAGACTATTCATTATTTTCTGTACCAATGTCACAAATACACACAACCAAACTTATTGGAATCACCTAGTAATTTGAATAATTTTTGAGATGTATGAAATTTTTTATTTTAATGAAAAATAACCTACATATCAATAAAAAAATTACTTAGTTGACAAAATAAACACAATGGTATTTTTATTAGTTTCTGAACGAAATGAGATTTAAATTTTTAATGGTCAAAAATAAAAAACAAAAAGAAAATTTATATTTTTAATAATCCGTGTTGCCACTTCTAGCCCTTATGCAAGCTTCTATTCGCGTTGGCATGCTTCTTATTAAATTGCCAACATTTTTTTGGGGTATGTTTTCCTATTGTGTAAATGGTGCATCAATAAACTGTGCGATATTTCCTGGATTGTTTCGACAAGTTCTAACCCTTCTTTTAAGCTGGTCCCACAAGTGTTCAATAGGATTTTTAGATCTGGTGAACAGCCAGGCCAGTCTAAAACTGGGACAACTTCCAATTCCAGATATTCTCTAGTCTCTCTGTTGGTATGGGGAGGTGCATTATCGTGCATGAAGATAAAATTATCCCCAATTTCAGCTCTCCAAAGCCTAACGATTGATTCTAGCACTAAATCAACATACCTCCGTCCGGTTAAAGTTTGTTGAAGTAGCAACAATGAAGCTTTTGTTCCCAGCATAATACCTCTTCAGAACATTACAGATCCTCCTTTCTATCTCGGGACAGATCTGGCAACCTGGAGAACTCGAATTTGATGGTCATCTGAAGTTAGGCCAATTCTGGTCTCATCCGAAAAAAGAACATTTTGCCAATTCTCAATTGTCCAGTTTTGGTGTCCAATTTAGCCGGTCAATTTTATTTTAATTGATGAGTAACAAAGGTTACGTGTTGGTGCGTACACACTTAGTGATGAAAGAAAAGGCCAAATTTTGTACTTCAAGTGTGTAAAAATTATTTAATATGAAGATTAGTGTTAAAGAAATATATATATATATATATATATATATATTTCTCAAGTCAGACAGGTCGAGCGCTTTCGGCAATACAATGCCATCATCCAACAAGCTTATAATATTAATTCTATCCCTTCAAATGATTTAAAATATTTTTCATTACCTTATCTAGGAAAAATTTCCCATGACATTTCCAAAGTCTTCCGCAATTCAGACAATATCAGGATCTCATTCAGAAATAACCTCTCCATTAAATCTATACTTAGTCACACTAAAGACCCCCTTCCTAGTCTCGACAAAAGTGGTATTTATAAGCTTTCTTGTGCTGATTGTAACTCAACTTATATTGGAAAAACCGTACAAAAACTTGACATTCGCATCAAAGAACACATCAGATACCCCGACAAGTCCACCTTTGGACACCATCTAAATTTTAATAATCATAATTTCAACCCCTCTGAAAATGACAAAATTTTACATAATATCATTAATTGTAACTTCAAACTTGATCTTCTCGAAGATCTTGAAATCCTTCGTGAACTAAATAAACCTTCCTCTTCCTGCGTAAACACCCAAATTCACTTAAATATTAATAAATTCAATCCTATGTTTAAAAGCTTGTAAGTGTGTGATAAGTAGTCACTCCATTCCCTCAAAATTTCAATTCCCCCACATCTTAGTCACCTGTCAACCTATTCTTCTTTCCTGTTCCACCTTCATCCTTGGTAGTCTCATATGTCATTTCTTCTTTTCTACTATCCCGGCCTCTTCCTTTTTCCAATTTTCAAATTTTCAATTTTATTTTGCCTAGATAACTGTGGAACCCGTAACTCTCTTCTACGGTACAACCCTCGAGCGCGAAGTCTTTTTCTGATGGTCTCAACTAAAACGTTCACACCTGTAGCTTCCAGAAGTTAACGTTGCAAATCTGGATGAGACACACTGGGATTTCTTCTAGCAATTTGGCTGGCACACAAAGCTGTCCTGTTATTCAATTGTAACTCTTTGACGAGTTTGTCTGGGCCTGTTCTTGAGAGTTCCAAGTACCTTGCATATGTTTTCGATACAACACCCTGTGTAATGCCTGCTATCTCTGCTAAGTCTCTTTGGAGCATTCCTTGTTTAATGAGAGCAATAATTTTTCCCCTCTGAACATCTGTTAGTCCAACATAAGGCATTTTTTGGACCCAAATAAAATTACCGGAGAATCGTGATTTTACTTCTGAACACAAAATGCACAAGATAATAAACCGCAGCAGTCGTTTCTCCTTTATTATCATGTTTGTTTACAACAAAAAGCCTCATCTTAAAGTTGGATACCAAATTTTGTCCTTACAAAAAGTTTAGTCAGAAATACAGAGTGATTCCATATAAGTTTGGTTGTGTGTATTTTGTCTTAATTAAGGATAATTTGAATAGTTTCAAAATAATTAACTAATATGTGCTCTAGGAATATTCCAATACTTTTACCGTCTTTTCTACTGCTCCAAGCATTAATTTTCTTCAGCCATCCCAATTAACCACTCATTTCATTTGTTGTAGAATGTTTAGCTTTCATTTTTTATTGCTTAATATTGTTCGGGAAATCTGAAATCCCGAAAAAAAATATACGAGGAGATGTTTTATTTAAATCCAGAGTAGGTACCTTGGCAATATTTTTATATTTTAATTAAACCATACAATTATGTCAAAGCTATTATTTTACAAATATCTTTTAAATTAACATGGTAATATTTTTTTTCGATATTCCTTGCCTTACCGTGGTCAAAGTAAGCACTTTTAGCACTAATACGTAAAGAAAATTGTTCAAAAATTGCACATATTAACAAAAGAAAATATACTTTAACTTATTATTATTTATGGCATTTTTAAAATTAAATTTACTTTGTGCATGAGCGAATTACCGGAAGTACTCGAAACTGAAACTAGGCTTACAATGACCTCTCAATTTTTTTTTATTTGATAAGGCAAATTAATTACATTACGGTAATTGTAATAACTGCACTTTTGATATTATTACCTCTAATAATTAAAAATGTATCTTTTAATTGTTACATTTGTGCTTTTATTTATATGGTATATTTTGTGAGAGTTAATTATAATTTTAAACTTAATAAACTTGCGTGAAGTGACGTTTGTTTTCTTACTTTACACACTAGTGCATAACATAATTAGCTAAATTTTTCATTGTAATTCATAAAATACCTGTAACAATTACGTGAGTAATCATCAAAAAAAAGATACTTATTACATAAATATACAGGGTGTTACTATATTCGACCGACAACGCTTTACCCCAGAGAGCTCTCGTTAATTGATGAATTTTGATATGGGAACATAAACCCTTAAAGGGCTTAGTTTCCGAGATACAGGGTGTTAAAAGTTTGAAATCAAAATTAAAAATTTGTCATAAATCAGAAACGCCTCCAAATATTTTTTTCAAATTTGGTGACCAATATGCTCTTTAAGAAAGTAATATTTTGACATAAACTGACTTTTGAAAAATTTAACCAGTGGCGCGCTATCAGGGTTTGTGGCAACTTTTATCCCCCCTATCTTTTACGCCACTGGAACAAATATTTTTTTTTTTTTTTTTTATTTTCTGTTCATTTTTAGGTAAAAAAGTAATAACCTTTTATGGAGCTAAAATGAACGGTATTGTAGATATTTGATTCTAAACCAAAGTCTGCAAGTACTTAGATAATTTGTAACTACTCAATATTTCTAAATTCTGATCTAGCAAGCACGTGTCAAATTTTTAATAGTTCGTGTATTTGACAAGATCTTGGTAGATTAAACAATACAGTTTTAAACTAGTTTTTAAATTAATTTTGTTGTTACAAAATGAATTTTTCATTTGAAGAATTGACCGATATGTTAATGATCTATGGGGAAGCTCGAAAAAATGTTAGAATGGCAGCTCGTATATACCAACAAAGATTCCGCAATCGTCGAATTCCACATCATTCTACATTTGGAAGTATTGAAAGAAGACTGAGAGAAACTGGAAACTTGTTAATTAATAGAAATAATGCTGGAAAGCCACGAACAACAAGGACTGTGCGTCTGGAAGAGGCAATATTAAATAATATTTCTGAAAGGCCATCTTTAAGTACTCGAGCTCTAGGCCATGCATTAAGAGTGGACAATAATACTGTATGGAAAGTTTTAAAAGAACAAATATTGCGTCCTTACAAATTCACCAGGGTTCAAGCATTAGAACCTAGAGATTTTCCGGTACGTATGGAATTTTCAAACTGGTATGTACAAAAGTGTCGTGAAAATCGAAATTTCCCAAATTATTTATTGTATACAGACGAGGCCAAATTTACCAGGAAAGGCATTTTTAATTCCAGAAACAGTCACGTTTGGGATGAAGAAAATCCACACTCTGTTCGTGAACGTGGATTTCAGCATAAATTTTCGGTGAATGTGTGGGTGGGTATGGTTGGGGATTGTTTAATCGGGCCTTACCTTTTTCCAAATAAATTAAATGGAGATATTTATACGCGGTTTCTGGAAGAAGTGTTAGATGAATTGTTGGAAAATGTACCGTTAAATATTAGACAACACATGTGATTTCAGCACGATGGGGCATCTGTTCATTTTGCTGCAAGTGCTAGAAATTTCCTAAACAGACGATTTAGAGAAAAATGGATTGGTCGGGGTGGACCCCAATGTTGGCCTCCAAGGTCACCCGACTTAAACCCTATCGATTTTTTTATCTGGGGCTACATGAAGTCCTTAGTGTACGAAACCATCGTTGAAACTGAAGAAGATCTAATAGCGAGAATTCAAGCTGCGACAGAACTCATTCAGTCCAATCCGGAGTTATTCTCAAAAACACGTTTTTCAATGAGAAAACGGTGTAGACCGTGCTTACAAGTAAACGGCCAACAGTTTGAACAACTATTGTAATTTTGTCAATTTTGTTATTGTTGTATCTAATACATTTGTTTGAATTTAATTTTGATAGCTTTTGCGTTATTGTGATTTTTACTTTTATCAAGTTCTCAGAAAATCTCAGAAATAGCATGTATTCTTTTTTCAACTAACGCCTAACGCTTAGTTATTATTCGAAATCGAATTAATAGTATGGATTAATAGCAAATACTTACTTGTTTAGCAAAACGCCGACGGGCAAATTACACAACAAATCATAATTTGTGAATTATCTAAGTACTTGCAGACTTTTGTTCAGAATCAAATATCTACAATACCGTTCATTTTAGCTCCATAAAAGGTTATTACTTTTTTACCTAAAAATGAACAGAAAATTAAAAAAAATTAAAAAAAAATATTTGTTCCAGTGGCGTAAAAGATAGGGGGGATAAAAGTTGCCACAAACCCTGATAGCGCGCCACTGGTTAAATTTTTCAAAAGTCAGTTTAAGTCAAAATATTATTTTCTTAAAGAGCATATTGGTCACCAAATTTGAAAAAAATATTTGGAGGCATTTCTGATTTATGACAAATTTTTAATTTTGATTTCAAACTTTTAACACCCTGTATCTCGGAAACTAAGCCCTTTAAGGGTTTATGTTCCCATATCAAAATTCATCAATTAACGAGAGCTCTCTGGGGTAAAGCGTTGTCGGTCGAATATAGTAACACCCTGTATATTTTACTGTAGTGTAAAGTCCCAATAAAATCTACTATTAGAACATATAAAATGATATTATATCTTGATAGTTGGAAAAGTAAGCTTTTTCACACGTTTGATGAAATATACAAAATTCAAGAATATCATATGTGTGAAGGCTGATTTAACTGCAATTTACGAAATTCAATAAAACTCGAAAGGCGTACGAAACTCAATAAACGTCCGGAAATTTCATGTCAGAACGATTTGATGAGACTTTTTTGCGATACTATCTTCCACGTATCGATATAACGTGAGCATATTTTTCTAATATTGAAAATATAGGATTTTTTAGAATTTTCTTTATAAAAATACGAATTATAAAATATGGTTTAATGTATACTTCATTTGAACATTAAGAGACAGTAAATTTACAGAAATCTTTTGTGATACCTACTATAGTAACTCAGTTACAGTAGATTTTAAATTGTTTTCGACGACTTCAGTATAAACTTAATACATTCCTCGGATTATAGCATTATTTTACTATCTTTCATTGGTATAGCAAAGTACCTAAAAGGATTAACGTCGGTCATAGCCGTAACCGTAATAGAAATGATATTTTATTTAAATAAAACTCAAGTTTGTAGAAATTCAGTTATTTAGTTTTCGGTAAACGTGAATACAAGTAGTCATTGAAAATGAAAGTAACTTGTAATGATGACAATCTTCTGAAACAGTATCTGAGGAAACATAATTTTATTATTTTTTTCGAAGATTATCTCATATTTTCAATCTTCATATATTTATTTATGTAAAATTGGTAATCAGTAAGTAAATAAAGATATAGGTATTTTTATATTTTATGAAATAAATTGTAAAATATTCTGTGTTCTTAAATTTCCTTTTATTTTGGAAACGCACGTCTATGGTTTGTTTGATTTTGGGTCTGATTAACGCAAGATATTTCTGTGAATATACTCACTTTTAATGTTCAATAAAGATGCCTCGAGGCAAGACTGAAATAATTAGATACATGATGATTGATACTTTTTTCACCTTTTTTACTTTTCTTCTTTCTTGTCATACATATAAAGAAATGTATATTTTCATCACTTCTAATTATATGTTTATCGGGAATCTAAAATAAAAAGACCTTTTAAAATGGAAAAACCCTGTTTCTTTGAATCAATAAAATCAAATTATAGTCATTCATGAATACATTCTACAGTGGCAACTTAATTTGTCCTGGGAGGGAAAATGTACCCACAAGGTGGCACACCCTAAAACGAACTTACTGATTTCTATTATGGTCAGTAGCGGCTAGGTTTTGAAAAGGAATGAAACACAATAAAAAATGTATATTGCAAATAATTTTTGTAATAAGTATCTAGAAAACATAAATCTAAATTACATTCTATTTATTGACTTGTAAGAAAAAATTATTCATAAATAATTTTTAAACTTCGACATATAAAGCTCAGATTTCCTAAGAATATTTTTTACGTAGATAATGTTGTAGACTTCTAAAAACTAGATTATAATAGAAACGATATTTTGAATCTCTTTAAGAGTCATTTATTCTAGGTGTTTAAATGTATACGCGGCGTAATTTTTATTGTCTATAAAATGAGCTATAATTTAGAAGTTGATAACTTCTACGCTACCCGCACATAAATAATATCTGAGCTATTTTCAGATGAGACTCATTTCCTGCCATATAAGAAATAATATAGTAAATGTAATATTTGAATGTAATAAAAATGGCGGATTTCAAATATCTACTTAAAACTAACTTACAGATTTTTATCGTAGTTGCTGAAGAATTATTAACTATACAGGGTGATTTATAACTATTGGGACATAGGCGGGTTATTTGGACCAAAATATGGCTACCACTTAATTTCATCATCAGGAATCATTCACGTGGCGCCCCCTCTAACAAAATATAAAATAATACATAAAATAATATTCCTTGTCCGAAGTTATGCCTCTGTGCCGATTTCGATAAAAATTGATAAATATACTGTGTGATTATCAGAAAAAAAACGAAAAAAAAATTCTACTTTAACGCCCTATATCTTATTCCACACTATATTTGCTCCTATCGCCATTCTTTGGTCCAAATAACCTGCAGTTAGCCTATGTCCCAATAATTATGAATCACCCTGTATAAACTTGAAATTGTGAAGACAATTTTATTTTAGCGTAAGTGATAAGCAATAACTTCATTTGAGAGTGAATAGTAGTGAATTAGTGAATTAGTAGTAGTTAAGTAAATAGTGCGAATAACTGATTTAGTTATTTAAAATGTAATCGATTTTTGGTTTTGGAACTATTTTTGATGTTACTGTTTTCAAATATTTTTTTGTTGGATGTTTAATAATTAATGTATCAAAAAATAAAATTTTATCTAAGCAGGGTTATAAAAAAATAGACACAATGAGACCGTAAAAGTCAATTTTTATTTTTAATTTACATTGTCATAAATAAAAACAAAATTACTGTAATTGTGAATCTATCTATATTAACATTAATATTAACAATTAAAATGTCATCCATTACAATTTCACTATCCAAATATTTATCTTCGACAGCTATTACATGTGACAATCTTTTTTTCGGTCTTATTGGGTTATAGAGTATTCATTTTCAACTAAAATACCCAAACTGAAGTAAAACCGAGAACAATTAAGCGGGGAAGTCAAATAAGAAAAAACAATAAAGAAATCAGCCTGGTCGCGGGACTCGGGGAGTCTTGGCACGGATACTCGGGAACTATTTTTTTTTGTCAATTTAATGAATTAGAGTTTTGTTTTTTAAGTATGAGAGCTTTCTATAGTGAGTTTTAAACACGAATATTATAAAAAGGTCATTTATTCAATAAATTTCAGGACATCATAAAAATTTTAAAGAAAAAGAACTATAGTTAATCTCTTGATTGACGAAATCTTTAAAACGATAAAAACCCAGCATTAAAAACATTTTCTTTAAACACATTGATAACGTTAGATTAATGAATTCTTGTTTGATATAACATACATGTGAAATATCGCTTTTTACTGATTGTATATTATGGTTTAACTTATTATCATTATTTTGAACGAGAAAAAAAGATTTATTAACGACAATCGAGAATTATTTAGATGTGGGGGAATCATGGTAAAATAAAAGATTAGTTTTATTATTTGAATTATTAATTAATACTAAAGTTACTAGGGCAAGATTTTTATTATAATACATTAACATTTTAAATTTGTTATACAAAAATTTTTGAATTTCACCCTGACTTGGTCGCATTTCAACAACTTGTTAGTATGGGTGAAAATTCCTGTGACAACCGCTTTTAATAATTTAATTTTGATTTTTCCCAACAGAATTGTATTTTCTTAAAGTAAAATAGGAACCAATAAAAAATATTATACCTAATATTAAAATTAACATTTGGAACTATTCAGCCGTGTACTTGTAGCACCAGTTTAACTTATGAATCTAATAGTTATTTTCACTACCATAATTATGGAAGCATTCAATTCATTTATTGCACCTCTGTCGCAAAAAGTAGTACTTTGGGGAACTGGATTCTAAATCCATAAAAAACCCAATATTGGCCTACGGTTCGATAGCAACCTTTATTAAATTGAGTTAACAAAGTAATACCTTGAAAAAAAGTGAAAATACAAAAAATAAACAAACAGAAACTTAATAATCTGAGGTATAAACAATCAAAAAGCATATTTTTATGGTTTTACCAAAAGGTTAATAACAACTAGACTTATTATATTAAGCCAACTGACTATGTGCAAATAAAAAATATTATTTTTTTTTATTTGTTATATTGCATCAACCGCAGAGGGTTATTAGCAAATGTATATACAATACAAATTGAAAATATAAAATATATGAATGATAGGTTAAATATATTTGAGCATTTGTATACCCCTTAGAAAATGAATCGTTCTATGAATAAAAAAAATGTTTCTATTTAACACGAAGTCAACCCAAAGTGACGATACTTCTCTCAATATATATATATATATATATATATATATATATTAATATTGCTTACAACTTCGAGATAAGGTGATAGATATAAACAAAAAAACATCTAGAATTCAAAAAGTGGCTTTATTGCTTTTCAAAATATTTCGCTTGACGTTCTGTGCACTATTCATACAAATAACCTAATTGTCATAACATTTTTTCTAATCTGAAAATGGCACTCTCATTACGGCATCTTCTGGGCTTGAAAAACATCAACCACGCAGCAATTATTTTTTCATTTTGGAAATGTATGAAAGCCGTTTCAAGTGGTCATTGGGTTGTGTGGGGGCTTGCATGTTCCTGGTGCAGAACGACGCGACATCTTCTATTGATTTTTCTTATTTCAGAGAAAACTTCTGGTAAACAAATAGTTCTGTTCTTCAATTTTCTAAAGGAATAATAGGGACCTGCTTAATTTTCGACATAAACCAAGCAATTATTGGTTTCGAAACGCTCCGACTTTCAATAACTTTTGTTAGCTTTGTTTCATTTTGAAATATTCTAACAGTAGAGTCTTGCTTTGTTTTCAGTTAATAAGAATATATCTAACTTTCTTCATCACTAACGATGTCGTAAAAAAAGAAATATCTACCATTATCATTTCTTTTCAACATCAATGTTTTCTGCCATTTGTAAGGTTGTTGAAAGACCTTCACGAAATTCGTCACTAAGACTGCTCCGACCAAATTTAAATACCACCGAAAAACAGTTGTTCTTTATGGTGCCCCGTTGCAATTTTTAGGTCGTCCAAAAACTCTTATGTAATCGAAAATAAAAGTCATTCCTCGAAAATGCATAGTTTCTTTTCGATTCGTTACTTCAAATGTACTCGAACGGCTCACTATATTCAACTTCTGGCAATTCTCTTAGAACAGAAAATATCAAATTTTACAAATGCCCATGTATTAAACATCAGATAACTACAATATCACGAAATTAAAGCAGAAGCCCTGGTATACGTATAAAAAATGTCAACTCTTCATTTGTGTCTGATAAATTCTGTGATTGCAAATTGTTTCTGGAAAAATTATTCTTAATGATATCAAGAAAAACGCGCTGCTCTCTCTCCTATCCTTTAATATTAGCGTTATTTTTTTAATTTTATTTGTCATGACATTCTCTTTGTTTCAGGATTACAACGACGATATAAGACAGGAACAAATGTGGGAAATGCAAGTCCTTTCTAGCCAAAAGAACAACAAAAGTGACGAATCGAATGGCGAAAATTCACAAAATGAAATCAGCGAAGACAGATTAAGCGAAGGAGACACGGGCGACGCGAATAATTCATTTACGGCAGATGCGCAGAATTCTAAAGACGATCCTGAACATCCCGCAATGAGAGGAATTCAAACAGGTAGGATTATGATTATAGATTAAGGGTTGTTAATGATACATACTTGACTATAGAAAAACCAGTTGTTACTTTTGTAAATATAAACCCATACTAGTAAATATTTCGTGTTAACGACCCTAGAGATGAAAGTAAGCAGTTCATACGAAGACCAGTCGGATAAACTTGGGAATAACTATGAAAAAAAAAGTTTATGTATAAAAAGTTTATTTTATTGTTTTTCGAAGTATTCGCCATTATATTTTACGCATTTTTAGGACATTTAAATCAATTATTAAAACACTTATTCCATTCTGAAATCGGTCTGTTCAAAACGTTTGCTTTGAGTACATCCACGATTGGTTTAGGACAGGAAAAATATTGACCACGAATTAGCATTAGTCACTTGGTACCAAATCAGGACCCTGGGGTGTTTGTACTTTTCAAATAATCAAATGTAGCGCATGCGTTATGGAATATTGCATTATTATAACGCAAAATGATTGTACATTTACGACTTATTTTCGCCATTGATTAATTATTTCGGACAAGCAAACGGTTGCATACTACTCCCAATGCACTCTTCAACGATCTTTTAAAACAATTGTAACCGCTTAACCAAGTTCGACTAAGAACCATGCAATCAATCATTTTATTGAAAATTCCTCTTACCCGTACAACTTTTATTGGTAAAAATTCATTTTGAAACACACAAACGATCGATTGTTGCTTGGTCTCTGGTTTGTAGGAGTATGTCCACGTTTCATGACAGTAATAATGTCGTAGACGTTTTTAAAGTTCCATTGGTAAATTATTTCAGCATTGCTATACACCAGTTGACTCATTCTTATTTTTGAGTTATGGATAGATTATGTGGTATCCATCGAGAACAAAGTTTCCTCGCGGCTGTATGTGTATGCAAAATGGAATAGATCCAGATCTGAAAAATGTTTAAAGATACTTGAATTTCATCACATGTCATATGACAGTCTTCATTCGACGTATTTCATCAATATTTTCTGGACCATATATCACAGTAATTTAGAAGACAAAACAACTTTGAACATTCCTCTAAAAACTGTTGTATTCATAGAAGTGGGACAATTACACTATGACATCCAGCAAACAGCAGGCAACGCCTGAGCAAAACAAGCAGCTAATAATTGCAGATTGTCCTCATATCGTCAAAGATAAAATTACTGTCAAAAGAAGGTTAAGAAAAAAATCGCAAAACTCAAGACACCCATTAGACAAGTGCAGACTGAACCATATTACTAGAGATCTCAAAAACCTTCTGATTTGAAGAACCGGTCATTTCGGCATTACCTTACCCAACTGGATCCATCCCAAAATTAAAACGGCCCCAACTCACTTCTCATCCAGTTACAAAATCAAATGACGATTGAGCAAGCTCTACTCACGAAAAGGCCAACGAGTTCGTCAAACACTTCTCTGACCTTTTTACGCTTGAGATAACTTTTGAGCAGAAGATTTCAAAACAATTTCAGAGAGTCCCTTTCAGATGAGCTTGCTAATTCCCGATTTCAAAATGAGTGAAGTCACATCAACTATTGCTAACGACCTAAACCATAAGAAGACCCCGGGTCACAACCTAATCGCTAGCTATATACAATAACAATTACCATCCAATTGCCTTAAACGTATTACATTCATTTTCAACCCTATAATTTTCTTCTTTAGGTGTCTTATGCAATGCAGCGTGTAGACGGGTCACTTTTCATATTATCCGCTATAATAAAACTGAAACATTTCCCTTACCAGTGGAAGGTAGCGGAGGTCATAGTCATTCATAAAGAAGCGTCATCATAAAAACCAATTAGCTTTCTGCCTATCCTATCTGAAGGGTTTAAAAAATTGTTACTAAAGCGGTTGGAATCAGTGGTAGCTAGAGACAAACTAATTCCCGATCACCAGTATGGGTTTCGTTTTCAAATACTTCACCATCGAGCAAGTTCATTGAGCAGTCATCGAAATCAACAACAATCCAAAAGCAAAAAGGTATTGCTCGGCTCTCTTTTTAGGCGTTCGACAAGGTGTCGCATGAAGGAGTACTATTTACAATAAAAACCACACTCCCACAAAATTACTGGGTCTCAAACAGACATTTCTATGTTGAAACAGCAAGAAGCAAACACCTCACTCAATCTAGTTAAAGCCAGAGTTCCCCAGGAAAGCGTATTGGGACCGATACTCTACATTCTTTACACTGCCGATGTACCAACAACAACACATTCAGTTACAGCATCATAATACCTTCAATTACACTTAGATCATGAGTAACAAAATGGAAAATTAGTATTTATAAAAACAAATATAAATATGTGACATTCACCACTCACAAAGAAACATATCCCCCCCGTGTCTTTAAACACCTGTCAAATACCCCAGGCTCACGAAGTAAAATATTTAGGAATGTACCCTGACCGAAGACATACTTGCCTTTATCTAAGAAATATGTACTGCCTACTTGGACACACATCCCAACTTTCACTTGAAAACAAACTGCCTCTCTACAAGGCTATCCTTATTTATTTATTTATAGGCGTATGGAATCCAATCATGAGAATCAGCTAGCCACCCCAATTTGTGAATAATTAAGTGATTCCAATCAAATTCTTACGGATTATCACAAATACACCGAGGTACGTTCGCAACCAGATCATCCACAGAGACCTCAAAACGGGATCAGTCCTAGCGTCGTCTATCAAACAACGCTAATTATAAATCCAAATTATCTCGCAATTAATTTCTTGGACGACACAAAGGAAGAATGACGCTGAAAGAGATTCAAACCCTGAACCTACCCCTGATCATTGATAAACAGTGATAACCAGTTATAACAATCAAAGTTTACATTATGTAGGCTTCTAGCCTAAGCTATAAACTTGTGGATTTTATCATTGTGTTAAATATTTCTCAACTTTCAGTATATCTTTTGCTTGTTGTTATATTTAACCATACGAATAAATTAAAAAACTGATATTTAGGAATACTCTTTTCCTTTAGTTCACCTCAAACTTCACCACCAAATACAAACATTAAACGTTACATATACATATTGCTGTTGTATTAAGTCACAATGAACATTTTAATAAACAAAACGTTTTCTTGTGTTAATTTTATTTTCAATTTGCTTTGTAAACTTTATGGCCACACAGTGTTCCAACGAACAAACATTTTAAGAATCGGAAAAATCTAACAGATTCTGAACATATACTGCATCGCAGCGCCGACGTATTTATCCGACTGTTCCTCGTATTATTAATATTAAAAATGAATTAATAAATTGATTCATGATCTCAGACTACATCTAAATTGATCTAAGTTATGTGGTTTCATAAACTTACTTAATCATTTAGGTCTAAGAAAAATCCACGTTGATGTAATTTAAACGTGTAAGATGATTTCACATTCAACGTTTAGGTGTGTATAATGGAAAGATAAATGTGATGTAAACTACACTATTTATTTATTTACTTATTTACTTCTATAACAATTATGGTTTATTTTTAATATTTCCAGAACAACAAATAAATCTGTACAAAATAACTATAACCTAAACTCGGAAATAAAACCTCCTAAAAAATATTATAAAAATGTCCATTATAATATTTTACATTAGATAAAATAACCCCTTGTATTAAAAAAAAGCTCTTAAGGTTGAAGTTGAAATTTTACAGATCTGTTTTGTTTCCTGAATTCCTAAATATCAAATTACCTCCAGGATCAATAAAGTGGAAGATAAGCTAATTCGGTCGCCAACATTTCGATACAGAATAATATAATGATAGCCAGGGAATTTGTATTTGGCCGTCGACCATTGGAGAAATGTAAAGAAATGTAAAATTCGATAGATAAGCGCTTTGCTACCTTCATAAGTAAGTCGTAAAGTTCCTTACTTTTATCTCGCTAACCATTACTAAGGAATCTTTTACGTCTTGTCAACCTTTAAATCTCCCACTCTTACTAAAAGATTTTTCCATTTATTCCAGGAGAAATATTATATAAGAATTGTATTTGTAAAAAAATGTACAGTGAGGCAAATAAAGAGGTTTGATTTTTCTTGCGATAAAGACGGAATCTAGAAACTACCACAAAAATAGTACGACTAAGAGGCCTTAAATTTGTTTTGCTGTTTGGATCGGAATTTTCGGTATAAAGAAAGTTGGATCACTAGACGAAAGTAATGAGAAAGCGGAAAAATAAATTTTATGTTTTAAAAATTTTCTGTGACAAAATCGGGACGAGTAGGATGCTCCTTGTTGAGAAAATAGAAAAAAAATTAGATGTAGCATTATGGGGAAATGAGCCAAAATCATTCACGTTTGGAAAGTTTTTTCCTTGAACGCAGTAAATAATAATTACAGAAAAACCAAATTTTATTATATTATTCTTTAAACTTTGACCATTTTTTTCATACAAAATGGAAGAGCTCCATAAAGATGCTCCTGTATTAAAATATAAATAATAATCAATTACTTATAGTTTTTGATAAAGCGGCAAAATTTAAATTTTATACACTTACAAAACTGGTTGAACTTTCTATTTCCATATACTCTAACCCAATTTATGTGCTTATGTCAAAAGTTTAGATTCAATAGGTGTGGTACATTTATAGCATATAACAATTCTGGAAAAATACAATTTTTCCCTAATTTCCCTAATATTTTGTTCAAAAATACAAATAATTTGATATAACCATTATAGAATTCTGTTTCATCCCTGGCTGCTCTTATTAATGTTAAACGATCATCACATTTAACTGTCAATATCGAAGCCAAACTAAAACGAATGATTTTCTTTAATGATATTTTCTAATATGAGACCTTTTTTACAAATAAACAACTATATTAGAATATTCGTTTATTATTGCAAAATTAACAATTAGCGCCTTGGCATTATATTTTGGAGGTTACCTAAATTTTCCGTTTTGCCGAGTCAAACATGGATAATATACTTTTTCACTGACGTGTTTTTTTTATAAATATATATTTTCTTACCGTTGTTACCATTTTTCACTTTCGCTAAATAAAATTAATTGTTTTATTAAGCACTCACTATAAATTCTCTAAATACATAAAATGATGACCTTACATTAACATACATATCCAGAGTGTTTGCGAAAATAGTGCATATTTTTAAATAGTATGTAGAATAAAATATTCTAATACATGTTTTTCTAACATCATTAATTTACCCAAAAATCCACTTTGAACATTTACTCGAAAATTTATATGTGGCAACATCTTACACTTTTCAAACCGTTTAACTTTATCGTTTGGTAAAGTAGGTTCAATAATTCAGGGAAAAAAGGCGTTTTAAAGTTAAAGTGTAGTATATTACTTAAAAAAAGCAGTGATAGAAATCGTTCGGATCATGTAATAATTGCCGAGAACACATTTTTAACACTTTACATCCCCTGTAGTTAATTTTGGAAAGTTCGCTAAATATTGTCTACGACCTCCGATATTATATTTCACAATTGGATGGAGACATCGCAGAGATAATAAAAAAGGAACTAAATCCGCTTTTACAAAACAATACGGGATTTGCAACTAAGGCCTGTATAGTGGATATTTTAAATGGTAAAGGTGTAACGTTAAATTTTCACCTAAAAACCAAATTGTATTTTAGTATTACCGGTTACAAATAAATCTTCATACCTGATGTTTTCATAAAAAGAACTACATTGCAGTTTATTTTTATTTTATCTACAAGTTCTGTTTTGATTAGGCAAAGGCGAATTCTGATGTTGGAAATTCTAAAGGCGTAACAGATGTTTTTGGGAAATACTATATCACCAATAACTTTGACCTAATTAAACAAAGCAGCATTAGATTACAGAATGAATTACTAGAGCTTGTTCTTTTTAGGAAACTTTGGTTGTGGTTTGGACTTAGCGGCTGCGACATAAAAATTATTAGTTTGAGTGTTGTTGGACATTCAGCATTGATTCGGCATAATTGATTGTTAGAGTGCTTTTAAAGTCCCAGTTGTGCCTCATAGTTGTTAAACTGGCTGCCTGTTTCTTTTTTGGACAAAGAAATAGGCGCTAGTCTTGCCGTCTCTTATCTTTACCGCATTATTAAAGTGTATTTTACTTATATGAAATTCTTAGTAAATTTACAGTCAAAAAAACACTAATTATAAACTATGATTTATGCGTTAATTCTTTAATTTTATTACACTGGTGGAATTGACAGGTTAGTATAAATTTTAATAATCTACTTTTTCTTAGTAACAGTAATGATTTTTTTTCGAGATATTTAGTTAAACATAAGAGAGCGCCGAGAATATCTTCTATGGCACTGAAGTCGTTCTGTTTTAATAGATTGCTTAATGGATATGATCAATATGCATAATAAATACACTTAAAATTAAAATACTGGTGTAATTATTAATGAATCACACTGTTATTAATCGAAAAGAAAATGAAACGTAAGCAACAAGAAAACTAGAATATCAAGATCATCTAGACATAAACTAGCTGTAAAATACCATATTACTAATTTAATATCTCAAATATAAAACTATATAATTTTACAATATCTTTAATATACAGAACTCTAAGCGCTAATATTACGCAACAAATTAAAATGATTTGCTTTTTCATATTCAACAATCGCGGCGAGCAAAAGTCCCTGGAGATTTTGAAACGTTAGTAACCCTTGGGACTCTACAGGCGCACTGAGAACCATTACATAATGGCGCGTGCCGTAACTTTCCACGGAAACAAAAAAGTATTGCTTTAAGTACCAGTTGCATAAATTACTGTTCCAAATTCCCAAACAATAAATACATAAATGAAAAATGGTACATTCAGTTTTTACGAGGGCGCTAAGCCTATAGGATTTTTAATACAAATCCCGTTGCACGTCATATATCAATTATGAGATCACGACCCTGTAGTGTTGTCGGCTTGTCTAAATTTTTTGGGATTTTGTAGAAATAAACATCAATAATCAGCTTATTCACACTATGTTTGTTTTGAAAAAAACAGTTTTTTTTATAAGTTAAATATCTAGCAAAGCAAAAAAATAAAGACAATATTATAAAATTATCGAAAACGTGGTGAAAACACACAACTGGTTGACGGCCGGACGTCAGAAATCGTTGAAATATTTCAATCTAAATACTCGACAACGTCGCATCAAGGCATGCCAATCGCTACAATGTCATTTCTTCATCATAAATACGAGTCTCATGGGCGTAGAAAATTTCAAAATTATTTAATGTAAATTATGGTTTTTTGAGTACTAAACATATAATAATGATTTATAAACTTTATATTATAAAGAATAAGACGTATATAAGCCAATATAATTGAAATAATTCTAAAATTATCAAAATAATTACGATTACTTTTTCGGTTTTTTAGTACTGTGACTACGTTCATGAGTCCTCGTGAATTTTCGTGATGTTTCGTATGATTTATCTTAGTTAGGGAAATTTTAATTAGTTGGCAGTACTATGACGAAAGAGGTACGTCACTCCTGACGTGCAACGGTATTTGTACTAAAAATCCTATATCTAGTATTTTTTACAACAAATTTTGTCTGACATTTCAATTTATTTGTTTACAAGTTTAGTTAGTGACAGATGTCAAATATACATGATGGTTTTTAAGTTAAGTTTAAAGTAATCCTTTCGCCAATAAATGATGGAAATTAACAAGTAACAATATTCGGCTGTAATTTTTTACAATTTCAAGCGTGGTTTAAACTGTAAAGAATCTTTTAATGAATTCAATCGAGTACTTGATGACAAGTTATGTGTTCCTTCGTTACCGTAAAGCGGTGGTACAATGAATTTCAACGCAGTCCACTTTCCTTAAATGAGAATTTTCAAGTTCCTAAGCCAAAAACGGCAATTACAGAAAAAATTATGATCTTATTCGGAACATAATTAAAGAGGACCGGCACGTTACTGTCAGAAGTATTCAAGCAACTTTAAAGCTTGGGGTGAAAGCAATTAACACTATTTTACCCAAACATTTGAAAATCCGTAAGCTTCGTTCTCGGTGCATTCATTACAACTTCGCTCAAAAATAGGATCGTGTAAGGTGGTGCAAATCTTGTAATTAAGTTTATTTTTGGCATATGAGATGTGGTACCTGTTAGTTTATTTTCCGTTAAAGAAATATCTATTTGATACGCCTCTGGGAATTTTTAAATATTGTCATGTCGGTTTAATTTTAAATTTTGCAGGTCTTAACCGTTTTTTCGTTTCTCCCTGTAGTACCGAAATTGCCCGGTCAAGTAATTTTGAGTGTTGTTCAAAGAGAAAGAAAATTTTTTTTTTTTCATTTTATAGTACCGCCAATTTTTGTTGCTTTTTGATAAAATTTGATTATTGGTTTAAATACCAGTTTGATATTTTGTGCAAATTGATATTTATTAGTTGTTTTCTCTGTAATTCGTTTTGACCGTCAAAAACCACTGCTTGTGACCGTTGGGGTAGAATTTGTACTAGGTGGGCTCTGAGATAGTTATTTTCTTTCATTTAATTTATTGTAAATATTTTTCTAGTCAATATATTGTATTTGTATTTTAAAATTTAATTCCTGTCTTTTATTCCATTTTTTTTTAACTTGAAGTAACTTTTTTAAAGTTTTTTTTGGTAATTTCAAAATAGTAATCGGTATCCAAGTAACGTGGTGGAAAACAATTAAAGCCTGTTTTCCACTATTTTCAAAACGTTGGTAAATTTTCAATCAGACCCCTGGAATATCGTATCTCCATCTGTTGCTACCTTGGCACCCTTATTGCTAATTTACAAAAAAACATGTTACAATCTACGCTAGATCGCTGTAACTGTAGATCTTCTAATTTAGTCTACAATATCATCACATATGATGAAACATGTGTATACTGCAATGATTCCGAAAAAAAGCAACAATCGTCAATTTGGGTCTTTAAGAATGAATCGGCTCCAATACAAGTTGTTCGTGAAAAAAGCAGAAACAAAAAGAGGGTGGCCACTTTTATGGAATTATTGGGCATGTTTCGACTGCAGCACTGGAATATAGATGTACTGTTAATTCAGAGTAGTACACTTCAGTTTTTTTTTGCCTCAGGTTCTCCAAAAAGGTCCGCGAAGAATGTCCAAGAGGAAGGATCATCTTGCATCCAGATAACGCTCGGATTCACAATTCTGCTTAAACAAGTGAGTATTTGGATGCCCAAAACATAGAAATAATGGATCATTCACCGTTTAGTCCAGATCTAGCACCTAATGACTTCTTCCTTCTTTCGAGGATAAAGGATAAATTACGCGGTTTACGTCTTACAGCGGGCGAAGAAGGGGTTGATGCCTTGAAAATGATATAAACTAACTACGGGCACAAGATTGGAGAAAATGTTTCAAGAATAGTTTTCGTGAATGTAAAAATACATTGACTGTGGTGGAGAATACTTTGAAAAATTATAAATAAATGTTTTTGTAAATAAACTGTTTTTTACTTCACTAGGGTCGGAGGAAAGAGAACAGCTCTCGTATTACTATTTTAAATGTGTAGGTAATAATTTATCTGTTCAAGTTTGCACACCCATTGAAAAGTTAATTTTTTTCCTATTCAATCAGTTTCAGTTTATTTTAATATTGAAAAAACTAAAATCGAAGTCACATCCACTTACCTACACTTAGAAAACTTTAGTAGCGAAGTTTCTTTATGTAGGTGCTCGGCAAAGTAAGATCTTTTACGAATTTTCATTAAAAGTTTATTAAAACTATATTTCAGCCAACTTCCTGTCTAGTGTCATGCGAGAAATTTCAAACAATCTCTTTCGGTAAAAATAACATTGCAGAGACAATGCCTGAGTATTTATATTGCAAAAGGTAAACTTGTAAAATCGTTAGTTATGAACAAGACCGGAATAAAATAGCAAAAGTTATTGACCACTTCATAAAAAAAAATTCACCTTCTAAGAATGTTTCAACTAAGAAGAAAGAATTAATACATAAATTATACAAAATGTCCCAGGCGTTAATAAGATAAATTTATCCTAGAATTAAGAACACTGTAATTAGGTACTAAAGCAAGCAAAATAATGGTGCTTCCATTATTGATGTAAAGCGACTAACTGTTTGTTTGGTGTGTTGTGTACTGAAAGACTACAAGGAAGTATTAATAATTTTATGTATAAAGCTACAGGCTATAAGAATTTATTTCCACGCGAACGAACCGTATACGATTAGTCATTTTGGATCAATATTGGAAATACCATAGTCTTTTAAGAAAAATTGTAAACGAACAAGGTCGTACTTTCTATATTGGAAAGTATAACTTAAATATTATAAAATAGTAAATAAAATTCTTATACCTAATGAACTAAATTGCAATACATGTTTTTATATTCACATTTAGTGTCCATAGTCATTAATTTCTCATATGGATATTTTACAAATATGTATTTATCACCAAATTAGTCAAATGACGTCCCTTAGTCTATTCCGTTGCTCTATACAAGTTCAAATCCTTTTGTCCTTTTGAGTCGTTGAAACAGATGGTGGTTGTCCAACAGCTGTCTTAGCAATACTGTAAATCTATTTAAATTATTGAAATACCAAGCTCTTTCTGGGCATATCCTTGTTCCTCACGTACCAAGGATAATTCACCATTGTGCGTCGATATTTATTTTAGAATATTTCTATTATTTTGATATGAGTATAATATATTAGGTGTTGATTTCGATAAAAAAATTGTTATCAATTAGGTATTAGACAAATCATAATAACAAAAAGTTTTTAAAAGCAAATTCTACTAAAATTACCAGTACAGCTTTAAATTATTGAAATATTCTCAGAACAGTATAATGTAATTACTAAGCAATTAAGGTATTACACTTTATTATTTAGTAATGACATTGGTACATTCATAATAACATTTGTTGAAGTGAAAAATAGATTTGTTGATATTAATTTATTTAATTCGATAATATATTTATTTGCTTCTTCTTCTCTTTGAGCAAATTTCAAAACAGAATTTATAATTTCACGAACTTGAACGCTCAAAACTTTTGTACTGCACTTTTGTGTTCTATTTTTAATATTAAATGCGTTCTACAAAGTTAATAAAATACGACAACATCACAAAGAATGTAATAATAATGTATCCAAGCGAACTGCTAGAAAGAAGAAGTGAAAATAATTCTCTCTATCTCCTATTACTATGTGCTGTCTTTTGCGCATTTGACCTTGAAGTCTACAGCTATTTGGGTTGAATAGTTTATTTTAAAATCTGCTTATAAATGAGAGTTTTGTTATACAGGGACAGGCTAGAATGTCTTCCTATGAGCTCTGAATTTTAATTTGATTTCTTCTTTTTTGGTTTTAACATACTTCCGTAAAATTTATATAAATTTTAAATTGATTAATTTTATAAGTTCATAAAGTTTCATTATTAAAAGTACGTGCAATGTTCCGACCCCTAACACTTAACTCATAAATTTAAGTTTTGTTCCAACATCGCACATCTCCAATTCATCATTGTTTAACAGTTTTAATTGATCAGGCAAAGACATTGATATCGTCTCTGACTGAAGCACGCATCTTTGCATCTTGTTCTATAAAGCATTCATTTCTCTTCTCAACTATTATTAATGACACATCAAAATATTCTTAAACTTTCAACGAAAAATTCGTTTAAAACAAACAAAATTGAGTGTATTTTGTTGTACTCGTATTACATAGATTCAAACAATGAAAATGATCTCAAATTTCTTTAATCGACCACTGCGTTTATCTTTTTAATGAACGATTAGCGTCACATAAGAACATTTTTGTATCTTCCGAAAATTATATCTAACTATTTTTCAATGTTATTTTGAAGCTTGATTGCTATTAAATTTCCAAAACAACTTAAAAAATTAAATCACACAAAGCTATTACATATTTTGGAAATATTTCAAATAAAATATCTTAAAATTATATCTTGAACAATATCTTCAGCAGTATCATTTAAAGTAAAGAATAATGTAAGTAAATTTTTATCAAATGTAAAAACCATATTCCTAAATTAAAAAAATTAGGTATGTATAAGTTAAATTATGCGGATTGTAATGCTATCTTGATTTTTTGGAATAATTTGTAATAGGTTCCTTTTTCATACACAATTTTGAAAAACCATGTACATTAAAAAATTTACTTCCCGAAAGAAAGATTATAAATTTCCGGGAGCCAATAAAATTTAAATTAATGAAAACTGTTTAAATTAGAAAAGGTGGTTTATAAAAATAAATGAGATAAGAATAATTAATTTGATTTTATTATGTATTTGTATTGTATATAAGTGCCGTAAAATTGATCAACATTGATTGCTCACTTAATGTAGTTTAATTTTAGCTATTATTTTGATTGGTAGGAGTTAAAACAGCCGTTATAATAACGAATTTAGTCGCATAAATACATAAAACTGTTTATAGAACATTAACAATTAATTTTAAACAAACATAATGTTTAATTTATTGAATTAAAACAGTCTGTAACTAACCCAATAAAGGGTTAATTAAATCTTCATAATTTAAGTACTGGATTTTCCAATTAGGACATTTAAAAAAAATCTGTATTATCCTGTATTAGCACATTTAAAATTATGCAAATAATCAAGTTGATAATGAGAAAATTCCAATAACCAAATATCCAAATACAATTTTTCAAGAAAATCGGCAAATAAATTGCTTATTCTACCACAATCTCTAAAAATAATTCAATTTCAATAGCATTCTAGTCTTTCCAGTTCTGCTCCCAGCATCCACTTAAAAACAATACAATTCATCACAAAAGAACTGAGAAATCTGGGAAACTGTGCATGCTTTTCCCACACTGTCATTTGAGAAAATTATAAGAGTAAAAGCGTATAAACAAAGATATACCGACATAGATGTGCTTAAAAATTTTAGAAGAACCAGTCCCTTGTATAAATTTTACTTTGGAGGCGACTTTTATTTAAAAATTATATTAAAGCCATAGATCTAGTCTTATTTTTTAAAAAGCTGTCTACAAGTGTAACAAAAATACTATTCTAAGAAATAAATAATCAATTATCAAATTTCTAAATATTTAATGGTATACAGAAAAAGTAAAGATAGATACATCTAATGCACTAAAAAGACATTTTACCTCACTTGTTTGGTTAAGTAGAATGTTGGTTAAATAAGAAGAAATATATTAAGTAAATCATATTTCGATTTAAAAAAGAACAATGATGTAATAATGAATATGCAATTCTTGATATAATATATTAATTTACTAAAAAAGCTTACTGTACTGGGAATCGAACCCAAGTTCTCTAGTTCAAACCCAGAAATCCAATACAATTCATCAACACATATTTATATTCACTAATTTTTAATAACAAATACATTGAAAAGTGTATAAAGTTTTATAAACAAAATAAAGAGTTGGACTAAATATGCACCGACAAAAAGACATTAAAAAAGTAAAGACCAACGATAAGAAGAGAATGAAATAAATTGTTTAACGTATAACTAAGGACTCCTTTAAGCGTTTCGAGCAGTTATATTGTTTTTTGGCTATTAAACTAACCAGGAGAAATATAATTTAAAAAACTATATTAAGCCTATTGAAACAATTCTAATGTACTTTCAATGAACTATAATAACTTCTGAGCCAATACCCTCTGCAAATAACACCGAAACCCCTTCGATATTGTGATGGATATGCCGCTGCAAAAACGTAGGTTGGAATTCTAGTTCTCTGATTCTCGTGCAAACCGCTAATAGGATTTTCTTTGCTGCCATCAGAAAATGAAGGATTAAGAGAAAATGAAAGATTAGCTAACATAATAATAGGGTAACAATGTCGATGTAATTTTCGAGAGGCGCAAGTAGTTTAATATTCTCTTTCATTGCTAAAATTACTACAACAAAACATGTGGTTGTATTCTTCTCAACTAGTTTACGTGCAATTTCAAATACATGTAATTTTACTTTGTTCTGCGGTTTACACTGTGAATACGTAATATTTATACATTCACTTTTTTTATGTGTTTGGTTTTACTGTAATTATTTAATTGAAATTGTTATTGTTTCCACTGTCATAAAAGTTACTAAAATTTCTTTTGGAATTTTATTTTTTTTTTGTTCAATTTGTTCAATAAATTTTTAATTTGAGAGAACCTGCATTATTACATCCTTGCGGAAAACCAAAGCTTAGACAAACCAAAACAACAATAAAAACTGTCGTGTCGTGTACAAGATCCAACTCTAAAAAACTTGCAGCTGCGAATATGAAAGTCCAATTAGCAACTGTACTCGACACTCTTTCATTTTTCTTCTATTTTTCCGGGAGTGTGAAATGATATTTTTCCACTTAGTCCAAATTACTCTCATATATGCACGTTGTTCTTTGGCTATAATTAAAATATAAATATTTTTTAAATATGTGTTGAAAAAACGACAAGTTTTTTATATATATATAAAATGTAATAGAATTTAAATGTTGTGTCTCTTTAAATACCTCACGATGGTGGAGTCTATTGTAACACAATTTAAATTATGGAATTTAATGGTTTGTTATTAATAAATAAAATTCTGGTTTAAAATCATGTTAGGTTTTTAAAACAAAATTAATATCAAATTGGGCACCAAATAAAATTTTACCAAAATTAAATTAAATTTAAATATCTAAAATTAATATTAAAATAAACGCTAAAATAAAATTAAAAGACGCAAATAGATAAGTATAAATTAAATCTACTTAGTGATTACAAAATTTTGCAAAATTTTCTTATTTTATTAGTTAAATCCGATTTGCAAAAATATTCAACTATAAACTAATCAAAAGAAACATTTAACGTCATTAAATGTTTAAAGAATAATCCTGTTATTAGTAAATATCTTTAAGTTACTTAGGAAGAATGCATTTTCATGAGCTTTCTAAAGTGCCGTCTTTTGCAAAATTTTCTAACCTAAGGAAATTGTTGATTGAAAAGAGTGAAAAAAAAGCCACCACATTTACGAGATTATATAAAGTTATTTATTTACATTTACAATCACAATTTCTTAAGTAACAAAAGTGAAATTATGTTAAGTACATGAAACCCCTATTGAAATAAAAGACTGTCTAATTAAACCTAACTTAAAAATAATTTTTATATACAATATATATTATTTTCATCGAAAATTAAATTTTCATACTTCGAATTCAGATTATAGAGCATTTTTCTTCATAAACTAGCTGCATATTTTGAAAATTTATACTTTCATTGCTAGTCTGCATTAAACAAATTTTCTTTTTTATTTTTATTATTCTTTATTTTATTTATTTTTAAATGATATATTCATAACAAAAAGATTATGCTGTATGAGTCAATTTTTAAATTCTAAATTTTATTTTAACATTACTCATTAAATTTCTATTCTTTACAAATATTAAGATGTCTTCTGAGCTTATTATATAATTTATACAGATAAATTACTTTTAATTTATCAAATTTAACCTGATGAACCTAATATTCGTTCGAAAACATTCAACGCCTCTACAAAGATTTTAAATTGGTTAAATTTTTATTACGATTACGACCCCGAATCTGTTTTTTGAGAATTGGAAGATAATAAGAGGCCATTTCAAGATGTTGATTGTCTTGAGAGACTGATTACAGATTACAGATACAGGTTCTACCTGAATAAATCAAATACGAAATATGTTGCAATGAATAATTTAAATTAAATATATACAATAATTATTATAAAAAATGCATAAAATATAGATAATATATTGATCATATGCAAGCAAGTAATTTTATGCTTCATTTAAACGACTAATTAAAATTCAATATATGTAATTTGCAAGTTAATTATAATAAAAAATGCATAAAATATAGATAATATATTTAAACGACTAATTAAAATTCAATATATGTAATTTGCAAGTTAATTATAATAAAAAATGCATCAGTGTTCCGATACACTCTGATCGACCTTGAAAAAACCGGTTTGCCCCCGTAGCACGAACCAATTCTAACTACTAAATTACATGCTCTTTGTGACAGTTTAACTTATTAAGGAATATTGTGCAAAGGTTAAAAGACCCGATGAAGAATCAAAACAGGAATTTAACTAGGAATAATTACTATACCAGTTACCCATAAGTATTCTTCCTAAGAATTGACTTACGTTTCCGAGTACCATGCAAAAGAATAAAAAAGAAATCCCCATTGATTTCTTTTATATAAAACACGTTTGGTCGGATCAACCATTTTTGGCTTCCAAGACTACAAAACCCCTATATGATATGTGACTAAAAGTAACAATTGTGTAATATTGTTATGTGTCAATTATAGATGATCAAAGTCAACTTAACACATAAAACGAGAAATCTCTCATTATACAGGAAGTTCGCGAAAATAATACACATTTTTATTGATAAGGTGTAATATGCAGAATAAAAACGTCTTATAAAAGTATTTTCTAAAGTTTTTTTAAACATTCTAAAAATAAGCTTTTATTTTAGAACACCTAGATATTTAGAATGGTCGATCACAGGACATGTACCTACAAGAGAGACTACCTGCATCCACACATTCATTTATTCGAATCTATTGGTTATTAATTTTATAATTAAATAAATAAGTGTTCAAAATGATTTCCGCATTTACGGGGCGAACCCAATTTTTGTGATCATAATTATTTAAATTACAGCGAATTACATCAGCTACTACATAATATAAATTATCATTATTTTCAGGAACATCTCCAACGTCAGCCCCGACAGATATTCTAGCTTCCAGCAACGGCGCTACGCAATCATCAGCTACTCCAGGCGAAGCCGGAAACAATCCCCTTTGCCCCGTAGCCGCAGCAGCCGCTTTAGGCACACGCAAAAGGCCCCTTCTGGCAGGGGGGCCGAGAACGTCTATGACACCCACAAAGAGAACAGTCATGAGCCTTCTGGCAAGAGCGAGAGCAGCACAAGCAAAACAATTACCGGGAGTAACGGGAGCTACAGCTTTTACAAGAGGAGTTTCTGTTTTTGATGAGTAAGTAGTTATTTAACATGATAAACTAGAAAATATTTTATCAAAATCTCAGATCTATTTAAAAATAGAACATGTCAAAAAACTATCATTACTATGTAGATATTCGAAATTGAATTTAATATTTTTGCTCAGGACTGGAAAGAATTTCTGTTGGTCACAATCCGTATTTTTACGAGATAAATTGACATTGGGCTCTTTATAAACAACCGCAATTAAATGAACAAAATCTCTCAGAGTGTAATTTGTAATTCGTACATTTTAACCCATCAGGGAAATGAAAAACATACAACAAAAGACAAATTATAACATATCTTCTGCCAGACAGGTAGATAAATATACATTCAATTTTTCTCTCTCTCGGAGAAAGAGGGTTTTCTGCGGCTATTTACGTTTTGTAATATTTCCATTCCTATTTCCATTTTCATACATAACAAATGCAATACATGATAAATGGGGACGAAATAAATAATTCACAGCTATGGTTTCAAAGGGAAAGAAATACTTCTGAAATATCGTTATGGCGACTTTAGTGTTTTTTTATAATATCTATTTAAATATATTTTCTCAACAATTCCCTTTTGTAACACAATTTATACAGAGTGTTTATTGGGAAAGTATCAAATATTTTTTAATGCCATAGCATAGAACTTGAAAAGTTAGGATAGGGACAAAAAAAAATGTGATTTTCAGGTGGCTGTAGATCCTTTATTAAACATATTAGACATCAAGTGTGATAAATCGTTGAAATTATCTCGGCAAGAGGTTTATAAAAATGTAAAAATATACGGGGTATTCTATTTAAAAAAACAAAATTTTTGACTGGAACTTCTTTTCTGAACACACTATATATTCGAAACTAATTTTATAATGTGAATCTCAAGACTGCCTACACTTTTTGTAAAAACTTTTTTTCGTAACTTCAATAATAGCGGACTAATCGTAATTCGACGCTCTAATAACCCACCCTGTATGTATTTATTGCCTCTGACAGTGCATGACCGAGTTACAGAATGTTTTATAGTTTTTGCTAATTTTTTCCTGGAATCATAATTATCGAACCACCCCGTGTGTTTTTTAATATTTGATGCACATATTTCTCATTCAGAGAACAAATGAACAACCTGCTAGTGACAAAAAAAACCAGGACATGGATTAACAAAAAATTAAAAAGCGATTGTCTCCTTGAAAAAATACCCCATATATCAAAACTTTCGAAATCCGTTTGCATATATAAAAAGAAAACAAAAAACTAAACTAATCGTGGCCTTTAAATTTTTGCGCGGAATATTTTACTACTTAAATTTTGAACTAGTGTGAAGTTTTTAAGCATAAATATCAAAATTATTGAATTTAAACTGATTTTAAAATTATTAAACAATTATTTTCCACATGGGTTTCCCTTCTTACTTTTGTAAACCAATCCAATCCGTACTTGTAATTTTTGAAAAATTTTTAAATGCATTGTAGGTACGTATTTAAAAATTGATATTGTGTTATGAGCCAACATCATCACGTGATTTTTTCTGACTAAAAACATTTGCTTTCTTTTAAACCATATAGACCTCCAAACATTCTAACTATAAACACGTCTCCTTTTTTCCGATTTGATTACATGAAACAGAGAGAAACAAATGAGATTTCTACAAAATTGTTGTGGTAACGTAGCTTTTCCACTAGAATATGGCACAGGCCCGGTTCTAATAGAAAATAGTTTTAATTTTTTTGGCGCACATACGATTAAACGGGGTATAATATAAGTTTTTTTTTTATTATTATTAAATTGAAATTTACAAACCTGCTACATATGTTAGCTATAAGTAAATGTGATTA
Source organism: Hermaeophaga mercurialis (assembly GCA_951812935.1). NCBI lineage: Eukaryota > Metazoa > Arthropoda > Insecta > Coleoptera > Chrysomelidae > Hermaeophaga > Hermaeophaga mercurialis. The sequence continues at coordinate 18,726,186 of OX638359.1, read as the reverse complement.
GGGTTTGTACACTTGAGAGGAGAAGCCATCCAGTGGTGACACTCCAGAATAATTTAAATTTTTAAATGTTCAGATGAAGGTCACTGGTTTATTATGTCTGTTGGCCACTGCCTCTTTAATTTTTGTGTTTGATGGCTTTGAGCAACCCCATAGTTGTATGCCATATGTCCATATGGGCTTAATTATGCTTTTATAGAGAAGCACTTTATTTTCTGTGGAGAGTTGAGATTTACGTCCAATTAGCCAGTTCATCTGTCTTATTTTTAGGTTTATTTGGGTTTTCTTAGTGGAGATATGCGATTTCCAGGTAAGCTTTTTGTCTAGTATTAATCCTAGGTACTTAACTTCTTCATTTACTGGCAACTGTATTCCGTTTAGTGAGACAGTTGGACATATAACCTTTCTGTTTGTAAATGTAATTTGGGTTGATTTGGTGTGATTTAATTTTACTCGCCATCTATTAAGCCAGGTTTGGAGTTGGTTGAGGTGTGTTTGTAGGTTATTGGCTGCTACTGGTATACTGTTTGAGATAGGTAAAAGTTATGGAGAAGTGGTGTACTGAAAATGATTTAAAGAGAATGTTTCCAAGAATGGATCAATATTCGCAACGTTAATGGTAATAAAAATTTAAAACGTACAACACTTATTTGCCGACTTTTTCCATCAGTCAAATTTCAATTAACAATGAATACATGGTTTCATAAAAATGCTTGAATACATTTTTGTGACAAAATCACGAACGCGTAGGATGAATGATTTCGTCTAAAAATTTTCATCAAAACAAAGTTTCATTGTTTAATTCTATCGAAAAAAAATAACTGATTAAGATATACTTCCGAAAAAATTATTTTTATTTTTAAAAAGTTTTTAAATTCGCTAATATATTGTTATTTTTTAGACACATTTTGAATAATTGAGTATATAGTAAAATAGCTTTCCGAGAACTCATTGGTGTATACGACAAACGCCTTTTGTGACTTTTATCATTCATGCAAGTATGCTCCATGATTACTTAAGTCTGACTCAAGTCGTTTACAATTTCTGCAAATGGTACTGTACAAATAATAATTAAAATTTTGCCGAACACATGTACTACGACACATTCAACGTTGTATATCTCTAGTATATAGGCGTAATCTACTGACTAATTATATCCTGTATTTGAAATGTCGTTTTACTGCTAAGCGGTTGAAATTAAAAAAAGTTGCATTAAAACTTAATTTAAAAAATCTGCAAGAAGACGGTGATGTATTATTTTAGTAAACAGACTCGATAAGAATATACAAAATATGTTGCTGTCATTTTTAGTGCATGATGAAAATGTAAATGTTGGTGGTATGTACTTTCAGGACGATGGTAAGTCGTGTCAATATAGACTTTTTAAATTATTTAAATTTTACACCTTTTAAATTTACATGAATCGGCCACGGCAGCCCTTGTAACTGGTCTTCTAAATCACCCGAATTTAGTACCGGAGATTATCTAAAATCACTGTTTGATTTAGTTTTTAGTGCTATTTTATAATTCGTGAAGGAGATCATTACAAAGCTGATTTCTAAGAAAGGGTAAACAAGAAATTAAAAAATAAATCAAAATATGCTAAAATTATTAACTTTTAATATTTGGATTATCTTAGCGCCCTGTATGTCAAAAAGAGTGCTTATTTTTCATGATTCGGTATTTCTAACACGATCAGTGCGAGTTGCTTAATCACCCAGTATAGCGTATAGCCCAACAATGCTTATATCTATTATCAATCGTACATTTTTTCTCTAAATTAAGTACCTGATTTTTAATTTATTTAACTTTAGATTTTGTTTTGTCTTGAGGGTAAAAATGAGATTTATTAAGCCATTTTCTATTGGGCCGATATCGATACGATTTGTCTCTGTACTCGGAATATCGGGTTTTTTTATTAAAATACAGTTGGATTTGTACAACTTTACCCATAAGTCACTTATGTCTGAAAATATAAAACACGTATTCTTAATGCATTATATATATATATATATATATATTTTTCTGTCAATAGTTAAAACATCGACACTTAATTGTATTTTAATTAACGAACTACGTTGCTATGATCCCAAATTAGATAAATTAAGAGCACAGGTTGAATCTGATAAATATGAATATACAGAGTGTTAAAAAGTAAATATCGAATATTTGAACAGGGTATAGTATGGATCAAAATAAATTAAAAAGTCTTAATAAACATGGGTCCGCAAATTTACGGTTTCGAAGATACAGACAGTTATTTATTTTTGAAGCATTTTGTGTTTAGAATATCATTACTTTTAAAAAACATTTACAACACATTATTTTTAATTAAATAAAATTAAAAGTCAATATTCCTAATATTACTTACACTTGATTTTTATAATTCAAAAGGGTTGTCAGTTGCCAGTCCGTAAGATTAACAGACCCTCGTTGTTTTTGGATTAATCCGTTTTGACGGTGGCCAGTCGGGCATAGCCCTTCAGGAATATCTTTCAATAATGTGACGATCGTAGAAAAGCACATCCACTGAAAAAGGTGGTGTTATAATGAAAATATGTGTGAAAATATTAGTAATAGTGATAATAAAATTAACCAACCAGGTACAAGTAAGAAGATATGTACACATTTGAATGAAGAAAATATCTACTTGGGGGAAAATAACAAAATATAGAGAGTAAAACAGATAGATTTAAATGGATTAAAATTATAAATAAGCATACAGGTTTGTTATTTGAATGAAACCTGGTACGATACCCGACATGTATACCCTAAATGTCTGCGATTAAAGGTTCACGGCTGATAATTGTTGACTATGGTGGAGTTGACGAATGGATACCAAATGGCTCAAAATTATGTGGAAAGGAAATAAGTAACTGCAATGTAGATTACCTGCAAATAGTGTCATAGTCATGAATAGCGCTTTTTATTAATCAAGGCTGATAAGGAAAATGTCCTATAAAAGCAAGTAAGAAAGAAGTAATCCAAAATTAGGCAATATAATATCACATAACGGCAACAAGTTCATTATAGTTTTAGAGGTGAGTTAGAGTGAATATGAAGACTGGGAAGAAGGTAATGGAAAAAGTACCTACCCAACTTGAATTCTTCCCTTCCTTAATTTTGTTTACAATTCTTTTCTTATCTTTACTTATTTTTGTGCTCTTATGTGTATTTCTCAAACTAAGACCTTCAGTTTTACGTTAACTACCCATACATCTGCGTGGTATTATATTCGATTGAATGCCTTTAAACACAATCAATGACTTGTGAGCAATTGTAAAAATCCAACTGTAACTGATCGCACACTCGATGCTAAACAAATCTATGATGATATTATTTGAGTCACAAAATTTTTGTTGCAACATTTGTTATCCTGGTCTCGTAATGATAATATTGTATCGATCCTTAAAAGAATTGAGTTAAATGAGAAAATTTTTAAATATTCATTTCTTATATTCTTCATTTGGTAGAAAAATATTATTGCCTTTACCAACTTTAAACAATTTAAAAAAGATCTATCAAATAAAAAATAAAATTAGTTAGAGTAAAATAGATTTAATTTTTAAAACCTCAAGTAAAACAAACGTTCACTATTTATTTACTTTGAGACGATAATAATGAATATTCTAGGGCTAATATTATATTTTAATTAAAATAATCTTGTTATTTTTCAGACGTGCCCCAACGCTTGTTCCTCTGCTGAGGGAAGATTACATGAGTGCGGTTAATTTAAATTTAATTTAAATTTTGCTTCCATTTTTGTGACAGTCTAAGCAGCTCAAATATATCGTGATGGTTAAGTGGAGTGAACTCTTTAGTTGAAATTTAATTTATCGCGATAAACTTTTATACACTAAAAAATGCAATATTGTAAAATTACATAAGATTCGAAAAACCACAATGTTTTTGTAAAATAAGGATGAAATTTTACGGATATTCTAAAACATACACTAGATACTTATGTATCCCAAAAAGAAGATGTATAAATATACATCTTTTGTAATACTTTTTATTTAAAATTAATATAATTTGTGCAATATTTATAATTTTACAAAATTTTTAATAAAAAGTTCAATATTTACGCATTTGTTACATTTTAAAATAATTATTAAATGTATTACAAACATGTTAATTTCTCCAAAAATTTGCAATAAATCTCTTGAAAAAAATTCAAATTCTTTTTAAAATAGGTATTTTCTCAAGAGGTCCGTAAAATTTCAAAAGGATTTGACCGTGCAACTTTTCATAAAGATTCTTGTAATTTTGTAATATATAATATTTTTATAAACTAAAATGGGACATCCGTTGCAAGATTTTAAATTTTCTTATATACAATAATACTTATAATTTAAATTAGTGATATATAAAATATATTCATTAAATTTATAACAAATATTGAAAAAATAATAATTACAATGTTTTGGAATTTCGTCAGATACCATTTATCACGCTATTTTACATTTTATTTTTTCTCCCTTATTGTACATCCATAAAAAATGTATGCTATACATTAAACCTGATTTTATTTCAAATATTATATTTGATTTTATTCATATTTGTTATTAATACTGCCCATACCGATATGATTCGACCTTGTAAATATATATTTACAATGATACGGATCTGATCCATTTAGCCAAATATTTCGGAAAGGGTGATATTTATTAAGACCCATTTAAGGGACAATTTGTATAATTAAGAATCATGCATATTTTAATTACAATAAAAAGTTGAATTTTGCAAATTTTAATTTAAATTTTTGAAAATGAATTACTATATTTTGTCATAATCATAAAAATATTATACTTTAATTGTCGCTATATTGGAGTTGGTTTAATTAATTTGTTAATTCTTACCTATGGTTAGACTTAAGCAAAGCCAAAGGGAATCTTAAACATTTTACAGCTTTCATATCATTCCTAGATCATACAAACCACAGGATAATTTATTCAAAAGTATAGTAGATCAATAAAATTATAGAAATTTTTTGAAAATCTTGGATGGTAGTCCTATTTTATACATATATATCCTTTATTTTACCATGTAATTATAATCAGGATTATTTTTAAAACAAAACTTGCACAAATGAATAAAATGAATAAATTATCATGTACTCTTTTAAGCAAGTTTTTTTTAATATTTCTTAAGCAAACATTTATATGTATTTAAGAAAAATTATTAAAAACAATCCATATTTAAAATATAAAAGTAGAAAAATCAATATTGTACTAATAACTATCGTAAAAATAGTAAAATATTTCTACAATGTTTGAATTTATAACCCTTTTCAAAATTTAATTTGTCAATAGTACAAATTAATTTTAATAAATTAAGAAGCTACCATTTTGAAATCAATTTTAAATTTTCTATTTAACTTATCTGGGTAATTTATTTTTACAGTAATAAATATTTGATTCAAAAATGCCACCTAATATATGTTGTCTCAAACTAGTGAACTATAATTATCTTTCAAATATTTATTCTTGTAATTAAATCAGAATGAATAAAAGTAAAAAAATAGGCAATTTAAAATTTTATTGTTAAGCGACAAATCCAGATTTGTCACTACATCAATTAATGCACGGACCAATATAGAGAAATTATATTAAAAAACCTTAAATCTGTATAAGTGTACCTATATTCAATGTTACTTATTAATTTTGAAATATATTCTAACAACGAAAAAAATACGTCTATATGTTTGAAGCAAGTTATTTCTTAGGGTATTCTAGAGATTTTAGAAATATCCTATTATCCAAGCTAGAATTAATAAAAGAATTATTTTAAAACCTTTTAGTAAAATCTAGGATACATAATTTAGACGATATTATATACAGTATAATTCTTGGTGAACTCCATTTGACATTTTTCGAAAATAGAATTAAAGAAGGTTCCAAAAAACTAATTTTAACAAAAAACGTAATTAATTACTTTGATTTTCAAATGTTCCCCATTTTTATTGCCGAGAAACGGAAAAAATCCGAAATTCATAATTTAAAAAAAAAACATCTTTTGGAAGCAATATGAATTTATACTGTATTTGTTTTTAGTAGACTCATATACAAGGTATATTGAAATGCTTTCAATAAACTGTGTATATAAATTGTAGTGCCAATTTAAATTAAGAATTAGCAAATTCTATAAATAAATTAGGAGGTAGAACTTAAACTAAATATTGTAACCAGTGGCTTTTAAAATAATTTAAATGTTTCTTTGTTTGAAATTTGTATGGTCACTGTATGTATAATAAATTTAAACTAAATACTCGTAAAGTGAAATTCTTAAATATTGAGTGTACTTTTAATAAAAATTAAATCTTAATGTTTAAATAAAGTTTAAGACTCTTTTAATTAAATTTTGTAAGTGTTTTAATATTAAATAAAAAATATTTTCATCATAGTGAAACTCTTAATTTACAAATATATGACAGATGTACCTTATCGTTATATTTACAAAATTTATTAAAAGAGCATAATTGTTTCAATATGTTGAGAATCTACACATGATGTTTTGAATCATGTGTGTTTGTTAAAATAAATGTAACTTTAATATTTTAATGACATACATACTTGTGGTAAAACTTGTACTATTAAAATATATGTAATGTACCTAATATTAAAATGTATAATGTGAATCACAAATAAATTTTAAAACTATATTTAATTCACTTAATAATACCCCAATAATGAAAATAAAATCATTTGCGGATTTTATTTGGCATTTGACATAGATATAGAATTTATTGATTTGAAATTTTTTAATAAGTTAAGATGATTTTTTAAAAATAGTTAACAAATTTACATTTTGATGCAGGTAATAAAAATAAATAATACTAACAATACGATTAAATAAAACTAGTAGCAGGAGTAACATAAAGCTGAATTATCTACATAATTTGGAAAGGAACAGTTTTTACAAAAGTCTCTGCCACAGGTTGAACAGCTATTGACACAATTAAGGCACAACTTATTATCACAGTAATCACAGTTTGTTTTAACATCTTTTAATGAAGGACAGTGAACACAGCACAGTTTTTTCTCATCCTCATTTAAGGGTAAAAACTGTTTGGATGATCCTTTATATAAAAGTTGCAGTGTTTTTTCTGATAATTCAGAACGGATTCCTCTCGATTTTGTAAAGGATATAGTTTGTTTCTTTATGTAAGGCTCATCATTTTTAAATGGGCAACTTCGTTTCGACATAATATATAAAAAAATGTAACTGTTAATGAAATAAATATAAATACATTTACAACTTTTATTAGGTTATGTTTTAGCAAACATAAACGGGACATAAATGTCAATTTTCTTTCTTCTTCATGCGATATCTAGTTGTCAAGCACCAGAGGCCATCATAATTTTGATAAAACAACTTGGTTAGAAAGCTTGAATATATTATATTTGAAGAAAATATATATGCAAATATATCGTGTAAAGTAATATTACCAAAACTGCAAACAAAGGTACACATGAATCTATATATCAGTGAATAATTTCTTATAGATGAAGATTCTTTTTTATAAAGTCTAGTTGAAACAAAAGAAAAGAAGACAATTCCGACCTTAAATTTTACAACTGGCGGCAACTCATAAAAAAAGAAATCGTACATTTTAAATGAATTTAAGTTATTAGGTTAGTATAAAAATAATTTAATAAAATGTATTTGAGTATTACATTTTATTTTAGAAATTATTCAGCATGTCAACATTAGCAGAGAAGATACCAGCATTCTCTATGTGGAAAATGTTTAATGAAACTGTCCCTTTTATAATGAAAGCAGAAAGTTGGGAAGCTAGTATAAAAAAATTAGCCACCATTATACAATCCAAAGAGTATTTAAACATCTTATTTATTTGCAATAAAGAGCCGAATATTACATTTGAAGAATACCAAGACATGCAAGAAAAATATAAATCTTTTACGGTTTGGTTACTTGGCCAATTCTTTTATTTATTGGGACATGATAAATTTAGTACAGTTCACGATATAATAATTGATACACAAATATGTATATTGGATCAGATATCAAATACTCTATTACATGTGTATCAAGACATATCTAAAGAATACAAAAAAATTTTTAAATTGTTGCTCAGCTACCTAAAAAATTCTAAAGATAAATTAATTTTAGAAGTCTTTATTCCTCAGAATTTAGATGAACTAAATAAGGAACTTAATTTGAATCAACTGTTTTTGGAAATCTCCTCCTTAGATAAGTGCAATTCATTATTATTCAAATTAATGAAATTTGTAAAGTTCATATTGATAGAAAATTTTACCTTCTATAGTTTTGATAAAAATACCTGTGAAGTTTTAGAACATTTAATAATTTTGTTTAGTGAATCAGAAACCAAAGTAAAACTTCAAATTGTTGATATTTTTGTTGATTTATCTAGATTATCTCTTGATTTTATGTATAATCCTGATATCAAACATAAACTTTTAATGCTATCTTCTTTATTTGAACAATTTATTTACGAAGTATATGATTATGCAATTTTAGATCAAGAAGACATTCAGAAATTTGAAAATTATATTGAAAAATACCTTACACTTGACCAAAACAGCAAATATTTCAAAAATGTAAATCAGATTGGCAAATTTCTTTTTAATAAATGCATAGAAGATAATTTGACGGGTATAACTCCTTCAGACAACATAAAATTAATAGTTGTGACTCTAATACAGGAAGAAGATTCGTGTATTGAAATCAAGATTAATAATATCACTAAAATTGTCAATTTTTCAAATGCAATATTAATTGAATATTTTAAACAAGACATTTACACATATTGTATAACTAATGAAACGATGTTGGATGTTTCAACAATTTATGATAAAAAAAATAATATTTGGTCTAACATTTACGCTGAAATAATGAATAAATTGAAAGAAATGGATTGTCTAAAAGTGTGTCAGTTTTCTGAATTTTTTAGCTTCTTTCAAAGTCTTAGCACTATGTTAACAAAAATTAACTTAAAATTGATTAAAGCTAGAAATACAATTTTACATATTTGTTATTTTGACGAAAAGGAGCTTTTGTGCCTATTTATTAAAAAATATTTAGATCATATAAATTTATGTGATAAAGAGGGTAAAACAATTGACCAAGCTTTAAATTTTTTTGTAACATTTGTATTACTCACAAATTCTAGAAATGTCAACATTATTTTTCATATTATTAGTTTTCCTTTACTAAAATCCTTTTGTTTTAATAATGAAAATCAATTTAACAATAATTTTACTGGAGAGGGCCCAACAGGAGACGTGAAGATGTTGATTAGGTCATTCTATGGATGTTTATCATCCCAAATTTTTAATAAAACGTGTTCTCTACAAGTAGTTAACAAATTATTTATAATTCTTTCCACTAAATTGATAGCACTTAAACAAAATGAATTAACGGAAATTGAAAATTTGTATTTCAAAATTTGCAAAGGAGTTTTTGAATCTAATCTTCATGAAGAAATAGTTTTAGTAAGTAATATTTTTATTAAAACTTAAAAATTATTTCTTTAGAGTTCTGTAGAATTTTAATAATCACTTAGTTTAAAATAAAGCAATGCTTACAGGCTGTTATTAATAATTGTTATGATAGATAAGGTTCTCCATAAATCTCAAATGTGGTATGTGGGATTAAACCAAAGAAAACTCTATATTACCACACACACTTTAATAAAGTTGACAACTGTTACCAGTCATCATCAGGTCAAAAAATGTTTAAACACAGTAAAATTACATTTCAATAAATTTCAATAAAAATTAACATATCAAGTTAAAGTATATTCCAAATTACATGTTAAAATAAATTATAATAATAGAACAATTAAGTAGCAAACTTAACAAATCAATAGTTATTTAATATTTGAAAGTAAAAACATATCTTGTTAAAATAAAAACAAAGTGAGTCCACCTTTTGAGTGCTAGTTTTAGACATAGCCAGCAAACAAGTGGAATTGCAAAATAAAGTTCGATGATCATCCCAAAATCATCATGAAAGGAAGAGGGAAACTTTCAAATATTAAATGACTATTAGTTTGTTAAGTTTACTATTTAATTGTTCTTATTATTGTAATTTATTTTCACGTGTTTTTTGGAATATACTATTATTGAATTTGTAATTTTGCTGTGTTTAAACATTTTTTTGACCTGATGATGACTGGTAACCGACGAAACTAGTTGTCAATTTTATTAAAGAGGGTGTGGTAAAGATTTAGTGTTGTCTTTGGTTTAATAATAATTATTTTTGTATATTTTTTGCAGGTCCTTGAAAGCATTCCACATACACTTACCATATTTGAACAAGTAGAAAAAATTTTAATAGAAATCTATAATCCCGCATTTTTGTCAAAAAATTGCAGTGTTCAGGAAAAGGCTTTAAACATGTTACCCGCAATTTTATGCTGTATTAACTCAAGTTTTATTAAAACCGTAAGATGGAATGAAAGTGATATTTTTCTGAAATCTGAGATTCTGTGTAAGAAGTGTCATTGTGGAGAAACTGAAGATATTCTTGCATGTCTGAAAATTATTGAATCTAAATGTGAAGAAAATACATTTTGTGTTGATTTTCCGAAAATTGAAATTGAGCAAAATAATGTGTATTCAAACTTAAAACATTTATTATTTCACTTATCATCATCTTCAGTAGAACTGAAAGTAGCTGCTATTCAAACGTTACCAAATTATTCAAATCACGTCTTGCAGTTTCACTCGGTTAATGTAGCTCAAATATGGATTGAACTGTTAGCTGATCAGAACAAAGTTATAAGGAACAATATTGCGCGCGTTATAGGACCGACTATAAAATACTGTCTGGTAAGTAGTATATGTGTAATATATTCTAAAGGGCTAAAATGAAGAGTGAGCAATCACCTGAGGGATTAAAAAGTCCTTTGGTTTAGTCATATATATCCTGAAAACATTCACGTTTGTGATCACAAAATGTATCAAAGTGTTTATAGCTGTTGCTTCTATACTGGAATAAATATTATTACTTTGACTGAATTTCATCTGGAATTATTACTTAATTGAACATAACACCTCTTTAATTTCCTTGAAATCTTAATTTTATTTGTTAATAATATTGTGAAACTGGTTAGAAGATATGCTTACAAGCCAGTTTTAGGGAAAAGGAACAAAAATGATTGTTAATCTAACTTAGACTAAAGCCAGAGAAAATTGGTTTTGAAATCATTAATTATATTCCAAGTTTCTTTTTGTTTCAAGAATTTACAATCCAGTTTTAAAGAATTATTTCTGGTTCCTGCAATGCATAAAATTTGTTGAATGTTTCCATAAATTTTTGCAATGAAAATATTGACAATATTCATAACTTAAAATATTAATGTTGATTTTAAGTACAATTATAATATTTTTTTATTGGTATTTATTGATTTTTAATTTTTAGGAAACTACAATTCTATTAGAAGAAATCAAAAAAGAAATATTGAAAGTGGTTTTCACGGGACTTCTTAACCACACTAAAAATTCTCTTAAGTACTCAAATTTTGATTTACAAGATACACTATTAACAACAATTGACTCAATTATCAATATAAAATCCGAATACATAATAATTGAAACAATGAAAATACTTTTTTATCTAATTATGATTCCCACATGTAAATACTCTCTGATTGCCGTTAACAAATGTTTTAAACTTGCTGAAAAAAATAACACAAGCACTACCTTGATATACATTCAGAATAAAAAAGAGTTATGTGAAGTTATTTCACATTTATGTTGTATAAATCAAGCGTTAATTAATCATACTTTATCAACTACTTTAGAGAAAGTGTCTTTAATGTTGGGTTTTTATGGTTCAAAAGATTTCGTCATTCAAGAAAGTAACTACCTTCTGCCTTTTTTCGTTTCTAAAATTGTTAAGATGCCGTCAACTACGGAATTAATCGAAGAAATGGCATCTATGATGGACATGGAGGTTTCGGATATGTTAGCTTTAAAATATGGTTACATTTTTATACACGTCTTTTTGGAGGATGCACCTAAAGAAGATCTCAAGAAATGTATGATGTATTTAGAAAAATCTACTAATATAAATGGAATAACACTTAGGAAACGAAATTTTAGAGTGAGTCAATTTTCAAGTTGTATAATAACAATTTTTGGTTTTTACTCACTAGTAAAATTATGTAAGCAGAAAGCAACAGAGGTTTTATTTTTTCTCTATTTTGAAAAATCTATTAGAAACTAAAAAATATTTAAATATATTTAACAGCATGTTTCAGAGAGAAATGTATACACAGCGCTCTAGCAATATCCAATTTTGGGGTACCACTTTGTAATGTTAAATTTAATTAACAATAAATGGCCTTTGCCTATACTGGAGAAGAATAAATGATATAATATCGATGTTGTTGGTTACGGTATCATTTTTACATTTTTATTAATCTGAAAAGAAACTTATTTTCAAATTTCAACAATTTTCACCCGCGGTTCATCCAACATGTGAATGTTCTTAAATTGTCTCTTTTAAACAGCCTCACAGAGAGAACTGGAAGATGACACATGAAATCTGGCCGCACATTTCGCAATTGCCTAACACCAGCACCAAACGGGCCACCAGATTTTATCCAATAACACAGTAGGAGAAACTTAAAGAAATATCTCAAAAATGACGCGGTCCAGCAGAAGCAGTAATCCTCAGATTTATTTCGAACTTCTAAGTTCACATTTAGTATAATCATCGATATTATAACATTTCTTTACCAGCATGAATTAACGCCATTTCTTATTCACTTTAATACACAAAATGGTACACGAAAATTAGATAGTGCCTGCACTGTGTGTGTTAACTGCAGAATCATCTATTATTAATGGTGTATCAGGGTCTCGTTACAGAGAAACACAGTATTTTATTAATTTTGTCCAAATTTTCATTTGACTAAAATTTACCAATTGCACAGTATAAATAGATATATTTTTTTAAATAAATTTTCCAATAGCTTCTCTATATGTATTAGATAGCTTCTCTATATGTATTATAATTTCAACTTTTTTGCTTAATAAAACTTTTATAGGTTTTGACACGATTTTTTAAACATCTAGAAAGGCTAGTATAATTATCAATTTTTTAATCAGTAAAATAACTTATTCGCTATTTAACGACTTAATGTCTCTAACAGCAACAATGTACAACACAAAAATTTAGCCACAAAGGAAAAGGCGATACAACTCGATTATTATTATTGATACACAAAATACAATACATTTACTATTTAATAATTTTATGTTTAAAGAAAGATATTAGTCATCTACCTTTGTAGTAGCTAGTAAAATTAAAGTCCACACAATATATCATCCTTTTTTTTTATTGCTCTATAAGATCTCTTTTTAGAAACATTTTCGTTTTTCCTTAAGATTCTATTTTTTTAGATCATCTTAAATGAGTTGTTACTGAACTTCCATGGGAAAAATAAAAGAGTTTCGTTGGCGTTAACTTTGCTGTCAAATGAAGACCCAGAAAATAAAGGCAACTCATTACAAGAATATCTCCATTCACATTTTTTAGGAGTACTCTTATATTTCGATTTAAAGTTGATATCTAAACACTCACGGAAAGATGCGTTTCTTCTTAGTTTGGCCGATTTATTTAAGTAAGTTCAAGATTATAAATAATATTTTTTACGGGCTGACGTCTTTTTTAGTAATTTTTGAAATAAAGCTAAAAAATAGATACTAATATTTTCAGGTCATCATGTATAAAATATATTTCACTACCTCTTCCTAAAATTATAAATTGACCAAAAACTGCTTAAATATGACTATTTTTCATTTTCTCATGCAAAAATGAGCGATCATTATACCATTAAAACGAATTATGTGAATTTTGTTCTCTTTCAAATAGAACATCTTAAACGTGTTATATCAAATTTTAATAAGTTTATAGACAAGGAATATTTTTTTAGGTTTATGGGTCCCAAACACATAATGCCGTTACGTTTCAAGATAATTGCAATGTTGCAAACAATAAACTACGAAAATTTTCCCCATTTAACTTGTGCTGTGTGGGAGGCATTTATACGATGTTTTGAAATAGATTGTCTTGGTCCCCAGCTAGCCGCAATATCCGTTTCTATCTTACCGTTATTAGAACATTGTCCAATTGAAATTAACAAAATATTCAATTACCTTGTCATAGAAAATGAAATACACACGAAAAATTACATACCAGACTTATTTTTTGTAAACAATTACAAAATAAATCACGAAATTATAGTGGTCATTAGAAAACATTTACAGGTGATAGAAAAAAGTAACTTAAAAGAAAAAATTCAAATATTCTTAAAGTACCTTACACATGAAACCATGGAATTAAGAATTCAAAGTTTGAGAGAAATGAAGAAGTTTTTGGAACGAAGTCGAGAAGAATTAGATCAGATGATCTTAGATTATAATGGTATGGATCCTAAAATTGTTGAGCTTATTGATTTGCTTACCCTAGGTTGCCGTGAAAAAGATGAGACATTAAGGCTAGCTTGCGGGGATGTATTTGGTGAACTCGGAGCCATTGAACCTAGTCACATGCCAAGAAGGTATTTTGTCAAATATTAAATTTATTTTATTTATTTATTTCTTCATATCCTCCCAAGAAGTACTGAAGACTATAATGCTCTGTTATTTAACGCTTTTTTTACAATTTACTCATTGGATTTCTTTGTGATGTGTCCCAACAACGTTAATATTTGCGATTTAATTACATTCATCCGTTATTTTAGGTTCTTTGAATAGTCCGTATATTTCTGAATTTGTTCTCCTTCTTCATAAACTGCCCTCTTTTATTCCGCCGTCAATTATTTTTCAAATCTTTTTTCCTAATGTCCAGAGAAGTTATGGTTCAAGTTTTGCACCTGGATGTTACTGTAACTGTTTTATAAATTCGCAATTTCGGTCTTGTCACGTTTTTTATCTTATGATGTTATTAATTCTTTCTGCATACATTGTTCCTTGTTCAATTCCTTTAATTAAAAGTTTATCCTTTCTACGACTTTGCTTGCTGCTCTTATTTACATAAATGCAGTTTAAATGGTATTAATTTTTTAGTCTTACTGCATCCGCCTTTTTTTAATCACTTAATGCCTTCTATCAGTTCTTTTTCTTCAGCAAAAGCTAAATATTTATGGTAATGCTTATATATGATCTTGTTGACGTGTATGTTAATCTCTGTAGTAACCAGTTCATGAAAAACTTAATTGAATATATATTGTATATGAATTTCCATCTTTTACTCATTATATTCATCTTTGGCAGTTTTCTGAATTAATTTCAGCATAAGTATGCAGCCTAAAATGGATTTTCCTTTAGAATATTCTACTTGGTAGTCCCCTATTATCTTTTCCATATGTATTTATAATTTTTCTTTTATCAGAGGTACTACTATTTAATATACCATATCAAGTAGGGCAATCCCTCTTTAATTGTCATATTTCTATGGGTCTCCTTTTTTTAAAAATGAATGTATAATAGTCATGTTAAATTTCTGGCATTTTTCTTTCCGCCAAACTTCCTTTACTAGTTCTACTATTTTTGCTGCAAACATTCTCTTCCGTTTTTAATAATTGCCACACTAATTTTGTTTTCTCCCGAAGTTTTATTGTTTTTCACATTATTTAAAATTGTCTTAATTTAGATTTTCTCTTGTTATTGTATACCTGGTTCTCTCTCATTTTTAAATTTTACCTTTTGATATTCTGTTTGCTCTCCTACATTGTATATTTATGAAAAATGCTTCTTCCATCCAATTGTTGTTTGGTCTGCATCTCCTATTAAATTTCCCTGTTTGTCCTCAATGTGCAGAGATTTTCGTTGATATCCTGTTTTCCTTTTTGTAATCTCTTTGTAAAATTTTCTAATGCCCTTCTTTTTAATATATTTTCTATATTTGCCAACTATGCATCTAAAAAATCCCTTTTCTTCTTCTTTTTACACATTCTCATTAATTTTATTTTCGCCTCTGCATTCTTTGTCCCAATTTCTACGGTATTCTATGTTGGAGCTTTTCTATTTTATTTCATTCAATAAATAAATCATACTCATTACTTTTACTTATTGGTTTTTGCCATTTGCTTATACTTCCTTTAAAATTGTTACCAACAGAAAGTGATCAGAAAGGTTGTCCATTTGGTTACCTGTTACTCCATTTGGTGACTTACGCGTTTTGGTTTGTGTAAAGATGCAGACTGCGCTTTCTGATTACTGGCATACATATTATTTCTTTTCCAATCTTTGCATTGCAATCTCCTAGTATTATTTTTACTTTGTATTTGAGTATTTTAAAGAAAATTTCCTCCAGTTCATAAAATTTTGTTTCTTTCCACGTCCTTATCCTCACTCGAGCCGTGCACGTTAATCATCGTTCCTGTTTTCTCCTTTTATTCTGATTTCATGTATTCTGTTAGTAAAAGACACAAATTTTAAAACTATGTTTTTAATACTTTTATCAAACATAAAGCCTACTCCAAAAATGTTTTTGTTACATCTACCACCGATTAAAATATACTCTTCTACCTTTATGTTCTGT
The DNA here is from genome assembly GCA_951812935.1 of Hermaeophaga mercurialis. Classification (NCBI taxonomy): domain Eukaryota; kingdom Metazoa; phylum Arthropoda; class Insecta; order Coleoptera; family Chrysomelidae; genus Hermaeophaga; species Hermaeophaga mercurialis. The sequence continues at coordinate 18,709,644 of OX638359.1, read as the reverse complement.
GCTTCTTCCTGTTTTAATTCCTAAACTGCAAAAATGTCCATTTTATAGTTTTCTAATACCATAACTGTTTCAATTTTCTTACAGTATTAGTTTTTTGCACTTTTCAAGTAGCAAATTTCATATTTTTTCCATCTTTTCCTTTTCTTTATATATTCTTATATGTATCTTTGTTTATAGGCCATTGATTTATATGTATTCCTTTAAAGTTTAATTTAATTTTATCTTCCTTTCTTAATTATATTATGTTCCACATTTTTTCTAGCCTTTCTTTTTCCTTGTTTTAGTATCATTCAGTTCCTCCACATTTACCTTTTTTTATCCCAACTTTACATTTTTACCCTTAATATACTCTCAATTCTCCTCTCTTTCGCTTTGTTCTAAGACATTTGTTTTATTTCTCTTTCCGAAACTGTCATATCGTTATTTAGACAGATCATTCTAATTTCCATGCAAATTTTATATTTTATATATCTTGATAATAAATCTGTAATTAATTGGTTTTGCGATAGTGTTACTGAAATATTTTTTAAATTTCCAACACCCTTCATCAATTTTTCCTTGTTAATTATTATGACAAAATATTTTCTTATATAGGTACACCCAAGATGACAAGACATTTTCCTTCTATATAAGTGAGGATTCTTTTATTATCAAGTCACTCAATGAATTAATTAAAGCATTCCAAACTGAAAAAAATACACGAGTAAGTACATACATCTTATAAGAAAGTAGTTAGAAAATGTTTTCATTAAATTTCCAATTATATACATTTATTCTTAAATATTATATTATAATTTCACTTTATATATACGTTAACCTGATTTCCGCGTAACATAATACAGTATAAATTATGCAATATACATACTTAAACAAAAATTGAATTTTTATGAAAACTGAAACCAGCTCAACTTTAATTTTCTACTATTTTTTGAAACATACTATGTAGTTATGTAATTAAAAATCATTCTCACCTGACTCTATACAAATCAAATTTTTCATAAAACATTATGATCGTGGCCCTTTGACAGAGGCTAATTATATGTTTGTTTCTTGCAGAGCATGGATCGGTATGCACTAGCAATTCAGGAAACCTTGAAACGTTATGAAATTTCTCCCGAAAGTACCAGTACCAAATATTACCTTTGGACTCAGTTTCCAGAATCTCAACAAGAAGTTATGTTGCCTTTATTGTCATCAAGATATATGATTAATCAAGCGGTTTTGGCAAATGATTTACCTACTCCAATTTATGGTTCAAATTTTGGAGCTTCTTTTCTGTCTTGGTTGTTTAAGTTAGTGCCATTATCTATTATTTGTACTAAAGTTTTATCAAAAAACAAATATGCGGTTGTCATCGAAAACACTGTATTGTCTTAAAAAATACAAAGGATTATGGACATCAAAAAAGGCTGGCAATTAATTTTAGTACTTAAATGGTTTGAAACAAGATGCCAGAAGCATAAGTATTACTAATAAGAATGTACTTAAAACCATTGGAACATCTAAATTGAAATGATATTTCATTGTAAGAAGTTTTACAAGTCAAGACAAACCGAATCCGGATTATTATAGAAGTTCGCGTAAATCGGGCAACGTTGCCTCGTTAAAGTACATATGGTCGGTCATCAGTTAACTGGTAAAAGCTTCACTAACATTGAAAAATGAACGTTAAAGTTCTTTTATCTTTTAAACGAAACACTGCCTCTTTTGAACCTCTACAGACCACCAAATAAAATTTTATTTAATATTTTGCATGAATTCCAGTCTTATGTTCCTTATTTGTCTCTCCTTCTAAGGCAACTTGTATAAAGTTTTATAACTATACCAATTTATTGTTTTCTTTTTCCATTATCTGTACAAATACTTTTATTTATAGCAAAGCTTTTGCTTTTATTGTGCATTACTTATTCTGTCCATTTTTATTTTCTTTAATATTTTTTCTGTGGCTGGTAATTTCAGATTAAAATAAATGCGACGCTACACAATCAAAAAGTGGCTTTAGTGCTTTTCAAAATATTCCCTATGACAATCTTGTGCACTTTTTCATGCGAATAAACCAGTTGTCACTACATTTTTTCGAATCTGAAGATGACACGAACATTACATCATGTTTAAACGCTTCTGGACTTAAAAACTTTGACCAGGCAATTGATTTTTGATTTTGGGAAAAGTAGGAAAGTTGTTTCGACCTAGATCAGGGCTGTATAGAGGATGGGTTATTAATTTCACCTTTTGTGTTGTTACATGTCCTGGTGCAGAATGATGCGACATCTTCTATTGATTTTTCTCTTTTCACAGAAAACTTCTAGCAAAGAAATAGTTTTGTACCACTCAAAATTTACTTTTTTGCAATTTTCTAAAGGGATAGTAGCGACGTGCTCAGTTTTCGACGCAAAACAAGTAATCATTTGCTACGAAACGCTCCGAATTCGAGAAACTTTTATTGGCTTTGCTTTATTTTGAAACACCCAAAGCATTTAGTTGTTGTTTTGTTTGCGGTTCATAAAAATATATCCAAATTTCTTCGATGCTTAAACAAGACTGGATTTCCTTATATGTCACATGACGATCTCTTACATCAATGTTTTCTGCCGTTTTTGAGATTGTTGGTCGACCTTCACAAAATTCGTCACCAGGACTACTCCGACCGAATTTAAATTGTTAATATCAGTTGTTCTTGATGGAGCATCTCGCTAAAAGCAGTTTTTAGATCATCCAAACACTCTTTTTCATTTTGCTTTAATCAAAAATAAAACAAAATCATTGCTCGAAAATGCTCGCGATTTAAGTAAATAGCTTCTTTTTGATTTGTTACTTTAAAATTAAATTATACTCGAACTGCTCGCTATATTCAATTTCTGCCACTTTTGCTTACCACAACAAATATCAAATTTTACAAATGGTCATGCGTCAAAAATCAGATAACTACAAGGTGGCAAACGCCAAAATTAAAACAACAACCCTTATATTTTTATAACAGTAAATATTGTATTACATTACATTACTTTACTTTCATAAAACACTGCACTATTTAATACTTTCAGTTGGACTTCAAGCTTAATTTCGTCCCTTCCTACAGAAAGAAAAGACAACTTAAAAGTTTATTTACCTAGCATGAAGCAAGACAAACGCATCCTCATGCACTTCTTACCACATATTCTTGTGCATGCACTTCTGGAAGGCGGCAACAGAATTGCGGAGAAGTCGTTTTTAGAAATGCAGACGATCACCAGTTCATTTACTAAAGAAAGGACTCTGGACAGAAAAGTACTTAACGTAGGTTACTAAATTAATTTATAGAACACGTTTTTAGATAAGTATTTCAATTTACCAAATGTCAGAGTTATGAATGAAATCAATATTTTAAATGGCCATATTTTATGACTGCAATACTTTTTTTCTTTAAACTACATAACTAACAAAACTCAAAATTCTTACAAAAGCCCAATCCCAAAATTTAGCATTCTAAACGACCCATAGTAATGTTTTGGATTTATTGAAAACAAAACAAAAATCCTTACTTTACTCTAGGAGTATTATTAAACTGTATATGTAATTTGACTTATTAAAGTTACTTTTAATATTAGTTGAGACCTCTTCTTATTCCGGGAATTAATACAAAACATCAAGTAATAACACCGGAAGAAGTTAAACAAATGCAATGTACCAAAGTGGTATTTCTGTTGCTGGATTTTTTGGATCGCTGGGTGAGAGAATGGCAATGGCTCAGAGGAATGGCTGGAACTACAGATACACATTTTCAAATAATTAAGGTAGAATCCTTTTCAAATTCTTAGTAATTATTTTAAAACTAATCATCTTCATTCGCCGTTGAATGTAGTATGATATCTTCAAAACGAAAATAAGTACATAAGCACTGTAATATAAATTTGATTTTCATTCTTTAGTCTTTCCAAAATCAATTTTCTAAGCTACAACTAGCGAAATGTAATTATAATTGCGGTGAATTTCCAAGGGCTTTAATGTATTTAGAGGACTACATTATGGAAAATCATGACGAACTGATCAATAATCTGTCTTTCTTTGCAGAGGTTGGTAAATAAACATTTTTGTCTAATTCATTAAATACCACAATTTCTATTTTAATATAATAAAAAATGTATTAAAACATTTTTTAGATTTATGCTCAATTAGAAGAACCTGATGGTGTAGATGGTGTCATGGCTTTACAACAAAATGAACCCTCTATTGAACAAAAGATTTTAGCCTTAGAAGTATCTGGAAAGCTTGCAGATGCAACAAATTGCTATGAGAGGATGCCGCAGCCATTAGAACTTCGTCATATTCAGGTTAATTTAAGGGAATTATAATTGGAGTTAAAAGCTTAAACTCAGCCTTTTTTATTTTAAAATTCCATTACCAACTATTACTATATACATTTTTGAAAATGCACAATTTTTCCCACAAAAGAGATCGTTATCCAACTCATTGTTTTTTAATATTTCTTGTGTCTTAAAGTCTAAAATTGTCAATTATGTTTATGTTTTAGGGTTTAGCCCAATGTTATTTAGATTTGGACAATGTGAATACCGCTTTAAATTTTGTAAGAGGAGCCTTAGATAATCAACCAGAATTTGGAAATATGTTATTAGAAATGCAGGCTGAACCATTATGGAGATTAGGGCAGTATGATGAATTGAACACGTTGCTGGAAAACCCAAATTTAAAAGGAAATAAAAGTTGGGGAGTCCAAATTGGAAAAGCTCTATTACACATGAAGAACGGTAATTTGTACAAAAACTTTTCATAAATGCATTATGTTAACAGTCACAATTGTTTCTTTTAACAAAAAAAAATACAAATAATTTTAGGGGAAAGAGATGATTTTAAAATAACAATGGATAGTTTAAGAAAACAGCAAGTACACGCTTTCGCCGCAACAAGCTTAGAGGAAGGAGCTTACAAAAGTGGTTATGGATACATTTCAAAAATGCATGCTCTAAGCGAGCTGCAACAGGTAGAAAAAGTTATATTTGACTTATTAATAACTCCAAATAATAAAGAATATGCAGAAAACTTGATGAAAAAACTTTTGAACGAATGGAGCCTAAGAATTAAGGTAAAAACAATTTGCTAAAGTTTAATGTGTTACTTTTTAAAATATTATCTTTAACTGTAATATTTTCAACTTGTTTAATGTTATATGGCAAAATGTACATGGTGATTTTTAAATCGCTATATTTTACTCCTCTTTTATTTTTAACCTTGAAGTAATTTTTTTCTATTATACTCCCTACATATAACAATAGTATATCTTTATTTTTTACATATCTTTAGGTCGTACAAGAATCTGTTGGAATTATAGAACCTCTTTTATGCTTAAGAAGAGTCTCTTTGAACCTAGCCAAAAATATAGCTGAAAAAAAATTACCAAATGCAATACCTTATTTAAACTCTTTAATTGGAGAATGTTGGTTATTAAGTGCTAAGACAGCAAGATCCGCTGGAGTAAGTAAAAATTATAGTTTTAAAACGCATTTACCAGTATATAACATTTTTAATTAACTAAGCGTCTTCAATGAATACTTTCGAGTATAACTCAACCCATTATCGCCCTATCTCTATTCTCGGCACGATTCCCAAGGTATTCGAAAGTATCGTTACTGATTTTCTTAAGTACGACTGCACTTCTATATTGAATCCTCAACAGTTCGGATTTTCTTCTGGTAAATCGACAGAACTCAGTTTGCTGCTCTATGTTGATACCTTGTCCGAAGCTCTGGAGAAAGGATTACAGGTTGATTCGGTTTATACAGATTTTTCCAAAGCTTTCGACACGGTGAACCATGATCTATTGCTGCAAAAGCTTAAATTATACGGTATAGGAGGTCAAGTGTTAAAATGGATAGGCAGTTACCTAACTAATAGAACTCAGCAGGTTAGAGTTAATCATCATTACTCTAACACCATCTCAGTGACTTCTGGTGTTCCCCAAGGGTCACACTTGGGTCCATTATTGTTTAACCTGTTTATCAATGATATCATTGTCTGTTTTTCTAATACTTCTGCTCTCTTATTTGCCGACGATCTTAAATGCTTCAAAATCATTAATAATCGAAGCGATGCAGTGTCATTGCAATCAGATTTGGACGATCTAGCCAACTGGTGTTTTCTTAATGGGATGGAATTAAATGTTAGCAAATGTCACGTTATTCGGTTTTGTCGGCATCATCACTTGTCAACATTTAATTATACCATAAATGATAAATTATTGGATACTGTAGAGAAAATTAAAGACTTGGGTATTATATTCGATCGTTCTCTTAGCTTTAACCTTCACATCAATAATATTATTAAAAAATCCATGAAAATGCTTGGTTTTATCAAAAGAACAACCCGAGACTTTACTAATGTACTAGCTATTAAAACTCTCTACTGTTCTCTAGTCAGGACACACCTCGAATACTGTTCTCCTGTCTGGTCCCCACACTACTTGCATCTCAAGAGCAAATTGGATAATGTTCAACAAAACTTTCTTAGATTTATTGGTTTCAAAATGAACATCAACTGCAATTATACAAACATGGAGCAATACTTGAATATCTCTTCTCTTTCTGTCCGTAGAGACCGAAAAGATCTTACAGTACTGTTCAATATTGTCAATGGCATATATAACTGTCCTGAACTCCTAGCTAAAGTGTTGTTGTTTGTTCCACCACGTGCAACAAGGCAAACTCAAACTTTTAACATTTCTTTTCACAGATATAATTACTCATATTATACTTTTATTCCAAGAACACTAAGACTTGCTAATTCTCTGGATGACCTATTACTTTTTGGTAACTCTGTTGCTATTTTTAAGAACCACATAAAGAACTTGAATATTTAACAATCATTATATACATTGTCTTTTTATTGTTTGTATACTTTATTTTTTTGCAATTAATTGTTTTTTTTTTCTTGTTATATATGTTATTATTCTTATTTTATATATATTTATTGTCAATAACATATTTCTGTATTCTGAATTGGGCTTGCCCGTATAAATAAATAAATAAATAAATTATTTGACAGAAATTAATAGAATTTTGAAAAATCGGCCGGGACTGCTTTAAATTGCCCACTATGTGTATCCAATGACTTATTTTTTAGATGCATCAACAAGCGTATACATATACACTAAAAGCTGAGCAATACGCTCCACCAACGCTATTTTTGGAAAAAGCAAAGCTACACTGGTTACGGGAAGACCATGAACAAGCATTCCATTCTTTAAAAAGAGGACTTGAGGTTATTCTTCCTGAAGGCAATTCTCCCGACATGTTAATACTAGAACAAAGGTAACCCACAAATTAAACTAATTCATTTCCCTAAAAAAGCATGAATCTGAAAATGTAGAAAGTGGAGAAATCAGCTAACAAAATAAATATCGATCATACATGATGATACATTTTAAAATATCTCTATCGATTACTAAAAATGGACAAATATTCCAAGTATTTTAATAAAAAATTAATGGTTGATCCGAGGGATAAAGGAGACCATTGTATTAGGTGTGAATGCATAAAATTATTTTCCTCTGTATACAATGTGATACATTTTTACATTTTTCTTGAAAATTTATGTATTATTTAGGTTGGATAGTTTTCATTTGAAGTAATTGGTCGAATTATCAAAGTAAGAATGGATTACTTCTCTCCATTCTATCAAAACATATGTAAAGTAAATTACTATTTGATTTTAATTAATGCAATTCTCTTTAAGGAAAATATGTGCAGAAGCTAAATTACTAATTGCTTCTTACAATGACGAAATTTCTAATGTGGAAAGAGATGTAAATAAACACAATTATAAAGAATCTGTGGAAATGTTTAAAGAATGGGAAAAGAGTTTGGTACGTGTTTTTATTAACATTTTTTGTATTGTAAAATATAATCCAGACCTAGTTGATTTCATAAATAAAATAAATGCTGCCACATATTATAGGTTGTATAGCATATTTTTTTTTAATTTTTAGGTCTATTTGGCTCAATATTTAGATAAAATTTTTCAAAGTCTCAATGACTCAAAAGAATCGGAACGGGAATCTAAGAGCAGTGATTTGCAATTGCAGATGATAAATTATTTTGGAAAATCATTACAATATGGTAGCAGTTATATCTATCAATCTATGCCACGTTTACTATCAATTTGGTTCGATTATGGAACTAAAGTACTGGAAGTTACTGATAGTTCAAAAAAAGCGGATAGAAAAAATACTCTTTTAAGAATGACCAAATTAATAGATTCTTTTTTGGAGAGATTGCCAGCTTATGCATTTCTAACTGCATTTTCTCAATTGGTATCCAGAATTTCCCACCCACAAAAAGAAGTAAGGGAAACACCATGATATTACTAACACAACTATCATTTATTGTATACAATATAAAACAGTAATCACATCACACAAATTGGTTCGTTCATCGGAACTATACCCGTGCGTTGGAACTAAAAAACAATCTATTTAAAAAATACCCATACAGTGTGAAACAGATAAATGGAATAAATTCTGTACCTCCATATTTTGACACTTGTCACTGATGTGCCGAGATACATAAATCGATTTTAATTACAGCCGATATTTACGACCTATCTTTGAGCACTGTCTAGTTTTTGAATCCCATTAGAAATGAATGAGAAAAAAAAATAATTTCGATAATATCAATTTTAATTAAACAAGTAATTTACAATTACTGTTAATGTAAGAGAAACCCGAAATATTCCCCTTGCTCGTCCTTCACTTTATAGTAGTACTTTATACTTTTATATTTAAAGTCAATATGCCTATTAGTATTTTAGTAAAGAATTTTAAGATAGAGTGTATTCAAAAAATTTGGAATACATTTTATTTAAGTTTTGATCGTTATCATTTTAACAGTTCTCAAGTTATATCCATTTCGTTTTCTGTGGTTATAATATGAACCTTACACTTTCAAAAGCCGACTGTTTGAAGGTTTCACTTCCATTTACTCAGTTGTAGTAGCCTTTTAAAGCAGTGATTAATTCTGACCTACTTTTAACGATTTTTAATTTTTGTAGGTTTATATCATGCTCAAGTCTATTATTATTAAGTTACTCCAACATTACCCTCAGCAAAGTCTGTGGATAATTATTTCGGTAATAAAATCAAGTTATCAAATGCGATCAAAAAGGTGCGCGGAAATTCTTTGCGACCCTAGGTTAAAAACAACAAGCTTGACGAAACTAGTGCGTGATTTTACTAGTTTAGCAGAAAAATTAATTGAATTATGCAATAAGGAAATACCGTCTGATGTTAATACTACAAGTGTTAATTCATTGCTTAGGACTCTTCCAAGGTAAACATTTTATTCTTCTATAATAGGGCTTTAAATTATAAGTTGCTTCAGTATTAAATAGAATTGTTTAAAAAAGTCAACCAATTTGTATATTTATTAAACTTTAATCTATGGAGGTTAAAGCATTAATTTGTTTGAAAACTTTTCACAGATGATTATGAAAATATTTTCATGTATTTTTTAGATTATTAGCCAAAGATGACTTTAGTGAAATAATGATGCCGACATTTAAATTAAGAAAACTTATTCTTCCAAATCCAGATTTTAGCAATCCTCAACATAACCCATTTCCAAACGCATATGTGTATATCACTAAAATTGAAGATCAACTTCATGTTTTGAACAGCTTGCAAAGACCTAGGAAAATTACGTTAATTGGTTCAGATGGCAAAAGGTAAATCTAATAAATTCAAAATATGTGAGTAATATATCTACATGAACTAATTTTACAAAAATATATTTGCACAATAGAAATGAACATTTTCATATTATTAATTCAAATTTTAATAGATATCTAAATAAATTCGTCTCTATGTTAAATTTTGTGTAGTTTATAGATGCATAACTTTGTTATTTGGTTTACCAAAAAGTCGAGCTTCAAGTTAGAATAAAAAAGTTAATCATTCCTCCATAGAACGGAGCAGTAAGTAGACTAAAAAACACAAAACAATAATGCGTATATCTTATTAATTTGTGTAAAAATTGCCTTTAGCACATTTTTGAAATTACCTTCTTAATTTTGACCAAATATATTGATGCCATTATATTTTTTAACGGCTCCCAATAAAAGATGATTAAGGTATGTAAAATCATCATTTTTTTAGAAACTGGTTAGCACATGATTTACTTTTAAAAAATTCAATTTTTGACCAAATCAAATCGACTAAAATTTAATGGTTTTATACTTTTTGAAACCTTTGATTGATAAATTAATATTCAAAACTATTCATCTAAATTGATATCTCTTATAAAATGCTCTAGATTTTGTCCTGAAATTGGCCTAAAAATAATGAATCACAAAAATGTATGGTATTCTGATATACGGTTAGGAAAAGTATTTATTATGAAATCATATTGTTTTTTTGAATAATTTGATTTTGGTTTCATCAAATTTAATTAAAACAGATGCCCTTAAGTCTATACAAACTGTATAAAAAATGAAATTTTAGGAACTTTCTGAATTTAGTGATTTTTTTAGTAATCTACTTATTACTTCACAATTTTAGGACAAGAAGGATCCATTCAATAGATATATTTCTATATAGTTCTTTACCCATTTTTGAAGAAAATAGCTTTAGATATCATTTCTTGAAAAACTTAGCATCTGATAATTACTTTTGAAATATGTTATACATATTCATTTTATTGTTATGGGATCATTAAAAGACATTTTTTTATAATTATTTATAAATTACAAGTGAAATATTTTTAATAAATGTTATTTTCACCTATAATAAAAATACCAAAATTTAAAAAATACTAAAGCTTCATTATTCAGCTATTAAATAAACACATTTCGTGAAATCAATTATTTTCTTATATTTTCTAAGCAAACATGTTAATCACTTCTACCTAGAATTTCATTTACTCTTTTTAGTTGTATCTGTATTTTCTGCTGTAGCTTCTTTGCTTATTTCTTTGGCGGTGCTAGTTATATCGTCGTCATCATCTCCTAAATCTTTATTATACAAAGAGGGATACTTTTGCATACATGTTTGCATCGATTTAAATAAATCGTAACAATTACTTCCCTTTGGTTCTGCTTCTGAATAGTGGAAACAACTAAATGCATTTCTAAATTCTACACCACATGGTCCAGTCGCCATGCCGCCAAGACACGGACAATTCCAGTTTATATCTCCATTGGCTAGTATTAAACCAGGCTGTGGTTCACGTTCTGGGAGTTTCACAGTACTGGGAATCGAATGCTCTTCTTTGGTTGCAAATATAATGATATCTTTATTATTCGGGCCCAATTTTCGACAGTGTGACATTGTTAACGTTGTTTAAACTTTGCAAAAGACTAAAATAAACTTATATTGAGTATAGAATTCTTTTAAAAAACTTATGAAATTCTGAATTTGTAACTGATATACATAACCTATATTTTTCCTCTTGTACTTAATTTTTGCCTTTGGTTATGTAAGTACTTGGTTACTATAAAACTTTATAAATAAGAGGCCATTGTCTATCTGTCTTATCCCTCTTACAGATTGTTCTGATGAGCTAAATTTATACTGGTCTTATATATTTTATAAGTGGTGACGAATAGCTAGGTTTTGGCGATTGAAATGAAAACTATTTTGTTAGTTAACTAACACTTTTATTAAGTTAACTCGCCAAAAGAAAAAAAACAGTTTTACAGATCACCAGTTTTTTTTACATTGAGTTAGAATTACAAATATCTTCACTTATTATCTCCTTATGTAACTGCCCGCTGCTTTTAGATACTTTCTAAACTTGTAATAATGTAAAAACGCCTTTAGTATTATTGTTACAGAAATAGATTCGCGCTTGTTGATTTTTTCGGATTACTCCAAAGATAATAGGAATATTATAAATTTGAATATATCATTTTCTTTGTTAATTTCCTCTGTTTAAATAACTTTCTGTTTTTTAAGATTTACATTTACAATGTCCTAATATCGTTACCACTTAACAAATGCATCCAGTATGAGTAAAGCGAATCATCCTAACAGAATAGCGTATAAAGATTAGTTCCCTAATCCCGCCTACAGACCAAACAGACAAATCGAAACAGAACACAAAAATACAACATTTTAGAAAATTTCAAAGCAACAAAACAGAAACACTGATATTTACCGACAAGAGATAGGACCCCTGATTGTTGCAAAAACGCTAAAACCTATTACAAAACAGAGCTGAGACAAAAAAAAATGAATGAAATGTTTCAGCTTTGTTGCAGAATTGTTGAAAAACTCAAAGTTTTGTCTGTTTGATCTGAACGCGGCATAATATTAAGATTGCTTGAATGCCGATCGTACAAGAAGTCTTACTTTAGTTTCACGGTTTTGTATAATAAATATAATCAATAAAGGGTGTCCCAAAGTTTATTGCAAAGCTAATGTTTAAAGATATATGCCATACATAATGCTTATTTTCTCATTAGTACGGGTTGTTCCAAAAAATATATATTTTAAATGTAATATTCTGTATATATATATTATTACCACACTTGTGCTCTAGGATCAGCAGTTTTGACAAAATAGACTACGAAAATCGCATATTTTCTCTTTGCAATGTACAAATCACCAAAGATAGAGAAAATTAATATACATGTATTCAATGTTAAAGTAATTTTCTTTGAATTACATATAGTAAAGTCAATGAAAAGAACTTGATGTAGTGTATTTTCTGTTTCTTTAATGGTTTCACAAACTCTAAGATCATTTAAAAATGAAATACGTTTAAAATATATATATTTTTCCATTGCATAATCCTCTAATAATGAGAACATTATACAAGGTGTACCAACGAAAAATTGACTGTCCACCAGAAACACAAAAACAAAATATTTTACAAAATTTAAAAAAGAACACCACAACTTTTGTTAGCAATATGAAAGGTACTTTTCTCTCTAAGCAATATTCCATTTTTTTTTAATTTATGAAATGATTTTGAAATATTCATTTAGGAATATCAATAATTACAAAAAAAATCTTAAAATTAACGAAAATATTCAAAATGACCTTCATTAACCTTCATACAACGATACAATCTACTTGCAAATCGTTATCGTCACACCTTTGTTTTTGTTGTGATATCACTTTTTATGAATTCTTTTAAGGCAAAAAGCTTCTTAAAATGATTTGCTGAAACGCCAATATCAATCATCAGTTCATAGTTTGAAGAGACCAGTCCCATTCGCAACAAAAAGCACGAAGTAAAACACCCAGTGCGAAATTAAGCAATTGAAGTGGCAGTGTTGGATGAGTCACAGAATAATCGCCGAGAATCTGGTGTATCAGCGTCTGAAGCTCATCGAATTGTGAAATTCCATAAATTTCACCCTCATAAAATAAAAGCAGTTAAACAAAGATGATCCTGATCGTGGGCTTCAATTTTGCGAAGAATTTAGTCGACTATTAAGTAACAACCCACATCGATTGAACAGTACTTGTTTTTCTGACGAGTGTAACTTTATGTTAAATAGTCAAGTAAATAGAGATAATTGTTTTTTTTGGAGTGAAACTAATCCCCATTTATTCAAAGAGACACGTACACCAATGTCTCAAAAATTAAATAGTTTGTGTTGGCATTTTAAAATAATCACATTGTAGGACCATTATTTATTGAAGAAAATCTCATTGGAACAACTTATTTTAATTTGTTAAAATACATTATTGATGGTAATAATCTTTTAGAGGATGAACTAACTGTCCGTCCAACAGGTTGGTGCAGTCCCACAATTTTGATATTCGCTTGCGACAGTTTTTGACCATCGTTTTCCAGGGCGTTGAATTGGCAAAAGGGGTCCTATGGAGGGGCCAGCCAGCTCACCTAATCTCTCGTCGTTGACTTTCTTTTTATGGAGAACCTAAAATCAAAAATCTACGCCAATCCGCCTACAAATATTGCAGAGCCGCGATAGAGAATTATTACCTAATGCCTATTAGTGACATATTTGCGAATGTAAGAAAAGCCTTTGAAAGTATATTATATAGTTGTATGGAGGGTAACGAAGGTCATTTTGAACAATATGCTCAAGAGTTTTTTTTGTTATAGATATTCCCAAATAAATAATCCAATCTAAAAGTACTTCAAAATTATTTCATTGATTAAAAAAATTATAGGATAGTATATAATAAAAAACACCTTTCAAATCGTGTATTGCGCTTGCTATTTTGAAAAATTGGAGGTTTTTGCGGGGTTCTGGATTTCTGGGTATGAACTTTATACGACAATGAAAAACTCCTTTTTTTCTAAATTTCAGAGAGGGGGAGGGTAGTCATTAGTGCCCATATGGGTATTGAAACACATAATATAAATATTTTTTTTTAAATATACTTTAATGCAAAATGTATAGTGATGTGAGTTGTTATATTTTAAGATATATCTTTATGCTGAAACCAAAAGATGATCTTAGGAAAGATTTCCGACTTATGGAATTTAATGACATCGTAAATCATCTTCTAACTAGAGAAGGCGAAGCTAGGCAGAGACGACTTAACATTAGATTATATTCGGTAGCTCCACTAAACGAAGAATGTGGATTAATAGAATGGGTTCCAAATCTCATAGGTCTTAGAAATATATTAGTCGTGATATACAAACAAAAAGGTATTTGAATTATTCTATGCAAGATTCTAATAAGTTCAAGAAAAGCTACGTTCTCGTTTTTAGGTTGTTTCATGAAACCTAAGGATTTTAGAGATAGTAGCTGTAGTCTCAAAGACTCTCTTGAGAAAAAGCGAGACGTGTTTCTGAAAAAATTTTTGCCTCGACACCCACCTGTTTTAGGCGATTGGTTTAGGAAAACTTTTCCGGATGCACAGGTAATAATATATCAAATACTAAAAAATATTAATCAATTTCCAACAACGATTTCTTTTCGAAGCGTTGATGTGATTTTGAAATTTATAATAAAAAAGTTTATACATATTGCTCTTTTTGAAAAATATCTTTAAAAAAAAGGATTCCACAAATTACAAATTTATTTTTCCAATTACAGTAAATATTTCAAACAAATTCTCACCGAAAACATAAATGATTGTGCATTAAAATAATAAAGTCAATGAAGTGGGTTTAAAGGAAAATGCCGATATCTCATTTTGTATTTCCCTCTTTCCCCTTTTGAGCTGTCATAAAAGAACTAAAAAAAGAAAATAGCAATAATTAAGATAAACTTAAACCAAAAATATATTAAAATAAAAATGTGAATTCTGTATATTATTACACTATTCTTCTAGCGATCTGTATAAATAATTGATCATGTTGAGGTTTCCATCTTGTCCGATTCAAAGCATATTTGGCAATTAGTAAAAATAAAGGAGTTGATAGGAGGTAAATCAATGAATAATAGGTAATAAAGGTAATAAAGGAGGTACCCCAGGTGGTATTACCGCCCTAAAAATAAGAAAAAATTAATATAATCAAATAACTTCCAAATAAACCTGCTGGGTCAGATATTATACGCACAATCTTTTAAAAAATTGCATTCTCATAGTTTACATGTGCTATGGTCAATAGTATACTTTTCTTTGGATTAGTTATTTGGAATCCTCAATACAACACATATATTAGTAAAATTCAATCAATTCAAGTAAAATTTGTTAAATATCTATATCATAAATTTAATCCACACTATGATAATTGTCCCTTTTTTCAGACTTGGTTTACAGCGCGTTCAGCTTATGTTCGAACGACCGCTGTAATGTCCATGGCAGGTTACATTTTAGGTTTAGGAGATAGGCATGGCGAAAATATTAATTTGGATTCTACTTGCGGTGATGTTGTACATGTTGACTTCAATTGTTTATTCAATAAAGGTATAATCATATTGTAATTAGTTATAAACAAAAAGTAGAATGAGCTATTTCAGCAACAAATTTCTAATGAAACCTCGCATTATTTTAGGCGAAAAATTTGAATGGCCAGAAAGAGTACCATTCCGGTTAACCCATAACATGGTATCAGCAATGGGGCCTTTGGGTGTTGAAGGAATTTTTAGAAAATCTTGTGCGTGCACGTTACGAGTTCTAAGGAATAACACAAATACTTTAATGTCCATAGTAGCACCTTTTGTTTATGATCCATTAGTGTCTTGGCCCAGACATCAATCATCCTTACCCACTGTTCATAACGCAGAAAAAACCAATGAAGAGGTATTACTTTTTTAAGGGTGGCAATGAATCTCCTAAGTTTGGTTTAAAAGCATTTATCAAACGCATCTGATTGTAGTAAATTTTGGTTCAAATTATTTTTAAATGTTGACGGAATGTTTATTTTCTCTGAGCTAAGCAAATAGTCTCAGTGATACTGCAACATTTATATGGGGTATTTCATTAATAATTGTCCATATTGTAGTTGGAGAATCCTTGACCCAAAATACGACGATTTAATCTAAAACACTAAGGTAAAATATTCCTCTCAACTGAGATACAACATGTTTTATCTGAAAATTTAAGTGTTGTTCATACTTGGCAAAAAGTGTATGCATGTTAGGATGCTATAAATTATTGTAGAACATGATTGTCTTAATATTACCAGAGGCGTACGGTATTGATAATATTCTATGCTACTGTCTTAGACGTCATGATAACATTTTTTTTGATACCCCATTATTTTCTAAATCAATATTTTCCTCTTGTTTTAGTGCGACAGATTCAGTGGTTTTCATGATATTTACACTCAAGGGTTTGAAGGTCCTATTAATTTATTATTTATTAGGTGCATTCTATATCAGTTTCACCGATTTCACTAAGTTTACTCAGAAAAATGAATAATCCAGCGTGAATCAAGTTAAATATGAAGGTTTATGCTGGTTTATTAATTTTTATGATCAAACTAAGTTAAATTGACGAAACTCACATAAAATATGTATCTGAGAAATAATATTAAATTATAGGGAACTTTGTATCTTTGGGCGCAAATATCTAAAAAACCACTGACTTTATAGCAAAGAGATAAGAGTACAATATTTATTTAGAAAATAATGAGGTATCAAAAACAAATATGTTATTATGACGTTTACGACAATAAGGTAGAATATTGAGGGGGAAAACGAAATCCTTACCCCTACCGGACGCCTCTGGTAATGGCAAGAAAATATCTTCTACAATAATTGAATGTGTCATAACATTCATAAGCTTTTTGCCAAGTATGAACAAAAAATATCAGAAAGCATCGTAACAATGATCAAAAATTAATTTTAAATATTTAACTTAAACACCCTGTATCTCGATTAGAAGAAATTTACTAAAGTATTTTTTTAGGTTAAATCGTCATATTTTGGATCAAGGATTTTGCAGTTACAATATGAACAATTCATAATGAAACACCCTGTATATGATTTCACACAAAATCTTGTCGCAATTGAAAAAAATATTAAAATTCTAAGAGGTGTTTAATATATTATGGAAAATATTTTTTTTAGGCTGTGGATCACATTAAAAATATAGAATATAGACTTCAAGGTATTGTAAAAACTAAAAATAGGACTTTAACTATGCCTTTGTCCGTAGAAGGACAAACAAATTATCTGATAAAAGAAGCTGTGAGTATTGACAATCTTTGTCAAATGTATGTAGGATGGGGAGCATACATGTAGGTTAAGTTTACATTTTTTTTATTGTTTATGAAAAATTAAAATTATTTTTTTAAATATTTTGAGTTTTAATCAAAAATAAAATGTTATGTTTGTTTTTTCTATGGCTTATATACAGGTTCAGAAATAAATGGTTTACCTAAAGCATAATTCTATAAATCTAAAGAAGTAAATGAATACGAATAATATATATATATATAAGTGTCCTATTCGTTCCCTCAACTTTCTCGAACTCCGCTGTGTTAGAGTTGCGATCGTGAATGCCGGTACGTTATTGTCGAATTGATGGAACGATGTTCCGACCTCCGGCATGGCTGGTAAAAATGCTGAATTGTGAAAGAACAAACTCCCCTATAGGCAACACCAAAAGCAAGGACCGGAGAACTTATTCCCTGAAAATTGACCTACCACACGTGATAATTTTACCGTCAACTTAGCGACTTCCGCCTTGCACAGAACGAGTTCCCTACAATATATCGATTCCCAATAGACGTTTCCCAAAACACTTTTGAAGAGCAGATTAACACTAGGGTTTAGTTTTGGAAGAATAGAGAGAGAACAATATTCTTTTTATTCCAAAAGCAGGAATAAAAAATTACACCACGGCCAAACACTTCACGCAGTTAGTATTTGTTTAAAACAATTAAGAAGATGATAGGTAAGTAAACAGTGATTTAATATTTGCGCAGAAAACTTTCAAGCAAATACGTTACCGAGCAAAATAAAAATGTTATGTACAGGCTGCGCCAAGGAAAACGAAGCAGCTATTTTTTCGATTTATCAAGAAGTTACGCGAATATGCTCGGACACGTCAACTTTAGTATTGAGGGGGAAAGTTTTGTGTTATAATTTTAGCAATTTGCTTAACACCTTGGGCAGGGAAAGAACCACCCCCAAAATTTCTAATAATAAGGGAGAGTCGAGTGATACATCAAATAAAAGGTTTTTGGAAGGACCTTATGGTGATACAAAAATTTGTTACGTTGAAGTCACCATTCACGACTAAATAGTTTTTTTTTCATTATGAACACTATTTATATGACAAAGTAAAATTTCGTAAAAAAAGAAGTCATTTACTTTATTTATTGAGAAAATTAAGTGCAAAAACACCTAAATCGAATGTTCATAATGCTTATTTGACGACATTCTTGAACAAAACGATCTCGCTGTACTTCCTTGGATTTGAGATGACTCCATAAAAAATAGTCCAACGGACTCAAATCTGGGGACCTTGCGGGTCATTCAATTGCACCCCTTCGGTCGATCCAATGATCAGAAAATTTTCTTCGAAATATTGACGAACCGCTTAGGCATAGTGCGGTGGTGTACCAGTTTGCTGGAAAATAAATGGTTTTCTAAATAATGCGGATTATTTTCAACTGTGGATATATCAACTATGGTATCACCATAAAGCCCTCCAGAAACCTTTAATTTGGTGTATCAGTCGACCCCCCTTACCATTTAAAATTCTGCGGGTGTTTGCTATCCTGTCCAGGGTGTCAAGCAAATCACCGTAAATTTATAACACAAATCCTTCCCCCTCCATACTTCTTGACGAATCGAAAAAATAGCTCTGTTTCGTTTTCGTTAGCGCAACCTGTATAAATAACATATTGATTTTTGGAGAGTAATATGACGTTAAAGAAAAATACATGAATTGCTTATAATATTATATTATAATTTACAATAAAGTTATTGGTCGGTTATTTTTTAAATTAAGAAGTATATTTGGGATGATCTCATTAGGTAGATATAATTTTTGCAATTCAAGATTAACACTAGAAAGAAGGAATTTTTTCATCTCAAAACTTTGTTCGATAAAACTATAATATTGAATATTTCTTTGTTGAGAATACACAGAACAAAATAGCTGCAGTACTAAATATTTCTACTAGCAATTCCTTGATGAATCTTAGCAACCGAAATTAACACTATTCTTCGCAATTTTATTGTACAGCTTGTCAAGGATAGGAAAAAGTGCGAGATTTGTTGGCGATGCGCAGAAGAAAGAGTGAGGCAGCATTCGGAGGGAAAAGGATGTGTACATTCTCGTTGAAAAGTTGTTTAGGAAGATATAGGGTACATTTCTACTTATTATATAGGTTTGCAGTTTATACCAAAACGAAAATATGATTTTGTTTATTATTTATTGCTTTATAAGTTGGGTTTTCTACATTTATTTAGAAAGAAATGACAAGACGGTGATTAAATAAATATACAGATAAGATTTTAAGGGCTTATGTAGATAATTACAATATAATTGAGATAATAGCAGCAGAATAATAATGGTTGCTTAATGAGAGAATTAACGTGAATTTGTTGAGTTCGGACACATTGTAATACAATAATATAACAATATAAAACGTCTTTAATGAGGTTCAATTCCTGACAAGTCACTATCAGAATCGGAATCATATGCTTCAAAATCACTTCCACTCTCTTCTTGTAAATTTATTATTAACTCGTCTATTACTGAATCTAATGCTGGTTCCTTCTCCATGAAAAACATTTCAACGTCTTTAGCGTGTTCACATCGTTTTTTCCACTCTGGTTCAGAAAATATGTTGAAAAATTCGTCACTACAGTTTTTGATTTAAAATCTACGTTTTTTTGAGCAATGTTTTAAGGATGCCTACACTAATTCAATGGGGTTCAAGTCGGGATGATATGGGGGGAGCCTTAGAACTGTATGTCCGTGAGCAACTATTATTCGGTCGATCTCATACATTTTGTACTGTGGTTTATGAACTTTTATTACACTGTACAAGTCTATTTTTAATATGTCATCTGTAAATGGTATATTTCGTGTTCTTAGCCACTTTCTCATTTCATCTTTTCGATAACCCATATTAGGACATTTTTCAACTTGTACGATATGATAGGGGGCATTGTCTACAACTAACACACACTAACACACTTTTTGGTGGAAAATTAGGAATAAGCATTTCCTCAAGCCATTTTTTATAATTTGTATAGTTCATCTCACTGTGATAATCACCCGTCTTTGTGTTTCATCTAAATTTTAGATAAGCATTTTGTATAAAACCGTTTTCGCCTCCTGCATTCACTATAATTAGTTTTTATACTTTTGAAATCGGTGCATGGAAACCTTCATTAGTGTTGTCATTCCAACTTTTGACGTGGGTGTGAGACGAATGGACATACGTTTCGTCCATATAGGTTATAGGTCTCTTTTCTGCCCGGAATTGCTTTATGCTTCTTAAGAAGTTTCTTCTCAATTGTTGTATTTCAGGTTTTTCATCAGCAATTTTCTGTTATTTTTTGTTTTTCTTCAGCAAAATTCCACGTCGTGCATTATTTTTCTTAAGGTTTCATGCGATCCATTATAGCCTGTCTAATGGCTAAATTTCCGGTGTATTCTTCGCAAAGTTGGAACGTGTTTTTCCACTGTGTAATAATTGATTATGTTCCGTCGAAGCATCCCTCTATCACAGTCATCCACATTAGACTTAGGCGCTGATTTAATTCTTTTTTTTGTTAGGCGTTGAAAACGACGATGATCCGCCATTCTCGATAGATTTCATTTCCTGTGCAATTTTCTGTACCGAACTTAAACTAATACCAGTGGCCATGGCGACACGCTCCTGAATATTTTTTAAATCTTTTATAGCTTTATTCTCATTCGCCTCTCGTTTCATAAAATGAATAACATTGGCTACGACTTCCCTAGTTTGTCCTGATAAAACTTTATGTTTTAATTTGGATTTTCACTCCATTATACAACACTATATAATCTCAACCTCTTTCACTGAGTGTACACTCGACTTTTACTCTGTAAACGTCTCAAAATGAATGAGAAAAACCAGGCTATTTACGGCGCATCTCTTGGGCGGTCCGATGTCGGCGTTTTCAAACTTGTTCCTATTCTTGACAAGCTGTACGTGATTCTTCTACTTTGATGTATTTCTGGCCCAGAGTTAACCTCAGTTAGGCTATGTCTAATTCATTTGGACAGACAAAGCCTAGGAGAGGCTACCCCTTAACCCTCGTTTTAATTTGCTGTTGAGATTACCTTTTGTATGTTTTTCTGAGATTGTTTCATTGACTAACTACACGTTGTTAAATATGGCTAAAAAATTTAAAATACATAATTTCATTACAGTGAAATCTCCCTTATTTGAAAAGATAAAAATCTAAATCAAAATATCCTCCAAATGTTTTTTGAATAAATCGATATATTATGCTAAGTAATTTTTAACATAAAAAAAAATAAAAAAATGTTACAGTTTCTAATTTAACCTTGTTGACCCTAATAAAAAAACCTATATTTAAAAAAGTAGATATTATTATTATAAATATAACTTGAATAATAGCACTAATAAATAATACTGTATACTAATTTTCAGGTTTTAACAATGAAGTTTTTTTGGAACAGTTGGTTTGATTTCATAATAATTTCATACAATAAACTATACAGGATGATCAACTTAGACTCCGAAGTTTGATATTTCTGTTATCTTGAGAAATAGGAAAGAATGTTTTAAATAAAAGTTATAGGTAGAGTCAATCTTCACAATTTAAACTTATTTCGTAGATCCTTTATTGAACATAATATACATGAAGTGTGACACATCCTTGAAATTAGCTCGGCGAGAGGTTTATAAAAATGTAAAAATATACGGGGTAATTTCGTTAAAAAACATAACTTTGATATGCTGTGACCTTATGAGATAATTTTAAAATGTGAAGCTTGACTCTATCTATAACTTTTATTTAAAATATTCTTTCCTATTTCTCAAGATAACGGAGATATCAAACTTCGGAGTATGAGTTGATCACCCTGTATGAAACTACTTATTATATGTGATTATAAAAAATCATTAGATGGCTACTTAAAAAATACAAAGAGCATCAAAAAAATGATTTAATATAAGTAAACGAACTTAGAAATCTCTGATGTTTTTGTATTAAAATTCTAGTGGGAACATGATATTTTGTATAGGTAAAGATGATTATAACGATTAAGGCATTAATATTCTTTTAACACATATAAGTTAAAAAAAATGTATGTATTGCCTGACTAGAATAGTTGAAAATAACGACACGGATTAAACATTTTTTATTAATGTGATAACCTCTGCCATTTTATCAAATAAATTGCTTAATTTTTTGACAATTCGTAAAGACATGGACATTAATAACCTTTGAACTTATTTGGACAAAAAAATATATATGTTAATTTGAATGACACTATATTTCATATTTAATTTTTGTTAAATTTAATACTTTTATATATTATACCTAATTTTACCAATTTCACTATTTTTCTTTGATAACACCTTTACTTAACTTTTAGCTTTTCTTTCTTGATTGTATATTTTATAAGTTGCCTGTCTAAAAGGGTTTGGAGTGCAGTATTTTGATTTGAAGTGGTTAAAGACTAGGGCAGTTACCACAAACCAAAGGTTCCAGTTGGTTCCTGTCCTCAAGGTAGTTGTTAGCTATAAGTTGTTTTTTATTGAACACCTCCGATTACCGCAATATATTCTCACTTAAAGTATTTTTTAATAAATCGAACACAGCACTACTACTTCGTAAATTTACTATTAAACTGATAAAAATTTGGAGATATAGTAATAAAGCATTACGTCCTGCTTTCGCGGCCATCAATTGATAAGTGCAAGTGACAATTTTAAAATAAAAATCACAATCTCAATGTTTATCTTTCCCCACTAGATCGGCAATAGAGATGGAAGTCTTCCACGTTTATTCTAGGTATTTGTTGGGATAGAAAATTATTATTTCTTACAGTTGATAAAAGTTATATTTAAAAATAAATAATTATACCACTTTCTTAATACTCATTACTGGGGTTATTTTTTAGGAACGGATTACGCTGCAGTTAAAAAAATACCCTCCCATACATTCGTACATACTGGGTTTATTGTAAAAAATTTGTTCTTTAATAAACATTATAGATTAGAGTAAAATAACATTTAGATAACCAAATTGATATTATTTGTATTAATAGTAAGAAATAAACAAGTACTATCTAGTAGGTAACTGTTGCCAAACTGTCAAATTGTAATTTACAGAAATAAATTGTCCGATTAAGAATGGTTCATTTAAGTGAAAAAGATCGTATTGAAATATTAATGAAGATCCGTTAAGGTGATCGATTCATAGAGTGGACTGCTCGTTCTCTGGATCTAAGCCTATTAGATTTTTCTTTGGGGTTATCTAAAATCACGTGTTTACGTTAATCGACCAACATGCTTGCAGAAATTAAGAAAAATAATTATTGATGAATGTGAACTAATACGTGGAGAAGACTTGGAAAGAGGGACCCAAGAATTTGTTAATAGGCTGGCATAATGCTAGGAGAGCATTTTGAACATTTAAATTAATTTTGTTTAAATTATTATTCTCATTAGTCTAAAGTAAATAAATTTACATATTCTACAACTATAAGTGAGTTATTTCTCGTTTTTACAAATTATTTTCACTAAACCCAGTATGTACGAATGAGAAATAATAAGCTTTTTCAAAATCTGCAAAAATATACAGGGTGTCCCATTTAAATTAAAATTTTTTAGGGTATTTCCGGTTAAACAGGAAATATATTATTAACAAAATATGTACATCAGCTGCATTTTGCCCCATTGTACTTACCTACAAAATTTCATAAATATCGTCCGTTTCCTTTTAATGATATTTACTTGGTTCCATAATTTATCCCAACCCTGTATATGATAGCCGGGGTACTTTGTCGCTCCCAAATCCACTATTATTAATTTATAGGTATATTAGAGCAACTTGCCAAAATGTTATACCAGAAATGATTCAAGCAGCATGCACAAGAAACTTACTTTGAATTTGAATACTGCATTAATGGAAATAAATTTGAGCACCAAATGTAATAATTGTAAAAGTGTTATTGACTTCCAATTGTTTTATGTTTGTAATATTTCTTTGTTTTTCAAATAAAAAAAACCTACATAAAAATTGTATTTATCGTTTCTACAGTGACAAATAGGTATTGCTGAATTGGCATTAGACATACCTTTAAAGCAGTGCAAAAATATACAGTATGTCCCATTAAATATTTTGAAGACGATATCACGTGACCCGAATGTGACGTTGCATGAACGTCGCTGCTTACTTAAAATGGGCAAAACTACCCAGTGCTTACAATTGCCAAATTTCGCAGCTCTGACAGTTTTAGAGGTATGTACTGGCCAAAACCTCATGGGACACCCTGTATAAAACTTTCAGTTATATTTTTTTATACTTAATAACTATAGACAGCTAATTTTACTAATCTAGAATTATTTAAATTTAAAAATATCTAAAAAGTGCGCCTCCTACATAAAATTGTTTATTTCTTGTTAGATAAAAGTATATGACTTTATGTTACAATACATTATAAAATAAAATTGATAATTCTGGACTTTGCTTTTTTTTAACACTTAGTAAAAAAATACTTTTATCACCTCACTAAATCAATACCCTAGTTATAAGTATATTTTTTTATACACTGAATAAATTATATTAAATGCTTTCCATGTTTTTAGTTTTCCATTTTAATTGTCTAAATATTTAGATAACCTTTGTTAAACTTTCACAGCTTCCATACATACATTCTTTTTGTAATTTTATAACTTTTGAAATAAAATTTTTAAAAATCAATTTACTATTACAATAAGTATAATTACCTAAGTATGTAATTATTAGAATTTGTAGTAAACTGTACATAAATAAAGTAAAATATATTTTCTAGTTCTATAAAATAGTAAACATATATACACGAGATAAATCATAAATTCATATTTTTACATTTTTGGTGAGGTCACACGGGGTGCAAAATTTTAGCGGCACATGTAATGGAACATTTAATATACATCGGTACTGAAGGACAGAGATGGCCACCACATTTACCTGAGTTTATCCCCTTAGATTACTTTGAGCTTTAAATATAAATTCAAAACCCAGTAAATTACTTAAAGGAGTTACATCAAAGAATTACACAACGCTATCGGCGACATTAAACCGTGAAAGAACATGATTAACTATAGAAAATAATTTTTACCACCTGTATTCATATATTATTTATCTATTAGATAATGAGTCACTTTAAACTATTTTCATTTTGATATACTTATTTTGAAAATAATCTAACACATTTTTTATTATGAGTTACTGTAATGAATTATAATTACTGTAACTTTCGGTATAATAGTTATAGTAACTGTTGTTGCCCACCTTTACACTACAGAATAGATTACCAAATGAGGGAGTACAACTTTTGATTGTGTTAAAACAATTTAATATTTAATCATTGGCGTACGTGATGAACAATGAGGAAATCCGCAATTCCTGAGCCAACAATATACACAATGTATGACTGTAGTAATGTGTGGTTTTAAAATAAATATTAATGAATGGAATTTAGTTTGTTGGTTGAATTATTTGTTTGTTTATGATTTTGGAAAAATTGGACGTTTAATATATGTGTATTATCATATTATCACAACTATTTCCTTAGTTAGCTAGCTTACCCTGTATAATTTCAGACTCTCTCGTCATAATAAAATTAAATAACTAAACAGGGCGATTTCGCAGTGAAATGTACATACTTTAACTGAACGTATGGGACACACAGGTAATTCAAAAACACCCATTATCATTGGTCTAGATAATACCCCTTGCCAGCAAGATACAGGGTGGTTTATTGATTTTACCGATTTTTTTCTTTTTTTTTTATAGAAACTTAACAATCGCTCGGTATATAAATGCAAATTTGTCTTTTTCATTCCAAAAAAATAAATATATACCTAGTAAATAACGAGAAACCTATAAATCCATACCAGGTACTGCTTAATAAAATTTGGCTTTTTTTCATAGATGATTGATAATTCCCTTATTTTTTAATAAACAGGATATTTAAAAATTTTGTTAAAAAATTAATCTTCTTCTAAATTCTACGCTGTAATCTTTCTCATATTATATCAAAGTACTAAAATGCCTTAAAATTGTGGTATTTCAAAATTACATAATGAAATATTCTATGTTACCATAAAAATTCTATAATTCTGAATGTTTTTAGCAAAAAACCTCATTTGAATAAAGTTTTCCTGCTCTTTTGAAATACCTTATTAAATTTGCAAAAATATTTATACAGAGTGTTGCTTCTAGGCTACCTGAAAACAAATAACCAGATTTTATTAAATAATAGATGAATAATAACGGGTGTATATGAATTACCGGGAGGTCCCCCCTTATCGACAATTAACGTGTAAGTATTTTTTACTCTAAAACATCTTTTTAAATGAACACAACAAAAATTAAATTATTAATATTGGATTAACATTTTTTAGAAACAAGTATTTTAGTTTTTGAGGCATCTATTTACCTTAACTAATAAATAGTGCCAATGTAAAAATACTCGTATGAACCATAAAATATTTAGTTCGTTTTACTACTTAATAGCTTTACTTATTTATTGGCAGTAGTAACTGAACGATAAAATTGAAAAAAAAATGATTTTATTAACCCGACCAAAAAATTGCCCCATTCAATAACATATATTTATTTGAATAAAATGTATTCTTAAAACTGGAGGTACTGGGTTTTTTGTTGTAGTTGTGAAACGATTACTCTATTTTAATAATTGTTTCTACCTTGTGACCAACCTGACCCAGGTAGCGTCATAATTTCTATAATTCCCATTTTATAAAGAAATTTAAATCATTTACATTCAAATCCGTTTTTCTTAGGAAGAATTATTCCCACGAATTTCAGTATTTTTTTTAGATGTTTATAAAACAAACTCGATTTCTAAACATTACATGTACACCCAGACATCAACCATAAAACGCATAAAAATTAATTTTAGTTTCATACAAAATTCTATTCCAGCCATAACAATCATAACTATAAAAATGACACGAATTTATTAGTAGATAATTAATGAGTCTGGCGACACTGTGAGAATATGCATCGTCGGTAATTAAAATCAGTATAAAAAGTCGAGCTCAAAAAGAACTCGAGAGACTGCCAAGGGTTCCACCACGGACAAAGCACATGCCACAGGGAGGCCATGTGTGTCAAATGTGGCGAACACCATGAGAGCAGAGAATGCACCAGGCCAAGAGAAGTCACCGCCACCTGCGGCAACTGCCAAGGAGAGCATCCAGCCAGCTTCGGAGGCTGCCCAAGAAGACCGAAGCCAAATACAGGTAAGCCCAAAATAATAAACCAAACTTTGATCCCACAGATCCCAAGAAGAGGACCACCACCAACAGGCAGCTACAGCGACGTAGCGGCCAATCGCCAAAGACAACAACCACCACCACAACAACAACAGAGGGAAATACCGCAATGGCTGGAGAAAAGACTCCAAAAGCAGGATGAAACATTAGAAAAATTGCAAGAGCTGATCACCTTGCTGGCGGCCAACCAAGTAAGAAACCAATGACTGAGCAACGCCAACGACCAACCATGCTGAGGATAGGATCATGGAACCCAGGAGGACTACGGGAGAACATCAATCTGATGGGGGAAATCCTGGAGCGAGAAGACCTGGATGTCTTCGCCATCCAGGAAACCAAACTCCAGGACCATCATAGATGGAGATACCCAGGATACCACATCTACAGGGACGACGCCAGACGAGCTCTGACAGGAGGGACAGCACTGATGGTAAAGAGTGGACTGGACCACTTCCACATCCCCTCACCAGAGGGACCCAGAGGGCTCGAGTCAACAACGGTAAGAGTGAGAACTGCTAATGGAAACATTAGCATTTCCTCAGCTTACCAGAGACCACAGGACATACTAGAAAAAGACGAAATCAAGGACCTACTACCGGAGAGACAGCAGGCATTGATCATAGGAGACTTCAACGCCAAATCCCCAGCATGGAACAGCACGAGAAGAAACCCAGCAGGCAGAAGACTAGAGGAACTACAGGAAGAGGACCCAGAAATCCACGTTCTAGGGACAGCGAGGCCCACCCATTATCGAGAGAGTTCAATTTTAAACTTCAAATCATCAGTACTATATATCGTCAACAACGTTCCAGCCGTCCCGACGCTCTGACAACGCTTGAAAATCCGTACAAGACCGACGCCCATCGCATCGTTCTGACCAACATATTTTCTGCCAAATTTCGACGCCCCTTTATTTGCCGGTACTCTGACCGGCACCTCTTTTCTTTCAAACTCAAACGACGTCTCAATTACATTACGACGCCGTTGACATGTCGGAACCACTAACTGAAGACATACCCCCTATGGTCTGTGTATCTGATGGTGGGCTAATAATTCACGGTGAGTGAATTATCCAAAGTAACCTAGCAATTAGTAGTAATGTAACAATAAATGTACATATAGACAAACATTGGGATTTCCACTTGTGTCCTGCCCATTGAATGGGCCACAGGAAACATTTGCCTTTAAATTGTACCAACATAAAGACACTACGAATTTGGTGCGACCGAAGTGTTAGTTTACCCTCGACCTATAGTAAATCACCAGCTGATTAGGGGTGAACGACACGGCGGTTGGCTAAGTTCTGTTTGCACTTATTCACATAAATATGGTCGATGTTACTACAGGGTTGGACTCTCTTAACTCTCTCAAAATCTGCAACATTAGGTAACTCTGAACATGAGGGGTAGTACGCTGGTACTGATCCGGCCCTACCTCAGTAGGATTACCTAGAATAATTTCCCTGCCTAGGTGGGCCTGAACATAAGGGTTACTCGTCGGTATTGATCCGGCCGTAACTCAGTAGGGGCACCTAGAAACCATCTCTAGTACTTTAAAAGAGAATTCAAACTTAAGTATATCTGCTGTATATCAAAGTACAAATATCTGAACTTGTACATATTTGATGGCAAATGGCCTGTGGCCGATTTTACTGAGCGGGACCACACGAGGTCCCAATGAGGCATTCAAATTTCCGATGTCTATTCCATTTAAACAAGTATTAAATAAATCAAGTTAAATGGCTTCTTGTGTTTGATTTCATTCGCAAATTTGCACCAAACTTTGTAAAAAGTATTTGGGTTATTTTTATACAACGTGGGGCATATAAATATAAACAAAACTCTTAACTAGACGATCACTACCAGGGAGAAAGGCCAATAAAGGTAAATATAGAAATATCGGGAAAAGGGGAACGGGATGGATTTAATTATTAAAGTTCCTTTGTGTTTTTCAAATTAACTAGTACCCTGGGGTAGGTAGGTTACAACCTTTACTTTATGGAATCTGTATATTATAAATGTGAAAGATAAAATATGCTTATATATATACAGGGTGACGCATTAGTATGGCAAAGCTCGATTAGTCCCTGTTGTTGAAGTTACAAAAAAAAAAGATTTTACAGAAAGTATAGGCAGTCTTGAGATTTACATTTTAAAATTAGTCCCAAATATACAGGTTGTTCGGGAACGCAGTGCGAGACCAAAGTTATGTTTTTTTAAATGGAATACCCCGTATATTTATACATTTTTATACACCTCTTGCCGAGATATTTTCAACGATTTATCACACTTCATGTCTATTATGTTTAATAAAGGATCTACAGCAACCTGAATTTTTTTTTTGAATTTAGATGTATTGATTTTCAGGTGACTGTAGATCCTTTATTAAACAAAATAGACATGAAGTCTGACACATTGTTGAAATTAGCTCGACAAGAGGTTTATGAAAATGTAAAAATATACAGGGTACTCTATTTAAAAAAAAAACTTTGGTCTGACACTGTGTTCCTGATCAGACGGTATCTTTGGGACTAATTTTAAAATGTGAATCTCAAGACTGCCTACACTTTTCATAAAAACTTTTTTTTCGTAACTTCAATAATAGCGAACTAATCGAGCTTTGCCACACTAATTCGTCACCCTGTAAGTAGATATTCTAAATTTTACGGTATTTTTAGAAAACTGTGAAATTTTGGATAAGCATATTTTATATTCCACATTTACTCTAATGTTAAGTACGTTGACTTATCTAAAAAAAATATTCTTCATTTAATACAAGTTGAAAATAGCTTTAAAAGAAGAACAATAAAAAGACTTACATATTACAATTTCCTGTTTTAATATTTCATTTTAAAAATGTAAAGCTATTGGTTTTAACACTTCCTTATTTTTTTATTAACAACCTGTATCCAACTAATAATTTAATCATATTCGATGGTTTTTATAAGTAGTTAAATTCTAATTTTTTGTTGGCATTTGAAGAATTTGATCAGGTTTCGCAGTGTTCAAAATCCGGCTCATGGCGCCACCAATATATTCAGTCATAACTTTAATTACGTAATCAATTCAAATTTAATATATGAGTAAATACGGAAAATTATACAGCTATATTCGTGAGTGAGTAAATAAAATCAGTTTGAAAGATTTTAGAATTTTATAATATATACAGGGTGAGTCATAAGACTCATAAGTCATAAGTAAACCTTTGAAAAATAATATATATTTTTGTTGTTAATAAATCGGCCATTTTTCTAGATACGTCTCTGAAATATGGGGTAGGGTTATTTTTTTAGCTACAAATAAAAATATATTAGATTTGAGTTAACTCGTAGATTCGCCACATATGCCAAATTGAATAGAAAAAATCAGTTCTTTACTCTTTAATTTACTCTAACAGTTAATTTGGAAATACTTACCCATTTTTATATAAAAAATATATGCTTTTTTTGATCTTCAAAATATTAACCGTTTTTGATTTATTTGAACGTTTTTAATTAACTGCACGGTCGCCGCGGATGTGTTGCACAAAGTTTAATATTCTTCTAATTAAAGCAAATTTGTAAAAAAACGTTCAAATAATCACTAACGTATTGTTAAAAATTTAGGTAATTTAAAAATGGTACACGGGATGTTTCAAAACCTTGGTAATCCATAAAATTAATTTTAATTTGAGATAAAAAGTATTTATTTAATATTAGAATCAAATAAAACAAAAATTAGAAAGCAACCAACTATTTAACATATCAATAACCGAGATAGCAAGAAATATTTATTGAATATTATATACATAGTAAAATATTATATACATAGTAAAATATTATATACATAGTAAAATATTATATACATAGTAAAATATTATATAAATATTGAATATTTTCTACATACAGGTTACGGCATTAGTGCGTGGAAGTACGATATATCCGTTATTAAAGGAGATATCAAAAAAAGATATTTACAAAATTATAGGCAACTTCAAACTTCACATTATAAAATTATTTTCTTATTTACAGGGCGTTACATATTACCAGGATGTACCAAATATACTTTTTTAAATGGGACACCCTATATATTATTTCAAAATTAGATTAAGCTTATCTCCCAATATCTCCAATATAGGATTTCATTACGTTATATAGGGTATTTCAAAAGGCATGGTCAATTGTATACGAAAATCATTCTCATGTCAACATCCTGTATACCCTAGACAGAACAACCTAACAATAATTTTTTTGACATTAGTACAGTATTACGAGAAAGTGCTATTTCTTTATTATTGCACCAATTGAATATAGAGCGAGCCAAAACTCGAAAACATTAATTTGTTAATATTTTAAAATGAATCCCCGTATTTTATTTTAAAAAGTGAAAATACACGTTATTTTCTTTCATTTTTATTAAGCACTCCTACAGCTAAAATCGTTAATTTCTGAGATATTTTCAATTTAATAACAGAAAAAGATTTTTTTAATTCCATTATTTTTTATATCTCCTTTAACAATGGATATATCGTACTTCGACGCACAAATGCCGCACCCTGTATACTGGTTAAATATTAGGTTAATATATTTTGGTAATGTTATATTTATATTTTCTTTTCAATTAATATTACCAAAATTGAGTCATTAATAATATTAAAATGGTTTTAAAAAATGTCATGATTTACAATATATTAATAAGATATTCCAACCAGCTTTAACTCTTATCATTAGAGATTTTTTAAGTCGAGATATTATTGAATCACAATTTGAATGCGAAAGTTTAAAAATTTCGAATTTTATTTCTAAATCTTGACATTAAATTCCCGTGTTTTGCTTCAAAATCTCGATTTTAATGTTGATCTTTCATTAAATCTTAATTTTAAAGCAGAATTATTAAAATCTCGTATATTTTTCAAAATCTCGTTTTTAAAGTCGAGATTTTAATTAATATCGATGTTAAAGCTGAAATATTACATAGTTTTCGATTTTAAATTGGAATCTAAAAACTCGCGTTCAAAATCTTCAAACTCTCGACTTTTTATTGAGTTTCATTTTTAAAGTAGAAATCAAAATTATAGTGTTTTACTTCAAGATCTTGACTTATAAATTCGAGATTTCGATAAATCTCGCAAAATTATTAAAAAATCTTCTCCTGTAGATACTTTAATTCTCGACTTTGTCATTTTATTACATTTTAATGATTCTTAAAATATCTCATGTTTTTCTTCAAGTCACTAATTTGTTTTGTATTACCCTGTATATTACGCAATATCTAGATGAATCATCTCAAATTGATGTTATTTATCTAGACTTTTCTAAAGCTTTTGACAGTTTAAATCACTATTTGCTATTGGAAAAACCTCCTGCTTCAGTCTAAGCTCCTCCCTTATAGGATTTTTTGTCTTATCTTGAAGAACGGAAACAATATGTAGAATACAAATGTTTTAAATCATCTGATATAACTGTTACGTCTGGAGTCCCCCAGGGCTCTGTTCTAGGACCTCTTTGTTTCCTCGTATTTATTAATGATATAACTGAACAATTAGAATGAAAAAATCTGCTTTATGCTGACGACCTAAAGTTGTATGCTGAAATAAATACCCTAGAAGACGCAAATAAACATTGTAAATAACTGGTTCAATAAAAATGTTTTGAATCTAAATATAAATACGTGCTCCATAGTTACCTACACTAGAAAACACAACGGGTGCCTAGAGTCAACTCAAGATATTCAGCCACTTTTTACTTACCCACTCTCAAGACTAATATTTTAAAATTCTCTGCTCTACATTTTATTTGCAAAAGTTATAATCTCCTGGAAAATAGCTCGGCATATTTCGACATTTTTAGTTGTAGTATTAATCTTATAAAGAACAATTTCAGAAAAATTTCATTTCTATTTTTGTTTTGTATTTTATGACTTACTTACTTTGTGTTTGTTAGTAATTTATTGTTTAATTTCCAATGTATTTATGTATTTTTTGAAATGTATTGTTAACTTTTTCCCACTCTGTAAATGGTTTCTTAACTGTAGAGTGATGTATGGAAAATAAAATAAAATAAAACAAATAAAAAATCTGCGAAGGTTAAATCTTTTAGTTGTTCTAGCAGATTCCATTGAATTTCTCTTTACTCTTTATATAATGTGTGTTTCATGATTTCATCTATTATTATAATAAATAATAACGGCGAAAGTACACGTTCTTGTTTAACTCCTCTTTCGGTTCTAAATTTTTGCGATATTTTTGCTTTTTATTTAATTACGGATTTGCCTTGATTATAACTTTCTCTAATTAGATTAACGAAACTTTATTAAGTCCACACAGGATCTTTTGGATTTAAATCCATGTTCCCCCTTTTCTTGAGCCCTTCGTTAGTTCATACTTAACTCTAAGTCTACGATTATTTTACAACATACTTCATTCACAGTGCTACTTAACGTTATTTCTCTCCAATGGTTACAATCTTTCAGATTTTCTTTCTTTGGTATTTTAAGTATTACTCTTATATTCCGATCCTCCGGAAATTTCTTTTCTTGTCATATTTTAATAAATAGCAAGGGAGTAATTTCGCAGAACGCTCTACATCAATTTGAAGTACGTTTCCAATTTTCTCATCTATTCCTAGTGCATTATCTTTTTTAAATATTTTAATTTGGGTAAAATTCAAGATAATTTCTAGATACAATATGCCCAGAAAAAATTCTTCTCTTGGGTAATCTCAAATAATTTTTTCATTTGAAAAGTGATTATGTCTGCATTTTTACTATTATAATAACTACTAATTAAAGAAGAATGAATCAGTAACAAAAACATTTTTTTTCACAAATATCAATTTTTTTATAATTTTTGTTTCATCATATTCTAATATTTACATCAAATAAATACAGATTTTTGAAACACCCCGTATACTATTTCTAACCCTCTTAGAATTATAAGAACAAACTGGTAATTATTTAAACGTTTTTTTTATACAAGGTGTTTCAAAAAAATAAATAGGTTTGTCTAATAAAATTAAGTCACAGCGCCTCCCATTTTTGAGATATAGAGCGAAAAAATTTCAAATCCAAAAATGAATATTGCTATAACTTCTACATCATTCTGTATATTTTTATAAAATTTGTCAGTTTAATTAAGTTATGGGACTTTTTTTGGCAAAAAAGCTTTTTAATTGGTGCAATCAGTTGTGTACTGCTGGATTGAAGAACCTCTTCCCCCTAACTTGGACGCTACCGAATAACTCATAGTTTTAGATTTATTTTTATATTTCATAAAGTTTTCCTAGCAAATTATGTGTTCTTGTCATACATCCATAAAATGAGTATTTTTCGAGATATTAGCACTTAAAGAAATGGTGTCATTGAAATGAGAAATTTATTGCATGAACACAATAAACTACCAAAATATTATTGGCAATAAATTGTGTACATGTTTATCATGCTTTTATAAACTATTTTTTTTATTTATGAAATATTTTAAAAAGTTTCCATCAAAACATATTAGTGATAAACGTGTGTAATGTAAAAAACGAAAACTAATAATTAGCAGTCCACAACAGGTTGTGCAAAATTGACAATACTTAAAGTGACTATTCATCGTTTGGTAACAATTGTAATTGTTGTCGTTAGGTACTGAAATCAGTGTGTAAAAGTTGTTTTTGAATATTCTTTATTTGCTATCTAAAAATAATGAATGCATACACGTTTAATGAGTATACAGATATGCTACTGACCCTAGAAAAATGTCTAATAGCGGATATATCAAGCTTTACTTTTAGTACTAGTACTAGTATTAGTATTAGTACTATTAGTACTTATAATTATATCATTTTTCAAGTCGCGAAAAACAGAGAAGAAAAGCTTGTTTCATTTTAAGCATTCTTTCGTTTGCCTCGCTTTCTCCTACCAGATTATAAAAT
This sequence comes from Hermaeophaga mercurialis, assembly GCA_951812935.1. Classification (NCBI taxonomy): domain Eukaryota; kingdom Metazoa; phylum Arthropoda; class Insecta; order Coleoptera; family Chrysomelidae; genus Hermaeophaga; species Hermaeophaga mercurialis. The sequence continues at coordinate 18,673,914 of OX638359.1, read as the reverse complement.
ATATACTTATTTCTAACTCTGACTTAAAATTGTATCACTACTTGTAAAACTGAATTCCAGATATGATTTTATTTCAATTTTTATTGCAATACTCATTTCTATTCAATTTTCTACTTTAAAGTATCTGCTAAACTCTTGATAAAATGTTTAAATAGAGGCCAGTATAAGACCTTGCTAGGCATGAAAATTACAAAATTAAGATCATAGACGGGGTTATGATTTTTATAAGTGACTTTTATTAGTGATATGTATCAATTGTATCTCTTTTTGGTTCTACACAGAGTCCTTAATGTTATAGTACTTAATAATACATACTGGGTGTTGACGGTCTTATGATTTCATTTTTAAAAGGTGATAAGATGGTCATTAATACTAAAATGCCTTAACAAAAGTTGTTTTATAAGGGAGATATGACTTTAATTTTTTATTTTGTTATTTTTAAGAATTAATTAAATAATTAAAGTAAATTAAATAAATACACATTAACGCAAAAACAATTAATCAAAAAATTGTGCAAAGTTTAATAACTCCTTAAAAATAAAATCACAAGACCGCAAACATCCTGTATATACTAATCAACATCTATGACTAAATGTACGAGCGAAAAATGTATAGAAGAACTTTTTTTGAAAGAGTTGTGAAAACATTAATATATTTGAACATTTTAGAAAAATCACTGTTATACCGGTCATGAAAAATATTTGATATCATGCGAAGATTTTTTGTCCCAGTAGGGTGGCCATAGACCCACACTTCAAAAAAATACCCTAAAAGGGTTGAAAGACTATATCACTTTTGGATTTAATGTATTTTCTTGATAAAAAGACACAAAAGTTGTTAAAAATTGAAATACAAATAAGAAAAATGTTCACGTGGTACCTGTATTTAGTCTTTAGGCTGATTTTTAAAAATTATTGCCTAAAAAATGTTTATAGAAAATAAGCTCAGATTGTAAATAAGAATTTATATAATCCAATAAAAGTAGAATATCGAAGGGCTAATAGTGCAAAAAAATAATAATAAATTTACCCAATTTAATTTGCTAGCTGATACTAAGATAATTTTTAGTAGGTATCATTTAAGAAAGTACATTTCTGACAAAACAAACACTTTTCGTAATCGTTTCACCGAACATTTTGATAGTGATATAATTGATTTTTATTGAGTGACGACGATTAGAACAGATTCTTCCCATTCAGTTCTATTTCACATACTTATTTCATGAATACACGTTTTTTAAATTAAATTCTGCTAATTACAATGTTAAAGGAGAGTTACTAAAACAACAATTTAATTTTAACAAAATTGTATTTAAAAAAATATAACACTAATCTTGTGAAGGCTCTGATGACACTGCTTCTCTATTTTCGTACGCCCAAAATCCATGAAATTCTATTAAAATACTGACAAAAGTCTCTCCCTGGCCACAAGATAACAAATCAGGCAAAGTTATTTTTTCCGGATGCCTGGGACGTACCATATCAAACAATTCATCCTTAACATCTTGAAACGAGACAGGTTCAGCATCTTGAGCTTTCATTTGATCCTGAATCGCCCTAAAACAAAAAATATTGTAATTTATTATAGAAAATATCCTTATGCGAATAAAATGAGGCTGTGTATGGGGCAGAGAAAGAGATGGTGCAACCAAAGGAGCTATGAAAATTTATAGATTATTAAATCCCGTTTTATAGTTATCCTGGAAACAAACAGTAATAATATTAGTATTTTGTAAGAGAAGTCTGCGTGGGAATTCGGTACAAATTCCCTCATTTTTTCCAGATCTGTTAAAAATTCGCTTTACCATAAGTAAGGCAACAGAACATATTTAAAAAGTATCGTTATTACTACCCTGTTGTGTAAAACAAACTAATATTCAAAAATGAAAATAATGGTATAATAGTTTCGTATCATTCTCAGAATGTATCAAAAAACCAAAAAGTAATTTTACTAAATCCGTGATTCAAGACATTCTGAAGGAGATTGATATAATTTTTAAATGAGTTGTTGTTGCCATGTGTGAGTATACATTAACAAAAGGAAAATGGAGGAAATAAGTCCTTTAGTCTCACAGTCCATAAGATTTTATTTTTCATAGAAAAAAGGGAGTTACCGGTTTCGTGGCAAAATAGGCCACATCTTCAGTTTCAAATCACAAAAATTCTGTAATTAAAAAACAACAAATAGTTTGGTGTAAAATAGATAATTTATATATATGATTTGTAGGTAAGGTTTATTTTAATGTAGGATAAATAGATGTTATTTTTATGTTGAAAGTAATTTTTTATAGAATTTGATTTTATTTTTGTAATTGATAGGAGTTATTTTCAATAATAGATCTTATTTTATAGTACTTTAGTTTTATAAATATAGTACTCATTAGTTTAGTTGGAAATAAATTAAGAAAAACTGTTATAAAATTGAATGGGCCATTTTGCCAGGAAACGGTAGTTCTCTTTTTTCTATGACAAATAAAATCTTATAGAATCTGAGACTAAAGGACTTATTTCCCCCATTTTCCTTTTGTTGATATATTTTTTGAATAAAATTACATAAAATACAGTTGGTAGAATTTTTCCAGTTAGTCGATTTTAAAACTAAATTTGTTATCGACAATAAAATACTGACTTAAAAAAGTTTTACATTTACTACCCTATTACTGTATGCGCAAACGCATAGAATTATGGGCTCAGTTAAAAAATATTTATCAAGCAAATAATTCTTATCAGTCCACTTCCTGTTTAATCAATCTAATATCAGAAGTATTTAACTATTTAACTACTGACTAATGGAAAAACTATATCCAAGAAGTAAACAAATTACAGCAAATATATGACATTTAACAATACAATTTAAAAAATTGTAATACATTTAGAGGGTACTGATGATAGTGATATTCCAGAACATCAACAAAGTAACCGTGAAAGTCATTTAACATTAATTTACGTTTCTACAAAATAAATCAAGTGATATACATAATTCTTTTTAATTAATAATAGTTGATTATATTTTTTAGCTGAAGATGTATTGAATATTAATCTTTTTGATCTCTATACTTGCATACTGATGGTAATTTTATTGATTTTGTTATAATATAAATTAAATATTACTATGTAGGTCAGAGTTTGGTTAACAATCTGTTAATAAAATTTTAACACCATGTTTGAGATTTTTTCATTCTAATAGAAGGCTAATATGTGTTCTCAGCATTTAATGGTTTTTCAATATAATGTAGTCCGAAAGGGTATGTGTAACATTTGAACATTTGAATGTTTTAAGGGAATTTTTCTTACAGCCCCCCTCCCCATATAACACGTACTTTTAAATAAATAACCACAGTACATATTCATAAGCCTTCATATTTATTACACAAAAAAACATCTCTATATCAATTTGATTTCAGAAATCACTGTTGAACTTTAAGTACTCTACATTGTAACTTACTGCTCTAAGCATTTATGTCAAAGGCATTTTAGGTATTGTATTAAATAAAGAACCTTTATTATTTATAAAAATCAAATACTGACCTAAAAAAATAGTTCAAAGTAAAAGCATCCAAGTATTGACAGTTTTTAATATCTAATATCCTAAAGAGATAAGCCAAAGCTTGTGGCTCACTTCTGTTTTCTAATGCAAGTACTAAATCTAAATAAGTCTTATAATCCATCTCTCCACCATATGTTAGACATGTCTGGAAAACCCTGTCCAAAAAGGGTTCTGTAAGAGTACCAGACCCATAACCAGCTAGTTCAGACTTACTTAACATACCATTATGATCACGATCTAAATTTAAATAGTGTCCATAAATTCTTAAAGCAGAAGGTGCACTAAACCAATTTTGTTCTTGTAGCTCTTTGCTCAGTTCTTCATCTCTTAATTCAAGAAGATCATCAAGAAAGGAACATGCCAAGATGTCCAAAATTCTTACTCTACCTGCCCTTACTACATCTAAGAAAAATAAAAATTTTCTAACTGCAGTGCACACATAAAAGCTATGAAAAGATTTTTCTAGGCCTTCCAATTGTGGCAATGTAGGTAGTAATTCTGTAATATAATTTTCTAAATCAGCTTCTGTAAGATATCCTTGTCCAGTAGCATCATATAGCGATAAACCTATTCTAGTTTGATCCAACCACACTTTCCTCATAACGTAGTTAAAGAATGACATTATCGATATCCTTCCTTGGGCATCATTTTGTTGCAATTTCGCAAAAACTATTGAAGTAAAATAAGGTTTAACTTTAGGAGCTGCTAAATTAGCCACTTTTTGGAAATCTGCGTAACTAATTAATTGCTCTTCTGGATTGCTTTGATTTTGATCCAGAAGAACCCAAAGTTCTTGTAATTCATTATTGTCTAGAAGTTGTAAACTTTTTCTTTTAAGTAAATTTGATCTACTCTCTTCACGTAATTGTGCTCGTAACGGTTCGGTCTCTTTAGGTAACTTGTTAAAAAAATTGGGAATATGTGAATCTGCTAGTTTCACTTTCTTAGTCCATTCATTTAAACGGTTTTTGAATTCAGTATCTTCAATTTCCTCAATTTCTTTGTCCTGCAATTGGTTTTCTAAAAATGTCCATTTTAATATTTTAAAAAGTGACTAAAACAATATTACCTTCGCATTTTTTTACTTTTTGCCTTAAAAGATTTTTTAAATCCATTTTGGATAATATAATAAATATTTACATATTTTCAATCATAAAGCTTAACTGTATTCGATGCTACCTGCAAACGTAATTTGTTAGAACTGTCAGAAATAACAATTCGGAAACAATAAATATAATAACATTAAAATTATAATAATACACATTCGTACATAGGAATTATAATAAAGTAATAATATTTAACTTATGATTATTTCTTAATTTTAATTATTGTTTATAGATATTCAGCCCCACAAGAAAATTGACGTAAGGGTTAACTTTAAGAATTAATGCAAGCTCTAATCAATTGGCCTCAATAAGTGCCAAAAATATAGTATATTAATCTTATTACTATATATAATTATAATAAATAAAAATTAAATATTCATAATAATTTTTTGAACTGTTTATCTTACGCTTACGGTACGGAATGTATTAAACGTGGTAAATTGACACATTCCATTGGTGACAGATGGTGGTAACAATAAGCTCTTTGCGCCATAACAATTATTTAAATATTTGTTTGAAGTGTATTTTTTAAATATTTAGTTAACTCTTACATGGAAACAACATTGATTAAGTTATTTAAAATGTACAAATGGTTTTCAAAAAATCCTTGTACCCTTATTTTACAACTTTAAAGTTATTTTCAAGATGAAAGGAGGTTAAGAATGTGAAAAGTAGCCCAGGAAAATACGGGAGGGCAAGTAAGTAATATTAAATAAGGGTTGTTTTTAGACCTTTTCAATATTAATTTTCATTTTTAGCATGAGGTGATGAATCTAGAGAGATGGCAGAATTCTTGCCACTATGCGACTTATTATTCAATGTAGTGTCCCTTGCAGCGTATTTTTGTGACTTAGTCTTTGATTTACTAGTAGTATACGCTATATACTCAAAAGGCATAACAATTACCTTTTCTCAGTGCCTTGGTGCCATTATCTTAAGTACTCTAGTTTCACAAATTTTATCAATGCATTGGTATTTAAGATCTAAGACAGAAGGCTGGCAAAAAATTGTTGTAATAGTGCTGCACATATTGCAATTAGGAGTTTTATGGCGATATGCACGACTTCTTGTACCTGTCCAGTTAGCTAGTGTTAAGCGTGAAGTTAGAGACTTATGTATATTGAGACTAGTCCATGGATTTTTACAGGCTGCTCCAATGTTGCTGTTACAATTAACTTTGTTGCCAGGTAATTTTTTTATCTAAACCAAAATTGAGTCAATGTTACCAATCATACTCATAAAAATTGAGTACCTGAATTATATAAAAATATTTTGTTGATATTACAGTGTGTAACAACAACACAAACATATTCTAGTACTCTGAAAAGTATACATTTCAGTTTCCTTTTTACACATACTTTTTAAATTTCATTAATATAATAAACTATAATTAATGCAATTTTCAGGAGCTGAAGATGGACCTCAAACTGATCTTATCAAAGTATCATCGGCCCTATCTCTGTTTTCAATTTGTTGGGCTTTAGCATCATTTAGCAAACATATACAAAGTATTGACAGGCTTGTACTCACTTGGTTAGGAGTTGTATCTCAGTTACTTTGGAGAGGTGGTACTATAACAGCTAGAGCAATAGCTCTCTCAGCTTATGCAGCCACTTATAATTCATGGATATTTCTTGTATTAGCTCTCCATTGGGCCTGCATGTTTCTATGGTTATTATCACCCAGAAGTCCATTCCATGGACAAAGGGGCAGTAAATTGGGAGTATGTGCCCTGATGGCAGCTATTTATGTGTTAGCTTATGTGAATTTACAGGATAAACCACATAGAAGGACTATGGGAATATTTTATGTAGTTATGTTACTGGAAAATTGTTTGCTAGTAGGAGCTTGGGCAGTAGCAGTGTGGTCGACTAAGCCAGAGCATTGGGAATTAATCCCTGTCCTTATGGTATGTATTTTACAACAAATATTGTCATTTTTTAATTAATTTTAATTTAAATAGATAAGTTTCTTTGCTGCCGGAATCGTATTCATGCTTGTGTATTACAAATTCTTCCATGTAAAACGTTTAATGAAAAAACCGTCTCAACCACCTGGTGTCTTCAACTGCCGCTTTAGTAGCCCATCTGCTTCTGCCTTGTATCGCAAAAAGAAAAAACCGACAACTTTTGTTCCGCCTCCAGGTCTTGGTCCAGTTACCGTGCCTTTTTGGAGAAGACCTCTACCATCATCGAGTGAAAATGAAGGTATATAGTTTAATAAACAATACTATTAAGAGGGAGAGAATATGTTGGATTATTTCTTAAACCTCATTGATTGGGAAAATTATAATTATAAACTAGAATGACACATTTATTTTATTATTTTTCACAATTTAATTATGAAATGATAAAATTAGAAAATTAATTCAATACTCATTATTATTTGTTTTTTTGGCTGCATAATTCCACATTTAAGGATTTGGAGAAATTTTAAGAAAGGTATGAAAATAGTATACATTCCAAAATGAGTTAGATTAAAAAAATATATAAACTTTAAAATAAGAGTGTACTATTAGGACAAGTAATATGTATGTCTTCTATATGTTAAGGTCAAAGATGACAATCCGGCCAATGTGGTTAATATCTACCTAAGCTGGGCACAGTTGGCAATTGCTGAGTAGGCAATGTTGAAATAATAATAAATATAAAGTTAGGATAGTTGAGATTGATTTCATTTAAAACGACTTAAATAGTTGTTTTTCATAAATAAATAATAAAGTTTAAGTAAAGATCAGTTAAATTAAAATAATAAATTTTCATGACAAATTTCAAGCTTTTTAATGAAAACCTAACTAAGGCTTGACTAATTTAACAAACGACTCTAAAGTAGCGTATTCTTGACTCGAAAATTTATAACATTAAACGTTATTAACGAGATTTACTTATGTCTTTAGGAAGCAGTGTTGGTTCAAGAGTAAATATTCATCAAAAACTACAAGAAAAGAAGCAAAAACAGTTAGCAGAATTAAAGATAATTGAGGAAGAAATAAAACAAGGCAAGCTTGTTGGACCAGGCGGCGCTGAATTTGATGACAGACAGCCAATACCAAGAACCAAACACCATGTTGAACCTCAACTTTTAAGTTTGTCATCTTTAAATAATTTAGCAAGTTATGGGGTAAGTTCCTGATCCTTTGTTCTTGTACATAACTTGATAATGCACGAAAAACCTTTAAAAGAAAATTATTCTCTATTGTGTTTCCTTATTCATCTCAGATATTATAATGCTTATTAATTTATAATTTTGGTGGTAAAACATAAGTACATCCCTTTAGAGAAAACATCTTGCTTGACGGTAACTATAATTAGCCTGAAGTTTTCTTCTTAAAAATTGGTAAATGATAAATTTAAAAATGCAAACAAAGATTACTTGATATAAATATACAATGCTTTTAGAATATCGGTAGCTGTAATTTCTTGCATAATGACAAAATGTTTTGTCAATAATCTTTATTGAAAACAGATTCAAATAAAGGAGTTTAAGGGGCAGGACACTATGGAAGAATGAAAATTGCCATTTTTGAACTTCTTTTAAGAATTAAAGAATATTTTTGAATTGAGGAAGGGATGCTATTTAGTGTACACTGAATTATGTTTATGCTAATTTTTATTAAAAAATTACACAGCAAATAAAAATGGATCATGGAAGATATTTGCAAAAATCATTATATAATTTCAGTTTTTATAATTTTTATTAGTTTAAATGAATTCAAAATTGATGAAATTAACTAGGTAGAGACTAAGCTACTACAATTATAGAAATATACGTTAAAAAAACCAAACTATAATTATTAGTTATTGCATGAACGAGCTTGATAAAAATGGTTTTGAGAAAAACGAGATTATTCTTAAAAAAATATCTGCATTTTATTGAATTGCTCATGTCATCAATCCCAGTATCATCTTTCTCTTTATTAGTTTTTAATCAATCACAGTGTTCTTCCTCCTTAATACTTCAAGCAGATATTTACATTAAACATAATTTACCAAAATAAATAGTTTCGTTAACATCAAATTTTTAATATTTCTGAAATATAATATGTTAAAAATTACAAATGGGTATAATATATTTTAGGTACTAGCTCGTCGGCCTCCTCCCCTTGCTCCCAGAAGTCGGACTCCCGAATTACTTCTGGCCCCCAGGTACCTCTACTGTGATTGTCCAATTCCTGAACCTGAAATTGTAGAAGTGCCAGTCCCTCACACTTCTTCCGATATAGAAAGTCAAGTGTCAATACCCCGTTCTTACACTTTACCTAGAGAATTTAAATATTATCGAAGGCAGCGAGTTGGCAGACCTATTCAACCAATTCCATCCACAAATAGTAGTGATGGAGATGTAGACAGTGGAGATGATGAATCAGACTGTAATCCTCCACCTCCCAGTATTGTTAGGCCATTAAGAAGATATTTTAGACATGAAACTAAGTTGTGATTGTAAAACCTCGGCGGAATGGATTCTCGAAATTTGAAATAATAAAATGCCACGAAACATTAAAAAGTAGAAACACAAAAACCCTTACTGGGAATTTAGTTAAATATGAATACTTAGGCTGGGTAGCATAAAAGTGTGTTAACCCTGGAATTATTTGATCCCGTGTCAAACATAACATATTCTAACCATTGCTTATCGCTAATTTCAATCCATGCTACATGACACTGGACTAACGCTCGAATTATTTATAATGAAGCATTCTTCGCCGCAATCGTAATTAAAATTTGGTAACTATCAACCCTTATATTATTACAGGGTAATAATAATTAGTTTTAAGGAAGCGAAACTTGCATTAACACGGCTTTGACTTATCGTCAAACGAATGTATTTGGAAAATCTAGCAGGAGTGTTATTCGCGAGTTATTTCTAGCTTATGCTACACTCCGGTGTTAGAGCTGTAACACGAGATTTAAAATATAACTTTTATGCAACCCAGCCTTAAAGATGCGGTCGTTAAACATGTAAACATTTTTGTCATCAGCCCTTTAAAAGAGAAATTAAAAGCATTCGTCTTTTTTAGGTGGTCTTCATCTGTAATTTTCCTCTCTTTCAAACACCATATCCTTTACTTCTAACTCCACTAGACAATACATAATTACTAAGTGGTTCAATAAATATCACTTTTCCAGTTTGTGACGAGAATTAAATTTTTTAATAGTTATATGTTAATATTCGAGAATCTTTCCTAACTAATTATTAATAATTTAATTATTGTTTAAATTTATATATATGGACTTTTTTATACGTTTTATGTATTTTGTATTATTTATTTGAATTGTAAAGTACTATTATAAATATTTTATATTAATTAAAAATATATTTGATATAATTTGTTTTTTTTTTCAGGAACCTAAACATTTACACATTACTTTAATTTTCATCATAAATTTATATTCCACAAAAATATAACTATACAAAATACTGATTCATGTACTGGTCATTTATTACAAAAAAAAACAAAGTTTGGTATGTGTTTTTTATTAAATCAAAATAACCATAACTAGGAAAATATGTACAAAATCATAATAGTAAACTGAAGTACATTTTTTTATTAAAATATCAAATTACTCTTGAATGAATTGACTCAGAAATTGTTAACGATACATTCATTTTTATTGAACGTTGAAGTACAGTAATGTGAGATTTAAGATATACATATTATTTTAAACAATATTTTAAATTAACCTAATACATACGACTTTTTGTATCTTCCAAATTGAGCTATAGGAATTATTTTAGCATATGCTCCATTTGATTTTAACAAAAAGCTGTACCGCAATTTTACTAATATAATATAAATAAATAAATCTGGTTATAACAGTTAAACATAAGGTGATGGATTTTTAATTTATATTACAGTGTTTCTCCATGACATCACCACTGAATGTTTCACAATATTGCTAGAGACGTGATTAAAAGCATGCTGGTTTGCAACATATCCCAGAATAATACCAGAATCTTATTCTTCTGGATTATGTTTTTTTAAAGTTCCGCTTAAAATCTGTGCCCACGGCACACTGAGCACTTGGCGAAGTTAATTTACGGATTAAACATTTTAATTCACTGTCAATCCAGCACAACCACTTGCAGATCATCCATTTTAGTTCTCAACTGCCTCCAAGGCTTCCTAGCTCCTCTACGCAGTTCTGATAACGTAACCTGCCGTCTTATTTTTCTGTAAACAAGAAGTAGGATTAAAAGGAATATATAGAGTGATGAAATAAATATTTCGTCGATATATTAACTATGTAAAAACTGAGAAATAAACGCATAAAAAATGTAAATATTTGACGGTCTCATTCCTCTACCCAAAATAAAATGTGATGAGACAGTAAATAAAGCAATCAAGTGAGAAAATTAACTTAAGTCCGCTGTATCTATACCTTAATTTAATTCCTCCATATTGTTGAATGTAATCGTCTTTAACTACTTAGCTTATTAAACTGAAGCCTCGAGGCATATGTTTCCTATATACGAGGGCTACCTGAATAGTTTCCGGAATCGGCAAGAAAAACACGATATTGGTGTGGTTTTTTATTTTTATTTTTCGATGTAGTCTCCTCGAAGATTAATACACTTTTTCAAAGGGTGCTCCAATCTCTTCAAGCCGTCGGAAAAGTAGGATGTCTCGAAATCCGCAATATAGGCATCTATAGCGGCGATGACCTCCTATCGCATTTGAGGCAAATCTCTTTCCAGCCAGCGATTTCTTCAGGTTTGGAAATAGAAAAAAGTCGCTGGGGTCTAGGTCCGGTGAATATGGAGAATGAGAGACTAATTCGTAGCGCAATTCATTCTATTAGGACGGGACGATACGGGATGAATGAGCCGGTGCATTGTCGTTGTGGAAGAGCACTTTTTTCCGCTGCAAACGAGGTCGTTTCTCCTTTAATACTGCATCGAATCGGGTCAATAAATCGCTATAGTATTGCCCCATGATCGTCTTTCCCTTCTCCAGATAGTCGATGAGGATCACACCTTGGGAATCCGAAAAAATGGTCGCTGTGACCTTTCCGGCCGATGGAACGGTCTTTGCCTTCTTCGAAGCCAACTCGTCCAGAAAAGTCCACTGTTTCGACTGTACCTTGGTGTTCGGTATGTACTGCTGGATACAAGTTTCATCCACGGTTATGAAACGCATGAAGAAATCCCTTGGATTGCATTGAAGCCTGGCCAGACATTCCTCCGAAACGGTCACACAATTTTGTTTTTGCTTAGGTGTGAGCAAACGCGATATGCATCGCGCCGAAAGTTTCTTTATGGTCAAAATTTCGTGTAGAATATGGCCCACGCGTTCTTCCGAGATGCCTGTGGTCTCTGCTATCCCTTTCAACTTTAATCGGCGCTCGGCTAACACGACATCATGAACTTTGTCGACCATTTCATCATTGGTTATCGGTTTTTGGGCGTCCACTGCGTGGTTTGCCACTTGTGCTAGTGCGGCCACTTTTGAACTCGCTCACCCAGAAACTGATGTTCGAAAATTATGTGGTAGATGCGCCATTAACGTCCAGCAAAATATTTCGAATTTCCGTGGCCGTTTTCCCGGCCATCCAGAAGTGTTTTCCCACTGCACGATATTCGATTTTATCCATTTTTCCGAAACCGCCTGACTTGCTACACAAAACACGCTAGTAAACAACAACTATTGACACCAGCCGTCTGAAAATTTGATAACAGCTCATAAAAAAGGTTGGCCTTGCCGGACAATAAATCCACTTCATATTTCATGCGTCATCTCTTGCCGATTCAGTAAACTTTTCGGGTTGCCCTCGTATGTTGAAATTTTGTTACAAATGTGTTAATTTTACTTTTTTTTTAATTTATAAAAATTTCGATTTTTCATTTTATGTACATGTATGTATATATATATTTTAAAAACTTACTTGTTGGCCTCTGTTGCCCTAAAATAGACATCATCAGGTGCATCCATCCAGCTTATAACTTGTTTTCTACCCGAACCTGTTCTCGTCATGTGTGCAATTTTTGGTTTGCCATTAATTTGAGCGATATGACGGGGCAAAGTTTGTGCGGGCATCATTTGTGCTGCCATCAAGGCTTGAAATTGATCTGCTCGTGTAATTTGCATTGGTTCCTTTATTATTCTCTTTGTTGGAGGTGCACTCAAAGCACCTGATCAAAAAAAAAAGTCATATAAAAAAAATGAAGAGTCTCTCTTTATTTTAGTATTTTAATGCCTTCCATATTGCCTTTTTAATTTTTATTACTGTCTCCAATATTTTATGTAGCGATTAAAGTAAGTCATACTATATACATATTTTAAAGAAACATTGATATTTTGTAAATGTGCGTTTCGATTTTATTTACTTTTTTGTATTGGCAAAAGCTATATAAACCAATTATAGGCACATATATTTTGTATTAAATAGTGCGTAGAGTTGCAAACTACCACTAGAATTGCCCTCTATTATTTTACCCAAGTTAAAAAAAATAACACAACTATTAAGAAAAATTAAAAGATATGGTATTTTGGATACTGGAGATAGGTTTAGTAGATAAAATAACTTACCATCATCCCAATCCAAATCGGAATAGAAGCCAATAAAAAAACCGATAAATTATTTTCTGCTTATAAAATATACTATTTTATAAGAAAATACATTCTTGATATTTGCTTTTCATATTTTCTTTATAAAACATTTATGTTTGTATTAAATTTTATTATAAAATTAGATAATTAACAAGGAAATATAATAAATTAAAGTCAAGTTCGGATATTGTGGTTTTCTTAGTGATTATATAATATATATTATATATATATATATATATATATAATATTTCTGAGAATGAGAATATATGTCGCGGAAAAAGCAACCTCAAATATTTAAAAAACTCCTCTAATTTTCGGGAAAGTAAAAATACCGTTTTGTAAGTATTACGTGTTTTAAAGAACTTCTTGTTTCATTATCCATAAAATTATTATAAAAACTGACATCGTCCCTATACTTTGTATAAAATTATATATTAAAAAAAATTATCAACTCAAAATATTGAGATTCTTTACAGTGTATTAACCATGACTATATGTAAGTTCACTTTCAGAAATTTATATTTTTTTATAAAATGTATTCTATAAACATTTAGATACTTACTGTCCATTCCATTCATTTCTTCATAAGCTCTCCTTTTCAATGATGGCGACATATTATTCAATGGTATCTTTTCTGCCTCTGGTTTATTGGGTACCCTCTCATACATGAGACTACCATCAGGAGCTTTAGGCGGTTTTGGAAAGGCTACTTTATCTGGTTGTGGCATCATTTCTTTTGGAGTCAATATCAACCATTGAGGAATTATTGAACTAGGTCTACCGAGTCGAGTAGCTATTGCTGTCACGCTACCTCTGTTTTTTTTCTTATACACAAGCAACTGTTTTAATTCTGGTATCGACTTGCCCTCCTGAAAATAAATCAAATATCAAGTGTTTTCGAAATTCTACCTAACAATATAAAAATCATTAATCTCAGTTTTAATGTTTTATTACGTCTCGGTATCCATATATCCCGATTGTTGAATTCGAGAAATTGAGTACAATTGCTACGTTGCAAACGAGGATTAGTAAAATTGTCTTTTAGTAGTAGGAAAAATAGCGTAATATTGCCCACTATAATGAAAAATGTTACTATACCTACTTCAGTACTATTGATACTAATGGATATTATAAACACACAGCAATTAACGGCTACGTAAAAAAAATAAAGGAAAATAGTTAAAAATATGGAATGAACCATTCATTTTTCGTTTACAATTAATTTTTTTTGTAATTGGCGTAATAGAAACATACCATTTGAATACTGCATTCTTGTTTAACAGCCTGTATATTTATGGCGAAGAAAGGTGCCCTAGCAGCGTGCCGCGGTCTCATTATATGTTTGCACAACCTTCTTGAAATCCTAGTTATAGGAGTCGTAAACAAATAAAATGCTGTCCTTGTTTTCATGATTGGTCTAGGTGATCCTGACCGAATCACAAGTCCGTGAGCAGTGGCGTAGTGTCGTCCTAAGTGAGCTTTTAACTTAAATTCTTTTCCACAACCTCCAATATTACAACGATGTGGTCTGTGAGACATTCCAGGCAACCGTTCCTCATCTACATCACTGCCAGATTTTTTCTTCCCTCCGTTTTCAAAATCTCCGTCCCCAAATCTTGTAGGAATTTTTAAGCCTCCATATTTTTTCCAGTACTGCCAACACGCTTGGCATAATCGACATTGCATATGTGAAGGACCCCATGAATACCATTGATTAGAAACAGTCACTAAAACAAATATTTCCATTTAGAAAAAAAAATTTAATTAATATTAATAATATGTAAGCTATTGAAAATATCATAAATTTATAAGAATGAGTGGGAAATATGTACAATATGTATTAATCAGTTTATCACATAAGAATTAAAAAATAATACTTTTTATTTTTCTTTACATATAACAATTATGAAAAAAGAAATCATAGCAGCTTAAAGAAAACATACTTAAAAGATTTAGTACACCAGACCACTTTTAAAGCTGCTAGTAACAATTGCAGAAATATGATACAAATCAGGTAAAAAAAGTGGTGTCAGCCATTTACCAAGCACCAAAAAAGCAAAAGAGAGTGAAGTCCTATATTTCCTTTTTCTCATCTGTGCTATTAACGAAATCATAAAAAGTAGATTAAAGGCATTAATTAACAAACACTGAGTTAGATGATTCGATATGTAAAAGTTGAAATAAAAATTTGTATGTTATAGGAGATATTGTACTAATTTCTCAAAGAAAATATATATTCCGCTGGTTATTGTAATCATGTTCCGCTGAGAGAGATGAAATAGTTAAGGATAAAATAAAATTAAAAAGAAGACATAAAGAGAAAGTTAGAAAATACCTCAGAACAATGAATGGGAAGCTGTAACTATAAGTAATAATAGATAAGGTAAATCTAGACAAAGTTAGAACAAAAGAAATATTATAAAAGAAGAACTGGAATCAAGCATAGAAAATGGGTACAAACAATTTCATAATTTCATTAAAAGTGAGAGCATCAAATGGAAAATAATTGATTTATATCTTTTTCAAGTATTACTTCGTCTGAAAAAAGTAACAATTACATTTTCATTGTTTTGAGGAAAAAACACAGGTTATAAAAAGTATAGTAGATTTTTTTATATTAGGATACCGTATATTTCATCAGTATATTTACTTACCATTACATGATTCGCAGGCTTTGCCACCCAATGAGACAGCTGGATCTGAGCTGCCGTTGCTACCATTTACTACCCCTTTATTATTATTTAAAGCTGCCGGATTTGGTTTATTACTAAAAAAGGTATTATTAGATTATTAGAAACATAAACAGAAAGAGAAAACATTTAAATACGAACTCACTAGTTAGGAATGTAGACTTGTTTCAGCTTTGATTCGGCTTCGACAGCTTTAACCCTTTTTTGCTGAACATAACGGTCTGTTGTTTTCCACATGTAGTAATATTCAATTATATTCTTTAGTGTCTTCCAAGGAAGGAAATCTTGGCGGATATCATTGAAATCCTACAAAAAATATTTTAATGTTTTGAAAACAGATTAAAATAAAATACATCTAAAACTACAATGAAGGTTTTAATTAATGTCCAACTACCATTTATTGTTGTTATATGCACTGGTGATAATTCAAAATGTAACAATTTTATAGAGTTGGATCTTTATTCATAACTTTATAAGCCAACTAACATATTATGTACACATAACATAATGAATAAACGATTTTGTTCAAATTGTTATTCTTGCTAGATTCTTATATTTTTGCATTTTTTGGATTTTTAATCTATTATAACATCTTAAATGTTGCACGTTTAAAAATTAATACAATTTTTATTATATTTTGATAAATATTAAACTAAACTTGTCAGATAAATAAGTTACAAATCATAGAATACAGATACCGCAGTCCATAAAATAAAACTACTTATTTTCTATTATAGATATATGCAAACATAACAAAATCCTTTTGAGAGATATTTAAGAATCGCATATATTACCTCAAAACACACTAAAACGTTCTCCAAGCTTTTTCTAACATACATTTTTTGATCTGTATGGATCCATTTAGAAATGGACATTTACTAAGTAATTTATTCACAACTAATTTAATGATTTCATTCTTTAGATTTAGAGGATGTGCAACTAGATTTGATTCATATACCAGGAAACTAATGGTCCGTCCGTAATTTACCCCAAAATTTTTACATAAAATTTTTCACTGATTTGGTAACAATGTTGATAGTTCATTAAGTTTAATTTAAAAAATATATTCATGCTACATTTTTTCCATAATTGGAAAGAACATATATTAGATAAGTGCAATTGATTAGCTGTATACAACACATGTTTATTTGAGTAACAAACAGAATAGCACACCTTTTTTAATTGGCTTAAACCAAACTTATTAAACTTCCCTTTTAACAGATCAATGAATAAATATGGTTACATTCGTCTCTTTAAAGAGGGTTATTTACCTAAAATGAAATAATTTTTTACTTATTTAAACTGTTTTAATACCTGAATAAATGTTGAGTTAACGTTACCGGTTCATACATTCACTTTTCCTCCTTCTTTATGTTACATATAATTCTATATTTTTTATTATGTCACACATCTATGGTTATTTTACTGTAATTACAAATATTATTAATAAATATAGAAAGGTAAATAATAGTTTTCTTGAATTTGCACACTCTTCTAAAGCGGTTTAATAATATTTAAGTTTACCTAGGTTTCAGTATTTTGACATACCATTTTCCATGACAGATACAAGTTTGACAAATCTTTTTTAAAAAACGTAAATACATTTGATGTCATAAACCTGACAACCAATCATCATTAAGCAATATTCTTCTTTTTTTAAAAATATATTTGGTTATTATTTAGTTCAAAAGGTGATCTAAGATAATTGAACTTCCCAGATTTAGTTGTTCATTCAATACTGTATATAGAAGATATTTTAGGTGTTTCTTTATTTCATATTCCTCCAAAAAATCAAGTTCTTCTTTCTTGTCGCATATATGAAGTACTTCCACTGTTGTTTCCATTGTGTTATTGAGTGTAGGTTTGTGGTTGGTGTCAATGAGCTGTTTTGCGTAATGTAAATTATCTGGTTGTTTTAATCTATAAGCTCGTAAGTGTTCACAGTAGCGTATGTTAAAATGTCTTAATGTCTGGCCAAGATAGATGGCGTTACAATTTATTAAATTTAGGTTTTACATTTAATAAAAATTAAGCTACATTATTTCTTTCTTTAAAAGATATTGTAGAAGATGTTGTACGAGATATAATTTTTGATATGTTGTTTGAAATATCTCCAAAATATGTAATTGTTCTGTATGACTTGTCATCTTTAGGTTGCTGCGAAAAGATCAGGTTAACTGCAACCTTTTCTGCCTTTTTATTAATCAACCTATTTATTAGATGTAATGAATAATTATTAGAGGTAGCGATTTGTTTTCATATAAATTTCCCTTTTAAAATCATCCCTACTCATTAGTATTGAAAAGTATATATGTATCATTGAATTGTAAGCTGCTAATTTATGTGACATAGGGTGATTTGAGTTATAAGGGATAGCCATATTTATATGAGTTGGTTTACGATAAATTAAATATTGAAGATTACAGTTTACGCCTTTGACATTTATATCCAATAAATTTAAAGAACTGTCATCTTCAATTTCAACAGTAAATTTTATTTTTGTTAATTTGTTATTATTTTTAATAAAATTAAAGAAAACATCCAATTGTCTATAACTACCTGTAAAACCAGCCAAAACATCATCAACATATCTATACCAAAACAACAAATTCTTGGAGATATTTGAATCAAAACATTTTTTGTTCTAAATTATCCGTAAAAATATTTGCCAAAAAATGTTGCCATTAACTTGATCTTGCCGAAACAACCTAAAGATGACGGGTCATACAGAACAATTACATATTTTGGAGATATTTTAAACAAAATATCAAAAATTATATCTCGTACAACATCTACAATATCTTTTAAAGTAAAAAATAATGTAGGTTCATTTTTATTAATGTAAAACCTAAAATTAATAAATTTTCAAAATCGGGTATTTACAAACTAAATTGTCCGGACTGTAAAGCCATCTATCTTGGCCAGACATTAAGAAATTTTAACATACGCTTCTGTGAGCACTTACTACGAGCTTATAGATTAAAACCCAGATAAAGTCATATTACGCAAAACACCTCATTGACACCAAACACAAACCTACACTTAATAACACAATAGAAGTACTTCATATAAGTGACAAGAAAGAAGAACTTGATTTTGTGGAAGAATATGAAATAAAGAAGCACCTAAAATATCCTCAAAATACAGTATTGAATGAACAACTAAATCTGGGAAATACAATTATCTTAGATCACCTTTTGAACTAAATAATACTAACCAAATATATTTTTAGAAAAGGAAGAATATTTCTTAATGATGATTGGTTCTCAGGTTTATGACAGGAAATTTATTTACGTTATTTGAAAAAGTACTGTCAAACTTCTATCTGGCTTGAAAAATGGTATTGTCGGATACCGAAACCTAGGTAGACTTGAATATTATTAAAACGCTTTGGAAGACTGTGCAAATTCAAGATAAGTATTATTTATTATGAATAATTTCCATAAAGTAAGTTGAAACAATTAATTATTAATATTAATCAATGATTTTATATGTCACAAATATAAAACCTAATTATATCTGCATATTTAGCTAAGGTTTTTTGAATTGGGCTAACTTTTCATTGCAATAAGTCTTCACACATAGCGTTAAACCTACATGTTTCAATGTAGACAACCCTCTTTTTATATTCATTATTTGCTAGCTTTTTAGGAGACTAGCTCCCGAAATACCATTGTTTTTAAATAAGTATACATGAAACTCGAAGTCCATACTACAAAACTTTAATAAAGTTTATATATGCCGACTTATAAGGCCATCGTCAAACCTAATAAATAGTGTAGATTAGGCAACAAATAAACATGTTTAGCTCTCATTTAAGAGGACGCTTCAAACCATTATTAATTTTCATACCCTCTTTTCTTTCTTTTTCTACAAATGAGCCTTAGATTTTATACTTCCTCATGATCCTTCTAGAAAGACCTCTACTGCTTTCATGCAGTTAATGGCTCCCCTAAACCAATAATTATTCACCATTTCTTTTTTAATTTAGTCAGTTTCTTGCATTATATATCTTTTCGGTCTTGTTTATGCATGTAGTGAACTGACCCTGCGAAAAATGCTAAACAAATAATTTTTGATATTAAAGAACCTTATTTGTCGTCTAAACTTTGTTGTGTTGTTTATTAGATGTGTTAATCTCAGATGTCGAAACTAGTCATCGTAATGTAATGATTTAAAAAAATTATTATTACCTTTCCATATTTATCCAAAGCCTCCTCAAATAGGTTTGCCTCGGAAGCGCTCCACTCCTCCATCTCATCTCGACACAGCACCGGCCCGCTAGAGGGCACCAATGAACACAACGCACTGGACAAGTTATATCCGTGCCGATGTAACGTGTCCATCGCGTGAAATAAGGTTATATCTCGACTGGCCGCCGCAGCGGACATATGTAAAGACGGCTGTTTGACACTCGAACTGCAGTCCAAAGCCCTAGCGAATGTACCTACTGACCTAGATACCACTAAAAACTGATCTATTTGTCTATCACTAAGATTGTGTTCAGGAGTCCAAATTACCGTCTCTAAGTCGGCAGAATTTCGATCTTCTTCATCACCGTCTTTTAGCATCGGAGGAACGTCACACTGATACCGAGATCCGACACGAATTTCTCCTTTGTCCGCCAGAAGTGTCTTTTGTGTAGGATCGAACACAAGGCAGTAAAAGAACATATCGTCTTTATTAAGGTAGGATGCTAGGGCTTCGGTTTCGTTGAACAGGGTTACGGAACATTTTCCTCGGATATGGGTAGCAGGTAGGGTTTCCACTTGACGAGATAGAAACAGTTCTCGATGTTTCATTTGATGTTTTTGCTTGGGACTAAGCGCTTCGTTAGCTCGCCCTCCCATTTCTGGAATCGGACTTTCCCCCGATTCGTCTAAGGCACCTAAAAACAATGTTTAATAAATTATTAAAATGTATTTATCCACTTACATACATAAACATGTATAAGATAGTCGATAAGACATGCTTTCAATAACAATTCCAATAAATACAAACCCTAAGTTAAAAAAAGAGTTTTTCTTTAGAGACATCTAAAACAAGAATAGGAAAAAAATTTGACTAGTACATTTATAATGATTTTTTTTAAATGAAGTTATAAATTTGTTTTATATGCTATCAGGAGCTTTACTACGGTTTTATTGCTGCATGACTTATTGGCTGTTAATACCTAGTTAATCCGTGAAAAAGGGTTTATTCATATTATTCCCATCACCATTCACAGGATAGTTTCTTTAATATAAAAAACACGTAGCAATCTCGATAAGGTGAATTTTATAAACAAAATTTGCAGTGGTCACTTTACTAAGTCAAAGCAAGAATTCGAACTATTCTATTTGGAATTTTAAAATGCGACTAATATCAATCGAGTTTAAAATTACAAGTATGAAACAATTCTCATTAATTTTAACGAGATCAAAAACGATTATCGAGTGATCCAATTTTAAATTAGTTTTTAGTTTGCATTGTTATTATTTTGATCCAAGGAGATTAATATGAGGATTATTTGCTTTTAAGGTCAGGTCGGTAGAAAAATTAGAACAACAGTGAAAATAAAAAATGTTTCATTTGCAACATTTAACTATATCATAGAGCTACTTCTCGGGCTTAGACATTTGAAGCTTCAACTTTTCGATATCCTCGTCTATGACGGCAGCCGTACGTGCTTTCAGCCATTTCTCTACGCTGGTGTGCACCTCGTTGTCTGTGGCAAAAAGCTATCCTCCTATACTTCATTTGAACATTAAGATAGAGTAAATTTGTGATAATACCTCATTTATTATGCAAACCACAATACGACTCATGCGGTAAATCTTTAATATTTGTAACTGATTTTAAATTGTTTTTGACGATTTCAAAACTTAATACATTTCTCGAATTATCATATTAAATACTGTTCATTGTTATAGCAGAGTACCTAAAAGGGCAACACCGGTCATAGCCGTAAGTGTAATAGGAATATTTTATTGGACGTCCAATAAAATATTCCTACAAGTAATTGATAATTAATTTAAATAAAATTCAAGCTTATAGAAATTCAGTTATTTAGTTTTAGATAAACGTAAAAAATACTAGTGACTCAAAAAGGGAGTAACTTGTGAGTATTTATCTGTTAAAAAATTAAAATTAGACCATTTGTCACTTAAAGAAAAGAGTGTTATATTGGATAACTACAACTATTTTAAATAACATAATTCTTCAAATTCTGTGGACACAGTATTCAATTGAAATGTCATTTAAAGCAATGGGATATGGAAAATATACGATATATAAAATTTTCAGGAGGAAAAATTAGGTGGAGTAATCTCACCGAAGCCAGAACCAGGCAGACCAAAATTATTAAAAGTCCACGTGAATGAATTTAAAAAAAATGCAATTCGTAAGATTGTTCACTCATTTTTTCTGAACAAGCAAATACCAACGTTAGATATTTTTAACAAGCTATAACCGACGATGCTGATTTACCCACAATAAGCCGATATAAACTGTAGAAAGTAATACATGAATTAAACATTAAATATGAAAAAATGGGAGGATACTCAATGCTAATTGATTCTAAAGAAATTGTATGTTGAAGACGACAGTAGCTCAGAAGATTAAAACAAATTAGGATATAACATAAAAACATTTTCTATATAGACGAAACATGGGTTAATGCAGGACACTGTGTAGAAAAAGTTTGACAAAACAAAAAATATAAACTCATGTCAAGAAGCGTTTTTACAAGGATTTACTACTGGTGTTAAGAAACCGACAGGTAAAGGGGCAAGAATAATTGTTTGTCCTACAGTCAGTATGAACGGTTTTCATCAGGAAGAAATAAATGGACACGTGTTTGAAGATACCACTCCAGATTACTTGAAACTTTATCAAGCACTAAATGGAAGAAAGATGAAATTGCAACATGGTTAGTTCTAAAAATATATACAATGCTGAAAGAATTGTTAACTATTGTCAAGAGCGATAACCAAAATTACAAGAACTTTTTTAAATAAATAAAAAGTTATATTGCATTAAATAAATTACATAATTCTGTGTCTTAAATTTCCTTTTATTTCGGAAACGCACGTCTATGGTTTATTGATTTTGAGACTGATTAATGTAACATATTTCTAGGAATTTACTCTACCTTAACGTTCAAATCAAGTATAGCCACCGTATAAAAATTAGTTGGAACCAAGTCCGGGGTGTATGGTGGGTGATCAAACCCTTCCCACTGAAAACGCCACGTGAGAGTCTTTGTTACTGCTTTGCCCCGATGACAACATTCCTCTTCGCTTCTTTGAATTGCCCTTCGTAGGCGTTGCACCCAGTACAAAGAAATCAAATTACACCACAAACTTCACACTTGGCGGGAGATTCTACTGTTGTAAACATGTTTACGTACCCACTACGTGCATAGAAATGACGAATGTGACGTAAGCGATCGACGGGTATATTAGAGATACTGCGCAACACATGCGCATAAAGTTTCATAGGATTTTTACGGTGCTTTTAATTTCGCGACCGATCGAAAATTGAGAAAAAAGCCCTCGTATTATGATTACTAAGTCATAAATTAGGCAAAAAAAATTTACGTACTTAAAAAATTAAAATTCACATAAATTTTGAGATAAATTGTAAAAAAAAATATTTTTTTTTTAATTTAAATTCCTCTAAACATTTTTGCAACCCATCTCGAATTTTTTTTTCCTACTTACGTTAATGAATTTGGTGCCTAAACGATAACAATTTTGAAAATACAATATGGTTCAAAAAAGTGTGGAATATTAAAGTTATGTTTTATAAATTCTATTATATTTTTCAAACGTTCTCATTGTCCTAATTTGAACGATGCGGTACAAATGGCGTCTTTTAGAACGTTCAACTCATCTGAATGGGTAAAATTACAATATAACTTTCGTAAAAGAAAAACTAAAAAGTATATTCAAAAATAAAATAATCAAATCTAGTACAGTAGAGCTACAGTTCCAAAATGTCGTTTAATTAATTGAACACTATATTTAATTATTGGAAGAACTTAAATCAACCCCGATTAGCCACCTATGGATCATTCATCATTTTCCACCATTTTATAATGTAAACAGGCTCATTATCTTATAGTTTCGGAATTGTTATTCAAGGAACTTAGTAATCTCCCAATGATCAATATGACAATTTATCAATTGGATTCGAATAAGTTTTTAGTTGATATTAGTTACCACGCCCTTTGCTTATTCAAGCTTTATTAGTTTTTATTAGTCCTTACGATTTGTAAGTTCAATGTTCTTTGATATCAGAGCATTTTGTATGTATTACTGTCCAGTTACGATATAAAAATATGTTGTAAACTAGATCATTTCCTCGCCACATCGTAAATTAAAAATAAAAAGCATTCTTCATTTTGTTATAATAACATATTCGATAATGTTGACCTGTATTTTATGTCAGGAAACTGAATACGTTAGTAAATTATTCACGACGATAATATTTAATCAGTTTTTTATGTTAGATAAACAACTAACAATGGTAGAGAACATTATCGATTATTTTGAAGTAACTATTTTAATTGTTGCAAAATTGGTTAGGCAGGTAGAAAGGATTACAAAAAAACTAAATCCGTTAAATAGACAAAAATCTTTAATAATGAAATATAACTAATTTTAATGAAGTTTCAAAACATTTAAATTAATTTTGTATAGCAAAAAATATTTGATAATGTTTATAAAATGGCGCAAAAAACTCGTTTTCCATGTAGCTAGGCAATTCTTATCTATTAGTAAATAAACATAGTCTTTCTAAAAATTGTAATTAACTAGGAAATTCCGAGAATAAAATCAGCAATATAGGTATGTGTGAAAAGTTTTACTAATGTCATAGAGAAATGGTTAGAGATATACAGGGTGATTTAAAGTTAAATGTATGTACATTAATCATGATCAGATTATTTTATTGTTTCACCCTCATTTAAAATGAAAATTTATGTAGACAGTTTTTTTTAATGAATATAATTTAAGAATATACATTTTTCTTAAATAAAATATTTTAACAGAAAATCTTTAAAGCACTATGCCTGTAACGACTCTGTCTAATTGTTTGGTATGCGGTACTAAACAAAAATAAAACTAATAAAGAATAAAATGAATGAGTTTCTTCTTGAGCCTCGTTACTATTTACGTTTTTTATAGGGATGGCTATCCAATGACACGAAATGGAATTTGGGTTATTTTTTAAGAAATTTGTTATAAACGTGTTAAGGTCAACTTATAATTCGCACTAAAAACATATGTGTTTAGTAATATCATTTAAAACGCTTAATGTAGTATATCAGGAAATAAATTTTCTAAAAAAATGTATAACAAAATAATACCAAACGTTTTAATAATGAAAAAACGAAAATCGTAATATTAGCTTAAATTTTGCACTAGACACTAGATAACTTTCAATGAAGTTTAGATACATTACATAATACTAAAATATTTTACTATTTTATCTAATGAATTCCATGTCCTGTATTTTATATTCACCCTACAAAATACTGTAACCGATGGATCCGCTTTATATTTTAAATAACTTCCTCCATTAGATTCTTCGAACCAATTAATCGAACCTTACAGAAAATGCCGATTTCCCGTGTTATGAAATCTATTTTTAACTTAAGTTTACTTACAGACAAGCCTGTTCCAAAAGAAACTATTCAAATGTTATGCATTTAGATACCATCATTTGAATTAAATATACACAATTATGTCATATGTAAAAACTAAATCATTCATATTACTTAGTTAATTAAATTTTAATACAAAGCAGGAAAAATTTAATATCACAACAATAAAATATGGCAAATAATTTTGTCGTAAACCCTACATATTAACTATTTCAAAAAAAAAAAAAATATATTCCAAGCCGACTCTGCGAACCTCCGATATTGATTTCTTACAAAGATGCTTTCTACGGCCCTCAAATTTAATCTACCTACCTAATTCTAATAAAATCCGTAAAACTCTTAAATAAAAACATAGAATTCATTCAGTGAATCTTTATCCGGATTAATTCTGATAATAGGAAACAAGTAGGTACTCTACATTTAGCAATTTTTTACAAATCTTGAAAACTTGGACAAAATTAAGTGCCATCCATCTTTTAAGCATATATAAATATACTAATTACACTAAAAAAAGGCTTATAGAAAGAGTGAATAATAGATGCATATAGGATTTTTAATACAAATCCCGTTGCACGTCATATATCAATTATGAGATCACGACCCTGCAGTGTTGTCGGCTTGTCTAAATTGTCGAGGAATGTAGGAAGTTTCAAAAATGTAAGGTTAGGTTATGTTGTTTAGCTGGTTGACGGCCGGACGTCAGAAATCGTTGAAATATTTCAATCTAAATACTCGACAACATCGCATCACGACGTTGTCGAGTATTTAGAAAGGATTTACCTTTTGTAGGAATTCGAATATTGTAGTTGAATTGTTTCTTATAAGAAAAATATATATTTTTTTAAACAAAACATTGTCTTATTTTAATAACAATAAATAGTTTGGTATCTTTTTTATATGTCTTTATTTTATTTATTTAATAAAAATATAGTACAAATAAACAACATAATATAACGATTTTTATAACAGATTATTGAACATTAAAAGTAGATAATACAGCAAGAAGAAGAAGAATATCACAGTTGTAGATTGCTAATGAATCAACTGAGAAAAACATTTTTCAAATGTACTGGCAGGATGAAGTGTCTTGAGTGTGAGGATCATATATTGTTCATATACGCTTCAATAAATTAATTTTTCATAATAATAAAGCTAAACAACATAACCTAACCTTACATTTTTGAAACTTCCTACATTCCTCGACAATTTAGACAAGCCGACAACACTGCAGGGTCGTGATCTCATAATTGATATATGACGTGCAACGGGATTTGTATTAAAAATCCTATATACTCCTAATATTTTCTACAAATTTAGCCATAGTCTTAAATCATCGTAGCTGTTACTTTAGTTTTGTATTATTAAGTTTTATATATCTTTTTTGTGTTTTTAACTAGCAGAGGTATATTACCGTATATACCACACATTTTTTTTAAATTTATATGTTATTTTATAGTAAGTTCATATTTTTTTACGTTAAATAAGTGGGTCTCCCTAGGGTTCTACACCGCTAAAATATTTGTACTTATCACCAATTAGAATTTAATTATCCTGAGTAATAATATTAAAAAGATTATTATTTTTAATAGAGTCATTGTTTCAATATTTATAAACGGGAAATAATGTAATGATATAATTAACTTTATACAGGGTGACACATTAGTGTGACAAAGTTCGATATGTCCGTTATTATTAAAGTTACCAAAAATACGTATTTACAGAAAATGTGAGCAGTCTTAGGGTTCACGTTTTAAAATTAGTTACAAAAATACAGGGTGTTCAGGAACGCAATGCCAGACCAAAACTATATTTTTGGGTGTTGTAAAGGTCAAAATCGATGTATATTTAGTATCTAAAAAGCGAAAAATTATTTGGAGTTG
This sequence comes from Hermaeophaga mercurialis, assembly GCA_951812935.1. Taxonomy (NCBI): domain Eukaryota; kingdom Metazoa; phylum Arthropoda; class Insecta; order Coleoptera; family Chrysomelidae; genus Hermaeophaga; species Hermaeophaga mercurialis. The sequence goes on along the minus strand of OX638359.1, from coordinate 18,646,495 downwards.
TTTCACCACTAATCGTTTAAGTAAAAAAAGATTTACACGGTAAGTCAATATTTGGAACATTTTCTCATTTTATGTCAACGGAACACCCTATATTTTTAATGTAATTTGAGTAGACATTTAATTTCTCTTTCCTTTTCGTAGACAATTCCCTATACCTAACTGTAAGTGTTTATGAGATATTTTAAACCAAATAAGAAAATTGGATTTTTTCAATTGAATTGAAAAAGTATGTATTCCATACAAAATATATATAACTTTGGTCTGGCACAGCGTTCCTGAACACCCTGTATATATGTGTTTAATTTTAAAATGTGAATTTTAAGACTATTTACGCTCGTTGTTAATACGTTTTTTGGGTAACCTCAATGATAGTGGACATATGGAGCTTTGCCACATTAATGCGACACCCTGTATACACAAACTACAAAATTTCAAATTAATTTTCAGCAAAATGAAAACGGGAAAAAGCAAATTCACGTCGAAACTTAATTTTTTTCTGCTTATGAGTTTTTGGGATATGGAAATTAGTGATAAATTACACAGGGTTTAATTAATTTTTATTTTCATATTTTTTATATTATTATTTTATAAAAAAACTGTTTTTGAAAGGCCACTCTTTTGAGGTAAATAAATAGTTTTTCAAAGTTACATATTTAAAATGACTAAATGAAATGTCATGCCATAAGGACAATCGTTGACTGAACATTTCCATTTTGTTGTGTATGATTTAATCTACTAACTTACATAATCTGTTAGTGTAAAGTCGGTAAACTTTGAGGTCATGTATAATGGTCTTGAGTACGTTAAATTTACATAAATACTTAATTTAATGTCTATAAACTGTGAAAGCATAATTTAAAGTAACACCGTAAATAATTTTACTATATCATTGTAATTTAAAGTTTCTCTACTACAAAGTCCCCTAAATAACAAATACGTAACTAGAACTAAAATATTGACTTGTAATTTTACTTACGTTAAAACCTAAATAACAGGTATAATTTACTTAATTGTTACAATTTTTAAAACTTTTATGTAAATCTAACATTAAAGTCAGTTTTTAGGTCATTGTTAGGTTTTCTAATATATAATAAATATGTAGTGCAACAAAAAATGTTACTTTTCAGGAGAACAAAAAATAAAAATAAAACGTTTAATTGCTAGAGACGAATTTACACCACTTATAGGGCGAATATTGTCATTTTTTATACAAATAAGTTCAGTTTCATAAAGCAAAACAAAAAAATTGATTTTTTTATTTTTCTTGTAGTGTCCCCTTTAAAAAAATTTTACACTGGCAAGAAATACACATCCGATTTGAAAGTTATTGCCAACACAAATGTATATTTTGAAGAGTTAGATGAAACGAGCTATAGGAGCGGGATAAAGGGCCTTGAATTTCGTTAAGCGAAGCGTCTTGAGACAAAAAGTTACGTCAAAAAAAATATTGTTTTCCTTCATATTTTGTTTTTTTCGCTCGTAGATTGGAAATTAAAAAAAAATGTTACAGAAAAGGTGTTAAAGTATTATACTGTTGATGTTATTTTTGGATAGGTACACTAAAAATTTTTACTATAAAATACGGGGTGGGGTGCCTAATTTAAAAAAAAATCAGTGACAACCTCACAGCTTCGTAATATATGACAAAAAAAAATAGCTAAAATGGCAATTTAAAATTGCTTGTCGACGTGCTTTTACGTTTTTTCAAAAACATTAAACTAAGTATTTTATGACTTGTATGCGTTTGGGACACTGTAAAAACGGACTGATCACATTACATTTTGTTCTGACTATTAATTAAAATTGTTTTAGTGATCCCAATGCCATGCTTTTTAAATAAGGCACATTCTGTAACTAAATTTGATTTAGGAATATTTCTGGATTTATTATACAGGGTCCGGCAAACCTTTGTCGTTGTTCTGTAACTCCTACTATGCAAAACTTTGATTTATTTGAAGGATATCTGTCAATGGGAGGTCAAAACCAAATATTCTAAAATTATTTTCATGTATACATGGTGGTCCAACAGTAAAATAGGCACATCATTTAATTTTTTTTTATTGGAATGACCCAAGTTTTTTATATTTTTTGATACTCTATAGTCACTAGTACATACATACAAAATATTATTTTTAATATTGTTCTAAAATTATTATGCGAAGCTATAATTTTAGTATTTATTTAATTTATCCATCAAAATCAGCTTAAACCCAAACAAAATTAGTATGGCTTTCAAACGAGGTGTCACTTGCCGTACGGATGATGTACTATTAAACTAGAAAAAATTAAATATCTTACAGATAAATGCCTTTTTTAGATTTATTTTTTAACGACGACAGATAGGTATAGGAAAGTATATGCGAAAGTGGTAGGGTATAAAATTTGCCATCCGTTGATGAATAGTAATACAGGGAGTTTCATTTGAAAAATTTGAGAAAATTTTCCTGGAAATTTTTGAAAAACGAAATTAATTTTTGAGCATCATGTGCAAAATAAACAATTAAATCTTGGTCTAAAAAATCGTTGGTCTATTGGCTTCCTTCATTTGTAATTTTTTAAATTCCAATATTAAATTTGAGAGAGCAAAGCATTTTTAAATAGAAGTATGATAATGTAATTTTTTTTTTCTCCGAAAGGGGTTGGATATTAAAAATATTAGTAAGTATGTAAGTATCTAAAAATGTAAAAAAGTTGGGTCATTCTATTAGAAAAAAATTAAGTTATTTGCCTATTTTACTGTTGGACCAGCCTGTATACATGAAAATAACTTTAGAATATTTGATTTTGACTCCCATTGACAGATATCCTTCGAATAAATCGTTAAATTTTGCATAGTAGAGTTACAGAACAACGACAAAGGTTTGTCGGATCCTGTATTTTTAATAATAAAATATTGCATCTATGTATATTCAACGGTATTTGTGTTTAGTCACTTAATTTAATTAACAAATAATTTTGAAAAATAAATAGTTGTTTTATCGAAGTGATAAAAGCAAATAGGTAGATATCTAAAATTCCTTAACACAATGCAATACAAAAGCTTCGGCTAGTCGAGTTTTGCGTTATAAAAGTACAGTCTGTCACAAATACTGTTCGACTAGTAAGTTTTCATCCAGATAGTGAATACGTCCCTGTTAGATACCGTTTTGCAATACCAGATTATTACATAATTTATTCATAATGAGTGTTATGCGAGTCCGGTCCACCGAGACCGGCACTTTAAAAATAGGAAATGTATTCGTATAAACAATAAAAATACAATATTAGTATCCAAACTCAGTGCAATATAATAAATAAATTGATATACGCGCATTAATAAATAATATGCGTTACATAAGAGGTCGCATTCATTTTATTATCTACTTACTATTACTATACGTACGGCACGTGTCAAAACCTTCAATGGTTTTTACACAGGAAACTTCTCTCATTTTAACTTCAATAGAATTCAGTATTATAAGGTTTTATAATCATTATGTCGACCTCGTCAATATTGAAAAATGAATCAATATACGGGGTTAATAAACCTATGATTATAATAACAACTATTTTAGTTACATGAAATATCGATTTTTTTTACTATTAAATAAGTTGAATACTGCTAGGAAGTAATGTAAAACTGACCACGACATATATATATATAAGATAAAGGATGTCGCACAAGTCTTAGTAAGTACTAAGGTCCTCTTTGAAACTAATAAATTGCCAAAATGAAAATTTAGATATCAGAATAAATACTCAGAATTTTAGCGTGTGGCAGTTGAACAAGCAGTCTTTTAATCATACAAAAAATATTTTATCGAGTGATACTTCATAAATCATTCCCTTCTGCTATCTTGATAGTTAATGTTTTAACTGCTTTATTAAAATCTATTTCTAAACGTTAACTTGAAAGTTTTAGTATTTACATTATACATAAAAACAAAATTTAAATAAGTTGATTTCAAAGTGAAATAAACTAAATGAAAAAAAGTTAATACTTTTTTAACTTACTATATTATACATATATGATATTATTAGGATTATTTTTTATTTGCATAATACTATTTTTATTATCCAAAAGATATTTATAACGTACCCTACGTTTTCCTTAAAAGCATTATATTAACAATCTATAATTTATTAATTTGAGATTTTTAGTTTTTTATAAAGTAAACATATTAATAAATGTTAAAAATACAAATAATATAATGTACCGCACACAAGGTATGTCATACTATATTAAATAATACATTTAGTATTGGACTAGAAAAACTTTTAATCTTTTACCAAAAATAAACGGAAATCAAAAATTCGTAGTTTTTATCTGACTTGCTTTACAATAAATTTATTTTTTCAAATAAAAAACCTTTCCTACGCCCATATTTTGAGGAGATAGGGCAAAAAGTTTTACGAAACGTGTGTAAAATTTAGTTTAAATTATAGATATGACATTTTTGTTTCATATTAACTGAACTAAGAATTGAACTGAATTGTAAGAAAACTACTTTTGAAAATAATATTAGAAATTGTAGTCTCTAACAGCAGCCTAGTTAGGCCATTTAAAATAATTTTTTTTCAGAAATTTTAAGATCAGTAATTGCCCGTATACAGCTATTGTTCTGATCAAAAATTTGAAATCCCATCTGATTTTTATTTACTTTGTATCAATTATTTTTTAACGCCGTAGCATAGAACTTTAAAAATTAGGATATATATTATATATATATTAGGTATATTACAAAATAATTTTAAAATATGAAGCTTGACTCTGTCTATAACTTTTATTTAAAACATTTTTTTCTTTTTCTCAAGATAACGGAGATATCAAACTTCGGAGTATAAGTTTATTACCCATGTGTATTTGGATGCGTTAAATTGATGGATGAGAAATGTATTCAATCTGACCGAAACTGTATTAGTCCTGCCTTTAAAAATTCACTAAATATGAAATTTTCTACCTGCAAATCTCCAGCAGAGAAGTCACGCGTTGCGAAGATACTTTAAACACTTAGAGCCTGTTATTGACGAGAAGGACAATACATATAGAACAGCAAATCAACAATAAGACAATCGAAACTCCCAACTTATATAAGAATATACAAAATATTTTTCAGCAAAATAGAAATTCTGAAGCACACAACTAGAGAAGCGAGTTCCGGACATTAGATTGAAGAGGATTGAAAGAGTGACAAATAATAAGAAGTGAATACATTAGAAAACGGAAGAATATTAAATCGGTCCTAGAAAAAATAAAACTTATCAACCCACATGTTTTAGCTAAACGCATCACGATAATAAAGTGTAAATTAAATAACAAACGAGAATCGACGATAAAAAAGGAAAACTTGGAACATCAATAAACCAGGAGAAAACCTAAAAAAAAAAACATTTCCTCTGTGATTATAGCGTCGGTCTTTTAAGGGACAAAAGGCATTATTTTTATTAATTACATTGAAAAGGGTAAAACAATAAATGAATAATATTATTCAAACTTGCTTTATCAGCCTGGATTATTAAAAAAAAAACTCCATTATTGCGACCGCTAAAATGAATTAATTGAGCTTTGAATTACTGCCCCATGCTCCCTACTTACCAGACTTGACCCCCTCTGTCTTCCGTTTATTTCCAAACTTAAGGGGGTTACTACAGTGAGTACCATTCCGTTCATACGTTGGCCACAGGTAATCGCTATCCCAAATCCCTTTCTAATGACATTTCCTATTTTATAATGACAAGGTAATGTCGCCCCCCAATAACAGAATGGAAGTTAAATCTGTGCGGAGTATTCGTGATAAGACATTATTGGTTTTAGAAAACTATAAGTTCAGTGTACATAAAGAAATAAATTCAAGCAGTGAAACTCGATGGAAATGTATAAATAGGAAATACAAAGCTAATATTTATACATTAGGCATTCATAACGATACAGACATCGTCATAACTAAATCAGATTTATCTCATAACCATGAAGCATAATATATAAGCGCTTTAAATAGACAAATAATAAGTTCAACTTGTAAGAGAAAAGCAGTTGAAGACTTGGCTGAAAGAGCCTCCAAAATTGTATAGCAATTTTTTAGAAAAAACCTGCCAGCATCTCTAAGTACAGTGGATATGGGATATTTAAGAAAGAATATGTACAATTCCAGAAGACAAATAATTCCTGTTTTATCGCAGAACATAAGTGACATGCACTCCGTTCTAAAGCAAATGCATGTAAAAACCACCAAAGGTGAATTATTTGTATTTTTAAATGACACTATACATAATATAATAGTTTTTTCCTGTAAAACTAACACTGAGCTAATACCTAAAACAAATCGAATATTTGTTGATAGGACGTTTAATTATTGTGCAATTTTTTTTGTCAACTCTTCACAATTCATGTTTTCATTAATGGCCATTACGTTCCAATTTTTTCTAATTGTTGCCGAATAAAAAACTATCTGATTAAAGATGAATGTGAGAAACACAATATAATTTTTTATATAGATGAAGTTGTAGTGGATTTTGAAAAAGCTATACACAAAATGATTTTAGAGTTTTGGCCTGAAGTGAAGAACATTGGTTGCAGATTTCATTTATGTCAATCTTGGTATCGGAAAATTCAAAAATATGGATTAGGTAGTAAATATTAGAACAAAACTAGTGAAATCGGCAAATGGTTACGACTGATTTTTGGTCTAACATATTTAGACCTAAATGAAATTGGTAATTGTTCGAAAATATGCCTATTGATTCGACAGTTATAAAATTTTCCGATTATCTTGTAGATAATTATATAGCTGAAGACGCAACATTTCCACCGAAAATTTTATCATTTTAATCATTCTTTTTATAGCGCCCATCCGAATTTATTTGTGTTTATCGAAATATTAAAGGAAATTCAAATTGATGTCTATATTAAAATACAAAGTTTACATATTCCAAACAAAATTAATAATCGCTCAGTAAAAAATAAACAAAAATTTGTCAATAAAATGATGTTAAAACGCGACAGAAAAGAAATAAATAACTTACATTTTCTTAGATGTATTTCTTTACACCAATGTGATGCAAATTATCTGTTTACATGAAATAAATCTTTTGATGCATAACATAATATTACTTGTAAGTCTGCCTATACTTTTTAAATAAAATTTTCAAATGTACTTATATTCGTTTTTTTTCCATATTTCCAACATTAAATCTTAGGGGCTAAATTACCCGTGATATTTTTGTAACTAAAAGGGACGGGAGTCACGTTACCTACTAGATTAAAATATAAAGGGGTTAAGGGGCGAAATTACCAAAACCGCATCCGTTTGCCTTGCAATTTTGAAGGTTTATTCAGGTATCTATTTTAAAGAACTGATGATAATTTAAAAAATATTTATTTAAACCGATTTTGAAAAATCGAGCTTATGGTGACGTGCTAGAAGGAATAAAACTTAATTTAGGTTGTAGTTTTAAGTTCCCAGAAAAAACAAAAATAACAACTTGATATATGTTATCACCAGAGAAAAAAGAACAGCGACAACGATCGAATAAGCAGAAAAGAAACGTTTAATTGCTAGAAATGAATTTCGACAAATTATACTGCGAATATTATTATTTTGTTTATAAATAAGTCTAGTTTCATAAAAAATAAGTACTTTAGTCCCACTGTCTATAAAATTTTATTTTTCATAGAAAGAAGGAGAACTACCAGTTTTGTGGCAAAACGGGAAACATCTTCAAGTTCGAATCACAAAAAAATTCTGTAATTTAAAACAACAAACAGTTTGGTGTAAAGTAGATAGTTTATATATAAGATTTGTAAGTAAGGGTTATTTTAATATAGAAAAGAGATTTTATTTTTGTAGTTGATAGGAGTTATTTTAGTAATAGATCTTAGTTTATAATACCTTAGTTTTAGAAATATAGTATTAATTAGTTAAAAAAAATATTTTTTTTATAAAGAAAAGAGATAAGCGTCGGATTTGAAAGTTACTCCCAGTACAAACGCCTATTTTGTAGAGTTGGATGAATCGGCCTGTAGGAGCGGCATAATGGGCCTTGAATTTCGTTGGGCGAAGTTTATTGAGAGTGAAGATTATATCGAATAATAAAAGCATTTTTGATCCCGTAATTTGTTTTTTCTCTCTGTAAATTTTTCATCTCCTCTTCGTATTTATAATAAATTGTTATTTTAAACAAGAAGCTCATGTCGAAAAATAAAAGGATTTTTGACTCAGTATTTTCTTTTTTAAGCTGGAAATTTTTCATTTCATAGTCGTATTTATAAAATAGTTATAGTATTATACTATGGCATTTTTTAGATGCACTAACAGTTTTTACCATAAAACACGGGGCGTCTCATTTAAAAAAAATATCAGTAACGTAACAGCTTCGTAATGATGACAAAAAAAATAGCTAAAAATGGCATTTTAAAATTACTAGTTGACGTGTTTTTGCATTTTTTCAAAAACATTAAATTAAGTATTTTGTGAATTTTACGCGTTTGGAAAACTATTTTAAAGGATCCGATCACATTACATAATGTTCAGACTTTTTAACTCCAATGGATTCAAATCCTCATGATACGCTTTAAGAAATACACATCTGGATTTAAATTTGATTTGGGTATATTTCGGACTTTATTATATTTTTGATATAAAAACATTGCATATCGCATCCATATTCAAACGTATTTATGTTTAATAGCTTAATTTAATAAACAATTAATTTGAAAAATAAAAAGTTCGTTTTATCGAAGTGATAAAAACAAATAGGTAGATATCTAAAATGCCCTAACACAATACAATACAAAAGCTTCGGCTAGTCCACTTTTTGCGTGTAATTATAAAAGTACAGTCTGTCACAAAGACCGAGCATCTCGCAGTTGTCATAGCGACGCGCTGCGATCACGGTACAGTTGCGACATGATTTCGCGAAACAAACCCGTGGTGGTGAGGCGGTGGGTGACAAGACAGGTACAGTCAGAGGGCATATCGATCGACTAATCAAGAATTTTCGCCCCTCTACTCATTTAGAATGCGTGAAAAGCCAAAGAGGAGAGAAATAATTGAAACTCCCAAATCGGACGGGTGGACGACGTCGCCTGTTCCTGAACCCAAAATTAATACAATAGGGTATACCTACTATGGTTACTCACATTGGTGTTTGTCTGCTAGTTGAATCAGCTGGCTAGGCAAATCTCTTCGCCTATAGAAACACATTACTTTAGCTTCTACGTTTCCAGACGCCGTTTTATTTAATTCTTCGATACGGCGGATCTGGTAAGGAGATGTCGATGACGTCTCGAAGTAGACGTAATCTGAAAAAGAACAAAAACGCTATACACGCTTACACCACCCGTATCGGAACGTCGTTTTGTTATCGTGACCTCTTACTAATTATTTTTCTTTTTATTTCAATTAGGTGCTTGCAATCTAAGGTCTAATACAGTAAACAAACTAATACATTTTATTAGATAATGAATTAATGTAAAAATCAGAATCGAACTATGGTTCATTGTTCTCGCATACTTTTACGCACAAAAATAGAATTTACGTTAAAAAAAATGTAAACCAACAACCATATTTTTGTGATTAAGCTATCCTATGAGCCATGAAATTTTGATTGATTTCCTCAATAGTTTAATTACTAATTATAACCTTCATATTTAGTGCAGTAACTTATCAATTCCACAATCAACTATATATCGAATATTTGAAATCATTACTAACCAAATAATCAAAAAAGAGATCCTAAATCCAGGTTTTTCAATAAAACGCAAGTAGCTATTGCTAACAAATCATTTGGATCTCGTATTTTTTTAAATAGCCTAGACCAAGAGGACATAGACAAGCAGAGCATAATCATAGCGCAGATGAGTATTTCCTTGTGTAAAGCCGGTTTAATTGAAAACAAACAGGTACTAACCTCCAACACGGTACATATTGGCCGTCATTTTCACAACACACACACCGTAATCCTTATTTCGAAAAATACATTAGATGAGCATATTTTAAAATTGTCAGTATATTCCAATGTTTATATCACTACACGTAATACCACCACCAAGCTCACGGGCGCCATTTTCTCGTATCAAACATCAAAACTGTCTGTCCGCGTCCGGAAAAGAATCAAGTTGTCTAACAAAATTGACAACAGCGCCAAAAAAATACGTAGCGGACAGTAGCTTAACAATTACAAAAACGTGAAAAATACAAGATATATATTTATTGAATAACATTAAAATATTTGTATCTATACGATAAAATGATTATTTTCCTAATTACATTTAGATATATACAAGAATTTTAAAATATTCATTAAAAACTAACGATATTTAATAAAAACAATACACTTTTTAAGTAGTTTTATAAAAAAAATCCCATTATAAAAAAAAATGCTCTGGCACTAGTTTTATTAATATTTTTTAACATATTTTTTTCTCTTTAATAATTTTTAATAATTTTATAAATCGATATTCAACGAAGTAATAAAGTTTATATCTTACATATATATCTAAAAAGAAAACAAAAACGGGAGCTATACACTTTTCTTGTTGGCATAGAAATCTGTAAGAATATGATTCAAATTTTCCTCACTAGATGCCTGCGCCATCTTAAAACATCTGTAGAAATTGAAATAATGATAGAATGTATTGTAGGTAGTTAATTTAAAATAAATGGAAAAATGCTTATTTTTGAGTGTTAGAATTAGGTTTATCTTTTGGTTTATTCGAACTGCACTTAAGATAGACGTTGTTAAAAAAAGTCACTGTCGTATGTCGCGTGTCAAGTGTCATTGTCAATTTGACAAGACTTTGCGACGACCATTCCCAAATGAATTAGAAATACGGTCAAGCTTATTCAGTGAAAAATTACATTTCTTATGATATATTTTTAATTTACTAACGTCCAATGATGTCAATAAAATAATAAGAAGGAAAAATTCCTGCGGTAAGTAGACAAATATAAAATTTTGCCTTTCTTGGAAATTAGCATCTCATTTATTTGTATTTGTGTTAAGAATTGCGCCGTAAACTCTTTCTAAATTATTCATTACTGATTTAAAGGTTTATAAAAATAATACATAGAGTTAAATTAAAAGATAACCCTTGTTGGGATAATTTGAGCATTTAGGAGTGGTCTCATGTTTGTGGTTTAATAAATAAGGTAAGGCGGTACACATGGAAAGAGAGGGAAGCTTCAATAAAGTGATCTTATCACCAGTATAATATTACATTTTTTCAGTATTCTGATATTTGGTTTATGTTAAAACTGACAAGCTTATTTTATGTTTACTTTTAAATTCTGACCCAAGTTATAAATGTTTATTACAACGGAGGATTCTGCTTTGTATATTTTCTTAACTTTCAGATAGTTTTATCGTAATAAGCAATGAATTAACATGTTATAACTATTTTTAAACAAGTGTATTTTTGAATCTCAGTGCCCAATATCTTTTTTAGTTGGTAAGATTTTTTTTTAATTTGGACTAATAGTCAACTTAAATTTTTTTTTGTTTACCTTGAATTTAAAGTTAAAGTTTTTTCTAATTGACAGTTTTTTGCATGCTTACCTTGACTTTTAGTTAAGTTATTTCTAATATAACTTAAAATGATTTTTATTCAAAAGATACCAGCCAGTCACAAATTTGTTAACACAGATAACAAGTGAGCGTCCTGATAAAACCTAAAGTAAATAAGCATAAGTACATATAGCTATAGTATACCATTATCCCTGTTCAATAATCCTCTAAATTTGACATAGATATGACAAATTGCTTTTTAAGTGTTCTATATTTGTAGAGAAAGGAAAAATAAAAATCTGCTCATAAACTATATACTCAAACTTAAGAGGACCAGTTCACTTTCAAACAAGTTCTCAAGCGTCCAGTTTTTTTTTCTTGAATATCTATATTCCTTTTGTATTGAGTTAGGAAAATTTTTGATTATAGGTATCTTGCAACAATAGTTTTTTTTTTAATATGTGACCAGGTATGCTATATTCATGTCTTTCGCTTTGCATGTTTTGTTTTCTGGTTCCTTTTTTGAATGGCAAATTTTAATTATATATATTTACCACTTTAATAATGATCTTTCATTATCATAAATATAGCAGGGTCTACTTGTAACGCACCTCAGTTGATAGGGACGAAATTATGTTATTTTTACAAATCCATTTATTTATGTACACTAGAATTATAACGTTTTTTGAATTATATGGGATTTAACAATTTTTTTTTAAATGAGCAAACCTGTAATTTAGTATATTTTTGAATAATCATTGAGTTGATTTCAAATTACGTCCCTATTAAAGTGACTAAAAATTTATAAACAAATGAACTTAAATTATAATATAATACCTACTTACTTACATTTATAATTAACATAAATTTGAATCAAAATATACAATAAAATAGTACAAAAAAATAAAAAACTTCCACTAAACCTCAAATATAGTAAAAAAATAATCTAAATTTCAATATACACATATTTACATTGAACACTTTTCTTGCCTTTTTGTCAGCAAAATAATATGCAATTAACTCGTCTAAAAAAAAGAGATCCATCCCTAAGGAAAAACAAGGAATGGAATTTATGGTGATGAACGATATTATGATGGTTCCTTTTTTTTCAAAATTTATTATACAAGGTGTAAAACAAACACACGCTAACTGTTAATAATTATAAAAGCATATGGTTATCAGTTGGCTGTTCATTTTTGTACTTTTGTTATCTTGTCATTTTGGTTTTCATAATGTTTCAATGAGTCGTATATCACCTGTAAAGTTTGACTTGAGAGCACCAATGCGTAAAGTATCTGGCATCGATCTGTTACCAACCAATGTACTTTGGAAAACTGTTTTTAAAGTTTTTTCCATTATCATTGTCCTTGAGTTATTACTACATATGATAAATTATTGACTCTAAAATTTGAAATGACGTAAATGTATTAAATCAGCACATCACTTTTATTTAATAGTTCGTATAAAAATATACTTTTTTTGGGAGGGGGTTAATATTTACAGGGCAATTCAAAATTAACTGGTGTTGAAACTACCCCTAACTTAATCGATCTTGCCTTCAGTTAGTACTACTAATACACACAATAATTATAAATAATTTTTATTAAAGAGTTGAGTGGATATAAATTATTTTTAGAGTACATTCTCAATTCAGATTAATAAATCGATTTCACATTCAATTACTTTTAAATGCTTAATACCCATTGACATATTCTTGTTTAACTAATAAGTATTGACACAGTTGAATAATTTTAAATTTATATAAAGTATTAGTCTGTTTAGAAGTGTGTAGTTGAGATAAAATTCTTACAGACTTGTATTGATACTCTCTCCTCAACAATACGTTAAATCAGAATAACTTATATGTCATAGAGGCAAGTTCAGATTCCATTATTGTTGAATATTTCAAAATTCAAGGTTTTACTAATTTGGTATAAAAATGTTATAATAAATTTACATTTCTCTGTTGTCTACTCAATATGATGATATTTATCAGAAGTAAGACAATTATTTTATTTTACAAAAATGATAAAAAATAAATTTTGCATTTCATGTAATTATTTATACATGAGTGAAAAACCTAAAAACGAGTTTTTATTATGAATTAACCCATTTACGAATAACATAACTATTATTGATTTAAATTAGAAAGTTCTTATTATTTTTAAGTAAATAAAAGGTCGTTAAATTGATATTAACAAATTTTATAAATTTTAATCTAATGGATGGTTAATGTATAAATAATTGCAACTATAAAAATGCATCTTTCATTTAATTTTATTAGGAATGACACACGCGGAAAATGACAGTATGTACTTCAATCAGAGTAAATTATGGTCTATAAGCCAATAGGATGGCTTGTACATAGCAGTAATTTATAATGTACATTTAATGTCTTGTGGAGGTTAACATCCAGTGATGTTACCTCAGTCTTCTTTTAGGTCTATTGGCCAACTTCTCTTGAGTCTTCTGTTGTCGTAGGGTTGTAGTAGTGGCTGTAGTAGAGGATTAGGGTGGTCCTCTAGCCTCACATAGTGTTTGTCAGCGTTTTCTCTAATGACTTCGTTCACATATGGAATTTTGAGATCGGTGTGTAGGGTATGGTTTGATACATACCAGGGTGCGTTAGTTATAGTTCGGAGAATCTTGGATTGTGCTCTTTGTATTATAGCTGTGTTTGACATGCTGGCACAGCCCCACAGTTCGATCCCATACGTCCAGATCGGCTTCAGGACTGTTTTGTAGATTAGGATTTTATTTTCCAGGGATAGATAGGATTTCTTTCCAATTAGCCAGTAGATTTCTTTTGTTTTTTGGTCCAGTTGGGTTCTCTTTTTTTTATGTGTTGTTTCCAGTTCAGTTTGCTGTGAAATGTTAGTCCTAGATATTAGACTGTATCATTTTGTGGGATATTGTTTTGGTTTATGTGGACTGGTGGGCAAGTTCCTTTCCGTAGAGTGAATGTTTTGTGTGATGATTTGGATTCATTCACCTTTATTTTCCATTTGTTTAACCAATTTTCTAGCAAGTTTAGGTGATATTGTAGATTGTGAGAAGCTATTGTGAGATTTTCGTGACTTGCGAAGATGGCGGTGTCGTCTGCAAATGTTCCCGTTGTTGTTGATGCTGTGGTGGGAAGATCGCTTGTGTATAATACGTACAGTAGTGGTCCTAGAATGCTTCCCTGCGGCACTCCTGACTGGATTGGTAAACGGATGGAAGTTTCTTCATTGACTTTCACTTCGAATTGGCGTTCCTGTAGGTATGATTTCAGCAGGTTAAAATATTTGTTTGGGAGGACTGTTTTTATTTTATAGATGTCCAAGAAAGCAGAATGTTGTTGTGGGTTTCCGTCTGTTTTTTATTGGTTTCCATATTGAGTTATCGGTTCTTGATAATGTGGAGATGTAGATTTCAATTGACTCGTTTTTCATGTCTCTCAATTTTGTTTTTAATTTGTTGCTGAGGTTGTTGTAAACAGCTCTGTTGTTCGGTGTACGGGTTTTTTGCCAATTAAAAAATTGTACATGCAAAAGAATTATTTTACAAAATCTTCATAACTGTTTCATAGATTCCTTAGATCGACCAGGTATATTAAAATAGTGACGTTATCGGAAGTTAGTAAGTAGAATTATTATTATTAAAGAAAACATAACATGAATGTTTTGTTTATTTTTACTTGATGTCACCAATAAACGGGTATATCCTTTTGTGGTTTTGTATAAGGTTGTTTAAAAAAAATAATACAAAAAATTTAAAAAAATTGAATTGTAGAATTAATAATAATATTTCTAATCTCTAAAATTTATGAAAGATTAGAATTATTTATACAATTTATTTAATTTGGCCGGTATATTGTTTTTTTTTTTCACAAATAATTTCAATTACTTTTCTATGAGTAGATATTTTTTAAATAAATCTCATAAGAATTTAAAACTATGTGATCGAGTGATTTATAGAGAAAATACACTTTTTTAATAAATATACAAATTGTTGAAAATACTTTAGTAAATAAACCCACATATCTAATTGAATTATAGCGTACATATTTTTGAAACTGTGCATTGGGATCGTTTTTATTTTTAGTATTGTACTTGTAGTTCTTTTTATTTTTGAATATATATAAAATACTTTAAAGGAGAAGCGTCTGTCAAAATTCCCGCTAAATAATACATGTAAAAATAGGTCTACATGCTTTAAAAATGAGCTTTCTAATTGATTTTACTTATTAACGTATGACAACGTGGTGTGTAAGGGATGATACCAGAATTAGAAAAATTGTAATATTACTATGTTACTAAAATATATAAAGTTTAGCACAATGCCATATGATATCTGATCAATTATCTTTTATGTTAAAACAAAACCGTTTTTAATTGTTTTATATTTGTGATCTTATAATATTGTTGCCACTAGTTATTCTTTCATTTCTTCATTACTTTGTTCTAGGCTACAACTAATTTAAGATCACCCTGTACAGACAACCAGACTGGAGGGGCACAAGGTCCCTTTACTATCCACTGCGGATCCTCAAAGTGCAAGGCTAGCTCCATCTGGTTCTAGTCCGGATATGGACGATGGGGGAAAACGACAAGCCACCCGAGTGTTCAAGAAAAGTTCACCAAATGGAAAAATTACTGTTTATTTGGGCAAAAGGGATTTTGTCGATCACATATCACATGTCGATCCAATAGACGGGGTTGTACTAATCGATCCAGACTACGTCAAAGATAGAAGAGTATTTGGACATGTACTGGCTGCATTTAGGTAATACATTTAAAGTTATTACTCTTTAATCGTTTAGACAAAAAGTTGATCTTATTTTATGAAAAATGTGCCCATTCAATGAAGTCAAATAAAATAAATGGGACCAATAATAAAATTAATTTGAAATGTAGAGATTGGTTATATTTAATACAATTTTTTTGTAATAGAAATTCTCTCTCTCAAACAAATTTTAGAAAACAGTCTGGATATATGTGAACATTAATTGTGTGTGTATATATATATATATATAGGGTGACGCATTAGTGTGGCAAACTCGAATAATCGCTATTGTTAAAGTTACAAAAAAAAGTGTAGACAGTCTTGAGATTCACATTTTAAAATTAGTCCCAAATATTATACAATGTGTTCAGGAACGCAGTGACAGACCAAAATTTTTTTTTTTTAAATGGAATACCCCGTTTATTTTTACATTTTTATAAACCTCTTGCTTAGCTAATTTCAACGATGTATCACACTTCATGTCTATTATGTTTAATAAAGGATCTACAGCCTCATCAAAATCACATTTTTTAAATTTAGATGTCTGTAGCAGCCAAACCGTTGAAAATCAATAAAAACCACTTAAATGTCCCTATCCAAACTTTTCAAGTTCTATGCTATGGCATTAAAAAATATTTTTATATTTGGGACTAATTTTAAAATATGAAATTCAAGACTGTCTATGCTTTTTGTAAAAACTTTTTTATCGTAACTTCAATAATAGCGGACTAATCGAGGTTTGCCACACTAATGCGTCACCCTGTATATAAATATGTCGGTAAATTTTAATCCAAATAACAAAAATCGCTATGTAGGATACACATACTTGATCTCCACCGGATATTCCTCTAAAAAAACAGGTATCTATAACTTATCTTAGGTACACATAATTCATGTACATATTTACAATTTTCAACAAGAAAGATAACCAAGTATACCCTTTAAATATGTAGAAAGCACAGTTTTTAGACACATTATGGCTGCAAATTGACCATTATCTTAGGTATGAAATTATCACACTTTGGATGCTAGATGGACATCTATTTAAAATTAATTATAAAGAACATTTTATTAAGCACTTTAGTTGACATCTAAATCAAAAAGGGAAAAATATGATAATAGTATTTCAAATCGTGGAATTTTATCTTTTACATTTATTATGGATATACATTCTATAAAGTAAGGGTAGAAAAAATCATTATGATTAAAGAATCCTGAGAGAAGGCTTAACTCATCCTTCTAAGAAATTACAGATGAAACGTCAATTAGCTTCTCAAAATATTGGGTTTAACCAAGAATGCTTGAGAAGAAAATTAACAACAAAATTTATAAATTTAAAATGTCAAATAAAGACTCCACAAACTAACAAGGCAATAAAGACAAGAATAGGTAATTTATTTAAAAGAAAAATCTAGATCGTTGTTTAAAAATAAGAGACTCCTTAGATATCTATATAAAACTTTTACCTTCTGAATTAACTTACAGATTCCATCAAGTTGAATTTGATGTTCTATGTGACCAGATTCGTGGGGATTGTAGTAGAATGAAATATCATAATTTTCTAAAATGGTTAAAAAAATTTATATACATATATCTTTTTGCGTCGTCCAGTTATAAGCTGAGGTGCTCACAAAAAATACCCATTAGATATGGTAAATATCCGATGGCAATTTCTTTATTATCCTTAATTTCGTGTTATCACTTTGTCAGTCATTTTGTGGATATCCAATGAACATTAATTAATGGTCCCCCAATTTCAGTCTCAGTGTTCGCAAACACCACAAGCGTTTAAAACACAAAAAATAATAC
Organism: Hermaeophaga mercurialis; assembly: GCA_951812935.1. Taxonomy (NCBI): domain Eukaryota; kingdom Metazoa; phylum Arthropoda; class Insecta; order Coleoptera; family Chrysomelidae; genus Hermaeophaga; species Hermaeophaga mercurialis. The sequence continues at coordinate 18,628,435 of OX638359.1, read as the reverse complement.
CTTGTTCAAACTATTCGTTTTAGGTCCTAGGTAAATAACATTGTTGAAATAAATTTTTGATAAATATAACAATACTAATTTAAAACAATACCATTAATTTATCACAAATTTTTTTTATTAGTTTTATTAACTTTTGAAGATATATGAGTTTTTAAATATCAAAACATTACATAGAATAATTAAGAAAAACTTAACAAAAAATAAATATACTGTATTAAAAAACAGAGTGGTTTAAAATATAATGACCTTGTACAATGTACATAAGTGTAAAGTCCTTAACTCTTTTAAAACTATATCGTTTCTTTCTAAAGGTATGGCAGAGAAGACCTAGACGTATTGGGTTTAACATTTCGCAAAGATCTGTACTTAGCAGCTGAACAAATTTACCCGCAGGACTCTGCGACGCAAAGCAAACGACCCCTTACTAGACTGCAGGAACGGTTGATAAAAAAGTTGGGATCAAATGCATTTCCTTTTTATTTTGAATTACCGCCTCACTGTCCTGCCTCGGTTACACTGCAGCCGGCCCCCGGAGATACAGGAAAGCCATGCGGCATTGATTATGAACTAAAGGCATTTGTAGGCGAGAGCCAAGATGACAAACCCCACAAGAGAAATTCAGTGAGACTCGCCATTCGAAAAATTATGTATGCACCAAACAAACAAGGTATTTATAAGAATTAATTCTAATCCTTTACATATTTTTGTTTGTATAACATTGATAATTAAAGGTGATAATTTTATTTACAATCTTTAAAAAAAGAATGAGTATATGTTGGATTATTAAATATCTTTTAGCAAAGTTAAAATGATAGTCCTATTTATATTTTAAATGGCCCAAATTAACTCTGCGACTAATTTTGAGATACATTTTTGCTTATTATTTAAAGCGTTACTTTTACTGTACATCAATCTGAATCCAGTAATAAGTATATATTAGGCGTTCCAAAATATAAGATCCGAAAAAACCCAATACCCATAAGATCGACATCGACATTGGTTTGTGTCATCAAAAGAAACTGTAGCATGGGATTTTGGCTATAGTTCTAAGTTACTCAAGATTATTTCTGTGACTGACACATTGAGACAATTAAGTTGGGGTTAGTTACTACGTGATATTTATCTTGCCCTAAATACGGCCAGTGGAGGACAAAATAGCTTCTTTCGGGCGGGAATCTATCTGGTGGACGTTTATTCCTCTACAGAATGAAAATCCAAGCGCGGCTCGAACGATATCGCCACTTCTTTTTTGCTTAAATCACACTCAAATACATTTTTGGAAAACTTAATCAACTCTGGACGGGAGAACCATTTTAAAATTACGTTTTCTAATTACTGATACATTGGACAAATTAGGAGTTACCGAGATGAAGGAAGAGCCATATACTTTTTAAACGAGACGAGGTTTGATAGCTACAACATTATTAATAAATGTTGGACGGATAGTTTTAGAAAGTGAATTTCAGATGTACCACCATATAAGGGTAAAAGAATATGTATATTATTACATTGTGGCTGAGAAAAAGCTTGGGTGGAAGACGCTCTTCTGTTTTCTGCAAAGGTTATTAAAAAGTGTAGTTTAGTTTACCAAGATATTGATAGTACTTTATTTGAATAATGATTAAATGCCCTACTACCAAAAATAGAAAGACACACAGTAATTGAAATGGATAACGCTGATTATCATTCAAAATTATTACAAATAGTTCCACTTAAATATTCTACTAAAGCTGAAATTGAAGAAGTTCTCATGGAAAATTTCGAAAAGCATTGTAAAAATGCGCAGTTAATAAATGTATTAAGCCTAAGACCTTTTGAAAAACAATACATTATTGATAATATTTTACAGGAAAATAGACACGATGTTTTACGGTTGCCCCCATATTAATACATATGGAATCCAATAGAATTGTAATGGGCTCAGCTAAAGAGAAATATTGGTGCTAACAATGTATCACCAAATTCAAATGATAGTGTGATAACATTAATTCGAGATTGTTGTAACAGAATTACTAATGAGGAGAACTGGAAAATGCAATACAACATGTATGGACAATCAAAAATAAATATTTTAATTCATTTCCAAAAATAGATTTGGTTATAAATTTAGCGGAAAGTGATACAGAAACAGATTATTAGTTTTTTGTAAATTATTATTTTCCCTTATAATAAAATGTTGAAATGTAATATCATTATGCTTTTTAAACACTTTGCAGGTAGTTTTTCACTTTTCTAATTCCGACCCTGTCTATACATGGCTCACGCCAGATTCTAGGAAGTCCAGATCTTATATATTGCAGCGCATAATAATAATTTTTTAGAAATACAAACTATTCATTTACACTAGTGGACTTAGTAGTTTCAAAGTAATTATTTTTAACGTTCTTTTTTATTCAAGGAGAACAGCCGTCCGTAGAAGTGAGCAAAGAATTTATGATGAGTCCTAACAAACTATATTTAGAGGCATCTTTGGATAAGAAACTATACCATCATGGCGAGAATATTGCAGTCAACGTACACATAGCGAACAATTCAAATCGCACAGTAAAAAAGATAAAAGTTTCAGTTAGACAGTTTGCTGATATTTGTCTATTTTCAACTGCTCAATACAAATGCACAGTTGCCGAAACCGAAAGTGAAGAAGGGTGCCCTATTGGCCCCGGATTCACACTTAGCAAAGTATTTACTCTTACTCCATTACTGGCCAATAACAAAGATAAATGGGGCCTAGCCCTGGACGGTCAATTAAAACATGAGGACACAAATCTTGCGTCTAGTACACTTGTAGCTGATATGTCACAACGAGAAAACTTGGGAATCATCGTCCAATATAAAGTTAAAGTAAAATTGTGCCTTGGTGCATTGGGAGGAGATTTAGTAGCTGAATTGCCATTCATATTAATGCATCCCAAACCAGAAGAAGAAATTATTCCACCAGCCACTCCATCTAGGCGAGTAAGCGAAGATGTTAGAAACGATGTGCCAGTAGATGCAAATCTAATTCAGTTAGACGCTGAAGAAAATCATGATGATGACATTATATTTGAGGATTTTGCAAGATTAAGGTTAAAGGGAGGAGAGACAGACGCATGAAAGAGGGTATTTACAAATACTCTTCCATTTGTACCCTTGTGTACTGATTTTTATGTCACCTGCGAATAGGTATTTACTTATATATGGTGATTCAGATATAAATAATAGAAAATGGCATATGTGCAAGTGTTTTAGACACAACCGTATTAAGGATTATACAAATTCAACTGACATAATTATTTATTTATTGTAATTATTGAAATTTTTTATCCTATACAATAGTAAAAGATTACTTTTTGTCATTTTTAATTTAAGCATTATTTTTGCTACAATTCTTTACATTTTTCTCTTTTAACAGAATGAAGTATTATTTTTACTCAAAGTGAACAGTGAACTTAAATATTCATTCACACGTTTTACACACTGATAACTAAAAGCTACAAAAATGTAATTTACATTTTTATATGTAAAATGAATGTAAGTTTTTGTTTTCTTACATTCTGTTTAACAATTCTAGTTAGGTTTTTACTTTCCGACCAGGACATGGTATTACCACATCAAGGCCAGTAAAGTCGTCTAGCAAAACTACCCTTTAAATAAAACTAATAGTAATACTTACTGTACTTGTACTTGCCCTAGAAATGGTTTCTTCATTCTTTCTTTTGTGAAACACTTGAATGAAAAATCCTTAAAGCTACTGAACATTCTAGATACATTAGTGTACTGCAAACCCAAAAACATGTTATCCAATTTTGTTGAAAAGAAATTTGTATTATATTATTGTGCTTCAGTTTAATAAATGAGATAAAATAATGTTAAAACTACATTTGGATAAACGTAAATTCTTATTACTCATATCGTATTTTTTACATGGCTTACAGAATAATTAAAGAATAATATAAAAAGTATAACCCTTGGTATTTTCCAAAAAAATAAGAGTATCAAATCGAGTCGAAAATCTAAATCCTGGTGAAAATTAGTGCTTGGGTCAATAACGAGACATAGTGACTAAATCGTGAAATTCAACAATAATCAAGTTTCCATACTATATTTTAATAAAGGTATATAAATAACTGAAGTGTTATAAGAATGTTTTATGTAGATTGTTAGAACGAAAAAAATTCGATATGAGTGGAACATTTCGAACGCAAGCGTAAGGAACTACGAGTATCGAATTTTGTTATTCTAACCGAGTAACGTACTATATTTTCTCCACGGCCAGAAATTTACTTGATTTTTCACTCATTATTTTATTTCAATTAAAATATATTTGAAAATAAATTTTTACGACGCCGCAATTTTCATCTGCCATTGACAGTTTTGACATCCATGGCTGTCGATGTTGTTTAGAACAATTACTGAATATTCATTCCATCACTTGTTATGGAATAAAAATACATGCAAAACACATAAGAAGCAAGTGTTTCAGAATAAATATTCTATCTCAAAAGGGAGAATGTTTACATTCTATTATTAAAAATTATTTTAAAATGAACACTTTCCATGTTCTGGAGAAAATAAATTATTTAAAAAAAGATTAGGAATGCCGTTTAATATATTTTAAAATTTAATTGGACAACTTTTTTGAAGACCATACACTCTAATATATTAAGACCAAGGATTCTTTCGTAACAATCTTTAAATTTCAAAAAGTTTATATACAGGATGAGATGAAATAAACTATGTGTAATCCTTAGGTGTTTTTGCAGTAGAGTTGATTACTATGAGCGAGGCGACCACTGGACTTGTGTAACTTAAATTTACTATATAACTTCATATATTTTTTCCAATGTAGTCGATATATCTCACTAGAGTAGATCTGAAAAATTTTTATATGAATTTATTTATTAAAGCAATTATATTAAAATATTTAGCAATTTATTTAATAAAAATATATTTACCATAAACATAACTTCCAAAACATAGTTATGTTACAGTTTTACGAAACATTTACACAAATATTACTAAACATTTATAAATATTTTTTTACTTGAAAAATTAGCATTTACACTGCATTTTATTACTGATAGTATTAGTAACTGTCTTACAATTCTATAGAAAGTAATGTAGGTTTCAATTTCTTATTGTTTTCTATAAATTAATATAGGAACCTGATATTTCTTTTTTCTGGAGTTGTTATTTGCCTACTGTCCAGTATTAATATCTGAATCATTTTGTATAACCAGTGTGTATCCCTAGTCAGCGGCTGTGTATTGCGACACAACCAGATTGCACTTACTGTAATGATTATCTTGTTCCCTTCTTTAATTTTTATGTATGTCCTAATATATCAATAATTATTTATTAAATTTTAACATTTCTTCAATGGTGTGGTAGTTTTATTTTACTTTAATCTCTCAAATCAGATACCTGGTAACAGCATATTAATGAGGACAAATTATTTGTTTAGTATTCATTTTTTCTTACATTTTCTACTTGTTCACAATTTATTACTCAGGACAAGACCAAGTACAGAGCAGGAAAAAACGAAATAATTTTCTGGTAAATATGGCAAACTCAAAAGTAAGGTTTTCAAACAGTTGGACAGAGTGAAACTGTTTTACCACATTGTTGTGATTGTTGCTTCTCCCACTCTAAATAAGCATGTATAAACCTCGCAGGACCGAAAGATCAAATATGGCAACTAGTATATTCTTCCCGTCAATTTCTTTATTGCAAATTATGCAAATAAAAAGGAGAACTTGTTGGACTCGAATGAATGACGAAATCTTGGCGTTTTACTTTACTGCGACCAAATATCAATAACGCGAATGGCGACAATCCCTTTTGCTCAAACCGCAAAAATTCAAACACATCTGCCGGTAAAAACAAGGCAACTCTGTTTTGGGATCAAGAGGGGATCACAATAAACGCTGACAGGAGCTGTATAACTGTGAAACCAATCAGAGGGGTAATTTAAAACTGCAGAAGAGAAATGTGGAGCAAGAGCGTAAGTATTCTCCATGACAAGTTGCTAGTGAACTTTTGCTCTCTTGCAATAGTTTAAATCATCACACCCTATAGTTTGAACTTTTTACCTAGTGACTATAACCCGTTGCCTAAGTTGAAAGAACATTTGGCCGGAAGGCGAATGATCTCCGACTAGGAGGTGAAAGATGAGGTACAACGCTCTCTTAAGGAAATGGCGGGGAGCTGGTATGACATGGCAATACAAAAACTGTCACAACCTCTACAAAAATGCATCTACCAAAGTGGCGACTGTGTAGAAAAATAGACCAATGTTCAACCTTTAAAATGATGTAAATATTAGAGAAAATGACGGGATTTTTATATTTCTAAAAAATACAAAATTGCATATCGCTTAATTTTCTATAGAAATGAGATTTAGCTGATAAATCCGGAAAAATGTGTATGTCCATCGGGTTAATTACGTGGCACATGGTATGGTATGAAGCGGGGAGTTGTTCAGAAGATAGGAACAAGGCAAATTTTATAAAAAATATTTTTTTTATAGGCAAAATTCTGGGCACAAAATATTAAGCATTTGCAACAGCTTAGAACAGTCAATTATATAATTAATGATTTTGAAGGAATGAACGAATATTTTCAATAGTAAATTTCTTCAACAATATATACAACATTTGTTAAAAAAAACTGACATCTATATACCATTTTTCTCTTTGAAACCATATTTGTTTAATAGGAGTGCTGGTAATTTTTTGGTTTTTGACTTAATTAAAAAACAATATTTTAATTTTTGGACCTGTTCTACCCTATTATTTTCTAATTGAAAAATAAAAAATAATATCTACTGATAAAATGACCTAATAAATTCCTACTAAAAATACAGATCCTACTCATTTTTGTTAAGAGTACTGAACAAATTTTGTTTGCGACAATAAATTACGCACTTTTTAAATAGAAAATATTCAAATAAATCAACAACTAAAATTACAGGTTGTTATGCCCAGACAAAACAGAAACAGGAAACAAAAAAAAATACAACTTTTTACAAACTTTGAAAGCAACAAAACAGAAACACTATAATATTTACCAACAAGATACGGGACGCGCGATTATAGCAAAATCTGGAGATAAAAAAGAGCTGAAACAAAAAAACTTTGTTGAAACACTCTAAATTTCTGTTTGGTCTGGACGCGGCATTATGAATATTTTTTTATGACAAAGCGTACTCTTAAACCACACAGTTATTTGGTTTTTTTATGATTTCTACTTTACGAAATAATAGAATTTTTAGGTGGATGACTTTATTGGGTTAACTTTTTGAATTTGGTAGCTGCAAATTCAATAACATTCGAGGTACTAAAAATTGAAAAAGAAGAAAAACCTTATAGATGCTAATTTCACTGCAAACCTTTGACATTTTCAAATTGATCGTAGGTTATGTGTGAGGTTCTTTTTAGCATGTTTGTTTAATTTACAGTAGGAAGTATGTTGTGGTAATAATCAATTGAAATTTTAATGTATTAATAGATAAGAAAGAATGTTTGTTGTGTCTTAAAATAATATACAGGAAATTACTTGGATTTTTAAAAAATCCAAATTACAATGGAAAGAGAATACCTAACTAAGGAACACCTAATTGGATTTGATAATTACAAGGTTAGTTTTTTTAATTGATCATTTTTTAGTAGATATTTAGTATTTAATTATATTGCATAAAATATAGAATGATATATAATATTTTTTTTTCATGAATTATAATATTTAATCATATAAAATAGTAGCACTAATTAATTTGATCAAAAAAATCATTTTTATAATGCAGGACTAATTTGTAAACAGGTGAACGCTATGTAATATGTATTTATTGTTATATAAAATACGCAAATGTTGTTAAAATATTTTTTACATAATCCACACAAATCGGTGTAAATTTCGAAAATTACCTTTACTGAATTAATTTATTTTATACGAAAAATCTTCTAGACATTTTCAATTTCATTTAATAATTTAATAGAAGAAAACAAGATTAAGAACATTATAGAGTTCCTTATTTCTTGAGATATAAGTTAGATAAAAACATGACACTTTGATAACATTTTATCAATATAATTAAGAAAGAAGTGCTCAGGAAGTCAAAGTAATAAAAGTGATTTGTTTCTAAAAATATATTCTATTTATATTTAATAACAAAAATATAAGTTTCATTTGTATCATTGGTTTAATGAAAACTAAAATAACAATGACATATTTTCTTATTAAAAAATTAGTTTTCTTTTATTAAAAGAGATATTTTATTGACATGAAACTAAATTATTTTGTAAATAGAAACAGGAATAGACAAAAGAGTCCAAAATTCATTCATTAAATTTATCTTATTTAATTCCATAAATTGAGAAACAGTTAGTATTTGATTTTTAATATCAACATTTTTTATCTTAAATAGAGAAATTATAGTATTGAAGAATTATTAATTAGATAAGAAGGGTAAAGATCACTAGTGCTTTGATAGTAAAACTAGAATACTTAAACAATAATTATTTTTAGTATTTTTAAGTACTGTTGAGTGTTTATTATCAGTTATAATGTTATAAAACACATAATAACTATCATTATTTTACTAACCGTGAATATTATCCTCAAGGCTGTTAACAAAATGCCGAATATGCGTTTTTAGAATTTATAAAAAAAATGTATTTTGCACCATGATGTTGCTATTATAAGAGGCCAGCAGATACATTTTCTATAAGTACATGTTTTTAATGATTATTCATAATTACTCTTTGTAGTTATATTTATTTATTTATTGACTTTTACTACTAAAATAAGTCTGATCAATTTAAAATATCTTTTAATACATATTTTTTTTAGAGATTTACTAGTTAATTATGGTATTACATGAAAAATCGAATTTAAAATTTGTCAATATTATGATTATCCTTTTTAAAAAAAGTTTTAATTGAATATAGTATTAAATTTTTTAAGACAGTCCTTTTAAAGTGTTTTGTCTTGGGAAGGAGCGTTGACAATTGTTTTTGATTTCCTACAGATTACACCTTCTAGACATAGTTTCCTCATCGATTACGATTTTCTTGTTAATTGGAACATATTATATTGTCGTATTGGGCGCAATGAACTAAACTTAAATAATGTACAGAACAAATTAACAGTACTGTTTCTAAAGTGGAGGCCGGGAAACAGTAATAAAGCCTACACAGAACACGAAGACTAGAGGTTGATGCCGTACATAAATAAAAAAATGTACAGAATACTTGATAGCCAGAAGTTGCATTTTACAATTTGGGCCCAATTTGTTACTATTACAATATTTAGAGAGCTAAAATAATGTTTTTGTCTAAATTTAATGGTTAAATCTATCTTAAATATATATTACATAAATATATTTTTTAGTACAACTGTATCGACAATGGAGTACTCAGCATATATGTTATGCATCCATTCTGGAATTGGGTAGTGCAGGTAATTTTTATTTTTATTAAAATTAAATTCACATTTTATTATTAATTTTTTATGTATAGCTTCATTTTCCAAAATCATTAGGTAGCTAACATTGTGTTATTTAATCTGAAGTAAAATTCAAAGTAAAAAGAAGATGAAATATGAATATATATTCAAGACTTCCAAATAAAAACCTGACCGACAGAAATAAAAGAGTTTTTCAAAATTTAAAAAACAACGTCCACTTATACTGGCAAGGGAACAATTTGTCATATACATTTAAAACAGCAGGTGTGGTGAAGTAACATATCCTTTGAAAGGTTTTGTTTTTTTTCTCTATTCAACCCTATAATTATTTTTATTTATGAAAATTCTTTAGATTGGCGTATTTATTTGAGTATATCAATAATAACAAAAAATGTCAAAATTCTTTAAATTGAAGAACATATTGTTCTAAATGACCTCCATTAACCTCCATACAATGATGCAAATCGTTCTCGTCACGTCAATGTTCTTTTTAAATATCACTTTTTGTTATGAATTGATTTTTGATACAAAAAGTTTTTAAGACAAGATTCTGAAGTGCAATATCAACCTACCTTTTATTTGTGAAATATCAACGATTTGAAAATTATCACAGGTTACGAAAATGGGGTATTCAGTTAAAGAAAGGATAGATATTGTTATAAAATACTATAGCAATGGTGAATGTGCTAAGGCTACGGCAAGATTGTTTATTACCAATCAACCGAAAAAAAAAACGTAAGTAATCAATACAATAAGCTGTTAATAGATAAGTTTGAAGAGACAAGTGCCGTTCGGAACAAAAAGCAATTATTAAGCAAGTATTGGGTCGTTTATAAAGAGACACTTGACAATTTATCAGACAACTAGCCTGAGCATCTGATGTTCATGGGATAGTGAAATTCCATTAATTTCACTCTTATAAGATAAGAGTAGTTCAGGAGTTAAATGAAGATTATCTTGATCAACGGCTTCAATTTTGCGAAGAATTTGGTGAACTTTTAATAAACAACATTGTACAATACATGTTTTTCTGACACGACTTAAAAGATTTACGTTTACAAGTGATAAAACTCATTTTCACATAGAATCAGGGCTTTAACAAACTGGAAAGTAATAATCAGCAACTTTGAGGTGTTTGTTCTTGTTATTGGATATGAGGTCATTGCATATAACTCTTCCGTCCTTAGAATTTGTAATATATCATGGAATGAAAAATAACATTTGATGTGGTTATGGGAACTGGATCGATTGGGCGTCCACTTGGGGATTATCTTCCTGTGAGGCAGGTGGCTGTATCGATTTCGATGTTGTTTTCCTAATTTTCTCAATAACAGTAGCTACTGCAAGTACTTTTAGTAGAATATTCCAAAAATATTTCTTTGGGCTAGTTTACAGCTGCTTCAGTACTACTAGCTTGATTTGGTCTTGTTTTTCTTTAATTAAATGGAATTCATCAATAAGTACGTCTTTGGAAGATATTTTTGGGATCTCATTTTCGCTTCTAGAGTAGGGTATTTTCACTTCTGGTAGAAATAACAATTAATCTTCTGACAGAAAGTTTTCTTTAATGAATTTTTAATTTTCTAGAATAAGTTGGCATTGGAAAGGAAGTCCGATCATTTGAATTTTTGTTTTATTGACTTAGAGGAAGAACTAACTTTCCCAACAGGATGGTACACTCTACATTTCGATATTTACGTGCGACAGTTTTTGAAGCAATGTTTTCTAGGACGTTGGATTGACAGAAGGGGTCCAAAAGAGTGGCCAGCCAGATCACCTGATCTCTCACCTTTGAATTTATTTTTGTGGACTCACCTAAAATCAACCATATACATAAATACTGCTTCACATTTTACGGAGGTGCCACAGAAAAAATTGTTACCTAATACTGATTACCGGCACCCGGTCACATTTGTGACTTTAAGAAGAGCCTTTCAAAGTTGTTCATTGTATCTCGGTATGGAATTTAATGGATGTGATGTAGAACAGTACGTTCGTTAATTTTAAGAAGTTTTATTTTTTTTTGTTATTATTCCCAAATAAATACTTCAATCTAAAATATCTTCAACATTATTTCATAAATATTTTTTTTATAATGTTATAAAGAGAAAAAATACCTTTTAAATGGTGTGTTACTTGAACACACTTATTATTTGAAAAAATAGGGAGTTGTAGCGGGGCTTCTGGGGGTTGGATTAATTATACATATATTCGTTCATTTGAAATTTTTGTTATTTGACATAGTCTAGAATTTAATTACTAATTGCTAATTTGTTTTTAGTTTTGCCCACGTTCCATAGCTCCAAATTTGCTAACCTTCACGGGATTTCTCTTTACCATAGTAACATATATCTATTTTGTCATCTTGGATTATAACTTCTATGCTGCTGACCCAGATCATCCTGAAGTCGAATCCCTTGGAAAATGGCCTTACATGACGGCCGCAATATTTTTATTCATTGCGTATACTTTAGGTAAATCAAGCACGAAAATATAAAAGCTAGTGGAAAATATGGTCAAATCATTATGAGAATATATAAAGTGATACATTTTTTATTAAAAGTATCATTTATTTTAGATGGAATAGATGGAAAACAAGCAAGAAAAACAGGCACAAGTGGTCCCCTCGGTGAATTATTTGATCATGGACTGGACTCTTACACAGCAGGTTTAATTCCAGGTGCTATGTACTCGATATTTAGTAGAGGCACCAAATACAGTTTAAGTCCTTACAGAATGTATTTTACTATGTGGAATGTTATGATGAACTTTTACATGACTCACTTTGAAAAATACAATACTGGAGTTATGTTTCTGCCCTGGGGTTATGATTTTTCAATGTGGGGTACTATATTGACATTCCTTATATCTGGAGTAAGTTTATTTTCAAGTATTTAGTCTTTGCATGCCATGTTTATTTAAACATATCAATTTATTTATCCATTTTTGTCTAAATAGTTTACATTCTTGAATGTAAATAAATTTAAAAAAATCGTTTAATAATTCTACTTTGTTACATTTTTTTAATGATATAATTTTCTATAAAGAATGAATATCAGTTTATGACCTATGTAAATTATTTGTGTGTGTATTTAAATATTCTACAATGAGTCTAAATAATTTTCAAATGCAACCCTTTTTTTTTTTAGATTTATGGAGCAGAATTTTGGCACTTCCGAATGGGTAGTCTCACAGCTGGTAACCTATTTGAGTTAACCCTCTATGTGTCTTCACTCATATCAAATGTACCTGTAATAACTTACAATATCTATATGTCTTACAAAAACGGGACAGGCAAAATGAGATCATTTGTAGATGCTGCGAGTCCACTAACAGCTGTGGGAATATTTTTTACAATAATTACAATTTGGGTTAATTATTCTCCCGGAAATATTGTAGATAGAGATCCTAGAGCATTGTTTTTCCTATTGGGAACAGTATTCTCAAATATATCTGTAAGTAAAATTTTCTAATTGTTGTAACGGGTTTACATATTTAGTGAATAAACTTTGTAATATGAATACAATGATGAAATCCCATTTATATAATTTCTTATTTGTTTTATTCCAGTGCCGTTTGATAGTAGCTCAAATGAGCAATACAATCTTCAATCCTTTTAATTTACTTCTAATTCCTACATCATTTGTCGTTACCGTGACGCTGTTTACACAATCAGCGTTTCTGGAACTGATGTTATTGTATTTATTGTGCTTGTTGACCACTATTGCCCATGTTCATTATGGAACATGTGTAGTAAGTACATTTAATAGTTATTTTAAATTAAGTTAAAAAATATAATGTTGGAATTGCTTTAATAATTATAAATAAATAAATAAATAAAATACTTTGATATATACGTCACATTAAATTCTTGCAAATAATAGCTGTAAAACTAGATAAGATTTTTAAATCTGTTCATAGTTATTTAGTTGATATTAGCTCTAATTCCAAAAGTTTTAGCTAGTTAGAAGTTACATTAAGTAAATTTATGTGATGTAATCACTCGACAGAAATTTACACACTGTTCTTAAAATCCTTTCATCACTTTTTTTCTTTTAGGTACGGCAAATGTGTCGTCACTTTAAAGTTAATTGTTTCACCATTAAAAAGCAGTCTGATTGACTATTGATCGACAACGCCTGATAAGTGTTGTCCCTCGGATGTGCAACAAAATAGGTGTTTTTTCAAAAGACGTTTTGTTTGTTTGAAATTCCGTTTATTGGGATTTGAGTGATTGCCTAGTCCTTGCATTGTGGATTCAATAATTTTATGGATTAAAGAATGGGCGAGCATCAAATTGTTATAAAAGTTATTCTCATTATACATTACAATATACGTATATCATACTGGCCGGTTTATATTTTTAGTTACTTACTATATTAAGTGTGTATAAAATTTACTTGATAGGTCAGATTTTTCTGAAATTATTTGTAGACATTTTTGATTTCATATTAAACTGATGAACTTACATAATTATATTCTTGGAACTGCTTAGCATTTACAAGTATAGCTAGTATTAATTATATACGTAACATTTTAATTATCTTCTTTTGTCTTAACATTTCAGAAAATCTTGCAGTATTTTTTTTTTATAAAATTGTGATTATCGTACAGAAGTTAATAGGATACGCATACATTTGTTAAAATGCTGAAAATAAAATTTTATTTCTTACTTATAATATTGGTAACATTATTTAAGTTTATCGGATAATAAAATTATAAATGAAGAATTTCCAAGTGAAATTTTACTTTGTAATTTTTTGTTTTATTTGATAAAGACAGATTAATTTGTAACCAAATTCCCAACAATATTAGTGATTTGAATAGGATATCAGTCTATTCTTGCATACATATATTAATTAAGAAATTTGTATATATATAATTTGATAAGGGTGATCCTCTTATACTCCGAAGTTTTATATCTCCATTATCTTGAGAAATAAGAAAGAATGTTTTAAAAAAGTTATAGAAAGAGTCAAGCTTCAAATTTTAAATTATTTCGTATTATACAGGATCTAATCAGGTGACAGCATATCAAAATTATGTTTTTTTAATGGAATACCCCGTATATTTTTACATTTTTATAAACCTCTTGCCGAGTTAATTTCACGATATATCACACTTTATCGATTATGTTTAATAAAGGATGTACAGCGACATGAAAATAACATTTTGTTGAGAATCAATAAAAACGACTTACATGTCCCTATCCTAACTTTTCAAGTTCGATACTATGGCATAAAAAAATCATTGATACAAAGTGATCAAAAATTTGAAATCCCATCTAATTTTTAATCACTCTGTATCAAATATTTTTTACGCCATATTATAGAACTTGAAAAGTTAGGATAGGGACATGTAAAAAGTTTTTATTGATTTTCAACGGTTTGGCTGCTACAGATATTTAAATTCAAAAAAATGTGGTTTTTAGGTGACTGTAGATCCTTTATTAAACATAATAGACATTAAGTGTGACACATCATTGAAATTAGCTCGGCAGGAGGTTTATAAAAATAAAAGTATATCGGTATTTGATTAAAAAAACATAACTTTGATATGCTATGACCTTATGAGAGTATATGAAATAATTTTAAAATGTGAAGCTTGACTCTTTAACTTTTATTTAAAACATTCTTTCCTATTTCTCAATATAACGGAGATAACAAACTTCGATGTATAAGTTAATTATATATATATATAGAAGCAATAACCTGAGCAGAAAAAGTTTATATATATAGCCTCTAAAAAATCAACTTAAATATGGTACTGGAAATCCAAGTTTGATGTAATATAAAATCAACTATTTAAACTGCTTATTGAAAATTTTATATTTATCATATAGTAGTGATGGTACAAATTTTTAAATATTTGTTTGATGACAATCCCCACCTCTCTTTTTGGTTCGTTTTAGTTTTTAAATACACTTATTTATTTATATTTATGAGGATATATTAAATTTATTAACTTAATATCCAAATGTCTTGAACAATGTAACCACATAATCAAAATACTGCACTTGACGCACGTTTCCCTCACTTCCATAAGATGCGTCGAGTGTAGTATTTTGATTTGGTGTTTTTAGTGGTTTAAGACTCTGGCAGTTACCACAAACCATAGGTTCCAGTCCCCAACATAATTTAAGGTCCATTTATACTACTTTTGGGATATGGACGTACTTTCTGTAAATTGTTCCATTGATATGAAACACGTCCATAAAATATCAGGCTAAATTTTTAAATTAATAATAAGTCAATACAGATTTATGATTACTGGCAAACCAATCACCAAAAATTTACTGCTTTTCAGATATTCTGATTGTAATAAAAAAAACCAAGTATGAAAGCAATACTTTTAATAGCGTACTTAAAACCACATAACCTGTTTAAAAGTAAGTTTATGTTATTTTATGGATGCATTAATGACAAAAGACAAAAATAAATAAATAAGTTTTATTCTGCTTTATATTCAGTTGAAGCCCATTCACATGTATCGATATTGTTGTATCTGTTTATTTAATGTTACTTGAACTGGCTACTAGTCAACTATGAGATTATTTAAAGATATTAAAAATTAAATGTAAATATAAATGAGTTTTATTTTTCAAATAATTAAGAATACCAATAAATATAAGCTATGTTAAATATTCTGCCCTTCAAGGATTGCATATTTTTTATATCTTTAAACAATTTCAAGGAAAAAAATAGTCATAATTTTATATATTAGTGAATTGGAAAACTGGTGTTAGTTTTGTTGACATAAAAGTTTATATTCAAATAAAAACAATAAAGACGTATATACTTAAAATGTTATTTTATTTAAGAAATTGTAATTTAAGTTTGATAGTGCATATTGTCTGTTTTTTATGGCTTGAACTTATTAAAATATTCTTTTCTAATTTCATCTCTATCTTTTAAAGGTGGCAGTGCTGGTTTCAATCCTTGTTTTCTTCTTTCTTTTTGTATAGAGTACTACAATAAAAAAAATATAATATAAAGATACCCTACTTCATAAAAATATGGTGAGAAATTTACTAACTGTAAAAATATTTTTGAAAGAAAATGAACATATAAAAATTCGTTACAATTTTTTAAGTTTTATTATTTTGATAGAGGAAGTGGCCAAAATGCGAAATTCCGCTTTTAGTAATATGAACGACTATTTTTTTTAATGTAAGCCTACACATAACAAATTTATAATAAAGAAATAGTCGAGTTGATATTTAAATAAAAATTAGTGGATTGGCGTGTGATTTAGTTCATGTAGTCAAAAACTTTAAAAATAGATACATTTTATTTTATTAATGTTTTAACATACTCTGACAGTTTCACATTTTCAACCAATTTCATATCTGACAAAAGTTCAAATAGATTTAAGAATTCTGAGATTGCACAAAATGTTTTAACAGTTACATTTTGCCCCAGGGAAATTTCAAAACTATTAATCACATTTGAAGAGCTAATTTCCTAAACAATGCGTTATTGAACATTACATATGTATCCTTAAAAAATCACCATTTGCCGTTGAAACATAGCTCATTACATTTGAATTTGAAACACTTTGTCGAAAAATGTAATAATAGAGGGATTATATATTATAATAATGCCAAAAGATTTTACTTTAATACAATCTGGAATTTGATATCCATATATTTATTTTGTGTAAAATAGAACAAACTATTTTCCTAGAAATGTTTATGTATTCATACAACGGTTCTAATGAACTAAAAATGTCTGGTGGTTTCAGACAGCTAAAAATTCAAAGAAAAACTAAACATTTATGTTTAAAGTTGTAAAACCATTATTTAGAAATATTAAAGTTTAGCTAATTTAAATAATGACAAATTATCAAGATAGTGTCACATGTGAATGTTTTAGGAATGTGATAATTTGGAGAAAATAACATTAACTGATTAATATTTAGGCTAACGTTGTTATGTTTACACCTCTTACAGAGCCAAATTTTAGTATATAAATCAATTACCCAAAACGCTTTGCATATTTTATAATTCTCTACTTCCATTTGACAAGCGTCTTTATCAAAGTTCATATCATTAAAGCACTTGTAAGTCATTTCTTGTTCCTTTAAACAAGGGTTTCTTTCTTCAAGTTCGGTATCTTTTGCTCTCACTTTCATGTTACATATTACTTTTTTATAAACACTTTCAAGTTATGTAAAATACAAGAGACATAACCTCAAACAGTGTTATTTGGCCTCTTGCAATATTGTCCAGCTTTTTAAAATTATTAATTAAAAAGAAGAACTTGCTGAATAGTTTTGACAGTTCAGTTAGATTCATAAACACAGATTTCGATGAAAACTAAAATATGTATGGATATAATAGTATGAAATTTGAATTTTTTTGAATTAAAATGTCGACTGACGCTTGGGAAGAAATTCAAGCTATAAAAAGTAAAAGAAATAGTCTACGTGAACGACTTGAAAAACGAAAAAAAGAACGCCAGGAATTATTAGGCTCCAGCTTAGGTGTGTTAAGGACTCATGTACTTATTTATTTTAGTAGTAATTCTGTATGTTGTTTTTTATAGGATCTGCCTCACAAGCTGGAATACCTGACAATGCATCAAAAGCGTTTACTCAGGCAAATGCGATAGTTAAGGAGGAACACAAATTAGATGAAAAAGTAGATCTAGTTAAATTAGATCCTGAACTAGAAAAAGATTTATTGAGACAACTTAGTGAAGTAACTCTACAGCTTCCAGTTTCATCTTTAGAATTACTAACATCTCTAAAAACTCAAGATAATGACAGCATACATAGAAAAATATGTAATTTATTAGAAAAATTTGCTATTCAAAAATTAATTTCATTAAATACTTCATCAAAAGATGGTACAAATATATTGGAGGTAGTTCATGTAGAAGTATCCAAAGTAAATGCTATGATTTTGGATAGCAATGAAGGAAAAGATGATAGAGTTAGAGATGATTTAAAGAGAAAAAGAGAAGATTCACCAGAAAAAAGTTGTGAAATTGAAGATGACAAGAAGAAAAAAGAAAAGAAAGAACCAAAATCAGATATTTTGGTAAATTGTCATGATTGTTAACTTTTTAAATATTTGTTTATGTAGAAAACTATTAAAAAACCAAAAAACCACACCATTTTACTTCTATCTATTCTGTCAATAAACATCTTTGATTTTAGAGTTTGTTAAATATGCCGTCTACAAAAGAAAAAGAAAGCAAAAAACTAGGAGAAGAAATATTGGATTTATTAAGTAAGCCAACAGCTAAAGAACGTTCTTTAACTGAAAGGTTTAAATCTCAAGGAGGGAAACAACTTATGGAATTTTGTCCACATGGAACAAGAATGGATTGTGAAAGAAATGGAATATCAGATTGTAAAAAATTACACTTTAAAAAAATTCTTCAAAAACATACTGATGAATCACTTGGAGATTGTTCTTTTTTAAATACTTGTTTCCATATGGATACTTGTAAATATGTTCATTATGAAGTTGACAGAGCTGGCAATTCTGATGATTTGCCAAACATTCCTAGTGGACCTGTGGTCAGAGTTGAAAGTACTACTCTATTTCCGCCGCAATGGGTACAATGTGATTTGAGATATTTGGATATGACTGTGCTAGGTAAGAATTGTCAGTACATTTATATATCTACATTTTATAAATTATATCATTTTTAAGTTAATGGCAAACAAATTGTACCACAAAGATTAATAACTTTATAAGTTGATATTAAAACATCATTTATACAAAAAGATTAAAGAAGTTATTTACTATTAATTAAAACAGATTTACTATATATTGTGTTCCATCTCTAATTTATTTGGATATGTGGATAAAAGTAAGATTTATTTTCTATATTGATATTTGTTCAAAATATATTTATGCTTTATATATATATATATATACATTTGGGTGTTGGGGGTGGTCTTTTATCTATTGGTATCATTCATTGAAATGTTAGAAGCGTATTTTCCTTACTTAAATCATCCTTCTCCTAGGTAAATTTGCCGTAATTATGGCAGATCCCCCTTGGGATATACACATGGAGCTGCCTTATGGGACCATGTCAGATGATGAAATGAGACAATTAGGTATTCCCCAATTGCAAGATGATGGTCTAATATTTCTTTGGGTTACTGGGAGAGCTATGGAACTCGGAAGAGAATGTTTACAACTTTGGGGATATGAGAGAGTATGTATCTATATTAAAAGAAAAATATTTAATTCCATACATCAGTTATAACAAATAAATTTTAACATATTCTACAAATTTTTTTTGTAGCCAAAAATAAGATATCGTTTCTTGTTATTGCTTCAAAGTATTTGTTCCTTATGACAGCTAAATGAAATACTTTTTTTCCAGGTTGATGAAATAATTTGGGTTAAGACTAATCAGTTACAAAGAATTATAAGGACAGGTCGAACAGGTCATTGGTTAAATCATGGGAAAGAACACTGTCTTGTAGGCATGAAGGGTAGCCCACAAAACTTAAATAGAGGATTGGATTCAGATGTTATAGTAGCTGAAGTTCGGGCTACAAGTCATAAACCAGATGAAATTTACGGTAAAATAGTTTTTTACTAAAAAAAAATATTTTGTTGAAATTAACTTTTTTTGAAATATATGCGATCTCCACGGTAGATTTATATCTCCGATAATTTTGATTTAGGAATGATTGAGAGACTGTCCCCTGGTACAAGAAAAATTGAATTATTTGGAAGACCACACAATATCCAACCTAATTGGATAACTCTAGGAAATCAAGTGGATGGTATTAGAATTCTCGATCCTGTACTAATAGAAAATTTTAGGAAACGATACCCAACGGGAAATTGCATGGCACCTCCACCAGAAAGCACACACACCTGAGTTTTTTCTGAGGAAAACATATAATTTTTTTATTTTGCTAAGAGAAATTTTATTTAAATAAAAATATGAGTTGTTTATATTTTTTCGGAAATATAAATTATAAATAATTCCAACTAACATTTTGTAGTTACTAAATATTTTCAACTCTAGAAAAAATTCTGCTCTTTTGATTCTTTTAGAAAAAAAAAAAGATCAAATATCACTTCCCATTTAATTATATTTTTATAAATGTATAAAATATTTTTCTCATGTAATGTAAATAATGTTAAAAGTGCCTCCATATAGATAGTATTCTAAGAAGAGTGGGAGCTTCTTCTACTGTTAGTGCCAAATGTTTTCAGATGTATTTTGACCAAATATAAATAAAACCACTAAAAAATAAATATAAGCATCAGTTTCTTAAATTTTGATACATTTAAAAAATAAGTTTTTGCTGTCAAGATCTTAGGTCTATTTCCAACTTATATATTATCAAAAAAGATATTGTCCTTAAATCAAGTTATAAATGGATTTATTTATGACAAAAATAAAATATATTGTATTATAAAATAAAAATCAATTTGATTTAATAATAATAAAATTTTTATGATTTGCAATTGAAGAATCATTTTGTGAGTTATTTTAGATTTCCAATTTTCTATATTGAATCCTCAATAAATATTGTTATGTAATTTTGCTGCACCAACATTAATTTCACTTTTCTTTCCTTTCTTTATCTAAAGTATGGTACTCATTTAAACTCTGATCATCTACATGAGAGAATATGTGCCGAATAAGTTCCGTTTTCTGATTATTAGTATAAGAACATCTTGTACATTTATAAGCATCTGTATTTGCGTGACTTAGAAGGTGTTTGATGGTTTCAATATTATTTCTAGTTGAAAAATCACATTGAGTACACTGAAAAAAATTTTTTCTTTTTTTTTTGATAGTTTCTTCTTGACCATGTACCTGCCGTAAATGACGCGGCATACTATATTTATAGGAAGTAGCAAAAGAACAGTTTTTTTCAGGACAGTCGTATACCTTCCTTTTCATGATATTTCTGTTTCTGGCGTTACCATTTTTTCTAAAATTGAAACAAAATGAAACATTATAAATTGTTTTGGATGTCCAACCCTCCACTTAATACAGTTCAGTAAAATAGTAATGTCAAAAACAATAAAATTAGTTTGTATAGTACAATAGAAAACATTACTGACTAGTTTTTGAAAGTTGCTGGTTTTCTGAAAGTAATTTTTTCTTGGATAATTCTACATAATCTTACTCTCAAGTTCCAAGAAAGTGCTTGTAAATATTATTGCTGCATGTACTTACTTTTGTTTATTTGTTGCAGATTTTAATTGTGATTTGTCTAATTTATCACAATTTTTTGATATCACTTGACTATTGCCATCAGACATAAAATTGTTTAATTCTTCTATTTTTTTAATTTTTATTTTAGTATTTAAAAAATTTATTTCACTATTTTTTTCTTCTTTAATTTTTAAATATGCAATTTTATTTAAGTCTAATTTCTCATTTAATTGAAGAGGATTTTTATTTAGATAACTATCAATTTTATCTTCGTTTCTCATGCAAGATAATTTGAATTTGTTTATTTCTTCAAGTTTATCAAAGCATGGCAAACAAATTTTGCAATCTGCAGTTAAACTTGAATCCTAAAAATATAATTTCCTGTACATATTTTGTAATAATAAGAAAAATATTATTTTGAAATATAATTTACCATTTCAAAAAGGCAATTTTCCAATATATCATTCTTTTGTGATCCGAAATTTTTCTTCAAGTCAATAAATAGTTTATCTTCAATCTTAATTAAACAAGTTCTGCAATAATTTATCTGTTTACTTGATCTTTTATATTGTTTTCCTGTCATTAATTCACTTAAATTACCATTATGAATTTCATATTTTTCTTTTTTTGATTCAATTATTTCTTCAACTTCAAAAAAGTTTGTCTTGAAATAAAATGCTCTCTGTACAAAATTGGAACAATCCTTACACATAACAGGCAAACTACTAATATCACACTTCTAAAATTGAATATACTGGTTAATAAAAAAATAAGGAATGAAACTAAACATACCAAATTAGGTGTTATAATACCAATCATCATTTTAAAACAATCTTTTAATAGATCACATCTTTCATTGGTGATGTGGGTAAAACATAAGCGGCATATTTTAACTTCAATATTACTCATTGTACTACTAAAATCCTTGTGCAATTGGCATTTATTTTATCCACGATTATAAATTTCTAAATAACATAAACATAACCATAATCAAACAATTCCCTCTTATCTTTTTCTGATCATTTTGCAGTACCTACCATAGAGAAATATAGCCAACTTCTAATTTTAGTTAAAATGCAAACAGAATTTTGCCAACTTATCCTTAAACAGCCACGGTTACAAAATATTTTGACAGGGAAAACAATGTTGCCATTTACGCTTTCCACCCAGCTGTAGACTAGAGATGATAGGCTAGCAGATGAAAAGATATGAGGTTAGGTTAGATGTTTTTGTTGTTTGTTAAATACTTGTAAAATAAATGTAGGAAGGACCTAATTCAATTTTCATGGTAACCTTATGTTTAGTTTTTGGATTATGGAAGAAGTCAGTGCTGTGGAAGTAGTTGCGGACAACCGTGACCGGCAAAAAGTGTACAAAAACCCTACAATTTATAATTTTAATTGCCAGTGTGGAAGAAACTTTAATTTAAAAAAAAACTTTAATTTTCATCGGAGAAATGTTCATGGTGATGCATCTGACGGTAGTACTATTTTAAAAACTAAAAAGACATGCCCTATGTGTACATTTTCTGCAAAATTTCGTAATGAAATGATAAAACATTTTGAAGTGGTCCATAGTGTTACATTTAAAGAAGAAAAGCTCTCGTTTTCAACACAGGTTGACTTTTTAACATGGAAAAGAAAAGTTGAGACAGAAACACTATCTAGATTTATAGTTAAAGAGGGAACACGGAAGTATAAAAAGCATGAGACTACCAATTATGATTGTCATCGATCAGGTTATCATGTGGCTGTGGGAAAAAGTCTTAGAACATTAAAAATTCAAGGAAGTGTTAAAATTAATGGATATTGTCCTGCAAGAATATCTAAACAATTAAATATTGATGGGAGTTGTAATGTTTCATATTTTGCAACTCATATGGGACACCAAAATGAATTAAAATTTTTGTCACTTTCATCTGTAGAAAGAGATAATATAGCAAGACAAATGGCGTTAAAAATTCCCTTTGATGACATTTTAGATAATATTAGGGATTCTTGTGACTCTATTTTGGAAAGGATTCACTTGCTAACTCGACAAGATTTGTATAATATTGAAATGTCGTACAATTTACAGTCAAAAGCAATTAGGCACAAAGAAGATGCAGTAAGTGTCGAAGCATGGGCCAGGCAAATGCAAAGTGAAAGTGACTGTGTGTTATTTTACAAACCTCAAAGTGTTTTTTTGGAAGAATTTCCTGAACTTAAACCAGAAGACTTTGTTTTAATCATTATGTCCCCAGCACAAACGGAAATCCTACAAAAATATGGGAATGATTGTATCTGTTTAGATGGAACTCATGGCCTCAACAGCTATGACTTTGAGCTCAATACTATACTTATTCTTGATGAGCTAAGAGAGGGGTTTCCATGTGCTTTTTTATTTTTCAACAGGTCAGACACACAAGTTTTAACACTTTTTTTAACTGCATAAGATTAAAGCTAGGAGAGATCATTTGTCCTAAAGTATTTATGTCAGACTTGGCAGACACTTTTTTTAATGCTTGGAGGGATGTAATGGGAATCCCAGAAAAAAGGTACTTATTGTATTTTTGTGTAATTAATCTATCACATTTTTTTGTTTACAGATATTTGGTTATACTATATAGATATTATGTAGACAGATATTTTTTTTTATGTTTTAATTTTTAGGCTTTATTGCACATGGCACATGGATTGGGCGTGGAGGAAGAACCTAACTAAAATTCAAACACGAGATTCTCAGGTAGGTATTTTTATTTTTCTATTTACCAATTTTAAAATCATTCTAATTTGATTAAGGTATTGATTTACAAACATCTCAGAACATTGTTGACAGAGCGGGATGTTGGTGCTTTCCATAAGATGTTGGAGGAATTTTGCAAATTGAGAGACCCAGAATATACAGAGTTTATTAAATATTTTAAGGATTATTATGTAAATAACTGCAGATGATAGGCATACTGCTATCGTTTATATTCTGGGCTCAATACTAATATGCATTTGGAGAGGATGCATAGATCAATTAAATATTTATATTTAAAAGGCAAGAATGTTAAAAGGCTAGATAAAGCAATTGCAGCAATTATGAGGTTTATTCGAGATAAACTAATCAACAGATTAATAGGTAAGCATCAATATCTACTGATTTAAAAAAAAAATTATAAACACTCAACAAAATAAAAGCTACAGTAAGCGATGGTTGCTAAATATTGTTTTTTTTTTATTATTTTAGTAAATAACAAAGGAAAACTTTCCAGCAAAATTAAAAATATAAGGTCACGGCATAACACTATGGAAGATATGGATAAAAGCAAACTCATTTGCACCGATGGTGTCTGGGAAGTCATGGCAGAGAGTGGTATGGAAATCTACCAAGTACAAAAGCAACTGGCAAATTGCAAAAATTGTCAGCTTACTTGTACCCACTGTAACATATGTTTACATCAATTTCAATGTTCCTGCTTGGATTCTTCCATTAAATATAATATGTGCAAGCATATCCATCTGGTAGCAAGATCTATAAACAAAGCATGCCAACAAACACCAACAAATTTAGGTAGGATTTCAAAAAAGAGCTTAGGTGCCATCAACAATCTTTATTATTTCTAATTATTATTTTAGTTTTTCAGATATAGTGAGGCTTAAGATTCACCCATTACTTTTTTTTGTGCAATCATTGGAAAACACTAAAAATTTGATAAGTTCTTTTCATTTAAAATTGGTATTGGTCGAATAGTTTGTAGATTATAGTTTAAAAAATTGTTATAATATAAGGCTTAATTTTGGTGATTTGGGATTATTATTGCCTTGGTGTGTTTTCTAACATTATTCTCAAAATAAAACAGTGAATCTCCATTTAATTTCAATTCAATATTTTCGGGTGTCGCTTCGTTTTTAAAACACAGGGTTTTTTTTAATAGTAATACATTAAAGTGCTATCCATTTATTTTTTCTTGAAAACTAAGCTGAAAAGATTTTCAGAACATTTTTCTTTCTAAAATTAAGTATAGAGATTCGCCTCTTTTATTTTGAGAATAAGGAAATATATCTAAATTAATTTTTTGTTGAAAATTTTAGAATTCATCGAGAACACCAGCAATTTAGTCATCTACGAATATAAATCAGACAATTGCGATTCAATTATTAATGAAGTTAGCAAAAACAGACCAAGCTCTAATTTAACGAAACTTAAGGAGGAACTTCAAACTTCATTTTCAGAAATATTAAACTCAATATCTACTCATGAGCAATATGAAGTTATTGCAAAAGCATTAGCTCCAGTAAAGCCAACATTGTTGGCTATAATAAACGAACCCAAATGTAGTTTTAAATAAATAAAACCGACTAGATCAAATAACAAGATTATTCCACAGAGAAGATTTTTTTCTACAAAGAAAAAGTGTATAAAAAAAAGAAGAATAGCACGAGATTTTCTGTACAGGATCTAAATAAAAACGCCATTCAACTATCTGCAGGTACTCATAACACGACTTCAGTGGATACTAATAATTTATTATTACCTACTACTTGTACATAACTAAAAATAATTATGTAACAAAATTATGTTTTTTTGCGAAAGAGTTGTTATTGACAAACCTTCCGCTTTCATTAAAAATTACAGTTCCGAAAAATTTGTTTTACTTAATCCATATTTTTAACCAAACAACCACCCTATAGACCTAATTTTGTGTATTTTCTGCATAAAACACATCCAATTTAATTTTATAGGTAGCAAAGTGAATAATAATCCCTAACTTTCAAGACACTTGGTAATTTTATAACGTTTTTACCCAATTTTTTAAACTATGAAGGGGAAAATAAAGTAGTACTCTGTCAATTTGGCAACCGCGCCAACATTTTGCGCGTTCTATGAAATTGTTACCATGGCTGTTTAAGGTTAAGTATTTTGCCAACCTCAAGAAAATGACTACAAAAATGTCATTTTTAGCAGGATGTCTGGCAATCATGAATACATGAGGGTTAACACATTGCATAAGTTTTTTATTTTCTAAGCGTTTATAATTTGTTTATTCCAAATAAATAATAAACACGCCGCTTTAAAACTGTATTATAACTAAAAATAATATGTATATAATAATGAAATATTTTCAAGTATTACTCCAAATGTGTAAGTGAGGTATTTGGACTTTGTTACCTAGATATAACTTTAATTAATTTTTAGATTTTATTTTGGGAGTTTGTCCAACTTCATCTAAGTGGATTTTAGAACTTGGGGATAATTTTATTGATGTACGAAAAGACGGTGGCTACTGGTTAGTTAAATTTTATACCCCTTGGTGTGGACAGTGCAAAAGACTTGAACCTGTGTGGGCCCATGTAGTTCAAGCACTTAAGAACACACATATAAGAGTTGGGAAAGTTGACTGTACAATATTTCCCAATGTTGGAAAAGTATTTGATATTACCACCTATCCTTCTATTAAATTGTAAGTCCCTTTTTTTAAATATTTTCTTATGTCAAAAATATTCTATTTGGCAATAAATTGTAGCTGCAGCTATTTTTTTAGATTTATCAGATTCAATATTTACTCAATTCAGAAGGTTACTTGAGAAATGTAAATGCATTTGTTTTAGAATTAAAGCTGATGAAGATTATACATTTGAAGGAGAAAAAACTACAGAAGACATAATTAATTTTGCTATTCGTTTATCTGGACCTCCAGTACAACAGGTCACTCGTTCTGAAAGCATATTAAATATTAAAAATATGAATCAGTTATTTTTTATGTATGTGGGAGAAAGAAATGGTTTATTATGGGATACTTTCTATGATGTTGCTTCTAAATATCAAGCTCATGCCTTTTATTACTCTGCCAATGAAGAAATAGCTAATAAACATGTAGATATTCATACATTGCCTGCAGTATTTGTTCATAAAGAAAATTCACATTATTTTTATTCAGGTATACATACATACATATATACATACATACATACATACATAAAATATGTCTGTTATCAAATGCATGTTTAGCCCTTTCACTACCTATGGAAGGAAAAATTATATTATGGTTGAAACTCACTTAAATGAGTTTACATAAGACGATTTGATGAATAAAAAAATATAGACACATATAGGTAGAAAAATTTTATATGGGTACATTTGTACCCCTAGGTACTTAATATAAAATTAAAAAAATAAAAATCAAATTTATCATTGAAAATATTAATTATCAATTTTGATAAAATGTTAAAAAATAGTTCGTTTTTTTTGGAGGCACAGATAAAGATGACATTTTTGCCATTTCTACCTTGACTTTCGTTCACATCCTAGGTTTTTACATTCAAAGGAAAACAAATCAATTTTTAACAAATTTTACAACTAGAGAGAAGTAACACCGTTTAATATTACACTGAAAAATTAACATCCATTAACTTTTGTTCATACCTATATTTGAAGATAAATATGCTCTTATGTACTACAATCTAAATTTTTATAAAGATGTTGTCGTTTGTAATAAATTCCATTCAGAATAGCGTCGGCTAAGCACAAAATGACAAAATACGGTCCTTACATTACAGAGATTTCTTTAAACAAGTATTTTTTGAGATTCCTATAAACCTATAAATGACTTAGTTTTGAGTGGGTACACTTGTATTCAATATGACTGAATGGGTTAATTCAAATAGGCAAAATAACTTTTTTGAAAATAATTCATTTAATTTTTTATTTCTAATTATTTCTTATACATTTCCTTTACATGATTTTGTTGTTTATTGTTTTAATTTATCCCTTTCTTTCTTTATTTTTGTCCTCCTAATGAGATGTTTTTCAAATTGTTTCCATCTAGATAAAGTTTTATTGCTATCCACAATAATTTCCCCATTGGACTGGTGATCTCATTTTTAGTTTTCAAACATAGATATTTTTCATGTGATTTCCTTGGTTTTAAAATTCTAATCTTTTTAATGAGTTCTTTCTTTCTTTCTATTTTTTATTTTTCTGTATGCAACCTGCATGTTTCCAATTTAGATTTACGAAATCTTATATGAGTTTTATCAAATTTGCTCCAACTATAGAATGATGCATCTTCCATGGTTCTATTTGAATGAGTGTGTTGCTTTTTTAAAAATTAATTATTCAAACTGAATTTCGTCTAAGTAAATAAGTAAAAATATATGGGTATTTCATGCTCATAACAGTTCATTTAGATATTCAGAAATAGTTACTTAATTTTAATAAAAAATTGTAGTTGGAGAAGGTAATAGCCAAATAGAAGCTGATCATATTAACTTTACTATGCACAAATGGATTAATGAAGAACGATTTGAAACATTCCCTAAAATAACAGAAGCTAATATCAATGAAATTCTTCGAACAAACAAATACATCGTTATTGTTGTAGTAGAGGAAAACAAACTGTTGCAAATACCAAAAGAAATGCTTGAAGTTCGTAACATAATTGAAACGATTGCCAGAAAAAAACGTCACGTTTATCATAATGATTTTCAATTTGGTTGGACAAATAGTCATGAGCTAGCTAATAATATAGCAATGCAGATTGTCCCTTTGCCTTATTTAATAGTTTTAAATTCAACGACATTGTATCACCATGTTCCTGATGATGATCTAATAGGAATGACCAATGACGAAATTGAATTATTTTTAATGAGAGTTGTTAATCAAACTGTTCCAGTAAGTAAAAACAATGTTATTTATATTTTGTATTTATTTTCCTTATTATAATATGTAGTAAGACACTATCCATAACAGGAAATATAAACATAGTGTTTCATTAAAAAATTAAGCTGTTCAACCTTTGTAATTTGAAATATTATTAGATGTGAGAACAGAAAATGATTTCCATTGCTTTAATAATTATTCAGGTTCAATTTTGTTAAAATGACTGAAACAGTACAAAACATTAGATAAACCGTAAATATTTTTTTTAGGTTTATGGTGGTAATGATTTGGCGGTAAGGCTGTACCGGGCATACTTCAAAGCAAGAACAACACTAGCTGATAGGTGGCAAGGTAATCCAGTCTTAACAACTGTTCTGCTTGGGCTACCATTAGGCTTTTTATCATTTATTCTTTATTCATGTTGTTTTGCAAACATATTAGATGCAGATGAAGATGAAGAAGAAGAATTATACCATGAGAAGAAAGAATAGATGGGTTACAGGTTGATACAGTAATTATTAATTTTAAAAATGTTATTTTTTTTAGTTATGTACCTGAATAGTTTTGTGATAAAATTGTCAAAGATCTTATTAAACGTAACTTATTTGGATGAAATAGTTTCGTTTGATAGCTAATTACTTTTTAAAGATTAGATTACAGAATCAGTGAACATGGACCCCTTAGCAGACTCCTCTTTTCCATTTTTATTCACACTCAACTTATCCTTTTATAACCCTAAAATTACAACATCGTTTCTTTTGAGTAGTAATGAACATGTGGTATTTAGACAAGTGAAGATTGTGGAAAATAGTTTACATTATTTTAAGTGTTTTTTTATTTATAATAATGCTAAAATCCAAGGATTACTTATAAAAGAGGGTATTTTCCATCAAAGTACAATTTGTTTAATTTGATCACCTATCATTATTTTAATGAAAATAGAAAAATACGCCTTTGCCAAATTTGTTCAAGTTTGTAATGTAACTTCAGAGAGATTATTAAATAAAATGTGTTAATCATGAAATATTACATTTTATTTCAATTTAAAAAAAATACAAATATACGTGACAGATTAACATGTTAGTGCTCTATTTACCGCTTCTATTATCAATAAGTATAGACGTATTTTTTTACATTGAACATCCAGGGAAACTGCCAAATAAAAAACGGCGTTAACATTTCTATTCATCTAATTTACTACTAACTGATCACTTAGAACAATAAATCATTTTGCTAACAAGAAATAGGAATTTAGTTAATTGAAATAATTATGTAAATCGATAACAATTATAGGATAAATAAAAGGCGCTATAAGAGAAACTTGGCTACCTTTTATTATTAACATACCTACTCCAATAGCATACTTCAATTCATTTTGAGATCTATTTAAGTTCACTGGAAATCATATAGTTTATAATTATATCACCACATTCAGGGGAACTGTAAATTACTAATAACTAATAATTTTGAAAATCTGGACAATATCGCCTTTCTGCAAACATAAACAGTAGTAGTTAATTGTGTCTTTTCGACAGTCTGTTATCTATTTTCAATTCATCCGGCAGCCAAATAAAATCCAAGTAATAATTGTAAGCTCAATTAATGGTGCTTCCATATTAGATTATCCGACTCCACTAGGAAAAATAATTCCTCCAAAGATATTACTCATATTTCAAGACTGGGCCTAATAGAGTATGCATTTATGTTTCTAATAGTCAACCTTATCTGTTGGTAGACTTGTAACTCCAGCCGAACGACTCGTTCTGTCTCATCCATTACTCCACTTACAATTAATTCAAACACATCATTTGCTACCTATCCCGAATTGAGCTATAGTTTGAATTTTAGAAGACAGGTGTATATTAGCCGTTATACATTTAGCATCCCAGAATCGATTCTTATACTTTCGATACTAATGACTAACTTATATTTCTCTCTAAAGATATATACTTTAATTCCAAGAATACATGCCATTTCTCATCTCAATGCTCACTCTCAAACATCTCAACTGAACAAGAAACAGCTCCAAAACCAAAACATATACAAATATAAAACACGTCTTCCCCAAAGACTCTAACTGAAGCTACAACATCAACTTTATCCACAACAGTTCAAGTATATTACTCCTCACCACAATCATCTTCTCAACCCACAGTACAGTCTGCTTCTAATAATGAACAAAATCTTTCTTCAAGTAAATAAAGAATACCAGAATGTAACGCTGAACCTAAAATTGCATATGAATATACTCCATCAAACTCTCAAAAAATGAATCTATTACATCAAACTCTCAAAAAATGAATCTATTACAAAGCGCAGTTTTACAGAAATAACAACTCCTCCTCTGGGCGACAAAACAGAGGATTCATCTCCAAAACATCTACCAGTAAAATCTAAAAAATCTAAAACAAACAAGCCATTATCATCATCATTAAAAGAAAATGCAGTATGAGTTTTTATAGACAACCATTCTCCCCCCTTTGTTCTAAACTTCGACCAATTAACATTACTTATCAGTACAGCTCAAGGCTCCTAAGATCCTATTAATATTATTAATGAGTAAACTATGAACCTGGTGGGGCTAAATCACATGTTAACACAGATTTATCCATACTTTCAGGAAAAAGCCACGAAATTAAAAATAACTAAATTCAAAAAGAAATTACCTCTACAAACAGGAAAAGACCTTATTGACGCAGACAGTGACTGGTCCCAAGACGTCTGCATATAATCTGATAACCAATCGGATAATAATATTAAAATTCACATCTCATTTCTACTAGCACTATTTTTTCTGCAGAATTGTATGGTCTAGACCATGCCATTCAACACACAAACGAATTTAACATTGCTTATTCTGTTATCATCACTGATTCATACTGATTCGCTAAGTTCTCTTACATCTATCCAACGCTTATATCCAGACACCCCATTGAAAAATTAATTAAGAAGGAACTACAACTGAGCAAGGAACACGGGAGGTAAGTTTAGTTCATGTGGGTTCACTCCCACCGCTAAGGGTTATTAGCAGTCGTGTTCTGCGAGGTTTTGTTACTGTTAATTTGAAGCCAACAACGAATGCTGGAGTGGGAATCACCTTTAGGGATGAGGAAAAATTCTCCCCCCTGCTGTGATTCGAACCGGCGGCCTTTCGATCACCAGTTCGCGACTCTACCACTGAGCCACTCACTCCCCGGAGCAAAGATTGCAATACTGTTTTATCGGTTAAACATATTTTAGTTGAGCCAACATCATCACGTGATTTTTTCCGACTAAAAACATTTGCCATAAAAATATAAACACGTCTCCTTTCCTGATTTGATTACATCAAACAAAGAGAAAAACAAATACAATTTAAAAAAAACTCCTTTGGCAACATAGCTTTTGGTTGGATGGGGTATAAAATAAGTTTCCGATGGGTTAAGTTTATGGAGTCATATACAGCAACCTAAAAATGTATATACTTAACAACTTTAAATTGACAATAGACATAACCAAATTAGCAATAAAAATTTGAAATGGCATTAATTAAAACTATATGTATATTACTTTTTAGCAACTATTACATAAGAAGCACTTACCTTTTATTAATGGCATTTAGCACTCTGTTCCGAGAACTCACTCGTTTCTGCGACAAAGGTCTTTTCTGACTTTTATCATTCAGCAAGTATGTTCCATGATTACTTAATTTTAAGTCGTTTATAGTTTCCGCAAAGGGTACTGTACAAATAATAATTCAGTCAACGTCAGACGTGAAAGCATAATTTGTTAAAATGTATGAACACTGTTGCCAGATTATAGATTTGTATATTTCTAATGTATAGGCGTTATCTACTGACTAATTTTTTCCAATATTTGAAATTTCGTTTTACTCCTAAGCAGTTGAAATTAAAAACAGTTGCATTACAACTTTAAATTTAATCTGCTTATTAAAAACTACCCTATCAACAACCTAATGTCGTTCTTGAAATCCTTAGACATTCATAATAAATTTTAGGCTTATAATATTATTAAAATCTAATGTAATGTATGTTATGAACTATATATAACATGTACTATGTCGTTAACACCCATAAGGTCGAGGCAACTTTTCTTGTAAATCAAAAAGATGCATTTTGAGATTAGAATTTGTAGGTAGTAACGGTGAATAAATAATACAGTGCTTTCAACATGTCTATCTATTCAATGAATATAAATATAAAGACAAATTCTAACAATATATAAAATAACTATTATAAACTTTTAATTAACTCGATGTAAACTTTTGGTTATTAAATATATTCAAAGAAAATCAACAGCCTTAGATTGTGAAATATCTCGTCTCCTCAAAGATTCGTCCATCCGCAGCTGTTCTTGCTGAAGCTGCATTCGAATCGCCCCAAGCTGTGTTAATATACTTCGGTTTTGGCCACCTAGTGTTGAATCCGTGTGATTCAGGATATTTTTTTGAACGGCGGGAATCTGAAACCCACCAACGAAAAATCAAGAACATTACGGCCTTTTAGTTAGATTTTTATTAAAAAGAATAATGTGACAGGATCAATATTTATATGCTGATAGTATAATTTGTAAAAAAAAGTATAGTTTGTTGTCAAAGTGGAAATTGCGTACAACTGTAATAGATCTACATAAATAACGATTAATTTACTGTAATATATGTAATATTTTTTTCTTCTTCAATTATTGGGGTAACAGCAATTGGAATTGGAGAAGAAACAAAATATATATAAAATTAATTTCAAGATATTTCGTTGACCTGCCACTTGCATTCAGAGAACTATTTGTAAATCCCTCGGTAGATGGTCGTTAAACCAAGCAAATTAGTACTGGATGGTATTTAAACCCCTAACAATTGTATTGCTCGAAGAGAAAATTGGGGTTACTGGAGGATTACTTTGAAACTAAATTTTAGTTTATTGTAAACATTTGATTGTGAAAGTAATTCATTTTGTATTTATTATGTTTTATCTTCCAAATTTTTTTTTCAAAAATTTAATATCAGCGCTTGAGCATCACTAGTCACTAAATTCCTGGCAGACATTCAAGTACGACCCTGTTCTTCTTCTAAG
Source organism: Hermaeophaga mercurialis (assembly GCA_951812935.1). Lineage (NCBI taxonomy): Eukaryota > Metazoa > Arthropoda > Insecta > Coleoptera > Chrysomelidae > Hermaeophaga > Hermaeophaga mercurialis. Next base: position 18,594,144 of record OX638359.1, on the reverse strand, counting down.
AATTTACAAGATTAACTGATAGTACTCTCCAAGCAGATGGTAAGTCAACGAAATATCTTGAAATGCACTTTATAGATTCATAGAAATTTAAAAAGTACCGTGAAAAAATCATCGTGACATATCATTTTACTCACCTGCCACCTTTCTTCTAGTCGTCTGATTGTATCCGAACTCTGTCTCGAACTGTAGGGGACAGAGTTTTTTAATTCTTTGGCAACAGGTGAATGTGCTTTTAATAATGGAACTGGTAGAGAATCCTCGAACCGCCCGGAACTGCTCCGCCGTTGTAGCCTAAATACACGTTAATGTAATGTGAATCTATTTTTAATAGGCAAATAAAAATTTTCATTTAGTCTATCAATTAATATCAACAAATTTATAATTTTTCCAATATAAAGTGATACTGTTTCACATAAAAATTGCTATAATTTCTTAAACAATTTTTTCGAAATATTAGAAAAGCTATAATTCAGCAATGGAATCGGTATAAAAATTCCTTTAAAAGTTAATAAATGTTTATTTTCAAAATATTCATATGAAATATTTAAAAATGAACTCTACTGCATATTGGCAAATTAAGGAAAGGAATAAAACAACTAAAAATAGGTAAAAATTATACTTTCTATTTAATAGATAATCATTAAAAATAATTATATAACATAATCAATATAAAAAATAAAGCATGAATCGAAATTTGAAACAACCTTTATAAAGAAATCATTGAGAGTTAGTGATTAATTGGAAGGAGGAAGTGGTATTACACAAGCTTTCTGAAAATTGCTGGTACAGTCATTTATAAAATACTTGATGAACACATTTCTTGTAAGCAATGCCTTTGTACCATTTGAGCCTTTTCCATTAATATTACTACATCAAGAGATCTATGGCATAACACAAGGAACAATTGCATGGATACCAAAGTTCCTCACGTTGACAACCGTCCAATAGCAAGTTTCAGAACAACGGAGGTAATTGTAATTATAACCCTGCTTGGTATTCATATAAAGAAGTTGAATTAGGTGACTACAACACGCCTTTTTATTGCCGATAAAGAATCTGATATAGAATGATGCAGTATTAGATGTACGGGACATCATACAAAAACATGACAAAAAGATGTATAGATTCTACAGCTGGTTATATCAAAAAAGGTTAGGGATGCGACATAACCCTTGAACCAAAACCTAAAATTCAAGTGTTTTTCAAAACTAAGCAGCAAAAGAGAACCGTAAGAAATATAACTGGCAATAAAGTGCGTATCGCCTATACAGAAACAAAGCACTATACCAGCTCTAGCATATCACGTATTAGATCAGGCCGCATTTATGAGAGTCGGCAAACCCTAGCACAGATATCTTTATTAATAACATTATCTTAAGGTAGATAATAAGCAATAGCACACCTAAAGAAACTCACAACATTGACTCTGATAAAAAAATTGTACTAACTCTTTTATTAACCTGACAGCATCACTAATGGAAGACAAAACATCATGAATAATTCAAAAAGAAGGTAGAAGATTACAAGACCTAAGTAATATTTTTGGCAGGCCTAAGAAAAACCCGTTTGATACTACAGGCTCTGTTAACCGCATAAACACATTTACATGGAAATAGGGGCAGGAAAAAGAAACTATCATCTTTGGCCCCATAATGAGACACCTTGCAACTTCATCAATTAATATAAAAGAGTAGAATAGCTGAAGAAAAGGAAGGGGAGAAATTTCGCCTTAAACATAATTAGACGAATCCTAACTTTCCACATCCAAAAAATTAAAACCAATGCACATACAAATTGATGAACTAGTCGTCAGATAGGTTTGTTTAATATATGAGTTATCTAAAAAGTTTTGGGTTCACATAGAATGCAAATGAATAAAACTAGAGTAAAAACAATACAGAAAATAATTTGCACTAGAAATTAAAAGTAAAAAAGCTATTTGGTAAAACATAAAATTTACTAAGGGGAAACGTGCACAGGAGAGAGAGAACATAGAAGTTTAAGAGAAAATGGAAATTCTCAGTAAAATACCTTGGACTCCTTCTAAGAAAACTGAAGTCCTGGTGCGTAGCGCTGTGTCTTCTTTGACTATCTCCGTTATAGCCGTCTCTGAGACTCATTACTTCCATACGATTTGCAAGAGAGTCTATTCGGCTCAACGAGTCAAATCGACTGAACGTGTGATGCCTACTCGGAGGCTCGTATGAATTCAAGGAGTCCATTCGTTTTAACGTGTCCCTTCGGTTGTAACAATCAAAACGATTTGGACTATATCTACTTAGAACGAATATTTGATAAAAACACCTTTCAAATCAGTCAGTGGACTGGTTTTAATAACCAACAGATGTTTAGTTATATTTTAGCATTTAATGGATTTACAATATATTAGTTAAAATTAATTTCAAATTTGTATTGAGACTTTAATCATTTTATATTTACTAAGATATAGGTAATATATATAGTTAAAACCATTTTAATGTCCTTAATTTGCAATGTAAGGAATGACTGGAAATATAAGATCCCATAAATATAATAAATCCAATTAAAATATCCACATTTCCAGATGTACGATTTTCTGTTGCTCCGAATTTTATTTATTATTATTATTATTTATTTACTTATTTATCTATTTATTTATTTATTTATTTATTTATTTATTTATTTATTTATGGTAGATTTATTTACCTTGATGATGATTCCGGGAACACAGATGTGGATGGAATGTTGAACGAATAAGGATTACGTCTAGATACTGGCGGCGAATAATGAGATAGTGATTTGGAAGAAATATCTGTAGAATTGTTTCGAATACTGCATTCAGAATTGGCATGCTTACGGAAACTGTACCTTGTTGATTGCAGCTCCTGTTTGCGTCTTAACATGTCTTCGCTATGCCTTCTCATCTGTCAAAAGAGAAAAGTAATTACACATTTCACACGCGGAAAGAAAAATTGATCTGAATGTATTAATTTATATTTACCTGCTCTTGCCTGTGATCCCTTAACTGATCTTCGACCATCCTTTCTTCTTGCATTCTGAGCAATTGCTGCTCCAACCTCTTGTTTTCCAATTCCCTCTCCCGCCTTTCCTGGTCCTCGCGCATTTGTTGCAACATTCTCTTTTCCTCAATTTGAAGACGCAATTCGCGTTGATAAGCGTCACGTTTCAGACGCTCCTGAAAACCGACACCACTAATTTTAAAATTAAGACGATTGACTTACGATTACGACTTACCCTCTCCAGCTCTTCTGTTCTGGTTTCGCGATAACCAAAACCGTCTGTAAAACTGGAACTGTACAGGTCCGACATCAGTCTCTCTTCAGAAAAACAGTGTTATAAAACGTATTATTATTTTTAAGAAAATTGTATTCTATATGTATTCGTAAAGTGAATAATATATTTTTTTCACAAATTAGAATACTACCTCCTGTAATAATACCATTATGTAAGTAGAGTCAGTACATTTGGATTTTTACAACTTTATCTGTACGTCACTCATAGGTGAAGATATAAAAATACGTATCCTTAAGCGATATCTTTTTCTATCAACACTAAAAATAATGTCAAAATTATTTAATATTTGTTCTTAAATGAAAGAAATACGTTGTAATGATCTCTAATTACAAATTAAGAAAACTGAAAAAAGACAAAAATACAAGCGATAATGTATGTTTGAATCTATTTTTATTAAAAAATCACCTATATTCTGCGTGTCTTGAGTTGAAACTACTACAAAAACAGATTTTTTTAAACTAATTACGGGAATTTAAATATAAGTAAGAAAATAAGATCAATTTTGATTAAAAATTAACAAGATAACAATTACTACAATTGGCGAAAATGAACAGATTTATACCATACATGAAGTATTGCTATTTCAATGCTATTAAATTAATTTGGACAGATTGTGAGTCATATTTTGATAAATATGTTGACAGAGATGGATACAGCGATGAAAAAGTTACAAATATGTGGAATGAAGCGTTAGCTATGTGGAATGCTGAAGTCTGGTGAAAAAGTGTTGGGCACACCGGATTACTAATAACAAAAACGGTATAATCTTGAAAAATGTATTTGGAGCAGTAGCCACTTCGTATGCTTGTGGAATATGTCATTCGACTCAACTGATGAATACAATCGTGACATATGGGTAAAATTGTAAAAATCCTTCCACTGTACTGTACTTTATCTATAGGTATTTATGGAATTTCGTTTCCATTAAAATACAATGCATTTTGGAAAACAGAATTAACTTTTAAAGACTGGTATGTTTATTTAAATTTGTGTCACTCCGACCCAAAAATAAAAATTTTGTCAAATTATTTTTGTTATTTTGTAATTCCTTTAAAATAAAAAAAATATTTCTGTAACATAGCATTCAATCAAAAGTATAATGTTGACTATCTATAGACATCAAAAAAATATTTTGCCTCTGTCCCAAATTTTGGTTATACATGATAACATTTTCTACTAAATTATTTGAAGGTTTCTTCAGTATTTAGTTCAAAAAACAACTATTTTGTTACTAAAAATCAATAAGTTTCACATATAGATTAAAGAACATGTTTACCTCTAGGACTTCCCGTCTTTCTGTTTGACAAGATGCTTTTCGGCTTGTCCATTTCACTCTTTAGTAAGGCATTTTGAGCACTAGTTAATCTCTGGTCTACTCTAAATGGCGCTAAGTTTCGATTGTTTTTCATAAAATAATCCTCGCTAAGTGAACAAGGGCTCAGCTCCTTCTCTGTAAATCTTTGACTTTGCAAATCATACTGAAGCTAAAATAAAAATTGTCTAGATATTAATTCAATAGAAAGCCAAAAAAAGGGGGAGAACACCTCTTATGTACAAAAATACTGAAACTAAGTAAATATAAGCTAACGATTAAAATTTTTAGTTACATCTTTTTTTTATATAAAAGTGACACTAATTCTTATTGAAACTACAAGCAAAATCGATTATTGCTTTAAGTTAAAATAAATAAAATGTATGTGATCTATTTGACTCATTTTAATACTATTTTGTTTTTATGTTTCTAAGGAATTGACAGTCCCAGCTACAATTTTAAATAAATGAATAAAAACAACCAGCTAGTTTTGACAAAATGCCACTTACATTATATATTTGAAGGAATTTAATATTTAGATACAATAGAAAAATAAAATGTATTGGGCTACATTTTCCAAATTTATCAAAAGCCCCACAATGTTTGTTTTGTAAACAAATGTTCTGTTAAAGAGGAAGTCGTTTAGTATTTTTTTTACACAAAATACTAACGTATTTTAATTGAAATATTGAATGGGTGTGTTTACAAACATCTTATACGTTTCATCAAATTTTTTTATATATGGTAATATTATGTATTTCGCTCAAACTTTTTCGTAAAAAAATATTTAAGCGCGTGATTAAATTTATTTTATTTTTAAAAAACATTATGACAGACATATGCCGCGTCGACACCAAACAGAAATAGGAAACAAAACAAAAACACAACTTTTTAGAAACTTTCAAAACAATATCATGAGACAAAACAAAGAGGAGATAAAAAGTCCCTGAAATGTTTTACCTTTGTTGCAAAATTGTTGAAAAACTCAAAGTTTCTGTTTTGTGTAGACGTGGCATAAGCATAATCTATCTAACAATTTTTAGAATGGCGTTTTTTGTGGCTTATGAATGTAACATATATGTATTTTAAAAAATTGTTGCAAACTAAAATTAGTCTTTTATTTTTAATGCCCGTTTTAATTAAATTTTTAATATTGTTTGCAATTTGGTCTCATGTTACCTTTAACCTTTTTATTATGAAGCTAAAAACAAATTTAGAAGTTATATTAATATTTTAATGGCAACGTTGTATTTCTATCAGCTGTACAAGGCAATTGTACTAAAACTTTTGCGTTAAAATTGTAATTAATATTAGTTTTGAAAGTTAATATAAAATTTAGAATTGTAGTTTCATTTTAAAGAGATTAATGTAAATAATTATAAAACTAGCTTGTTTGAAATATCGGGTGTTTCATTATAATATTCACTAGTTTTGTTTGACTGAATTTATTTTTAGGTATTGTCATTTTCGGAGAAGAAACAAAAATCAATCTTTGGATTGGAAGAATATGGAAAATCTATATTTCTGTCTCAAAAGATAATAGTGACATCTGGTATTTGCTAAATTACAGACCTAATAAAAAAAGAGTTCTCTTGAAAATTTCATTTGTAAATTTACATCAAAAATATATTCTATACTAATTACTGACGTCTGTTTGTTCAGTCTAATAAGCTTACTTCCAACCATCTCTAAAATTTTCTAAAGAATGCTTCTCAACCAGCGATCATCAATTTGGTTTTAGATATAATCATTCTATCGTCCAACAATGTCATCTTTCTTGGACTTGAAACAAATTTTTGATAAGGTGTGCACAAATGATTACTTCTCAAGTTACAACCACAACTACCGAATCAAATTTATCTTATAATCAAATCATACTTAAGAGACCGTTACTTTCAGGTTAAACTCGAAGATATCTTAATAGAGTATCACCCCATTAATTCTGGTATGTCGCAAAAAAAGTTAACACAAAACTGAAAAACATATCATGGTTGCTAAATAGAAGATTACATCTCTCAATGGAAAACAAATTAATAATAATAATAATAATAAGTCCTTATTAAAACACTTAAATACACTTTGGTATATCGTCAATCAAACATATATGAATATAAATATTTCAAACTAGAGTGGTCAAAAATTTGTAATCACATCTGATTTTTGATTCCTCTGTATCAAATATTTTTAATGCCATTGCATAGAACTTGAAAAGATAGGATAGGTACATGAAACAATTTTTGTTGATTTTAAACGGGTTGGCTGCTACAGACACCTGAATTCAAAATAAATGTGATTTTCAGGTGGCTGTAGATCCTTTATTAAACATAATAGACATCAAGTGTGATACATCGTTGAAATTAACTCAACAAAAGGTTAACACTAAAATGAATGAATTAAGTGTAAAGCACTATAATCCTACACCAATAACCCAATGTGCTAGAAGTTATTTATACCAATGACATAATATATTTTTATAATAAAAGCAGTTTATGTCTGAACTACAATTTGCGTCAGGATCTGAATTACAGAAAAGCAAGAATATGCGTGTATTAAATCATTAAACCATGGGTTAAATAAAAAGCCTGCAAATTTTAAAATGTACAAATTAGTCATAATTAATTATGTACAAAAGTTAGTTTTTTTTAGTACGACCCGCTGGAAGCTAACAAAATATTTACAAGTGGTTATCGTGCATGCCATTTTACTTACTAACTGAGTTTTAATATTCTGAATTTCGGTTTGTACACTTTTTTCGAGTCTATCGACCGTTGTTGTCGGTGATATATTTTTAATTGTAGATTTGTTTCTGTCACTATTTGAACGAATTTGCTTTGAAAGTTCTTTTAAGCTTTCCTGTTGCTGCAATAGTTAAAAAATACTAAGCTGGCAATGAGTTAAAAATAAGAATTTGTCATTATCAAATTAGTACATAAACAATAAAATAGATATGGTGTACTAGGTTTGTTATGGTCGAATGATAATTACTTAATATTGTATTTTGTTAAATAAACCATAGTAAAATATCCTTCACAATTTCATACAGTATCAATGGGTGTTCTCATGGTCAATAATTAAAAGAGACCTATGGATAAATCAAAGTAAACAATGTAGACATATGAGAAATTTTTATAAATTGCTATTTTGTTAATGGTTATATTTATTAATTCGATTAAACGGGAAAAAGTAATAGATTTTAGCTTATTATAAAGTCACAAAGATATTCGAAAAATTCAGATTTTTTTTGAAGATATCCATAAAAAGTTCCTTAATATTTTTGAATCCAGTATTTTTAATTTTGAGAATAACAATCATCTCAAGGTTTTAAAGTTATTTTCAATTCCTACGGTTTAGAAAATTTTGTCAAAATATGTAGAATTGGAATATTATTTTTGTAAATTTAAAAAAAATCATATTTCCTACCTTTGCTAGATGCGTCAAATAATCAGCCCTCTGTTTCTGCAAGAAATAATTCCTTCTTTGTTCATATTCTCCAAGACCTAAATATGGAGCGGCAGTGACTCTTACTTGCGGGTTGTTTGGGCTGTATTCGCCAAACCGCAACATTGCACTTTTAACGCAATCATCCTAAAAACGTTCATCGTTAATTAAAAGATTACTCTAATTCTAGAAACGATCAAAAACATTTACTTTACATTTTAAATACTTAATTACAATTTTATACCAGTTTTAGTTCGATACAAATTTTTATTCTATTTCATGAAATAAAGTGTGGGAACATTAACATTTGTAATTCTCACACATCCATTTTATATAATTACGAATTTCCGTAATCGACTTTTTGATTTTCATAATGTTTTATTAGGTTTTCAATAAAGTCCGTTTTTTGACATTCTACACCGAGATATCTACATGAAGTGTTTTAAAGAAGAGGTAATATTAGACAACCAAAACCTAGTTTCAGTATATATACACTTTTGCCAAACGAAACAAAGAAAATCAAAAATTGCAAGAATGCTTAGAGCATATAATATATGTGACCTCAGCTATAAAAAAATCACAGGGCCAAACATGGCATTGCAGAAAAATAACCAAAAGCAATAATGTATCTACCGCTCATCTAAACCAACTCATGAAAATACAAAATATTTCGAAAAGCAACATATATCAAATACAATTCAACTGCAGACATTCATAATTTAGGAGGAAACAAACCACCTGTAGAGTTAAAGAGCATCGAAATATATAGAACGAGGAGCATATAAATAATAAAGTAGAGAACTGGTCCAACTATTTTATAAAAAGTTACAAGCCAAGCATTAACACTAATGATTATTCGCACTAATCTACACTGGAATGTTTTAAATAATAGTCATTTCTGTACATTTATAAATAAATATTGTCCATCTCAGAAATTGCTAAGAGAAATTGAGCATTATGGCTCTTTTTACAGGGATTTTTGGCGAACAATTAATTTCGCTGTTTTCAAATTTCCCACAGATCCTCTCACTCGCCCGATTTGCCGGTCCCTGATTTTTTCTGTGGAATTGAAAATGCATTAGAAAAGACAGATTAAGTTGAAGGCGAAAACAGCCATCATTTAAAGGTTATTATTGTCAAGGAATAATTTTCATCTATTGTTCTAATTTAATAAAAAATAAATCAAGCAAAATATCATAACAAAAATGTTTTATTCAGCACCCAAATCATAACGAGATTTAAGCACCATCCTATAAATTCCCTTCCGCAATAACGACACCCAAGAAATTATTTGAAGAAAATGGAATCAAAGTTGACTTTTATCAAAAATATTTATTCGTACCTAGTGTTGGCAATAGAGAAATGAAAAAATTCAGATATATCACTTTCCGAGTAATTTAGAATTTTGGACAAAGTTTCTTTTGAATTAATCATGGCACAAGAATATTAAGAAGAAGCGTCGAAAATAAATTACAGGCTGTTGGGAAGACAGATTTTGAGTTAAATTTGACAAGGTACTTGCGCAACAAAATGGACATGTTCAGTCTGGAATTGTTCCCATGGCCTAACATTCCATTTAATTATTTTAAATATATAACTGTACATTCTGTCGAATGTGAGAGGTCCTTTTCGACTTATAAATGGTTTTTTAATATAAGAAGGAATAAATTAAGGGGTGAGAATTTAGAAAAAAAAATATTTTTTCCAAAGTCTTTCACGGAACAAGCATCATATGAAAATTAAAAACAAACAGTCCTTTTATAAAATAATAATAATAATAATACAAAAAATATAAAAATAAAAATAGTATAATAGAATTAACTCTATATAATTTATAATTTATTTCCAAAACCCAAAAAAATTAAAAAAATGAGTGAGAATGCGCGCCTTTAGATAAACTGTTGTGCGATCCGTTTATTATTTCAAAAATATAATAAAAAATGGGCTGCTCTATTTTAAAAAACAAATCATGCCACACCTTTTTAAAATGTACATTACAAAATATCTTGAATCTGTAGCCACAATTTACCTATTTACAAATTTCTTTAATAAACTTTTAAAAAGTACATATACTGGTCAGAAATAACTACTGTCAAATAAATACCTCTATATACGAAGTATGTGAAACTCAATGATAAGATGAATTAGGAACAATCTCTCATTAATCAAAATAATAAAAAAACCAGACAAAATGAAAGGATGTTCTCGAGATATGTATTAACCAAAAGACGATTGGAGATACAAGATCATTGGAAATGGTTATTGTTCCAAACTGACAGTGCAATAAAAAAATTTCAGATCAGCCTCTACAACAATGATATTGATACATACATATAAATATTTGTTCTTCATATAATATTACTATACCTCAATTAAAGTTCACACTGTTTTACTTATTATAAATCACTGAAACACCTTTATGATATCGAGGTTCTATTGTTTGTGTTTATAGTTACTAACACCGTTCATCTATTTTCACGGTTGGATGACCGATGTGTTTACCTATTGATTGAAGTTGATTATTTCCGAAGCAACGTAATTCTCTGAACGAAGTACACATGTAGGCGTTAATTATTACCTCTATAAATTTATCTATTAAGGGAATCGAATTGTCGATAAAAAAGAATGAAACGTGTTAAAAAATAATTTTGTTTTTAGTAGTATATTATTAGCGAGCAAAATGACAAATTTCATTCATATGGATACCGGAAATAAATACAGTTTGTATTACTATTTTCTAAAGCTTCAATAAATATGCTTAAACCGAGATACCTACAGAACTGTGACGAGTTTTTGAGAGGTTTTCTTACAGCAACAGGCAAATGCTATGAATGATCTACTTCAGTCCCGACGAATGGTGGCATTAAATATAGTATGTCCCATTTAAAATTTTATTTCCAGACAAATGGAAAGTTATTTATCAAATAATTTACGCGTAAAACAGAGATTGAAAGAATATTTTGCGCTTTGGCGGTATCTGTGTTACGCACAATAAAAAAATCCAAATTGCTGTTTGGTGCTACATGGAGTAGCTTGGTTTTTATCACATTTAAACTCTTATTTGGTTTCAGAACTACGCTCTTCCGGAGTTCTATGTGGCACACCTTGAATATCTCCCAAATTCCAAATAAATAACAGCCAGATGGAAAAATGGAAGGGTCATTCAAACACAATTTACCATAATTTTGTAATTATATAATTTTTTCATTCCAATGGCGGCATCTATCATGCATTTAGACTGATTTATAAAATATTTTTGTGTTAGTTTTAATTATTAGAGATAAAAATGGCTACAACTAAAACAACGGAGCTACGGTAAATTAAAATGTCATTCGCAAATTAAAGAAAAATTAAAAATAAAAACTCATGCTTACCGATCTATCAGTAAGTGGAATCTCAGAACTAACAAGTTTATTAATGAAAGCTTGCTTTTTATCTTCTAATGAAACGTCGTTACTACCTTGTTTACTAGTTATATCGAGTGGTTCGACAAATGGCAGAGTCTAAAAGTTAAAAAACGGAAAATAAAATAAGGAAAAGCGTTTTAGCATCAATGTTGCCAAAAAATGATCGTAATCAATTCAAAAAATTTAAATAAAGCTATAAAAAATATTCAAGCAGATTTTTAAATTATATTTTAGCCAGCCGAGTCACAAATGTTTCAGTTTTTAAGAGAATATTTCTAAGACCGAAATTTGTTTAGTACAGAAATGTATGGATAATTTTGTATATTTAATTGTGAAACAAGTCGAGCTTATTTTAGTATTAGCATTCTGTAGTCTAAATGGAGTGCTAACCATTTCACTTTTACCAACTACCTAATTAGAATATTTCGTATATTGTAAATATTGATAAAATCGTTATGTATTACGTTAAATTAAAATATTAAGACCTTAACTGAATGCATTAAAAAACTGAAAAATTCCAAAATTTTATGAGAAGAAGATATGTAAGGAAATTGAAGGAAATCATGAATTGGAGCCTATTCACTAGCACCCTTCCACCAAAAACACCGAATCCTCTCGGACTAGAATGAATAAAGGATTATTGTCCTTACAGAGGAAAGAGTATCCGAACAAACAGGTCATTCCTCAAACTTCAAGTTGAAGGACTAATAAGCTGACTAACGCATTCTATTTGCTAAGAAAGAACGTAAGGAGATGATATAGAGGAGACGCGCTGGATTACAAAATTGAAAAATCGAATAGTTAAAGTCAACGCTACTGCTAGAAATAATGGACAGAGGAAGGAAGCTGTTCGAGGTACTACTTCAACCTGGAGCTAACAGAACTAACAGGCTACAGGAAAACATCTAGAGGAGTGTATGGACCACGTCAGAAAGTAATAAGAGGCCAGGTAAGCTTAAGCGGACCAACAAAAGAGGAGCAACAACAACAACAAAAGAGGAGCAACAACAACAACAAAAGAGGAGCAACAACAACAACAACAAAAATTTAAATCAACTAATTAAAAACTCGCTTTTTTGCAACATTAAAAACTAAAAGTACTACATAATTCGAAAATTAAAATTACTTTCGTTTGGGCAAAGGGAGTTAAAGGTAACGAAGTTGCCGATAAACTTGTCAAAGAAGCAGTCCTTGATGGGGATGTTCAAGATTTTTATGCACTAAATGACAGAATATCGATATTAAAAAATAATCCAAACACTATATCACATATCCAAGAATGGAGTAAATTTACCCACAAAGAACACAAGAATCGTGTGATTTTCTGCCCATCTAGCTAAATTGAGGTTCCTACTTGTCAATATACTTACAATATATTTCGATAGCGGATTTAAATCATTTGATTTTTGCCTGTAGCAATCATCAAAACGCGTTAGATACATTTATAAACGTTATAATTTTAATGGAATCAAAATGCTTATCAACTTGTAGCATTTGCTAGTTTTGGACAACAGAAAAGCGCTGGACGCTACCCCGAACCAAGAGACAGGTTAGCTCCTACTTCCTAGTCGTAGGAGAACCATAGTATAAGAGGAATTAATGTATGTGAACGATGAAGCCTGATCAGACGAAATCACAGATGGTGGAATGAGTACCCCTGATTCTGCATAAGTACCCGGTCTCAGTAAACGTGGTAAAAAATCATCAATATATCCTTTCTTACCTTATGATTCGGACACAATGTACTTACATAAGTACCTAAGTGCCAGATCAATAAATGCCGTTGAAATACGGAAAAACGGGTGTACGACACTAGAAATGGAACTATGAAGAAACTTGAAACGCCTATTTAAATCCTTGGATCATACATTGTAAATAATCACAATTGGTGTAAAAGTGCACTACTCCACTTGTGATTTTTAACAAGAGTGATTTGTCTAAGAGAATACTTCAATTCAAATTAAAATTAATTAAGGTCTCCCGAGAACTGTCTGGATTAGCATTAGCACTGTATTCTTCCAAATATTCCAAAGATTATACAAATCGAATAATGAAAAGTGTATATTAATTATAGTTATTCCAAATTAAAAATCTGCTCTATTAAAAAAAATTATAACTAGACACTACAATTTAAAAATATACATAAAATACTTGTGAAAAAGTATGTATAGTTTTCTTACTTTGTTATCGTTTTGTACTAAGACACAATTGGAATTTAACTGAACATTTTCTTTGTTTTCTTGTAGTGATTGTTCACAGTTATTGTACCATGTAACATCGTTATCACAATTTTCCTGAAACAAAGTAACGTTATTCGATATTATTGAGAATAGAATCAACCGTTGTTTTCTCTAAAACATGTTACACGACATCTTGGAGCAGGCCTTTTATTGTGTACATTGATATTATGTGGATATTTGTATCATTTTGATATTATTTCCTTAAATATTTGAAATATGTCAGAATAAAATGACAAAAATTTGATATAATTGTGTAAAGCTATGAGAACTCAATAACATTGCGAATTTCATTTAATAAAGGGGATATTAAACTTTGGGATTACCAATGAAGTGTAGGTATAGAGGGACCATGCACTGCAGTGGAATAAAAAACAAATATTCCGAAAACGGCGAATATTTTGAAGATAGAAAAATTATAATTCTCTGCAAATTTAATAAGTCGTAAATACATTATCGATAAAAAATGTATGGTTGACTTTTTTTTAGCAAATTTATTTGTTTTATTTTTTATCTTCAATGGCAGGAAACAGATATACAGGGTTGGGATAAAGTATGGAACCAAGTAAATATCTTTAAAACGAAACGGACGATATTTATGAAATTTTACAAGTAAGTGCAATGGGGCAAAGTGCATCTGATGTACATTTTTTTGTTAATAATATACTTCCGGTTTAACCGGAAATACCCTCAACTTTTTTAATTTAAATTGGGCACCCTGTATATTTTTGCAGATTTTGAAAGAGCTTGTTATTTCTCGAATTTGTACATATTGGGTTTAGTGGAAATAATTTGAAAATACGAGAAATAACTCACTTTTAGTTGTAGAATAAGTAAATTTATTTACTTCAGACTGAGAATAATTTAAACAAAAGTAATTCAAATGTTCAAAATGCTCTCCGTTCACCTCCTGACAATATGCCAGCCTATTAACAAATTCTTGAGTCCACTCTTTCCAAGACTTCTCCATGTATTAGTTCACATTCATCAATAACTATTTTTCTCAATTCCTGCAAGCATGTTGGTCGTTAAACGTAAACACGTGTTTTTAGATAACCCCAAAGAAAATCTAATGGGCTTAGATCTTGAGAACGAGCAGGCCACTGTATGAATCGATCACCATAACCGATCATTATTAATATTTTAATACGATCTTTTTCACTTAAATGAACCATTCTTAATCGTACAATTTATTTCTGTAAATTATAATTTGACAGTTTGGCAACGGTTACCTACTAGATAGAACTCGTTTATTTCTTACTATTAATACAAACAATATCAATTTGTTTATCTAAATGGTATTTTACAGTAATATATAAAAACTTAAAAGTGGTTTGTTAAAGTGCTGCATTCCTCGTTTTTACAGATTTTTTACACTAAACCCAGTATATACGAATTCGAAATAACAAGATCTTTCAAAAATCTGCCAAAATATACAGGGTGTCCCATTTAAATTAAAAAGTTGATGGTATATCCGGTTAAACCGGAAGCATATTATTAACAAAAAAATGTACATCAGCTGCATTTTACCCCATTGCACTTACTTATAAAATTTGATAAATATCGTTCGTTTCGTTTTAAAGATATTTACTTGGTTCCATACTTTATTCCAACCATGTATAGATAGCTACATTAATATTTGTTTCTCATGAAACTGCAGTTAAAATTAAACCTATAATACTTATAACATATTATAAAATATCTTTTCAAAACACAAATATGGTGACGAGTGAAAAAAAGTACTTTACACAGGAATTACATACAATTTTTACTACTATCGTGACTTAAATACACAAATTTTATATTATTGAAGATTTACATTATTTCCTAATACCTAAAGTAAAACATTTAACAGATTTAATAAAACGAAAGGGAAAATTTTATATTACATTGTTGGAAAAAATTAAATTCAATTACCCTGCGGCTTTTTTATAAATAAAAGGCATTAAAAAACAGTTTCCAGATTACGATATAATAACAATAAGAAATATATAATAAATTTTCTTTTTATTATTAAAAATCGCCTTTTTTATTCTATATAAGACATAAGAAATTTTTTTACGAGCTTAGTGTACATGAACAATTCGGTCCCACCCTCAATAAAGTTAAATGTGATGTTTCATCACTGCCAAAGTTTGTTGGTCATTCCAAATCAACTCAACACAGGATCTAAATCTCACAATCTCAATTTTCTAGAAATTTGGTACATGTATGTATACTATTGATAGAGACCGGAAAAAATATGAAATTTTATGATACGAGGATGTATTCTTCAGAGGTAGAATTTTATGACACAAAAAAATGTGACATGGAAGCTTTATTTTTAATGTACTTTTCCTACAAGTAGACTTTGATTTAACGTTTGACATTTATTACAAATTAATTATTAAATTGTCATTGTTTGGCGTATCCGTCGAAAAAATGAAAGAGGAGCAAAGATATGCGATAAAATTTTGTGTTCGGTTGGGTAAAACATCAACTGAAACTTTTGAAATGGTTGAAAGATAATAGTTTATCACGATGTAGAATGTTTGAGTGGCATAAGAAGTTTAAAGACGGTTGTGAATCAGTTGAAGATGAACCTCGTCTTGGTCGACCACAAACTGCGACTTTATAGAATTGGCATTTTTGACATTGTTAATTTGTCTTATGGTTCCACTCAAAACATTATTCATGAAGATTTAGGATACCGGAAAGTCGCAGCAAGATGGATTCCAAAAGTGATGACCGATGAACAAAAAGCGAATCGAGTGACAATTTGTCAGCAGTGGAAAAGGCAACTGCAACGTAATCTACAGTTTTTAAATGTGGTTACATGTGACAAAAGTTGGTTTTATCATTACGATCCTGAACTGAAGTCTCAAAGTATGCAATGGAAGCATAAAGGCATTTTAAGACCGTAGAAGGCCAAAACTGTTAAATGCCCTGGTAAAGTGATGCACTTGATTTTTTTATAAATGTGGCGTTATTTACGATCACATTGTACTTAGAGGAAACACAGTAACTGGGGATTACTATTCTAATGTACTTCGAGGACCCTTAAAGACAAAATTAAAGAAAAAACGACCGCTTTATCAAGACTTTGGTTGGACGCTGCATCACGACAATGCTCCGGCTCACAGATCAACGATTTGTCAACGAACAATTGAAGAGTTAGGGGTAGAAAGTATGGTTCACCCCCCTATTCTCCCGACCTTGCTCCGTGTGACTTCCATTTGTTTCCTGAAGTCAAAAACGTCAAAAGAATTGAGAGATCGAAGATTTGAGTCGGATTTAGAGCTCAACAACTGTGATGGGTATACTAAACAGACTATCAAAAAATGGTTTCTCAGAAGTTTATGACAAGTGGATAAAGCGATTGGATAAGTGTATTGAACAGAATGGAGAGTACTTTGAAGGATAGTTTTTGAAGTTTTTTAAATAAATGTTTCATTGTTATACTATAGCACCAGTCTCGTTATTTTCTGATACATCCTCGTATATGTCAACGTCAACTCATTTTTTAATTACAGAGCTGTAAAGTTCTCATAAATGGGATTAAAAATAATGAACGTCAATTGTTTAAATTGTTATAGAAGCTTTCGTATTTGAGCTAATCTTGAGATGGATGCCATTAATTTTTAGACCTTTTCCTATGATATATATACAGGAAGAGTCACCGTAGACGGGACTCTGCATTAACTCCAGAACCATGCAATTTGATAATAATCCTTTTTTGTGTTACCAGGTTATCACAATTTGCAAATATTACAAATAGCAAAATGCGCTTTTGCTGATGACATTGTACTAATAACAAGCACAAGAAAGAACCTACAAAAGAATATTAATATATGGAATGAGACACTAATTAAACATGGAATGAAAATTAAAAGTTATGGCAATCTCAAAACAGCATCAGGATTTAAACTCTCTCATACATTAGTCCACATTCTTCCCACGTGATTACAGCAATACTAAGTATTCAAGGAATTAATTTGAAAAGTTTTAAAATGTGCTTTTTTTAAAAAATTAAATTAGGTTTTTCTTATTCTTTTTTATCTATATGCCCTACCTAGTGTTGTCTGCCATAAGGAAGGGCGTTAAATATGGTATAAAATGGCAGGTCTCTGGCTCTGATAGGAAAACTTCTACAGCAATTCAAACAGTTGCCTTCACTGTTTTTAACCTCATTTATGAGAGCTTTACAGCTCTGTAAATCAAAAACGAGTTGACATATATTAGTAAAATTTCAAATTTTTCCAAGGCTATATCAATAATACATACATCCCAAATTGCCTTGTCAATTTAATTGATTATTTTACTAACCGAGAGTAAGTAAAGTCCATTAATGTGTTACTAGTTTTCCAGAGTAAGTTTTTTCATTTGGATGTGCCGAACGCCTTTGGAAAACTTTATCCATCATTAACGTCACGTGACAAACAAGTTCTCAAAAAGCTGCGCACATATAATTACAGATTCAATAAATATGGTAGTGTTGAGAACACGACAGCAGCTGTATTTCTGTTTCAACCTTGATGATATGGTGAGCGTTGTTAAGTTAGTAAACGAATCAATAATGATAACAATCTTTCTTGCATAGGGCTATTATCATTATTGCTACCTAATTATAACCATTATTAATAGGAATCGCAAAATGATTTATCTAACAGGGTTGTATTTAGATCGCCTGAATTCAATGTGACTATTTCTATGAAAACTTACTAGTCGAACAATATTTGTTGGTATCTATTTTATTTCTTATATTTATAGCTAAAAATTTAAATGGAAAACTCTGTATATAATTATACATATTTGGATTCTACGGGTTCAAATAAATACTACTTAATTGTCAAATGTTACATTAGATCCTACTTATTCAATTTTTTAAATATATAAAAATACTATTTGCGTTTATGTTTTAAGAATTTAAGAATTACGGCTTTTGATAAAAACTTAGTTTTTTCAATAAAAACATGTAGGGGCCGCCGTGTAAATTAAATATCTCTTTTATATACCAGCAAAAAGATGAACATAGTAATTTCCTTCGTTCCTAAATAACGCATTAATTTATAATCATGCTCCTGAGCCCGACCCTGTTTAGGCAATGTAACATTGTATTACGAGGGTTGCTATTTATGTATTGAGAACTGGCAACACCAGTGTTGCCAGGTGAAAGCTGTCATTGTCATTTTAGTGATGAAGCACCATCCAAAGCCAGTGTATATCGCCGGCCACACAAACGATCGAATTGATGGGTCATCCGTATTACAGCCCCGACTTGGCACCTAATGACTTCTTGTTATCACAAATCAAAGCTAAACTGCGTGGACAACGATTTTCATCGCCCAAAGAAGCGGTTGAGGCCTTCAAAAACGTTTTAGAGCTATCATTTTTTGACTGGACAAAGTGCTTTGAAGGGTGGTTCAATCGCATGCAAAAGTGTATAAAGTTTAAAGGCGAAGATTTTGTAAAGCAATAAATATATTTTTGCTAAAATTCATTTGTTTGATCTTTCTATTCTCAATACATAAATAGCAACCCTCGTAAAATGACACGTTTATTTAAAAAAAATTAAACAAACTAATTTTTTAAGTGTACAGAAATATACATTATTTAATATTATCTAAAATTATGTGTTGTAATCAGCATTGCATTCTCCCTATATAATTATAAAATTGTCATGTACATTTTGAAACATTACTATTAAAAGCTTCTCTAAACTTTTATCTATGTATAATCTAAATATGTAAAAATATACACGGTGTTCGATTGACATTTTTAGCTTTCGCATCATTTCCGGTTAAACAATAAGTCGGCCATTTTGAATTTTTATGTCAGAATATTCAAGACTGCCTCCAATATAAACAATTCGAATTATACAAAAGTCTGGCAGGGCGTTCACAAGTTATAAGGATGGTCCATAACTCATTTACACCCGGTATATTTCCATTTATAAGTAGAAAAGCACCTCTCGCCACTTTTTTCTTGCATTGATCATATAGTTCACAGATTTTGTGACATTAAAGAATCGTTAAAAAATCTGTTATGGCTCGTCCTATAACACTTTTTAGACATCTGTTGTCAAATAAAAAACTTGTTTTATTTTCATAAATTATTTTTAAAGTAAATAAACCGTTTTTCCTCCTATGTAATCTGTTGTATCGTTCAAAAATGTCCAAAACGGGCCGGGCCGCTTTTTAACCCATTCCTAAAATGCTCTAATTTTCTTTCAAAATTTTCGCCCAATTATGTCTTTCTGAGCCTTTGTTACAAAAACTTTAGATCTGGTTCTTGCTGTATAACACTAGTATATGTACACTTTAGAACATATTCCTCATATTTTAGGTGAATATTGTCTTTAATCGAAGATTCAATCAAGGTACGTTACTAGATTTTGATGGTGGTATTATATTATCTCTATTTACTATTATTTTACTATATTTATACTACATATTATACAATTACTGTTTACGATGGGTTCTGTCACTTCACAATTATTATGCGAACTTATTAGCTCGCAATGGAAACTGAAAATGTTAAGGTTTCACTGGAAAATACAAATATCATTGGTTAACGCACTACGAAGTACTTCGTGGCAAAGAGGCAAAAACTAAGTCGAAAGCAGACAAAGCAAACATATCCTATTTTTTACACTTTTTTACTACTAATACGCCACGGTATAGTCAGTGCGATACAATATTTAACGACTGAGAATTTAAAAAAAATATTCATTTAGTTTGAAAGTGAGAAGCTCTCACGAATAGGCAGGAGATGGAATCAGTATCATATGAAAATTCAAAACAAACTGTTTTTAAAACATTAATACAAAAAATATAAAAATAGTATAACAGAATAACTGTATAATATATCATTCATTTCCATAACCCAAAAATCCCATAAAAGGAAAATAAAATAAGCTTCATCATAACAGCCAAAATTCCGTCTTCTCATTTTCATGAAACACTCGGTATGTACGCAAACAGATAAACATAAGAAATAAAATAGATACCGATAAATAGTGATTCACTAGTAAGTTTTCATAAAAACAATCACATTGTATTCAGCCGACCTGAATAGGCCGCTATTAAATAAATCGTTTTACTATCCCAGATTATTAAATAAATACTATATAACAAGAGAAATATAATATTTAAATGATATTAAAAATAAATATTTTTGTAGTATAAAGAATGGGAATTAATAAATGAATCAGTAAAATTAAAAATAGACTTTTTTTACCTAAAAAATAATGTTCTTACTATTTTACTTGAAACAACACAGAATTCGTAAAATAAGTTCTTTACGCAGAGTAGTAAATAAATATTGCTAATATAAATTATTAAAAAATACTTCTAATTTCAAAAATTTTGTGTGTTTTGCCAATTTTCCAATAATTTGCAGTGAAAACACAGAATTCTATAATTTTTCGAGATTTTAAAAGTATATTACAACAATAAAAAAAAATTGTGTATTCAAATCAACCATATCATTTTTTAAATACATCTACTTAGTTTTTACATTTTTTAATTTTTTTTAGGGATGGGTCAAAGAACCTCATTTAATTTTTAAATTTAGTAACCATCTGGCATATCAAAGTAATTCTTGTTTTAAGGTTTATGCGCCTTTTTAAAAAATATCATTTTTCAACAATTTACTATGCTACATCAAATAAAACGTGCGAAATAAAATATAAAGCTAAAAGTAAAAAATATTAATTTCAGTATCTATTAAGCTTCAGTGAAAGTTTTTATTGGTCTCTATTTAATTTGATAATTAAAACAAAATAATTAGTAATTAAAACTGGCGTTTACTTCTAAAATTTATTATTAAGTTGATACGAAGACAGTTAGTTAACGCTTCTACTCGTATGTATCTAAATCCTTTTTTCAATATTTAAAAACGACCTTTGAGAGTTATCGATTAAATCTAAAATTTGACAAGACCTATTTTCGCTTTCAACCAAAATCGTACTACTCTATTTGGCTCCAATCTAGGGAATTCTATGAAATTCAAAAATTAGAGCTATATTGCTAAAAATAACCCAAAACAAGAAAATGTAATCAATTATTAGAAATATTAAAAGAAAATAATAATCAAAATTGTAGAAAATCCACTAATAGGAAAAATCTACTTTTATTATTTTTTCAATCTATACTAAATCCGCCTAACCTAATTTTTAAACTAAAAAAATATTAAAGCTTAATATAATATACTCCAAATGTATTACTGAAGATTGATTTTTTTACTCACGTAGGATTTCAGGAAAACATTCAACGTCCATCAAACCAACAAAAACGCGACAAGAAAAAAATCCGAAACAGAAAAACGAGGGGGTCAGGTTCAACTTTTGTAGAGGATCATAAAGGGTTGAAATAACACTGAAAACAGAACAACTCAGTTCTCTTTCAGCCCCTCATATTTGCTTTCGGGGCAAAATCAATATCAAACAAGGTCAGGAGAAACGATTAGACTGGGAGCTGGAAGAAATTGGAGTATCTTGCTCCCACTTATCGTTACGCCTACGCTACTCATCGTTCATTCCCCTGGCTCGCTCGGTATTCATCAACAATAATTTATGCAAAGACGGAGGGTAGGTTCGTTGCGGTAATAGCATCAAGGAGGATGAAATTATTTCTATATTTCCCTAAGGAAATGACCTGTCACATAGTTTATATTTGATGTGTGGATTGCAGTTTTGTAGCAGCGTTCATTGGGAATAATAAAAATGTACAACTCTCGGACTTTGTAGGGAGAAAATTTAGAATTTAGTGGTTTAGTTTGGGTTCATTTAGAATTTCAAAGGTGTAAACACTGCATTAATTGTAGGTAAAGTCCCTGACAAAAGAACACCGTCATTTTTTTACAATTTGCACGAGTATTCTTATTTCATTGTACTTCTTGTAATTTAGCAACGTAAACTTTGTAAATTGAGGTGTGTTCGAAATGTCATATTTTATTTTAAAGTAGTTATTGGTCTGTGAGCGTAAAAACTTATTTTAAGAAAACTTCGTTGAATAAACCAATATTTTTCTCAATACGTGGGTAAAAAACTTTTTAAGTTCTATGCTACGGCATTAAAAAATATTTGATTTGAGTTGATTTTGAGTTTTTATTAATTTTCAACGTTTTGGCTGCTACCTACAACTAAATTCAAAAAAATGTGATTTGCAGGTGGCTTTAGATCCTTTATTAAACATAATAGACACGAAGTGTGATATATTGTTGAAATTAGCTAGGCAAGAGATTTATAAAAATATATAGGGTATTCCATTTAAAAAAATAATTTTTTTGTCTAAGACTGCGTTCCTGAACATACTGTACATTTGGGACTAATTTTAAAATGTGAATCTCAAGACTGCCTACACTTTTTGTAAAAACTTTTTTTTCGTAACTTCAATAATAGCGGACTAATCGTACTTCGACGCACTAATGCCGCACCCTGTATGTGCAGTAATCATACAAAAATATTGTAACATGTAATTGACTTTTGAAATCTGCTTTTTAATCGTAAAATATTTCAGCCGACTTTCTACATTTCTTAATACAAGTTTCACTGAGGGTTACGCTAACTTTAAAGCGTTTGACTAATAAATGTATTACCTAGCAAAGAAAACAAAACTAAAGAAACACAATATATAAAAGAAATATATAAATATATAACATATTGTTAAAAAAATCATATTATTCGCAACTAGATTCAGATTCAGACTCAGCACTGGTTTCTGTTGCACCTAAATTAATAATAACAGGTAACAGTAGCATTATTTAAGGCTTCTGACCAAATCTGAAATACATCTTCGGGGGTTGATTTTGTTTTCACAATTTTTTCGTCATAAAACTGTTTGCATTGTGACTACACCATCGCTATTACATTATACTGGCAGTGATAAGGAGTTCTTAGTATTTTATAGGCGTATTTTTCCATGTATTTATCCTAATTGAATTCTTCGCGAGTTAATTCCATTTTTTGGCCGAGATGAGATTTTCAACTTACTGTAAACAACACAAATAGTACTGGCACGTCAAAACGTTCTCAGTACGTATACTGTCAAATATCTCAAACTTTCTGGTGTTGCCAGTTCTCAATACATAAATAGCAACCCTCGTTTAACTTCCCAAATCTGATGTTTCATGGCATTTAATGGGTAACTTATTTTCTTTTCTTCCAACCATTCTACCATTTTAACTTTATTCCAACTATAGCACGGAACTGTTTCCACATAACGCGAATTGTTTCTCGTGTTATCCATTATTAGTAAAGAGGAGTTGTCCGAGACTCTGTATAAATTACGTTTTAGAGCATTTTTCAAAATTTCCAATTTTTATGTTATTGTGGTAATGTCCGGAATTTTTAAAAATGAAGTCTGCATTTTTTATAAACCTATCCTCCTGTCTACTATGAGCAATAATGTATCTAACAACATTTCCGGTTTTTTTTTTGCTTGCAGTGGACATTGTTCCCTCTTGCTAACTTTTTCTGTCGCTTCCCTTACTAAAAATCCACGTTTTATCAATAAATACAGGCTTGAAGATATCTGACTACATCAATTTTTTATACTGACTCAAAAATGATGTCATTTTTAACTGTATTGAGCGCAGTTTTAATAAAAACTTTCTGTTGCTACTTGTCTTGTAACGGAAACCAATTTTCCGTATCCCCGTGTTAATAGAACGCGCAGAACAAACAACATCAGGCATTTCTTCACAAAAAACGTAAATGTAACGATTTCATTGTTACATGTTCCGTACCATCAAACATCTTATATGAATAATTTTCCTCAACTTGTTTAAATTAGTAAATTAACTGTCGCATTACATTCATCAGAAAAAATAACGTTTTTTGCGAAAAACTACACTTATCCATAAAAGTTTCGCTAAATTCCATTCTACGATCCGGGTCGTCATCTGATAGTTCTTGTACAAGGTTCACGTTATACGGATGCGACTTTTCATGTTTTAATACTTTATGAATATAGGTAAAAGAAACATCATGTTCTGGACTAACTTGCCGAACGCTGTTGTGTGGACTTTCTTCCATAGCCAAGAAAACGTTTAATTTAGTATCCTCGGCAAGTGCTGGATTTAGGTAGATCGTCTACGGTACCAAACTCCCTAATTTTTTTTTCAATTTTGCTCACTCTTGACTAACTTATAAGTTGTTCTGGATATTTATTAATAAACATAGCACATACCTCTTGTTGAGTTCGCATTTTATCGCCACACCCAATTGACATAAGAACTTCAATCCTTTGTTTTATTGGTACTACACTTCACAAGTGTTACTGTCATTAGTGAGTATTAAAGAGTAGTCTATTAAGTTATGATCACAACTTTTTACATGTGACGAGTTTTTACAATAATGATAACAGAGGGTATGCGGGTACTAATTTTAAAATTATCGTATCTTCAAAATATTAATTACCGAACACAAGTATGATATATTTTTGGAATCGTCCTGAAATTTGCAATCTAAAAAAAATATACAGGGTGTGCCACTTAAAAAAATTGTGGATGACATCGTTACTCACAAATAGTGTACCCTGTCTATTTCATTGTTATGTAAAAATACATTAAATTAAAATCAAAAACCGACCTGTCTCAGGATTTTTCCTGTTTAGCTTTAAATGAATGTATACTTTATGTATATGTTAGTAAAAATGTAAAAATACCGGTCTAATCAACGAACGACAAACGTTTTGAATGAAGTAAAGAATAACAAAAAATGATATATTTCCCTTTAAAAAAATGTTTCCTATCCTCTTACCATTTGTCAATAAATTTATTTGGTATTTTTTGAAAATAATAATCATAATGTACTGTCCATCAAGAAGAAGCCGCGAGATGCGCAGTGAATTAAAGGAGGAGGGATACCACAAATTAGAGCCAGGAAGAATTTGTAGGACCAGGGCGATTTGTGTCGCCATATCTTGTAAAATGTTCAAATTTTAAGTAACGATATTTGGTATAAACTTAATTTGGAGAAGATCAGTATTTATTTTTAACTGTAGTTTAAAAAATTTAATTGGAAATTACATTTACTTTTTAATGAAAATAATAAAATCCTGTCAGACTAATAACTTTCTAAAAACGGATTATTTCGCTTATATTTATAAAGCAATTAAACCTACCTACCGGTTTAATCCATTGATATTAAAATATTTTGCCTGCCATTACCTTTATTTTGTATATTCTTAGACAGGTCAGTGGAAAGTACAGTGTTATTATAATATTTATTTTACACTACATAAATCATTATAATATTATATTATTTCCAAAAAAAATGTTGGAAAAAATTGATCACATGGTGTTTGTATTGAGGAAAATGTAAATTCCACATTCTTTTCCGCCAAATGTTTTTTTAAGACTGCCCAACTATTTCAATAGGATTAAGATCCGGATGATAAGGTGGTAGCCTTAAAACCTCATGACCATGTTCTCTGATAATTCGGTCAATCGCGTATTTCTTATATTTAGGTTTGTGCCATTTAATTAATTGATATAAATAAGGTCTTAACATCGTATCGTCGAATGGAATATTTCTAAGCTTCAGCCACTCCTTCATGTAACTTTTTTTAGAGTTACTGGTTGGAGCTTTGTCTTCTTGTGTATTATGATAAGGGGCATTATCTATGCCAATCACACTATTTTCTGGCAAGTTTACCAGAAGCATTTCGGTTAGCCATTTTCGATCATTTTCAAAATTCATGTTGTCATGATAGTCTCCTGATCTTGACTGTGATTTCCATCTAAGATAAGACCCTTTAACAAAACCTTCTTCGTTACCAGCACCGCACTATTATAAGACGCTGTCCTTTTGAAATTGGTATTTGCAAACCCTCATTTGTGTTGTCACTCCAAGTATTCTTCACTGAATGATTACTATGCAGCTAAGTCTCATCAATGAAAACGATAAATCGGCCTTTGTTTCGAATTTTTTTTATCTTAATAATTCAATCTAAGGCGCCTTACGTCATGTTGTTCCTTTAATATTT
This sequence comes from Hermaeophaga mercurialis, assembly GCA_951812935.1. NCBI lineage: Eukaryota > Metazoa > Arthropoda > Insecta > Coleoptera > Chrysomelidae > Hermaeophaga > Hermaeophaga mercurialis. The sequence continues at coordinate 18,567,485 of OX638359.1, read as the reverse complement.
TTCTATTATTAACTGTTTTTCTCCACCGAAATCCCAATTTTTGTATTTCTTTCCTCAATGTTTCATACGATCCTTGATCTTCGTTTTCTTCCGAAAATTTCTTGTGAATTTTTCTCAAAGTGGGTACTTGTTTTTCTGTTACATGAAAATTTATTATTCTTCGACGCAAGACACCTTTATCGAAGATATCTAATGATAATTTCGAATATTACTTGTTGCGTTTACTAGGTGATGTGAATCCGGAAACAAGACCATCATCAATTTCTCCTCCCTCCTTTGCAACTTTTTCAACACTAGATAAACTTACATCTGCAAATGAATAAGTTTCTTATGAAATATCCGGCACGGTAAATACTTTTAAAAAATTTGAATAATTTTAAATAAAAATTCTCTTTTAAAATCAATCACAGAAATGTAAATATTGTTACTATTTATTATATTTACCTGTTAAAGCAGAAACCGCTCTTGTACTTTTTGTAAATCTATGGTCAATATTCCATTTTCTGCTTCTTTTTGGGAAAATTTTAAAACTGAATATATAATTTCTAGGGCTTGTGACCCTATAAAGTTTTATTTTTTACTTGTGTTAATCCGGCAACACTGCACTAGCACTATTTACTTTCAACCCTCGATATTACGAAGTGAACAGCTCCAAGGATGTTTTTCAAATGGCTAATTTCACCATTTATTTTGTTTCGATTACTGCGCATCCGACCTTCGTAATTTCAGTTATTCTTGATGGACAGTAGTACAATTAAATTTAAAATAAATATAACGGGTTAATTTTTGTTCACCCATTGTAGTACTTGTGCATAAGGTAGTACTAGTTTCGAGTCGCTCGGCTGGCGGGCATTTGCCACATGTACATATGGCAGTTTGGAACTAGGAGCCAGCTTCTCACCGAATATTATAGGGTAGTATTACTTATACAAAAATAAATTATGATTCCGATTTTTTACACATTTCATGTACGTGAGTACATTTCTGAGCATTTGAATACCGTGAAAAGCACCTATGTACTTGTTTTATATCTAAAATGTTGCAAGTAAAAGTACAATCAAAGTATTGTACTGGCGGATTGAGTACAAAGTACATGAAAAGTACTTGCATTTGAGTACCACACAGCTCCGTTGAGTATATCACTGATGTTAATATAAGAATTAGAGTAATACCGCTTTTAATACGTGTTTTAACGTACCTATTTATACTCTATAATAAAGCAAATTTGCTCGATTTATTTATTTTCATATAAAATATATATGAAAATAATATATTAGCTTAAATTTTATGGACCTTTCCGGAAAATATTGCTTAACGTAAAACTTTTTTTTATATCAATACACCCTTTTATCTTTTAAAGGTTCTGCCGCTTAAAAAGCGGTATTCATGCATGACAAAAGTGACAATGAAATTGCTGATAATCCTTTAGAAGTACCTCTTATATGATCCTAGTTTGTATTGTTGGAGCTATCGACACATTCAGTGCGAGATAAACGGGAAAGTCATCAAATTACATAAGTATTCTCCTACCTTGTGTTTTAAATTTACATCGTTTTCTTTGATAGCGTCGTCTTCAAATAATCCCAGTCTTTTCTTGTCCTTAAGAATCAACAACTTTTGTTCTTCTATAAATTGTGTAATTTCTCCAGACATACTTTAAAACATTTTGAAATGATAAAAATTGGCATAAATGTAAATACATATAATTAAAATAGCTAAGAAAATATTTTATAAAGTTGAAAGCATTGAAAAACAAATTCAAAGTACAAATGAAGTAACGAAATATCAACAAAAAATAAATAACAAATGTCATTCTTTATTTAAACCGGCCTTGTTCTACACTTTAAACAGTCAAAAGTATGTCGATATTACACATATATAGTATTTAGGCGTATTTTATAATCATATTTAAAAAAGAGAGAAATGGTGTTCAAATAATATATAGTTCGAATCTGATGAAAGTGTTCCCTTGGCAAAATAAAATACATTCCATACGTAATTAAGTTAGCCCTTTATTTGTTATAAGCTGTCAAGAAGAAGAATATTTAAATTTAACGGTCAAAATTCAATCACAATTTAACCGCCATCAAGAATCGTTGTCATCAAGTAACTGAATATTGGCGAATTCCTTTTATTACAATTTTTTATTTTCCTACTATATGTATATTTAACATTTAAATAAAGAAATATGGAGAATCCTTTGTGGGAAAGAATATTAGTTGATTGGGTAATATTTTTAATGTTTCATAAAAATTAAATTTTACATCAAATTTTGCTTATAGGTAAATTGTTTAAAACTTTCCAAACCCATTCAAAAGTTAGAAGATCTCAGGGATGGGCTGTTTTTCAGCAACCTGCATAAGGTTATGTAAGTGTATTAAATTGTTTACTACTTGTGATTAATTGTGAACATTTTACAGAAAGAAGTCCTCAGAAACAGACTCGGATATATTAACTTGTGTTTTTCAATTGCTAAATGAACATTACCCTCATTGTACATTTCCAAACAGTTCTGTGATTCATCTTAATGACATACCTTTAAAAGATTTGGCTGGTATTACCTCACTATTAATGTACTATACTTGCATTTATGATAGAAGAGATGTACTAACCTCTCCATTGTGTTACAATCTTCAAGATTTTACTCAAATGAAAATAAAAAATTTCCTTGAAAAAATCCAAGACTTTACAAACCTGTCTTACTCCGACCTCGCAATGATTACTGAGAATTGTTTAGGAGGTCAGCCACTTATACCTTCAGATATTTTAAACAATTCAACAAAAAGAAGTCCTTTACAGGATGTGTTAAAAACACCAAATTCAAAGGTTATCAGGATGGCTGAGAAAGATAGAGAGATAGCCAATCTTCAATCCACTTTAGAGTACATGCAAGAGGAGAAAGAAAGTATTGAAGAAGATCTTAAAAATCAAATTATAAGGAATAAAAAATTGGGTAAGATTGTTTGACTTCTCTATTTAAAAAAGTTTAAGGGTGGACGAAAGATTTATATTTATATAATTTAAATTTTATGTTGAGAACTACTTCCAATGTCATTAGTACATTAGAAAAATTACAACAAAAAAAATTCGAAATGACTGAAAATATATATTAATACATTAGGTATTATTAAACTTGGGATAAATGTATAATGTCTGGTATGAAGTCAATTGCCAGATTTCCTAATTCAGTCAACCATTACATTGGTTCACAAAAATTGTATATGCACCTAACTAATTTTAGATAATGAAATAAATACTGAATAACTAAATACTTAAATTTTATCTTTTCATAACGTACAAAAAAATTAGAAAAGTTGTAATATGTAGTTTTGCACTTATATTTTATTCATAGGGTTAGAAATGAGGGACCCATTTCACAGGAATGTCTAACAAAAGATGCTTTTGGACCGAGATAAGTTCAAAAAAACAACTTCTTAGCAAACCTGTAGAGAATAGATTTAAATACTCTAATTTAAGGAATTTTTTTTGACACTTAAACTTATAACAAAAAACTCTTAGGATCCATGAAAAAACATACTAAAACATCATTTTAGTGAGCGAGTGAAGAGAATTTGTACTCACTTAATTCAAAAATATTTTTAAGAGTTTGTTGAAAATGATTTAGTAAGAATTTTTTTTTTATCAAGTCTGATTGAAATTACCCTACATAGGTTTAATTGTAATTGAAAATTTGAAAATTACTTAATATTATATAACAATTGTAAATATTTACAATTTACTAATAAGTAATTTTCATGGAAATTATAAAACCATATATTTATATAAAAAAATCAGTTTCATTTTAGTTTACTTTTTTTTTATTATACTGTGCGAAACCACATATGGAATAAAAAATGTTTGCCGTCATTATAGAAATCTTTGAAAAACGTTGTCAACTTTTAAACACAAATTGTATAAGAACAAAAATCAAATTATACAGCTGGTACCCTGTTTTTTCAATGTAACACTCATATATTTTTAAAACTTCTTTCATAAGCTTATTTCAACAACCTATAATATTTATTTATTTATATAGCATTATTACTTACAGGAAACATATTTCCTAAATAGTATATATAACATAAAATAAAATATATACAAATATATATAAAAAAATACATGCACATAAGAGATTATGTAAATACATAATGGTGGAAATAATTAATAAACACATAATTGTAGTTTAGTCACACCGGTATCTTAAGTTTCTTTTTAGCGCAGAAAGGTTCACATTGAAGATGTCACACACTTGATCTGTAAAGAAACTTTGCCCGTAGTTGGTTCTATGATGCTTTATATTGCATGCCACATAAAAGTAACCGAGTTTCAAAGCAAGTGTGCTGATATGGAAAACGAAATTTGTAGAGAAGACAATTGACAAACTTTCGTTGCACTTCTTCGATCCTGGTGATGTGGCATGTGTATATGGGCAACCAGATTACGGAACAATATTCTAGAATGCTTTGTACCACACAGTGTAGAGAGCCATAATAATTATGGTATCGTGTATGTGTTGTATGTGTCATTTAATGAAACCAAGCATCCTGAAAGCTTTACATACAATAGAATTGAGGTGCTGGTTGAATTTGAGACGGGTATCAAAGATTACGCCCAGTTCTTTAATGCAGGAGATACTTTCAAGGGAAACCTCATTAACTTGGTAAACATTTTTGTAGTGGTGGGGGACCTTGTAAAGTGAATTGTAGCATACTTACTGACATTGAGAGACAGACAATTGGTTTTACACCATATAATAAAGCGGTCCAAATCTCATTGAAGGGCTGAGCTGACTTGGGTCCTTGTGCCAAAAAACTTTAGAACATCAGCGAACAGAAGACAGTTACTGTTTAAGAAGCATTTTGTTACATCGTTTATGTATAATAGGAATAGCACAGGACCAGTGTGCGACCCTTGGGGAACACATGATGTCACTTGGATATCCCTGGAAACTGAGTTTTGAACCGAGACCCTTTGAAAGCGACCTGTTAAATAAGAGCTAATCCAATTTAAATAGTTCCCTGAGACGCCAATTTCAGAGAGTTTGTAAATTAGTATTTTATGACAAACGATGTCAAATACTTTGAACAGATCTGTATAGATAGCATCTACTTCATGGCCAACTTCGAGTGATGATATTAGGTAATCCTGGTAACTAGCGAAGCTTGTTGCAGTTGAACAACCTTGATAAAATCCATGCTGCTGCAAAATGATATGATTTTTATAAGTGGCAAATACTTTGTCAGTCAGTATAGATTCGAATAATTTAGGTATTGTGGAAATCAAAGAGATGCCTCTGTAATTGTTGATGTCATATTGCCGCCTTTCTTATAGATTGGAACTAATGTAGAAAATTTCCAGTCTGAAGGAAAAGTGCCGCTGTCAAATTATTTTTGGAAAATGAGACTCGGGGGCACAGAAAGAGAGTTACAGCAGCTTTATAATAGAGAAGGCGGTATTCCGTCAGGACCGGCATTCTTATCAACATCCAGGCTGTTAATCTTTGAAAACACTTCCTCAACAGTTAAGGTATGAGAGGATATGGTTAACCAAAAAGTCAGAAGTGACGCTGGTATGGGATCGGTATCGATCACCGCATAACTTGTTTGGAAGAGATTTACAAAAGCATTGACTATATCTGTGGGATTACTTAATTCTAAGTTGTCATAAATCATTCGGTTTGGCTGACCAAATTTTCTTTTTAGATTTTTGAAAAAATGACCAAAAGTACTTTAGATTCTCGGGGATAAGATGTTCAGAGTTAGTAACAAAAGTGAGGTAGCATAACTCTGTTCTATATCTAACTTCACGCCTTTTCTCGGAATAAGATTTTGAACCTATTATACAGCTTATTTTTCTCAGCAATTAATTTGGGAAGCGTAGTGTCGAACCAAATGAGATATTTGAATTTCCTAGAATGTTAGAAGTGATTCAATCCAGTAAAATTAGCTTTATCAAAATGATAAGAAAAAACAGTGTTTTCGCCTCTAAGCAACTTGGTTGGCCTAACAGAAAAGGAGAAAAGAAGCGAAGGGTGTAAGAGATCAATTTTTGATAAAGGAAAGTAACATTCTTGCCATGACAGGAAAACGAGTTCGTGATCTAAATGAATAAGTACAGGGTGATATTTTAAAATTCATTAGCATTTCCTTTAAGATACTAAGACTTTTAGTTGACTGCATTACAGTAAGATATTAAAATAAATGTTCAAAATGTTCTCCATCTAATTGTTTTCGCTAGTCTGTTATAAAACTCTCCCCTAACTTTATTTAACGTTAAAATATTCCTTATTTCTGTTCTTACGCTTTCTCTGAGATCTTCCATGTTAGTTTGCTTTATTCCATATTTTTATTTTTGAACTAGCCTTGTAGAAATGAAATCAATGAGTAAGATTTGTTGATCTAGCTAGGTACTCAACAATACCGCTTCTTCCAATCCATTTATTTGATATTCGTTTAAGTCTCTTACAATTGTTGCATTATGGAATGTTGAGATGTTTTCTAAAACTAAATACTTTTGTTTTCAAATTTCCTCCAATAAAAATTGTATAAATAGTATGGTCACCTATGATACCTGCCCAAACTGCCCCTTTTCAGGATATTGAGTATGTTCTCAGCATCCATTGATGATTCTTTGCTAAACAGTAGTTGCTAGTTTGTTTTCCCGTTTAAGGTGATATCTGATTCTTCTCAAAAAAGAATGGTATGAGCTATCTGATTTCTATCTAGTTTGTTCAACTACAGAACTGCAGAACTACATTCTGTGATCTGTATTGTCTTCGTTAGTTCTTGAACATAAATTAAATAGAGAACATTTGAAACATTTACTTATTACAGTCAACTAAATCACGTCTTTCAAGTATTTATTTTTGGAGAAAAGGAAATGCTAATTAATTTTAAAATTCCACCATGTACTCATTCATATAGAGTCTACTCCATAAGCAGCATAGATCGCTGAAGTCATTTTATTCAGTAACTTTCAAAAATATACTAAAAAACAAGGTACCGACTTTGGTGAGACTTACATGAATGAACCTTAATATTTCTATTTTCATACAGAGAGTGAGCAATTGAGTTCAATAGTTGAGTAGTCTCGGTGTTTTCATAAATCTCCAAAATAACGGCAAAAATTTTACACCATAAGTGGTTTCCACACTGTTAATTTTAGTTATTTATTTATGTTATGATGTTAGAGGAATACTTATTTTAATATATTTTCTTTATAGAGAAGCAGGTTAGTCAAAAATCGATTGAAATTTCTAATCTTAGAATTGAAATACAAGAATTGGAGGGTAATGCATTATACAAGTATAGAGATGATGAAGTTATTGATATGCAGAAGATATATAGAACTAAAGTACAAAGCTTGGAGCAGATCATTGAACAATGTAACAAAGAAAATCAACTACTTCAGGATGAAAGAGACCATGAAAAATCTCAAGTTAGTATTTTAGTAGATTTTGTTTAAAAATATATTCTTTAAAAACATCCTGGCTATATATGTAGGATATAAAATTGTATCTTTATAATTATGGCTTCTTTATTGCTCATCTATTTAAATATCATTAGTTAATTTTCATGATGACGTTAAATTTAATTGGACTCTATGAATATTACTGTTAAGCTCTTTGAAATAAAATTTTAAATCATATTTTAATTTATTTAATCAGTTATATATTTCGAAATATAATTCTAAAATGAGATCATCCTTAACTCCTAGTTCTTATTTTAGGTAAAACTACTGGAATCTCAGTGTAAAACTTGGCTTGAAAAATTTATTGAGAGTGATAAGAACCTACAAATTTTAACTGAAAACTACAAAGAACAACAATTGAAAAATGAGAACTTAAAATCTCATTGCGCTGAATTAGATGCGCTATTAGATGAATTTAGATCGAATCCAAAAAATGAAAGTATTATTGAAGATAGTTATAATAGACTGAAACGTCAGTCAAGAAATTTGGAAACCCAATCGTCTGAGGATTTGGCTCATTCTGTAGTTGATATTCAACTTAAGGAAATCCAAAAATTAAATGAAAATCTACAAGCTAATTTGGTGGAAACTAATGATGTTGTTAAGAATCTCAAAGATGAAATAAATAGTCTTAGATTGGAACAAACAGTGTTAACTGAAGAAAAGCTCCAGCTGGAAAATGAACTTCAAGAAGAAAATGGAAAATTTGAAGAGTTTATGTTAAATTATAATCAACTTCTTGATGATTATCGCAAAGTTTCTCAAAAATGTGACCTAAGTACTAAAGAGGTGAAGAAACTTTTAAATGAAAAAGATGATCTCTTTGTACAGAATCAGCAATTATTAAAAGGCATTGAAACTAGCACTGAATTATTAGATAATTGTAAAAAGGAATTAAATGAACTTGCTCTACAAAATTCTACCATAATTAAAGAGAAACAAGAATTAAATGACATGGTTCAGAATACCAATATTATCATCTCTAAAATTTCACAAGAGTTAGAAAATTCGAATATACAAATTAAATATTTAACAGAACAAATAGCAAAAGACAGCACAGAAAAGAAACATTTTGAAGAGAAAATTGACATTATTATGTCACTCAAATCCGTTCTAGAAGAAGAAAATAGTTCACTTAAAGTCAGTCTTGATCAAACAAATGAAAATTTTTTCGAAACATTAAAAAATTTAAATATATTCAAAAATGAAAATGAACATTTAAACACAAGAGTTGAAAATTCCAAAATAGAAATTGGCAATCTTCAAATTATTTTAAAACAATTAAGAGAAGAAAATGATAATCTAAAAACAAAAACACAAAATTTAGAAGACGAAAATTTATCTCTTAAAGTGACCACTGATAATTTGAATAACGTTTGTTCCAAGCTGAAAGATGAAATTAATTGTAAGAATTTAGAAAATTCTTCTCTGATAAATGAAAAAGGTAATCTAAATGCTAAAATTAATGAAATTAATGCTACGGTAGAAATCACATTTACTATATTAAATGAATGTCAGTTGGCAAATGAAAAATATATAAAAGAAGTAACAGATTTAAAAACAGATATTGCTAGTTTTATTACAGAGAGAAGCAGTCTATTAGCAAAACTGGAAAAAATAACTGAACAAAATGTACATTTAACAAAAAAAAGTACAGAAAATGAAAAAGAAAGGATGAGTATTGAAGAAAACTTTAATACTGTGATGTTACAGAGATCTGCTTTAGAAGATGAAAATAAGTCGCTTCTCATCCAACTTCAACAAACAAAAGAAAAAAATTCAGAAACCTTTGAAAAACTAAATAAGTGTAAAAATGAAAATAACCAATTAAAGTCAAATCTCGAAAGTGTTAAAACAGAAATAGACAATATTCAAGTTATTTTGAAACAATTAAGAGAAGAAAATGACAATCTAAAGATCAAAATACGTAATTTAGAAGAGGAGAATTTATGTAATAGTGTGGACATTACTAATTTGAATAACACTTGTTCTCAGCTTAAAGATGATATTAATTGTAAGAATTCAGAGAATTCTTTTTTGATAAATGAAAATCATACTGTAAATGATAAAATGAATGTAATTAATTCTAAGGTAGATAACATTTCTATAAAACTCAATGACTGTCAGGTTACCAATGAAAAGTATGTAAAAAAAATAACAGATTTAAAATCAGAGATTGTTAGTTTTAATAAGGAAAAAAGTAACTTTTTGGAAAGAATTCAAAGAATTACTCAAGAAAATACAAATATTTCAAATTCATTGGACTTAAATAATAAAGAACTCCAAAAAATAATTCAAGAAAAAGGCAAAATATCGGAAGCTCTTCAATTAAGCAAGAAAGAAGGGGAGAAGTTCTTAGAAGAAAAAGAATATTTTATTTGTGAGAATCAAAATCTAATAACAAAAATTGAGGATAGGGACAAAACGATAGACAATCTTAAAAAAGAAATAAATGAAATTACTACAAACAAATTAGTCCTAACAGAAAAACTGGAATGTTTAAACAAAGAGAATAAGCATTTAATAGAAAAAAATACAGAATATGAACAAGAAAAATTAAATGTCGAAGAAAAGATTAATTGTTTAATATCGCAGAAATTTGCTTTAGAGCGTGAGATTGAGTCACTTCGCTCACAATTTCAACAGACAAAAGAAAAAAATTTGGAAATATTTGAAAAACTAAATGAGCACCTAAATGAAAATAACCAATTACAGTCAAGCCTCCAAAATTTAAAACCGGAAATAGATAGTCTGAAACAAGAAAATCAACAACTGGAAGCAAACCTTCACGAAGTCAATTTTAAATTAACAGTTAATTCAGAAGAATTGATAAAATATGAAACCTACATTAAAGAATTGAAAGAAAAACTTGAAGTGACTCAAAAAGAATACACATATATTCAAATGGTATCGGAACAGGCAAAAAAAGAAATTGATAATCTAAAAATAAAAACTAAAACTATAGAAGATGAAAACTCGAATCTTAAATTAAGTATTAATAACGTGGATAATATTTGCGCTCAGTTAAAAGATAATATAAATAGTCTAACGTTAGAAAACTCTTCTTTAATAAAAGAAAAGACAATTATAGAAAATGAGAATGAATCGCTTAATGTAAAACATGAACAATTGAAGACAAACTTTGATAGTACAAAAATGGAAGCAGACTGTCTGAAACAGGAAAAAGAAAAACTAAACACAAAATTTCAAGAGATGAACGTCAAACTAAAAGAAAATTTAGAAAAACTTGAGAAATATGAGATTTGCATTAAGGAATTAGAAGAAAAACTTGAGATTAACGAAAAAGATAAGAGAAATATAAAACTTATTTCTGAAAAGTTAAAAGAAAAAATTGATAATTTAAAACTTAAAATTCAAAACTTTGAAGACGAGAACTCTCATCTTAGAATTAATATAAATGGCATAAGTAATATTTGCTCCCAACTAGAGCACCAAAAATCAGAAGACTTTGAGAAAAATGAGGCTATCATTAAAGATTTAACAGAAAAACTTGAAATTACCGAAAAAAACAGGACCAGTATTGAAATTTTTTCTGATCAACTAAAAGAAGAAATTGCTATATTAAAGACAGACTATCAAAGTTTAGAAGAGGAAAATTCCAAACTTAATTCTGATATTAATAATATGAAGCAAAATATTATTTGCCAAAATTTAGAAAATTCATCATTGTTGAATGAAAAAAGCAGCCTTGATGCTAAAATTCAGGAAATTAGCTCTCAGATAGAAACAATTTCTAAGGAATATAGAAAGTGTCAGTTGATTATTGAACAATATGCGAAAGAAGTAACTGAGTTGAAATCTAACAACGAAGATATTATTTTAGAAAAAAATAATTTATCATTAAGTATTCAAAAAATTAATGAAGAAAAAACTCTCATTTCTAACTTCTTGGATTTAAATAACAAAGAACTTCAAAAAGTCATGCAAGAAAAGGAAGATATCCTAGGAGCTCTTGAATTAAGTAACAAAGATGTGGAAAGGATTGTAAAAGAAAAGGAAGAGATTCTTCAAATATATCAAATCCTTACAAATACCAATACTGAATTGTTAAGTTCTTTTGATTCACTAAAAGAAGATTACGAAAAAATGTCTGCTGCTAAGAATATACTTTCAGAGGAGCATGAAAGTGTATGTAAAAGACTTGGACAATGTTTACAGGAAATAAATTCCCTAAGAGAAGAAAAAAACAAGTTATTGCAGCAAATTGATAAAATGACTCAAATTAAAGCAGAATTTTCTGACCAATTAGATAAAACTTCCCAAGAAAAAGCTGACTTATCTGAGAAATACCAGAATTTGCTTAAGAATAATTATGAGAATTCAGAATATATTAAAGATCTTGTACAAAAAGTTCAATATATAACAGAAGAGAATACAGAACTTATAGCTAAATTTACAACAGTATCAAATGATCTAGAGGAAAAATCTAAGAATGTTCAGTTATTAGATGTAACCTGCAAAGAACTGAGAAAACAAATTCAGGAAAAGTCAGAAATATTAGATAAATTATCAGAAGAACACAAGGATATATTTGAGATTGTAGACAGACTATCTCAAGAAAAAACGGACATGATGCACACCATTGACAACATCTCGGAAGAAAAAATGCAGCTATTAAAGTCTTTAGAAGACCTCAGTAATAAACTAGAAGAACTAACACAAGAAAAAACAAAGCTTAAAGATTGTTTAAACCTATCTGAAAAGGAACTCCAAAAGGTGAAGAAAGATAAAAATGAAATTTTAGAAGGTCAAACGAAAATAATGAAAGAAACTGAAAGCAATTTATTCTATGCTCGCCAAAGTGCCGCAGAAATAAAAAATGATCTGTTGAAAAGAATTGAGAATGCAGAACAAGAAAACGATATTTTAAAGAAACAGCTAGAACAAGACAGTAAAAACTTAAAAGAGTCCTATTTATCAGTTGTTACTTCTCATTCAAAATTAGAGCTAGAATCCCTGAATTTACGAAAGAAAATTGAAGACAAAAATAAGCAACTAAGTGAACTTGCTAATATTAAAGAGGCTTATGAAAAGTTACTTGAAGAAAACAACAAATTAATGACAGAGATAGACACCATAAAATATAAGAGGTCAAGAGATAGGGAAGAATTTGTGTCTCTGCTGAAAAAAGAACGGGAAGAAGCAGATGTTAAGGAAAATAAGAGGGTTAAAGAAGTTAGAAGTGAATATGAAGCCAAACTTGAAAAAATGAAAGAAAAAATGGTAAGTATGTTATTATACTAGCAATGACAGAATAATAACTGGCTACGTTTTTTAGTTAAAATTATATCGAGAGGAGGTTAGCAAGGAAATGACAAAAGTTAAATCTGACCAAAGTGAAACTGTAAGTGTAACTTTTTCAATTCTAAAAATATAATATACTTAATCTTTTATAGTTTTGAAATAATTTAAGTTTGTCTACAAAAAGAATTGAAAGAAGCATTTAACGGTTTATGGTAATAATTGACTAATTCACAGAAAATTGTAGTTGGAATGTAGTTCTTATTAATACCTGATATATTGACTATTAAACTGTTTAGGTATGCTACATTAAAACTATTGAAGATTTGAGAAGTAATCTGTTTGAAGCAGAACAGAAGATAAGCGTGTTAGAATCTCAAAGAGACCTGTTGCGGATTAAGGAAACTACATCATCTAAACAATTGTCTGTAAGAAAAATGGAATTGCAAAGTGAATCTATTAGAGGCAGTGTATCGTCTTTGCATTCTATTGGGCTGAGTAGTAGAGATATAAGGGCTAGACAAGAATCAATGCAAATGATTAAGAAAGGTATATATTTTACGTTAACCTCGTCCCTCGCTATTTTTGTATGTATTTTTTTATACAAGATGGTAAAATAAAGATATATTCTTACTATTATTATTATTTTAAATTTTAAAAAAATATTTTTAATTAAAATATAATTTTTACAGTCAAATGAATAAATTGGATTGCAGCGGTCTATTGTTCCATAGACTGCAATACAGGGTTGACTAAATTTTTGTCAGTCTTTTATCTTGAACTTTTAGATATCATACTTTCATATTCGGTTTGTACAGTCATGTACCTGTTACAATTCCTAATACGTTTAAAATCAGTATTTAGATAACACTTTCAGTTGTGACATTTTTCACTGAATATCAGAATTATGAGATTTTTAAAGGGAAGGAAATTAAACCAACCAATAAAGTTGTTAAATTTTTCCTCAAGATTTGAAGTCAAATAAAAACAATATTATCAAATCAATTTTTAATATTTAAACAAGCTAAAAGTTTACGCTACCAGGTTCAGGTATAAATCCATTAACAGGCCTTTTATTGATTAGGAATATCTTGATATTGAGTTCTGACATCAAAAGGGTATTGTAGTAAACATGGATAATATAGAAAATGAAGATAGTACAAAAAAATATGAAAAAATTGCCGACGTTGAGAAACTATTAATAAAGAGTTACAAAAATAAAATAAAACTTATAATTTCAAGCGAGCCCCATCAAGGGCAACATTTAGATGACTGAATAGTTGAATAACATAAATGCAGTCCTCTCATGGTATAGCTACAAGCTTTCTCTTCTCTTCAAAGTTTAGTGAGTTGTCATCGCCCTATTTAGCTTTGATTTATTTTATAGTCCAATTGATATGAGCTTTAATTAAAACAGTGGACGGACTTCTTGCCACACAGTCGTAAACAGATTATCGAGTTTTGTATTTGAAGCATTTGATTAAACGTTATTTCAACTGTTAAATAAACTAAAATACGCTCAATCTGTTTATATTGTCTGAAATTGAATACGCGCAGATTATTGATTATATTACTACCTAAACAAACTTTTGCACCTCTTTGATTAGGATTCCTAATCTCTCTAGGTTTGCCCTGCCTCCTCTCTCTCGCTTTCTTGCTTACCAAATTATCTTTCCCTTCTCTGAAGGTGGCCGCATCCTGCTAAACTATGTCTTTCTATACATGGATTGTATTTCCAGATCTTGTATTTTATAATTACTTATCCTTTGTAGTATCGCTAACATTTTTTTCTGTTTTTATCTTTCAAGACATCTTCTATATAAAACCCACTAAAAAGTATTTGAAATAATTTCTGTATTGATATTAGAGCTCAAAACTTTTATACTTATATCAATTTCAAAAATAATTTTAATTAACTTAACACCCATGTTTTTTGCACACTTAAAAATTAAAATGAGTCAAATTGACGTTTTTCAGTTCATTTTAATCAAGCTGTCACTAATATTGAAGGTTATTTTTATGTTGGGAAAGAAAAAAAGGGGCAAAAAAGAATGAGTTACTGATGTAAGATGTAAATGGATTAATTTAACTTCACTAAAGTATATTTGAAATATTTTTTAGGTAGAAGTGCGTCAACATTGCCTCGTAATTTTTCAGAGGTGCAAGAAACAATAACCATTTCTCGAAGGACCTCTTTAAATAGTGTACCCAATCTAGAAATGGAAGACGAAGATGATGATTTTAATAACAAATATTTAGTAGATTTAAAGGCTGGTCGATGTATAGTTAATGATAACGGAAAACGATCAAATGCGTCTAGATATTCAGAGTTAGCTTGGAGGAATTCGATGGTGCCTCCACATTTAAAATCTTCATACCCTGCTGAAACTCAATTTGCCAGTCCAAACAGGTTTAAAGAAGACGATCTAAAGGTCAGTAGTTTGTTAATTGATATTATTTAATCAAATATTAATTATTTGGTTTCAAAATAAAACATGTTAAAGTTGGACACTCTTGGTGCCAACTAAATGTTTTTTTTTTAATATATAGGTATAATATAGGTATCAAAAAGTACTAAATGTAATAAGTTGAATATTTTTTTAGGTTGGTAACATAGAATTTGACGATAGTTTATGCAAATTGCTCCCAGGAGAAAAACCTCGACAGAAAAAAGACTTTGGAACTACATCCTATAAAAAGCCTGGTCCACCTACACCCAGTAAAAATGGAGGAAGGTCATCTCTTCAAAGCAATGAAATACAACCTTTAAGAGAACAAAACGAGAGAGTACAAAAGATAACCCCGAGCAGGATTAAATCCCTTTTTATGGGAAGATCTAGAGATCAATCTGAGGTAAGTAAAATATTTTTTACTTTAATTTCCAAAAATGAATACTATATTAAACTTATTGCTGCAAATAGGATGAAAAAAAGTTAAAACCGGTGGTTTAATAAATGGAATAAAAATATGAGTTAAATTATTATTAAGATTTTATATAGTTAATGAGCAAAATTTTACATCACATCTAATTTAAATACAGAGATAAAGCTAGCAAATTTACTATTTTTTCATTTCAATTTGCACATGAAAAATTATTACACTCAACCAGTTTTTGCCAGGGAAAAATAAAATAATACATAAATGTTAAGAGATAAAATATGCTTATCTTAAAATTCCATGATTTTTCAAATCTTTTTAATATGTAAGTTTGTTTGGCTTTAACAATATGTACAACAAAGTTCTGGACGTGACTTACTATTCTAGAAAAATATTGGACTGTCTCAGAAAGTATGTTATTTATTAATAATAACAGTCAAACCTCAAAATGAAGACAAATTTATATTCTCAAATCAAAGCCATTTTTGTAATCTAAAATGTTAATTTCATCTTTGATGCCGTTGCTCAAACTTAATAGAATTAGAGCTTTGTAAACGTATGAATTGTTTTATGGCCATACAGTTTTATACAGTGCTTTCATTTCAAAACCAGCCAGTCGAAATAACTTTTGATTTTATCTAAATTTAAGAAAAACAAAAAACGCGTTATATTTTATATCAAGCTGGACATTTTTCTAAAATATCAACTATCATGCATCATTCCCCTTCCCTCAATCGCGTTAATCGATACAATATAAATAGGGAAAAACTAAGTACGATTGTTCTTTGTTTTACTTTTGATTTTAACGCTATCTTGCGGGAACAAAAAGAGTTTTGTATTCCAAAGCGTGATACTTTATTTGAAAGCTAATTTTAAATTAATTTAATCCTAACTTTAATACCAGCAATCTTATGCTAGGCATGTGCTTCTTTACTTCATTTATGTTTTGCATTGAATTACTAATAAAATTAGTTTTCAGATGAATTGTGAAACTTTGGAATATGTAACAGTTTTCTGATCCCGCAAGATGGCACTAAAATCAAAAGTAAAGCAAAGAACAATCATAGTGCCGAATGCTGAATTATCCATAAACTTAATTTTTAATGATGTATCATAGGTGGTACTTTCCCTATTTAAATTGTATTGGTTAACGTGATTGAGAGAAGGCGAATGACGGTTGAGGATGTTAGAAAAATATCCCCCTTGATAGATGAGTTTGACGTTTTCTTTTTTGAAATGAAAGCAATATACAGGGTATTAAAAAAAGTTCGAATATTTGAACAGGGTATTATAGTATGGAAAAAAATAAGTCAAAACGTCTTAATAAACATGGGTCCGAAAATTGGCGATTTCAGAGATACTGAGTTATTTATTTTTGAAGCATTTTGCGTTTACACATTATTTTTATTATGTACAAACAAATGATAAAAACTTATAAACAAAATCAAAACGATATAAAAGATTCTTGTTTGAAGCCTTTTCAGTTATTTTAATTTGCAAAAACTTGCAACTTATGTAGTCCCCTTTATATCTATCAAACACCCATCAACTATTTTATAATCGTTGCCAGTGCAAATTTAGTGTACGCTATTCCTCTAAATAGCCTCGAAGAGCTGCAACAACGAATTAATCAAGGATGTCACCAAATCCAAGCTAATGTAGGAGTTTTAGAGAGAGTTCGAATATCCTTCCGGCAGAGAGGTCGTGCCTGTTTGGAAAGGAGAGGAGGGAATTTTGAACATCTTATCAAACTTTCTTTCTTTTGATTTTGTTTATAAGTTTTAATTGTTTGTTTGTAAATAATAAAAATAATGTGTAAACGCAAAATGCTTCAAAAATAACAAAAACTGTATCTCCAAAACCGTCAATTAGCGGATCCATGTTTAATTAGACTTTTTGACTTATTTTGGTCTATATTATACCCTTTTCAATTATTCGAAATTTTTTTAACACCCTGTTTAAATAAAAGTAATGTTAATTTTTAAATGCTTTTCATTTTGTTATATTTTCCCACATTTCACTTAATAATTAGTTTATAAATGCTTATCTCAGATGTATGAGTGCTGTAGATACCTGTGTCAAAAATACTCCTCTACTGACACTTGCATCAACCATGAAGCGGTAATATTAGAAAATTATGAAGAATGCTGCTTCAGAGCTTACTTATTTAATGCTATTTGGAATTTCACTAGAAATATAAGTGTTTTGGTCTTGCTTTCATTGGCGACCGTTAGATATTTCCACTTTACTAAATCTGGCTAAGGATAACTTTTATTTCTGCTGTTGAAATTTAGAGGTGAATGTTCTTTTTCTTATTTTAGTTAACAGTAGTAGTAACCCAATATATAATTTTTATGTTTTACGTAGAGGTGTGGTTATATTAGGTATTGTATTCAGAAGAATGTGTGTTTGAGTCGCACCAAAGTAAAAATCATGTTCTAATTTGTCATTAGAAATTAATTGTGGTATAATTAACAGTGTTAGAAAACGAAGCTTACATAAAATACGAGACCAATCGCAATCATCATAGCAGTTGACACCATATGAAATAAAATTGTTTTATGTAAAAATAATTTTTCTAAATAATTTTTTCCTTTTTCAGAGTCAAAATGTTACTCCCAGGACCCTTAAAAGATTGAGTATTTTTCGCAAGCAGCGATAAATTTTAATATTTATTTGTATTATTTTTTTTAAATACTGAGAGTATCTGTATATTTTTTATAATAAATATTTTAAAGTTTGTTCTATCTTTTGATTTAAAAAACATTCATCTTTGGGAATGATCAGAAGAAAAAGCATTTATCTAAATGAAATATTTTGTTTGCCTAGAAAGAGGAAGTGAAGAGCAAATTGCAATAAGCATTATGATTAAAAAAACAAATATCAACAAAATTTTATTATATACAGTTCACAAACAATTTTGTTTTTATAATACTTCACATATCCCATGTAGTTAGATACAAGACAGTCTTTAATAACGTAACAACTAAACCATTATTGGATCTATTAGACCTCAATTTCTATAAGAAAACTAATACAAGAAAAATGATAAGAGTTAACTTTTCCTAAAATTGATTTTATTATAAACTTATTGGATAAATCGATTTTGTGCTATAACTGCATATTTAAATAGTGACAACACTATTTTTAGCTTTTCAAAACGGATAAAAATGATATCTTTCTCTTATCACTCTTCCTAGTAACCGCTTAGAAACGGAGAAAAATGGCAATTTATGTTATAAAGAGAATGATATGTTTATGAGTAAAAATCAATAAATAGTGTATTGTTTCTTAAAATGGAAACTAGAATTTATTTGTAATAACTAAACTTAAAAATATAGCTTTAAATAAGTTGTTTATTACAAAATCCCTTATAACAATACTTTGATTAATTCTTTCTTATTAACTTTTCCCATGGCATTTTTTGGTATTTCTTTAACAATCTTAACAACAGTGGGGACCCAATAATGGGGCATTTTATCGCTAGCCCATTCTTTAATTTTGTCTACCGTTAATTCTTTTCCTGATGACGTGATTATAATAACGGCAACTTTTTGGCCCCATTTTTCGTCATTGATACCAAACACCGCACACTCTTTGATATCGGGATGTAAAAGAAGTTTGGATTCTATATCTAGAGCGCTAAGCTTATATCCCCCAGATTTTATGATGTCTACACTTTTCCTGCCGAGAATTTTAAACTGCTGAACTTCGTTAGAATACTCGCACATGTCGCCTGTTTTAAACCACCCATCACTGGTAAATTCTTTGCAAGTAGCATCTGGTCTTTTGTAGTATTCTTTAAAGACACCGTCCCCTTTTACTAAAAGCTCTCCTAAAACAACACAAAAATATTTAATATCTAGACCTATTAGAAACATTGCTTGAATAACAATAACAAATGCATCTGTAAAAAAACTTCTTATTTGTACCGTCTGAAAAGGCTTGATAGAAATTAAGATGTGACCTTAGTTATTATATATAGCTTATAGAAAGACATTCGACACGATCATTCAAAAGGCTTTTAGACATTCTTCATTTCATATATTAACAGGTCTTCTATTATTTGTATAATGTATAAAAATTTGTAAAGAAATATATTTATGTCTCACAGGAATATTGCACAGATTTATTTACCACTCTTAAAAGAAAAAAGAAACGTATGCATAAACTATTGTTTTTATTTTTATATGGAGAATAAGTTATGAATGCACTGGTACAGCTAACAATATACTTATTATTTAAATAATTAAAACTAACCTGTAAGATTCTCTTTTCTTGAATTTTTCTTTTTAAATACAATTTCTCCATCCTCGTTAGTACACTCCAAAATTATTTTTGGATCTACATTTTTACCAGTTTCTTCACCAAATCTTATGGACACCCCTGGTAAGGGTACGCCCACAGTACCAGGTATCCTTTCAGCATCATACTGATGAGAGAGAACCATCCCACATTCTGTCATCCCATACCTATTATTAGAAATTTCCCTTATTACCTTGATATTGACTTTAAGAACAATCTTATAAGTCTTATAAATGAATAATTATATTTAAAAACAATCAAAACATCGATATTTTTACCGCAAAATTGTTTTTTATTTCATAAGGTTAAATACAAAATGACACCTAGTTTCAGCTTAAAAGGCCATCTTCAGATCTAAAATACAATTTAAAAGGGATATAACAAGATATAAAACATGAAGGAAACTTACAAGTTACCAAAAAATAGGATCCAAGTAACAATAATAATAAAATGTGAATTTAAACAAAATTACATGTGTGGCAAAAAATTTGTGACAAAATTTTTTTTAACTGAATTGATTAAATGTTGAAAATAAAAACTTAAAAATTAAGGATTGGCATTGAAGTAATTACATAATAATTATAAACATATTAAATGGTAACTAAGAACTCAAAAAGTGTCTCAACAATGGTAAAGGGAGAGGTAAGATAAGGTACAGAATAAAATAAATGTTCCCTTTATTGGAACATGAAGATTAACGTTCTACATCCTTCTTAATTTTCAAATCTTTCCTGAGCTTTCTGTTTCCGTCTTACGTTTCCCTTATTTTTTGGGTTTTCATTTGGCCTCTGTTGAGGTTTATGTTATTTTATTCGGTACTTTACCTTATCTCTCCCCTTACATTCGTTGAGACACTTTTTGAGTTAGTTACTATTTAATATATTTATAATTATTATGTAATTATTTCAATGCCAATTCTTAATTTTTAAGTTTTTATATTCAACATTTATCCAGTTAAAAAAATGTTTACTTATAATAATGGTTTACCACAAAACATGTAACTTTGTTTAAATTCACATTTTATTTATATTGTTACTTAGATACTATTTTTTGGTAAGTTGTAAGTTTCATTCATGTTTTGTATGATGTTATAACTCTTTTAATTGTATTTTAAACCTGAAGATGGCTTTTTATGCCGAAACTAGTCATAATTAACCTTATAAAATTTAACAAAGTTTTGTAGTAAAGTTTTGATTGTTTCTAATCCCCAATACCACATTTGAGAAAATTATATTTAAGTAAACCAAATACTTGCCTCTTTGGTGAATTTTAGAACATAATATCAAAAAGGATTTCCTTTCCAATTTGTATCCCAAGTTTCGTTTTCCGATATAGAAATCTCTCATATGTCCACTCTCTTCCACACACTTCCTCAACCACTTAATTTCAAATAGAGAACGTACCGTGTATAATGTGTGACATCATTAAAAGGGTAGTGCGATGTTATTAGGCCAAATATTTATCCATAACTATTCTTTCAATATTAACTTCATTTAGTGTAAAAAGTTGCTAATCAATTTAAGAGTGACACCTCTTAAAAATCTATGCAACGTTTTGAAACACTTTAGGAGTGATTTTACTGCATTGATACACTATTCGTCGTATTAATCCAGGAGCGTTAAATCGGGGGGTTATGCTGTCCATTGAATAAAAACTCCTCTTGCAAACATTTGCCTAGGAAATCCAATTTAAAAATAAGAAGTTGGGGAAGTGGAGGGAAGGAGATCCAGATGTGACAAGTATCTATATCGGAAAAAATTGCCTTTGGATTAAAAATTGACCAGTTTCAGTATTTCAGCATTAAAAAAAATAAACTACTAAAAATAATAAATAAGCAAATAAATACCTATGCAATAATGAATGACCAGATATTTTTAACCAATGGTCATGTAATGTTGCTGGCATTGGAGCTGATCCACTAATCATTAACCTCATTTTCGTCTTTAAGTGATTTCGAATATACTCAACCATTTTGGGATCATCTTTAAACACTTTATGATATTCATCAACAAGTTTGAAATATATAGTAGGTACTCCCATGTAAACCGTTATCTTCCTATCTTCTGGTTTAGCAGTGATGCCTAGCAAATAAGACCAAACTGTGTTTGCGTTAAATTTTTTCAACATGATTGTTTTCGCTCCAATATACAACGGACATAAAAGTGCGTTAACAATGCCATGAACGTGATGAAGAGGAAGAGTGTGAAGAAGAACATCATTTGGAGACCATTTCCATGCATCTAATAATGTTGTTATCGAGAATTGTAAGTTCTTATGCGAAATTACTACACCTAAAATAAAAAGTTTATACAAAAAAATGTATTTTTTTTATTACTGATTGACTGATTTAGTAAAAGATTGTAATTTAATATTTTGATAAAAAAAAGAATTACTTACCCTTAGGTGCGCCTGTAGTTCCACTGGTATATAAAATAAGAGCATTGTTCGAATCATAAAAACTCGCCGGTATACCTCCTTCCAAATCAGCCAGAGAATTAAAGGTTTTTTGTGCACAATTCAAATTCATTTTATCATTAAGTACATGTAAAGTACTACTTGCGTTGATCGACACTTTCTTCATTAATTCTGCGTATTCTGGGGCGGATATTAAAAGTTTAGCGTTGGAGTCATTGGCGTAGTACATAAGGATATTCTTGGGATGAAGAGAACTAAGAGGCACAGCTAACAAAACAAAATAGGAATTAAGGACTCACATCATCCATACAACTGTTTTATATAAAAACAAAGATTTGCTATTTTGCAAGTTTTTAATTTGCATAAAAAAAATAGCATTGGATATGGAAATTTATATTGAAAGTTTAAAAAGACACTCTACATTGTGAAAAACTCCGAAAAAGAATAAAAAATGGCATCTACTTTAAGGGTAATACAACTAACTTTTATTAACGTAAATAATAAAGTTAAGAAGATCAGACAAAAGCTTTATCTGCAGATACCCAAAATCAACTTCCAATAGAACAATTTATAACTTAATTCATTTTGTAATATTTCCTATAGAATAATTGGTTATAAAATTATACTATTTATATGCAAAACTTTATTAAAACGGAAACGCGATAAAATCTATATCTGCAGCGTGCCTAAAAATAACTAAAGAAGATTTGTATTTACCAAACATGTTTATTAAATTTTGTTTGTTATTGTTTTTAATGAATGGGATTAGTTTTAAATATTCCTTATATCAAACATTTTTCCATATCAGTTTCAGAATTTCCAGGACAATTGAAATACACACACATATCCTATAAATATTTATTTAGTTTGCAAGGTGATTCATTATAATTGTAAATATTCTAAATGGTAAATTCTGGACTCAAAGTAGGAACATTTGATTCAAAACGATTAAAATATAATTCCTTATTTAATTCCAGTGTTTTATTTGAAAATTATTTTTAAATGACTTAAACATTTTTTTATATTTCTTTGTTGTACTTGGTAGGTAGTTTAAGTAGTTTAGAGCATATTAAAATGTGTTAAAAAAATAGTATATCACAAGTCAAAGGAATTTTCCTTTCCTAAATTTTACTCCATTGACGGAATTTTGATTTTAATATAATTTTTCAATTCTTCATTACTCTTTCTTGTTTTCTGGTTAAGTTAACGCTATCCTATAATGTTATTATTTGTCAAGATATTTAAATTTAAACATAACACTATATTTATTTTGATTATATTATGTATCGCTCATATTAGTTATGATATCAAGTCAGTGTTTTTTGTCAAAGACTGCATTTATTAAGTAAATTAAGCTTTTGATTTGACTCTATTTAGGTTTATAATAACATTAAGTATCAATTTAAAACAGGACAACTACAGTGCAATATAATACATCTCTTCACAACCTTTTGTTTAAAAATAAAAATCCCGAAAAATAATAACTACTAGGTAAATTAAATAGAAAATATTGGAATATTAAAAACTTATACTAAAATGCCAATTCCATTAATGGACAATTAGGAATTTCCTCTGCTTCTGTGGTACACTAGTGGTAACAGTCAGAAACTATTTTTTAATGTCCTAAAACAACTGAACAAATATGAAAGGTATATCAAAAAGTATTCAGATAAAAATCATTTTTAAATAAATACTTATTTAGAATTATTGATGAAACATTCTGTATATACATATACAGTGGGTACGTAAAGTGTTATCCCCTCACCAACTCGCATGTGACAAAATATTTTATGAAATGTTTAGCCAGGTAGAGTTTTATTTCTAATCATATTTTCTTATGTAGTGTCCTTATTGGTATGTTACAAAAGGGAAACATTAGACATCTTAATTTGTTGTGAATGTTTAAGATGTATAGTATGTGTTTTCATGTATATTTAATTTTTCACGTATAACTCAACCTGAACTACAGTAAGAGAGGTGAGTGTTTTTACCATTGTTGTTTTGTATCGACTTGACAACAATATAATATATACTTACAATGTCAGAACTGTATTTTATACTCCTATTTATTAGGTAAGTCTATGTAAAATAAATTTATTTTTTTGATAAAGAAGTGAAAGGCTACGAAACTTCGACAAAATTTTAAAATAGTTTAATTGGTAATTTTTGGTCCTCATACCGATATTTCCATTTATTTCTAATGAAGTAATTTGTGATTGTAAAAATAATATTTCAAATATTAACTCAAGCTAGTGAATCAAAATTTTATAGGACGATAGACCATTTAAAAGGATTAAAAAAGGAGTTAAAAACCCTTTTAAATGAGTTCTCACTCGTTCCATACTGCCCTTTAAAATGTTTAAGAGTAGCTACTGTGCGCTGGGGTACATAATTCGAATGATATTTTTACGACCCTATTATGCTTAAATAGAAACCGATCTGTCCAAGCATTTTCTCAAATATTTCGACGGCGTACTTGAGTTGGTGAGAGGGTTAAGACTTTACGTTTGCACTCTATAATATCGAGAATAATTTCTGTACACTAAATTACAATGAAACCGTTGGAATAAATAATTAAAAATCCTTTTAAATTAATATAATTCGACCCCTCTTGAAATTTAAAATTTTTAAGACAAAGCTACCCTGAGCTGAGTTTGATATTTTAAATGTTATTTTTGTAATAAAATTTACTTTATCAGAAATAAAAATCGATGTGTTTCAGCATTTGCACAAATATGGATGAGAGAAGCAGTTTAGTAGTCACATCAGTTTTCTGGATTTTCTCATAAGCGAAGTAGCTATCCCAACTCCTACATTTTAATTGAAACGCCTATCATGCTAATACCTCAATTTAAAGGTCTTTGTACAATGAGTACAAAAAATATTTGTGATGAAACATTTTTCTTTTTTGTCGAGATTGGGTATGATGCTCTAGTAAAATATGTGGATTTTTATTATCCCAATAACGACAATAAAGAGAAAAATGTTTGATTTCAATTCTTTCTGAACAAATTCATGTGACAGTCTTGTTAATTTTAAAACTTTGCGAAGCAACACTGTTGGACAAATTGAGTTTTGACCTTAAATTTCCATTTTATCCAAAACTTTGAGCTGCATTGCTATTTTCCACGTATCTAGTAGCTCCACATTTCGGCACAAAAATTCGCATGTAGTTATTAAAAAGAAAAGTAGATAAAAAAATTTTGTATCTTTGTTTTAATAAAGCTAGTTTTTTGTCTTTCATTTATTTATTATATTCAGGTAATACTGTAGTATTTGTTGATTTGAATTTTGTTATTGACAAATTTTGTTATTAATCAAATACGAGCTGGTTCTTTGAAAACAATTTGCAAAAATGGTGTACACAATTGCTGAACGGGTTGAAATAAATTTTCTTTATGCAAGTGAAAAGCGCTGATGAATTCACATTCTTTTTAAACGGACATATCAACAAACTAAATTGTCTTTATTGGGATAATGAAAATCCGCATATTGTATAAGAAGATCATACCAAATATCCTAAAAAAATAAATGCTTGGCCTGGCATTTCAGGAGATTTGCTTGAAAATATAATAGAGTCGTTCACTGTTCAAACTTTGGAAGATTATTACATGAAAATCTTCTTCACCTTCAACTGGATGGTGTTCCACCACAAATCAGACAGTGGCTAGATCAACATAATCCAGAAAAATGGATTGGTTACAGAGGAGCATTTGATTGATAAGATTGAAGGCGCTGGATTTCTTTTTATGGGGATCAAATCAGTTGTTAAGAGGAAACCAGCAATATCTTATTTTTCCGCTTAGGAGAGAAGTCAGAAAAATGCTGCCATTGCTAAGCTGCTTTCCCCCTCATTCTGTGGAAATGGTTTTTGTGTTTTCTAAGACAAAACTCAATCTTCAGAGCTATGGCTAATCCAAAGTTTTGAAACAGACACCCTCAATATACTTTATATACTGATATTATACACACACACACACATTGCTTGGAATATATATATATATATATATATATATATATATAAATCCACTTATTTTAGATGACAGATAGCAAATAGTATCATTAAAAAAAATAACAATGGAATGAAGTGTTGGTTATCAAAAAAATTATACTTACCAATTTGTCCAGATAACCAAATTGCCCATAATGTTATCACATAGTTAACATCATTTGAGCACATAAACATCACCCTCTCTTTTGTACGCCCATTACAAAATTTTGTAATTTCTTTAGACAGCTCATTTGCACTCATAAAAATATTAGCATAAGTATATTTAGCAATGCTATCTCTAACAGCTATTCTATCAGGAAAGTGTTTGGAATTATAAAATACAGGACCAGAAGGTATAATAGGAGGAGAATGAACTTTAGCTTCAATTTGTTGATATCTTTTTGAAAATTTTAATACCGAATTTCTTAATTGAGTCTTTAGTAACGACATTTTTATTTCAATAAAGAAATATAAACTGAAATTCTCAATCAACAGTATTTGAGCTAGGATATGCTCTTTAAACTTAACAAATGTCACAGAGTGATTACAAACACTAATAACAGTAAAACGTTGATCACTGATATTTAAATAAATCACAATAAATTTATAATCACATCACTTTAAGCTGCAACAACCAACCTTCTAAAAATGTCGCCAAAGTCAGAATGTCAAAAAGAAAATATTAAAGAGGTTAACCCTCGGATATTTAAGTAAATGTCAAGGTTTGCCAACTGCGCAAAATTAAACCTATAGATATTTATTCCCCGGCCAAAGCTTAGATTATCATTAAAGATAACCCCTGTCATCGTTGCATAGCACATACTTGTTCTTTAACTTCTTCCAGTTGTTGAGCTGATTTAAAGAGAACCTCATGTTGTGATTCCAAATGATTGCATAAAAGCTGAATTTTTTTTAGGTTATTTTCACTGTTTTCCATAGCTTGTTCTTGTACAGCGAAGTTTCGTGCTGAATGCATTAGTATCTAAAAATAAAAAATCAAGAATTTAAAATTCAGTATCAATTCATAATGTTATTAAATACCTCTGTGCTTTTAGACCCTCTGGTGATTTGTCTGGCAAGGGATGATATGTTATTCACATTTACTTGTACACGATCGGCCAAGCGCATTTTAGAGTCAGTAAATAAAGATCTTGCACTAGTACTACTAGCAGATGCCATGATTAATATTTATTGTTTATTTCTAAATAACAGCAAATTGGAGAAGATCAATACTCAATGCAATAATATTCGTGAAATTAGTAATTATACTTGGGATTGTCAACGTCATTTTTCTGAGATATAATCAAAAAGAAGAAGACATATTTTGACATTGACGTGTTTTGTATTTGGAAAAAAATTTTAATTGGATTATGTTCTGATTATATATTTTTATTTATATAGTAAAAATGGATCCTGCTTTATTGAAAGAACGGGAATTATTTAAAAAGAGAGCTCTAACAACTCCCACGTAAGCATTTTTCATTGTTCAATAATAATTTAATAAACAGATAAATTTAGGGTAGAAAAGAAAAAAACAGAATCCAAAACTGAGCCTTCCAAAGATGAAAAGAAAAAGTCTAAATCATCCAACATCAGCAGTGCTCCAAAACTTGATATTAATACGTAAGTTTAAAAAAAAATAAAATTAATATTAGCATAAACCCATTTTGGTAAATTTGATATTATTAAAAGATATAAAACTTCAACTGGGAGTTCCCAATACCGATTTGGAGTATTAGCAAAAATTGTTAAACATATGAAAACAAGGCATCAAGAAGGTGAGACACATCCATTAACATTAGAAGAAATCTTAGATGAAACTAATCAGCTTGATGTTGGAAATAAAGTTAAACAAGTAAGCTATCTTTCCTAAGATTCTCATTTTCTTAAACCAAGTCATTTTCCATTTATGTTTGTTTTTAGTGGTTGCAAACAGAAGCACTTAAAGATAATCCAAAAATTGAAGTAACACTTGACGAAAAATTTGTATTCAAATCATTATACAAGTTAAAAGATAGAAAGAGTTTGTTAAAACTTTTGAAACAGCAAGACTTAAAGGGCCTTGGAGGAGTCCTACAAGATGATGTTCAGGAATCACTTCCACATTGTGAAAAGGCGTTAAGGGTAATTTTGTTATTTTTTTAATATTTCCCATTTCATTATATTTCTATAGCTATGAATTGACATAAATCAGTTGCAGGGCTTGCAAATTTAAGTATTACATTCTAGATATTATAATTATTTTAGTTGTTAAAAAGAAATTGAAGAGCTTAGTTAGATGAAGTAGGTCAGTCTCTAAATTTTGTTTGTAATAGTAATAAATGCCAAGAAATTGTCAAATGATGCACATAATATTAATATCAAAATTTAAATTTAATATTTTAGATATTACAAAATCAAAATGAAATCTTATTTATTACAAGACCCATGGACAAGAGGAAGGTTCTGTTTTATAATGACAGAACAGCAAGTTTACCAATAGATGAAGAATTTCAAAAATTATGGAGATCAGTAGCTGTAGATGCAATGGATGATGCTAAAATAGAAGAATATTTAGATAAACAAGGCAATATTATCATTTTAAATAAATATTTTGATCATGTCTTTAATAAAGGCTCATTTATTGAAAGCATAGTAGCTACCAAATTTAAAAAATAAATAAATTGGCGTTCATTTTTAATCAAATTTTGGGTCTAAAGTTTAAAACAAACAAATTTTTAAAAAATGTGTAGTTATGGGGGTCAAAATCACAAAATTTGCATTCACATTTTGTGTAACTACACTCCTGCTCAAAAAAATTCGGACACTTGCATTTTGTATATTTTTTTTTTAATTTTGTAGGTGTTAAGTGGTTTAAATGGGGAGGAAGTAAACATTAATAATAGAAATCGTTTATTTAAAACACTAAAAAAGTAATAATAGGAAAAATAAGTAACCCAAAAGAAAGTAATAAGTAACGCAAAAAAAATTAACATTGTTCGAAAAATTAAACAAAACAAAAACAAAATTTTAATTGCCTACAGTTGGCTGTTCTTTAGGTTTAGTATCGGGTATTGCCCCCCCCCCTACATGCGGAGGGTTTCAATACGCCTAGGCATGCTTGCAATAAGTTGCTGAATCTGTTCTTGCGGTATCTGTTCCCATTCTTCATTCAACGCTATTCGCAGCTCTTGGATCGTTTCTGGCAATGGTTGCCTCTTTTTAATCTTTTGCCCTAAAATGTCCCATAAATGTTCTATTCAAACACCAACAAAATTAAAAAAAAAATATACAAAATGCAAGTGTCCGGATTTTTTTGAGCAGGAGTGTAGTTAATGTTTTTTAATGTTCACTGTCAATAGGGTAAAAGTTGTTATTAACTTTTTCAGGTATTCGTTCAATGCAAGATCATGGCCTAAAAAAGCCAGTTGCCCCAAAAAGGAAAAAACCTGGCAGTCGCAAAAAAGTCTTTAAGAAACCTCGTGATAATGAACATTTGGCTGACGTCTTGGAAACCTACGAAAATGATACATTAACTCAAAAAAATTCAGTTTAGATTAAGATTAAAATCTTTTTATTTATTTTAATTTTGAATTAAATATGAATTTTATATTTATTTAAATAAAATCTCATATATATGAATGTAAGGTATTTAATTTATTTCTATTAGAAATTATCAGTTTTTGGCGAAATTTTTTATCTTGTCACTGTAGAACATGTGTGGGCGATGAAGTGATAGTGTTATTAAATGATTCCTTCCTGTTAATATGTTATTTGTGATATTTTTTAGTCTTTAAAATTTAGTATTTGTTGCAGTTATTAGAAGGTGAGTAACTACATATATTTTAGTACCTTCATAAAATTCATTTTATATTGTTTTTAATTAAAGTATTAACTACCCAAAAAATTCAAAATTCTATTAACTGTTATTTATTAGCAAAAAAAATGAGTATTTTGGACTTGTGGCAAGATATATATATATTTTGATAAACATTTTCAATCAAATTAAGTACACATTTATTCACCATTTAAGAACAAGAAAAACATTTCTTTTTTTGGAATTTTTTTAGCTATGTATTGTTAATTTTCATTTTTCATGAAACATAACGAATTAAATATAAAAAACAAAATGTAAATTTGAAGGACTTCACTTAATAGTCATTTGAGTGTAGAAAATACAGTACCTTATGATTCTTTTATAAATTGGTACCAAGAACTAGGTTTCAAATTTAGAGTTTTGTTCAGCTTGAACTTTAGCAATGGAGATTTCACGGGTGTCCGTGGTCTGAGTAACTGTTGTACGGTATTTTTCTATGCTTTTATTATTATTTATTTTTAATGCACATTTCTAATTATAAATAAAATAAGAAAAATTTCATTCTGGTTTAGTTTTGAATTTTTGTTTCCCACAATGTTTCAAAAGGGTCGTTTATATCAGATTGTTTTTAGGAGGATATTAATGTAACAAATTTCGGTGGCGTCCTTTTATTTTGGATGACTTTTTCTCTGGCCAATAAGAGGTTTTGCATTCATATCACTGGTTCTAGAGTTACGTGATTTGGTAGGATGTTATCCTGTTGGAATTTTCTCTTGTGGATATGTATTATGAAAAGTTTTGCTTTTCTAATACCAATTTTTTGAGGAATAAGTGGATTTTTGTTTTTTAGGGACTAAGTGGGTCTATTGTTTTGTAAAAGTGTGTCTATTGTTTTGTAAAAGTGTGTCTATTGTTTTATAATTAATTTAATTATTTGCTAATAAATAGTAATTAATGCCTTCAATAATAATAATGTTCTATATTTGGAAAGTTTTTTTGCTTTTTTTATTTTTATCTAATTAATTTTAATAGCTCATATACCTACACTGAAAAGTTGATTATATTTAGTTACTTAATTATTGTGATTAATGTAAACCCTTTGGCTTTTATTTTTTACAGCAATGTCTTCCAGGATTATTCTATTCTTATTTTTCTTATCCCCTTTAATACTTTGTAATGAAAGAGGTCCAAGAGTGAAGAGGATAGTTGGTGGAGTTCCAGCACTAGAACCCCCTTCAGATGATCCTACAATTTTTACCAATTTTGCTGGAAAAGCGGCAAGAATTCATGGATTACAAGAATTTCCTCATTACGTCTTTAGAGGAATTAAATATGCGTATGCACCCGTCGGAAAAAATCGCTTTTTGGTAAGTATATAAAACAAATGAAATCTTATTGCATGTTTATAATTGCCGCGAATTATATCTCTTTATAAATAACATAGCCTGACTTCTGTCTGTTTCGTTAAACCATTCCTGAATTGATTGGAATCTGCTGAATATTTCATCCAAAATTCCATTTTAGAGACCACGAGAAAAGTTACTATATGGAATAGTAAACGCTACATCTTATGCACCACCCTGTATACAACCACGACCAGGTACAAACCAAGTTATAGGCGGTGAAGATTGTTTGGCACTAAACGTATTTACTCCGGAATTACCTACAGGAACCGAAGGTAAATAATACTTTTTGTATAAAAAAAACCGAAACAATTTGGTAGACCATTATCTAAGAACAAATTTAATATTTATTTTAGGTCTTCCCGTTGTTGTGTGGATCCATGGAGGTGGGTTTAGATACGGTTCTGCATCGCAGTATGGGGTAAAATATATTTATTTTTACTTTTTACTTGTACTTAATAAAGTCTTAAAATTAGGTTCGCCATTTAGTAGGAAAAAGACTTGTAGTAGTTACAATCCAATATCGTCTAGGATCTTTAGGATTCTTAAGTTCAGGTACAAAACATCTTCCTGGGAATGTAGCTTTATGGGATATGGTGTTAGCAGTACAATGGGTTAGGAATTATATTGGATTTTTTGGAGGTAATCCATACAAGATCGTTGTAATGGGACATGGTACTGGTGCCAGTAGTGCGCTGATGGTTTCTTTGTCAAACGTTGCAAAAGGTAATTTTTTATTCACTTTCTATATTTTGATTTAGATAAATTTATAGCTTCATTAATTAAAAATAATTAAAGTAACAGTATAAAGAAGTGAATATCAATTAGTTTGAATTATTTGAATAGTTGAGATCTAAATAAGTTATTCGTAAGTTTACAAGATGAAAAATCCAAATTACAGTTTGAATAATAATAATTGTCATATCGAGGGTTCCGAGCAAAAACCCTATGTGTGAAAAATGTGAGAATCAACTATTTTAATTCACGTCCATTCAATAGGTAGTATATTCTTTTACTAATGAATATGATTATTGGATATTGCAAATGCTAGTAAATCATATCATGTGTGGTTTTAATTGTTATTCAAAGTTAGTTAAATATTTAAACGCGATTATCTTGTTTTTCTTAGTTATAGGGTTTTCGCCCCCACTCTTCAATATTTAAATTTCTTGCATAAATAGTTTTTTAAAATTTTGTTTCATTTTATATTAATGTAAGATGAGATATATCACTTCTATGGATTATAATTCCAGTATATTTAATTAATATAATATATATAATGCATATTACAAATTGCTAGATAGTTTCTGATAACATTTAGCACGGTGCACTTTTATATAATATCAATAAGTTTTCTATGTTGCACTGTGTTAAAAGTAGTCACTAAGTCTAAAAATATACCCATGCATATTTTCCCGAATCTAAATGTTTGGTGATTTCAATTGTGACCTGAAACATTAAATCTGTATTTCTTTTATGATGATGAATGGTTTTGTTTGCGTTTAGGAAATTCAGTAATCTAAACACTTTTCAAAATTTTTCGAAATGTTACTTGGTCTGTAATGAGTTATTTTGTTTTCATTCCCTGCTTTAAAAACCTGCATAATATTACAGTTTTTTTATTAAATTATATAAATGACTGCTAATCATTTTAAAGGTATGAGATAGTCGCAGTGTGTAATTTATATAGAGCTGTTTGCTATTTATTTGACGCTCAGCTTTATAAAAGCAATAATTTTACTTATGAAATACTCGCAATAGACAAAATTTCTTTATACCGTCGGTTACAAAAAGATGTCATCAAAATTCGATATTTTTCTAGGGTCTACAGGAATTTAATGAATTGTCTGATTCAATAAAACATTGTGTGTCGACAAATATTTTTAAAGGGAAAGTTTTATTTTTTGGATTAGTATTCTCAATGGATATATATATATATATTCAAGTGATGTATTTATTATTTGATATAATCTTTCTCCAATTAAATAAAATACGCAAGCTTTTTATGTTTTTATTTGTTATTTTGTTTTTTATTAACCCCCATAATAACCTTCACGTGATCATTCCATTTGTTTGGTAACCGTAGGATTAGGTAGTTTACCATCACTCGGTAATGATCCCGGAGGACAGTCTATAATATGTATGAATTACACCCCCTGTGAGTGTTGATATTTTTTACCATAATAAATTAGGTATCGATGCATATCCTATTATCTTTAGTAAGTCTAGATGGTATGAATTGAAAACAACCTACCTACAAATTTTTATACCTGGTTATAGGTATTACTTCAGGAGTTATTGCAATGTCTGGAACTGCAGTTTCCCATTGGGCTTCTGATAATACTCCTCAACACACGGCTCAAGATGTGGCCACACAGAACGGATGTCCTACAGCAGATCCAATAACAATGGTGAAATGCCTGCAGTCATTACCTCCAGAATCTATTATTAGGGTAAGCAGATCAGAATATCTAATATAAACTTCTTCAAGAGTGATTCACATATCTAAATTGTACTCATTGTAGGGGGATTCTAGTGTAGAATTCGGGAGACTCCAAAACAATGGTTTTATGGGAGGCCTGGGAGGTGGTTTAGGATCTGCTCCTGTTACAGAAGGCGTTAATGATGGTAGATCTCTGCCAGGTCTTGTTCAATTGGATGCTATGAATGATATGGATGATGGAAACAATCCAAAAGTGCCGTTATTGACTGGTATATGCAAAGACGAGACTAAGAGAATTGTAGAAGGTGATTCATGTTTTTTTAAGTATATACTAAACAGATACAGCATGAAAGAAGAAACTAACTATTTAAAATATTGTTTAGGTCCAATGAAAAATAAAATAGCAGAAAAGTTTCAAAAGATCCCAAACTTTTTAGAAAACGATGTGGTTCAAAAACTACGGAGCGCTGTACCTATTAAATTTAAGATTGATTTAAAGAAAATAAAAGAAGATTTCCAAAAAGGTTTTGCCAATTTAGAGAATATGCTTGGTAAACTGGTACCTCCTAATTTCAAAAATTATATGAATGTGAAGAAAGGAAATGTTAAGGGAGCATTGGCAAAAGTTGCAGATGTGACTAGTTAGTATTTATTGATGTGATAAAAAAAATACGTCAACTTCTTTGGAAACCCTTATGGAATATCCCGATTCTGGAATATTTTGATTATTAAAAAATATTTTTTTATTTTAAAGAATTAAATCCTATTGTCCGATTATTATTCAATGAAAAAAATCCAAATCAACTTTTTTTTGGAAACCATATTAAATTAAATAACAGTATCCTTTGAAATTTTTTTTTAATATTAGATTTCGGTATGTAGTTTACAAATTGTTTTTTTTAGACGATGCGTTATTCAATGTACCTGCATTTTTGACAGTCGATGCTTGGTCTGGTAACGGAGCTCCTACATATTTATACAGTTTTGAGCATGTAGGTAAAAACAAAAAAGGGAATATATTTTTGAAAGGATCGCCATTTGTTGGAAATGACACTCATAATTTTGAAGGTAAGCATTTTTTAAATATAGTTTTATATGATTTATTGTAGTAGTTTGAATTGAATTAAATTGACATATGACTCTTTTTGTACAGGTTGTGTAATAATATTCCGTGCATATGATACAGCTAATAAGCACGATTCGGCGACGTTTTGTGTTTAGTTGCTATTAACTAAATAGAGATTCGCTTCTGAACCGAAGTTTGAATCTCTGATCGATCTCAAGGTAGGAATGTTACAACGTTGCCGAATCGTACGTTGATCAGCATAACATCTGAATTCATAAACATGGCTATGACCGGAATAAAATTACATTCCCTGTATATCCAAGTTGCCATAAATAAGTAAATAAATGTATGTATAATATATATAATATAATTTTGAGACAATGAAGACTTGCTGCCTACTTTTAGCAACGCACTTTTTTAATGGAATAAACAACCTATCAAAAATAAAAGTTTGTTACTGATGTAATATTTTTTAGAAACAAACGATACTGTTGGTCATGGAGACGACTTAGCGTACCTCTTTGATGCTTATGATGTCGACGGTAGCCATTTGAATGAGAAGAGCAATCTAACTGATGATGACATTAAAGTTCGTGAAATTTTCACACAAATGGTGGCCGATTTTGCTCGTTTTGGAGCTCCCAAAGTAAACAATAAATCTGTACAACCATTCTCGCCTAAAAAGAACAATTTTATCCAAATTAAACCTACACCTGTGTTAGCTGACAATTTCAAATTCTGCGAAATGGCTCTTTGGTGCAATATCGCAGAAAGATTAAAAAGTAGTGCATGTGAGTTCTTGAAAGCTATGGATACATCATTTAAAAACATGCAGAGTTTCGCACAAGGGCTTTTGGCCCAAAAAAATCTTACACCTGAAGCAATGTTCAATGAATTAAACAAACTGAAAAATATAAGCAAAATGGGTATTAACATATTCAATCAAAGTCATCTGGCTAATTTGAATCCGGAAAAAGTGTTTAAAGATATTAGTAACTTCTCAAGTGAACTTAAAAATAAAAGTGACAAATTTTTTAATGACTTAACACACCCCAATATATTTGGAATTGGGAAAAAGCAAGATGATAAGCAAGACGGAAATAAACAGGAAGAGAACAAGACACCCAAACCTAACATATTTGACATATTTAGGAACCAGAATAAACCTAAAGGTAATTACTAAAAATTTGCCAATATAGTTTTTTGATTTGCCATATTTATATATTATTGTAGTAACAAAAAATATATAGTTTTAAATACATTTTTAAATAAAAAAGGAAAGCAAAGTTATTTTAAATTTATTATTTAATAACAGAGAAAAATAAAAAGCTTCCATCAATTTTCCATTTATTAAGAATTTAATTGTGTGTCTAGAATAAATATTACAATTACAACATATTTTTTAAAAACTACATCCGTAAATTCCGTAAAAATTCCGTAAAATCCGTATTTTGTTAAGTGGTTTGTAAAACTTTCCAGGTGCCATGAACATCCTAGATTCAGAGAAAACAAGACCGGGTGAAAATGAAAATACTGGTGGCTTAAGTGATAGAAATTTTGAGATTTTTGTTGATAACAATATACAAGATGCCGGAAAAATATTTAATAATAATTTATCAAACAGTCGACAAGGCTTTCCCTTTTTGTAAGGCAGCAATAAATGAAACACAGTTTGATGTAGAACATTTAATTAATCAATATATTTACAAAATGTAACAAATAGTAAGTAATACAAACACTGTTTATTAATTTCTGATTTTTTTATAAACATAATTTGAAAACCAAACTGCTCCTGTGAAGAAATGAAGCAACGCCATTAGTCTAAAACAGTTTTTAAAACTAGCATCTGAAAAATAAAAAAGTGATTAAATTTTGTCTTCAAACAAGAAATCAAAAGATTACGCTCAGTCAAACAATATTAAATGAAGGTAACATAAATACTTTTAATTTAAGTCAAAAATACTTATCTTCAATAATAATAATTTAAATAAATATTATAAAATGGTTTATTTAAAATGTATTTTTTTGTTCATCTTGTAAAACACTGTGTATGTTGAAAACGGTATATTTTTGGCATAGGATTTACTAACTAATTTGTAAGTGTAAATATCATGTATGTGCACAACATTTACGATATTCATATTGTTTTTTGAGAAAGGAAATTGTAATTAGATTTGATCTGGTCACTCTTTTATAAATATTTTATAACATGAACCACTTGCTGTTATGGTGGTATCTGTTTATACAAATTTTGAAGAGCTGAAAATAATTACTATCTACCTTTTAAGCAGTGTTTGATAGATGCCTATTCTCTATTTTAATGTTCCAAATTGACTAGTGCACTATTTTTCTCTGTCGGTATAGTTTTTATTATTTTGCTTGTCTCTATTAGTACAGTTAGATTTTTACAACTTTACTCATTGTCAAAAGTTCTTAACATAGTCTTTTAATCAAAGAATTAAATTATTACAATTCCTAATTACAATTAAAAACAGTGAAAAAAGACAAAACTACAAGCTATAACTTATCTTGTATGTTTCACGGATTGAATTTGATAAATGTGATTATCTATTTACATAGCTCTCATCCTGTTTGTCTTGTTTTGGAATTTGGTTTTATTGTGTGTGTCTTGAGATGAAACTAATATGCAGAGTTTTTTTAAACGAATTGTACGCTAGATTATTCTAATAGTAAGACATGTTTAAAAATCTTTTTATCATTACAAATTGTTAACCCATTTCCCTAAATTGATAAATATGTTCTACTGTATATAATTTCATCTTACGGACATTTAAAGTATATCTAAGTAAGAAAATATCAATTTTGATGAAAAATTATCACTATCAGAATTATTACAATTGGCGAAAATCAATAGAAGAGAACGAAGTTCTTGTATGGGAGCATGGACATGAAATATTGCTATTGCCACTCTATCAATCTCTCTCAATGCTATTTCAAACAATTTGTAAGTCATATTTATAATAAATATTTTCGCAAAACTGTCGATACTGCGCATGAAGCATTAGCTAAGCGTAATGCTGAAGTCTGGATAAAACGTGTTAGACACACTGAATCATTAATAAAAAAAAATGGTATGATCGTGAAAAATGTACTTCTTACATAAAAATTGAACCAGTAATTATAAAAGTTGAAAACATACAAACAAAAATCAGTTTAAATTATTAATCGAAGTTAGTGGTAAACATATTTAAACCACTTAAATATAAAATGAACATTAATAAACATACATTATTTTATGTATTTTGTTTTGTTTAATAGGAAATGACCCTAAAAAAGTAAAAAAATGTAAGATATATATCCGCTGGAGTAGTAGTCATTTCATAGGTTTAAATTCTATTGAACCAATGATTTTACTGAAAATTTTTAACTTAATTTATGAATTAGTGACATATGGTTAAATTTGTAAAAATCCAACTGTAGTTTAGTTTTGTATTTCTAATTCACAAGTAACTTGTCTGTATTTTGAAGCTTGATTTTTGTCATATATATATATATATATATATACAGGGTGCGGCATTAGTGCGTCGAAGTACGATATATCCGTTATTATTGAAGTAACGAAAAAGAAGTTTTTACAAAAAAGGTAGGCAGTCTTGAGATTCACATTTTAAAATTAGTCCCAAATTATACAGTGTGTCCAGGGACTTTTCAAGTTCTATGCTATGGTATTAAAAAATGCATCTTAATTATAACTTGGGGCTTCTGGAAGAGTTATACTATGAGAGTAAAAGTAACATTTTAACTTACTTATAATAAGGAAAAATAGAAATGCACATCCGCTCATAATACTTATTAAACAAAATTCTTTATTTGTTTCTCCTCTGATAGTAAGTCCGAGTAGAGGCATACCAACATATTGTAAAGCCGAAATGCTAAGAGTTACTTGAATCGCTCCAAATATTAGTACTTGCTTTGATTTTGAGTCGGCCACCACTAAAAAATAAACTTATTTTTAAAAATCTCAAAAAGCATTCAAATTTTATTTACAGGATATAGTTAATTAAGTAGATTGGCAATATCTTATATTTTCCTGCTTATCAATGAGTTGTTAGTATCTGATGAGGTTCGTTACCTTTTTTAGATTTAGTAACAACTTAACGAGATTTTGTCATTAGAGTTAGCCCTCTGAGTTTGTACCTCAATCAAGTTAATAGTATCACTAACAAGTCTCAGTAATGGACAAGAGTTCCTCATAAAAGATGCCCGTGCAATGGAAGTGCTACTTTAAGTCTCAATGATGGGTTATTGCCTTGACTAGCCTAATTTTTAGTCTGATTAAATGTAACAACAATCCTATTTATACTAGCCAGTCTATCTTTTCATGGTCTTTTGAAATTTGATTTGAGTAGGCTCTAAATTTGAAAGGAAAGGGAAGTTGGTGCATACTTTAGAAGCCGATACTCTGATTAGTAATTCATCTCCATCTCCTCTAATTTCTTAAAGACAGGCATCAATGGCGTAGTTTTTTATTGCTGGTACTACCCTGGCGGTGGACTATAATGTCGAATCTGGGAGCTACTCCATAAACTTGTATGTGCTTTTATTTTTCTGATAGCCAATCACCATTTACATACTAATGTTTTTATTTGATGCCAACATTTAAAAATCTACTTACTGAAATATCCAAATGCTCCAACCCAACATAAAGCCCATAAACAAATCGGCCTCCTTTTTTTATCGATATTTACCCAATGTGAAATTCCAGTAAACAAAAAACTTGTGATTGATAAGTATCCAACTAAAGCCGCCATATCCTGAAGTGTGATTTTTAATACCTCTTGATATATATACAGAGGAAACAAACTGTAGTAAACAAAAATTGAGAATTTGGTTGTTAAAATAGTTAATAACGACTTGTAAAAAGTAGGTTGTTTCAGTATATCAATTCTACTTATGGTTGTTTTTTCAATTGTTGTCGGCATGAATACAGCAGGACGTGTAGAAATAGCATCTTGTTCCAAAATATCATAAGAGTACGTGTTGTTATTGTTAACTGGAAGATCCGAGAAAAGAGGCATAGGAGTTGCTGAAATACCTAAAAAATATTCAAATGAATTACCTAAAAGACTATATATAATATTAATCTACTGTAATATATTGTTATAATCCAGATATAAAAAATCAAGGAAGTCATTAAAATTCATAATAAAATTGTTTTTGTAACTATAGAAATAGAAAAATTGTATGACAGACAAGGAGACCCAAAGTTGAATTAAAATATCAAGATAAGAAAAAGACGCAGCAGAGTACCTACAGATACAGAGGCAAAGAAATAGAGGTCCGATTTGAACTTATGTTCTAGTGAATAAAAACTAAGACTACAAGTGGCTTTTTTGACGACATTAGAAAAAGTGTACAAAGGTTAGAGAATTTAGTTAATTAATTATAGAAATTCTTATATATTTTTCAAATTTGCGCATGTTACGTGATTATAGAACTTCTTATATACTTTTGATTTATAATTTAATATAATTTAATTTATAATTTCCATATTGAATGAAAGAATGACATTGAGAGGTGGAATGTCAAATATAATTTTTTTTGTAATATTTCAATAAAGATTTTGGAAAGTTTATAAGAAAAATTAAATAATATATCTGAAGATATATGGGACAAATCTTTGATAAAAAAAATAATCACATGGTATTGAATATTAGTTTTTATTACATAAAACTCGGATAACAATAACATAAATGATTATTATTAATTAAAATACTCATGCTGAGTAAATATAAGATTCACTGCAGAAAACTAAGCATAATAAAAAAATGGTCATTTTTCTAATTCTAATAATCTCATAGATTTTGAGCTGAAAGAACCGAAAATGCTATCGGCATTAAAATCAAAACAATAATTTGATTGCAATCGGTATTTTGGAGATATACAGGGCGACTCAAAACAATTATATACTTGAGACAGTTGTTTGAATTTATTTACTGGTGGAAATTATTGAATTTTCACCAATATCCTTACAGTATACTGCAAATTACTTCAAATTGACAACCAGTTTTGTCCAGTAGTGAATGTCCTATTCAATATTCACTGATATGTTAGACAGTATTCAAAGTCTCATGTATATTAAACTGTTATTTATTGAAATAAGTGTAGTTACAAATAGCTGTATTGGCAGAATACACTAAGATCCAATAGACTCCAAGACTAAGTACTCTT
The DNA here is from genome assembly GCA_951812935.1 of Hermaeophaga mercurialis. Classification (NCBI taxonomy): domain Eukaryota; kingdom Metazoa; phylum Arthropoda; class Insecta; order Coleoptera; family Chrysomelidae; genus Hermaeophaga; species Hermaeophaga mercurialis. The sequence continues at coordinate 18,526,265 of OX638359.1, read as the reverse complement.
TATAATTGGTTCATCTATACTTACTTGTGTTAGGTACAGCCTTATTTTTTTCATCAGCATATGACAATTCAAGTTGTAAGTTTTTGGTATTAATATTTGGTTCATCTTCAAATTTCACCCAAGGTTTATTCTTTGGTTTTGGTTCGTCTTCATCATCGTCAAATACTTCCCACTCTTGATTCAAAATTTCATACGGATTCTTATCTTTTTCTTCTTTATCTTCAAAAAATTCCCAATTTTTTTGAGACCGAGTTCCACTGCTACTTGGTTTGGTAGCTTCAGGCAAAACTATTTCATTAGATGCTGGTAACTGATGTTTTTCAATAGTTATATGACTTCCCGTGCTATTTTGTCTCTTTATTTGGAGTTCTCTAGAACTCTTCGAGAAAATATCTTCTTCATCATCTGGATTTGACTAAAATTAAATGTTAAGATTAAATTAAACTTTCAGTTGTTGATGGTTTAGGAACTACTTAGGTCAACTATATAAATAGAAGGGAACAAATTTTCTTACCGAGACATAGTTATAATTATTCCTTTGTTTTGCTTTTAAGTATGCAGGCTTCTTAAATACCAAGTTGCATATTAGCCCCTGCAAGAGAATTGCTTGGTACCACAAAATAACGTGAAATAAGTTAGAATTAAGAATGTTATAGCCTACAGTAATGGGGGCTACTATGAATCCTAATGCTGTTATTGCTTGTGATATATTCACAAGAAGTCTATGTTTAATTCTAAAATACTGAGCTAAGAGTATTTCACATTGGGATGTTTGAATAGATGCTCCAACACCTTAAAAATAAAAGAGATTAGGAAAATCTAGTCAGTACATACTTTCTTATTTGGAAAGAAACTCCGAAATTAATATATAATCGGAATTTAGAATCAAAACACCTTTATTGGCCACAAATGTTTGATAGAGATCTTGATGATCAAAACTCTTCAATTGAAATACTTCTAGGTAATAAAGCTGTTTAAATTGGCGCACAAACTAATATTTAATACTCTAAGGTAAACAAAGAATGAATCTTTAATATAGCAATTAAATTCAAATAGATATTTGAAATGTATTCATTTATTTTATTATTACGCACTTTTGATCTCAGAACGTATACAGGGTGGCCAACACAGGGACCCGTCGATTTTTGATCAAAGGGGGACACTTTTTCCGGTATTTTCGAGTTCGCTGCTTACACCTCCAAGCGAGGGTAACAATCGACTGTTACAAAGAGAATTGATATAATGAGGCCTTACTTGACCCCTAATACCATTTAAATATTTTGGGGTCATCGATACCCTCGCTTGGAGGTGTAAGCAGCGAAGTCGAAAATATCGTAAAAAAGTGTCCCCCTTTGATCAAAAATCGACGGGTCTCTGCGTTTTTCTTAAAACGTCGACGCAGTTCCTGATAATGGCTCTGTTTCCTTTTCGGTTGGCCACCCTGTATAAATTGGACGGAGTGTGACATCACTGGTGCATCGCTACCGTTGTCATGAACATTCATAGAGTGAGAGATCTTAGAAAATATGTGGTCTAAGAGAGAGATAGAAACAGAAGGGGAAACAAAGCACACATATGAATACTTTATAAAACCACGGTAACCACAATTAACACTGCTGATTGTTTCCCCTTTTATTTCTATTGCCCCCTCTCTCTCTCCCTCTCTCTCTAGTTCATGACCATTCTCTCTCGCGCACACACGATCTACAAATTATATATGATTTAAGTAGGCTTTCGATAGAACTTGTTTGTTTTCCATGCCAATAGTCTGTCAAAAAAAATCAATAGTACTGACATCTAGAAAAACATAATTTTTCGGGCCTTAGTTTTGAAACCGAACAGTCTCCAGACACATTGGTGAGTTATTACTTTTAAATTTATTTTACAATTGATCACTGCTGCGCCGTAATTATTTAGAAATATTTATAAAACCAAATACAGTTCACATTTTTCGGGGTATTATCAGAAGGTACGAAAGTTCCTTAAACCTTACCAGCCTGATCCCGCTATTATGTATCAATAATGGACACATTTATAAAAAATACAAGAAAAAGAAATGAAAACAATAAAACTGGTATAGTTTCCTTTAGGTCTCCCAAACCGTAAGGGACATGCTATACACGGCTAGATGCGTCTCGTCTAGTAGAATATGTAAATGATCATCATATTTGGGGTAGATCCATATTTTTCGAATTGGGTTCAATTTCAATCATTTTTGCTATGTACACTGATTTTTTTGTAATGAATATGAATTTGAAACAAAAATGTTGTTAAAAAAAGTTATTAAAATTTTAAAATGAAAATTGACACTATTTGCGTGTCACAATTTGGCATAATCTTAAACAACATGTCTTGTTCTAAATAAATTTGTAAAATATTTTATCTGGTTTAATTTTTGACAGTGTTGCCTATCTTGCAATATTGAAATGCACAAATTTAGTTAAATAAGGAAATGCCTAAATCTTATTATAATAGGCGCGCCTGAGTTAGTATATTCGATATTTTATTGATTAACCAATTAGCAATTTTTATTTTCTCCAAGCAGATGTTTGTAACTTCTTTTCTTGTCTACTGTGTGTGTCAATCATGATAACAGAACCTGGATCAATATTTTGTAAACCAGATTTCAAAATGCTTAGTATCCATGTCCTCGTGGTAGTCTCTAGTTCTTTAGAATCCTTAAACATATATAAAGAAAACCGATATGTGTGTAAAATCTTTGTTTTTGATAATTAAATGTCGCCAAACTATTGGCAATTTGTCCCTTATTTAACCAAGTTTCATCTGAATAAATAAATTCATGGCCCGTATAAAGTGTGTAATAATATTAAAACATGTTTAAATATTTCTTCAAATAAATGTTTTCCTTCGTTAGTTAAATTATATCAACATTGTTTTACTTCTATATATTCGATAGTGTGTTGTTATAAGATCCAAGATAAGAAATATTTTTTTTAACATTAGGAACCTCATTCTTTGAATAAAATTCATGAATTGTTCGGCCTTTTATTCTATAACATCAATTTTTTTTTCTTTAACAAGGAAGCATTCCCGGGTTTCTGATTTTCATCTTTAATTGCCCTGTATATATTTCTTTCAGAAATTTTAGTCAAAATACTGCTTAATGTGACCACTTCGCTCACCTTCATATATTTTTTGCATGCACTAAGTGTTTCTTCCAAACACATTCTTTATAATTCCCTGGAAGGTCAAATGTTATACTGTCCATTTCTATATTTTCTTTAAAATAAATTGTTTGTTGTTTAATTTTAATGCATTTAAAAGAACAAAAAAAGTTACACAACTGTTAGTGCACCAATGTTATCACTATGCATAACCAAAGGGAAATAAAGAAACAATATAATCCAGAGAAAATATAATAATTTCCTGTGTGATCACCATTTAATAATACATATTTTTTCTTACCACTAGTAATTCCGGCCATTAAAAATAAAACCCCTCCACCATATTCTGTAAGGCCCATCCATAAAAACAAGAGCCCCGCGCAAGTCAGACAAGTACCGGCAGTTGCGACGAGTCTGGGCCACGTGCTGGATGAAATTAAAGACCTTGAAGTGGGATCTGCAATAAAGGGTAAATATATTGACTATTTAGAAGATAATTATTAAATTAATAAAATCGGTAACAGGTTTTTGGGAATAAGCAATGCTCAGGGGCGTAAATCAGATAAATTTTCGCCTATTGTAACATAAGATACAAAATATTTTAGTTTAATGTGAATTTATCATGGATCTGTCTTATATTGGATTGAGAATGTAACTTATAATACGATGTTTCAATAAAAATATTAAAAATGATATTGGAAATAGGTATTCAAGTTCCAACAGGCTTCCAAATTATATCATAGGTACAATTAACATTTTTCTGCATATTGTATATGAACAAAATAATTATTTTGAATTTAAGTACAAAATATTAAATCAATAAAAGAAAAGTAACACTAATCTAAAAAAATAAAATATACATGGTGTAGAACTGAGACATTTGATAAATATATAAAATAGAAATATTTTTAACAAAAAAAATGAAGCCCTCTAAAACGACATTCGCAAAGGACCTCACACTATGAGAAACGGCTTTCCGTAAAATTCTTTTGAAATTCACATATGCTGTAGATGTAGACATCCTTATCGAAAGTTACCATTGCCGCTATTTTCTATCATCAACCGTTTATATAATAAAGGGTGTTGAATATGAATTTTTTGAAACTGAACTCAAATCCATTTTAACCCGTTCAGTTAAAGAAAACCACGGTATTTTGCAATTATCAATATCCAATAAATGATAAATAAAATTTTCTATAAGTAAGAAAAATCACATTTTTGTTTAAAATGTTTTTTATACGTTCTATACAGAGCTATCCTTTTTCATGATATATGGGAAAAAATATTAAAAGTCCTTGTAGTTTGTGGATACAGGGTAGTTAACTTAGAGAAAAATATTTTGTCACATATATTCAATTATAAAAATATTCTACTTTAGTTATTTTTTTGAACCTTGTTACATTGTTCTCAGTATATTAAATAACATTTTCATTAAAAAGCCCATATACATGGTGATTTCATTTACTATTTAAAATATAATTCGTGCCATTTTTCATTTCCGCTACATCTAGTGGACCTTCTCAGTACATAATACTAAATTTAAAAACATAGATAACTTTTTTCAGTATTGACAACTTAAAGAAAATATATTTCATTGTAGAAACAAAAAACCTAATATACTATTGATAGTTCAAATTTTTGTTTTAATTATGTAAAATAGGAGTAAACCATAACTAATAATTATGAAAATTAACTAAAAATTTACTTGGAGAGAAAAAAAGATTTTTTTATGAGAAAAATAATTTTTTTTATTAATAGCAAAAGAGCCCAATCGGCAATTCTCCTTTTTTTTCGTTGAAAAATATAGACTGAAACTAAAGGATTCCCCATTTTCCTTCTTTTTTTTGAGCTGACATCAACTATGTATCACACAAATATATCGTAAAATCAAATTAGACGGACAAAGTTAAAAGTAAAAAGAAACTCATTGTTTATCTAGACTTGGTTTATTACAAATTTTATTTGAAAGGTTTTTATCTAACAGCGATATTTATCAAGAAATTCATATCCGGCATATTTCAAGTAGATATATGCATATCGCTAATTAACTTAATTATTTTAACGATAATTTTACTGTAGCAAATTATATTTCTTTTGGTTTATGAAAACAAAAACACATTTTTACTTGGTGCAGCTTTTAAAAAGCAAAATTTATTCTATAAAATAATAGATTATTGTAAGTGAATAAAAAAAGGAATCTTTGGGAAAAAATAATTTGAAGATTTAAGTTGTTTACATACAAAAAGGGTGTATTTTATATAAATTAACGCATAAGCAAATTAAGCACGTGCTTAGGGCTCCAGCTAAATAAGGGGGATCCGCATTTTTTTTCATTGATTCCCAAATATGCTCGACATGTAATTTAAATGCATCTTCTCTAAAGCTATTTTTTTATTATTTATATTAACGAATTCTATAAAATAACTAATGATTAATTTCTAATAAATAATTTAGAGTAAATAGTTAAACCTACTTACCAAAAATGGTCCAAGTGGCAATAAAAAACAAAGGAGCATACATAAAATGGTCGTCCCATAATTTGGGGTTTGTATCACTTTTTGTTATGAGAGGTAGTCTTGAAAATGTCAAAAATATTCCGAAACTTACAGTCAAACTCGGAATTAATGCCTAAAAAATAAAATAACTGTTAATTATAAATACCTCTATCGAATCAAATATCATTTCTCAAAGCCCAAAATTTTTAACTTCGATTTAGATTTTATTTTTAAATTTTTAAAAATTTTTAAAAATTCCTTCTCTTACCTTCTATTTTTAATAGTTAGTTAATTATCTATTATTGTTTTAAACATTATGGCAACTTAGAAGTGCATTTTTTGTTTACAAGCTTTATTAATTCGATAAAATGCTAAATTTATGAAAAGTAATTTTTGTCAAAATATACAACATCTTAATTTTTGGGGCATATTAGATAATTTAACAAAACTGCAAAAAATACAAAAAAAATAATTTGAAAGAATTGGATTCACCATAAAAAAATACTAATGTGTAACATATATTAAATATCGTGAAAAAGTATAATTTGATTTGTGCTTCACCCTGTATGCAAGAAAATGTATTTTAAAAAGCTGACGATTGTAGCTAATAGTCCACTATTATATGTATATATATATAGGTAATATTCATATGCAAGCAAGTAATTTTATGCTTCATTTAAACGACTAATTAAAATTCAATATATGTAATTTTTGCGTTCCATGTAAACAACCAATTAAAATTAAATATATACAATTTGCAAGTTAATTATAATAAAAAATGCATAAAATATAGATCATATATTTATCATATCCTTGATAAAACCACATTTGCATGAAACGAATTTAGCATATCAATCAACAATCGAGTTGTAAGTCGCTTTACCAGTGCTAGTTAGTATTTAGCAGTTTCCAGTTGTTTTTTTTATTGTGCTACCAGTTAGTGTTCAGTGAACAGTTTCCAGTTGTTTTTTTTTATTGTGCTACCAGTTAGTGTTCAGTGAACAGTTTCCAGTTGTTTTTATTGTAAGTACATTTAATGATAATTTTTTAAAAAACTTTTTTTGTAATTTTTATAACCGGCAACTTAACATAATTTTTATCTATTTTTTTCAGTAATTTGTACCAATCCTAACACACAGAGTGATCTACACTATTTTTGTTTGCTGTTAAGCTTCAATTCACGTAAATCCATCTAGGACTTTTTTTCTTTATTTTTGCTGCTACTGCTGTCATCTTTAAGCTTTTAAAGTAAGTGTTTTTTTCTTTTTTTATTTTTCATGCTAGTATTTCTTTTTTTATTATTATTTTAGATGTTTTCTCGAAAAATTAAACCAATTTACCTCATCTACAGATAATGAAAACAAACCGATAATTAAGCTAAAGGACCTGCAACCCGACGTTCCAAATAAAATTTATAGTGTTCGGCTTGCCAATTCCAAATTTGGGGAATCCATTCTCGTAGAATTGGAGGAGAACGTCACCTTTCTGCTCAAAAGGTCTACTACAATCTACAAGAATCACATTGATGATCTGAACAAAGGAGGCTTCAGTTTGATTTTTATTGAGCTGTACGAGATATCATTATTACATTTTAATTGAATTTTTTTTTAAAGAGATTTTGTAATTCAAATCTTAAGATACTTAGAAGTCAATTATTAATATTTTATAATATGTTAAGACCAGAATTTGTAAATTTGGGATATATTAAATACTCCTAGAATCTTTTTTGTACATAAAATCACTTAAAAGACGGGTATTCTATTTTCATTTTCGACTTAGAACATTCAAAGAGGAGGGATTATTTAGCACATCTATTTCAATTGTAATGTACCTGTACAGCCTATCTAAAACATATTTTTTAAATAGAAAAATCTCGAGACAGAAATGGATTGTCCAAAATAAATTCAATATAAAATAATTTATAATAAACACTCATTGGAAACGTTTCCCTAATAATTAAGACACCTAACCCAATTTCTCAGGAAGATAATCTCAAGTGGTTTAGCTATCTTATTTGGGATCATTAAATTTTACTTATCTAACTAAATCATGTATTTCTACCTCGTTTTTAATATATTATTCATCCTCCAGTTTGGTCGAATTTTTTTTTAAATATTTTAATATAGGGACCTCATTTGCTTGTTTGTGGCTTGTAAATATGTGTTATAATTATTCAGTCTTCCACATTTAAATTTTTTATTTGGTGCAAAAAATGCTACTAGTTTCGATTAATGAATCATCATCATCAGGTCCTAAGGCATATTAATCCAAACTGGTAGCTATTTTTAACACCAAATTAAAAATTTTAAATTTGGGTAAGACTTGAAATGAAATTTCAATTTTTAGAATCGAAATGTAAAAAAATTTAAAAGATCTTAACATGAAATTTTATAAAAATTTGGACTATTATTTTTCTAATTAAATTATATTTCGGTTTTTTAGGTAAATATTTACTTTAGATACTCTACAAGTATCATAACCTCCATCTATTCTAAACAATGATCATATTCGATAGCTTCTTCTATCTTCAAATATTCTTTTATTATTGTACCGACTAGCCAATACAAGTTCCTGTACTCAAAACAAGACTCGATTTATTCATATATTATTTGAAAATTCAATACTGCGAATATTCCTGTCAAACAACCTGATAATGATGTTGATGTTCGGCAATAGATCAATCAAATGGGAATAAAACCCTCGTTATTGGTGACATCGATTTGTTGATAGTATTAACTGCATGGGTCCCTATTATAATACTATTTCCTTCCCAAAACCGGGAAAGTCATTTCTTCATGCTACCACCGATTGCAACATTATGTTCTAACAGAATTTAATTAGATCATAAATACTTAGAAAATCATGTATAATTAGCTCCATTGGAGCCGCGTATGATCTATCATCTTCAATTTTCGTGTGAAAGCACACGAAAATAGTGGCACAGTTATAGGGCTTACAGGTACAAATGGGATAGTACTTGCAGCAAAGAAACTTGCACAAATTAAACACAATCAATTTTTTAATATCGCCAAACATATAGGAATGGCATTTTCTGGTCAGACAGCAGATGCAAGACAAATAGTAGAAATTGAAAGAAAAGAAGCATCAAAATATCGATTACAATGATCGAGTGAGCATGTACACGTACGCTTACACTTTATACAGTGCTGTTACGCCATTTGGTTGTGGTGTAATCTTAGCTAGTTATGAAGATAAGCGAAGCATGTATTTAATTGACCCATCGGGAGTCAGTTATGGTCTTTTTTGGCTGTGCAAGAGCTAAAACTGAAATAGAAAAGTTAAAGTTGTGACAGCTATCATGTAAAGAGATGGTTAAAGAAGCAGTTAGAATCATTTATCTTGTACATGATGAATTGAAAGACAACAATTTCGAATTGGTAAAAATACTTAAACAGTTCGTAAAAAGTACACGACGCAATAAAGTCGTACGATTATTCTGCCCCCCTTCAACATCTGCTGCAGCACATCAACGTTTATATCAAGTTCAGGTATGGCCAGGTAATACACTGGAATGGGTAAGGATTTATGACATCTGGAACCAAATCAAAATCTTCTTCCACCTTGAATAAAAATTTTAGCAGATGTTGGATCGATGGGGACTTTTCACACTTGAGTTGAAATGAATATTTAGAGTTCTGTGGGAATTTTTATATAGCTCTGAGTATTTTGTCCAGGTTGAATACCTATATTTTTAGTGGATTATAACGCTTTCTGCAATGCTAATTGGATTCCGTAAGTGTCATATTTGTAACTACGTGTAACTTCGCAAAATCAAAAGTATAATTATTACGCTTAAGTCAGCTCAACTGGCAAACACGTAATTTTCGCTCATTGTTTCATAAAACAAGTGTAATATACCTCTGAACAATTATCAACTAAATATGATAACTATTTTGTAAAATATCTCTGTTAAATTTCTTTTAGACTCTATAACGACCTTCTCATAATCGATTTCTGTTTAAGACCTTATCAGCGCGTTATTATTTTGTGACGAACTTATTAATAAAATATTACTTTTTATATAGGGGATGAAGCCTTTGTAACAGATTGCAAAATTTCAAAGAAAGGTGGCATACAGATGTCAGATACTTCACTGATACAAGATTTTATTATTGAAATGTAGATATGACTAAGCGATTAGCAAACATTACTTTTATGATTTTAAAAAAAGGCTCTCGTTCAAAATTGTTACTCCCAAATAATAGATTAATCTAAGGATATTTTTTAAAATCGGTAATCAATTTTTGCTAAAAACAGGTACAATTCCTTAACGTGACGAGATACCAAATGACGACACGACAAACTAGGGAAAATACCATGATAAAAATTATTTGTAAATCTTCCATATGACATTTATTTGTAATCACACGTGTATTTATTGACATCATATAAGAATGAATAATACTTCACTAAAACTGAAAATCCTGTAAATCGAATGGGCGAGTAAAAATCAAAATGTGATAATGATAAATTAGGCTTAAATTATTAGTACCAATTTTACAAATTAAATGTGTTACCAAAGTTTCATGTTAAATGTTCAAAGTTACGTAGATAATTATCACCAACGAACATGTTTGATCTATTATACAATAATTGGCATTGCTATGGTTTACATAGAACGAAATATGATTTCTAGTCAAACTGCTTTTTGCACTTTGATAATAATAAACAATAAAATTTTGCCTCTTTCTATGTGTTCAATTTTTATTTGACAAGACGCGCTATAAAAAAACATAGAGGTAAATTCTAAATATCTGGTTATATATTATACAGGCCGACTCACGAAAGACGTCGCGAAATATAGTGAAACATATTACCCAATTTCTGTTGCACCGGATCTTTATAGTTCTAAAAGGATTTTAAAAATATTTTCAAAGGAAAGTGGTGTATCACAGATATTTTTTTTACGAACGAAAGAGAGTTATTCTGCGATAAATGTTCTCTATATAGGGTGTTTTGATTTATTTCGATTTTTCTGAAATTGGAAGGTTTTAGAATAAATTAAGTATCTCCAAATCTAAGCATCGGGTCAAATTTGCTCTTAGGCCTAAGTAACATACTATTTCTCGAATGTATGCAAAAATTTACATTACAAATTTTTTTTAGTGTATTCAAAATATTCGGTTCCTTCATTCGCAACGGTAATAACGTGCTTATGCTAAATGGAAAATCCTATATTTTATTAGTATATCATGTAATGTTCATTTCATTTGCCATCTGCTCGGAGAGTACTATCAGTTAATCTTGTAAATTCATTTTAAAGTAAAGAATAACAGGGTCGTACTTGAATGTCATGCTCAAGCGCTATTTAATTTTTCAAAAAAAAAATTGGTAAAAAAATCATAATAAATACAAAATGAATTACTTTCATAATCAAATGTTTATAATAAACCAAAATTCAGTTTCAAAATAATCGTCCGGAAGCCCCCACTTTCTTCCAGCAATAAATTATTAGGGGTTTAAATACCATCCTGTACTAATTTACTTGGATTAACGACCACCTACCGAGGGATTTACTAATAGTTCTCTGAATGCAAGTGGCAGGTCAACGAAATATCTTGAAATGAAGAAATTTATTTAGCTTTCAAACTTTATTGGGGTTTCTTATATTTAACTCTTGTCAACTTTGATAATAAATATTTGAAAACAGGGTAGAAAAAAGCTCGAGTTAAATGGAGAAGAAAAGAAATGGGTGAAAATAGACCAGATGATTAATAATGAAAGACCCACGAAAGGAGAAATTATAAAAGTAGAAGAAAAGATCATAACATGTCAGAGTTGAGTAAGAAATGAGATATAGACTATAGAAATTAGCATGAACATAATTGGAGTAGAAAAGGTGACTTCACCAAGAATTAATTTGGTGGAAAATGTAACATGTCATAAGACATCCTTTTCGCCAACAGTCAATTTAAGGGTGACCCTTCTGGAGCCAAAACCCATCATGTCATTTTTAAAACACATTAATTACGCTGTAATACATTCTTCTGTTTTATGTCAAACTTTCGAAATGTGTAAAGGTTACCAGAACTACAAAAAAAAAGGGAAAGATTACATCGGACTTCATTTAATGATATAGACTCGTATCTTGTTTAATTTTAATAATTAATATTAGGTTTCTCAACTAGTGATTTATTAAAAATGTAAAAAAGCACGACTCCATTCATGTCAAAGAAGTAGGAACAATTACATTAATCTCACAAAAAGAATCATTTACATTTGGTATCAAAAGTCGAATCTTCTACAAGAACAAATTAATAAACATTATTAGGGAATATGAAATGGACTGGAAAATTGGATCAAGGGCAAGAAAGAACTAGAATAAATGAAAATATAAATGATGCCAGAATAGGTGATACCAGAATAATAATTTGCCATCAAATACCAACATGCAGAAATTCATCCAAAGAGATTTTTAAAAATTATAAAAAATAGATTGAAAGGATTACAGGATTTTCTCATGTAAGATAAATAAGAAGTGAAAACATCAATAAAAATCCAGAAACGCTCAACGTTTAGGTAAAAGTAAAGAAAAGTGTTAAAAAAAATACAGATGAAATTTGATACAAAAGTCCAATTATCTCAGTTAAATGGATCATGGGATACTGGCAGGATAGTAATAATATTTGATTGATTAACTGATGTTAAAATATTATATTTGAAAAGTCTTACCCAAATTTAAATTTTTTTTTGTGTTAATATACTACTAGTTTCGATTAATGAATCATCATCATCAGCACCTAAGTCATAAATAATAAAACTTTCACATTTAGAAAAATTAGAGACTGTCCAATTGGTCAGTTCTCTGAGCTAAGTATTTTAAAAGATTGACTAATAGTCTTACTATGAACTGATTGTATAATAAAGTAGTAAAAAAATATCTAAAATACTTCAATAAATAAAATAATTCATGAATGATTTAGAAATGTTTCCTAATAATTCACACACTTCGATCCAAGTTTCTCGGAAAGATAATCTCAAGTGGTTTAGTTGCAATTATTTTTAAACTTTTAGGCAGGAAATTATCAGAAGGTGCTGATAATGTTGTTTACGTTGCTAAAATATGGTTGAAAGGAGGTAATATGATACTAATATGAGAATTTTAACCTACTTTTCAATGATAAATCTGGGTTATTTTGAACCAAAAAGATAGAATAGACCCCTAGGAACCATAAAAATTTATAATTTTAACGAGTATAGGTAACGGATAAAGTTCGGCAAGAGAGGTAAATATCAAAATATTCTATTTCTATACTTCTACAGGGTGAATCAAGATGGACGCAGCGGAAAATTTTCATATATAGTGCTCCAAAAAGAGTGGTTTACCAAAGTTATATTTTTTCTTATGGAGAGCACTATATATGATTTTAAAATTTTTCTTGAAAAATGATACTTTCGTAAAGGTTCCCTATACCTAAATACGATTTTTCTGAAAATGTAAGGTTTTTAGAAAAAAATTAAATATCTCCAAATCTAAGGATCCAGGACAAATTTGCTCTTAAGCCTTTAAAATCGAGATTCCATAAAATCTGGACTTTAAAATCGCGATCTTGGAGAAAAACTCGAGATTTTTTAAAATTTCTGTTTTAAAAACAAGATTCATTAAAATATAACAAAATGAAATTAAAGTAGGGATTTAAAGTACAGGAAAAGACTTTATAGTACTTTAAATTTTAATATTTCTACTTTAAAATCGAGATTCAATAAGATGGTTATGAAGAAAAACGATAGTTTCCTTTAAATTTCTAATATAAAATTTAAAACTTCAACATAGAGATTCATAAAAATACCGACTTCAAAAACAAGATCTTGAAAAAAATACAAGATTTTAATAATCCTGCTTTAAATTGAGATTTATTGAAAGATCAACTTTTTAAATCGAAATTTTGAAGTAAAGCACGAGAATTTAAGAGATTTATAAGTAATATTTAATATTTTTAATTGAGACAATTTTGGTAATATCAATGGAAAAGAAAATATAAATAGAGTACATAAATATTTTAAACTACTATTCAACCAATATGTGAAGAAAATAGACTATTTATGCCATTTATGTAAAAATTTACTATTACAATATTTTTTACAAGGTGTTCAAAATATGCGGTTCGTTTATTTGCAGATTCTGTTACACTGTTATAACGTGCTTATTTTAAATGGAACACACTGTATTTTATTGGACTATCATGTAGCAAATATATTTAGCTTTCAAACTATTAGGGTTTCCTATACCTAACTCTTCAACTAAGTTATTTGGGTATTTTTGGTATTTTTACTTTTTTTACCAATTATAAATTAAAATGATCAGTGTGCTGCTATCATTTTACATTTAATAATTGTAGAATTTCTCTGTCCTAAAAAGTTCCAAGTAAAAGAGCATTCGAGAGGTTGTTGCAAACATTTCATGCTACGCGCTGTGTAGATTTTCCAAAACAACAAAAACTCAAGTCTGTTACAAATAACCAAGAGAATGAGTTTTTGGTATTATGCTCATAATCCCAATTTCAGTACCAGACAAATTGCAAGAGACACAGGCATTAGTCAGTCTGGTGTGTCTTGAATCTTGGAAACATAAACCACCCTTACCGTAATAAACTGGATCAAAGATTGTAGGGTACGGATTTTCAAAAACAAATTGATTTCGGTTTATGGGTACTTGAAAAAGTTAGTGAAGAAAGTCAATATTGGACAATAACGGTCTGGTAAAACGCCACAATATGTATGGCGGAATTATTATTAATCAGGTTATGGGTTATTATTTAGAGGGTAATTTAAATGGCTCTATGTTCATAACTTTTTTAGAAAGACTTTCAAGAACTTTTAGAAAATATTCCTATAAACATTAGGCAGAAAATGTGGTTTCAATTAAGTGGCGATCCTGCACATATTGCAATAATTATGAGAAATTATTTAAACCGAAAGTTCCCTAATAAGAGGATCAGGTGAAATGGACCAGTTGTTTGGCCACCTAGATCTCAAAATCTAACATCCAAGCATTTCTTTCTCCAATGAATTTTCTTAATTTTATTATTAATACTTGAAAATTTGTTTTTAAAAAATTTGTTTTAAGTGTTTTGAGATAATCGAAAGGTACGAATACAACCAGTGTTAGATTCAAACCGACAAGAACCCTTTGAAAAGGAGGTTCTTAAGAGAATAACCATTAAAGTTATTTAGATTACTAAAAGCACTCAGTTCATATTATTCTGGAAGTGATCTTGGGTACCATTTCTGTGGTGGCTACACAACTATGTTTCTTCTTCGTATTCCCCATCTTTTCTACCGTTAAGTGTGTAAGGCTGTATGAAGTTGCTTTATTTCTTTTATCCATTTCTTGTTACTGTTTTTTTGGATCCAGCGCTTTTTAGATTGAGCTTATCCGTGTTTTTCTTGGCATTCCCCTTGTATTTTTTTTAGACACTTGCTTCGAACACTCTCTTGTGCATTCTGCTTATATGTCTATATCACCTTAGTTTCATTTTTAATTCTATCTGTTAGTGTTTTTCCTTCTATTTTCCTCAGAAATTACATTTCTATAGCATTTATTCTTTTCTTTTGATTTTCTGTTAATGTCCATGTTTCGCTGTTGTGCATAATTGTTGGTTTTATAACTTTTTTTGACGTCTTGTCTATTTATGTTCTTTGGTATTTTTTCCCAAAAATTTTGATTTTATCATGTTAAACATTTTTCCCGTTTTTCTATTCTTTCATTTATTTTTTTATCTGACTTGTATTCTTCAAAGACTAATCTTAGGTATTTGTATTTTTTCGATTGTTCAGTTTGTTGTCCTTGCAATTTTATATTGTGTGGTTATTTGTTGACGCTATTATCATGGTCTTAGTTTTTGCACTATTTATTTTCATATTTGGTGTCCTTAATTCATTCTATCAAATATTGAAGATTCTCTTCGGATTCGGATTCAAAGCTATAATGTATCTTTTATGATTATAATTGATAGATTCCACAAAGTAAGGGTAGAAACAATCAATTTAATATATTTTCCATTCTCCAATACCCAGTGTGAGTTTTTTTATTGCTTCGTCTAGGGTCACCACTGTTTTACTATTAGCTTCGTTCTTCATTTTTCTAATTCTTCATTGTTTATTCTTACTATATTTTTATTTTTTTATATATTTTTCTCGTCCCTTTGCTCACTTTTCGTTTCTCTAATGTTTTCCACATACCGTCCCTGTTAATCATATCAAATGCATTCTCAGCATCTATAAAACATATGTGTATCTCTCTATTTTTGTTTCATTTTCCACTAGCTTCTCTCAGGATGAAAATCAGGTCTTTCTAATACTATCCTCCAACATCCTATCCAATATTTTTTTACAAAAGCTTGTCAGCGTTATGTCTCTGTAATTAATACAGGTTCTCTCACTTCCATTTTTATATATTAGTAGGTTTATTCTTTCATTTCAATCCTTAGGTGTCTTTATTATCTCGAGTATCTTATTCATGATATTGGTTAGTTCTGTTATTTCTTCGGTGCCCATGAATTTTATCATTTCTGGTGTGATGTATTTTTATTTTTATGGCTTTTCTTATACTTTCCTCATTTATTGATTGCACATTGTATTGATTATTTCATATTTTTCTTAGTCTAATTTATCCCCTTTATTATCAGAGTTCGTTAAAATATTATCTCCGTGTTTCCATTATGTGGTCTTTCGTTCTTTACAACCAACTGTCTTCAAATTATGTTCTTTCTTTTTGAATGATTGTTTTAGTGTTCCATAGAATAATTTCTGATTTTCTCTATAGTTTTTTGATTTTATTTACTCCTTTTCTTTTTTCTCTGTATATTTCGTAATCTTCTGGTCTTTTAGAATTTAGGCAGGTGTATAAGTAAAATTTAATTAAAGCAGAATATAATAAACTTTAGGCTTTTGATATCAAAACAGTGCTTGCTTTGAAAAAACGTATTTACAGGATGACACAAAAAAACGGGAATTTTTTTACAATCCAATGAAACTAGAAGTGATAAAAGAAATACATTTTATTCATAGTAATTGAAACCTTAAAACTTGCCATTTACGAAACATTGATGGAATTTATCATTTTTTATGGCGTCCTCCTGTACGAATACATTCTTGAAATCTGCTGTTAAGATTCCTCATTAACCGCTGTAACATCTCAGCTGGAATACTGTGAATTTCATCCCGAATTCTCTGTTTTAACTCATCCAGGGTTCTTGGTCGAGTCGTGTACACTTTACTCTCGAGGTAGCCCCACAAGAAAAAATCACAAACGGATAAATCTGGCGATATAGGGTGTCAGGGAATGTTACCGAATCTTGAGATCAAACGGTTACCGAACAATTTTCGCACAGCTTCCATTGATTTCCGTGCAGTGTATGATGTCGCTCCATCCTATTGAAATCAGGTTTCAAAAATTCCCATTATTCTGTGTCATCTTGTATTTCATTCAAATTTGAGTTACATTACATTGGTGTCCGAAGTGAAGGGATATTGAGTTTACATTACAAGCAACAATACACAATTCTCGCCTTTACAGTTTCATTCTTTAATCACAATAATATTTTATCTATAAAACTGTATTTATCAGGTTCGTGAAATTTCTTTAAAATGCTATTTGTTATAATGGTCGGTAAAAATTCAAATATACTCTATTCATGTATGCGTATTTACTGGATTATCAGTTTGTTTTGTAATAAATGTGTGCGATATAACAGGAAAACGACGTTAACTTAATTGAACCTCCGAGGAATTTAAAAAGAATATGTTTGGAAGAAACACTTAGTGCATGCGAAAAATATATGAACGTTAGCAATTAAAGATGAAAATGAGAAAGCCGGAAATGTTTCCCTATTGAAACCGAGAGGAAAAAATAAATTGTTATTCCTAAAAAAAATCACGAATTTTATTCAAAGAATGAGGTTTCTAATATGAAAGAGAATATTTCTTCTTTTGGAGCTAATAACACACTACTAAATATATGGAAGTAAAACGATGTTGTCAATTTCATATCTTATCTGACGGTGCTAAAAGATGAAACAATTGTCACTTATAATACCACTAGTGCCTAAAAAATTTCCTGATAATAATTTAGGCACGTGTGGTATTCGGTAAGAAAATTTTACACCATAAAATTTCAAAACTTGACAGACATGAATTAAAAATAACACTGTCAAGTCGTTATGTCATGCGCATATAAGCGCTTCTATAGGTCAAAAAAACTTCCAGTGTAATTTCGTCTAGGTTACCCACCAAGAGAAAATTTTGGTGGTTGCCATAGAAACGATTTAAAATAAAAGCATTTGATTGGTTATAAAATAGAGGTGTAAAATTTTCACAAGAATTATTGGAAAGTTTTTGGAAAATCGTGGAATTATCAGAATATTTTATCTTTTACATTTTATTTTGATACGCCTCTGACTATATGTACTCCTTTACACAACGACCCTCAAGTTAAAATATGAATCATCGATTATAATTTCCGAATTCGGGTATAGCACTTTGTTTAGCGGTAATTTATGGGTAAATGGCTTCCGATAAAAATTATGGAAGTTTTCATAAATTGTCTACCTGAAAAAACAACGTTGCCAAAAACACGATCCATCCATAACCGCCGTCTGGTATGCTGGGTCCAAGTTCAGGTTGGGTGGACACAACACTGTCGATTGCAAGTTCTTGTCCTCGATTCGGTCTCGTTTGGCCGAACTGCATTTTGATATTTTAGGACTTTGCTGTAGTTGACACATACACTTCACTTTTGAACTTTCACATTATCATCACACTACACATTTTAACTAAATTAAATATATCTTTTTTACTTTCTAGCACAAACTATAAAGCAGGTGAATCACTTTTTGTACCCATAGACCGCTGTTCATATCTACATTGTTATCTTATCTTCCTGTGAGCACACATAATTATTATAGAGATGTATATTTCTGTTGTGTCAACATTTCCTAAAAACAGGCTTTGTGGTCTTATATATATTTTCTAATGAACGAAACGTTCAAGGTCTAACTAGCCAAATTTCTTTTTATTTTGTTGTGCTCGCTACAACACGTACGATTCGTTTGGTTTTTAATTTGCTATTCTACAGGTACTCTTCCAACAGGTAGTTATTTAAGAGGCAACAATGTATAGTTAGACGTCACATAGACTATATACAGAGACGGCTTTCAACAAATGTTCCTATTTAAAAATAGTACATTGCCTAACTTGAATTGTAAACATAATGCTGTTATTTCCGGAATATGGAAAAAATGGGAAATCTAGCTTAGCATAAAACGTCCCAATAAAGATGGAAATAATAGCAAATTAATGGGACAGTAAATATAAAAAAAAAAATTATACTTTTTTAATTGTATTAAAATGAGTACGTTTTTTAAGTTTTAGTAGAAGATTTACATCTTCAACAAGCATAAATTATTTTATGTCTCAAATATTTCAACCAATCACCACTAGTAATCTATGTATACAAAGTACTTCTTTGTCTAAAAATATTTTGGTTATTATACTTATACTAAACTTCCCAGGTTTAGTTGTTCATTCAATACTGTATATTGAGAAAATTTTAGGTATTTCTTTATTTCATATTCCTCCAAAAAATCAAGTTCTTTTTTCTTGTCTCTTACATGAAGTATTTCCACTGTTGTTTCCATTGTGTTATTACGTGTATGTTTGTGTTTAGTGTCGGTGAGGTGTTTTGCGTAATGTGACTTATCTGATTGTTTTAATCTATAAGCTTGTAAGTGCTCACAGTAGCGTATGTTAAAATTTCTACGTGTCTGGCCAAGATAGATGGCGTTACAATCCGGACAATTTAGTTTGTAAATACCCGATTTTGTAAATTTATTAATTTTAGGTTTTACATTTAATAAAAATGAACCTACATTATTTCTTACTTTAAAGATATTGTAGAATATGTTTACGAGATATAATTTTTGTAAGTACACAAAGTAACAGTTGAAACAATTAATTTAATATTGGGACAGTGTTTTTCATGACAAAACTCAGAAACTAATTAACTCTTTTGATATAGTGTGCATTCAAATGGGAATAAATTCAATAAAAAATATGAAAGATAAATTATACTTTATTTTCCACCAATGTTTTTTTGTCATATAACTTCTGTAACTCGTTTCGCTAATCGTATTTTCAGTGACAGAAAATTGACATTATGTCATCAACATTTAAATCAATAATTTTCAAGCAATTTATACAGGGTGACTCACCGCAAACGCGACACTATATAACTCCAGAACGGTGCATTTGACGAAAGTACTTTTTTGTGTATATTCAAAAAAGCCATAATTTAAAATTAGTTTCACTTTCATAACATCCAAAAAATAACAAACTTTGTAAAGATTTATTAAGTATTTACTAAAACATTTGGTGGCGTTTACCGGTGGTGCTATTGCTATGGTCTATTGCAGAATGAGTTGAAATACATTAGCCAAACATGTGCGTTGTGTTTATTTTTTAAGAGATCTTTTATTTACAACACTCGCAGTTAAAGGGTTAAATAAAACACCTAATAGTGAAAATATTTGTTGTTTATTCATTCCGTTTTAAATTTTGGTCAACATATAAATTTTATTTCAGTAGCCTGCTTAAGATACCTATTATTACTGAAGATTGATTTATTATGATTGATTACTTACATTTGATATTTTCATAATTTTTTATTAAATTTTTAATTTATTTTGTTTGAATGATATATTAATGTTATATCGTCTGCAAATAAGTTCAGGCATCCATTTGCGGGTAATTTTGAATGCTATTAATATAAATAAGAAATGGTACTAGTCCCAACACAGAACCCTGTAGTACACCACACGTAATAAATCGGTTATTACTTTTAATTTCATCTAAACGAACAAATTGTTCTCTTTCACTCAAGTAAATTTCAAACCATTTATAGACATTTCCCCTAATTATGAAGAATACTGAAACTATTCACGTAAGAACTTTGTTTCCCAAATCTTTCAGATAATTTTTAAATTGCTTTTCGGGGTCATTTATACTGATTTTTCTTTTTCTTACTCCACTTTCAGCTTGACATACATCGCAAAATATTATTCTGTTCAAAATCTTTTTAATTTATTGGGACAACAATATTAATGTTTATAGATTCTAAAATTATACTGACGACGTAAACATTTTATAAAAATTATTAGCAATCAGTACACGTAAAAATTCATAGGTTCGCATTTTTTGTGAATTGCACTTCTATTTTATTATTAAATTAAAACTGTTATTCGTATCTGATTCGAAAATTTGTGCTAAAGCATATTCGAAATTTCATTACGTAATAATTTAATAAGTTCAACTCATTTTTTATAAGTTATAAAATAATGCTTTTAATGAAAAATTTTGTATGTTTTCATTTAATTAGGAACAACTTTTATTACTAGATGTCACAAATTCTCAACATAATAAAAAATAATTCGAAATTTTAAATTGAAATATTTTTCAAAACTTTATAAAATTTAAAAGTATAAAACAAACTTCTTAAATATTTTACTAATGATCCAATTTCACTTTCATAACAATTTCCAACTTTAAGCAAAGTTTTTTTATTCTGTTATTTTATATCACTGATATTTTAAGCTGATTTTTCATGAATTTCGCAAGAATCGTAACTTAAACGAAAGAGGGTCATTTTTAAATATTTATTGAATATTATATAATGATATAATGTAAAATATTAGCTTTAAAACATATAAATATTGTAAATTTTTTGGAACACATTTTTAAATATTCGTTAAATATTTTCTACACAAATTGCTTAAACATTAGGTTAATTAATACATATATGTACTAATATTTTTTTTCATGAATATTACCAAAATTGATTAATAATACGATATTCCAACCGGCATTAGTGCTTCTCATTAAAATCTACTTCTAAATATTGACATTAAATTCATGTGTTTTGCTTCAACAGCTCGATTTTAAAGTTTATCTTTCTGTAATAAATATCCTATTTTTTTATTTTATATTATTTTATTGAATCTCCATATTGAAGTAGAAATCTTAAAATTAGAGTGTTTTAGTTCAAGATTTCGGTTTTTGAATTCGAGATTTCGACAAATCGCGCAAAAGTGTTAAATCTCATTTTATTACATTCTAATGAATCTTTTCATTAAAACAGGAATCATAAAAAAGTTTTTTTTTCAACATCTCGATCTCGTAATCGAGATTTTAATGAATTTCAATTTTAAAGCGGGTTATCGAGTTTTACTTCTAAATATTTATTCAAGTCCCCTATTTTTTTTTTTCAAAATTTCGACTTTAAAGTATTTAAATAAATCTATAGAATTTAGAAATATTTAAAAAACATCGTGTGTTTCTGGATCTAGATTTTAAAGAAGAAATCTTAAAATACCTTTTTTAAGATTTCCATTAAGAAGTAGATTTTAATAAATCTTAATTGTAAAGATTTTAATGAATCTCGTAAAAATATTTAAAATTTGTTTTAAATCTCGACTTTAAGCTCGATATTTCAAAGAATCTTGATTTTTACTTTTAATAATTAATTGTTATGCTTTAAGATCTCGAGCTTAAAAATGAAATTTTAATGAGTCCCAGTTTTAAAGCAACAAATTTTTGTGGTTCACGATCTCGATTTTAAACAAAACATTCTCGAATTCTACCAAACTCTCGACTTTTGAAGAGGAGATTTTGATGAATCTCAAACTTAAGGGGTAACTTTATAAATCTCGATTTTAAAAACAGAAATCTCGACTTTGATCTTCAAAAAGCTAGGATTTCTTAGCAATTAATTTTAAGGGGCGGACAAAAATTTTAGAATCAATTTATTTGTTAGTATCATTTTATATAGTAAAAAAATTAGACATACAGAATGTTGCAAAAGTATGAAAAAATGTAAATTGACGTATGAGGTAATCGACATTTCTTTTTTAATATAATTATTTTAAACTAAATAAAAATATTACTTGTTTTCTAAATTATTAATTTGCAATACATGAAAACATTTTTTTTTAAATATACATACATTTTATACCTGGGGTCAGCAACCTTTTTTGGCTGTAGGTCAATCAACCAAAATATAAGTATTAAGAAGACGTTTCGGGTCACTGGTATTTTTGTTTTAAAACTTTCTTTTTTTAATAAATAGTCATATGAATTTTATTGATTAAAAATAACAACGCTTTTAAACATCATTCAAAATTGTAGTTATAATTTTTATAAAAACAAGTTTAATTGAATGGAATTTTATTTAACATTTTCTTAACATGCATGTACTTCTTATTTATTTTCACGTAATTTTATTTTTGATTTTTCTAATTAATTTTTCATACCACTCTATTTTCGACGTGACATTTTGGTGAGCAGTGTAATTTAATCAGAGATGCATAATTTTAAGTGGTCAGGCAAATCAATAAAGTTCTGCAATATTATTCGTTTACTGAATTTCCCAGTTGAGCGTTAGGCGACATCGCCACTTTTTTCGGTCGAGTTGAACGGGTTAAAGTCGGACAAATATTGTTTATTAAGGTTATAGGAAAAATAGTGTCCATAACATAATTTTAATTTCGTTAATAGTCATCTTAAATTATATTCTCGTTACCTACTAAATTTGTCACCATTATTTTAAGCCGTTATTCAAATCAAACCAAATAAGAATATATTTTAATATCACAATTTCAGTCAAAGAAAGCGCTACCTGCTTCAAAAGTCTTATAACAACGAAGATCTTTAAAGCTTCCATCAAAAATATTTTTTTTATTTTAGAAGTAGATTTAGTATTCACCAACGACAAACGTGATCATTATCCCTATTTGTCAATTTCAGTTTGTAAGGTTTATTTTTCATTATGCTCTTTACCCGTTAATAAATTCGCAGCCGTTGAAATCCCAGAATTGATTATTTTCTTAAACATGAAATGTTTAAAAATGTTTTTTAATTCGAATTAACTGCCACTTTTCTAACGGGTATTTTGTTTTTTTGATATTGGCAACACGCGTTGGCGGTCCGAACTCGAACGTCCCTTCACTCCCGCCACCTGCGATTGTTGTTTAGTCTGGTGTTTCCGCCATTTTGTTTTGTGCTTAGATGTTGGCCGAAGAGGTGAAGCCTGTTCTCTAAGATAAAAGTGAGGTATAATATATTTTATTAAAATTCGATAAAAAATGCTTTGCTTTATGTATGTTACGTTAATTAGAACGGTTATTTGGATATTTTAATTTATTCCACCAGAGAAAAACATTGTAACGGCCTGGATTACAGAAATTAATTTGTACATATTTCACTTTACAATCTGTTTTGGCGATGTAAGTTTTAAAGCTAAAAAATATGTTCAATAAAATTGCAAAAAAATCTTTACAAGAGCTGCTAGCCGCGAACGCTATCATGAACTTTTTTGTGCAGTAGGATTTAACAATAGAAGCCCTGGTGTTGTACATATATTTAAGATTGGCATAAATAGATCTTAGGTCGTTTTCAAAGGTAGTTTCACATGATAAAAATAAACTATTAGTACATACTTTTTTCTATATGCATGCCTTTAGGAACTTCTAGTTATTGATATATTGAATTAACTTCTCGTTGACTCTTTTACAGACTGTTTTTTCTAGAAATCTTCAATATATTTTTTATATATTTGAGGTAGAAAAAGGTAACAACTGTAACATAGTATCAATTTTAATCAAGATTAGCTTTTTTAACAGATTCAAATTGTTAACTGTAACTGAAATGACAATAAGGATAACAAATTTGTATAAATTGTAAGACCGTCGTTTTAGTAGACATTTGATATGGTTTGTTGGATTGTTTAAATTTTGCCTAAACTAATTTATAAAAACCATATGAAACATATGTTTGGTATTAGTGCAGGCGCTGGAGGTCATTGAGTATACATAATATGAGGACCGGCAATTATTGTCGGATTCTTATACCTGAGACCCCAAACAATGGTAAAACACATCTTGCCACCATCTATGATGGTCCCTTCCCTCTCCCTTCACGTCCCCTTTTCTCCCCTATGGTAAGCATAGCGCGCTCAGATGTTTAGTGTGTTTTTACATATATCGACGTAAATACGTTGCGTTACTCAGTATTGTTTGTTGTGTACGCATAAAATAATTCGATTTTCGTTATTTTTGAGTGTTTTTTTAAAGTGTGCTGTACTGAAAAACGTAAGAAATGTCGTTAGAAGTGGTTAATTTAAAAAGAAAAAGACCAAACGAACAGTTTTGTTTATTTTGTGATAAATCAAATGATCTAGTTAAAGAACCAAGGTTAAGTACGCTGCTTAATATTAAAAAAGCAGCAGATAGAAGAAAAGACATTAGTGAAAATTTTTCAAAACTGTATAATCCAGCCTTTACAAGTCAAGAATTTTCATGGCACCAAAACTGTTTAGCTACCTATATAAGTGAGGAGAAAATAAGGCGTCAAGAAATTGCGTTGTGTAAAAAAGAAGAAGAGTCTTCTTCAACTTCCAAAGCAAGCGTAGAGTTATGTTGTCGAAAATCTTGTTCGTCATCAAGGACACCTGCAGAAGTACATAAACCGTTGAAATGCATAATTTGTGGAAAGTTAACGAAAAACAAAGATAAGCAGCTGCATTTGTGTTCCGAAATTTTAGCAGCGGAACAACTTTTAAATAAGGCACGCCGTAAAGAAGACCATGTTTTTACCCAACTTAGTACCTGTCAACGGCCTGAAGATTTATTTGCTATCGAAGTGAGGTATCACAAACATTGTTACCGTGATTATTTAAGATTGCCGAGAAATTCTACAAACCCAGCAGGACGACCTTCATATCAGATTCCTAAAGAAATACTTCACGATGCATTTGACAAACTCATCGATCAAATTAAAGATCAGTTTTCAACTCACTGTTTTGAAACGCGCTTCTTAGCTCAGCAACTCGCAGCATAGAACTATAATCGAAACTTTTTTTTTTTCAATTTTTCAACATTTTTAAATCATATGAGCACTGAAAACGAACTATTCAAATATTTAAATAATTATTGTGATATGATAGAAATTCTTTTGAATTCAATTATGGCTGACAGAAGTAATAACTATGAATTACATTTATTGACTACTCGACAATTTTTACCTTATTTCTTTTCTACGAATCACACAAATTATATTCGTGGTGTGACTCTTTATTTACAATATATGTTAAACTTACCTCCAAACATTATAAATGATATGAAGAGAGGAATGCATGCCGTCAAGCGAACTGCAGGAACATTTAATGCAGTTGGCTGCGACTTAGCACTAGAACAGTCTCAGAACCGATCTTCTGCAGTGACTGGAGGCTTAATTGGTATCACTAAAAATGAAGATGCAATGCAAAGATGGTTACTTCTGTATCCTTTCAAAAATAGTGTTCACACAGCGCTTTCTTCATACTTTGGAATACAATCTGACACTACAGGTGACATTAATACTCATAATAAATGGACACAATCGAGAATTAATACGGACGAAAAGGATATTGAAAATATCATTAACTGTTTCAAATCTTGCAATCCATTTAATAGTAATGGGGATTGTGTGCTTCGCAATATTTTCACCGGTGAACTTGCTGAAGAATCAACTTCGCGATGCTTACTTAATATTAAAGAAAATGGGGAGACTCTATTAACTACATAAGAAAAAGAAAGATTGTTCAATAAAACTAAAAAATTGTCGGATCCTATACAAAAAACTAAATTTTACCACTTTGAAAGTACTCCTGCGAAAACAAACAAAAATACTTCCAACAAGAAGCTGCAAGACGTAACAGACATAACAATTTTCCAAAAATCATTCATGGTTAGCATCGTATGAAATATTGGATTACTGCAAATATCTCTTTGACAATGATGGATTTTACAGGAAGTCGCCAAAATCACAGCTCGCCGTTGAAATTGAAAAAAGTTATAACTGTGGTAAAAGCTCTCAGCAAGACATAATAAATTTAAATTCTTTCAAAATTTATATTGTTGATGGTATGGCACTTGTTCACAAAATTCAATTAAATAAGTTCGATACTTTCGGTGATTTTGCCGTGGCTTTCTTCAAAAAAATTATGCAATTTTCTACGCTGCCTGGCGTGAAGAGAATAGATGTAATATTCGATAGATATGACGACATTTCTATAAAATATTTCAAACTTACGGAGTAAAGGCCACATTATAAAAAATATCATCATTTCAAGTGATTCAACAAAAATTCCTGCTAATTGTAAAACTTTTCTTGCAAACACTCAAAATAAATTACAACTTGTTCAATTTCTTTGCACTAATGCTCCAAAATATGCACAAATAAAAGAAGACTGCGAGATGTACATTTGTGGAGGATTCAACGATCCAACTAAATGTTTCAAGTTGCAAGGGTCTTTATTTTGTGAGGTACTGGAATTACAATGAAACCACTTAGAAACTGATTCAAGAATGTTTTGCCACATATTCCACGCAGTAAGGAGTCAAGCTGCTCATATTATTATAATCAGCGCTGATACAGATGTATTCGTCTTGGCAATTTATTTCTGGAAATACTTAGCGGATATTGGGTACCTTGGTCTATGATTCGACGGTTCTCATACAAAAAAATATTTTCTAGGATGCCATTTAGCTGCTGAATCCCTGGGTGAAAGCATATGCGATATTTTGCCAGCATTACATGCTGTAAGTGGTTGCGATACTACTAGCAGATTTGGCAGTAAAATGCAATGTTTGAAAACTGCGTCTGAAGATTTTGTACAAACAGCCCTTATGTCTTTGGGAAACCTTGACCTAAGTATT
Source organism: Hermaeophaga mercurialis (assembly GCA_951812935.1). Lineage (NCBI taxonomy): Eukaryota > Metazoa > Arthropoda > Insecta > Coleoptera > Chrysomelidae > Hermaeophaga > Hermaeophaga mercurialis. The sequence goes on along the minus strand of OX638359.1, from coordinate 18,498,878 downwards.
GAGCAATTGAAACAGTTAGAAATAGTTTGCTCATATTTAATTTCAAAAAAAAATATTTGCCGATGAACTCAGATATAAACTCATTTCTCAAAACCTAGGCTTCGGTTTTAATTTGATGAAAGTAATATGCACAACAGATGCTTTGCATTTATTAAGGGCTACAGTGCTAACATTTATTTGGAAACAATCTCATCAAACACAATTACAGCCGATTGATTATTGTTTATTTGGTTATGAAAAGCTAAATGGTGACTTATGTCCACGACTAATGACTAAATCGTCTTTACCAGAGTCATTAATTCAACCTTGTAAATGTATTGCAAATTGCCGCACAATGTCTTGCAGTTGCAGAAAATCAAAATTATTTTGTATTTCTTTATGCAAATGTATCAATAACGATTGTCTAAATAAAAATGAGTAATTGTTTGGCTATGTAAGTTTTTCTTCAAATTCGCTGTTTCTTGATATATAACTTATTTTTATTAATAAACAAAATATTTTATTACTTTAATTTTTGTTTTTTTTTTTCATTCAACCATCCATCCTCACTTTTATTATTAGAATAAACTCTCAATTATTAATGTAATCATCATTAATATTATTTTATAGTATGTACTCAATATATTCCCTTTACAAATAAGTGTAGAAGGGGTAAAAAAAAATGGACCAAAAAATAGGCCGGCAAGATCCGTATTATTAATCTTTGACCTTTTCTTAACTTATATCCATTGGTGGAATTCGGTCCTCACATTTTGCATACTCACTTACCTCTAGCGCCCGCTCTATATACAGAATTTAAATATTTTAAGGATAGGAGAAAAAAGCAATTTATTACATAAGAGTAAAGTGTTACTTTCTTTTTTGGAACATTTACAGACCCCTTCATGTTAATAAACTCATCCTGTGTGAGGAAAAGGGGCCCTTTTTTCAATTAAATACAAATGTATTTTTGTTTTGATTTCTAAGCCTATTTCAATTAGCGTCTTGAAATTGATGTTTCTAAATGATAAAAACTATTAAAATTATATTTATTTCCTTAAAACGAATCCAGTGTTTAGAATGAGCTTTTAAAAGTAGATAATCCTATTTTGGTTAGTTTTAATATGCTAATTGTGTTACAAAGTATCATTTTGAAAATATAATAGCATATAGCTTAGAATTCTAAAACAATTATTTTTACTCCATCTCAAAACCAGTTTCACACATTTTACAGGAAAAGACCTAAAGGATCTCCCCTTTTCTAGAAATGGGTAGATTTACTATGGATGATGAGATTGACACTTGATAATTCAATAAACATTACTCATTTCATTTTAACTTTCCAAACATTATATATTTTGGTAAATTTAACATTAGTTTTTAAGAGTTTGTATTTGTTATAGGTAAGTTATGGAAGCTAGAGGCCGAGGACGTGCTCGAGGAAGAGCTAAAGGAGCTCCTCAATCAGCAGGAGGTCCAAGTGGACCAAGGCCAGGTGGTCAAGGTCCGCCTCCACAAGGCGGCTCAGGGGCAGCCGGCGACCCATGGAATAGACCAGTAAGGCCCCAACCGGCCCCTGTCCCTATTCAACCTCAAGCAGCAACTCAGTGGGTAAGGCCCCAAATGCCAGCTCCAGCTGCGGTAAGTACAATTTAACAAAATTTCTATAAACTAATGTTCTTTGTCAATTACTAATTATTTTTTCTAAATGTTCATATTAGAAATTTTTGATAATTACTTAAAAAAACATTCCTTAGTATTGTTTTTTTTTTAATAAAGAAATTTACTTATGCAAATTGTTTACAATTGAAAATATTTTTAGAGCGTAGGTAGAGGATCGAGATTAGGCGGAGGTGATGTTATGGAATTTTCTCACTCTGCAGAACAAACGGGAGGTATGATCCAATTTGTTAAAATATTTTTCTCAGTTAAATTGAACTAAATAAAATATACTATTCTTTTGTAATTGCAGCTGTACATGAATCTGCCGAAGTACCTAATCAGGACAGAGGACGTGGAGGCGGGAATGGGGGAGTCCGGGGGAGGAGTTTAAGGAGTGAAATCATACATACACGACCAAAAGAGCTATTGTCAAAGCAAGGTAATATTTTTTGAGTATAGCCTTTTATATTACATGTTTTATTTGTAATTTTTGTAGGTACATCTGGATCATCTATTAACCTAATTTCTAATTATTTTGAACTCATTCAGTCTGGGAAATGGGGACTTTTCCAGTACAGAATAGATTTTAGTCCCGACATTGACAGTACACCCGAGAGAAAGCGTTATATGCGTCAAGCGATGAATGGGGTTTTAGGGGGTTATCTCTTTGATGGAACAGTATTATACAGTAATCAACGAATTAATCCTGATCCAATGGAACGGTTTGTAGAAACTGACAATGGAGAGAAAATTAGGATTTCCATTAGAATGGTAGGGGAAGTCCATTGGGGTGATTTCCACTATATTCAGCTATTTAATATTTTAATTAGAAGTTGTCTTAAACATATGAGACTTAAACTGATTCACCGTGATTATTATGATCCTAATCTTAAGGTAATTAATTTTTTCTGTATATAACCCACATTATTAGGAAATACTCTATAAATATTAAAATTTAAAATTAATATTTAATAAGCTAGAATTAAAATGAAATATGCATTCACAAATTAGTAAGTCGAATATTTAAAATCTACATATTTAGGTAGTGTCTCCATTTTCTAACCAATTTGAGTTTAAATGCAGACACTGTTTTAATTTTGTGATATTAAACCATTTATATTAGATACACAGGTTCAGAAGTAATATTTGTATATGAACACGAATCCTATATAAGAGCAAAGATGAGTTGTATTAATAAATTGTCGGTGTTTTGTCTTATATATACCATATTAAAGTATTTTATTTTTAAATAGTACTTTGAATAATGAAGTAGGTAGTAATCTTAATTTTTTTTAGGTTTCGATCCCAGAATACAAACTAGAGCTCTGGCCGGGATATTTTACTTCTATGCGACAGCATGAGAAGAAAATTTTGATGAACTGCGAATTGAAGTTCAAAATTATGAGAATGGACAATTGTTTTGATATGTTACTGGAATGCCAGAGCTATAACGCTAAGGCTGAATTTCAGTCAAAGATAATTGGTAGTATCGTACTAACCTATTATAATAATAAAACGTACAAAATCGATGACGTCGATTTCACTAAAACTCCTAAGGACACATTCCCTATGAAAGACGGAAGGGTGATCACTTATATACAATATTACAAAGAAAGACACAACGTTAATATCCAGGTATGTATAAATTTTCTTGACTGTTTTAATGTACTTAAGGCTGCTTCACTACTGATTTATTTTGATAGAAATATTATTGAATCAATATAAAATCCTTGAGAAAGACAGCAAATACAAATAGCATTCTTGACAGCAAAATATTCTGAACTATTTAGTTGAATTGTGGTAAAATTGATAATGATTTCTGTCCGAACTAAACTCTGGTTGGGAAAAAATCGACAGCCCGCGCACCTACGATTTGTTAGACTCTTAAAAACTGCTGCAACGTAAAGTTCTTTCCTTTAATTATATATTTGGAGAGAAAAAAATGTTTGAGTACGCCTGTATGTAGCAGTAGTTGCTTATATTTTTTTTCACATAATTGCTTTTTTTTATGTTAATATCATTGTTATACTGACGAAATTTTCTCACTAGCTCTAATACCTATGAGTGGTGAAGTTGCTTGGCTTCATGAAGCTGATTATATAAATTTGCTGTTCTTCTTGCACACTTCACGTTTTCCAAAAATATGGAAATAATCTCAACTCGTTCTGCAATAGAATATACCATTTTGGAAGTATTCAAAAAATACCTAAATTGATTAACTAACAGCAATGTTAAACAAACTGTCTTAGTATCAAATTACTAAGTTTTTGCAAAATTTCTTTTAATTTACTTTTGTTGTGAAAGAAACAATTAAAACATTAACAAAACATAGGCGTTGCGTGTCATTTTTAAGAGATGTTGAAAACGGGAAGTGTGCAAGAACAGCGAATTTATTTAATTAGCTTCATGAAGACAAGCAACTTTATCACTCATAAGTATTAGAGCTAGTGAGAAAATTTCGTCAAACAGGGTCAGTAGCTAATAAAAAAAAAGAACTATGAAAATCGTGTTAGGATTGAAGCGGCAGAAGTAGCAATGTTAGATCATATTAATTTAGGATCCTACAACAAATACAAGAAAATTGGCCGATAAATCTAGTTTTTCGCGCACTACCGTTCGTAAGGTTTTGAAACATCATAAATTTCATTTCTACAAGATACATTTGGTACAAGAAATAAATAAAGATGACCCAGACAGTTTTGTGAGATTATGATTCACAAAATAAATACTAATGCAAACTTTTTATTCAATATTTGTATTTCGGATGAATGTTACTTTTTTGTAAATGGTACCGTAAATCGACACAATTGCCGTTACTGGCCTGACGAAAATCCTAGAATATTCCACGAAATACATACCCAGTATCCTCTTAAATTAAACGTGTGGGTAGGAATTTATGGGGATCGTATTGTTGGGCCATTTTTGTGCCACAAAATTTAAACGGAGAAAAATATCTCGAATTATTAGAGGACACTATTGATCCCGCTCTCACAGATACAATCGGAGATGATAATAGATACTCAGAAGATGATCTGTTTTCCAACAAGACGGCGCACCTCCACATTATTGTAGAGCTGTAAGGCAATACCTTAATGAACGGTTTCCTAGGCAATGGATTGGAAGAAGAGGCTATATTGAATGGCCTGCAAGATCTCCCGATTTAATGCCCTTGGATTTCTTTTTGTGGGTTTATTTAAAGAGCATAATTTATAAAACCGAACCCGCATCGTTGGAAGAACTAAAACGCCGAATAGTACATGAATGCAGTCTAATAACCCCTGAAATGGTTCAAAACGTTAAACGTAATTTCGAACAGCAACCCTGCAATTGCATGGAAGTCGATGGACACCATTTTCATTAATTCATTATTAATTTGAGTAAACTGTTTTATGTATCAAAACTTCTAATTTAGTTAATTTCAGTTACATTTTACAATTAATTATATTGTTTTTGCAAAATTTGTTTTAATTTTTACTTTTGATGTGAAAGAAACAATTAAAACATTAGCAAAACATAGGAGTTGCGTTTCATTTTTAAGAGGTGTTGCATTTTAAATTATTTAAGACTTTTGCAAAAACGATGTAAATATTGAAAAAAAATCGTGGATGATCATATGCCTGAATACTCCATCTAAATGCCTTTCTAATGATGTGCCACACATGGTAATTCCCTATTTAAACTAAGGAGCTGGGGAAGTGGAAGGGGGGTTTGACAAATGGCAAATGTCTGTACGGTAAAAATCTAACGAATACTGCGAAATATCGGGGTGGACTGTTTTCTGTGGCGCACTCTGTATATATCGTCAATATGTTTTATTGTAATTTTCCAGAGCTCGTCCTGTAATTTTAATATGTACTTTCATTTTATATTTATATTTTTTAACTGATCCCATATACATTTTAGTAGGGAATACTACAAAAGCAAGCGTTTATTTAAGCAAAATTTTCTAAAACATATTCTTTGAGAATTTCCTACTAAACTCTTTGGTATAATTCTTTTAAAGTAAAAAAATTACAGGTTTGAAGATTATTTCGAATGTTACGCTCCAATCTTAAATGGCAGGAAGCGTATCAATTACAAGCTATGTATTTGTAACTTTGTTATTTATTTATCATTTTTGAACAAATGCGATAATCTAAACAATTTTTAATAGCCCTTTGCTGATAAATTAGAGCACCTTTTCCAAAGCCATCTTTTTCTTAGGCATGCATATGGTGTTACATGAACCATAAATTTTCTTTTGTGATTCTGATATTTATGCGATGCAGTCGTCTAAAAAGTATATACAGTGAGTACATAAAGTATGGAATAAATTCATTTTAAGCTAAACAAACAATTTTGAGCACGCTACCCCTAAACGGAAATTTTGCCAAATCCTCAGGTATTCCAACCCGGGGTAGGGATCTTTAACGAGCCTAACATCTCCACTATACCTCGGGCTATTGTATTTATTTTTAGTCGGCTAGATAGGAAGTAAATTTTTTAACAACGCTTTAAGAAAAAATAGTATATGTGTTGCCTAGTTTGCAATATACTGAACTCGACAAATAATGTTAGCCTTCTACTCATAATACGCTGTTGTAAGTTTTACTCAAATTAATGATAATTAAATGTGTATATTGGACGTTTTTTATTTTACCTTACCTTAAAAACAGTACCTGATAGAAAGAAAGTAGTAAAAATGTTCTTATTAAGTGATATGTATGAATAAACAGGAAAAATTGGATGTTTTTTTTTTAAATTTGTAACTGTTATTAGCCACAATCATATTGCAGAGATAGAGAAGCTATAAACAAGGATAGATAGGATAGATCGAAAAGAATCGCTCTTTTTTTATCTAAGTTACATATGATGAATATATTATCTATATTTTATGCATTTTTTATAATAATTAACATTCAAATTGTATATATTGAATTTTAATTAGTCGTTTAAATGAAGCATAAAATTACTTGCTTGCATATGAATAGTATCTATAATTTTATGCATTTTTTATAATAATTAACTTGCAAAATACATTTATTGAATTTTAATAGCACGTTTAAATGAGACGTAAAATAACAAACTTGCATTCTTCATAAAACTAAGTTACAATGTTGCATATGAATATTACCTATAATTAATTCAAATATGAAAAAATCACAGCGCCGGCGGGTCCGCGAGCGCTACATCAGCGCCACCAACGCCATCTAGTGGCAGTTTCTGTAAGTCCCGCAGAACCGACTTTGTTACACTACTTTTCTCGATTGCTTCTTTGGAAATTAGTAGTTCCATACCAAGATTTGTAAAAAAATATTCTAAAATGACATGAATGTTTACAAATTGATATATGTATATTAATACATCAGCTGAGAGGTTCAACCTCCATGAGATCAAATTCAGCAATAAATTCTTATAACTATTCATAATCCTTTATTAGCTAAATTCAGATATAATTAGAATGCAATTATATTACAGAAAAATTTACTTTGTATGCCTAAATGCAGCCCTGTCAGAAATAGTATGACATAAACGTACCTAAACAACAGAAATTTCTATTGAAAGTCAGATCAGTACAATTGCAATTTAAGGCTCAATACCTTCTATGTACAATTTCTTTTGATGTCATACTGTTGGCATAGTCATAAAACTAAAAATTGTTAACTGTGAATTTAATAATTAATGTTGTACTAAAATTGATTTTTCAGATCCCGGATCAACCACTGCTTGTTTCTCGTAGTAAGCCACGAGAAATTAGAGCTGGCATGCCTGAAATTGTTTTATTAATACCAGAACTGTGCCAGCTTACTGGTTTGACAGATAGGCAAAGAGACAATTTCCAGTTAATGCGAGCTTTAGCTGACCACACCCGTGTGGGTCCTACGCAAAGAATGCATAAATTAGATGAATTCAGCAAACGATTGAGATCTTGTCCGGAGGCTGTAGAGGATTTAAAAAGATGGGATTTGAAATTAGCTGATCAATTGGTTCGTTTTTCTGGTCGAGTTTTGCCGCAAGAACAGATTGTGGGAGGTATAAACGAATTTTTTTGTTATTAAATTGCTGATGTATTTATTATGTTATTTATTTTAGGGAATAACGCTAAGTATCCTTCTGGTCTACAAGCAGACTGGACCAGAGAGCTGCGCGCTCTACCCATGTTCGCACCAGCTAAAATGGCCAAATTTGCTGTTGTTTGTCCTATGAAATTTAAGAACTCTTGCAACGACTTCATTCAATGCTTACAAAAAGCTGCTAGAGGAATGCATTGGGATATAGGGCAGCCCAGACTATTTGATATCCCTGATGATAGAGCCAATTCATATTTAGAATGCATTGAAAATTTAATAACAAAGAATAATCCAACCATGATAATGTGCATTGTTCCCAACAATTCTGCAGACAGATATTCTGCAATTAAGAAAAAATGCTGTGTAGATCGAGGAGTGCCCACACAGGTCATTTTGGCCAAAAATTTAAGAGAGAAAGGTAATTTTATTACTCAGGCTTCTTTCTACTTGAACTTTATGAAAAAATGCATATATTTATTTTTTTAGGAGTAATGTCAATTGCAACTAAAGTTGCCATACAATTAAACTGCAAAATTGGAGGTGCACCTTGGACGGTTATGATGCCTCTATCCAATCTTATGATTGTTGGTTATGACGTTTGTCGTGACACGGCAAATAAAGGCAAAAGTTTTGCTGCCATGGTGGCTAGTCTTGATAAACAAATAACAAGATACTTTAACCATACCTCTGAGCATCAGTTGGAACAAGAGTTATCCGAAAATATGGCTGCTTTCCTGATTGTAGCTTGCCATAAATGGAAGGAAATAAATGGGCGATATCCCGAAAGAATACTAATTTATAGAGACGGTGTAGGGGACGGTCAGCTTCCTTTTGTGATTGAGCATGAAGTGGAGAGTATTAAGAAAAAGTTGACGCAAGAAATATACAGAAATAATGAGTTAAAGATGACATTTATTGTTGTTTCTAAACGTATAAACACCCGCTTTTTCACTGCACAGGGTAACCCACCTCCAGGAACTGTAGCGGATGATGTTGTTACATTACCTGAAAGGTAAATCTTGAAATTACACAATACTGAAATTTAATTCACTACTTACAATATGCTCACCTACCAGATGTGAAGAGATTATGACGAGATTCCATTTTGTTTGTGCCAATGTTTTTTATTGCGCAACACTAATAGAAATTAGTTTTTGTCTTTCTGTGTGTTGTGTAGCTGAATCATTTCAATTTGTTTATTAATCATGTTGCGTTTACTTTTCACCTTGTTAAATTATTATTTACGTATTATATATGTAGAATTTTTATTACTTAAATAATTCAAACATGACATTTTCCAAAAGTTTGCTTTCAAACTTACATCTTCTAGATTAATTTTACTGATTTGATGAATGGAAATAATCTGAGCAGAAATTTATGCTAAAGAAATTGTTTGGTATAAAATATTTGTATTATTTACATTGGCTCAAAATTTTGTTGTCTTTTCAGATATGACTTCTTCATAGTTAGTCAGTGTGTACGTCAGGGAACCGTTTCTCCAACTAGCTACAATGTCATTTCCGATAATATGGGCCTTCCACCAGACAAACTTCAAATTTTGACATATAAGTTATGCCACATGTATTATAACTGGAGCGGTACAGTCCGTGTGCCGGCTCCATGCCAATACGCCCATAAATTGGCATTCTTAACTGCTCAAAGTTTGCATCGCCCTGCAAATAGGGCGTTGGAAACAGTTTTATATTACCTGTAATGAGTAATTTGTTTTATAAGAATTTGTTTTTTTTTTTGTTAATAAGCCTTGTCTTTAATTTTTCAGTTTGCCAATGGGGCATTTTTTACCTACTTTTTGAGGTTATTCACATGTTACTTAGATTTAAGAAACGTTATGTTTTTAAGGACATGTTAAAAAAAGTTATTTTTCTAAGGATTTTATAAAATAAACGTATGTTTTATAAATGTTTTATTTTTTTATGCTCCTGTTTTGTAATGCAGCCTTTTACCCAAAAATAAATTATATTTTGAACTACATGATTTAGGTTTTGTTCAAGTTTTAGAAATCGTAATATTTAATTGAAAGAAAATTAATGAGATTACAATATTTTTCTAAACTTCCATAATTTTACAGTTTCAAATGCTGACTGATAGTCAGATAGTTTAGATAAAAAACTTTTCATGTGATTTTATTGCACACATGCTTTGAAGAAGTTTCATGTCAGACTTAGTTTTATGTGAAACCAAAGTGCAACTTTTTGGTGGCTTCTAAAAGCAGCTGAGAGCTTGCACATATCTTTAGTGTAGGTAGATGTGGTTTTAAAAACTTATGTTAATCCTCTCGTTTCTGATATACAGCGTGATTTATACAAGTATTTTGAAAGGTGTTTAATAATGGTTATACGGAAATTGTTCAAATTTAAGATAGTTTGGAAATTAAGTAGATCAACGAAACAGCTTAAACCTACATTTTTAGCGCCAATTCATAATACAACACAACAAATTTAAATTAAGTAAAAGTTTTCAGTTTACAAATAACGTTGATATTTTGCGAGTTAATTGTCAAGAGTTGTCGAATGCTAATACGAAGACATTTAATCTAATTTTATAGAATATATAAACTAACAAATGTGATAACTTGCTTACCCCTACCCTAAAACATTGGCTAATTTTTCAGAGAAAAGTGACAGCTAGAGGATGTTACCCTGGCAATATCTACTTAATACAAACAGTTGTTTACATATACACATTTTCAAGTCGTTAATTTAGTGTATTTTAACGAATCAATGGAGTCGGATTTATTAAAAAAGGAAGATGAATTTTATAAGGAAAATGAAAAACTAGAACAAAGAACTAAAGAATTAATGAAGAAAGTTAACGATGTCATGGTTAGTAATCATGTTCACAGTTAAAAATATATAATTTTAAATACACCTGTTGTAGAAAATACAAGATAATCTGATAAAAGAATCCCTAAAAACTAAATCTGATATAACTTTGGCAAAACAAAGCACTTTCAAGTTTAGAATACAGGAAGATGTGAGTAATCTAGAATTTGCTAAAAATGATCCATTACTACTACCTAGTACTATAGAAGATATGGGAATTAAAAATGCCAACCAGTTTTACAAAGCCAAAATAAAAACGCTTCAAGTTGAATTTGTTAAGATGCAAGTTGATAATCGAAAAAAAGTGAGTTTTAAGAGATAATTCTTAGAATAGAAACATTCTTCATTTACTGAAGATTTCCTATTTACATACTTTATTCAACTCATTTTTACCCTTTGGTAAATAAATGTAATAAAATTAAAACACTCTCAGGACTGGCTATTACTCCAGTTATTTTTACTTATGTGTACATACATTTTTTTTATCAGTCTGATGAAATTCGGAAACTCCAAGAAGAGAATAAAAAAAATGAAGAAGATAAAGATAAGTGGTTCACATCCTATAATTCAGTCAAGAATAACGCAGGAAAACTTGAAACACAAGTAAGTGGTTGTATTTAATAAAGCAACGCAAAATAAAATAAAAAACTGTCATTTGATTAGGTACTTAAAAGGCTATTGCTTCAAAAAAATAGTCGTTGCAATCATCTAATTATTCTAATATAACAAGCATAGGATTAAATAAGTAGTGTAAAATTGAGCTTTCTTAAATAATTTTTAATATTGTACTACATCCCCAATGTACGGTACATTTTTATAGAACATCCTAAATAATAGATTAGATTAATATTTACAGGTGTCTTCTTTAAATTCTAAATATCAAGCCAAATCTGCTGAGCTAGCAACAGTAAAAAAAGAAATGGAACAAGTTAAAAAAGAACTTAAAAATTCAAATCTTAATTCCAATCATTTAGAAGTAAGGCTTGTAAGAGCTCAGGAAGAATGTGAAAAATTGAAAAATTCTCTAAAAATGGCCAAAGACGAAGAAAAGGTAAATGGGAGTTTTTAGTATACACAAAAAATCGATAAATACATATTATTTTAATTTAGTGTTCATATGCATTTAAACTTAGTTCTGTACTAACAAATTTCGACTTCATTACAAGCTTGTAATATTTTAGGAAATGCGAGAGATCTTCAAGAAACAAATTAATGATCTTACTGCAACCGTTAAACATATTGAAAAACACAAGGTTGAATTGTTAAATGGGTTTAAAAAACAATTACAGTTAATCGATAATCTTAAAAAGCAAAAGGTATAAATCATTTGTAATAAAACATACTTACTTTAATTATTATAAAATATACATTTACTTGTAAATGATAAAACAAATAAGTATAGCTGAGGTTTTTTAATTTTTCAACAATTTTCCAAACTTAAAGGAATCTAACTATATTAATTTATTTTCAATCTGTTTTTCAGATTCAGTTAGAAACGTTAAAAGTAGCAGACCTAGCAGAATCAGAATATTTTAAACTTTTGGACTGGAAATGGGAATAGGCTAACCTTTTTAAGACTGACTGTTTATGTACTTATTTTGTATTGAATTGCTATTTCTATATTTATTTGTACTCTTTATAAAATATAATTTAACTAGTAAACCAAAATAAAATATGAAGTAACTTAACCAAATACAAATTAATGCTCAATTATTTATATAAAATTTTAATGCACTATATTAAAATGTTAAAATATTTCAAAAATAAAGAGTATAATAAATTATCAATTAACATACCCTAACAATATATTCAATAAAATAATCTGAGCTAGATTCAGGTTTAATGATGTCTGTATGAGGCGCATCTGTAATAACTTGTATAACCAAAATAGTCTCGTCAGGTTGAATAGTAGATAGTTGCTTCTTAAATTCTAAAGTTGCTAAACCACACCTTCTGTGATCTACATTATATTGTAGAGCTGTTATTAAAAAATGTGTTTTAATTTTTATAAAACGACGTACCTAGAATAAAAGTTACTGTTTTGAAAAAACATTCTACTATGTATTTTTTATTTCTTATGTATCGATTCATCTTTTATGTAAATTAACAAATTTTTTCTCTTACGATTTCTTGATTAGTGAAATATATAACTAAATATATACATTAATAGAAACTTACCCTGTAAAAGGTGCTAGAATTAAGATTAGCTTTAAGTTGTTCTCTTATTAGCAACTGCCCAAAATCATACAAATTTTGGTTTCTTTGTATGGATAATACTTGGATAGAATGTGGAGCAGCTTTTTTTACTTCAACTGTTATTTGTTTATATTCATTGGACATCTCAGAAAGTAAAACTTGTATTGATGAGACAAACTCCATTTTATCCCAATTATTAGGTGCATATTTCATAATAATACCTTCCATGATTTTAAAAAGTACTTCTAAAAAAATGTTTCGGTTTTTGAAACGAATGGGTAAAGAATCTTGAAAAATGTTTCGATTTTTGAAAGGAATGGGTAACGAAATCTTGGTTTATTAAAATGTAATGAAGCCATTGTTTTATTTTAAAATGTTCATAACGTCTCGTTTAGTCAATACCCTTGTAAAACTTAATTACGAATTCCAAAGCTACATTTCTCTCTATATATAAAAAATATGATAAATATAAGATTTTCAAAAATCTTTAAATTCAAACAATTAGGTTACTTACGATAATAAAACTGTAACACTTAGTGTTCCTTAAATATTTATAAATACATTTAAACTCCTACTTAATATTTTACCAAATAAAAACTGTTCAAAAACAAAAGCTGGGATATCCCCTTAAAAATTTTCAGTATAGCCAGCCCTACTTTCACAGATAAAAAAATGACAATTTCATTCTAAATAAAGTCAGCATTGCCAAATTTATTAACTTTTTTCTTATAATCTTATGACATTCTTATTCGCAAACGTAAAAACTATATTTTTGATTCAATAACAACCTTCATTGGTATGATTTTAATTTCGACCAGAATATTATCCTAAATAATTGAGTAACTTTGATCAAATTTAATAAATATTTTATATTTTTGACGAATTGAAATCTGATAACATTAGATATCAGTTATTGAAGTAAGAAAAACATGAAATGTAAAAGACCATTTTTTTAACTAAGATGAGTCAAAAAACAATATAACCTAAAATAAAATATCTAATATGGTTCAACTTTTAGGAAAAAATTTGGAGAATCTTTCTTTATTCTAAAAATACCATATAACAGGAACGAGAACTATTTTAGTTTTTTTACTATATACTTATATAAATTAATTAGTTAAAAATATTTTACCAAGGTTTTAAGAAAATTAAATAAAACACTTTATAAAGAAACTGAAATTTATTATCAAAATATAAAATAACCTAAAAAAGTGACTACAAAAATATATACACAGAAGGCTACTGAATCACCTCAGTTATGAAAATTAAAGGTAAAAAGCCTTTATAATCCATATTTTATAGAATTTTCATTATTTCGATTTTTTCGACAAAATTGATACACCTTTCTTCTGGTTAAATTAACAACCCATAGAAAGTTTATTGTATCACAGCTTTTTGAGGGTTTTTATTGAAAACAAAAATCGATATTGTAACTTTAAATAATTTCTTTTCTAGGGTACCATACAAAAATATAACATTACATTATTTAAGAGATAAATTGGCTGTTATTTGAGAAAAATCCATCTCCAATTCAAAATTTACAGGAGAACCAGTTTTTAATAATCCAGTTTTCAAGTATAAAGTTACTTTTATCTCAAAAATGATTTTAAGAAACACCAGACACATTTATCATTAAACATTTCTAGCTTCTAATTATTAGTAAACCAGATATTGAACAACTACTCAAATTATTGTTACAACAGAGAAAAGAGGTGTCATTTTAAAGCAGCAAAGATTATTTTTATTTTAAGCGCGATAGGTAGAGGTACAAAATTATATTACCAAAAGTCTACTTATCTAAAATACCAGCCAATTATTTGGTAAGAATATTTTACAATGTATAAAAACGTCACAATATTCTTCAAGATAATATTTAGTAGTTTTATACTAAAAATTGTTACAGAATATAACATTCATGCATAAAAGTAAATAACCACTACATAAATTATTGTCTGTAGATGATCCAAGTTTACAGAATATAATAAATTCTATTCAACATAAATCACTAAAATTAAATGAGAACAACTAGTTTAATGTACAAGTATTTAATATATTCAGTAATTTTCTGTATTGTTTCCATGTGTGTGATATTTGAATAGAGGAAAACGGAAAAAAATACTATATAGCATATAGGTCAACTTAGTATGTAGTTTCAGTAAACTAATAAACTATTTAGTAAACTGGATCTCTACATGGTACAAGGTTATTTAATAAATTATGTTGCTTAATTAACATTTAGAACATCTGTCTATTATGAATATAAACTTTGAATACCTACTTTCTCTTGAACTGTGGTAGCTAACTGTTACCGTGTAAAAACAACCAGGTTTTACCGTGCAAATAATCATGTTCATATAATATAACATTGAATAAAATAACGTTTAAAAATGTAGTCAATATTCAAACGAATTTGTTAGCATCTAAAATAGGTTTATTTATAATTAAACATGTATTGTAAATATAAAAGTGTGCGGCTCTGAAAACTAAAAGATCGATTTTTATTCCAAGGCTGACATTTGGATATCCTCAAATATCAAAATTCTCCCACCTTCCCTCCGTTACTATCACAAATACAATTTAAATATTGAAAGTACCAAGTTTAAGTGAAAAGGTACTTTTATAAGAAATTTAGCTATGTAACTGTTTCCTTGCGTAACTTGTGATTTTGGCGCCCTCTTGCGGCAAGAAAAACTTAATCCAAATTTTGATATTTCATTTGAAACCAGATTTTATAGGCAATCCAATACATAACACAACAAAACAATTGAGTTAAATAACCATAATATTATAGTTAGGATTAAATTAATTTTAATTAACATTACGCTAAGCATTGAACAGTTTTTGTTCCTGCACGAGGGCGCCAAAGTTAAAAGTCACGCAACGAAGGAAATATTTTTCATGAAGATATTCGGTCGTTTCGTTTTGGGTATCGCACCTTGTATACAAGATTATTCAAAATTACACATATCCTAATTGATACAGAGATAATTATTTTTTTTGTATATGGAAGTTTTAAAAAATTCTCATAAAACAGTTAAATATTGCATGCAATATGTATTTCATACTCCTGTATAATTACTTAAAAAAATTTTTATCCAGATTTTGGGCATATCAATTATTGAAGATATATAATTATAGATCTCCGTATACAAAAATATTGTTTTTATAAGATTTTTTTATAAGTATCCATTTATTTGGGCGTATGTAATCGGAAAATTACACAAAATTTTTAGTAGAACGATAAATATTCTTAAAATGTTAGAACAATGAAATACATACGTTTGATTTAAAAATTTCAAATGCCCCGTAAAAATGAGATCCCTAAGATTAAGTCGTTTGAATTTTAACTATTAATACTTATATCTAATTTAAGAAAAATTCAACATGGTTTATTATGACATACAAACAATTTTAACAGTAATATAGGAATATGTATTAAATGATTATATACAAGAAGTTTTACCAAGAGTGGATTAGATTTGAAAAAGGCCTCTACATAAATATATCTTAATTTAAATACAGAAAATTTACAAATTTTTCAAAAACTTGCCCCTATGGCCCCTCATTTTCAGTACAAAAGCTTTTCTGAGCACTTGTTTCACTTTTATCACTTGTGATTTTTTTGATAAAAGATTATAGTCACTGAAAACATTCTATTATTGAAATGCAAGGCATTCTCTTTGATAAAAGTAATTATTTACAATTAAAAAAGGTAACCTTTAACTAACAGTCTTAATACCTTCTCCATAATAATTATATTAAATTAATATACAAACATCAAAGCACTAGCAGATATCATTATACATTAAAAATAAATACAATTAAATCAATTTTTTATATATAAAACAATTAACGCATGCCTTTTGTTAACTGATTAATAAAGCTGCCAATTTGGTTTCTACAGCAGTAACGAGGTCGGATATCTCAAAATAATTATAAATGATAATGTATAGCGCGTGTAATATTTGTTAGAGTTAAAAATTCGGATTTGCTTATATCTGCAAAAAAATTGATTTCGCCCGAGTAAATCAGATATCTACTGTATCCTGTATCCATTGTGTACAGCTTTACTGATTAACAATGTCAATTTAAAAATGAGCTACCAAAGGCTTATTTTTTCGACAACTAATAAATTTGTGGTTAAAAAATATTAAAAATATAAATTATTATTACCCAATGTTTATGTTGAGAGTTACAGTATTTTGAGAAAATCCAGCATAATAGGCTCCAAAATTGGTACATACACAACAGAAGAAATGAGTAGAAATTGGATTTAATTTTTGTATGTAAAAAGAATTTGTGATCTAATTGAGTTAGAATTCTTTGTGAAAGTCAGTATTTTTTTTTTTAATATTAATAAATTAGATACATTTTTGGAGACATAATAATCTTTAAAGTGCGTCATATTAATAATAATAATTGTATTTATTTCTATTTTGGAATCGTTTTGCTAGTAATTTTAACAGAATAAATCATCAAATATAAATAAAAGTCATAACATACATGATACTGACAATCAAATAACATTATAATTTAATCAATTTAAGAAGAGAATTACTGTTAAACTGATAGCAAGTTTTTTATATTGTATTTATTCTTAATATACAAAATGTTTATGGATTCAAGATATATTCATTTTTGAAGTTGCATGTTTAAAAAATATCACAAGATGTCTGTAATTATGTTATGATATCTGAATTTTCAACTTTTTAAATTACCTGATGATGATAATGGTATTAACAATAATATTATATAACATAATAATAATAATAATAATAATAATAATAATAATAATTGTGGTACTGGTTTCAATCTATATTAAGTGTGTGACAGTATACATTAGTCATTTAAAAAATTGTTCTAATAATTTAATTTAAACAACCAGAAATGGATTTGTAATTATAGAACATTTTTGACCAAGTTGTGATAAGAAATCATCAGTACCATAAGATTATTTAGAGATTTGTTTTGAACTATTTGTTAGTGTATATTATTTAATAATTTTTAGTTTTTAGAATTTTCAAATATTTTAGGGATTTTTTTTAATTCAATTTGTAATTTCTTTTGGCAATATTTAGGTTTATTCCAACCTCTGTTAAGGATCAGTCTCATTCATTCAATAAAAATGAGCCCAGTGCGTGTCAACACAACTACACAATAACAAACGTCTGCGCTTATTCGTCGAAAATATGCTTGTATATAATATGAAATTGCTTGCTATTACCTTTCAGTTGCACGTCATAATTTATTGTATGAAATAACTCTTAATTATATAAAGTAGGTAACAACGTATTTTAATTTAAGTATAAAATTGTCATTTTTTAAACGATTTAGAGTGGGTTCAAAATTTATCAGCATTTGTCAGTTCTTTAATAATTCTCATTTTAATTAAAATTATTTTTTAGTAAACACATGACTGTAATGTATTAAACTGATAATATAAATGTCAGTCTAATATCTTCTTCAATATGTACCACATTTTGGATTTCAAAAACTGACATTTCGCAATTACTTCAAGCAATTAAACGATGAAACCTTAAAAAAAATTGCAAGAAAAATGCCTTGCATTAATCAATTTCCAACACTATATGACTTCAATGAACACATAGCGTTAAGATGGCAAATCATGACCAAGGAATCCAAAGGGGCAGTTACCTCATAGGATGACACAGCACCTGCAGTATCTTTGTCGGTTGCCTCCAGCTGTGGGAGGTGGGGTCACCGGTGCAAAGTATGCGTGTACTTTAATATTAGGTAAGTGGCTCTAAAAACAAATAATAATTTAATAGTTGTAAATTTACTCTAAAATATTTTTAAATTTCTTTAAAATCAAACATCCACGTACTCCGCAAGTCTTTGAATGACGGGATACTACGAATATTTTGGGTAATCAATAATGATAAGGGAATTTTGGATGTCCTCAAATACACCCATAAAAACAACGCACCATAGGTATGGGTGTTAGACAAATAGTAGAATAAGTCATCAGGCTACAGTGTCTCCAGTTCTCAAGTAGTTAAATAAATACTTAACTTTATATATATATATATATATATATATATATATATATAGGGTTGGGATAAAGTATGGAAGCAAGTATATCTTTAAAATGAAACGGACGATATTTATGAAATTTTGTAGGTAAGTGCAATGGGGCAAAGTGCATCTGATGTACATTTTTTTGTTAATAATATACTTCCGGTTTAACCGAAAATACCCTCAACTTTTTTAATTTAAATGGGACACCTTGTATATTTTTGCGTATTTTGAAAGAGCTTGTTATTTCTCGAATTTGTACATATTGGGTTTAGTGGAAATAATTTGTAAAAAAATAACAACAGTAACTAATTTCTAATGTCAAAGTAAAATTAAAGTAATAGAATAGGTTCATTTTCACGGCCTAAAAATTATTGAGACGCTTTGAAAAGCGAAAAATTATTAGAAATTTATGAATTAAAAAATATCTGTAAAAGATAAATGAAGACATTCTCATATACATAGTTAGAAAGGTAATCAAATTCTACATTTGATTCAATAAAAAAGAGTTGCATTTAAAAAAATCAAGTAAATTGTTGTAGCGATTTCTCTTAACAAAAAAAGAGTTTGACTTTGACCGCCCTGCCTATGTTAGTACATTTCATGATTAGTAACACTGCAGAATTACGGCCTTCTAAGTTTTGTGATAAACTGCGATATTCAATTTTTACCAGACATAAATATCGAATTGCGGCTAAACGACTCAATTTAGATAGATAAAGTCACACTAAAATTGACCAAAGAATCCAAATATGCAATAATATACGGGGGGTACCATTTACAAAAATACAATTTTGATATAAATCACCCTGTACAACTATTGCAACTCAATTAAAAATATATTTAGGTTGTAGCCCTAAGCGTCCTGCACCATGTCCCGGTAACGAATTTTAGAACATGCCTTAATAAACTGACAAGCTTCCACTCCACACTAATGATCCACCCTGTATACTTTAATTTATTAAGGATGACGTCCGACAAAAGTAGTATTATAGAAATCAGTATTTTTGTTACCTCCTCCACACCACATAATATAAATTTAGAAATAAAAATATTTTCTGGAAAATATAGGTTTCATCCAATGATGAATTAAATTAACAAGACAAAAATACCAATAACTTGGTATACATAAAGCCCATGCTTACCCTAAGTCGTTTAATTCCAACCCTGGTAATAAGTTGGCAATCATAAAGTTCCACTCGTTGCAAATTATGACAAGAAGTTAGATGCTCTAACGAAGCGTCTGTGACCAGCGGACAATTATCTAATTCTAAAACTGTCAAATTTTCTGCAGCACACGGCGACATGGAAAGGTGCCGAATACCTTCATCTGTTATTAATTCGCAATGAGACAATGTCTATAAATGAAAAAAAATATATGCATTCCTATATGGAAGTATTTTATACATTATTAGAAGGGCCGTTTTATTTAGTTAATAAGTTAAAATATCTGACTTACCAAGTATTCAATCCTAGGACAACCCATGGCTAAATGAATAAGAGTCGCGTCAGTTATAAGGACACACTCGTCTAAGTCCATTTTCTCTAAATATCTGCAATTCTAAAATAAGGAAATTAACGACTCAAGCAAAAGCATAAGACAATTATTAAATAAAATAGAAATTTTTATTTCTTCATGACGCACAGCATACAACCGGTGGCCGTTTTTATACATTAGAGTACAACCAACACAAAGCTGATAAATATACAGCTCGAAATGGGGTGTCTTGTGAATTCGATGTTGCCTACCTTTACCAAAGTTTATGATATAATACAATATATAAAATAACACAATGTTAAAAAAATAAAACTCGGTCGTTATTGCTACATTTATTCTCATCAGCGTCATCTTTATCTGGGTCCATGTCCTCCTAGTCATTGTTATCCAAGTGTATCATTACTTTTTCAAAAACTTTGTCAAACAAAGTTATTTTCGATGGATATTATTTTATCGCAGTCTTTTCATTTAAATGTGATACTTTTGTCCTCCACATAATTCTTAATTGTTGCTCAAATTAATTAAATCGGATTTAAATCTGGATAGTGGTAGTCTCAGTACCTCGTGTCTACAGTTCCTGAATCAATAGCATATTTAACAATACGAGGGTTATGGTACTTCATGATCTTATATGTATAAATCTTGTACAAGCGTGTCTTCTGTGTAATGAATATTTCTTTCTTGCAGCCTTGTTTCATTGTTGCTTTTGAAGAAGCTGAAATCGGATTTGTATCTTCCTGTTTGTTATGATATAGAGACCTAAAACAATAACGCTACATGGTGATAAATTCACTAAACGTTTTCGGTTAGCCATTTGTTATAATTGTCAAAGTTCATATCGTCCCGTTTTAGATTGGGATATCCATAACAGATACAGCCTTTAACAAACCCGTCTTCGTTTCCAGAATTAAAAATATTAATTTTCTATCCGTCCGCTACCTGCTTCCTAAATCCATTATTAGTAGCGTTATGCTCTTTTGTAAAATTAGAGTGTAGATATGTTTTATCAGTCGAAAGAATTGTTCGGTTAGGTTTGTCCATCAAAATGTTTCTTCTCTTAAATCCCAAGTTGTGAATCTCTTTCCTAAACGTTTCTGTATCCAGTGTATTTACATTCTTCTATAAATTTTCTATGCAACCATTTTACTGTAGGTACAATAATTTCTTGGATGTGAAAATTTATAATACAGCGATGTAATAGGCTTTGATCAAATGCTTTAACTTTGAAACTTTAGACTAGGAGTAAATTCAGTTTTTTTGCTACTATAATTTTCAAAACTTCATTTAATGGTTCTAAAAAATGTAAATTAAAAATCTTTATCTATCAAAACATCCACACTGTCTAATATTTTCTTTAAATAAACTAGTGACTCGTTTGAATTAGCTTCTTTTGTAGTAAACTTAATCACATTGAAAACAAATATTCAATGAACATTTAAATATTCTTTACTGTGCTTTCTATAATTACCATAATATTATTAGTCTTTAGAAAGAGTGATGTCAAAAATTAGCACTGTATAAACTAATTGTAACACACTGACTCTTATAAGACCGCAACGATAAGCTCGAGGGTCAGTGCAGACTAAACTACTTCACTTCATTTGTAATTCTGCTATTGTGCATCCAATTTTGGGGGGCCACCATTTGTTGGTGGTGCTGTACATTTATTTCTACAAATGCCGTCGAAAATTGAGTTTTAGTTTGGGCTCAGCAAATCATTTCATTCTTAACTCACGAAGGGAATGGGTGAACGTAAAAAATTATTGCAACTTGACTTACCCTAGCTAATGCTTGAAAAGCGGCATCTGTAAAAAGTGAACACCCAGCGACTTCTAAAGTTGACAGAAGGGGACAATTTGCAGCCAACGCTACTAGTGATGCATCTGTAAGTCCCGAACAGGTACTGAGACACAAATAATGAAGACGTGGGCACTTATCTGCTAATGCTTGAACTGCTTCATCTCTAATGTTCTGTAATGAAATTCAATGACTGTATTCTGTTTTCACCATTTTTTGACGTATAATTTATCTAGTTCATTTTTCTTAATTTTAACTATTGTTTAATAAACTAAAATGTAGAAACTTTCATTAGCATAAATATTTATGTTAATGGCTTGTTGGATGCTTTTTCAATAAACTATGTATTAATCTTAGTATAATTATTGATCCAGTTTTAAAGATAAGATATTCAATTTATATTAAAAAAGTACTTACACTACATCCTTGCAAATTTACTACTTCCAATTGACGACAAAACCTGGCTAAGCATATAACAGCTCTCGATGTGATATGCTTACAACCTTTACTAATAAAACTTTTTAACCTTGGACATCCTCTAGCTAACGCCTCTACACCATTTTCTGTAATATTACTACACCAACTGATGTTTATGTGAGTGAGATTAGGACAGCCGTCACTTAAGGCTTTAAGTGAATTATCAGTGATATTCGAACAGCCGTCCAGATTTAATCTTTGCAACTTTGTACAATGGCGGGAAAGGGCATTACAAGTAGAGTCTGTAAGATTTTTACAAGCGTTCAAATTTAAATCTTCGATGTTGGGGCACAGTTGAGCGAGCGTTTTTATTGAGCCGTCCGCGATGGATCGACAACCGCGTAGGGATAACTGTCGGAGAAAACCTCCACATTTACGAGATATGTTTTCAATTATTGGGCCCTGAAACAAAATAATTATTGAAAGGAAGTTGATTCTTCGTGTGTTCTATTTCAAAGAAGACATGAAAATCCAAAATAAATTATTAAAAACTAATACAGTTTTACACCTAATCATATTTGACATTAATTACTCTCTAAAATTTATAATAGAAATTCCTTTTGAATACAAAGCAGATAATTTAATATTATTAATTTAACAAACATTTTCGTTAAATGGTTTGCATTCGAAAATTAATCAAATTACCGGACTTAATTCTAGAGTTGGTTTTTTTTTATATTTACGGGGCGATCGAAAATTTTCCGTTTGAGGGCGTGGCTGCAGCTTATCTACAAATTAGCGCGTCGCCGATGCGGGTATATAAGCACCAAACTCTAGACATGGGATTATTGTGGCATTATTTATTTTTGCGTGTGTGAATAAATGCTGAACCCCTAAAAATGGGGATGTTCTTACTAAATACAGCCAAACAGGAGCAACGTGCTGCTATTCTTTTTTATCCATCACCATAGTGGAACGGTACTCAAAGTTCAGAGCTGGTCTAGATTCGACCCGAGATGCAAATTATTCTGTTTCATGATAACGCATTCCGCAAATGTTGTAATGCAGAAGTGAGAGACACTTGAGAACTTGTCTTTAATTTTTAACCCTGATCTCTATCCATGCGATTTTCACGCCTTCGGTCCCTTAAAAAGTTCATGAAAGGTAGACAGTTCCTGTCGGATGTAGAAGTGCAGCATACAGTTTTGTACTTCTTCAAAGGGAAGACAAATGAGTTGTACAAAAGTAGTATATTCAATTTAGTGAAGGAGTGGGACGATTGCCTAAATTCTCAAGGCGATTTGACTCGAGTGGTATACTCATACTATAATCTCAACTGTACAGCCTTTGAATGGAAACTTATTTATCACCCCTTATAATTATGAATATCCCTGAGGAAATTTAGGTAATTAAATGTATCACAGATCAGTTAACATAGTTCTTCGACATTAGTGCTTCTACTGAGGTTCACCAATTATGTTAAAAAGATGGATTTTTCTTGAGATCAAACGATTTCTAGCTTTATACTTTATACTCGACATTCTGACGATGTTTATCTTATACATAATAAAAAATCAAATTTTAGATATTTTATTACATTATTTTTCATTATTATGATCAAACATTTAAAATTTCAAATTGTTGATGGATGAATATACAGAAAAATTGTGTAAACTGTGAAATTAGGCAACAAGTTAGGCACTGGTATCACCTTTATCTATATATGTACTAACTATGACATGTGACCACGCTTAGAAGAAGTACATAAGTAAGAAAGTTGTCTCTAGGACCAACATAGATTCTCCTGACACAATAAGAGATTTATTGAAAACACATTTTTACTTACAATTCAATAAAAGTATCACAAAAAAGAACTAGTTTTAAATTCAATTTTTTGGTTAGCAATAATCTGCATTGAAATAATTAATAATTATCCATGAGACCAAAGTTTATGGTGTTGACAGTATTCCACATTTTGAAATTAGGAAAGTGTCACAATTTATTTCTGCGCCTTTGACATATACCGTGTGTACATAAAGTATGGAATAAATTCATTTTAAGCTAAACAAACAATCCTGAGACTGGTCGGTTTTTCATTTTAATTCAATGTATTTTTACATAACAATTAAATATACAGGGTAAACCATTTGTGAGTAACGATGACGTCGACAATTTTTTTAAATGGCACACTCTGTATATTTTATTTTTTTTAGATTGCAAATTTCAAGACGATTCCAAAAATATTACCTTTAAAAGAAAAATATTATTTGGATTATACTTTGACCCAACAAAAGAATTTGATATAGTAAAGTATAAATTGCTATTAGAAGATTTTGATATATTAGGTCGTTCTTTACAGTTATCAGTTGGTAAACTAACTATATGCTAAATATTTATATATGTATATATCTAATTAGAATTAAATTGTTGGAATTTTAAATTTGATATCATGTCATTCGAATCTCTTGATTAAAATTACGTCACAGTAAAATTGCTGGAATTAGGAATTATTTCTGATCAATATCTCTTAACGTCACATTTTTATTAATTTTTTTTTAAATTTTATTATCCTTTAATATGTTTTATTTTTTTAAATATACTTGATATTTTTAAAATAATTTGGTTTAGGTTTTTTATAAAACAAATTATATCATCTATAGGAAAAGTGCATAAGATAAAGAAATCTAATTTGTCATATCTTATACAAACTGACTCAGTTAATAGACATTTCGTTATTGTCAAATATATTTATTTCCATTTAAAAACAGGATACCATTTTAATTATCTCGCGATAATGCTAACATAGTTAGCGAAATGCAGGTTGAATACAGTATTTTCATTTGATGTATAAAGATTGAAGACTTAGGCAGTTATGACAAACCAAAGGTTCTTGTTGGAAAAATTAGGAATATCAAATTTATTGTTTTAACTCTTACTTTATGGAAATTAATCATAATAAATATGGAAAGATTAATAATACTTATCTTCTAAAATACCTTTTAAAGTAAGAAATAATCATTTTTGTTAAATGTAAAACCTAAAAGTAATAATTTTTCAAAATCGGGTATTTACAAACTAAATTGTCCGGATTGTAACGCCATCTATCTTGGCCAGACATGTAGAAATTTTAACATAAGCTACTGTGAGCACTTACGAGCTTATAGATTAAAACAATCAGATAAGTCACATTACGCAAAACACCTCATCGACACTAAACACAAACATACACTTAATAACACAATGGAAACAAAAGTGGAAATACTTCATGTAAGAGACAAGAAAAAAGAACTTGATTTTTTGGAGGAATATGAAATAAAGAAAAAATATTAGGAATATAAACTATACTGACATGTGAGCAAAAATTTATAGAATGATTGCATAAAAGACTCTAAATAATACTTAAAGTTTTCAATTTAATTCTTAAACTAATATTATCCTTTAGTCAGTGTTTGCTTCTTTGACTTTTATTTAAAAAAAGAACCAAGTAACAGGGTTAAACATAATGAAATGTATTTCAGTAAACGAAATTTAACAGCTTTGTAGATATGTTGGAGCAGCTAAAGTTTGATTAATACGGCAGTTAGTGTTTTATTTGGATATAGGTAACCTTCAATTTATCGAAAATGGATAAACTGTACAAAATTATTACCGTTTAAGAAAACTCTTTTGCAGGTTTTACCTCTACATCCTTTTGGAAATCAAAAAGATCAATTCGTTGCCAGTTTGAACCATCCAATGCCAATATATGCCATGCCTTTGAAACTTGAGCACATCTGCAGAGGGATACCACATCTAAGTAGGAAAATATTCGAAGCAGTAACTCTTTAGGTAGTTTTTTGTTGATGGGTGCTTCATCTTCAACGAACACCTTATTTAGCTGTGAAAAATAACACAAACTTAAAACACTTGGTATAAATCAGGATATTTAAAGTTTCAAGTTTCATTCAATTTTTTGTACGCAAATGTTGATCAGTAGATTATCATTTCTAGTTAATTTCAATGTCACTTAAGATTATCAAGTCAAACACAACATTACAAGTTTTTGTAACACTTCAATTTCTCAATTTCAGGAAGTAAAAAATGATGACGCGGATATTATATGCAAT
Organism: Hermaeophaga mercurialis; assembly: GCA_951812935.1. Lineage (NCBI taxonomy): Eukaryota > Metazoa > Arthropoda > Insecta > Coleoptera > Chrysomelidae > Hermaeophaga > Hermaeophaga mercurialis. The sequence continues at coordinate 18,472,294 of OX638359.1, read as the reverse complement.
AGGAATAACATCGCCTTTTCATTGAGATTAATTTAATATGACTAATAATTTTTTCCAAATTATTCTCATCTTAATACTTTAGTCCTAAAAAATCCCTATAATAATAAAAAAAATATTGAAATTAATAATAAAATGCACTTCGCCTTCATATAGAATTATCAGGGAGACAGTTTATATTTAGTTACGAGCTAACAACAAAAGAATTCTGTAAGTTGCACCTGATGACCATGACAAATAGCAATAGTCACCCCGTCCTCGATTTGCTGAATTTCTGGGTAATTATTTATATTACTACTATTAATGATAATAATAGGTAATATTGACATAAACCCCTATTAACGAGACTTAAAATAATTAATTAAATACATTTTCTTTAAAACTAAATACCAACCTGTTTATCTGGTTCTAAGATTATATTGGAAAGATTCCTAGATTTTCTACATTGCTTTTTATTTCGCCACCAAGTGTTAGACTCGTCTATTTTCTTATTGTCTTCCTCTATATTGCTATGTTTTGTAGGGTTTGTTGTCGACTAAGTGAAAATGATAAAAAACAATCAAAAATAAAAACTATGAAAATGAAAATAAATGTGATGACACAGTTAACTAAAATATAAAGAATGTCGGAAGTTCTGTGGCAAGTCGTTGTTTTGATAACACATTTTCAAATACAGTCGATCAAAGAGGCGAAATTTGTGACAATAATGGGATAAAGTCAGTGTCTAATAATCTATTTAATAAATTTATGTCTATATTAGAACAAAACCAGTATTAGATAAGCTGCCATATCCAAAATAAAAATTGACTTGCTGCATGATTTTTTGAACATAGTCTTGGGTTAATCCCATATCTTACGGATTTACTGTATGAAAATATAAGTTATTGTTAAATCAATTATTTATAATAAACATGGAAAGATAAATAATACTTATCTTATTATTTATCTTTCCATATTTATAAGTTATTGTATTTCTAAGCGGTTATATGTAAAATTCAGATTAAATTTACATTCGACTGGGCGTCCCAAGTTTTATAGTTTTGCAGAATATTGCAACAACTTGAAGAGACAGTAAAATCGTTAAGATGTTATGAACTAAATTGAATTATTTAAAAAAACACACATAAGAAATACAATCGCTATTATTTGAAATACGCTGCACTCAATTTGGGGCAACCCGTAGAAAATCTAGACGTCCCCCGTCTGGACATAATAAAGTTATGAATAATATGTGTCTGTCTGTCTGGTAGGACTGGGTTTTCCTATATTATGTGATACGCCATAAAAATTTTTTTTACCATACAGGATGATTCATGAAGTGCGACGACTTCCAGTAAAAATAGTTTTAAATATATATATAATTTGTAGATAGGAGGTGTAATCTATCAGTTACGAAATGTAATTGCAATTTTTTTTAAATGTACAGGGTGCTGGCGGAAGGAAATACATATATTTTAGTTTAAATAAAAATTATTAAAAGGCCCATTTGCCTTTCCTGATTTTGATATAAAGTAAAAAGATTTTAAGAGCACTTAATACAATTTTTTTTATCATGCTATTTGGCTCTAACATGCATCGATTTTATTATAAGTGCTATTCCCAATATTGATTTTTAATGGAAAATGTAAATTTTATTTTCACTTTTTAAATTAATTTGCATAGCAGGATGTAGTACTTTAAATAAATTTAGTTAAAATTTTCTACTAAATAATCTTATTATATTTAGTAACTAACAAAACAAAGATGTTGGTTTTTTACTAACTGTTTATCATGACGTGTATGCATAGGAAGTGGCTGTTTAAAATTATGACATTTGAAACGGTAATAGAACATTAATAAACTAAGTTTAGATTAACAAATAATGTTTCAAAATATTATAGCTGCTAGAATAATAATTTTTTATAGATAACGCTGGAAATATATAAAATATTAAATTCAAATTTTATTTAAAGCACTGATGTATTAAAAAAAATGTAAAACTAATAAATAGAAAAGAAAATGATATTGGAGAAGGACCGTCAATGACCCAAAGATTGCTGATATCAAGTAATTCAATAAAACACAGATATTTTTATACAGAAAATGTACATAAAACTTTCATCAAACGACTTTTTTTAGATTTGTATATATAATGACTCAAGTAATTAAAGTTTGATTAAATTTTTTTTTTCAAGGAAAATTTCTAAAATTGTAACAAATAAGTATTTGAGTATTTAGCCATTTTCCTCAATTTTGAAAATTTCTATTGTTTGAGATTACTTGAACTAAAAAATATTATCGTAAAAACTAAAATTGTTCTAAGTGTCGTTAATTGTTAAAAATTAATTAAAAAAACGCTCCAGCACCAGTAGCGATTTCTAGAAGCCACCATATATTATTTGACAACTATGTAATTTTTCAATATATTTCAATGAAATATTGCATATATATAATTCAATGTACACTTAATAGCATATAGAATATACAATAAAAAACTGTAAAAATTGGCCATTTTTCTGTCTTGCTTACTATTTCTCCTCCTTAAATAATATGTTTAGTTTACTTTAAACTCAAATTACTTAAGAAAATTTGACTCTTTGAAACGTATACGAACAGTATCTTTTTTAAGCAACACGATAGTAAACATTTTCATAATTAAAAAAAAAAAGGTTATAAAAAACTATGAAAACGACACTGCCACCGTGTGAAATTTGAATTCATTGAGTTCTATGACCTCTAGAAACTAGAAACACTGTTCAGTTTTGAAACATATTGTATAAAATTTGACTAACTCCGAAAATATTTTAGTTCCAATTAATGGATGGTGTTAGTGTTTTTACTTAACGTTATAAAATAGTATATTATGTAATAGGGAATTGAAGTGAATAATTTAATCCCTCTAGTAAGGAATCATTTCTGTTCAAATGTTACATGCATAGAGTACCGTCCAAATTTATAAAATACGTTTTTAAGTTTAGAAGGAAATTTGAATCTCTTTTTAGATGTATAAAGTGGGTATTAATGACGGAAAAATAAATTTGAAAATGTAAAATTTTGTTAATGTCTAACTTAATTGAGGTGTTTGTAATTATTTTTATAGATCACAGTAAGAAAGCAATATTTTCATTTTATAAAATGGCAATTCAAAATTAAAAATCGTCCTGTTTCAAGATATTTTGGTAAAGACATTTATTTTATATATTATGTATATCGATTGCACTGTGTATTTAACAAAAATGTCAGTAAAACATTGACTACTGTTAATGAAATTAAGATTGTTTGCTAGTAATTTTTCGCTTATATTTTCTAATTAAAGAGTGTAATAGGGAAAATTTAATACAGAAGGCCCCTTTAAATTTAGACAACTTATTTTAGTTATATTTATTCACTGCTTATAATAACAGAAATCATAGTTATAATTTGAATGAAAATAACTGTATGTAATCTAACTGTTAGAATTGAATTTTTTTTGGAACGACTTTGTATAGTTACCATTAAATATGTATACTTCATTGTTTAGAATTAGAAAAAATATCATTGTTGCCATTCAATATATGTAAAATGAACAAACAATGATTTATTAAATTCAAAGCAATGCCAAAGGATCTTTGTTACGAAAATCGTGCAGTAAACTACAAAAACAAAAATCTCTATAGACTAAAATTAGCAGAGTCTGTACTTTATCGGCATAACTTTGTACAGCTTCTTTGGAAATGATTAACGACAGATGTATTAAACAAATAAAAGAAATCTCATAGTGTAAATTTAATATCCACTTATCAATACTAATTTATAACGAAATTTAGCGAAAAGTAAGAATTTTTGTGCAAAAATGAGACGTAGATGTCAATAAACGGATGACATTTTTAGCTCGAATAGTATGTCTATGGTTGTTAAGAACAAAGAAATGTACAGGTAAACATAACAAATAAACGTTAACGGTTTCATTAACATATAGTAAGTTGACTTCAACCTTATTCCGAGAATAAATAAACCTGAAACGAGTATTATTCTCTTCAAAACAGCGTTGACGTTTCTCAGATAGGTATCAGCTGTTTTACATCAAACAATGCACGTTAGGAAAATACTTAAAATACTGAATTTTCCTTAAGATTTGAAGCAATTCGCTGTGAACTTACCTCGAATTTATTTTTACCTGCATAAATCATATTAATGCAGGTGAAAAAGGTCACAAATATGTTTCTGTTCTTCCAAAACTCACTACACAAACACTAACAAATAAATGGTTGCTACACTGTTAGTACAATGTCCTTGGCTGGCAGCGAGCTCTACGAATAGCGGCCAACGGATTTGTTTATAAGCTTTTCTATTGGCTGATCAGTGTTCAAAACAAAAACAACCCCATCTGATCGTCTGCTTTGCTTACCGGGTTGCCACGTCTTTCATAGTTTTCGTTTACCTAAAGAAAAAAATGTAAATTGCGAGTACATCACTAATTGTAACCAGTCATCGAGAAAAATCATAATTGGAGTAGTCTGTGAAATTTAAATATTTTGGGTTGGTACTTTTGCCACTTTCACATTTATTACTTTACATTTTCATTAACACAACGGGTATGACCTCGAAATGATATTGTAACGAAAAAGAAACAAATAATTCATTTTAACACGTTAAGCACGGCTTAACTCTATTCTACGCTAACTACTTTTCATGTACTCGGTGTTCAGTCCATGAGTATAATACTTTAAAAGCTCTAAATGATACTTTAACAAAAAAAGAAACAAATAATTAATTTTAACACATTAAGCACGGCTGCAGATAAAATAAATTTTTCATTATATTTTACTTTTAAAATATATAGGGGACTATTGGATACAGAACTGAGTTCTACTCGATTACAAGTACTCTTAAGTACTTTTCATGTACTCGGTACTCAGTCCATGAACATAATATAAATACTTGTACTTTCGGCATTTTAGACATAAAATAAGAATAGTTTAGTCAGAATTATATCGTTGACATTTTGACTGCAATAAAACCCTTATTATTCCTTTGGCCATAAAATGTCCCAAGTTTACCACCTTTTCAGACAGAGCCGGAGTACAAATTTTATTTACTTGCATCCCGAATTATATATATATATATATATATATACGGGGTGGCCAAACGAAAACGAAACAGAGCTATTATCAGGTTTTATATATCTTGTTTGCCAGACCTTTTTTATTGTTATAAACGTACTCCTTACTTTAGATATTCTTTATTATACTGCCGAGCTTCTATTTTATCAGTTTCCTCTGCATCCACTTTTATATCCTGCTCCAATCTTCTATTCTTTTTATTTATTCTCAATCCAATTTTACTTCCTTCCATATTCAACGAATTATTTTTTCTTGTAGCGATTTAATTTTATCAAGCATACGTTATCTGCGAAGTTTCAATCTTGTAGTTGTTCTGGCAGGTTCCATTGAATTCCTCTTTACCCATTTTGTATTGTATTTTTTATGATTTCATCGATTATTATAATAATTAAAAACGGCGAAAGTATATATTTTTTAACTCCTGTTTTGATTTTTTTCCTTCAAGTATAACTATGCATATGTATTTACTGTAATCTTTTCTGATTAGATTAACGATTTTTTTCAGTATTTCTCTATTCCTAAGTTTTATCCATATATTTTCTCTATCTATAGAGTCAAAAGCTTTTTCAAAATCAACAAATAACAACTGTAGTGGTGTTTGATATTCATCTGATTGTTCTGTTAGAATTCTCAAGGTATTTATTAACTCTATACAGCATCTTTTTGATTTAAATCCGTGTTTTTCTTTTCTTGAGCCGTTTTCTGTTGGTATTTTATTGTAAAAATTTCAGTTCATTTTTAAAAATATTTAACATTAAAATATTTTGAATGAAGTAATTTAAATATTTTTTTTATGTAAAATCTCTAAAACACTGTATTATTTTAACAAACAGAGATCTGAAATTAGGGATTTTTATTGTTAATTATAGAAAATGTTAAAAATGTGCCATCCATTTACAATTTGACAACGAGTAAAAATTTTCATTTTGAATTATTATTCTGGAGTTATGGCTTATTTTGAGAAAACCCCATAAGAAAAATCCAGTAGGGTCAAATCTAGTGAAGGTAACATATCTTCTTCTTAATTTTCGATTTAGGGGTCTGAACTCTCAACTACCAGGGCTATTTCCACTGTATTTAGCACCTATCTTCAAATATTCATGATTATGTAAATTTGTTCTTGTAGACCTGAAGATGAGTCTGTAGAGTTGACATTAGTCGATTCCTTTTTTTATATAATAAAATTATTATGTGGTTATGATTTTGAGTTTTTTGTTAATCCACTATACCACATTTGAGCCCAACGGAGAACCTTCTTCATCTTATTTATGATTTAAATTATTATTATTTATATACTTATTAGTAAGATAAGGATTTTTTTATAGTACTGTATATGTTTGACGAAAGTTACAATTTGATATTTGAAGTACTTAAAATTTTTTTATTAACATTGTCATTTCAAATGAATTTGAATGGTAACTAATACTATTGCTATTTGATTGTTAGAGTTAAATATTTTTAATTAAATAATCGACGTATGTTAAAGTTTCATTAAAGATTAATTTCGTAGTTTTTACTATAAAGTAAAAAACAACTTAATTAAATGATTAAGATCTACCAAAAAACCTTTGCAATACTGAATATGGGGATGAATCAAAGAATTTTTTCATTTATTAAAAGTTGTTTACAAAAAGGGTATTATAGTGTGGAATTTCTCTTTATATGGACTATCTTTTTTACCGTAAAGTAAGAGGTGTGTCATTTAGAAAAAATATCAGAAACGGTACAGTTCTGTGAAATATGGCACAAAAATAAAAATTAATGGGAATTTTTAATTACTAAACGAAGATCTTTCAAAAATTTAAAACTAGATTTGGATTTTACATGTGTATGGAAACAGTTATTAATAACAAAAAAAATAATTTACTTTAATTCTCAAGTAAGTAAGTAGTACTCAAATTATAAATCCACTTGTTTTGATTTTATTATTATTTTGATATTACTAACAAAACTTCATGAAATAAATCTGACAACGTCGCCCTGGCGAGACTTCTCCGAGGTGAACGAACACTAAACTCAACGTCCCAGTCACAAAAAGAACCTTAAGACTTAAATTTAACTGGAAATAGTTTCGGATTCGTTGCTGGAGCTCGCAGGTCATTTGTCAACAGACGCTGATGAGGAGTACCCGATTGCCCAAAGTTTGATGGCCCCAATGCGACTTCCCATCTTCGGGCGGTAACCCCTGCCTCCTGCTAACGGCCGGCGGCGACCGTCGCCACAGGTAGATCTAGACATATCAATATATACAGGGTTATTTGGCTTCTTTGACACTAAATAACCCAGTCATCACTAGCTGCTCTCTAAGTTACAACAGGATAATCTGTTAGCAGGATAACAAATTTTATGCATGTAATATATAATTAAAAATTCAGTTTTTAGTTCAAATTGTCCATCTTTTTTGTGTTATAAACCACCCATTTCCCTTTTCTTTTGACAACCCTTATATGAAATAGCTTCCCGGTCTCACCTTTTTTTGATTTATTTCATTTTGACAACCATTTGTGGTCTATAGGTACACTAATAAATCATTCTGTATTTTGTCAACTTCTAGGGTATATCGACATCAATGATATGTTTTCATTTTATTTCTTTTCAACAACACAAGCCTTCAATATGGTCTAGCACGAAGGCTTAAACCACAAGATGAAGCTATTTCTCCTCAGAAAATATTTAGATATAATTTAATGATATATTTCAAACAGATACTTCCGGATCAAACAAGAAGGTATCTTACTCTGATATGAGAGAGATTAAAGCTGGAGTACAACAAGGGAATGTCTTAGGACCAGTCCTGTACCTGCTGTACATATCCGATTTTCCTTATTTAGATAATAATACTATTGCCAACTTCGCTGACGATAGTGCTATCTCAGCAGTAGAGAGCAACTATGAAGGAGTTGTCAATAATCTACAAACAGCTGTTGACCGTATCAACGACTGGACAAAAATATATCAACTTTACGAATAAAAGAATAGACCCTATACCTATCGGACTAAATAACAATTTGATAACTTATTCAAATAGAGCTAATTATTTAGGTATTACCCTGGACGCCAAGCTTCGCTGGAGAGCACGTGTTAAAAAGAAAGAACTCTGACTCAAATACAGAAAAATGTATTGGAAGAAACTCTACTTTGTCAATGCATAATAAGTTTATGCTCTATAAGCAAATACTTAAGCCGGTCCTATGGCATCAAACTTTGAGGATAAACCAAAAAATGAAATTAGACATCATTCAGAGATTCCAGGACAAACTGCTGAAGAACATCGTAGATGCCCCCTGGTACATTAAAAACAGAGACTTCCGGAACTTGGAAATGGGAACTGTTGACCAGACCAACAAAAAATTTGCTAAGAGTGAGGAAGATCGACTTCATGGTCACGTGAATATTGAGACCATCTAGCTCCTTGACAACAGTGGATGAGAAAGAAAGCTCAATAGGACGAAACCTTTTGAGTGACAAGTTAAAAGCAGGACTTGTCAGGTGTACACTCCAAAATTAGTGTATTTAAGTATCAGAACAACCTGATGCACACTATTGAGTATACCTCAGATTAAGTTGAAATCTTACTTAGTTTAATTTAGAAGCAAATTGCGCATTGGTCAGCATTAATCAGTTTGTAATTATAATTAAATACACCGTAAGGAGTATTTTGTCAACTTACAGGGTATTTCGACATCAATGATATGATTTCATTTGATTTTAGTTCAAATTGTCCATTTTTTTGTGTTATTAACCACCCATTTTCCTGTTTTTTGATAATTCTTACATGCTCATGGTTTTAATTTTTTTAATTAAATAGTTTCCTGGTTTTCCTTTTTTTTCATAATTTCTGATATAGAAATTAAAAAAATGACGCTATTCGCATAACAGAATATGTATAAACGATGTGTATACATATAGTTTTGTATTCTTGGTTGCATACACAACAAAGCAAACAAACAAGCAGCTGAAAATAGCAATAAACTTCAACGTTGCCGGTTTTACCTATTTTTGTTTACGCTCGAATTGTAATAATTACTTGGCATTTTTTGTTTATGTTTATTTGACTGCAGGAATCGACCCACTCGCCAATCTACTAATTTTATTTAAATATGAACTTGAGGATAATGCACCAATAAAGATACAAATATGCAATTGTATTAAAATTATTACAGTTTTATTTTTTTTATATATGCTTATACATGTTTTCGGAATGTAAACCAGGATACTATACCTACATAGAATACAATCTACTTATAATTTTATTTTTAACGATATCGAAATGTTTAGAATTTCTTATATCTAATAATTAAACTAAATAATACGGTTTTAAATTATCTGAAATTTGATAAGATAAGTGACTGGCGAAATGCATTTGCAATTACTGGAAAATGCTATTGACCCTACCTTGACCGATATTATTGAAAATGACCAACAGTATAGTGAAGATCATTTAATGTTTCAACAGGACGGTGCTCCTCCGCATTATGCTTTGATTGTTCGTCAGTATTTAGACCAACATTTTCTACGGCACTGGATTGGGAGAAGAGGTAGCATTGAATGGCCTCCACGGTCACCAGATTTGTCGCCCCTTGATTTTTTTTTGTGGGGATACTTCAAAAGTAAAATCTACAAAACACAACCAGCCTCTTTAAAAGATTTGCGTCAAAGAATTGTCGAGGAGTGCCATCGAATCACTCCGGAAATTCTTCGGAATGTGCGAGAACGTTTAGAACAAAATCTTTGTTATTGTATGGACGCGAGTGGTCATCAATTTGAACATTTAATTTAATTAAGAAATAAGTAAACAACTAAACATAATTTAAACTTTAAAATGTAATTTATTAAAAAGTATTAGGCCGAAATTTAAAATTTAAAGACTGTTGTAAAGAGAACAGAAAGGGCTTTAAAATAATACTTTACTCACCCCTAATGCCATTTAAGTATTTTGGGGCGATTGTTACCCTCGCTTGGAGGAGTAAGCAGCGAAGTCGAAAATACCGGAAAAATGTGTCCCCCTTTGATCAAAAATCGACGGGTCTCTGCGTTTTTTTAAAACATTGACGCAGTTCCTGATAATGGCTCTGTTTCGTTTTCGTTTATACACAATGAGTTTTAAGTATGGAATTCCTCAATTATCTCGGAAACGGCTTGCACGATTTTTACAAATTTTGGTTTGTGAGGGTTTTGTAATACGGCCTATCTTATGGTAGTATTTACATTGTTGTCAGATCTTCCGTTTTTCTGGAAATATAATGAACTTTGTTATTTAAAATGGATCACTCTGTATATTTTTTCTTTTTGAAGTTCTTAAAAAAATACTGTGTTTCATGTAGTATTAGCTATACTTAAATGCCATAATTTCGGAGTTATAGCTAAATTTACCTTATATCCGGCCAAGTTAAAATAATACATTAAGATAACTATGATTGAATAAACTCGTTTAATTTAAATAGTCTTTAATAATTTATGTCCTAACAAAAATTCCATTACAAGGTCTACTGTCAATATATTTGTAAAAAAATTTAACGAAACTAGTGCAGTAAAAGGTTTATCCAAATCATGGCGCATAAAACCTGCAACAACTGAAGACAAATCTTTAGATATTTATGTAGTGTTAAAAGAAGGTCCACATTTAAGTGTTAAACAAATAGAGAACTTTATAAAACATAAAGTAAAGGCGGTTACAACAGATGCTCAAAATGTTGTCCATTTACTTCAATGCAACAAGTCATGCAATCTTTAAAACGTTTGCAATACATTTTGCTACATGCCTGACTGCTCAATTCTTCTTATCTCTACGGTGATCCTATCTTTTAATTCCTGAATATTGGTAGCTTTTTTTAAGTGATCCTATAGGAAATAGTCTAAAGGATGCATATCGGGTGATCGCGGGGGTTTTTCGATAAAACCACGCCTTCCAATCCATCTTCTTGGATATATATTATTTAAGTATTGTCTCACCTTACGCGCATAGTGAGGTGGAGCTCTATCATGTTGCAGCCAAATATTGTTGTCTGGGGTATTGTTATTGTCTGAAAGTTTCAAATAATGAAATTTCTAAATTAAAATACTTACTTGGATTTGAAAATAACCAAACCAAATCAGGTATAACACTTTTTTCTAATAAATTTAAATACGTCGGACCATTTAAGTTTTCTTCAATGAAAAAGGTTCCAATGATTTTGTCGCCTATTATTCCAGCTCATACATTAAGTCCTGATTTGGATAAATCCTTTACTGCACAAGTTCGGTAAAACTTTTTTACCAACTTACTGACAACTTCAAAAAAAGAATATACAGGGTGATCAATTTGAAATAACAAATTAAATACTACCATAAGATTGACTGTATTACAGAACCCTCACAAACCAAAATTTATAAAAATCGTGCAAGCCGTTTCCGAGATAATTGAGCCGTTCCATTCTTAAAACTCACTCTGTGTATTAGTATATACACTAAAAATACTAAAATCCAATTGTGACACGTTACAAATTAATTTTGACTTAAACAGGGTGGCGCAAAAGAACCTTTACGATTTATTATTTCATTAAGTCAATCTGGAATTAATATTTATTAAGTTTCTTTTTTTGTTATTACAATAAATACTTGGGAGTTTTGATATAGAGAAAAGTTTTGTATACTTATTATGGATGTCAGACGAGGCACCTTTTCACCTATGTGGCTTTGTAAACAAGTAAAATTCGTGGTATTGGGGAATACAGAATCCACAATTAATTCACCAAAGGCCTCTCCATAGCCCAAAGAATAATCAGGCCCTACTTTTTCCAAGATGAAGTTGGTTAAACACTGTAAATGTAGATTGATGCAGGGTCATGCTGGAAGACCTTTTTGAAAGGATCAACATTAGTAGTTTCATCATCAAGATGGTGCCACATTGCTCTTTTCCCGAATCGATTAAATTCGTGAAACTGAGATTTGAGATGGCCCCAAGATCTCCAGAACTCATTGGTTCAGATTATTTTCTATGGGGTTATCTGAAAAAAGGGTTTATGTAAGCAACACGCAATGCCTTAAACAACTTAGAGCGAATATTAAGCGAGAGATTTTGAGAATATCTCAAGAAAGTTTTTGAAAGTTCATAATTTTGTCATCACGAAAAGGGACCTCATTTTTCGTAAATACTTCAATAAACACACTTTGTATTGTGAGTTTCAAAATATCAATTTGCTTAACTTTTCATATATTTTTTTGAATTTAAAATGGTGAAGGTACTTTTGTGTCACCTTATATTATAAGTCGAATAATCCCTGGTCCTGAACTCGGAGTGGTCTGGACCATTAATATGACGTAGTTATTATGGAGGGAACTGTTCGTCGCTAGTGCAAACCTTCACATTCATAAACCTTGGACTTTTTGGGGGAATAATAATAAAAGCGCGTGCGCTATTTTTTAACGTTTCTCCTAACCTAGAATTTTAAAAAACATCCTTCATTTTAAAATTGTTTTAATCAAATAAAACCGCTTATCATTTTCATCAAATTAAAATGCCCAAACAGAAAAAGAATGCTGCTAACGGTTATAAACGAGCAGAATCTTTTCCCGGTGGAGAAATTCTTGAGGATGTTGCTAAAAAAAAGTGGAAACTAGGACCCTCCATTGGCCAAGGCGGTTTCGGAGACATTTATTCTGCTCAAGAAGTTGGAATTGGCGGATCTAAATTTCCATATGTCATAAAGATTGTAGGATTAATTTATATCCATTAATTTAATTTGTTAAATCCTATTTTTTTTAGGAACCTAGCGAAAATGGTCCATTGTTTGTGGAAATGCATTTTTATATTAAATTTGCAAAACAAGCGGAGGGTACGCATAAAAACTGATTATTTTAATTATTTTTTAACGTCCAGAAAGTTTTGATATTTTTTAGCAAAAATTGTTTACTTTTTAATATTTTATAGTTGAAGAATATAAGGCAGAAAAGCGTTTAAAAACCTTTGGAATGCCTTTATATATTGGATCAGGATCTCATGAATATAATGGTGAAAAATATCGGTTTATTGTTATGGAGAAATTTGGTACAGATTTGTGGGAAATTTTTCTTCAACATAATAAACATTTTCCAACCACAACAGTATTCAAAATAGCAATTCAAATTGTAAGTCAAGTAACCGTTTTACACAAAAATAGACGAAGTTAATTAGTGCCTATTTAAAATACAAAATAAATATTTTTAGATAGATATTCTAGAATATATTCACAATAAAGGTTATGTACACGCTGATATTAAAGGAGCAAATATCCTTATGGGAATTACTAAGGAAACTCAAAATAAACAGGTTTACTTAACTGATTTTGGATTAGCCACTAAATGTTACCAAGACGATCAGTTTAAACCTAATCCAAAAAAAGCTCATGATGGTACCATAGAATATTTAAGTAGAGATGCACACAATGGTGGTAAGACCTTTGGTCTAATGTGTGACTTTTAAAATTATTACCTTTATTTTTTAGTTCAAACTAAACGAGGGGACTTGGAAACATTAGCTTATAACTTAGTTCAATGGTTAGGCTGTGTTTTACCATGGGAAAATACATTAAAAGATCCTAAAAGTGTACAAAAATTGAAAGAGGAATACATGTCGAGCGTTTTTAAATTTATTAAGGCATGTTTTGACAAAAGGTCACCTCCAGGTATGCTTTGTCATTTTCATTTAAATTCATACATTACAAATAATCCATATTCTTCCAACATTGACATATGTATACATTGTGATAATAACAAAGAGCAATAGTTTACAAAAAATAAAAAAAATCTTTTATCAAGTTAAAAAGCATTCTTAAATACTATTTTTTAAGTACACTATTTTATTCCCATACAAATAATTTAAAAAAATATTGTAAGATAATATTGTAAGAAAATATTGCATATACAGGGTCAGTCACCATAGTCGCGTCGTTTCATAATTCCAAAACGGTGCATTTGACGAAAATTTTGTAAAAGTACCTTTTGTGTATATTCAAAAAAATCATACATTGAAATTAGTTCCATTTACAAAGGTTGTCCCAAAAAAGAGATAAGTATCAAAGTTACGTTTTTTAATGTCACAGCATAGTACTTGAAAAGTTAGGATAGGGATATGTATTCCATTTTTATTGATTTTCAGCGAATTCAAAACAATGTGACTTTCAGGTGGCTGTAGATCCTTTATTAAACATAATAGATATTAAATATAATACATTGAAATCAGCACGGCAAGATGTTTATGAAAATGTAAAAACAAACGTATTCCATTAAAAAAAAAACAACTTTGATATATGTATTTTTTTGGACAACCTGTATAAGTGAAACTAATTTTAAATTATGGCTGTTTTGAATATACACCTACGAAATTTTCGTCAAATGCACCGTTTTGGAATTATGGACCTTCATATCTAAGGTAACTTGCCCTGTATACATAGGGAGAAGAGTTAGTATATTCTAATTGTAGTGTCCTTTTTCCTAAAATATCAACTTTCTTCTTATTTATAATTCCGCAATGAGCTTTAATAGGAACCAACCTTGTTAACCTTTCCATTTCAAAGTTTTCTTTTATTTGCTTTATATTTTTGTGTAACTAATTATGTTATTTCTACTATTTGTATTTTTGAGTTTCATTAAAGCACTTCTACAGTCTGGTATTACTAGAGTTTTTTGTGGTCAGTAATCACGGCTCTTTTCCTCAAGATACAAGAATATCCTCTTAACTAATATAATTATATATATTCTTTCCATGTCTCTTAAAACCACACGTCGCTGTTGTAATTTTCACTGCTAATCTGAGATGCCTCGTAACCTATTTTTCTAGACCTTTTTGAATTATAAACAAGAGATAGACCAGTCTTTCAATTTGTAAAAAAAAATATATGCTTACGCATTTTTAAATTGTTTCAGGGCCTATTGTGGACTTTTTAAATTACATTTCTTCTTTAAATCATAATTCAGATCCAGATTACAAACAAATTAGAAAAATATTCTTATCTGGATTAGATCCTGGAGACGCCATAGGTAAACCTTTTCAGTTTACAGTACCTGAGAGATCACCAGTAAAAAGGAAAAATCTTGAAAAACCAAAATCTTCTCCTAAGAAAAAACAATCCAAAAAGGAGGCAGAAGAAGACAATGGTGAATTTGAAAAAGAAAATTTAGATGAAGATCTCATTGAAACAGATGATTTTAGTAACGGTATTGCAAGTAGTAGTATAACATCTAAACGAAAGAAGATTAGTAATAGGAAGACCGCGCAGAAAACTATTAGTAAAACTAAAGATCTACGTGATCAAAAATATATGGATATGGAAAAAAATGAGGATGAGCATGATATTCAACCTAATATTGAAGCAGTCAGCACAAATACAAATGAAGTGGCAGAAGCTGAAAACATTAATAAAAAGAAGAAAATAAATAAGAAAAAAGCACAAAATAAAAATTCAAAACTATTACCGCAACATGAAGAGAAAGAGGAAAATAGCTCAGGAAATGATGATATGGAAAATGCGGACAAAGAGTTATCAAAAGAAAGCATATCTGCTAATAGCTCAAATGGGAGAAAGAAGACTGAAAGTAAGAAAAAAGTCGGGGAGAAAATATTTGAAGAATATAATAGTATAGAAGAAAATAAGCCAGAGCCTGAAGTTTCTGTTCGTACAAGAGCTAGAGGTCGCCTAGTTAATTATGAAGAATATTCTGATGAGGAAATTAAACCATCCAGAAAAAAAACAAAAAAGCCTAGTACTTCTAAAGAAGTTCATGTAACTGGGGATAGTTCAGATGGACAACTTACAACTAAAAAGAATCTTGTAGAAAAACCCAAAGCAGCTAAAACAAAAAAAGATAAAGAAACTCTAAATGTATTACCCTTAAATAAAAGAGTAAAAAAACGTACAGGTAAGCCAGAGGAAAATACATAAATATAGGATACTTTTGTGTACTTAGTACTTAGTATTTAATACATTTTTTAAATATTTCACATGTTCGAATAACATAGCTATGTATAAACTTGTATGTATTAAATTAAACATTGTACTTTCAGTTTAAACAGTTTAAATAAAAGTGTATTTTGTTAATAACTGTCTTAAGTAGCATAGATTCCTAGATTTCTATAAATAATAATAATAAACTTAATTTACAGGTGAGAGATATCTCACTATTATCGACACCTTGTCTGGTTTCTATAGATCTTGATCATTCTATTATGAATCACTCATTGGCGTTTTTCCATTCATTTCTCTTTTTAATGATCTCTAGAATTTTTTAATATAATTCGTTACAAAACGGGAAAGGCGTGGTTAAACCTATGACATTTCTAAGCGCTGTTGTCTCTGAAATAATGCCTAATTTTGGATATTTTTATATACAAATTTTCGAGAAAATAAAATATAAACTTAGCTTCCATGGAGTAATGGAAACGGTGCATTCTTGTCCATTTTATATTTTATTTTCTAATAGTTTTTTCAATTGCTTTATTTTCGAGATACAGGATATTAAATGTTTAAAAATGAAAACATCGTCTTCCTATCCAAAAACGTCAAATTCTGACGTAAAAAGTTTCGGCAACTTTCCTCAGTGGCATGCTTCATATATATACATTGGATGGCACTGTCCCAATGTCAACAATTTTATTATTACATAATTTGGTTTCTTATTTAATTTTGTGCAGATCATGGATAAACTTCAACCAACTAAAAATAAACTGTTTTCAAGTTATTTTACATAAGTAAGATTTAGAAAGCAAACTCTTATTTTAGATAAGCATTGACTTCATAGGAGCATTTTTATCTAAAAAAATATTGAAACCCAAAATCCTTTAGAAAACGTAATATTTGTTTTACCTGTTTTAGTTGGCACTATAAAAAAATTACATATTTCATACTCGCTCTTGAATGGTTCATTTTTAGATACTGGAAGGTTATCCGTTATATGAACAAAGGTGAATAGAAAATTAGATTATGTGAGCTAGAGTTATTCTAATCTCATGCGGCACTTAGTGTAGTGAAAAATTATTTTTATCTTTGAAATATCAACACTGTATCTTGAAAAAAAGTACTTGGTTTATTAAATTCGTTTTTCATTATTATTATTTTGTCACCCTATATTTAGGAATATAATAGACGTATGCGTTATTGTTGCTGGTCCTTAAAAAAACATATGTTTTAGCTTTTATTAATAGAACTCTTTTTGAAATATCATTGTTCATGTAAAAATGTCCAAAAATGTAATTACTTATTAAATAAAATCTGTGGTAAAAAAAATATTACGAATACTTAATTGCATTTATTTAAAACATTCGGTAAAGAATTTTATTTTTGGTAATCATTATTTTAAGTATATGTCCAATTAATTAAATTATGATAATACACTTATTATTACTAGTTCAAAAATTAGATAATCCAGGACTCTATTCTATAAAAGATAATTAATATCAAATGTTCTTATATCGACACAGAATGTTCCATAAACATATCGATAATATTGCAGGAAACAAAGCATTTTCTGACACGTTTATTAAGGCACAAATATTTGTTTTGATATTTTTTACCTGTTGGTATATGTTCTTGGGGCACTCTGTATAAACAAGAGCACGTTAGGGATGGCTCAAAACTATATATCTAATGACTATTTATCTTCATGTGATTGGTTTTCTCCAAAGAATTTCGGTAGATTTTAGGTTTGTTGTATTTGTGAGAATAGAACAGTTATTGAATACTTAGGAATAAACCAAATGAGGCTAAGGTTACTTGTAGAAAAAATGTATTTGCGTTTGAACGTTGGTTCAAAGCTAATTTAATTCTAATAGTTACTCATTTGTGCCCTTTTTTGTATTTTAATAGGTATTAAAATTTTTTTGTCAGATTTAGTAATTTACTTGCGAGGTAAAACAAAACTTGTTTTTAAGTGTTTATCTTTTTTGTTTATTGTTGCCATGTATTATGTCATTTATGTCACAAGACATTTTAAAAAATAAAGAATAAGGAAAATAAACAAGATTATTTTTATGTTTCACTTAACATATTTATTATTTTCTAATTTATTTATAAATAATCGTATTTCATTCTCATAACACATTAAAACCTCATAATATTTATTGTAATAGTGATGTAAAGTTCAGTTGTTAAATTGCTATCAATAAAGCATTAAATGAGATTTGCATAATATATTTATTTATTGAAGTCGCACTAACTTGGCAATGAAATCAATGTTTAGTATCTATATATAATCTTTTTATTTAAAAATAGGACCCCTACAGTGTTTATTATTTATTATATATTCGCCACCCCTTATTTTCGTTATTAGATATAAAAAAAAATTCGATTAAAATAACCTTACATTTTTCTATAACGATCTGAACATCATATTTACATATACAAGGTGCGCCCATTTGTTTAATGGTACATCCTGTTTAACGTTAATTTTTCTTAAATGTTTTTTTGTTAACTTCAGGAAAAGTATCTTTGGCGTTTTTTGAGATATAAATTAAAAAGTCATGTTGGCTAAATATGAGAAATAAAATTGTATTTAGTCCAAAATTGGTACAAGAAAAAATTTTTTAAAGCGACTCTTCTGAATATTTTGGATATTAGGTATATAGTGTCTTCCAATACATTTTGTTGAATGAAAACTATATTTTGTATTAGGTGCGAATAGGCTTATTTTGGTTAGAAATTACGGTATAGTCTTTAATTCCAAAAGTATTTTTTTTCCGTTCAAGTTGCTAACACCAAGCCTGTTTAAATTTATATATATATATATAATACAGAGAAAAGAAATACCATATAACACAATCACGAAATAAAAAATAGAAGAGGCAATAGCGAATATTAAAATTTACTTTTTATGTGAAAGAAACAATTAAAACATTAGCAAAACATAGGCATTGCGTTTCATTTTTAAGAGGTGTTGCATTTCAAATTATTTAAAACTTTTTTTGCAAAAACGGTGTAAATATTGAAAAAAATCGTGGATGATCAAATGGTTGAATACTCCATGTAAATGCCTTTCTAATGACGTGCCACACACGGTACATTACCTATTTAAAATTAAAGGGTTGGGGAAGTGGAAAGGAGGGGATCCACAAATGGCAGATGCCAGATCGTAAAAATGTGTCCCCCTTAGAACAAAAATCGACGTGTATCAGCATTTCCTTAAAATCTAATGAATACTGCCAAATATCGGGGTGGACTGTTTTCTGTATATATATATACAGAGTGGACCAAGAGTTTGCAAACGGCCAATTATCTCGTAAGTTGCTAGTCCGAATTTACAAAATTTGGGATACGGAGATTCCAGATTTGACATTTGCAATGTTGCTAGATTTGCCGTTTTTCTGATATTATTAGTCACTTTGGTTTTTTTAAATACATCACTCTGTATATTCAGTCATTTTTGGAATCTTCTCTTCAATACGAGTTAAACCATATATGTAACACTTATTTGTAAAATATGTATATATTTTTTAATTTTTGGTATTGAACTACGTCCGTTAGGGGTAGACATGTAAACTTGAAAATAATTTCTAGGTTTTTCTCAAGGCCACTTTTGTTATAAAATTTTTTTTCCCGAAGCTGTACTATACACGGTTTCCAAGATATAGCCGAGAGCCATTCTTATTGGAACACTCAGTACAAAGAGAACTAATTGAAAACTGCCTAGTACAAATACAAACAAATAAAAACATCTCACAAATTAATACATATAAATATAATACCAGAAGAATAAGAATACATGCAAGCAGCAAGAGTACAGAGTAACGGAAGCAGATCAGAAGCATTTACAGTGAAGAAGGGAATAAAAAAAGAAGCTTGTCCGAGTCCATTATTCATAAGAGTAATGGATAAACTATTAAAAAATGTAAGACAGAAAACAGAAAAATTAGAGCTAATAGTAGGATATAAAAACTTGATCCTAATTATAATAGACAGTCTGTTCTATGTAGACGATCTAGTCGAAATAACCGATAATAAAAATAAAATCCATAATATAAAATAAAATGCAATTTGGATGGAAGAAATAAAGAAGCTAAAAAATGGAGGTCAACGTAGAAAATAATAGAATAATGTATGCAAACAAAATCAAATCTTGGAACGTATAGAAACCATACATTTAAAGAAGTATCTAGAATAGATTATCTTGGAAATAGAATAGAGAATAGTGGAAGACTAGATTTACAAGTAGCCAATAAAAGAAAAAAAGCAAATAACATATATTATTCTTTAAATACGACCTGGTGGGATATATAATGAGATGATCAAATACAGCCCACCAAAATTATTAGACATTTTTCGAAACCTCTTTACAATTTTGTCTAAATGGAGAAACCATACCCAAATAATGGAGACACTCTTATACATCCCCTATACATAAAAAAGTTCAAAAAATGATCCAAGAAATTATAGAGGAATCATACTCGAGAGTACTGAGAAACCTAATTGAAGAGGAGATTAGAGAGAAACAGTCAGAAAAGCAGGCATGTTTTCGAGCTGGACGATTGACTATGGATAATGATTTCACCCTCAAAATAACATTAGAGAAGAGAGTGCAACGTAACAGAGAGAACCACGTAGCGCTTATAGATCTGGAACAAAAACGTATGACAGCGTACCTATCTCAATACTAAGGAAGGAGATGAAAAACTTGTAGATCAATCAAATTTTGATTTGGGCTGCATAAAACTATTATCAGAGTAACTCGACAAGAAATTAAATAAGAAGTAAAGTAAGAAAAGGCAGTCGTCAAACAAAGGAACCTTTTTGAACACTTCTATCACCAATCACCAATATCGTAAACGGAATAATAAAATTTCAATCATATCCCGAAACTTTAAAAAAGGCCGTAATAGTTCCCATTCTGAAACCAGGGAAAAGTAAAACTAAAGTGGACAGTTACCGTCCCATATCTCTACTCAGTATCATCGCTAAAGTAATTGACAAAGTTCTGAAAAGATTGCACAGAATAACAGAAAAATTAAAAATAATACCTCGTGAACAATTTGGTTTTCGAGCCGGACATTCAACCGTTTCTCAAGTAGTCCGAATTGCACACGATGCCAAAGAACAAATTAACAAACGGAAAAATACAGTAGCGGCTTTTTTGGACATGAAAAAAGCATTCGACACTGTCTGGACCGATGGCCTGGTAATAAAGATGTTGGACGCAAATTACCCACTGTACATGGTTAAACTGTTACAGTCTTATTTAGAACGAAGGAAAATAATTGTGGAAGTTGGTAATAATCTGTCAAATGAGTACGAAATGAAGGCAGGGGTCCCTCAAGGTTCGGCAATATCTCCTTTGTTGTATTCAATTTTCACTCACGATGTCCCAAAATTCAATAAAACAAAATTAGCCGCGTGTGCAGACGATACCTGCGTGTACGCTCATTCCTTCTCATCGGAAGTGGCATGCAGACAGGTTCAACTGCATATAGATCTAAAACTTATACCATATTACAAAAATAACAAATTATCTATTAATCCGGAGAAAACCGTATTAATTAATATCAACAAAAAACACACGAATAATAAAATATTTAAACAGCTGAACGTATGCAGCAATCAAATTTACCCCAAAACCAATACAAAATATTTAGGAATTGTATTAGATAGATCTCTCTGCTGGAAACAACATATTGATGAAATTTCCAACAAAATCACAATTTTAATAAAGACGATCTATCCACTAATATGTAAAAACAGTAAAGTCAATTTAAAAACAAAAATTCTATTATACAAACAAATTTTCCGCCCTGTAATAACATACGGATGCCCTGCCTTCATTTCATCCTCTAAAACGCAATTAGATCGGCTGCAAAGACTTCAGAATAGAGTACTGAGAATAATTACTGGAAGAGACCGTTATGCCCCTATAAGAGAATTACATGAAATTACGGATGTCGCTCTTATCCGTGAATATATGGTCGAAACCAGTCTAAAATTTTACAATTATCACCTAACAGGAAGTATTTTAACCCGAAATATAATAAACACTCACACAGACAATATACAAAGAAAACATGGACTTATATATGAAGCCCTTATTCCTCACCTATAAAGAGAAAACCCTCAAATAAATCGTTAAAAAATTCAATTCACTAGAAAAGGTTTCTGCCCAAATTTTTCCTTTAAAAATTAAAAAAATGTATCTATTATACCAAATGTTAACCACAACACTTTCTTTTTAAATATTTAACGGAAACAAATTTAAAAGCAATTAGCTAATAAACTTGATCAGTGGGAGGAGTTAGGTCTAAGCTTTCAGTAGGACCCGCAATAAACCCGGAACACAAAGAAAAAGATGCCACAAGAACGAGCTGCCGCAAGACCTGTTACCTGCTTAAGGGATGACAACTTGGGGAAATTTAAATGAAATATCGAATTTATTTTGTTCTGGAATATTATTGTATTTGAATTGTAAATTTGTAAATAAAGATATTTTAAGTAAGGTTCTCGTCCGATCACCCCAGTTAAGCAGTATTGGGCGCGGTTAGTACTTGGATGGGTGACCGCTTGGGAACACCGCGTGCCGTTGCCCTTTTTGCCTTTTTTTTTTGTAAATACTTCCATTATTTACAAAGAGATGAGCCTTTTTCAACACTTTTATATCAGGCAAAGGCCATACCACACGAGCCTTTTTCAACACTTTTATATCAGGCAACGGCCATACCACACTGAATGCACCGGTTCTCGTCCGATCACCGCAGTTAAGCAGTATTGGGCGCGGTTAGTACTTGGATGGGTGACCGCTTGGGAACACCGCGTGCCGTTGCCCTTTTTGCCTTTTTTTTTGTAAATACTTCCATTATTTACAAAGAGATGAGCCTTTTTCAACACTTTTATATCAGGCAAAGGCCATACCACACGAGCCTTTTTCAACACTTTTATATCAGGCAACGGCCATACCACACTGAATGCACCGGTTCTCGTCCGATCACCGCAGTTAAGCAGTATTGGGCGCGGTTAGTACTTGGATGGGTGACCGCTTGGGAACACCGCGTGCCGTTGCCCTTTTTGCCTTTTTTTTTGTAAATACTTCCATTATTTACAAAGAGATGAGCCTTTTTCAACACTTTTATATCAGGCAAAGGCCATACCACACGAGCCTTTTTCAACACTTTTATATCAGGCAACGGCCATACCACACTGAATGCACCGGTTCTCGTCCGATCACCGCAGTTAAGCAGTATTGGGCGCGGTTAGTACTTGGATGGGTGACCGCTTGGGAACACCGCGTGCCGTTGCTCTTTTTGCCTTTTTTTTTTTGTAAATACTTCAATTATTAACAAAGAGATGAGCCTTTTTCAACACTTTTATAACAGGCAACGGCCATACCACACTGAATGCACCGGTTCTCGTCCGATCACCGCAGTTAAGCAGTATTGGGCGCGGTTAGTACTTGGATGGGTGACCGCTTGGGAACACCGCGTGCCGTTGCCCTTTTTGCCTTTTTTTTTTGTAAATACTTCCATTATTTACAAAGAGATGAGCCTTTTTCAACACTTTTATATCAGGCAAAGGCCATACCACACGAGCCTTTTTCAACACTTTTATATCAGGCAACGGCCATACCACACTGAATGCACCGGTTCTCGTCCTAATTCAATTCACTAGAAAAGGTTTTTGCCAAAATTTTTCCTTTAAAAATTAAAAAATGTATCTATTATATCAAATGTTAACCACAACACTTTCTTTTTAAATATTTAACGGAAACAAATTTAAAAGTAATTAGCTCATAAACTTGATCAGTGGGAGGAGTTACGTCTAAGCTTTCAGTAGGACCCGCAATAAACCCGGAACACAAAGAAAAAGGTGCCACAACAACGAGCTGCCGCAAGACCTGTTACCTGCCTAAGGGATGACAACTTGGGGAAATTTAAATGAAATATCGAATATATTTTGTTCTGGAATATTATTGTATTTGAATTGTAAATTTGTAAATAAAAATATTTTAAGTAAGTAAAAGTAAGGTTCTCGTCCGATCACCGCAGTTAAGCAGTATTGGGCGCGGTTAGTACTTGGATGGGTGACCGCTTGGGAACACCGCGTGCCGTTGCCCTTTTTGCCTTTTTTTTTGTAAATACTTCCATTATTTACAAAGAGATGAGCCTTTTTCAACACTTTTATAACAGGCAACGGCCATACCACACTGAATGCACCGGTTCTCGTCCGATCACCGCAGTTAAGCAGTATTGGGCGCGGTTAGTACTTGGATGGGTGACCGCTTGGGAACACCGCGTGCCGTTGCCCTTTTTGCCTTTTTTTTTTGTAAATACTTCCATTATTTACAAAGAGATGAGCCTTTTTCAACACTTTTATATCAGGCAAAGGCCATACCACACGAGCCTTTTTCAACACTTTTATATCAGGCAACGGCCATACCACACTGAATGCACCGGTTCTCGTCCGATCACCGCAGTTAAGCAGTATTGGGCGCGGTTAGTACTTGGATGGGTGACCGCTTGGGAACACCGCGTGCCGTTGCCCTTTTTGCCTTTTTTTTTTTTGTAAATACTTCAATTATTAACAAAGAGATGAGCCTTTTTCAACACTTTTATATCAGGCAAAGGCCATACCACACGAGCCTTTTTCAACACTTTTATATCAGGCAACGGCCATACCACACTGAATGCACCGGTTCTCGTACGGAGTTTCTATTTTACCTTCGAATAGTAAAGACGTACCGATAACGATAGTTGAAGTGCCCTTCATCAAGTGCAATAAAATATTGGGTCCTTAAAAACCCAACAAAACATCTGGTGCAAGTGCCGTTGAAAGAAAGTGACAAAATCGATAGGGAATACATTTCTCGAAGGAAATATAAAAAGTTAAATGTAATATATTTGGCAGTTGATGCCAAATATTCATGGAAACATCTCCGCTAAGGAGACAGATCATAATCGTCGATTACAATTAAAAACTGACAAAGAAATTAATAAATCTCGCGATAACCGCGGAACTATAAAACCAAAGACGCTTGAACGTCTTAAAAAAGAAAATTTACTTCGAAATAGAATAAGAAGTAAACAAGAGCCAAAAAATGAACTAGAGCCATCCGAGGAGCCCGAACCGCTGCAAGAAAAAGTGAAAAAAGCACCGGCCAGTTCCTGTGAACAAGAAAATATGATTACGGAAACTATCATAGACTCTGATCCAGACAGCCTACTTCATAACGTACACACGACTCAAGTTTTAGTTCATTCAGAACCAAATAAGAGAAGAAACTCTGAAATGGAATCACAACATCAATACGATGAAAATTTTCAAATTCCAAAAAAGACTTGTAAACTTCAGTTTCTGTCGCAACTGGTAAAGAAACAGCCAACGATGGAAACATCAAATCGTTTTCAAAAGTTACCCTTAGACGAAATTGAAATAGTTGAAGAAACTACCAGTCGCCAACAACCCTTTAAAACTAAAAACACAATCAAAGAAACGAATATGCAACGGAATAATACCACCGAAAAAGGTAAACCGCCACCAATAATAATTAATGGAACTGTAGGAGATATAAAAACCATTACACAAAATTTAAACGAGATCATCAAAGAAGGATATTATATGAAATACACAAAAAATAACACTATGCTATTTATAAACAACAAAACTGAATATAAGAAAGTAGCTGAAGACCTAAAATCTGTGAATCTGGAATGGCACACGTACACACTTGCGGAAGAAAAACAACACGCATTTGTATTAAGAGGTCTGGATTGCGAACCTGATGCCAAAGAAATTAGCGACGAACTAAAAATTGAACATAAATTAAACGTCTTCAACGTATATAGAATGACGACTAAAGGGAGACCACTATATTTAATAACCACCGATAATAAAACGACACTACATTTTCTTAACTCTAATATTAAATACCTTTTAAATACACGCGTACAATGGGAGCGTCGAATAAAAGAAAGAAAACTCATTCAGTGTAGACGGTGCCAAAAGTGGGGACACGCGACAAGTAATTGTCAACGAAACGTGAAATGCGTAAAATGTGCAGACAGCCACTGGACTAAAGACTGTAAAAAATTACAAAATACTCCCGCGAAGTGCGCTAATTGCTTAAATGATCATCCAGCGAATTACAGCAAGTGCCCAGAATATTTAAAAGCAATTGAGGCTCTGGAAAAGAAGAAACCGCAACATCACATTGCGGCTCCTGCACCAACTTCAAATCCCTGGAAAAGTAACAGCAATAGAATCTCAACTATTCCTGTTTTGGATGCTGTCAATTTCCCGCCATTACAACAGAAACACCAGAAGGTACCGGCTGTAGCGCAGACATTGGAAAATAGTGCTTTCAAAGCAACAAAAGGTATGCCCGAAATAAGTGACAACCTAACAACTTTCACTGATCTCGCTAATGAATTTAAACAATTAAATTCTATTGTAAATTTAAATGGTCTTTTGCAAGCCGTTAAGGATTTGAATGCCATCATGGCTCAAGCCACTGACAGTTCTGCAAAATTTATAGCTTTTTCTAATTTCATCTCTACAATCAGTAAATATAATATTTAAATTCACTACCATAAAAGCAGCATTAATTAACATAAATGGTCTAAATAACAAAAAACCAGAATTTATTCACTTTCTTAATACTAATAAAATAGATATTTGCTTTATCACAGAAACTCAATTAAGAACGCAGCATAGAGTGAGGATTAAGGGTTATAATATTGAAAGAAATGATCGGCCCGACAGAGAGGACGGTTTACTGACTAAACAAGGAGGTGGAGTAGCTATAATCATTAAAAACAATATACCGTATTCTCGATTAAATGATCGAGTGATCCCTAATTTAGAAAACGTAGCAATAAAATTAGAAAATAATTTAGTGCTTGTAGCGTACATCCAACCTAGAGCAAAACTAACAAATCAGAATTTTGACGAACTTTTAGGTTTAGGCAACAAAGTGATGATAGCAGGTGATTTCAACTGTCGTCACCAACAATGGGGATGTTTACAAAATAATACCAACGGAAATTTTCTAGCAAACTATATACAACAACAAGAAATCGCACTTTACTATACCGATTCTCCAACGTATTTCCCTTTTGATGGCACTACACCGTCAACAATAGATTTAATTTTAAACAAAAATATAGACACACTCTCTGAACCTTGGACTGTTGACGAAATGAGTTCTGATCACGTACCAGTTTTGTTTAAAATATCAAAAGTATATACAGACAATTGTGACAAAATGACGAAAGACTATAAAACCACTAACTGGATTGAATATCATAAAATTATTAACACCCAACTAAAACCCGGATATATCTCGACAAAAGAACAAATAGAAAATAGGCTTGAAAAACTAATAAATACCATATCCACAGCTAGAGACCAAACTACTAAAAATACCAAATACGAACTTAACGATAAACTACCTTTAAATATCACAAACCTTATTAAAGATAAACATAGACTAAGAAAAGAATGGCAACGTACGAGAAACGAAAGTGACAGACAAAGATTCAGAGAATGTGCGCGAGAAGTGAACACTAAAATTATAGAATATAAATCTAATATTTGGCAATCAAAATTAGAAAATTTAAAACCGGGGTGCAAAGAAACGTGGAAAATTGTCCGATCACTAAAGAAACATCGCGAAAACATACCCACTTTGAAAGATAACACGAATAACAAGGAATATATCACTAATCATGAAAAGGGTAAATATTTTGGAGAATATTATCAAAATACATTTACAACACAACCTGATCTAAACGACTATCACAAAGACGTCACTGAAAGAGCCCGACAAATCAGAAACACCCCCATTGTTTCAATTAACGCTAGAACTTTGAGCAAACTTGTAACGAGTCCCTCCGAAGTGTGGGAAACAATAAAATTTCTACCTATGAAAAAGGCTCCAGGATTTGACGGAGTAGAAACAATTTTGCTCAAAAATCTACCCATAAAGGCGACGGTGGACCAATATCATAAACGGAATAATAAAATTTCAATCATATCCCGAAACATTAAAAAAGGCCGTAATAGTTCCCATTCTGAAACCAGGGAAAAGTAAAACTAAAGTTGACAGTTACCGTCCCATATCTCTACTCAGTATCATCGCTAAAGTAATTGACAAAGTTCTTCTGAAAAGAATGTACAGAATAACAGAAAAATTAAAAATAATACCTCGTGAACAATTTGGTTTCCGAGCCGGACATTCAACCGTTTCTCAAGTGGTCCGAATTGCACACGATGCCAAAGAACAAATTAACAAACGGAAAAATACAGTAGCGGCTTTTTTGGACATGAAAAAAGCATTCGACACTGTCTGGACCGATGGCCTGGTAATAAAGATGTGGGACGCAAATTACCCACTGTACATGGTTAAACTGTTACAGTCTTATTTAGAACGAAGGAAAATAATGGTGAAAGTTGGTAATAATCTGTCAAATGAGTACGAAATGAAGGCAGGGGTCCCTCAAGGTTCGGCAATATCTCCTTTGTTGTATTCAATTTTCACTCACGATGTCCCAAAATTCAATAAAACAAAATTAGCCGCGTATGCAGACGATACCTGCGTGTACGCTCATTCCTTTTCATCGGAAGTGGCATGCAGACAGGTTCAGCTGCATATAGATCTAAAACTTCTACCATATTACAAAAATAACAAATTATCTATTAATCCGGAGAAAACCGAATTAATTAATATCAACAAAAAACACACGAATAATAAAATATTTAAACAGCTGAACGTATGCGGCAATAAAATTTACCCCAAAACCAATACAAAATATTTAGGAATTGTATTAGATAGATCTCTCTGCTGGAAACAACATATTGATGAAATTTACAACAAAATTACCATTTTAATAAAGACGTTGTATCCACTAATATGTAAAAATAGTAAAGTAAATTTAAAAACAAAAATTCTATTATACAAACAAATTTTCCGCCCTGTAATAACATACGGATGCCCTGCCTTCATTTCATCCTCTAAAACGCAATTAGATCGGCTGCAAAGACTTCAGAATAGAGTACTGAGAATAATTACTGGAAGAGACCGTTATGCCCGTATACGAGAATTACATGAAATTACCGATGTCGCTCTTATCCGTGAATATATGGTCGAAACCAGTCTAAAATTTTACAATTATCACCTAACAGGAAGTATTTTAACCCGAAACATAATAAACACTCACACAGACAATATACAAAGAAAACATGGACTTATATATGAAGCCCTTATTCCTCACCTATAAAGAGAAAACCCTCAAATAAATCGTTAAAAAATTCAATTCACTAGAAAAGGTTTTTGCCAAAATTTTTCCTTTAAAAATTAAAAAATGTATCTATTATAACAAATGTTATCCACAACACTTTCTTTTTAAATATTTAACGGAAACAAATTTAAAAGTAATTAGCTCATAAACTTGATCAGTGGGAGGAGTTACGTCTAAGCTTTCAGTAGGACCCGCAATAAACCCGGAACACAAAGAAAAAGATGCCACAAGAACGAGCTGCCGCAAGACCTGTTACCTGCTTAAGGGATGACAACTTGGGGAAATATAAATGAAATATCGAATATATTTTGTTCTGGAATATTGTATTTGAATTGTAAATTTGTAAATAAAAATATTTTTAAGTTTTAAGTAAGGTTCTCGTCCGATCACCGCAGTTAAGCAGTATTGGGCGCGGTTAGTACTTGGATGGGTGACCGCTTGGGAACACCGCGTGCCGTTGCCCTTTTTGCCTTTTTTTTTTGTAAATACTTCCATTATTTACAAAGAGATGAGCCTTTTTCAACACTTTTATATCAGGCAAAGGCCATACCACACGAGCCTTTTTCAACACTTTTATATCAGGCAACGGCCATACCACACTGAATGCACCGGTTCTCGTCCAGTTTCTATTTTACCTTCGAATAGTAAAGACGTACCGATAACGATAGTTGAAGTGCCCTTCATCAAGTGCAATAAAATATTGGGTCCTTAAAAACCCAACAAAACATCTGGTGCAAGTGCCGTTGAAAGAAAGTGACAAAATCGATAGGGAATACATTTCTCGAAGGAAATATAAAAAGTTAAATGTAATATATTTGGCAGTTGATGCCAAATATTTATGGAAACATCTCCGCTAAGGAGACAGATCATAATCGTCGATTACAATTAAAAACTGACAAAGAAATTAATAAATCTCGCGATAACCGCGGAACTATAAAACCAAAGACGCTTGAACGTCTTAAAAAAGAAAATTTACTTCGAAATAGAATAAGAAGTAAACAAGAGCCAAAAAATGAACTAGAGCCATCCGAGGAGCCCGAACCGCTGCAAGAAAAAGTGAAAAAAGCACCGGCCAGTCCCTGCGAACAAGAAAATATGATTACGGAAACTATCATAGACTCTGATCCAGACAGCCTACTTCATAACGTACACACGACTCAAGTTTTAGTTCATTCAGAACCAAATAAGAGAAGAAACTCTGAAATGGAATCACAACATCAATACGATGAAAATTTTCAAATTCCAAAAAAGACTTGTAAACTACAGTTTCTGTCGCAACTGGTAAAGAAACAGCCAACGATGGAAACATCAAATCGTTTTCAAAAGTTACCCTTAGACGAAATTGAAATAGTTGAAGAAACTACCAGTCGCCAACAACCCGTTAAAACTAAAAACACAATCAAAGAAACGAATATGCAACGGAATAATACCACCGAAAAAGGTAAACCGCCACCAATAATAATTAATGGAACTGTAGGAGATATAAAAACCATTACACAAAATTTAAACGAGATCATCAAAGAAGGATATTATATGAAATACACAAAAAATAACACTATGCTATTTATAAACAACAAAACTGAATATAAGAAAGTAGCTGAAGACCTAAAATCTGTGAATCTGGAATGGCACACGTACACACTTGCGGAAGAAAAACAACACGCATTTGTATTAAGAGGTCTGGATTGCGAACCTGATGTCAAAGAAATTAGCGACGAACTAAAAATTGAACATAAATTAAACGTCTTCAACGTATATAGAATGACGACTAAAGGGAGACCACTATATTTAATAACCACCGATAATAAAACGACACTACATTTTCTTAACTCTAATATTAAATACCTTTTAAATACACGCGTACAATGGGAGCGTCGAATAAAAGAAAGAAAACTCATTCAGTGTAGACGGTGCCAAAAGTGGGGACACGCGACAAGTAATTGTCAACGAAACGTGAAATGCGTAAAATGTGCAGACAGCCACTGGACTAAAGACTGTAAAAAATTACAAAATACTCCCGCGAAGTGCGCTAATTGCTTAAATGATCATCCAGCGAATTACAGCAAGTGCCCAGAATATTTAAAAGCAATTGAGGCTCTGGAAAAGAAGAAACCGCAACATCACATTGCGGCTCCTGCACCAACTTCAAATCCCTGGAAAAGTAACAGCAATAGAATCTCAACTATTCCTGTTTTGGATGCTGTCAATTTCCCGCCATTACAACAGAAACACCAGAAGGTACCGGCTGTAGCGCAGACATTGGAAAATAGTGCTTTCAAAGCAACAAAAGGTATGCCCGAAATAAGTGACAACCTAACAACTTTCACTGATCTCGCTAATGAATTTAAACAATTAAATTCTATTGTAAATTTAAATGGTCTTTTGCAAGCCGTTAAGGATTTGAATGCCATCATGGCTCAAGCCACTGACAGTTCTGCAAAATTTATAGCTTTTTCTAATTTCATCTCTACAATCAGTAAATATAATATTTAAATTCACTACCATAAAAGCAGCATTAATTAACATAAATGGTCTAAATAACAAAAAACCAGAATTTATTCACTTTCTTAATACTAATAAAATAGATATTTGCTTTATCACAGAAACTCAATTAAGAACGCAGCATAGAGTGAGGATTAAGGGTTATAATATTGAAAGAAATGATCGGCCCGACAGAGAGGACGGTTTACTGACTAAACAAGGAGGTGGAGTAGCTATAATCATTAAAAACAATATACCGTATTCTCGATTAAATGATCGAGTGATCCCTAATTTAGAAAACGTAGCAATAAAATTAGAAAATAATTTAGTGCTTGTAGCTACGTACATCCAACCTAGAGCAAAACTAACAAATCAGAATTTTGACGAACTTTTAGGTTTAGGCAACAAAGTGATGATAGCAGGTGATTTCAACTGTCGTCACCAACAATGGGGATGTTTACAAAATAATACCAACGGAAATTTTCTAGCAAACTATATACAACAACAAGAAATCGCACTTTACTATACCGATTCTCCAACGTATTTCCCTTTTGATGGCACTACACCGTCAACAATAGATTTAATTTTAAACAAAAATATAGACACACTCTCTGAACCTTGGACTGTTGACGAAATGAGTTCTGATCACGTACCAGTTTTGTTTAAAATATCAAAAGTAGATACAGACAATTGTGACAAAATGACGAAAGACTATAAAACCACTAACTGGATTGAATATCGTAAAATTATTAACACCCAACTAAAACCCGGATATATCTCGACAAAAGAACAAATAGAAAATAGGCTTGAAAAACTAATAAATACCATATCCACAGCTAGAGACCAAACTACTAAAAATACCAAATACGAACTTAACGATAAACTACCTTTAAATATCACAAACCTTATTAAAGATAAACATAGACTAAGAAAAGAATGGCAACGTACGAGAAACGAAAGTGACAGACAAAGATTCAGAGAATGTGCGCGAGAAGTGAACACTAAAATTATAGAATATAAATCTAATATTTGGCAATCAAAATTAGAAAATTTAAAACCGGGGTGCAAAGAAACGTGGAAAATTGTCCGATCACTAAAGAAACATCGCGAAAACATACCCACTTTGAAAGATAACACGAATAACAAGGAATATATCACTAATCATGAAAAGGGTAAATATTTTGGAGAATATTATCAAAATACATTTACAACACAACCTGATCTAAACGACTATCACAAAGACGTCACTGAAAGAGCCCGACAAATCAGAAACACCCCCATTGTTTCAATTAACGCTAGA
Organism: Hermaeophaga mercurialis; assembly: GCA_951812935.1. Classification (NCBI taxonomy): domain Eukaryota; kingdom Metazoa; phylum Arthropoda; class Insecta; order Coleoptera; family Chrysomelidae; genus Hermaeophaga; species Hermaeophaga mercurialis. The sequence continues at coordinate 18,439,218 of OX638359.1, read as the reverse complement.
ACTTTGAGCAAACTTGTAACGAGTCCCTCCGAAGTGTGGGAAACAATAAAATTTCTACCTATGAAAAAGGCTCCAGGATTTGACGGAGTAGAAACAATTTTGCTCAAAAATCTACCCATAAAGGCGACGGTGGAAATCACCAATATCATAAACGGAATAATAAAATTTCAATCATATCCCGAAACATTAAAAAAGGCCGTAATAGTTCCCATTCTGAAACCAGGGAAAAGTAAAACTAAAGTTGACAGTTACCGTCCCATATCTCTACTCAGTATCATCGCTAAAGTAATTGACAAAGTTCTTCTGAAAAGAATGTACAGAATAACAGAAAAATTAAAAATAATACCTCGTGAACAATTTGGTTTCCGAGCCGGACATTCAACCGTTTCTCAAGTAGTCCGAATTGCACACGATGCCAAAGAACAAATTAACAAACGGAAAAATACAGTAGCGGCTTTTTTGGACATGAAAAAAGCATTCGACACTGTCTGGACCGATGGCCTGGTAATAAAGATGTGGGACGCAAATTACCCACTGTACATGGTTAAACTGTTACAGTCTTATTTAGAACGAAGGAAAATAATGGTGAAAGTTGGTAATAATCTGTCAAATGAGTACGAAATGAAGGCAGGGGTCCCTCAAGGTTCGGCAATATCTCCTTTGTTGTATTCAATTTTCACTCACGATGTCCCAAAATTCAATAAAACAAAATTAGCCGCGTATGCAGACGATACCTGCGTGTACGCTCATTCCTTTTCATCGGAAGTGGCATGCAGACAGGTTCAGCTGCATATAGATCTAAAACTTCTACCATATTACAAAAATAACAAATTATCTATTAATCCGGAGAAAACCGAATTAATTAATATCAACAAAAAACACACGAATAATAAAATATTTAAACAGCTGAACGTATGCGGCAATAAAATTTACCCCAAAACCAATACAAAATATTTAGGAATTGTATTAGATAGATCTCTCTGCTGGAAACAACATATTGATGAAATTTCCAACAAAATTACCATTTTAATAAAGACGTTGTATCCACTAATATGTAAAAATAGTAAAGTAAATTTAAAAACAAAAATTCTATTATACAAACAAATTTTCCGCCCTGTAATAACATACGGATGCCCTGCCTTCATTTCATCCTCTAAAACGCAATTAGATCGGCTGCAAAGACTTCAGAATAGAGTACTGAGAATAATTACTGGAAGAGACCGTTATGCCCGTATACGAGAATTACATGAAATTACCGATGTCGCTCTTATCCGTGAATATATGGTCGAAACCAGTCTAAAATTTTACAATTATCACCTAACAGGAAGTATTTTAACCCGAAACATAATAAACACTCACACAGACAATATACAAAGAAAACATGGACTTATATATGAAGCCCTTATTCCTCACCTATAAAGAGAAAACCCTCAAATAAATCGTTAAAAAATTCAATTCACTAGAAAAGGTTTTTGCCAAAATTTTTCCTTTAAAAATTAAAAAATGTATCTATTATATCAAATGTTAACCACAACACTTTCTTTTTAAATATTTAACGGAAACAAATTTAAAAGTAATTAGCTCATAAACTTGATCAGTGGGAGGAGTTACGTCTAAGCTTTCAGTAGGACCCGCAATAAACCCGGAACACAAAGAAAAAGGTGCCACAACAACGAGCTGCCGCAAGACCTGTTACCTGCCTAAGGGATGACAACTTGGGGAAATTTAAATGAAATATCGAATATATTTTGTTCTGGAATATTATTGTATTTGAATTGTAAATTTGTAAATAAAAATATTTTAAGTAAGTAAAGGTTCTCGTCCGATCACCGCAGTTAAGCAGTATTGGGCGCGGTTAGTACTTGGATGGGTGACCGCTTGGGAACACCGCGTGCCGTTGCCCTTTTTGCCTTTTTTTTTTGTAAATACTTCCATTATTTACAAAGAGATGAGCCTTTTTCAACACTTTTATATCAGGCAAAGGCCATACCACACGAGCCTTTTTCAACACTTTTATATCAGGCAACGGCCATACCACACTGAATGCACCGGTTCTCGTCCGATCACCGCAGTTAAGCAGTATTGGGCGCGGTTAGTACTTGGATGGGTGACCGCTTGGGAACACCGCGTGCCGTTGCCCTTTTTGCCTTTTTTTTTTGTAAATACTTCCATTATTTACAAAGAGATGAGCCTTTTTCAACACTTTTATATCAGGCAAAGGCCATACCACACGAGCCTTTTTCAACACTTTTATATCAGGCAACGGCCATACCACACTGAATGCACCGGTTCTCGTCCGATCACCGCAGTTAAGCAGTATTGGGCGCGGTTAGTACTTGGATGGGTGACCGCTTGGGAACACCGCGTGCCGTTGCCCTTTTTGCCTTTTTTTTTTTTGTAAATACTTCAATTATTAACAAAGAGATGAGCCTTTTTCAACACTTTTTTAACAGGCAACGGCCATACCACACTGAATGCACCGGTTCTCGTCCGATCACCGCAGTTAAGCAGTATTGGGCGCGGTTAGTACTTGGATGGGTGACCGCTTGGGAACACCGCGTGCCGTTGCCCTTTTTGCCTTTTTTTTTGTAAATACTTCCATTATTTACAAAGAGATGAGCCTTTTTCAACACTTTTATATCAGGCAAAGGCCATACCACACGAGCCTTTTTCAACACTTTTATATCAGGCAACGGCCATACCACACTGAATGCACCGGTTTTCGTCCGATCACCGCAGTTAAGCAGTATTGGGCGCGGTTAGTACTTGGATGGGTGACCGCTTGGGAACACCGCGTGCCGTTGCCCTTTTTGCCTTTTTTTTTTGTAAATACTTCCATTATTTACAAAGAGATGAGCCTTTTTCAACACTTTTATATCAGGCAAAGGCCATACCACACGAGCCTTTTTCAACATTTTTATATCAGGCAACGGCCATACCACACTGAATGCACCGGTTCTCGTCCGATCACCGCAGTTAAGCAGTATTGGGCGCGGTTAGTACTTGGATGGGTGACCGCTTGGGAACACCGCGTGCCGTTGCCCTTTTTGCCTTTTTTTTTTTTGTAAATACTTCAATTATTAACAAAGAGATGAGCCTTTTTCAACACTTTTTTAACAGGCAACGGCCATACCACACTGAATGCACCGGTTCTCGTCCGATCACCGCAGTTAAGCAGTATTGGGCGCGGTTAGTACTTGGATGGGTGACCGCTTGGGAACACCGCGTGCCGTTGCCCTTTTTGCCTTTTTTTTTGTAAATACTTCCATTATTTACAAAGAGATGAGCCTTTTTCAACACTTTTATATCAGGCAAAGGCCATACCACACGAGCCTTTTTCAACACTTTTATATCAGGCAACGGCCATACCACACTGAATGCACCGGTTTTCGTCCGATCACCGCAGTTAAGCAGTATTGGGCGCGGTTAGTACTTGGATGGGTGACCGCTTGGGAACACCGCGTGCCGTTGCCCTTTTTGCCTTTTTTTTTTGTAAATACTTCCATTATTTACAAAGAGATGAGCCTTTTTCAACACTTTTATATCAGGCAAAGGCCATACCACACGAGCCTTTTTCAACATTTTTATATCAGGCAACGGCCATACCACACTGAATGCACCGGTTCTCGTCCGATCACCGCAGTTAAGCAGTATTGGGCGCGGTTAGTACTTGGATGGGTGACCGCTTGGGAACACCGCGTGCCGTTGCCCTTTTTGCCTTTTTTTTTTGTAAATACTTCAATTATTAACAAAGAGATGAGCCTTTTTCAACACTTTTATAACAGGCAACGGCCATACCACACTGAATGCACCGGTTCTCGTCCGATCACCGCAGTTAAGCAGTATTGGGCGCGGTTAGTACTTGGATGGGTGACCGCTTGGGAACACCGCGTGCCGTTGCCCTTTTTGCCTTTTTTTTTTGTAAATACTTCCATTATTTACAAAGAGATGAGCCTTTTTCAACACTTTTATATCAGGCAAAGGCCATACCACACGAGCCTTTTTCAACACTTTTATATCAGGCAACGGCCATACCACACTGAATGCACCGGTTCTCGTCCGATCACCGCAGTTAAGCAGTATTGGGCGCGGTTAGTACTTGGATGGGTGACCGCTTGGGAACACCGCGTGCCGTTGCCCTTTTTGCCTTTTTTTTTTGTAAATACTTCCATTATTTACAAAGAGATGAGCCTTTTTCAACACTTTTATATCAGGCAAAGGCCATACCACACGAGCCTTTTTCAACACTTTTATATCAGGCAACGGCCATACCACACTGAATGCACCGGTTCTCGTCCGATCACCGCAGTTAAGCAGTATTGGGCGCGGTTAGTACTTGGATGGGTGACCGCTTGGGAACACCGCGTGCCGTTGCCCTTTTTGCCTTTTTTTTTTTGTAAATACTTCAATTATTAACAAAGAGATGAGCCTTTTTCAACACTTTTATAACAGGCAACGGCCATACCACACTGAATGCACCGGTTCTCGTCCGATCACCGCAGTTAAGCAGTATTGGGCGCGGTTAGTACTTGGATGGGTGACCGCTTGGGAACACCGCGTGCCGTTGCCCTTTTTGCCTTTTTTTTTTGTAAATACTTCCATTATTTACAAAGAGATGAGCCTTTTTCAACACTTTTATATCAGGCAAAGGCCATACCACACGAGCCTTTTTCAACACTTTTATATCAGGCAACGGCCATACCACACTGAATGCACCGGTTCTCGTCCGATCACCGCAGTTAAGCAGTATTGGGCGCGGTTAGTACTTGGATGGGTGACCGCTTGGGAACACCGCGTGCCGTTGCCCTTTTTGCCTTTTTTTTTTGTAAATACTTCCATTATTTACAAAGAGATGAGCCTTTTTCAACACTTTTATATCAGGCAAAGGCCATAGCACACGAGCCTTTTTCAACACTTTTATATCAGGCAACGGCCATACCACACTGAATGCACCGGTTCTCGTCCGATCACCGCAGTTAAGCAGTATTGGGCGCGGTTAGTACTTGGATGGGTGACCGCTTGGGAACACCGCGTGCCGTTGCCCTTTTTGCCTTTTTTTTTGTAAATACTTCCATTATTTACAAAGAGATGAGCCTTTTTCAACACTTTTATATCAGGCAAAGGCCATACCACACGAGCCTTTTTCAACATTTTTATATCAGGCAACGGCCATACCACACTGAATGCACCGGTTCTCGTCCGATCACCGCAGTTAAGCAGTATTGGGCGCGGTTAGTACTTGGATGGGTGACCGCTTGGGAACACCGCGTGCCGTTGCCCTTTTAGCCTTTTTTTTTTTGTAAATACTTCAATTATTAACAAAGAGATGAGCCTTTTTCAACACTTTTATAACAGGCAACGGCCATACCACACTGAATGCACCGGTTCTCGTCCGATCACCGCAGTTAAGCAGTATTGGGCGCGGTTAGTACTTGGATGGGTGACCGCTTGGGAACACCGCGTGCCGTTGCCCTTTTTGCCTTTTTTTTTTGTAAATACTTCCATTATTTACAAAGAGATGAGCCTTTTTCAACACTTTTATAACAGGCAACGGCCATACCACACTGAATGCACCGGACTATTTAACGACATAATAATTACCAATACATTTATTAATTTTATTCATAAATAGCATATCAAAACAAAACCTCGAAAAATTAAGTGATTGACATATTAAAAGGGCTCAAATAGGGTAATAAAAATATTTATTCCAAGCAATCGGAACATTTCATTGCTTTGTGGGGGTATTTTATGTCTTCCTGTGTTATACAGTTCAGTACTGATCTAATAGGATACCCAGTGCCCATATGGCAATATTCTGTGCAGTACATTGCAGGACAAGCGTAAGTTAGCCAGGGGCTACATTCATTTGATGGTGCACATGGAAATATAACTCCGTTGTCGTACAGGTAAGGATAAATATCTGAAAAAGTTTGGGTAGTGTATGATCCTCTATATTCTGACTGCATGCCACTAAAAACAAAAAAATTGTAATTACTTTTGTTATGTCTTATAATATAATTGTGTTCATATCTTACGTGCTAAATTTATAACCTATACATTTAGGTTTATTATTGTCTGTTATAAGATAAGATAAAAAAATTGATTTTGATCAAAATCATCCATAGGGCTCAATTTTCTCTTCAGAGGTTTATGTGCAAAAACTTGAAGAAACATGTAAATATATTTACTGGTATCAAACTGTGATAAAGTGAATGCTCACATACGGCTTACGTACAGGGTGTTAAAAAAGATCGAAAATTTGAACAATGTATAGTATGGATCAAAATAAGTTAAAATGTCTTAATAAATATGGGTCCGAAATTGACGGTTTCGGAGAAACAGAAAGTTATTTATCTTTGAAGTATTTTGCGTTTACACATTATTTTTATTATACAGAAACATCAACAAACATACATTAGCTCGGATTTGGTGACATTCTTGATTAAATCATTGTTGCAGCTCTTCGAGACTATTTACAGGAATAGCGTACACTAAACTTTTTAAATATCCCCAAAAAAAGAAATCAAGGGGGTTTGAATCATTCGATGTAGCAGGCCATGATACAGGCCCACCCCTTCCTATTCATCGGCGTGAAAACGATTTTGTTTATAAGTTTCCATCGTTTGTTTATACACAATAAAAATAATGTGTAAACGCAAACTTCTTTAAAACTTTCTGTATCTCCGAAACCGTTAATTTGCGGACCCATGTTTATTAAGACTTTTTGACTTAGTTTTATCCATACTATAGCCTGTTCAAATATTCGATCTTTTTTTAATACCCTGTATATGGTAGACAAAAGCCTCCAACGGAGAGTACCTAAATGTGAATAATTGTTGATTCCCTACTTAAAAGCTGCAACATAATTTAACGTCGTTCTTTCAAAGAAATATGACTGTTAACAAAAGATGATAAATCATCAATCTTTTAGGACCTAACAAACATAAAAACGTTGAATAGCCAGGATGCTTTTAAAGCATTAGATCTAATAAAATTAATTCTAGACCGCTTAGGAAATACATAAAGTTTTACATTGCCTTAGTGTTCATAATAAAGTAAAGCTGATACTCTATGACCGGACCCATTTTTAATCATTCCCAGAGTACAGTCAACTTATTTCTTAGATAGAGAAAAAACACTAATGTAATCTTTTTAGAACGTATCTTTATACAGATCTTAGAGTGGAGTAAAATCGAATATGGTCCAGGAGATCCCTTCTAAACCATGTATTGCACGGACTGCACTGTGAGTTTAGGGATGAGCTACAATAAACCCACTAGCGGAGGTAGACTTAACACCTAATCTAAGTCTCAGTAAGCAGTTCAAAAATGGAGATAAAAGGTGGTAATAGTAGGAGATACTCATCTACCATGTTTGATTCCCAGTGATTTCTTTGTGTTTCCAAATTTAAAAAAATGGACCGGTGGAAAAATATTTCAAACAAATGAAGGGGTGACAGCAGAAACAAATGCGTATTTTGAAGCCTTTTTGAAAGATTATTTTTTGGATGGTTTAAAAAAAATTGGAAACTAAGTGTATAGAAATAAAAGGAGATTATGTTGAAAAATATTTATACAGTGAAATAGCTATTTTATTGAAATATTCTTTCGTCAAACCGTCCTTGTAAATGAACAAAAGGTTGAATTACTAGAAACAAATTAGTATCCACTTTTAATCTGCATAGAAGCTAATGTTAAATAACTTTTTAAATTAAATAAACATATCACACTTACAATATATTTGTAGTATTTTGGTGGTCGTAGCTAAGGATACTCACCGATATGGAACTGTCTTCCAAGCCCTTGAAAGATTTTTATTTGGGTATTGGGTACTCATCACCTGTTTGTCATAAATTTCTTTATTTCCTGACAAAGGCCCTCCCAGTACATATCTGGATTTCTAAAACAAAAGGTTACATTTTTGTTCATTTCATGAATTTCCAAAAAAAGAATCACCAAAGTCAATTTTTTAAAGAATTGAAGAATCGCTGAATATACTTAAATATTTAGTGACAGTCACTTCATTTTATACTTACTGGATATGTTCCCATACAATTATATCGTGTGGGTAAATCTTTTCTTGCACCCATGGATTCATCGTCATTGAATAGCTTAAAATGTAGTTTGTTCTGGCCCATATAATTGTCTAAATGTTTCCAATGACCGTCTTTTTCTGGTGGAATGGTTGGTTGAAGTGGTCTTGCTGTACCTGTCACCTAAAAATGTTGATATAAAAATGAACCATAAAAATATGTATTGAGCTATAATATGTGAAGCACGTTTTTTCTTAGCACAACTCATATGTTGGTTCCTTTGGGTTATAGTTTCCCAAATATATCTAAGATTAAAAATCTTTCCATATTTCTGATCACCACAGAAAGATTGGTTCTTGTCCTACACGTTTGAATCCTTCTTCTAGTTTAAGAGTGTTATGGAAGCCGTACCAGTCTAATGGTACTGATTAACCTGCCATTCTGAATACATTTAAGAGAGGTATTACATACTTTATTATTCCAATTTGTTCAGTTTTTGGGCATCCTTGTAAAGGAGAATCACTAAATATGCGCTAGGTATGATAACTTTCCCTGCTAATCAATGCATTTTTATCTAATCAACTATCGCACTCTGTAATTAGTAAATTTAATAATCCATGATACAGATGGTGCGGCCTATACAACTCGAGAAATAGGAATTTTACCGTTTTAGTTGTTTTAGTGGGTTATTAGATTTTATCAGGTGAGATTGTTTTTTAAAATTACTAGAAACTTAACAAATGTTTTTGATTTTTTACATTCGTTTCCCCTGGTTTAGGTTCCTAATCAGTAACCATTTATTCATAGCATTGAGAATAAATGACCCTCTAAAACACTCTAAAAACCCGCACAAGGTGTGTACCCCTGAATACTCGCGACGCCGGGGGCATTCCGGTGTCCCCGTTGAATATTTCAGAAATCTGGCAAGCCTACATATACATATAGTACATGTTGTGATTACATCAAAGCTACATGTATATACATGTTAATCTCTGGATTTTAGAGAGATTAGTTCTTGAATTGATTAGGGTGGTTTACAACAAGTCATTGTGTAGCGACCAGGTTTGTCCAAAATTGAAGAGTCTTGCTTTATTCCAATACCTTTCTTCACCTAAGATTTTTCTTGTCTTTTCACACGTTTAGTTTTATAAAACAAAGTACTTACTTCACAACGCGTTTCAATAGCAGGTGCCATCACTTCTCTAACTTGTGGAGACCATTCTGGAGTCTTATACGAATCTTTCATCTCTGATGCTCGTTTGGGTACTGCAGGTGGTGGATTTTTATTCAACTATAAAAGGAAAATCACTAATATTAGAAATATATAGAATGTTTTTATCAGATTCAAGCACATGAGTGTTTGGAAGATGGGTGCATATCTTTAAGGGGAAGGTAGCATAGACCAATTAGAACCATTTTAGTTATTTAAGACAATGGTTTTTGACTGCATTTGTTTTAATAAACCTTTGTTTAAACCTTTTTGAAAACTTGCTTGGATATTGCTATTTCTTTTGAGTTACCATTTACGCGATATCTTACAAACTTTTGAAATTAGGGCCTACAAACCAAATTGAGGAAGAATATTTAAATTTTTGGCCAGACTAACAAAAAAAATATATTGAAAATAATATAAATTAATTGTATGAGGCTTTTGAACATTTGGGTAGAGCGAGGTAAATTCTTTAAAGTGGAAACAGGAGACTGAAGACCGTCATAGAATACATCTTAAAATCTTTCTGGGAGTCTTTTCGCTACAATATGAAATTAGTAATAGTTGGTTGATGCTAAGCTATTTCCGGTATCAGTTTCTTATATAGTTCTTTTCTAGTGACATGTATTTTGCGTAAATGCGTCTATTCCCATCGTCCACGCCTCAATACAGCACATGTATTAAACAAATTGTTACAATTAGTGTTGAGTAAATTACGTTTCTTAATTCCTCAAACATAACTGGGGACTATGCCAGTTTTTGTACGGTCATCGACAAGTATACAGTGTGTACATAAAGTATGGAATAAATGCATTTTAAGCTAAACAAACAATTTTGAGGAAAAATCCTGAGACAAGTCGGTTTTTGATTTTAATTTAATATATTTTACATAACAATGAAATATATTAGGTAAACCATTTGCGAGTAACGATGTCATTAAATAACACACTCTGTATATTTTATTTTATTTTGATTGCGAATTTCAAGACGATTCCAAAAATATATCATACTTGTATTATGTAATTAATAGTTTTGAAGATACGATAATTTTAAAATCTGTATTTTTGAAGACCTTTAATTAAATTAAAATAACCAAATAATACAATAGTAACAATACATTCCTGCTGAGCTTTATTAATGGTTTCCTGCGAAATGTTATTTATTACTTGTCTTATTCTATCTTTTAAATAATTTATGTCGTCGAGTTTACTTATATATACAAAACATTTTTTAGATGATCCCACAAAAAGAAATCTAATGGCGTGAGATCCGGTGACCTTGGTGGTCACTCAATGGGTCCTCATCTACCGATCCATTTATTGAGGAATATTTCGTCAAGATATGTTCGAACAGCGCCTCATCTTGTTGATATCAAAAACTTTCATCGATATTTCCGGGAATGTTTGCACTAGGGAATAAATTCATTAAAGTTGGAATAAAAAAGTTCATTAAAAATTGCAGATAAGTTGGCCCATTTACATTCCATCAAAAAATAGGGTCCAATGATTTATTTAGAACAATTCCTGCCCAAACATTAATTTTCTGTGAACATTGAGTGTGATGTTCTCTCATTCATTTAAATCCAACTAAAATCAAAAACCGACTTGTCTCAGGATTTTTCCTCCAAATTGTTTGTTTAGCTTAAAATGAATTTATTCCTTACTTTATGTACACAATATATATTTAAATAGTTATATTCAGGCAATTTCGTGTATTTATCCATTGAGTGATATTATTATTTTCTAAACAAAAACTAAATAACATATACCTTATTCAAAAAATAACAATTTTAATTACATATAAGACACATCAATTTAGTATTCAACTGGCCATCTCTGCCGAGATAAAATGAATTTAAGTTATTACCTCGACTTCTGCGGATGAATGTGCAAAGTTACTTACTGGTAACCCATCAATGTTCAAAAATAAGGACTATCCGAACATAACTTTAATGTTTGTTTGATTTTCATGAAACTGACTCACATATGGCAAAATGGCGTCACTTCATGCTGACAGCAATTCTGGATTATACATATTATATGCATATTTGAACTTCATAATTCAGTTCTAAGTAATATCACTACATAAAGGGCTGTATACAATTCATCTACTATGATTAAAAAACATAGCAATAATACAGCATGAACTCATTTAAGTAGAATAGTATACTAGACTTAATCAAATACTATTTTTTATTTCTGGTTTGTTTTTATGCTCCTGGAGTGAACTCCAAAAAAACAATTTTTGGGGATAATTAAAGAGTAAAAGTGCGTAGAAGATGGAAACAAACAAGCGTATAATGAAAGAGAAAAAGCGCGAAAGGGTAAATGAGGAGTCAGAAACAGGGAGCGATACAAGATCTAGAAGCGCGGTGAGAAAAGAACCGAAGAAAATAGCACTACCACCAGAAATAAAAACAATCAATATATTTAATATATTTGAGAGAAACGAAGACGAAAGTGAAACAACAACAACTATGGAGGAAACTAAGAAAGAGGAAAAGAGAGAAGTGGAAAGAAAACAATAGGCAAAAACACCCCCAGTAGTTATTGAGGGAGAAATCAACGAACATAAGGAATTTTTAGAGCAAGGGAGAAGTATTATAAATACCAACAAATTTACTATTCAATTTAATAGACAAAATACCAAAATTTTTACTAACAACAAGATAGATTACAAGTTAATAATTCAACTAAAACACAAAATCAAAAGAGTTGTGTTAAAAGCGACTCCAGAATTAGATACAAATGAAATGTTAAATGAGTTAGAAAGTAATAGCGGAGTTAAGATAATGAAAGTAATACCGTTAAAAAGTAACAACCAATTAATTAAAAGTCATAGCTATTTAATAATCGTAAGTAAAGATGTAGACCTAAAATATAAAGTTAATGGATTATTGAATATAAGAATTAAATGGGACAGCTATTGCAGAAAAAATAAAATAACGCAACGTTACAATTGCCAAAGACTGGGCTACTCTCAGAGCAAATATTAAATACATAGAAAAAATCGAAGAGAATAGACTAAAGAATAAGCAAAATAGCAACCAACAAAAATATATTAAAATAAATAACGAACCCAAAGATAACTTATTAAAACAAGGAATATCATATAGTAGTGCAGTTAAAAACACAATTCAAACAGAAAAAGATGAAGGCTTAAATAGTTTAAATGAATTAAGAGAAATCAAAAATTTAATAAATGATATAAACAAATTAGTATAATCCCAAAAATGATAACAATATTGCGAAAAATTAAAGAAGAACTTTCAGAAGCAAATAGTTTTATGGGGAAAGTAAATATATTTTTAACTTATGAGGAAATGTACAAAGAACCTTAGAAAGAAAAAATTAATTAAATTCAAATAAACTAATAGTAATTAAATAATCATTATATTTTTGTTTTATACAAGAAAATGGCCAACGCATGCCGTAAAAAGCCTGGCAAAAAAAGTAAAATAGTAAAGAAGCTAATAACTAAAAATTGATAAAAGTAAAATAGTATGGTGGCTTACGGAACATACAAGAGATTAATAGCAAATGAATAATATTTTTCAAGTAAATTAAAGTAAAAAAAGGCTAATCCTTTATTATTATTATTATTTGTTTTTATTAAACAGCACAACAAAAATGTATCCTAGCAACAGGATGGAGGAGGATACTTATTTTTTAACCAATCAACCATTGAGTGGCAGTGGTGTTTTTATTATTATTCAGTAAGGCATAATATTTGCATATAATTTGCACTACCAGTGTAGTACAGTTAAGGATTTTTAAACATAGTTCATGTTAAAAAATTAAAAATTTTAACAATTAATAACGTACGCGTTCTTGAAGGTCCCTCAGGTAGTGCACATCGTTAATATGATGACTTCGACCATATTTTACTAAGACATCTTCTTGCTTTTGTTTAAAAACATAATCTTTTTTATAAACTGGTATTAATTCTTCTTTAATTTTTATATCCGTTTCCAGTAAATGTTTGCTTGGTTGGGTTTTTACTCTCTACAAAATATTTAAAATAATTAACGTCAATACAAGTATATTTCTGCTTTATCTGAATTTTGTATTTGCGTGTTGGTCCAATGAGGAATACCTTTGAACTTCCATACCTCCGTTGCTTTGAAGCGAAAAAAAAGTTTTTACAAAAAGTGTAGGTAGTCTTAAGATTCACATTTTAAAATTAGTCCCAAATATTTGAAATTCCATCTGATTTTCAATCTCTTGGTATCAAATATTTTTTTATACCATGGTATAGAACTTAGTTAGGATAGGGACAGGTAAGCCGTTTTTATTGATTTTCAACGGTTTGGCCGCTACAGACATCTAAATTTAAAAAAATGTGATTTTCAGGTGGCTGTAGATTCTTTATTAAACATAACAGACATGAAATGTGATCTATCGTTGAAATTAGCTCGGCAAGAAGTTTATAAAAATGGTTATGTAAATGTAAAAAATTTAAAAACATACGGGGTATTCCATTCCAAAACATAACCTTGGTCTGGCACTGCGTTCCTGAACACACTGTATATTTGGAACTAATTTTAAAATGTGAATCTCAAGACTGCCTACACTTTTTGTAAATACTTCTTTTTCGTAACTTTAATAATAGCGGACTAATCGAGCTTTGCCGCACTGATGCGTCACCCTGTATATATACAGGTAATGCTATATGTATAAAAGTTATGTTTTGTTAATGTAGATTGTTTTATCAGGTTATTAAGAATGCTTTAAAAAATATGTCTTTTATATAAAAAATTTAATGCAGTTGTATTATTTTTTTGGTTAAATAAAAAAACTGATGTTTTCACACCCAGGAACTAGTCGTTACGATATGGTTATTGAGTGAATGCAATAACAACTGCATAAGAATTTCAGGAAAGATTTCCAAACCGTCGCCGGATTTTTTTTTCATCAAAGTTACAGTACCTATCTACCATAGAACTGTACAGTATCACTAAATGTCTAGTAATAGTAAAGCTTTAATAAGTAAATACATTTTTAGGTGCTATATTTTTTTAAAATATACATAGTATGGTAGTTGGTAAATATAATTTTTAGCATGTAAGAGACAACTTGGACAAGCGAATACAGTAATTGAGTTATTCTGGACTATATAGTACAGCACACATCTATGATCGGTTTAATTTTGGAACATATGTAATTCTTATATATTCAATGATATTTATGTCTTTACTTACGCAGTCAAAATCTTGTGGAATGGGATTAAAGTATTCATGGCTTATATTGTAAGACGTTCGAAAGTCTGCCTTTTCTGGTACAACAGGATAAAGGTAATCTATGTGACCATGACAATTTGTATTACACTTTAAATTCTTATACTTCATATTTGCGGCACCCACCTATACTTTCATAAAATTAATGATAAATGTTGACTAAATTGTCATTTTGAGAGAAAACTAACATTTATCGATCAAACTTTAACATTAAGTGTACCAATTCTATTTCAGTTGCCGGATTGTAATTTATAATTGAGTAAACTAAAATAAAATCATATTGATTTTTGAATAATTATCTAATAAATTGCCTTCCTGCCAAAAAAATAATATTATATATCAATATGTCATGTTTCTTTCGTTTAAAAATATTTGATAATTCTAGGAGTAAGCTTATATGAAAAAAGACGTTTTCCTCTTCATTTATTAATTAAATTAAAATTTGCCTACTATTGTAATAAGGAAAAGTATTCTTCATACCTATATTTCGTCTGGAAATACCAATAATGTGAATAGTAATTTACAATGTATTAAAAGGATAGATATTAAGCATTAATGTATAAAGATTGATTGAAAAAATGAAATAAATAGATTTTAAAGAATTTATTATGTAATAGCTCAATAAGGAATTTTGATATTTTAATGGAATATTATTCTTTAATATATAAAAAACGCCTTTAATATGTAAATTTGTAATATTATTGAGATTATTTTCAATCTACATATATTTATGTCAAAAATTGGGTAAAATGATATCAAATTGTAATGGAATTAAGAAAAATATTTTCAAAAATCTAATGAAAACAAGAAATTAAGTGTTTTAAATCCATACTTATGATATCCAGAATTAAAAGAAAAGATCAAAGTTTCTTTTATAAAGCCAACCGAATGAAAAGTCATAATTTTAAGATTTGGGAGTTACGTTTTAGTGAAGATGACAGCGGTCATTAAGGTTTTTAATTTTTAAATCCTTAAACGTATTTTAAAACATTACTTTTGCAAGGAGCACTCATTCCTCTTTATCTTCTCAAGGAATGTAAAATACTGAAAAGGCTTATATGGTTTTGATATTCTGGATTTATTGATATTTGAACCTAAGATTTTCTAAAGTCAGACTTATACAATTCCATGTTTATATTATTTTTTATAATTATAAATGAAAAATATAATAGGTATATCGTATCTATTTCAAGTCCTACACTTAACTAGCCAACCCTCGATATGGCATGCGATCTTCGAACTAACCGAAAAAGTAAACTCTTATAAATTAATTCTAACTAGAGCAATATTTGAACAGCTCCCTAATTCAATTGTTGTCACTTTTGCTTTTCGCAATAAATGTTAAATTTTACAAATGTTCATGCGTCAAACATGAAGTAACTACAGGGACAGGACGCCATATCTCTCTTTTGAAGGTACTGAATCAGTATTTACATAGTAGACCATTTTTAAATAATCTGTCAACCTTCCTGTTAAATTGGTTGCCTATTCCACATCAACGTTTCATAACTCATAAATTTCTTTAGTCAATCTATTGATTTATAAAAAGTTAATTCATTTCTAACTACATAATTCTATCACGTACATAAACATTAGACAAAAAACGTTTCTAAAAATAAGCAAAAAAAAACCTAGGCAAGCAGTAAAATGATCATAAAAACAAAAAAGAAGATTAAAAGTGTGGTTAGGTAAAATACGAGACCAGCAAAAATTTTATAAAAATACATAAACAGTGTAAGCGCTCTCGTTACAGTTTTTTATATTATTTTTTAAGCCTAATAAGAATATATCTTGGTATAACTGTTATTGTTGGAAGTTAAAACAATAAACGCTATTTTTAAGATGGACAGTCAAGTCTCAATTGAAGGATACTTCGTGGATTTAGTAGACGACGCTTGGCGCTCAGACAACTTACCAGAAGACGATATTGCTGTTCCTACTTGGGAATTAGCCGATCCTGAAGCAGATTCTGGTGACATTCATTTAACACTTAAGGAACAAGAACAGAAGTGGAATGATATTATGCTTTCTTCGCTCAGCGAACACCAATAAAGATTTTTAAGTTGATATTACTAAGGTAATATTTAATTTATCTTTTATTAAGAATTAATTCACTACTTTGCATTTTAGTTTGTTCATCATGGAATTACCAGATATCGGAAAACATTGTGCACATTCACAATGTAAACAATTAGATTTTCTTCCTCTTCAGTGCAAATGTGGTAAAGTTTTTTGTTCTGAACACTACAAAATTCATTTGCAAGAATGTGAAGTTTCAAGATTTCTCTCAGAGGATGAATTGAAAATAATAGAATCTGTGTTTGTTTGTTCATATCCTAACTGTAAAGAAAAAAGTATTGTTCCATTAATATGTGAAAAATGTAAGAAACATTTTTGTATTACACATCGCCATTTGACTGAATGTAAACCTAAGGATGAAGAAACACTGAATATAGAAAAAGAAAGGTATGCTGCTCCTGTGAGAGTCTTCAATGAAGCTAAATCTGCTGTTGATAAACAGGTAAGTTAAAAAACACACAATTATTTATCTATAAGATAAAACATTTTTTGTTTCATATTATATATTCAACCCCCTGTTGCTAGACCACGTCCACACTTTGTGTAATAGGTTGACAAAAACTACGTATGCCATAAAAAAATAGCATCTTGAACAATTTTAAATACAGCCCTAACCACTTGGATTGTTTCATTCAACTTTGTCTTATGGAATATTAGGAAGGGACATTAAGTTTCGCCAATCTCCAAAGAATTTTTTATTGTTCAGAAGGCTGTAATTAGAGCTAAAGTTAAAGCCGATTGCCACATTTCATGTAAACCGTTTTTTAAACAGGCTTAAAATAAGGATGGTGCTTTCAACGCTAGTATACACGAATATACTTTATGATAGAGATGAACTTAAAAAGTACGACTGTTATTCTCAGATCAACACATATAATCCCAGAGGAAAGAAAAAATCATTCAACCTAGAATAAGCATCAACAGATCCAAATTTATATGCATAACTATATTTAATGCTCTCCAAACTGACCTATGTAAGGGGCCTCTGTAGAGTTTTAAAAAATGGGTAAAATCTATAATGTCTATGTAGTCTGAATGAATACTATGATGGAATTGGGCCAATTATTTGAGATGCTAGTTATTCCTTACCAACAAATTGATGGTGCATACCAATAAGATTTTTCTATAAATTTATTATATTTGATCGTTCTCTTAGCTTTAACCTTCACATCAATAATATTATTAAAAAATCCATGAAAATGCTTGGTTTTATCAAAATAACAACCCGAGACTTTACTAACGTGCTAGCTATTAAAACTCTCTACTGTTCTCTAGTCAGGACACACCTCGAATACTGTTCTCCTGTCTGATCCCCACACTACTTGCATCTCAAGAGCAAATTGGATAATGTTCAACAAAACTTTCTTAGATTTATTGGTTTCAAAATGCACATCAACTGCAATTATACAAACATGGAGCAATACTTGAATATCTCTTCTCTTTCTGTCCGTAGAGACCGAAAAGATCTTACAGTACTGTTCAATATTGTCAATGGCATATATAACTGTCCTGAACTCCTAGCTAAAGTGTTGTTGTTTGTTCCACCACGTGCAACAAGGCAAACTCAAACTTTTAACATTTCTTTTCACAGATATAATTACTCTATTATACTTTTATTCCAAGAACACTAAGACTTGCTAATTCTCTGGATGACCTATTACTTTTTGGTAACTCTGTTGCTATTTTTAAGAACCACATAATGAATTTGAATATTTAACAATCATTATATACATTGTTTTTTTATTGTTTGTATACTTTATTTTTTTGCAATTAATTGTTTTTTTTCTTGTTATATATGTTTGTTGTACATTCTTATTTTGTATATATTTATTGTCAATAACATATTTCTGTATTCTGAATTGGGCTTGCCCGTATAAATAAATAAATAAATAAATAAATAAATAAATAATAAATTGAACGAATGTCATGATTTTTTTTTTGTACATGTTTTATTATTTCTTGTACTTAACGTATATGTATTTGTATTTTAGATATTTGTATTTCATATGTTCATATCATCTATCTATATTTTATACTCATAGTACTATACTATCTATCTATAAAACACTAAGTTCAACTTTGTACAAGAGACAAGCTATTTGAGACAAAACTGAAGTTTTTATCTTGTTAAAGTTATTATTATAAAATGTAAAATAATCTTTGAGGAACTTCAGATAATTCGTGCTACCTTTAATGGAATAAAAATTCATTTTAAACAATTCAAACAACACTTCATGATGTCGATAGTTATCTTCCTTTTTATTATACAGGGTGTTCAAAAATACATTTTAAAAATTATTAGTTTATTTAATTCTGACCCTGTAAAAGTTTTCTGACATTATGTAAAAGCAGTGAAATAATTTAAAATTTAGATAACTGAAAATTATTCACAATAAATAGAAATAGTTTTCTTAGTTTTCCATAAAAATTATTTCTACATTCTTAAATTTATTTATTTTTAATTCAGAACAATGACTAGAAAAAATATTTTTGTTTATGGGCTGGTGCATTGCTGTTACTTTAATATATAGCTTAAAATGGTTGGGATTTCATATAAAAATTTTTTTATAATATTTAAGGTGGTTACTTATTTATTTCCATGTAACAATGTTTATCTATGTTTTTATTTTCCAAAATACTGTGGAAACATATTATTTTTTTTTGAATGAATGATTAATTATCGAGTGAAGTCTACCCTAAAATACATGCAACTAGATTTCATAATCCATTTAAAACCGAATATTTTCAGGTATAGAACTTTCAAATCTTTTCTCAAATACCTTTTCTCTTCTAATATATGTTAATGAATATTTTATTTTTTAGGTTGAGTCAAACTTGAATGAAGCGAAAAAGAAGTCTAAAACTAGAGATCTTGCAAATAAAGTACAATTAATGAAAATAAAAAATAAAGCTACAGGTCCAAAATCAATACCAACTGCAGATCGTCTTTATTTCAATATTACACATGCTGAAAAAACAGTACCTGTTTTCGTCTCTAGCCATTGGACTATTGGAAGGGCTATCGATGCCATATCCCAGGAAATGAAACTTATAAACAATAATAATAAAACTAATGAAAAAAAATTAAATTTAATTAAGAAGGATGGTAACGCTCTTATTTCAACTAATTTTTCAGAGAGTTTAAAGAATCTTTTGGAGAATTCAGTAATCATTGATGGAGAAAGTCTAATTATTGAATATGTGTAATTGTCTGATGAATTAATTTTAATATAAATTGTTCCGAACTTGTTTCTTTAATTATAATATATAGTTTTGGAATTTAAAAGGTATTTTTTTTAGTTCTAGTATCTCTATTGTACAAAAAGAAAAAAAATGATTAATTTAACAATGTTTAAAGTTTTGTTTGTATTTTGACGGCTTGTGCCTTGTATTGTGATAAAAGTTTACTTTTTCACCTGGTGAGGTCATGAAGTGTTATAGATTCGGCAAATAATCAAAATCATTTCACATAGGCGCACTGGTGAATAACAAGACAACATTTTGGGTTGGTAATATTTATACTCTATTATTCTAAAGTATTAAAAAACAATATGGCAGCAATTGTAGTTACATTTACATAAAAAATCTTTAATCTAATAAAATGTTTTTTTTTGTTTTATTCTTAAATATACTTAGTTATGTGCTACTATGCTCTAAAAATAGAAATTTGGTTCTATTTAATATTACCATTGTTTGTTATAAATTTCTCTTTTAGAAAAGTGCCATAACTTGGGGATGTAAATTATTAAAAGTTATTTAAAAGTCTTAATTTTTTTTGGTATACAGGTAGATAAAAGGTGTGTAAATATTTACATTTTTTATTGTATGTATTAGATAAATAAATTTAAAATTCAATTCAAATTACTTCTCAAGACACATTTCTAGTGCTAATTTCGGATATAAATTGAGAAATCGGGTAATTCGCTTCTAATGTACTATTCTTTTATTACCCTGAAATCCTAAACTAATTACCTTCAAAGCGATACCCCATACAGCATATGGATGTTCGTTAATATTTTGTTCAGACATTGTTTTTAAATGTTTTCGTATAAATATTCTTATGGGATAAGAGATTACTCTTCTTGGCCCAGGAAGTAATGATATATCAATCATGAATATTAAACCTACATTTACCATATCCTCCGCTTTATATAAATTCCTACTTGTGGATATTACTTTAATGTCTTCGATATCGTTTAGACGTCTCTTGGATATTTGTATTCTCTGGGATTCCAATTTATTTTGTTCCGCGAGTTTTAATAGCGAACTATAAATTTCAATTTGTCAAAAAATACATTTATTTTTTGAAACTGTTTCGCTACTATCAAGTGAAAGAATTAAAAATTTCGAAACTGAATTATTTTTGTGAATTTAAATAAGAGTATTTGTTATATTTAAAGGGAATAATAAATAAGCATTAAAAACAATATTGATTGTAATACAATATATTATAATAGTATAGTATATTATATTTTCGAATCCTGATTCCACACCACTGGACTATTGGAATCGGCTAACATTAACCAATATTTTATATTAGGAACTGTTTATTATCTCCTTAAGGAACATTTTAAGGAGAAGATCACGAGAACTTATTATATACGCTTTGCCCTTTGGATTTTACAGAATGGCCCAACTTTTTTAAAATTTTTATAGGCAATATCTCTAAATGAAGATTACTGTCTCCGGAGGACCGCGTCATTTTATGAGGTATTTCTCAACAATTCCTCGTCTGTTGTAAGCTGCTTCTTTAGAGGAAGGGAGATGTGCACGGTAACTCGCTAATCAACGTAGCCAGAGGCGAAATACATACATCTGAATAGGAACACACACACACATGCATTCTGAGCCCGGGTCTCCTATCTTCCATATCGGGTTTACTGATATAGAAGATGGGGAACCCATTCCACCCTTGGTCTTCCCTCGTTGTCACCTCGCGCACTTTTTCTTCTTTTGGTTGTCTCCTCTTCTTGGCGGTGTGTGTTGGTTCCTCGTGTATTGTCCTCTTGGTTGGGTTTACTTACCTCTTACTGGCCTTGGTCCTGTTCTTCGTCCTCTTCTATTTGCTTCTTGGGCCTTGCGTGCCTCCTGTAGTCCTCTCTGGTGTAGTCCACTAGTTCCTGGTTCGTCCACGTAACGGAACCAGACTTGAGGTGATGTTGGTTTTGGAAGGTGTAATATGTGGATGTGAACCGTTTTGCTCTAAATGCTTGGAAAAGCAAAATCAAAAACTATTTTGAGTAGTATTAAAATTTTTTCATTATCGTTTTTAAATTTTTTTTTGTATTGGTAACCTTTAACAACTAATCACAAATCTGTTGAACCAAACTGCATCCATTGAATCTTGCCTAAATCCTAGAAGAAATAATTTTTTTTCTCTAGGTTTTAGGTCAAACAAATTTGTGGGTAGTACTCAAGGTTGGAAATGTTATAAGGAAGATATTTTAATGCTATTCAAAAGAGTGTTTTGATTTATCTAGTTAATTTGACAAAATGACAAAATAATATTTTTATCCAAAAAATGTTTATTTTACTTAATTTGTTTATCAAATTGTAAATTAAGAAAAAAATTGATTTTAGGTTTATTAAAAAAGTTTTACGATTTAGCAAGTCACCACTTAGTGTATAGATCACCCCGTATTTTAGTGATTATGGTGAGGGTCACTTTTTAAATTAAACTTTTTTTTGTATAAAAACCATTAAAATATTGGGCCCTTGTATTATTTTAAAATACCTAATACGCCATTTACGCCACTGTTTTTCACTTTATTTGATCTTAATTATTCACAAATTTCCAGTTATATACCAGCATAGTAGATAAACTGTAATATTTATTTGTATAAATAAGAAGAAGTTCAAAATTAAGTCAAAACTTTTTAAGAAAGTATGTACTTAATTGTCTGTTAAAAATGATACAATTTGTTTACTGCCTTTTTTTAATTTTTGTAATTGAAGTAAGTTCTAAAGAATCTTTATATGATGTTATGACTGAAGAGGAATTGTTCTTTTATTTTCAAACGAATGATAAAATTGATATCCCGGAGTTTGAAATTGTTGACTTACCAATTATACTTCCCATTGAAGAATCTGTAGATGAAGACAGTGAAGGAATAGAAGAAGTATTAGATTATAGTTTTTTCGCATTTCAAAGGTACGTAACTTTTTATGTTCCAACATATACCTATAACTCAGATCCTAAGTCAGTCGATTTTTTTTTATTTTTGGGTTTCAAATTATAAAATCAATATTATAATAGATAAATAAAAATGATAATTTAAAATATTGTCGACTTGCTTAAGGTATCCGTTAAAATGTTTAATTTATCAGATTTATTATTTTTAAAACCTTTTCAATATTAAACAAATATTTAAAATACATACTGATATTTTTCGTTGATTTTTTTATAGGTACAAACTGGTTTATATTTTTCGTTAAGAAATAATCCTCGAAAAAAATAAACGAAACAAAAAAAATTGAAAGTAATTTGTAATAAATGCAACCATAGAATATTTACTACAATTTAAGTCAAATCATTGTGGCATTAAAAAAAAGAAACCCATAAGCATGGAAACAAATTTAAAAACATATTGAACAGTTACATGCGAAGATAAATATACTCAGAAATCAATTAAAATTATTATGATAATATATTCGTTATTGATAGAAAGGAATTATCTATCCAAAATAATATTTATAATGTTATTGTAAGAACAGTTACCATAAAATCAAGTTCAAGTTTGTTATTTTTAATTATTATTGATATGGTCTTCATTTAACTGTTTTATGTGCGTTCTTAGAAATTCTCTTTCACTCAAGTATTATCAGAGATTGAGTAGATTCAAAAGTAAGATGTCATTCTCTTCTACTTAGTAGGCTCATTCCAAAAGGATGTGTTCTCTTTTCCATCACGGGATCTAATCTTCTTAAGGTATCACAATATCCAGTTAGGATCCTCATTAGTATGTGAAGTCAGTTCTGATTTCAACTGATAATTTGCTATTTTCTCAATATTCTCTTAGGTTTTTTCAGCTCTTGAAGTTCTTTCCAAACTTCTGATCATTATTATCTATCGTCTATTTCTTACTTTTTGGAACATAGTACCAGTATCTTACTGACCTTCAGAAAGTTTGTAATCCTATAAAACCCCTTCTAGCAACTAGCAAGTTTACATCTGCTATTTTGTTTTGTTATATATTTTTATTTGAATAATCTTAATTTTATATATTTCCAAGAATAAATTATTATATATTAACAAAATGCAGTTCAAATCTAAAATGGAAATAAATTTATATTTAATGTCTTTTTAGACCCGTTCAATTAAAACTTAAAAGAAATAGTAACTTGACGGCTATTAATTTTAAGACTTACCTACACGACGAAAATAATATTGAAGCTTTACAAAATATTCCTAAAAATTGTCATTATTTACATAAGGACAGCAACACTGTTGCCGCGCTCAGTATTTGTTCACCAAAAAATATTGTAAGTATCTAAGTGGTTATAATTAAATATAATAATACTTAATTAAACTGCACTTTAATATTTTTGAATTTATTATTATATATTATTTTAGAATGGATTAATATTCTTAGAAAATACAACGTTGGAAGTGCAACCTTTAAATGAAAGGTTACAGAATATTCTCGGTGTTAGAGCGCCCCTTATGGAAGCTTTAATTGAAGATGGAGACATAAAAATTCCTCATTTAGTGAAAAGAGCAATGTTTTTACCTGCACAAACACTTCACGCAAAGGAAGCGTTTCCTATAACCCAAAATATTTGGGCAGAAAATGCGGAGCTCAAACCAAATCACAATCAAATATTTGGTAAAATTCACTCCCTCACAAAATATTCTGTTTTATGCGAAAATAGCCAAAAATTGTTAAAGCGATTTTTTTTATTACAGATCATTATCCTGAAGCCGCTACCACGAAAGACGTTAAAATTACATTGGAAGTAGCAGTATTTTTTGATGAAGCAGCGTACAAGATTTTCGCACCATATTTTAAATATGATGACAAGAAATTACAAGATATGTTGCTTGCTTATATTAATGGGGTAAATGTTAAAAAGTATCCAACTTTTATATTTACTTTTTGAGTCATAGTGTCCGTAAAATTAGATGGCGTATCGTTTTGGTATGAAGCTTAAGAGACGAAATGTGACAAATCTGACTCAATTTTATTCAGTTTTGAGCTATTCATTTTCTTCTTAAGCTTCTGCCAATCCCCAAGAGAAAATCGAATTCATTATTATGAAGAGGCCAAATTTTTCGTCTATATTAGTGGAAAAATGGTTCATTTAAAAAGTGTCTCATAATGAATTTTAGTTTTAATTAAAAAAAAAACAAGGTTGTAGAACGTATTTTACAAAAGTAGAATTATAAGACTTGCATATTTTAATGATGAAACAAAAAGTCAAGCAAACATTGCCTAATTAGTTTATAGCAATCCTTGATCTGCATTCCAAACGGAATAGATTTGAAATATATAGCAAAAGGAATATTTTCAATAGTGTTGCAGAGGCTTAGCAAGTGCAACACGAGTAGTTTCAGAAATATTATAATTATATTCCTCATACGTTTGTTCCATACAGCTGCATTACAATTAATTATACGGTTAAAACATTTTCTATTTAGAACTTTAGAAACTGAATATGCTCTACAAATGAAAGGCTAAAAAAACAATTCTGGTTAAATAATACTCCATCGTCGTTCAATCTCTAATAAATAAATGAGCAGTTAGTTTAACATTTTCTAATTTTAGGTCCAGGCGTTATATCATCATCCCAGTTTAGGAAGACCGTTGGAATTAGTCGTAGTAAGATTAGATTTGATTAAAAGGCAACCATCAGATTTACCTCATTACGATGGAGAAAGAGGTAAATTATTAGACAGCTTTTGTGCTTATCAGCAAAAAATTAATCCAAGAGATGATTCAAATCCAGATCATTGGGATATGGGGCTATATGTTTCTGGGTAAGAAATATTTTTAAAGATTTATGATTCCTTTCTGGACTGTAACAATTAACAGGCTCTAATACTGGTTTAAAGACTTTTATGCAGTAGACACACCATTAATCTAGTTCTTAATTACTTAACGAGAAGTTGAAGTGCTGAAATGAATCTCTAAGGTAAAAATGCAGACGAGACTAGTTTTTTACATACTTAATTAATTAATTAATATTTTTAATTTATAATAAGTATTCCTTCTGTCCTTATTAGGACTTTTTGGGTTTGCCTTGTTGACTCTTATAAAAAGGTTGATTACATAATTGCTCTTATTCTATTTTCTTGTTTCTTTGTTGTACTTAAACGAGGTTCGTTACCTTCATACAATTTTCTATATGATTTATGTATTGTCAGTCTCCATCTCCACTAGGAAGGTTTTATATTAAAGAAGTATGAGTGAAGTTGTTTGATTTGCATTGTCGAATACCTGAATAAGAGCTTTTTACTAAATATTCCCGTAATGTGGCATTTTATTAAACCTATGACTAATATTTTTTGTAATATTGCAGATTGGATTTTTTTGCATATGAAAAGGGCAAAAAGAGTGGTGTTACTATGGGTTTAGCGACAGTAGGAGGAGTTTGCTTAGATAAATATGCTTGTGTTATCGCAGAGTTTGGAACAACAAATGTTTTTGGTAAACCATATCCCAGTGCAGGTTTTACAAGTGTTTACATATTGGCCCATGAGATAGGACATAAGTAAATATCTAAAAGAGCATTAATTAAATTTAAAATATTAGTGCCTATTAGGTTTTAATCTTATATTAATAATTTATTTGTTAGTTTAGGAATGCATCACGATAATAGTGGTAATGCCTGTCCAAAAGAAGGTTACATTATGTCTCCATCAAGAGGTACAAATGGTGAAACCCAGTGGTCCACTTGCAGTTCAGATGTCATGGATAAGCTAGGGTAAATTGGTTGACTTTATCTTATTCTACACATATTCATTTACATTGTCAATATCTGTTCAGAATATGTATTATTTAGTTCGGGTTGTAACTCATAAGGTTAAACTGCGATCAGTCTTGACCAGTAGATATGGCTGGTAGGTCCGTTGTAACATTCAAATATGAATGTTTATCAATTGGTTATCTACTAATCGTTTTATCTGCACTTTTTGAAGGTTTAATTATGGAACAGAATACAGAACAACTAAATTGGTTTTTATCCTATGTCAGATACGTCACATTTGAAAGAAGCAATGATAACATTGGATTTCATAAATATGAATATTAAAGCAAGAGGCGATCATGTGAGATGAAACTCATTGATGATGAGAACCTTTTGGAGCTTGTTGAAATGGTAGCATTTCCAAAGATGTCCGGAAATTTTAGGCCTAGAGATAATCACTTTTTTCATTAAAAAGTGAAGAATTCAGACAAAGATTTAGGTTAACGAAAGTAACAATCCAACTTTTAATTGACGAAATAAGAGAAACTATTATATGTATTAGATACTAACTAGTCGTAATAGTCGTTACTCAAACATAAACCACTGAGCCACCCACCCCCCTATACTAAACTTGACTGAACGATTGACCGTAGATTAACCAATGTTCCCACGACCACTTGGTTAACCAACCGAGTTACAACCTGTTCTTAAATAACGAGCCGGCAAATGTTGGCTAAAAACAAAAGTTTCGGACTCTGAAAATAAACTAATAATAAGAAAAATAGTTTTACTTTGAGATTTCTACTGTAAAAGAATACATGCTCTATATCATTTTAGATGGGCAAAATGTCTAGAAGATCCTGGTAAACCGAAGAAAAATATAGAACATAATATATTTCTTGATAACCCAGGTCAAAAATATACAGCAAAGACGCAATGTGAAATTCTTTTACGTGATAGAGATGCAGGCATTTTATCCACTCAGGATTTATCAACAATTTGTTATAATCTACAGTGTAAAACACCTCATAGAAGTGGTTACTACTTTGCTGGACCCGCTCTTGAAGGCACACAGTGTGGTAATGGAAAGGTATCAATTATTTTTACTTTTCTTTAGAGGAATATATTCATCTTTTTTACCAAATAGTTTGTTTTACTTTGCTCTTATAATCGCAAAAAACGTACTAATAGTTTTTATCAAATTTGTTTATAGCTTTGTATTCAATTATCCTAAGTTCTGACATAATCGTGATGAACAAAATATTTGATCCAACCAGTTTTTAATATTTTTTTATTTTCATGTTGCTTGGCCTATATAATGTCTATTATCTTTTCTTGTGTTATCTTCTGTTCCATTTACAATAATTGTGAACATTTATTACCACATAAGGAGAATTTTTTCCGCAAATCTTATCCATTCAATCAAATAGATTCTGTGATGAAAAATATCTTCTTGGGTAACAAATTTCTTAATTTTTAACATAATCGTGGTAAATAAATTACTGAAAATTTTGACCCATTACGATTAAAACCTTTACCTTTTTCCGTTATAGTATTGTTATGGGGGAAATTGCTTGAAAAAAGCTCTTCCAAAACCAATAAAAGTTATACCGGGTGGTTGGAGTCCATGGAAGGAGGAACCATGCAATTCTGGGTGTATAGAAAAATCCATGGGATATACCAAAAAACGAAGGCTATGTAACAATCCACCACCTGTAAATACAGACCAAGGCTGCGAAGGCTCTGGTTTGGAATTTGGGCTTTGCACCGATAATAAGGTAAAGAAAAATATGTTTTAAATTTGACATTTTCATAAAAATTGTAATAATCGGAAAATAGAGAATTTCTTGAGAAGGTATTGAAAATGAAATTAATTGTTCAATTGTAAGTATTTGTTCAGACGCTTTATTTACAAAATATATTTTCTCATATTTTAAGGTTTGTAAAAGAAAAAAAATATCAGCAGTGAATTATGCTTCGCAGAAATGTGCAGAATTTTCTAAAGTACTCCCAGAGTTAGACCCTAAAGGGTCTGGTTTGCAGGCACCTCATGAAGAAGGTTGGTTGTTTTTATATAATATTTTTTAATTAGTATATGAAACACTCTCACTGAAATTTCAAAATGTATTAAACATGATAAATTCCTTTTGAAATTTAAAATTAATTATGCAACTTCTGATATGCTACCAAAATGCCAAATAGGACGTAGATTGTATAATATACCGTTCATATCAGTTATTAAACAAATTATAAAACCTCTTTGAATACATTTTTTAGTACACTAAAAATAGATTTTAAACTTTATTTAAAACATATAGGATCAAAATAGCCTTATGATATGACTGTATGGATGGTTATCATATAGTACGTTGCAAAGAGAATCTAGAAGGAGCAAAGATCTGGCAACCACTTGGACCGTTGGCAGATTTGTTTATCAGAGACGACTAAGTGCGAGTGTTATTTGTTTAAATGTTACAGAGACCCTTTTGGTCAAAATTTTATTTAAATTATATTAAATATTGGAATGTATTATGATAAAAAAATACCCAAACGTTTCATTAAAATTTTACTAATGATTTAATATCCAACCATTAAGTATTAATATGTAAGTAATTCATTTATATTATAAAAAAGTTAATAAGTGTTCATTGATATGCAAATATAAAATTAATATTAAACCCATACAACTAAAAAAAATATTCAAACCAATATAATTTTTATTAATTATTAAAAAAATTATGACATCACTCGATTTATTTTGTGGAAATGTAAATGAATGTTAATGAACGTATACGTTTCTAAATAATTTGTACAGTTTCATGTTGTGGAATATCGTCAGTATCCTCCAAATGTACTACCATTTTTTAAATTGTATTTTGTTAATGTCTTATTTGTAATTTTTTTACGATAACGTTTATCCAATTGTTAATAGTTTTATATGGGTAATGCATTTCTTGTTAGATTGATTACACGAAGTAGACTGAGGTGAAGCATTATTTTGTTGACAAATATTTTTTAACTGTACTCATAATAATTGTATAGGGTTGAGTATAGGAGTAATAGGGTGGTAAAAGTAAAATTTTAAATCGGTGATTTATTGCGATGTTGTCGATAACAAATCCATGTTTACAACGAACTAACTATATAAGTACTACCTCCCGTTTTTGTGTAATTTTGTTTAAAAAATATATGATTCCCTACCAGAAAGTTTTAATGCACGGATTTAGTAGAGTTACTGTTTGGTTTTTTTCTTACCAACCGAGAATGATAATGCCCCATTTATCTAAAACTAATACGCTATTACTTTTCAGTTTGGAATTAATATATCCTCAAACCATTTTTCTGAAAGAGTACATTCTTTACAGACAACAAGATTGCTCCTTCTACCCATACCTATCTTGATTCTCCCCCATGTAAAATACATTTTTTTTCTCGAGATGGAAGAATGTCTGTTACATTTTGAACTTCCATCTGTCCAACATATCCATATCGTAAATGTCAAATTAGGTTTCATCTAAAAAATAAATGTCTCTGCCTTCTCGTCGACACTGGCTAAGAGAATTACTAAACTGTTGGGATTCCATAATGGTTTATCTCTTGTTAATTGTTTTAAATTTAAAGCCGTTGAATCTTAAAAATCTCCATATATTGTTTTGTGACAGGTTTCTATTGCCATCTTTTCTTTTAGAAGTGAAAATACTTTTCCTAATTTGAATAAATTATTTTCATGTCATTAATCGCTCCCCTAATCGGTTCTAAAATACTCTCCGGAATGGAACGAGATGAACCAGAATCTTTTCGCACCGGTCTAGGTTGTGCCCATGCATTTATTATACAGGGTGGCCAAACGAAAACGATACTGAGTCATTATCAGGAACTGCGTTAACATTTTAGAAAAGCACTTTTTTCCGGTATTTTCGACTTCGCTACATACACCTCCAAGCGAGGGTAAAAATCGCCCCAAAATACTTAAATAGCATTAGTGGGTAAGTAAGGTATCATTTTAAAGCCCTTTCAATTCTCTTTATAACAGTTAAATTTTAAAATTCGGCCTAATACTTTTTAATAAATTACCTTTTAAAGTTTAATTACTTCTTAATTAAATTAAATGTTCAAATTGATGACCACCCGCGTCCATACAATAATAAAGATTTTGTTCGAAAAGTTCTCGCACATTCCGAAGAATTACCGGAGTGATTCGATGGCACTCCTCGACAATTCTTTGACGCAAATCTTCTAAAGAGACTGGTTGTGTTTTGTAGATTTTACTTTTGAGGTCTATTTTCTAGTTTTTTATTAGCTACATATCCAGTCTCTTGAAATTTTTTCACTAACTCTAGAACATACTTCCTAGTGACCTGTTTATCTTGATATTGTTCATTAAATAACTGAGCCGTTACATTTGCACACTTATTGTTCATAAAATAAAACGAAATGATATCTACCCTTTCTGCAATGGAATAAACCATGGTATTTAATTTTCAAAAAGCACAATTAAATAAAATATTTCACAATGTGTATATTTTTTATACTTTAAAAATTTACACGAAATAATATTATACCTAGTACAATATCATTTATATTATAAAACATTTACACAAAAATATTATATTAACATTAAATTAATTGTTTCAACTCTTACTTTGTGGAAACTATCCATAATAAATACGAAAAGATAAATTATATTTATCTGAATTTCCACAGTATTCCAAAGCTTTTTAAAGTTATATTTAATGGACCTAGGTTTCGCTATTTTGACACATCATTTTCTAGGTTTGATAGAAGTTTGACAGATTTTTTATAAGGGTAAATAATTTCATGTCATAAACATTTTAACCAATCATTACTAAGCAATATATATTCTTCTTTTCCTAAAAATATTATTGGTTAGTATTATGTAGGTATTTAGTCCAAAAGGTAATTTAAGATAATTGAACTTCCCAGGCTTAATTGTTCATTCAATACTGTATATTGCGGATATTTTAGGTGTTTCTTTATTTCATATTCCTTTAAATAGTTCTTCTTTCTTGTCACTTATATGAAGTATTTCCTCTGTTGTTTCCATTGTGTTATCAAGTGTAGGTTTGTGTTTAGTGTCAATGAGGTGTTTTGCGTAATGTAACTTATCTGGTTGTTTTAATTTATAAGCTCCTAAGTGTGCACAGTACCTTATGTTAAAATTTCTAACGGTCTCGTTAAGATACACGGCGTTACAATCCGGACAATTTAGCTTGTTAAATACCCTATTTTGAAAATTTTATAAAATGTTACAAATTGTATAAAGTGTTTGCCTTTTATTATATTTAGTACGTGTAGACTTCATCTTTTAACAGCTGTATACAGTGTATTAAAAAAAAAGATCGAGAGTAAGTCAAAAATTCTTAATAAATATGGGTCTGCAAATTGACGGTTTCGGAGATACATAGAGTTATTTATTTTTGAAGCATTTTGCGTTTATTTTTATTATTTACAAACAAACGATACAAACAAAATCAAAAGAAAAATGTTAGATAAGATGTTCAAAATGCCCTTCGAACTCTCTATAAAACTACTACATTAGCTCATATTTGGTGAAATTCATAACTAATTCGTAGTTGCAGCTCTTCGAGTCTATTTACAGGAATAGCGTACACTAAACTTTTTAAATATCTCCAAAAAAGAAATCAAGGGGATTTAAATCAGGCGATCTTGCATGCTATGATACAGGCCCGCCCCTTCCTATCCATCGACGTGGAAACGAGTTTGTTTATGAGTTTCTATCGTTTGTCTGTACGCAATAAAAATAATGTGTAAACGCAAAATTAAACTTTGGTAGAAAATAATCACTTCAGTAAATTAATTGTTTCTACCCTTACTTTGTGGAATTTATTCATAATAAATATGAAAGATAAATAATACTTATCTTGAATTTGCACAGTATTCCAAAGCTTTTTTAATAACTATTATGTGATTTTCGCTAATCGCATTGTCAAATATCTATAAATTTTCATAGCTCTTTTGAACGCATCATCTCTGTTCCCCTAAGCACAGCTTAGCTTCTCAATTCTCAACCAAGTATAACAAGCAGATTTTCTAGACTAAATTGCAACGGGCAGTACTCTCTATATATTTTTACATTCTTGAGATCATTTCGTTGAACGGATCAATCGTAGGCAACTGAATATCAGATAATAGGGATTAAATGTATGCTATGGAAAACTATTATAGATAGATAAAATATAGGCAATCCAAAATACCTTAATTTGAATAATATACATATAATGCCTGAAATACGTATTTTAGATCGGAAATATTCAAATCAATTCAATATGAGTTTAATTAAAAAATGTAAAAATATATAAAGTGAATCAAATCATAACCACCTTCACCGTCAATAGGCATAGGCATTAATCTACATTTTTGAAACAACATAATATGATTTTCATCTTGATTTAAAACTTAGCAATTTGTTTTATTTTATTACCTAAGCACAGGTAGTATATATTCTGATTTTTAGGACGACTTTGGATGGGATGCGCAATTTTTTGTAAAAGAGCCGATTCTGGTACATTTTATACACCCAGAATTGAACTTAATGATTTAGGAATATCTCCCTACTTTCCTGATGGAACATGGTGCTACAGATCAAACAACATCAATTTTTATTGTTTACAGCACCATTGTTTGCCAGAAGTAAGTTCTTTGGTCTATGAGTCGATAATATATTATTTAATTTTTTTATTTATTATAAAAATATTTGACACCGATTAAAAAAAACTTTTATTTAATTCCAATATTTTAAAAATAATTTATAAAGTCTGTCCCACATATCATTTTCTATTAAAAAAGGTATTATATATTTTAATTTATATAGAAGGGAAAGGAATAGTGAATGTATAGAAAAATATGTGAATGAAAATATTAGAAACAATAGTTTCTGGCTGAACGGCTTTAGCCGGGGGCCACAAAAAAAATTATATAGAAATATATTATTAAACCTTGCTCATTAAGGGCAGCATGGTAGGCAGCAAATATACAAATACTAAATTATTTTAAAACATCTCTTTAATATTTTGACACTTTCAATTTAATCTTTTTCGCTTAATTACACCAATAACTGTTGATTATATTACCTTTACGCTTTGATTTAAGCTCATATTGTTTTCAGAATTTTAAAATTACAAGAACCGGCAATCATCTAGAAGATTTATCATTTTTACAAAATGCACACTCATTGTATAACATACCACAACAAATCAAAGATTACTTATCTGTTGATGCCTATGGTCGACCATTAAAAACTAGTTTAACAGATAGTGGTACTTTATCGCCTCCAGAAGAATGGGAAGATAACGATTATATTGAAATTCCGTGGTTAAAAGAACGAAACAATGTGATTTTAGAAGAAAATATGGCGTAATTACTTATTTATTTTTATACTGACAAATAAAGGTTTACTAAAGTAAAAATGAAGTGAATGTTTACAAATAACTCTTCTATACCCGTTTTATAATTTTTCCAGGTTCATTTTGTATGCTTAATGCTTCTATTACTACATAATAATAATCTTTTAACCGATCTCTTAAAATTTAAAATCAGTTTATAAGTTAATATTAGATTTTTATTGCTAACGAATAAAAAGGAAGTCTATGATGCTATCTTCAGATTTATTAAAGAAAAAAATATTCTTTAATTAAAAACATTGTTCCTGGACGTATGGAATGCCAGAAAAAAACAATAGACCATGAAACAAAGCACCTACACCACTGTGAGATAAGATCCAATGATCAAATTAACTTACTTCTGAATATGTATATATATATTTTTTGCTTCTATTAAAAATATTAGTACCTGCCTATTCATAGTTATTTGTGTCGTTTTATTAGCCATTTATTGCTGTATCGTTCTGGGTTTGTTTAAAATGGTGTATTTCCTACAAGAAAGAATATAATTAATATTCAATTACGGACTTCAAAACCGGTGCGCTTTAGGAACAACTCTAATTTTTAACGAAAGCCATGCTAACCACAATATGAGCCACCAGGTCATCATAGATTTAGTACGGAAATTTGAAGAAACTGGATCAGTTGGTAATAAAAAAAAAGTTGTATATCCTACCTATTCCATTCCAAAAGTGTAAAAACTTACAAACATTTCTGTTTGTTCCATACATAAAGTGTTGAAATCGAATAAGCTTAGTGAAGACGACTATGACCGCAAAATTGAATTTTGTGAAATGATGACCCAAAAGAAACAAGATTAGGAAGATTTCATCAAAAATGTTTGCTTCCGTGATGAATCCACATTTTATTTAAATGGCTTTGTTAATAAACATAACTGTAGGTATTGGGATAGCGAAAACCCTCACCTATTTCCAATGGATAACATTCAGTTTCCAGCAATATTAATGTATGGGCTGGTATTCTTGGAAATTAAATTATTGGTCCACTTTTTTGGATGAAATTCTGACGGGAGAAATGTACTTCCAATTATTAGAAGATAAAATTGATCCATTTATTACTAAGTCATTAAAAAGACAAGTTGATGAACAGGGAAATATGGTGCTAGACGAACAGAATATATACCTTCAGCAAGATGGAGCTACACCACATTATGCAATAGAAGTAAGAAAATGGCTAAACAAACGATTTCCCAGGCATTGGATTGGTAGAAGGGGTTTTATTGGATGGCCGACAAGATCTCCAGATCTAGCGTCACTTCACTTTTTTGTTGGGCTATTTAAAAACTTTGGTTTATAAAACCCCTCACGAAGATATTCAAGAACTAAGACAGAGGATAACTGAAGAATGTAGAGGAATTACCGGGGAAATGTTGCAGAAAGTTCGAGAAGAATTTGAAAATAGGTTATAATATTGCTTACATAATAACGGAGCCCACTTTGAACAGTTTTTGTAAATACATTTTAGGACTTTTTGGTAAATAACTTAGTTTCAGTTACTGTAGTCATTTCACTATATTTAATTTCATCTGAAAAATAAATCGATAGAATATATTTTTGTTTACACGGTTAGATTGCATTTTTCTTAGGTTTCAATTTGATGTATCACAAGGTAGGGGGTTTCCATTTCACTTTTTTAATAGACGTTATTTCTTAAATTTACATAAAATCAACAAATTATTTTGACTGGCTGGTTTTGAAATTAAAGGATTGTATATATACAAGTTTTACCAATGAAATTTGATCCACAACTCACTCAGGAAGAAGGAGTTTATCAATAATTTAAAAAACAAACTTTTATTGGCAAAGGGACAAATTGTCATAAAAAATTCATATCCAGAAACCCAACCTCTGAAGTCCTTCAACGATCCACTTTTTTTTAAATTGCAAGTGTGTTCAAGTAACACACCATTTCAAAGGTTTTTTCTCTGTATACAACCCTAGTAAAAATAATTTGTTATATAACTAGCCCCATATATTTTATCAAAAATATTTTTTAGGCATACTCTATGTTTAATTGCATTCAGTATAGAAATGAAGAAAAATAAAACAAAAAAAATACTTTATAAATGTTTATTAATAGAGAAAAACAATAAAACTCTTAGGTTTTAAGGATTAATTCAAGAAAATGCGATGTTCATTTTGGAGGATAGAATTAACAATTTATACACCATATTGAATTCCCATAATTCCACTTAAACTAAAATCAAATCACTCACCAAATCAATTTCAATGTATAAAAACTTCATAAAACTTGCTAATTTTTATCTTGGCGAGAACTTACGAGTCGCGCAGGCTCAAAAGATTAACCTAAAATATGGGCTTAGGTTAACTCTTCGAAAGCAATTGTCCAAAACATAATTTTTCGACAACCTAAGTTTTCTATTTTATTACGCGGATTTCGACATTCTAAACGGTTTTGAAAATTTAAGTCTTACAATATAATAGTATATAAAAGAACTCGTATGAATGAGGTATAGAACGGTTAGTTAGTACTACTTTTTCGACTTTTAGTTTGTGGTGTAAATCGTTTTTCGGTAATATTTGAAAGTGTATATATATATATACATGTGTATTCATTTAAAAAAACAACCGTTACATTAACTTAGAATACCATTTAAGAGATCTTTCATACGAGCAATTAGCGCATTTTCAGAGTTTTACAAATCACAATCTGTTATTTAAAATTATTATTGCTTAAGTTACTCTAGAAAAAAGTAAACTGGGATTAGTTTTTTAAGGCAAAAATGTTCTTTGTTAAAATAAATGAATCTATCCGAGGATATTTTCAAAACATTTGCAGTGAGCAAGTTAGGTAAGAGGGTAATATTTATGATGAACACCTTTCAGAATTATTAAATGGAAAAACTTTAGAAGGGGTGTGATCCTTGATGACAATGAGGGTGATCCTTGTTGACAATGAGGGTGATCCTTGTTGACAATGAGGGTGATCCTTGTTGACAATGAGGTTGAAGCAATAATTCTACAATCTTAGCAGAAGTAAAGGAAATAGTAAACGGATCATGACAGAAACATGAAGTTAATAAAATAAGGTAGTAGAAAAAACAAAAACAGTAGTATAGGCTTAAATACTGTTAAAATCCAGATACACGGATAACCAAGATGATGATATTTAAGACCTATAATTACCTAAGCAGCTGAAGTTAAGTTAGTGATGAAGAGACTTACACAGTTTGAGGCACGTGAGGAGTTTAAAAAACTATTTGGGAAGGCTAATCTAGTCGCTCTTAGGGTTGTACACGTCGTGAGCAGATGCGCAATTAAGTTTTTCCATTTGTATTTTTCTAGGGACAAAATTTAAGTAGGAAATTTTTGCAGATCAGATGAAGAATTATGTCCAAAGTCATTTAAACTTTTCTTTAACTAAGTTTATTTTAGAAACGCATTTTGTGTCATAGCCTATATTGCACTGGCTGATTTCTGCAATTCCTTTGTAGAATTTTATATTAATTTGGCGAGAAGGAGCATATTATTATTAAAATTACGACATGAAGTTTTTTTAAAATTCATGAAAGTACAACTTATAGTAATTTGCAACCAAATCATTTTCTTTTACATTTTTACGAGGGTTCCAATTAAATCTTCTAACCAAAATAAACATAGTTAATATTAAAAATTAGTGTTTCTTTGGATAGCTCTAAATATATTTCGACAGTTCTAAATATTGTCCAGTAATTATTGTTTTTCTTTGTAACTGTTCTAATTCTAAGTTTGTATAGTTTTTTTTTAATTTGCCGGGAGAGTCGTTTCGCTTTGCCTTTTTGTTTTTCATTTTGGTTAGTTTTTTAATACATTTTGTTTCAGTAATTTTTTTATCAGGAATTATAAATTGTATATACAGTAAAAAGCATTGAAATACCTGGTGGGTAAATTAAAGAACAAAGGCAAGTTACATATGGTGACCTAGACCTGAAGATACAAAATGTATTATAGTGAAGTGAGTCTTTATATAACAGTGAACATGAGGCAGATCAAGATCAAGAGTTATAAGAAGCTAAAGAGGATTTAAATAGAATGGAAATAGTAAATGGCGGAAAAAGGCAGGGGATACGTTACTATAGATTAAACCTCGGAGAAGGTGTCCGATATGGGGTTTTATTACGTCAAGTATGTAGATTTTTTCAATCTTTCCTGCAAGTCAGTATATAATTTATATTCCCTCTAGTTTACATCATACACACAAATAGTATAATTTACTTTTGTGGCAAAATACTCTATGAATTATTTTAAATAACTAATATCTAGTTGGTGGTGCTAATCTAGTACAATTTTTGAAAATTTTTAGAAAGTACTATCAGTATTTCCTACATTATTTCAGTTTTAAACTTTTTTTAGTAAGGAATAATAATATTTTAAAAATTAATTTTTAAGAACGATTTATAAATATTTTAGTGATTCAACAAGCTTTATATTTTTGTTAATGACAAGATATTTATTTTAATAGGAATAAGTGATGATTTAATAATTGCCTCAAAAGTTAAATTTAATATAACATAATGTACCTATATGAGATTCAATTTGAGCTGAATTTAATTTATTGGAATATAACTAACTCTGAAAATGGAAGTGTCTAAATTTTTTTTAAAAATAAATAATATACTTTTTTGCTCAATCTTTTTATGAATAAATTATTTATATTTTGGGCATTTTTACATAATTATAATTATAACAATAATAATAACGGTTTTTAATACTTTTGTGGAGAATACCCAGGTATTTTTTTTAAAATTATGGTATTAAACAAATTGTGGTATATACTTATCTTTATTAAAATAGTGACGTTGTTTAACAAGAATTGCACTTATTCCAAAAATTGTATTTTCAAAATGATCACGAAAACTTAGGAAAACAGCTTTCGAATAATACACCTAGATCCCTATAAAATACATTTCTCTTGTTGATATATATATCACAGTTCACTAACAAATAACTCATGCGAAAGTGGATTTCCAAGAATGTTTAGAAAAGCACAGTATTATTTATTT
This sequence comes from Hermaeophaga mercurialis, assembly GCA_951812935.1. NCBI lineage: Eukaryota > Metazoa > Arthropoda > Insecta > Coleoptera > Chrysomelidae > Hermaeophaga > Hermaeophaga mercurialis. Next base: position 18,400,308 of record OX638359.1, on the reverse strand, counting down.
ATAACAAATACGAGGCTTTTCTTATTCTCAAGTGTTCGTTGCTGGAATGACGCATGGTAATCTTTGACGCAAAGGCTTTACATATGAGTATGCTTCTTCACCTGATTTGTAGAATAGCTATAACAAAAGAAATACATTATTTATATGATTTCAATATTTTAAACGGGCTATATAGATAATATAATCGTTCCAAATTATTGATTCAATACATGGGGGAGAGTTTAGAACGCGCTGGGCTCTGAATTCAATATTATGCTGAGCGTCGTTCAATAAGTAAAACGAATCGTTATTGCTAATAGAATCTATTAAGTATTATTATCAATAAAATTTGTCTTCTCATCTTTGTTCCTTAATAAAAAGGGTTAAGTATATATTTCAGGACAAAATACGTTTTGGCTGCAAAATGTTAAAGGCTTGTTAATATCATTTTTTATTTTGGAACTTGGCTGGAAAAGTAGCATTTTTCAGAAATATTATTGTTATTAGAAGATCAGCATTGCTGTGTTTATTAAAATTTTTGTACAATGATAAACGAAGACATTATTTTGTATTTTGTCCATGGATCGCTATGAATTTAATAAAATTATTAACTTTAGACTTTTAGGACAATTTTTGGATTGCAAAATGTATAAGAGGAGAGGCATTACGAAGTCATTTACTTACAGCAATACAATGGAATTTTGCCCCAAATGAACGTTAATTTTTATTGCTATTTCTACAAACGTATAATTTTTGTAAAATATACACAAAAAAAATTAACAATGCTTTAGATGAGATTGTTTTCAGTACCCGAAAGACATATCACTGATAAACTAATAAAAAACTAAATATAGTTTAAGCGTTTTGTACAGGGCTTTCATTTCAAAACCTGCCAGTTGAAATAACTTTTAATTTTACGTAAATTTAAGAAAAATAAAAAATACTTCAAATTAAACAATACAATTTAAATTGGGAAAGTACTAAGTATGATACATCCTTAAAAAAGTAATTTTATGGATAATTGAGCAATATGTTGTTCTTTCTTTGAATTTTGATTTTAGCGCCCTCTTTCGTATTTCGCAGCATGATACTCCGTTTGCTAATTTTACAAATAATTCACTACATAGCAATAATCTCTTATTTTAATCGATTTAATCATAACTTTACATCTTGCAATCTTATGCTACGTCTATGCTTACTTCAATTATGTTTTGCTATGTTATAAATTGAATTATTAATATAATTAGCTTTCAAATAAGGTGTCACAATTTTAGTGTTTTTTGTATAATACACCGTTTTATAGTTTACTGGTACAATCAGAATGACGTATGACAGTAAAGGATATGTTAGAAAAATGTCCTCCTTGATACAAAATTTGAAGTTTTTTTGTTTTTCTTAAATTTACGTAAAATCAAAAGTTCGACTGGCTGATTTTAAAATGAAAGCATTGTATATTATTTTTTCTATAAGTTAAGTTTGTTTTTGTTTTGTTTGTTTTTTGCTTTTTCTCTAGGATTTAAAAAAAAACTAAGCGATTATTAACCCTCTATTGTATGGATTTTTTCCATTATTTTAATTATATAGAAAATTTTTCACCTAGCTTTGAAAATCTTTTAAAAAGGAAACATTAAATAATGTGTGTGATAATTGTAACAAAAAACAAAAGTTTTTCTTTTTTGACCGATTGGGAATAACATGCACAGAAACAATACGTTTTATTGCATAGTAGAGTTACAATGGATTTGTATGAAACCGAAGAAAAACGTGAGTTTTGGGTGAATTGACAAGTGTACTTTACATTTTTACGGTTTACACTAGTTTTCTCTTTATTATAATTTCTTACAACGTTTTCTTTCTTTCGGTCCATTCTGGGGAATGAGAATATTAATCAATTGGGGCAAATCGTTGAGTGGAGTTTCTTCGTTTTTCTGATGACTCTGGTGTTCAACTGGTGGGTCTTCCTCTTTTAGTTATATTAATAACTCCATTATTGATAGCTGTTGAGCCAAATTTATTTTGGCCAAGGTGAGTGTTTTCTCGTTGCTTGCGGCTCCAAAATTTGGCTCGTTGTTTATAGCAGTGTTCCAGTAAACAGCTCAAAAAGTAAGAAAAAGCAGATACGCCAGATTGCACCCACATCTTGTAATCCATTTGTGTGGTTTCTCTCTTCAAGTATAATATTGGGCCATGCATGCCTAACTTGAAGAATGATTGGCAAATTTTGTCAACATGTTTAACACTCTCTCTACTGTTGTCACAAAAGTTCAAGAATCGATTGTCAGGAATTATATCAACAACTTGAAGAATATGAGTTTTTGATAACAAATATTTTTTGTTTGAGGGTTGTCACAGTAATATTCCCATAAACCGTTTTATTTATTTAATACTGATACATAGTGGGTGATTAAGATTTGCTGCATTAATACAGATACATGCTGAACATCTCGAATACAGTTTTCAGAAAAGAAGTAGCTGAATCATTTGTATGGATTATTCAATTGTAAAATATATTCGGGTTATAGCTCATTACCTTGGAATACTATTTCTTCTTCATTTTTTTAAAGCAAATGTTTATTCAATTACTTCATCATCATCATCATCATCATCATCATTCATTTTTTTCTATAGATCAAAATTTAGATTACAAAATTGAAAGTTAGATAAATAATTATTTTTCATAAGTTACTTAAGAAAATGAAATAGAAGAATGTGTAGAATTAGAGAGTTCATGGATAGAATTCGGAGATAAGATGATAAATAAAGACGTTCAGCAAATTCAAAGGTTCTATACAAGTTATTTAAGAAACTAAAGAGGAAAGGGAAAAAATAAATAACGCAAGGAATAAAGAAGGAAGTACAACAATCATAAGAACATGGAAGCGGTATAGAGCTGTTTCGAGTACAGGAAAAGAGTACTTCAGTATAGAGTACAAGCTCTTTTTATAGAAAGTATACAAATACCAAGTACTAGTACATGTAATCATGTACTCGAGTACTGTCCCGAGGTCCAGATTACAAAGTACTAATAGCATTCTACAATTTTGAATACCTACTTATTTAATTAATTACTTTGTTCTGTTGTTGAAAAAATTCCAAGGTTATTCCTTCTCAAAGTTGAGCGAAGTGTAGAGAAAATTAAAAAATCACTGAGAGAATATATGTTGTGGGGTAGCAACGAATTTATTTTATTTTCTCTTACTTTATTCTAATTTTCACAATCCTTTTTCCTTATACCTAATATCATAATTTATTACTTACACAAAACTAAATTATGTTATTCCAGAGCTGATAAGAAAGTAATTATTAATTACAATAACCTTATATTCGCGTAATTTAGAATTGCATTTAAGTACTACTTTTTAAAGATTATTGTAATTGCAATTTCAGTAAAATCAATGTAGAAATTGTAATGTTTAATTGTATTAATTAAATTATCTAATTATACTTACTTCTTAAATTATTTTTTCAATTTCTGTTTTTACTTATATTTCTTTTGTAATTACAATTAATTTTAAATCCATATTTTTTAAATGCGATCTAAAAAACTAGAAGATTTTTGTACAAACTTATTTCTTTAAACAATATAAGCCTGTAAATGTATTATGAATAAAAATATAGACGTAGGTGTATAAACTTTAGTAGAGATTTAACTTTTTTATTCAGTTTAACAATAAACTTTTAAAACTCAAGTGGTTTATTATTATTAAGTTCCCATTTAAATTTTTTTTATAAATGTAATTTTTTTTTCTAGATTGTGCTTAAATGAAATAATACTAATATTTCCTATACATACTAATATGCATTCTTTCATATATTCTGACCATTTCATTATAATCTTTATACAAGGGTTGCTTGCTATTTATGTATTGAAAACTGGAACTACCAGTCTTGCCAGGTGAAATCTGTCATTGCCATCTTAAAGTTTGACATTTTTGACAGTATACGTAATCAGAACGTTTTGACGTACGAGTACTATTTATGTTGTTTACAGTAAGTTGAAAATCTCATCTCGACCAAAAAATGGAATTAACTCACGAAAATTTTCGAGTTATGATTTATTATGACTTTCGACGTGGTATAACTCAAGAACAGTGCATCAATCAACTTAATTCAACTTTTGGCGATGAAGCACCATCCAAAGCCAGTGTATATCGCTGGTACACTGAATTCAAACGTGGCCGTAGTTCGCTCACAAACGAAGTTAAAGAAGGTCTTCCAAAATCGGTCGTTGTGCCGGAAAACATCGATGCCATGCAAAAACTAATTCAAGAAGATCGTCATGTGATATATCGTGAAATCGAGGCATGTTTAAGCATTAGTATGACCAGCATACGATTTTGCACCATTTGGGTGCTCGGAAGCTATCTGCGTGTTGGATTCCGTATTTGTTGACAGATGCCCAAAAAAATGCCCGTGTTGATTAGTGCCGTAAAACGATTAAAAACTACAACTGTGGTTGCATCCAAAGCCGTATACAGCATCGTGGATTTATCATATGAGCCAGACAGAAAAGGCCTATCGGCAGTTTGGGTGTTTCAATGTGAAGAAAAGCCAACAAAAGTTACTCGTTCTCGAAGTGTTAAGAAGTAAACAGTGGCGTGTTTCTTCACGAAAACCGGTCATTGGCAACTGTGGCTCTCGAAAATTAAAAGACCGTTAATTCAGCGTAGTATACCACCATTTGCTTGCCAGGAGTTTTCGGTCAATTGAGAGAATCCAATCCAAAACGACGAATCATTTTGCATCACGACAATGCGAGCACACACACATCAAGTGAAACAAGCGCGTATTTGGACACACAAAAGATCGAATTGATGGGTCATCCACCTTACAGCCCCGACTTGACACCTAATGACTTCTTCTTGTTCCCACAAATTAAAGATAAACTGCGTGGGCAACGATTTTTATCGCCCGGAGAAGCGGTTGAGGCCTTCAAAACCCATGTTTTAGAGCCATCATCTTTTGAAGGTTGGTTCAATCGCATGCAAAAGTGTATAATATAAAGCTTCAAGGCGAATATTTTGAAAAGCAATAAATATATTTTTGATAAAATTCGTGTACATAACTGGTTGTCAATTTTATCCCTATGATTTTCTAATCATAAAAGTAATTGCTACTTTCATATTTTGTGTAGTGGTAATTTGTTCCCTTTTAAAAAAAATATTTTTAATTGTAATATTTTACTAGTGGACCTAGTACCGAGTACATGAAAATTATTTGGAGTCACTGCTCGAGTATTTGTACAGCTTTGAAGGAGCATTTGATTACTTAAGTTGAATGTTAAAAAGGCACTGAATGAAATAACGTGGCTAAAAAGGCTAATTGAAATAATTATTGTTAAAATAATTTAATAAACGGTACTAACTTTTGTTTGCCACTCTTGGCCGCTGTCTTTTCTGTCTTTCGCTTCATCTCTCTGCTTCTGCTCGAGTGTCTGTTTTGCAGCCGTGGCCCTGTCAATTTCATTAAATTTCAGCCCCGCTGTAACCTCTTTCCACAGTCTACGCGACTCATTATCTTCTTGTTGGCTTATTGGTTTCACTTGTTTTTTTATTATATTTAATTGGTGAACATCTATCTGTTCTTCAGTCTCCTGAAAACAAAAGATCACTTAAATGTAAGTTTACTCAGGACAGAGTTTTCAATTAGTATGTAATACGAAACATCGATGAATATTCAGTCATAAACAATTATACAACTATCATGCTATATATAAAATATATATTGGTTTATAAAAAATATACTTAGACTTACAGTTCTAATTATATTTCAAGTTCCTGAATTTGATACAAATTTTATTTATTTGTTAACTCTATAAAAGGTCTATTTTCAGTATTTTTTCGAAAAACAATATATAAAAATGGAATTTAAGTTTATACAAAGAATTAAAAATGAAGTGTACTTACTCTGTCAGTCCATTTATAGTCCATAGTACCACTCCATTCTCCAGACACGGTTAAAAAAGGTTTTTTTTCATCTGGACTGAAAATTTCTGCGGTGATTTTGTTTTTCTTGTTACCATAGAAAGGTTTAGTGATAAATTCTATACTACAGTTGTATCCCGTTTTGGGACAATTTATAGTGACTGTGCCTCCGAGTTCTATCCACGGTATGGTAAGTATGGATCTTCCGTATCCATTTGGGAATGTTAATATATATTCTTCGTCATAGTCAATAACATTTACAATGCCTTGCCCAATATTGTAAACACATATTGATAGGCCGAGAAATTTTGACTTGGTGTATACGTGCGCGTTAAAGCTGATCCGTTTATTATAATGTTCTGCGTAAAATGCAGAAACTAAAAAAAAAAGAGATTTAAAATTGTAAAGTTAATTATATTTTTTTAACTCATTTTTGTAGCATTTTTGATAAATATTCGTCTTTAAAATCCGAACGAAAATGAAATTAGAATAATAGTGAAAAATTACTTACTTGGAGGATGATGGGATACTTGTTCAGCAACAAATGTGAGTTGAGACCTTTTACACCATGGCACAGGTCCATCATCTACAAGACTATCATCTGAGCCATTATTAGAATTGGGTACATCCCAATGACAACGAAATATTTCACCGAGTATGGGATTGTATGGTTTTTTGGCAACTGTACTCTTTCTACCGGCATGATAAGAAGAAAGATACCACCGGACTACTTGTACCATACGTTCTCTAGGATCTTTAATATCAGGTATTCTAAAATTAAACGTAATGCAAATAAATAAACTAAGTGTTTAACTGTTAATGATTATTTAATTGTTTTACAACATACAACAGATTTATCTAGACTCACTACTTACAGCCATGTGCAAAAACGATCGTTAGCGTTAGCAAATCACTGAAGAATAAATCTGATTTATAGCGGTTGTCAACGTAGTCGGATGCTCGTTGTACATAGCTCTAAGTGTATTTCTGATACAAGAAATGGTTGTAATTTGACCGTTTGTTTAGATATTTATAAATTTAATTTCAATTATGACTGAATTTTTCAGCATTTTTGTGGAAAAATATTTGATGTTGCAATAAAAACAGAATTTTGCATTTCTGTCCAACTTACTTTGTATGAAAATAAAGTTAGTAAATATTATAGAGGCTGCGTAATTTTATTCCAGGATGATCATGTTAAGAATTCAGATATTTGGCTCACTAAAGTACAATTCGGCCAATTTTCAACATTTATATCTTGCGATCCGGGTTTCAAATTTCGGTTAAGAGAATATCTTCATATTTAGCGAGTAGAAAAAAAAACGTAAAACGTTGCCCAATCGTGCATCTATCTGCTTGGTAGCTCAATCCTATGCAAGGATTAAAATTACACAACCTGTATTAACAGCTATATTTAACAAATACATTTACACAAAATCTGCGTTATTTTTTTAAACACATTTATAAGGGTTTTTAATTCTTTAGTTATTGATTAAAAAAGTCATTAAATTTAGATAAACTGCTTTTAAAAATTCTCCTAGGTCACATCCCTGCGGTAAGGATCAAAGAAAACGGAGTGCAACACCTAGAAGAAAGTCTACAAGAAGCACTAAGAAGAAGCTCCACCACCACCACCCAAGAGAAGTTCTACAGAAGGTTCGCCAGCATCAGCGAGAACTCAAAGACCTACTGAGGGAGAAGAACCGAGCTACAAGAAGAGCCCAACGCACAAGGATAGAAGAGGACAAAAACTGAGCAAACCTCCCCAACGAAATGGTGAAGGAAGAACTGCGAAATTACAGGAACCGGAAGTGGACCAAAAGGCTGGAAAAATTGGACCCCCAGAAACTAGCCCGATGGAACCTACAGAGCCCTCACGCAGGATGGAATACCGACACAGACGAACCATGTACCTAACCCCAGGGAAGTCTGCAACCTTTAGGTAACTGACTGACTGAACCAACACGAAGAGGACGACTCCGACTTTGAAGAAGAAGTGGAGGAGCTTAAACGAATAACAGGACCAGGAAACCATAGGTATCAAAACACCAGAGGAGGTAATACAACTAATCAAGTTTGTTTCAGCCAGAAAAGTACCAGGACACGACGGAATCACCAACAGAGCGCTGAAGAACCTACCAAGGAAAGCAACGGTATACCAGACGACCCTGATCAATGGAATACTAAGGCACTAACACTTTCCAAAAAGCTGGAAATAGGCTGAACTAGTGATGATACGGAAACCCGATAAGGACCCGAAGTTCCCACAGAACTACAGGCCTTTAGGCCTTCTACCAGTTATGAGCAAACAAGCTGAGAAGGTGATCTAGAGGTTCCTACAGGAGCAGACCGAAACCTTGAATGTTCTGTCAGCAGAACTTCGAAGTCAGCACTGTGCGGAGATTCAGGTTGTAAGGATGACCGAATACATCACGCAGGGATTTAACAGAAACTAGTTAATGGGTGCAGTGTTCTTGGACGTGGCCAAAGCATATGACAGGGTCTGGCACAGTGGACTAATCTTCAAGATGAGGGAGCAGGTATACTCTGAAACTCTGAAAGTATGTTAAAATTAATTACCAAGCAGCATGACAGATGTTTCTGAGTAAAACTGGACAAAAACCCTATCAGAAGGACACCAAGAAGCAGAAGCGCCACAAGGAGCGGTTCTATCCCCACTGCTATACAGCATACATATATATAGCAGACATGCTGAAGACGAATCTTTACGCCAACGACACCGCCATAGCGGCGAGAATCACCTAGCCACACCTAGTCACCAGGTACATTCAGAGAGCCATGAACTCCATCCACGAATGGTACGTCAAATGGGAAATAGCTCTGAACTCGGACAAAACCCAAGCGGTGTTCTACACGAAGAGGCAGCACCAACCAGAAGAGCAAATATAACTAGATGGAATGAATATAGGATGGTCCGATAGTTAAGTACCTTGGTGTAACAATGGATAAGACGCTGACGTTCCCAACAACACATAGAGAAAGTGAGAGACCGTGTGAAGTAGGCAAGAGCCAGGATGAACTGCCTTCTAGGAAGATCAAACGAGCTGAACCTAAGGACCAAGTTGATACTGATACGTTCTATCATCATCCCGATTATGACATATGCATCAGTAGCATGGAGACACGCGGTGAAGACTCACAAGGAGAAGCTTCAGAGGCAACAAAACATCACTCTAAGAATGGCAGTAAACGCCCTCTGGTAAATTCGGAATAACCAAATATACAGAGAAACAGAGGCCACACCACTGCTAGAGGTGATGACGGATAGAGCGAGAATGCTCTTCGAGGAATTGCTAAAGCTAAGGGAACTAGTGGACTACACCAGAGAGGACTACAGGAGGTACGCAAGGCCCAGGAAGCAATTAGAAGAGGACGAATATCAGGACCAGGACCAATAAGAAGACCGGGAAATTAGCAAGGAGGACGAAAATAGGAGGAACCAACAGACATCACTAAGAAGAGAATTCAACCAAGAAGATGGAAAGAGCGCGAGGTGACAACGAGGGAGGACCAAGGGAGAAAAGCGCTCGGCGCTACCCCTAAAAACCAAAGAGGTTGTATCACCCTTAAAAACCAAAAAGGTAGGACAGGTTGTATCACCCCACCCAGCGCACGGGGTGATATCTTGTGGGAAGAATGTGGACGAATGTATGAGAGAGTGAATGTGAGAGGACCTGTCCGTGTGTGTGTGTGTGTGTGTGTGTGTGTTAAAAATTATACTTGAGAATACTTAATTTTTATATTTCTGCCTAAAATTGATAAAACTACTGTTTATTGTCATTTACAACTACACAATTATTTCAAATTCTTTTTAGGTTTTTTAGATTAGCGTTGTATAAAGAGTCCCCCCATCTTTGATTGGAACAACATCGATTGAGGTGTAAAATTCGAAGAGTTTATAAAAATTTATAAAAATATTACTTACTTTATGAACATATCAGGGTGTGCAAAATAGTCTGCGTACATTTCTAATAGGGATCTCCTTTCTAAAATAAACGTTGGCAAGACTACTTTTGTTAGATCCATTCCAATTTTAACTTGGGATAAGAGGTGTCTGATAACTGAACCATGGCTTTCTAATTCTAATGTGTTGTCATCACTTTCTTCATACAAAGCTGAATTGAATAATAATTCATTTAATTGGAAAATCATTTAATTGGAAAATCATTTAATTGGAAGTTAATTTTTTTAAGTAGATATTTATTTAATGTCTAAAAAGGATTTAAATAACTTAAGACATATCGATTAAATTTATTTCATAATTTGAACTATAATAAAATTGAAAATATAAAGAATATTTGTACTATATAATTTATTAAATTATCTAATTTTATTTGAGACTCATTAAATATTAATAACAATGACAACTATCATGAGGTATTGATTGCTTAATAGCAACAGATAAAAGTAAATTATTTTTTCGGAATAATTAATCGACTGTTATTACCGTCCTTCAAGATAATAAAAAATAAATAAATAATATACCGTCCCCGTTTAAATTCTCATTGTACTTTCGACACTAATTAGCGTAAAATGTCATATCAAATTTAATGAAGATAAATTGAGCTGTTGGGAATAAATATATTTTTGTTATTTTTAACACCCTGTAATATCGTTAATACTTATTTTATAGTAGAGTAATTATTTTCCCTAAGTTTTTTTTCAGTTTTAGAACAATCTGTACATGCATTTTATCTTTTATTTAAAGTATTTTGCTTTTGTAATAATTAATTACGGGAGCAGAAACTTTTTTGGTATGTATGTATGTATATGTAAATAATTTGCACCAGTACTCATTACTAATTTAGAAAATTCATCAATTAGAGATTTAGTTTTTCGTCTATTAGATCAGCAAAGAATTCTGAGATATCTATTTGTAATTTTATTATAATCTCATTGTTTAAAGGCTTACCATCATAATCTAAATCTTCAAAATTCGTAGTCCTGGACCTAACACTATCTTGCCTGAGATTATTTCCTACCCCAACGGTAGTACCCGATTTACTAACAGGAACTGGACTCTGGCCATCTTCGTTGAATGACCTTATACTACTGCAAATCAAAAACAAATTTATTTGTTAATTCCAGTTTAGCGACCAATCAATTAATATAACAAAACCAATCATAGACTTGTTACTTTTCAGTTGAGACCTATATATATTCAAAGATTTTAACTTTTCATTAGTATATAATGTAGTCAATTAATTACTTCAATTTATAAATACAATTTAATCTAAGTTAAAGTTATTCCAAGCTAAAATTAATTGAACGGAATTAGCAGTACTATTTAGCCGTTAACTAGACTTGCAATTCTCAGCGAAATGGAGGCGAATGTTTACTAAAGTACCATTAGCAAAATTAGCGTCCGTTTCTTAATGTTTTTTACACATAGTTTGGTGGGACACAAAGAGGGAGATTGTGGAATAATTCAGGTTCTACATTGTAGCTGAACAATACTATTTCACAACGCCATCCATTTGCATGCAAATAGATTCATTTGTGCGAACATTTTCTATGGGTACATTAAAACAAACTACTCGTACATATTCACAATAAAAATTCTCTTTAAATTCCTTAATCGAGTGTTTTAACTAAATAACTATTGGTGCATAAACTGAAGACTATCTAGAATCTAATATTGAAAATATGCCATGTGAAACAATTTAAGTAGATTTATTCGAACGAATTCATTTTAAAAGTATTTTATATGATCCAGTTCGGTTATCAGATATCAGCTTGGATTAGTAGGTCACCCATTAAAATAAAAAAGAAAAACACATTTACAATTTATATTTCCCATTTCCAATTCACTTGTCCTCTTTATATGAATGCATTTTAAATCAATAACATAAGACAAAAAGAATTGAAAATATAGTTTGCTTTAGCTACTAAAGTCAATATTACCGATTCATTAGCTCCGTGTTCTGTGTAAACTTTGTCATTGTTTCCCTGTATCACTTTAGGATTCGCACCGTTAATTAAAAGCAAACAATGAATGCTCGAATGGAGATCACCTTCAGGGTACGAAAACTGAGGCCGAATTAGAAAATTTATTTTCAATTTGTAAAGAAATAAGAAACTTTCCCCCTTCGAAAATTCGATAATCCCTACTACCGAGTTACCGTTCCCCCCATTTAAATTTTACTAATAAAAAAATCTTTAACGGTTAGTATATTTATTTACATGTTTGGTTTTCTTTGTTACTTTCAGATATTTTTACAATAAATATTTTTTTATTAAATCGGCATTTTTGTTCAATATGTAGTTTTTCTCATATATCACAAATTTGTTCAAAATTTTTCAAAGCTCATTATATGTAATGATATTTTGTTAACAGATAATAAAATTTTGAAATAATATATACCATCCCTGAGTTTTGTGTAAGTTATATTTTTGTTCAAATTAGCATTCAAGTTTAAACACAGTTAATAAAAAATATAAAATTATTTTATGCTATTAAATGTATTTAACAAAGGATCCTGTTAAGTCAATAAAATGGTGTTTAAATTGTATTCAAATATGCTTTTTTTTATATTTCAATAAGCTTGTTCGTAGAATAAATGTCTAAAACATTCTAAAAACAATTTTCGTACTTGTTGCACAAATCCCAATATTTTTTAACTAAAACTACGACTAAAAACTTTTTCAAGATTATTTCATAAATTAGCATAAAAATCCGTAAAAACCATTAATTAATTATGTAGCATAATGAATATTTTTTAATATTTAAAGGGAACATGTTTAGTCATTGACACTTACCTAGAATCATCTAATTCTAATTCGTATCTTTTTGTCCTAATAAACAGACAATTTCCCATTTGTGCCAGGAATATAGTATATATACGTCTCTATTTACTTCATATTATTAAAATTCACAAAAAAATTACAGAATAATTATTTCGACTTTTCAGTCTATTACCGTAATAACCTAATAAACTCACCTGGTAATTTTAGTTTCCAGGGCCAGGACGGTCATAAGCAACCGAGCTTAGTTTTTCTGAATTATGTCCCACTAAATAATAATAAAAAGGCATAAACGGCCTCGGTGGCCGATGACCGTCCAGGCCTCTTGTGATGGATTCACATCAATGTGCTCGATATTTCCCATTGATCTTGAAATTTACTGGATATTTTGATTATAGCCATCGAAAAATAATCTTTTACCAAATCTAGCCTAGTATATCTATTGTTCGTATCTATCTGTATCTGTAGCGTGGGGAGGGTGGGAGCCCCACAGCACTTATACCACATTTGGCCCATTGTGCAACCTCCCTTTTCGAAGACTTCCTCTAGTTAGTCAACCAACCTACTGATTTTATGTAGGTTATAGCGTCACCTAGAGGGGTCTTCTTTATGTGAACGTATGATTCAAGTAAAAAAAAATAAACTCTTAAGTATATTTTATGATTAATGTATATAAAAAAGAATAACACCATAGAACATTGTTGGAATTATGACCAGAAAGATTTGCTTTGGTGCAAACATTCTGTGGGCCAATGTTAAGACCTCTTCAGAATAGGCATAATGGATATATCTGTGCAAAGTATGCAAACATTTGTCTTAGAATTTCTGTTAAATTATAGTGAAAGTACAGTTTATATACTAGGTAAAAGTTTAGTTTACAATTAAAATTTATTTATTTTATTGGTGTTTTTTAAAAATTCACTGTTATCAAATTTAAGCTCTTTTAACAAAAAATATATTATTTTTTACATATTATTCACAACTAAAGACTCGATATATTTTTACCTATGAAGATTTCGCAACTCGCGACTTCTTTAAAGTACGGACTAATACATTTTAAGTCAGATTAGGTTTCATTTCAATGTGTTAATTTATACGGCAGTTACCAGTTACCAATTCGCTATAGGTAAAAATTTATCGATGTCCCTAGTTGTGAAGTTTTCTATCTAAAAACGAGTAGAACCCCAATTATGCCAATCCTCTACATGTACAATTTTCAATAATTTTTTTTTGGAAACAGTATTATTTTTCGATTTTTTTTAATACAATCCTGCAAATTTCAAGATTCCTATGATTTCAAATGGAATAGATTATGACCGCCCTAGCCACGAAAGTAATTTAGTTAATGTGAAAATATGAATACAAACTTTGTTTGTTTATGCAGGATAAATACGTTTCTTACTTACGATAAGTAGGAAAATATTGCTGTTGTATAAAATACACTATAAAGACTCTAGATATTCATTAAAATTATTTTTAAACTGTAAAATAGTATTCGGTAAGTACACAACAATAATAGTGTAAAATATAGAAAAAGAACAACTATCCTGACAAAGCTACTACTATTTTAAATATTTTGGATATAATATTCATATTTCTGTTTTTATCAATGTTGTATTAGATTTAGTTTTATTTTTGAATAATTTTGGCTTTATTTATATATTTGAATTTAATACAAAAACAAGCTGTAATAACTCTAATTCAAGCAAAAAACGTACCACTTCTTCATTAGTATTATTGTTTAGAGTAAATAGTATATTTGCAACTTGATATTCAAAACTGGTTTAGATATCATTCATTTAAAGCAATTATTATATTTTAACATATGTTAAAAAATATTTTCATTTTGGTCTTGCGATTGACGGACAGATTTAAGTAGTAACTATATTTCTTGTCATTATTTTAATTTACTTGTATTATTAAAATTTCGCCTTGTACTTACCGATATTATTTATTTTTCAAAGTCTACAATTTAACAATTGTTGCTGTAAACTTTTGATATTTTTGTAAAAATTTTTATTCATATTTTCACACGTTTATAAAATGTTGAAGGCTGACTATAGTAAATGCGCCACTATTACGGTTTAAAGAAACGAAAAATTGTAGCTAAAGAAAACTGACAAATGGTATTATGTGACATAATTTAATTAAATTATTTTGACAGAAACCGGTGACAAGAGGCAATGGCAATTTTTCGCTGATTAACGTTTATAAGAATTGTATTTGAAATATTCCCTGGGTGATGTAGACTCCGCGCACTCCCACTCTTCAGTTATTATAGGGAAAAGAAAGGCAATAGAATACGTTGGCAATTTAAAAGTACCTAGTTTTTTTATTGGTATCACTGTTGTGTTTTGTTGTCCCAGTTCTTGTTAGTACTTTTGACATATTGTCACTTTTATATGTTACTAGAATGAGGAGAAATTTTAGGGTAGTGGGAGGAACGCCTGAGCATAGTTAATCCGGTGTTTTCTTCTCAGGAAAGGTCTATTGTAACTAAATAAAACAGTAAATACGCATGAGTTTTTGTTTTAATCGCATAAATTTCTCTAGGCAACGAAATAACTTTGTAACGAACACCATATACAGTTCTTCCAGTAAATCACTGAACGTGCGTTATTCATAAATGTTATTATTAAACGCGAACCATTTACGTAGCATCTCTTTCTATGAACTTTAAAAAGTACATAAAGGCTTTTCAGGATAAAGTTGAAATAACGTCACAAGGAATAGTATTGCGGCGTTGTCAAGTCTTCGCTTAAAGATAATACTGTGACAGTGCTTGCTTCTAATGAGTTTTGTATTGTGCTTTGTGTTAGTTTATTTTGTTTGAAATGTAAAAGTAGTTTTGAAATTTGCAATTACAATACAGTGTGCAAGTGGAAATAACCTCCATTTTGGCGTTCGCCTTCAAAATAGTTTGTTAAGTCTATTACAATTTGCTGGGATGTACTAATTAAATGCTTATGCATTTTAACCAAAGAAGGAATGTCAAAATATCGATAAATGACAAGTATTTTGGCAAGATCCATTTGGCAACGTTGTAAAATATTGCCACCTTTAAAAATTTAATTTCCCCTGTCCGATAACTGTAAATCGCTTTTATTCTCAGTTTTTATTGCTATTCTGTTGACTAAAAAAATAACTAAAAATGACGTCATTTCAAGTTTATCGTGAAAGACCTATACCAAATAATTAAAATTTGACTTTTAACGATTGAAATATGTAGTTTTGATGATCATTTATACCCGCATACAACTAAAAGAGACATTACAAGTACTAGTCTTGTTGACGCATACTTTTTAATTTATTCGACATTCTTGGCAGTGTAGTATTTGAGACGTCATTGCTGTTTAATTTATTTTTTCTGCGTTTTGCATTCGTATATATTTTGACACTAGTTTTTTTGAAATCTAAAACTTTGTTACGTTTTCGTTTAACAGTAAGTACATATTTTATTTGTATTTTACTATAAAATATTCCTAACGTCTTACTGACATTTTAATCAGTATATAAATTACTATGTCAAAGATTCTTTATAACCGAGATATTTACACAACAAAAATTTGTGTTTAAAAAAGTTGCTTATGAGGAACACAAAGCTTAAATGAAATACATTAAATAAATACGAAGCTGAAAAATCATTTTTAAAATACGTGTTACTTATTTTTAGATTATGCATGCCTGGAAAAACATTGTATTTTGAACTGAAGAAAAACAAAGAAAAAAAAAAGAAAAAAAATTTCCAAGAACATTTGGGTGTTCCGAAGGTGTCTGCGCGTTTGATTCAACATTTGTTGACAGATGCTCAAAAAAAGGCTCGTATCGATTGGTGCCGTAAAATGAAAAAAAAAAAAAAAAAAAATACATCTGTGATGCATCCAAAGCCGTATTCAGCATCGTCACAGGTGACGAGTCGTGGATTTATCATATGAGCCAGAAAGAAAAGGCCAACTGGCAGTTTGGGTGTTTCAATGTGAAGAAAAGCCAACAAAAGTTACTCATTCTCGAAGTGTTAAGAAGCAAATGGTGGCGTGTTTCTTCACGAAAACCGATCATGTGGCAACTGTGGCTCTCGAAAATTAAAAGACCGTTAATTCAGCGTGGTATACAACCATTTGCTTGCCAGAAGTTATCGGTAAATTGAGAGAATCCAATGCAAAACTACGAATAATTTTGCATCACGACAATGCGAGCTCACACACATCAAGTGAAACAAGCGAGTATTTGGACACACAAAAGATCGAATTGATGGTTCATCCGCCTTACAGCCCCGACTTGGCACCTAATGACTACTTCTTGTTCCCACAAATTAAAGATAAATTGTGTGAACAACGATTTTCATCGCCCGAAGAACAGTTGAGGCCTTCAAAAACCATGTTTTAGAGCCATCATCTTTTGACTAGACAAAGTGCTTTGAAGGGTGGTTCAATCGGATGCAAAAGTGTACAATCAAGGCGAATATTTTGAAAAGCAATAAATATATTTTTGATAAAATTCATTTGTTTGTTCTTTCTATTCTCAATACATAAATAGCAACCCTCGTATTTACTGACATAAGATAAAACATGATTCATACTATATAAATTGCAACAGGTGATATGCCATTGTCTGACAGCTAACTTTAGATTATTCCGTTTTGTTAATGAGTGTATTCAGGCGTGCTTATCATTTTTTCCTTTATTTATGACATTGCAAGAAGAATTCATTATCTGAAGTCTATTAAACAATATACGAGATAAGTTAGACCTATTTATTAGTTAGGTGAAACTAGCTAAACGAAGGTTATTTAATGGAAAAAGTATGGATACACATATTCATGACACTATAGTCGCAAATTAGAGGAAATGCCTACCACATCTTCTCAAAAAATTGACGAATAAGCATGTATGAGATCAAAGAATATTGCTTTTAAGACATATATGTCAGGGCTGTTACATTTAATCAGACAAATAAAAATATAATTTATGTTACTGACGAAATGGCAAAGATATTTAGTAAAACGGTACTATGATTACCACCATATTATTGTGATGAGGATTTGGACACAAGTGAAAAGTGAAGCAACCAAAAACTACAACTTTTAAACTATGATATGTTAAACAGCTCTTAAATACAAGCTCTAAATAATGTTTCGATTGCTGACTGTATAAAATGTATTAGGTATAGGTACATTCTCAAAGTATTGGCAAATTAGATTATATTGATACATTTATTAAGCCTATAATTATTTTTCTTGGTGATGATGATGAAAGTTACTCAGAAAGTGAAGAAGACCAGAAAACAACGTTATTATTTTAAATTATACCTACAACCATCAGGTCATAATTTTATATTCAAATAAATAATATGTGTAAATGTATTTTTATTTTGAGAAATCCATTTTTTTGATTAAACTAAATATTAAATATCAACAAAAAATAAACTGCCAATAGGGTGATTTACAGAAAATGTACTACTGGATCAAACGTATCAAATGAATTTTATAATAAATTAGTATTGAAATGGTAAAAATATGTTTTACATTTATCCATTTCTTTTTTATATAAAAGGATAAGGAATAAAGACACATTTATTGGTTGTGTTATGAAAATTTAAATCGGGAGTTAAAAAAAGAAGATATAATATTTAGTAAGATGTCATATAGGTGAATTGTTAATAGTTTATTTTGAAATTATAATACATATTGACTTTAAATGAAATATTTATATTTAAATTTGCCGCCTAGTAAATTTTCTAGTTAATTTTGTGCTTTGGAAATAGATTCTTAAAGTTTTTAAATGAAATATAGGACATGTAATGTTTTAAAAATATAGCTTAAATAGCGTAGTTTAGATTTAAAGAGATATTCGCACCCCAGATTTTAATTTGAGTAAAATGAGTAACACAATTTCTTTTGATTAAAAAGTCTAAAATGTTCACCTTCTGTACTGCACTTACATCTTCCTGTATATTTTAATTTAATTTGTAAGATACGAGTATATCCTTTAAAAATCGGTTTATTAGATATAACAAATATAAATATAATATTATATTTTTATTTTGTTGTTTACCTGAGAGTTCTAAATTCAATTATAATCGAATCCATTATTTAACATCAACCGTAAGAGTAATTACGCTCATTTTTGACACAAGTTCTTATCATAATAGTACAACCACAAAAGGCACAACTACATATATTAATATTCATCTTTATTACTAACATTAAAAAATGCACAGCCAATCTTTATTCCTAGAATGTTTCGTTATTTGTCAGCAAAATTATAATGTATAGTGTCACTACTCATAACTTTTTTGTTTTGGTATTTAGTAAACAAATATTTACATACACTCAGAGCAATAGAAAGACGCACATACAAAAAAATATGTTTACTAAAGGGTATAGTAAAAGGAATTTATAATACAGTGCTGCTCAGCGAAATGGAAAAACACGTGTTATAAAATCGCTAAGATACTAGTGGATAATGCGGGAAAAACTATTAATGATGAACGAGAAATTCTTGAAATATGGAGTAAATATGTAAGCGAATTGTTTGAAAATGAAAGGCCATACATACAGAGTAATGTAAATCAAAACGAAGGTCCACAAATTTTAAAATCTGAAGTTCTTCATGTTATAAAATCAGCCAAAACCAAGAAAGCAACTGGACCAGACAACATTCGAAGATAACTCTTACAAATGATCCACGGAGACCACATCAGTGCTCTAGTTAAATTTTTTAACGATGTGTTTGGCACTGGTGAAATACCCGAGGAATGGCTTAAGTCCGCTGGTATAGCACTTCCAAAAGAAACAGCGAGCAAAGAGTTGTGACGAAAGTAGATTAATTAGTCTGATGAGCCACACATTAAAGGTTTTTCTTCGCATAATACATAGAA
Organism: Hermaeophaga mercurialis; assembly: GCA_951812935.1. NCBI lineage: Eukaryota > Metazoa > Arthropoda > Insecta > Coleoptera > Chrysomelidae > Hermaeophaga > Hermaeophaga mercurialis. The sequence goes on along the minus strand of OX638359.1, from coordinate 18,380,761 downwards.
GAATAAGAAGTCGATGCGACAGGTTCCTTGAAGAAACCATGTTTGGCTTTAGGAATGCACTTGGCACCCGTGAGGCACTTTTTGCCTCAAATATACTTCTCCAAAATTGTCGCGACCAACGTAAAGATATTTATGCCTGTTTCATAGATTATGAAAAAGCTTTTGATAGGGTTCAGCATGGAATGCTTTTGAACATATTAACATATTGATAAATAGTTGTTTCGGCGTTTTCTAAATAAACAACATTATTCAGACTAGATATTCATTCTATGTTTGTTTTTTTTTGATAATTAAGCAGACAATTAAAATATAAAATATATAGTAAAAGAAAACTGCGTAACAGTTAACAACACGATCGATACTCTAATCTAATTAAAATAATGGCTGTGGCTGAGGCAATATCATTATCAGTTTGGTCAACAGTTAATTTTCATTTTAATACGAGTTTTACAGTTCTACACATTTTTAGAGTTATGGAAAATTAAGTATAGATTAAACAATACCAAATTTATAATATGTATATAAATAAATAATGCAAATAATCATGTTTACGTTTTTGCCATTGCAATTTGTACACGTGCATGAATGCTCGTGAGCATTCCTGTATGTTTCGGCAATTTTCGGTTTGTTTGTTTATTTCAGAACAATTCAAATAAGCGGCAATGTTATAATGTCAGAGAAATATCATGTATAATTGCATCGATTTTTGTAGTAAAAATTCTGGATTAGAGATATCGATGGAGGGGTGGAGGGTAAATAACTTCTTTTATTATACTCCCCCATCCTACTGAGGCCTTTGATTTTAAGACTAAAACGTTAAATTTCCATTTGTTTCTTATTGTTAACCAAAGATCCGTCTATCAAAATTACAGTTTTGTAGAATACCTAGGAAACCTACTAATTGATAATATGCAGTTTATGTACATCTACATATACTAATATCGCTTTCAAAATCGTTGTGTATAATTTATATTGTTTTTACATTTTTAATTGTCATAAATTATGTCTAATAGTTAATATTGTTAATGACTACATTTTGTAGATAACAGTTTTTATTACAGAAGCCAGTATCTAAGATCCTTTTAAGAGATAATAATTTTAAGTGAGCTGAAGCATTAATCAAAATTATTAAGGTTTATTATATTTAATTGGAAACATTTATAATAATGAAGTTTATCAATAGTATTAGATATAATTTAGATTAAACTAATGAAGTAATATTTTAGGGAAACTTACTAAAACATTTTACACAAATTAAAATATCTATGATTTCTTGATATATTCTATTAGATTTTTAAAACACACTCACCTTGAAGTTCAGCCCTTTCAACAATATTTTCTTAAAATGTAGGACTTAATTATCACTGAAATGTTTGTAGATTTTAATTAAAAAATCTTACCTTCTACGTCTAAAGCTGAATGTGCTGTTCAAAATTCGCATCATTTTGTACGAAACAATTGCAGTCGGTATGTGATAAATGTATCGTTAATAATAATATCACAGCTTGTATATGACTTATTGCACTTAAAACAGCTCTAGAAAATTAAAAGGCGGCTTCGTAGAAATATTTAAAAAAACAGGTACGGATCTGGTGTTTTAGGTACGTTTTTTGGAAGTACTTTGGCGATTTGAGTCACGTAATTTTCCTTGTAAAAGTACGGTTTTCAAGACATTTGGGGTTATATACATCACGATTCCGACATTTCCGATAGCGCGGTGCTTACGACGGACACGGCAATGGACGGCGCCGGCGCCGATATAGCATGCGTCGCGACGGATATAGGGGTTGTTGCACGACCGTCTCCAACCCTAAAAACCATAGGCTAAAATTTTTGAAGTATGTAATACATTTTAGATTCAATAAATGCGTCCAGATACTACACTATCTACTTAGAGGGTGAACCATTGAAAAATCGAATAAATAACAGAAGAAAGTTTTTAAAAAAAATTTTTTGAAACACTTAGGTAATCAAATCAATCAAAAATTCTACGCGTTTTTGATATTTCCACTGTGGTTAATGTCCAAGGCGATGATAACTAATAAACGTATTAAATCAGAAAGGAAAAATCAGAGTACATGTTTAAAAATAATTCTGTGATGTATGAAGAAGCGGCGGTGAAAAAACGATAACAATATAATCGAAGACGAAAAAATTAAACTGGGAGAAAGAAAAGCGAACTATTCCCAAAAGTTGAAGGAAAAGTTCAATAGCTAACTGATAAAAGCTGAAAAAAAATTAAAATAATCTGTTTTATTGGATAGGGAATCTCATTGGCAACTTCAACGTATTCTGATAATGAAAATGATAGAAATAAAAAAAAAATCTGCCGGGAAAGAGTAAAATTTGTATTCTTTAACGAGCCGTCTTTTCTCAACTTTCGGGAATCAATGTTTTTTAGTTTTATTATTAATAGTTGTCGTTATAAAATATGTTTCAGATCTTTCTTCATTTTTCATAAATCTAAGAATAAATACACGTAGATTACTCTGTGGAGTAAATACTAAATAACTCAATGGTGTAATGTCAGTTTTTATAATATAAAACAATTTGATACATTTCCGATTCCCTTATTTGAAATATCAAATGTGAATGTTTAATGGATTTTGATAAGGTGTGTGGAAAAAAATATTGGAGTCGGTCCTGGTTAAGTTCAGATTTGCGATTGGGGAAGGTTAAAGGCCGTCGATGTCGAGTGTTACAAACGTTTGAAACTCGAGATTGCAGGATGATTATGCAAAGACCCGAAAGTAGCAATAATCAGTTTTTTGTGGTTTATTTAACTTCCATCTGCGTCTTTTGGATTTATTCCAAATATGAGGGTAAATAAAAAATGGGTGTGTTTCTTTTAGGAGTATTAGCGACAAGATCGACCATACAACAGAAAATAAATAATAATCGGGGATCACGGAGAATCACACAGAAGCTAATATTTACCCTAAAACAAATAAGTGAAAACAAATCAAATAAAAACAAGTAAACAAACGTATAATTCACAGATATCGAAAAGGATTGTGACAAAGTAGAAAGAAATGACATATGGAAAACGCTAGAGAAAATACCCTTAAAAAGTCCTGGAAACAATGGAGAGAAAATGTAGTGTGTAACAGACACAACTATTTTTTAAATTATCTTAATATATTCTTTTTATACACATTAATTATACAAAACAAATAATTTCAAGTTGATATAAAAATTAAGGTAATAATAATTTAGAAACAATGAAATGATAGTATAACTTTGTGAATCATTCAACTAATATTCTGATTAATGAAACACCTTATATATTTTAAATTTATTATATTATAATTAAAGATTAATCCGTACCTGGTAACTTTTTTATCATTTGTTTTTTTCAACCATAATTATGTCTATAATTATTGTATTTGGTTTATCTCTGCACGAGGCTTTGTTTCTAAAATCAAACATGTTTTCTCTAATCACCAATGACATCATGTTACGATTACTTGTTACTTTCTTTTTCTTCTTTAACTTATTAAAATTTTCTTTCGTTTTAAATAACTCAACAAGTTCCTAATTTCCAAAAATTTCAACCTTTCACTTATCGACAGAAGCTTAGAATTACATAATATCATATAATAAGAAACCGGCATTCATTGAACTAAATTTTTAACTACCTATAAGGGATTCCCGATTTCTAGATATATGAATTATACATCTCCATGATAATCCGGTTCCATTAAAAATTAACTTGGTACATTTCCAAGACATTTGGTAGTGAAAAAATGATCCGATATTGAAATATACTCTTTTAGTTGAATCATTGCTCTTTACGTTTGAATTAAACACTAATTCGGTGTCCATTAACAGTGTTCTAAAATAATTTCATATGGGTGATATTTTAATTTAATAATATTTACAAAAGACCTACCCACTGATAATTATACTTTACTAGTTAGATTTAAAATATTTATTTAAATATTAAATTACATCATCATCTGACTAGTAATATACCAAATCATACTTTATAAGATACCCCACTTCCCCTAGACATCAATGAGACACTAAACGATCGAGGTGTTACCTTTGACATTATTTTGCCCTACTGACTCCACCAGGTGTAACGCATTTAGAACACTTAAGTATATTAAACATTATTTTGAATATCGTAATATGACATTAATGTTATAATGCATCTTTATAAATTCCTAATAGCGAGAAGTGTTTTGGAATATAAGAGGATGGAATGAATAATTTCCACCATAAGAGAGAAGAAAACAAAAATCGTTTTATTTTTCGATAGAGTTTACTTGTCGCTTAATACTTTTCGCCCACTGATATTCAAGGCTAGAAGAGGCCAATTTATCTAGCTTTTCAAAATAGACGTTTGCGCTGAGGCGGTGCGTTGTCCCGATGGAACAAATTTTTTTCCCGATATTTGTTTGCAATATTTTGGTACTGTATATATTGTTACGATAGTTAGTATGTACTGGGGAGTTAGTTAAATATCGCCATGTACATAAAACTTATTTTTTATTTTCCAAATTATAATATTTACTATTTATTCCCCATTACGTGAGCGAGAGTTGTGGGATAAGGCCGCGAACGAATGTTAAATAAATATTTTTAGTAGATCATCAAAATTAATAAAAACTAGGGTCTTCTTGTTTAGTAAAATAATAGAAGATCAGGAGTCAAGTTTGGGTTCTCGGATGATCGAGCAGTTAATAGTACCTATCCCTGATATCAAGTGTATTAGTTATTTAATGTGTAAGGTGCCTTATAATTTTGTTGTTTTCATTAGATAAATAATTGTTATTGTTTTTGTTCAGCCTCTTTAATTTCCATTAACTAAGTTACGTAATGGGTTTAAACCCCCCCCCTGAAAATTATATTTAGATATTTTCGTATATTTATTTATTTAAAAACAACCCAATACGTAACAATATTATTTCCATATAAATATAAGTACTTACGTAGGTGAGGGAATCTGGCTACCGGCGGAGAAAGGGGAATCGTTGGCATCATAAAAATCATCTTCTCCCTCTGAACTCGAGTATGACATTTCTGGTACCACCAGAGCTGTCGAGTTATCTGAAACAGATATCACTATGTAAACTTAGACATTTTTAATTACTCATATGAATCTTCTTCTGATCTATTGATTTTGTTTTTCTTAAAGACAATGATAAAATTTAGTTAGACAACAAAAATAGATATAATTTTATACATAAAATAAATTTAATAATTATAGCCGTAAATCAAAGATGTTTAAAAGAGTAAATTCTCAGAAATGTTTTGTATTAGTACTTAATTTGATATTAAAATTATAGTACGGTACATGCTGTTAATCTTTAATATTTGTAACCGATTTTAAATTGTTTTCGTTAAATTAAAACTAGACCATTTGTTACTCAATTTTAGACACCAGAATCATAGTTGAAATGTCATCTACAACAATGGGATATGAAAAATCTACGATATATAATGTTTTAAAGGAGAAAAAATCAGGTGGAGCAACCTCACCAAAGCCAAAACCAGGGAAACCAAAATTATTAAAAGTCGATGTCGTAAGTTAGATAAAGTTTTTTAAGCTATAACTGAGGATACTGATTTACCCGCAATAAGCCGAGACAAATTGTAAAAAGTATTACATGAATTAAATATTAAAAAATGGACAGACACTTAATACTATTTGATTCTAAAGAAGTAGTATATTGGAGACGACACTACCTTAGGATAATAAAACAAATTAAAACGCAAATAAAAATATTTTCTATTTAGATGAAACATGGGTTAATGCAGGAGATCGTGTAGGAATATTTTGGAAATACAAAAATGTATATTCATATTTCATATCAAGCAGCGTTTTTACAAAGATTTACTAAAGGTATAAAGAAATCTACAGGTAAAGGTGCAAGTTTAATTGTTTATCGTGTAAGCAGTACGAACGGTTTTTTTATTTTAAAAAGACCGTTGATTGTCACGAAGAAATGCATGGAGAGGTCGTGTTTGAGGAATATTTCGAACAAATAATTGAATTAGTACCGAAAGATTCGGTTATTATTATGGACAATACAAATTACCACTCCACATTACTTGAAACTTTATCAACCACTAAATGGAAAGAAAGGTGAATTTGCAACATGGTTAAGATCTAAAAATATAGCCTTTGACGATATAATTTTGCAAGTAGAATTGTTAACCATTGGCACGAGACAAAAACTACAAAAAGTATATTATTAAGAAAATTGCCAAAAACGAGGCATTCACATTCTTTGCTTACCACCTTATTACTGCGAGTTTAATCCAATAGAATTAATATGGAGTCAAGTTACAGGTTACGTTGCTAGAAATAACACAACTGTTAAATTACCAGATATTAAAAATGTATTCAATAAGTCAATATCAGAATCCGTGAGAATTGGCAAAAATGTATTAATTATGTTATAGGAAAAAAGAAAACAACGTGGGAGCTTGATAACATAATTGATATCTCTACAGAACCTGTTACTTCTCTGGAATTAGAAGAGAAGTCTTCTGAAACAGAATGTGAGGAAACGTTCATATAAATAGGAGCATAACAGATCAAAGAGGAGCTTGAATCCACCAAATTATCCAAAAAATCCTACGAGAAATAGGATTAGATGAATTGCCATAGCTAACAAATCGATATCTCCGCCGAACAAGAGAGAAGTGTAAAATACTTAAAGACCTACAAAGATAAATATGCACTGCGGCCGTTAATTAATTCGATGATGATTCAATGAGGCCAGTAAATAAAAAAACTTACTGATTGTCCTGTTGTGTCTCCTTACATTTTCAATACACTCTGAACCTAACTCGATGCCTGCTTGAACCACCGCGTCTCCAGGAATAGTTTCAAGGCCTACAAAATATAGAAATCATTAATAAAAATGAATTCTTTTACTTCTGTAGGATTGTAAATTAAGCAAGAAAGTACCCTATTTGTTTATACGCCCGCTTGTTAGGCTTTTTACTTTTGGAACTATATGGAACCAACATAAAACATTTAAAAATATGAGCCAATATGATCCAATTTTTGGTTTTATTATGAACAAATCTGAAAATTTATTTTGTAAAAGTTTTCATATATTTTGTATTTTATTACCCAATAAGAGTAGGAAGCTCTTTCGCATATATTTTACATAATATATGAAAGTGTATTAAAGTTATAACATATTTTTTGGAAGTGCCTGGTCAGCATTTTAATTGTATTGTTTTTTAAATTAATCAGTGAATATATTCGTTAAAAATCATTGTGATGGGAATTTGGAACCAAACATACCGTCAGATTGTGGCCTTATTTTAGCGCCATTAAGTCGATTACTAGATTAGTAAGTACCTAGTTTATATAAGCACTTATGTTGGTGTGAGTTGTAAAATACTTGTAGATAAATATTACCCATAAATAAATCAAAGATTGAATTTATTTTGAATTAAAGATACAATGTGATAAACAGTGTAGAGCTTTTCATTTTTTAGACTATGTTTAAACAAAAGAAGTATGATAAGAATACTGCATAAAACAATAGGTATTTGATATTACAAAATGATTAACGGTACTGATTCAGCTTAAATTGCTCATTAAACATGCCATAAATGCCATATATATAACAGTATTTTATGGTTATTTATATGTATCATATCGATTACTAACATTTTGATTAATTTATTTGTGCCGTACTATGGCTGCATTGAATGCTAAATAAAAAAAAATAGTCCTTCTAGAAAATTGTATTTTTCATCATAAAATCGTCATAAAATATGTTTTTTAAGAAAACTAATGACGAAGATTTTCAACTATATTACTGGTTTTGAATAAATGTTACATCAAAACAGTATTTCTAGGTCACAAAATAAAAGCTTATGAACAACTGAACAAAATAAAATACTTAGAAATCATAGGAAATAGAAATTTTAATTTTTAATTTAATTTTAAAGAAGGTTTACATAGTTAATAGATGGTGGTTCCAAAATAGTCCCAAATGAATTTTATTCCGGTTCAGAATAGGAGTTCTTGGGCCCGAAAGCGAATACTCAGAAATCATTGGTAAATAGTCAAGTATAGTTGGGTTATAAGAATAAGTTCTCACTAATTTCAGCATAGAGCAAAACGACGAATTTATAATCAAGTCGACTAGTCAAGATGCTATCAAAGCGCTAATTTCTATCCAATACGCTTTGTAGAATTAGAATACTTCTTTGAGATCAACAACGATCTAAAATCTGGAAAAATCTAAGGCAAGCATTTTGAGGAAACTATAAGCAAAGAATATATGTCTCGTATACTAAGGGCAATTAATCGGGTAATTTTAGATGAAAGGACTCATTTGGGGACTGCGAGGAAGAAGTGAAATGTAGGATTTGAAAATAGGAGGAAGGAATGGCAATACATCAAATCGAAAGAGATACTAACATTGCTCGGAAAAATAGGATTAGAGAAATTATTATAGCCGCTAAGACGACATCCTCATCGGTTATTAAAATATTAACACAGTATTGGAAAAAGAGCAAATATAATTGTTCGGATAGTAAAGTATATATACGAGGGTTGCTATTTATGTATTGAGAACTGGCAACACTGGTGAAATCTGTCATTGCCATCTTAAAGTTTGACATTTGACGTGCGAGTACTATTTGTGTTGCTTACAGCAAGTTGAAAATCTTATCTCGGCCAAAAAATGGAATTAATTCGCTAACATTTTCGAGCTATAATTTATTATGACTTTCGACGTGGTGTAACTCAAGAACAGTGCATCAATCAACTTAATTCAATTTTTGGCGATGAAGCACCATTTAAAGCCAGTGTATATCGCTGGTACACTGAATTCAAACGAGGCTGTAGTTCGCTCACGGACGAAGTTAAAGAAGGTCGTCCAAAATCGGTCGTTGTGCCGAAAAAAATCGATGCTATGCGAAAACTAATTAAAGAAGATCGTCATGTGACATATCGTGAAATCGAGGCATGTTTAAGCATGACCAGCATACGATTTTGCACCATTTGGGTGCTCGGAAGCTATCAGCTATCTGCGTGTTGGATTCCACATTTGTTGACAGATGCCCAAAAAAATGCTCGTGTCGATTAGTGCCGTAAAATGATTAAAAACTACAACTGTGGTGCATCCAAAGCCGTATACAGCATCGTCACAGGTGACGAGTCGTGGATTTATCATATGAGCCAGAAAGAAAAGGCCAATCGGCAATTCGGGTGTTTCAATGTGAAGAAAAGCCAACAAAAGTTACTCGTTCTCGAAGTGTTAAGAAGCAAATGATGGCGTGTTTCTTCACGGAAACCGGTCATGTGGCAATTGTGGATCTCAAAAATTAAAAGACCGTTAATTCAGCGTGGTATACGACCATTTGCTTGCCAGAAGTTTTCGGTAAATTGAGAGAAACCAATCCAAAACGACGAATCATTTTGCATCACGACAATCAAGTGAAACAAGCGAGTATTTGGATACACAAAAGATGGATTTGATGGGTTATCCGCCTTACAGTCTCGACTTGGCACCTAATGACTTCTTCTTGTTCCCACAAATTAAAGGTAAACTGCGTGAACAACGATTTTCATCGCCCGAAGAACAGTTGAGGCCTTCAAAAACAATATTTAAGAGCCATCATCTTTTGACTAGACAAAGTGCTTTGAAGGGTGGTTCAATCGTATGCAAAAGTGCAAAATATAAAGCTTAAAGGCGAATATTTTGAAAAGCAATAAATATATTTTTGATAAAATTCATTTGTACTTTCTTTCTATTCTCAATACATAAACAGCAGCCCTCGTACATATTTGATATTAAATTTTCTTTAGTAGTTTTAAAACAATTATTATTGTATTATTTCCAATATGCTGCATGTATTATATTATAATATTATTATGTAATATAAGTTGTTATACCAATGTATTAATTAATATAATTAATTAAAATTTCTACTTTGACATACAGCAGATAGCTCCTTTTCTTACCTACATCCTAATAAAAAATCATATTTCAATAAGGTCAGCAAAATGAAACTTCCAATTCATATCAAATAATCCAATCAACTGGTGGTAGCAATTATCGATAAACAAGCGGTATTGTCGTTCTTCTGAATATTTCAGGAGCGGGTCGAAACATAAAAGTCAACCATGGACGACAATGATTACTCTTTCGACATGCGAACGCTTCGTTAATTAAATTGAGCCATAATTAGCTCAATAATTGTTGTACAAACTATACGGCTAAATCCATTCGAGACGTCTTTTTTCGATTGAATCAATATTTGATATAGTACAATTTATCGCTAAGGGATAGCGGATAATTTCAAGCAAGTAGTAGTTAAATACAAAAATATGATGATTAGATTTACAGTCATCCTGAAGGACATAACGAATTAGTCTAATCTGAAATAACATTTTATTTAATCTCCTTTATTCATCAGCATTATCATCATCATCACGCCATTCAATCGTAGTGAGTTATGGCAACGTTTCTGCAATTTTAATTCTTTTAAATTATTTGGTGATGTGGATTATTCCTCTTTTTCTTAGATATCTCAGATGCCGTTGTTATTTTGTCCACTTTTTGCAGATCTTCTTCAAACCCTTAATTATAGTTTCTGATGTCCTTCTTTGCATCGTCTAACCACCTTTTTCCCGGTTTTATTTATTTCTTGGGCCTTTAGGAGTCCAATTAGTGATTTATTTGATCATATCTGTAAGTGTTCGTTGTAACTCAAGTGCATTAATATATGGTATTATATTACTCCTCTTAGTTGTAATTTATTTTATTCTCTCAAATACTACTAAAAATAATTCTTCGTTTTGGGATGAAATTTAAGTAAAAAGGTTCTTACATCTTCCTGATATTGCGTTCGAAGTCTTGACCCAGGCAATTAGTACTTTATTTCTTACGGGGACTTTCAACAGGTATTTATAAATTTCTATGATAATATCTTTCTACATATATCACTGTTCCCAATGATGAAAAGCTAATTAAACAAAGAATGCTGACATTTTTTGAAAGCCATTCACTTCTCACAAATCGCCAATTTAGTTTTCGATCAGCCAAGAGCAAAATAGAACCCAAGTTTTCTCTTATAGAGCATCTTTATATGCATCTAATTGCTAACAGCTTATGTGGAGCTATGTTCTGTGATTTTTCCAAAACATTCGTTCTATACATTAAATAAATAAATAAAATTTTATTAGTTAAACTGGAAAAATATGGTTTTCGGGGAGCAGTACTTAATTGGATCTAAAATTATTTAAGAAGTAGGTATTAAAAAGTAGCAGTGCATAAACAGTTAACTCTGAAAATCTTATTACTTGTGGTGGTTAACAAGGTTCCGTGTTAGGTACATTACTTTTTTTAATATACACAATAACAATATTTTTTACAATTTTTGCACATCTATAAAGATTAAAGCTCAGCTTCGTTATCATTCATGTTCAATACGGATATTGCAAAAATGATGGATTGGCATTTATCGTTTAATATTTGCAAACCCAATATAATTTTGAAAGGGCCCATATTCGACAGAGTTATCTCTTGTTTTAAAATTCCCATGCCTCTTTGGATTAACAAAGTCTCGAAAACCAGAGCAGGTTGCGTATCGAAGAGATTAGTGGCAGACCATACGAAAGAAAGGTGGGTTTTTAAAAAAGAGTGTTGTGTCACAAATTTACATATGTAATTATTATTTTTTGGGTATTTATATCTATTATTTCTATCAAATGCACTTAAATTTAACCATAAAAATATATTTATTGGTATTTCCTTTGTTAATGCATGTTTTATGTTCTCCTTTTGATTAAATACATCATTTGCAATTTATTCGATTTACACAAAGATAGGGACATAGAAACAATGAGGGAATTGCTAAATATTAATTTATTTTTCATTAATTAAGAGGATAGTCTTGAATATTGTGGACAAGGGCCTTGTTGAATGCTATTAATATTTTTCCTTTTTTTTTGCTTTTGAATATGAATATTTCCGTGGCTAGGGGTGACATAGGGTATAGGTGTTCATTAACCTACCAGATTTCACCTCTAGAATAAAGTAGGACCTCAACTTAGGCAGGTAGTCAAGTGTGTACTTCCCTGTTACCGTTCTTAGTCATATTAACCCTTCTTCTGTTTTGTGTGAAAATTGTTGAGATTTAAAGGCGATCCTCCGTTTTATTACTTAACGTCGTATCGTTTAATGTATAAATAAATATATTCGTAACCCAGTTTACAACTCAGTTAAAAAGCATTTTTAATCCTGGTTTTAAAAACATAGTGTTTGCTTTAACGCAAGCAATGAAAAGAAAAGAAAAAATAAACAAAAATGTAAATCGCACAACTTCGTAGATGATGCAAAAAACTGTCTTTATTGTAACAGAGCCGCCCCTGTAAAGCAAATCAAATTTAGAAAAATAGTAATTTTTATTTTTCTAAGAATATTCCAATAAAAATAAATAAAAAGTTATTTCCAAATTTTCAAATTCAAGAGTTAAAAAACATGCTGGCCTGAATATTATAAATCTTTTTCAAGGGTTCTTTCGGAAAAATATACAAAGAATTTCAAAATCAGGTACAGACGTTAAATTTCATTGTTAAAAGCCATAATACTAAAAATATAAATTGATGCGAGATCCACAGATGAGTTTTATGATTGTAATTTCGAAATAATGGGAAAAATTCGGGATGCCTGAAATTACAGCTGAAAGTTTTTTGGGATTTTTCCATTCGCAAAGAAAGTTGTATTTCAGAATTGTTATCCCTTTTAATTACTTTCAGAACTGAGGATTATCGCTAGTTTTATAAAGCCGAAAACTCTTTAATAAACCGAATGTCATAATAAATCTGTGAGAATCAAAAGTAAAGTTCAATTTAGAAAGCTAGACGAATCAGTTGTAGTTTAATATTCGTCTCGAAAAGTATTTTCGTGATAAAGTATCTTGTTAAATCTTGTAAGTTTGTTTTGCCGGTACTTTTCTAATAGAGTCAACGGTTTATTAAAGTAGTCGGCGAGGATTAAAATTCCTCAAAGCATTAATTTTATTCGTTGTAATATGACTATCGAGCAATTAACCCAATCTGTGATATTAACGAATATATTGTAAGAACCCGGTTTTTGCTTCGCTCCGCAAACCTTACAAAATCACGTGTGGTGATGTAGATACATACATTATAATTATCACCCAACCACGTCGATTACATTATCAAGCGTAAGTGCTGAATTTAATACAAAGTTCATTTTTTTTTACATTTATTTGCTTAGGATATAGCAAAGACCATGTTTTAATACATTTTTTAAATTAGGATAAATAATGCTGTTTAATTGAGTTCTAATATAATATGGCGTTCATAAGAAAAAATAAAGTTTTGGTCAATATCTCGAAAACACAAAGTCAAGATACCAATCTAAATTCTTTTGATATGGAATCTACTTACTATTGCTTTTTTGATCCTTTTCTGTTATTATAATTATAGTAAAGTCGTCTTTGTTCGCTATGGTTTGTATTTGGTCGGTTATTATGTTTCTATTCTTTGGGTTCATTTTCATTAGGATGCTTTCATGTACCAGGTTAAAAGTTGTTGGTGATAGAGTTTCCTGATTTTACTCCTTCGTTTATATGAAACTCATCGCTTGTTTCTCCTTGGACTCTTACTTTGGCTCGTGTATCTTATTTCTACCAGTAGTATTAGTTTTTGTGAGATCCTAGTGATTTTAGAGCTTCAATTAACATTGTTTTGATAATGCTGTCGAAAGCTTATGTTTATTTCTATATTATATTCTTTTGTTTGAGGTAATTTTCTGCTCTAAGATGTGTATATCATCTATTGTTGATCTTTCTGGCTTGAAGCCGTTTTGGTAGTGTATTTTCTGCATATATCTTTCTTTTGGTTAATTCGATTGACAATGATTTTATAAATTGATCTATAATTTTTGTAGCTTTCTTTCTTGCCTTTTTTATACATAGGGGAAATAATATCTACATTTCCTCTTGAGTTTTTCCTCTTTTTCTATTGTTGTTATTCTAATGCTATCTACCTTTTTTATTCTTGACTCTCTTCATAGTTAAAAATTTTTTTGAAATGGCTTTTTGATATCTTTCCGATCTCCCTTTGTTGGTATTCGGTTTTTTTTTGGGTTCCGACTTGTTGGTGTTTGGTCTAAGTTTTTTATAAAATTGTTTTATATTGTTACTACATTTATTCCTTTCTATTTCTTCCATTTCCTTATTTATCCAGTCGTTCCGGTTTCTTTTGTACAATACTTTTGGTTTATTTCTTGCAATTTCTTATTTTTTTCTTCTCTATCTTTTATTACATTAAGAATAATCTTAAAAGCTGATATACTCGTATTAATATACCTACACTGGTAAAAATGTTTTATTTTTGAAAACGTCTATATTACCATTTTTATCACTGTCTTAGTCTTACTAAGAACTACTGTTATGTGTACAGTAACCAACATAATACAATGAACCGATAATGATCCTATTAGCTAAGTATTTGAAAAAAAAATATTTTTTCGCGAAACTTGTACGATATCAGGAAAAAGTTAAAACGTATTCAACTTCTACAACATCGCACAAATGATGTCGTCAGTATTAGTATTTCCAAGGATTCCTCTGAGGGCGCTCCTCCGACATTTTTATATTAAAAATTCAGGAGTCAAAACTGAAGAACATATAACTACAGGCGTTCACATAAAAGTTTGGATATTCGATTCAATTTTTGGTTTGTGACGAGACGTCAATATCGTAGCTAATCTTGGAAAGTCCGAGGCGAATAACAAATAAATTACCGGTTCCAGTACGTTTTTCCTTGGGATTTTTCGGAGTTGATCTATTGTGTGCCATTTGATTTTGAACGTAGTTTTAATAGGAAAAATATGTTATTTAAATATAATGTTAATAATTCATAGAAATTATGTGTTGTTGCGTCTTCTTTATTTGAATAAATTGATGATGGACAGTGATACTTTTCTTATTTAAAGCAGGTTCAAATTGGGTTAGTATTAGTTTTTTAATTACTTTTTAAGTATTACGATAGCCATAGTATGTACAGGGATTTAGTTAAATATCTCTTCTACATAGAACTTATTTTTATTTAACATTTTCCAAATTATAACATTTATTATTTATTTGATATTAAGTGAGTGAAAGTTTTGGGACAAGGTCGTGATTGGGTAATAAATAAATATTTTTATTAGGGTTATCAAAAATATTAAGCATTAGAGTTTTTTGTTTTGAAAATAATAAGAGATTGGGGGAAGTCAAGTTTGGGAGCTCGAGGGATCGAGTGTTAATTATGTAAAGGTGTAAGTCGCCCTGATATTTTATATTAGTTGTTTTCTTTAGATAAATAAAACGTTTTTCTTCAACCCATTCAATTTCCAATAATCAAGTTACGCAGCAGGTTAAACTCCCGAAAATAATATGTAGAATTTGTCATAGATTTAATAAAAAAATAACGCAATACGTAACAATAGCATTGGTACAAGAAGTATGGATCCACAAGAACTTAGACCTATAAAGGTTTTATTAGGATTGGCTACTCGAGTACAAAGAGTAGAACCTCATTGTATACTTTTTATATTTCGAAAATATTTTGGGATAAAGTTGACACAATATTGCCATATATGTTATTAAAAAAATAGAATATCTATATTTATGCCTATTACCTGGCAGAATTTTTTCTGATATATGGTGTAACTGTGTTTAAATATAGATATAATAAAATATATAAATATATAAATAAGTCCTGCTTTAATAACTTCGCAATATTTTTATGATCGACCTGACAGTGGTAAGAACTATTTTGCTATAAAACTCCAGTTATTTTATAGGTGGTAGCATCAGTGCATGTATTTAAGGGGAAACTAGTTCAATCCGAAACACACGTTTTGAATTTGTTTGAGTAATTAGTTCTAGCTATTGTTAGAATCTTAGTACTCGGTTAAGTATTCGATCCTTTAATATACTCGAGTACCGAATGATCGATCTCTAATAAAGGATTCGATCCCCCATCACTAGTTTTACCAGACTTCGGGAGCATTACCACGTGCTTTCTTCCATTGTTGAAAAAAATATTGCGGTGAAGATTTGTTGTAGTGCTTTTATTCTCTTTTTCGTCAGCAATTGAAATGCTTACCTATTACGATTATCTTGGTAATTTTTTGGGGTTGATTTCATATGAATTGCTTCTTTAGTTTCTTGGAAACAAAAATTCTTTATTGCTTTAATCATTTGAAAGGGAGATTCTAGGTAATTATTTATTTCCTCTATGTCTTTGGTGGTTTCTACGTCGGAAGGTTTAAATGTATTAGCTAGATGTTTGGGAAACGCAATGGCTTCCCCTTTTCCATTTCTGACTCAATTTCTTTCCTAATCCTTTATGGGTGGAATAAGTTGCTGTTAACCGTTTAATTTTCTTGTTGCTAGCCGCAGGGACTAGGTTGTTTTTATCTCAAATATGCTTTCAAGATATGTCTGAACTGATTAATTTTTTAACGTTTCTAATAACTTTTTTAGATTTCTGTTAGCTTTATTTGGTTTTATGAATTGAAGATCATGTATGTCTGTTGCCAGTTCTTCTGCAATATTACTATGAAAATCGTTATTTAGGTAATAATTTTATCATTGTTAAAATTATTGATGAATGGTCAGAGTTTAAATATAGGTTTGAGTGTATTTTATTATAAAAAAGCCTATTGCAACTGATATTTTTTATTGGTCATTCGGCCAGGAAGTATTTGTTTTAAATCATTGGAATTTATTATGGCAAATTTTCGTCTTTTAGTTATTATAATTTTCGAGCTCCAGTGTTAATGTTTGGTATTGTAATAGTCACCTGTCATGAAATTATTAACAAGAAAGAGGGACTTTTCATTTCTAAATTATTATCAAGTGTTTTAAAGAAATTTGCATATTCTTGTTGCTTATTTTTATTTTGGGAAGCAGTAACTTTATACACGTTTATAGTACTTTTTCTATTAGTTAGGCCTATTATTATTGTTTGTAACTGTTCATTTTGAAGAACTTTTTAATTAGTAGTGAGGTATATTGCTTTGGATGAATATGTCGGTTCAACCATGGGATCAAGGTTGTTTGCATTTTTGGATTTCCAATCATTTCATTAATTGTCAAAGGTTTTAAACAGGTTTTCAGATATTAAAAATAATAATTCCTACAATTTTCATGTCTACGTTTTACTTAAGACAAGTATGTTAATAACCTGATTATTAGAAATTAGAGAATTAGAGAATTAGAAAAAAACAACGATCTACTACAGATGTGTACAGCACTCACTATAATACTTTTATCTTAAGTGGAATAAAAATTAAGGCAATATTTTTTCCGCATAATTATAGCTAAATCCTTTTCGTCTTGAGAAAGAAACGGGATCCAATTTATTGCTGAAATCTTAGTAAAACCGGAAATAAAATATAGTAAAGCAGTGAACGTCATTTCCAAAATAACGGTTCGGTTAATTATTTTAATTGTTATAACTGCTTTGCAGAAAATACTTTTAAAACAATAGGAATCGTAATGTTTGCTGTGATTTCTTCAATAGCCGGTTGATTGGACGGTATTTTTATAAAAAGACTAATATTTGAAATGGCAGCAGGATGGTGCATCTTCGAATATTGCTAAGCAAGTGGGAACTTATATTGTTGTCGATTTCCGTAACAGAAGGATTGGTAGAAATGGGTACAAAACATTTGCCCGTTCGTTCTCCTGATTTTTTAATGGGGTTCAAATGTGTATGCTGCAGTGACTATAGATTTAGAGGATTTGAAAAAAAAAATCGGAGAAGTTTGTCACTCTGTTAATTCAGAGATGATTACAGCAGTATGCACCAAGATTTGAACGTTATATTACTGAAGATGGGGAATCAATTTGATCATGTACTGTAATTTTATTAATTTGTTTTTATTCTATCCAATTACTTATGTTCGGTAGTAACTAAAAAAATACATTGCTATTAACTTATTATTGCTTATTATTGTTGCAAAGGAAAATACCTACAGACATGCCATCGTTGAATTGGTTATTAGAGAGCCTTACTAAAAAAACATAAAAATTAATAAGGTGTCGCATTCAAATTATGTGAAGTTGATGACGTAACTTAAAATGTGACGTTGTCATAAAGTCGTTTTATACCAGAAATGGACAATACTTGCCACTGCTTATCAAAATTCAATATTCTTGTTTAATAGTTTTCTAGACTGGCCAAATACTAATATAAGTAACATTAACCTTCCATATACATCTCCGTTTTACAAGTGTTTAACGGCGTAATGGGCAGCGTGCCACAAACCATTCAATATATCATAAACCATACAAAATGTAATTCATAACTTATGTGCCTCCTTGAATGTTTTTATTAGTTTTGATAGGCTTCAATTAAAAATTCATTTATGTTTAAATTTTTGGCATCTTTAGTGAGGTAAGCAATATAAAAAAAGATACATTTTCAGCTTTAGCACACCAATGGTTGTAATTCATTATTCACGTGCCTTCTACAGTCATATTTTTCCATTTCCAGGGTGAAGGTCAACCGTGCGGCATCGGAAAATGTGATAAGATAAAGAAAAAAAGTTCGCAGTCCCTTCATTTCGATTTGCGACTTACGTAAAACTGAACAATTAATTGTGTTGACAAAAAAGAGGAAGGTAAAATTATCTTAAAAGCTTAATCATCAATTTTACAATGGAAAAAATCATTCAGGTGTGCAATGAACGCACGACTAAGAAACGATAAAGATTAATGGCATTTTCTTTTTCTTTTGCGCCGCAAAATTTCTTTGGAGATAGTCTCGATTGAGTGATGAGAAAAATAGCTTTCCAATTTAAACCTAGTGTACTTGGAATCGTGTTTATTCTTACTAAAACAAGTGAAAATAAATGACGAAATGGATTAACTGAGAGGTGGATCAATAAATGTGCATTTATTTATATTGTATGTTACAAGAAAATAAGAAAGTTATTTTTCACAGAAACCTTAAATATTCCCATCCCTTCAGGCAGCAAATGCATCGTTATTCAGACGTGGGTACTTTTTCTCTTCCTATTAAATCCGAAAAATGAATTGTGTCTTATAATAAAATTATTTTAATATAGAGCGTGATGAAAATTTAATTGCAATGAATTGTGATTTCGGAAAACGTAAATAATACGAAATTAGTTAAATGCAATACATTTTTACTAAATTAAATAAAGGAAGAATTAAACTTGGAAAAAAAATAAAATTCAGATTTTGGGGTGATGTAATTAAAAATGTTAAGCGCATGTGGAATGTTAAAAAAGTAGAAAATGGTGTATTGTATCTAGTTTAACAAAAAGTACTTTTTAATAGCAACTTAAGTGGACAAATGTAGGTAATGGTTATTAAAAAAATACAGGATGTTGAAGGACTACTGTACAGTAATATTTTCTGATCTCCGGGTAGGTCCAGGATTCTAATAATTATTAAATTCTCAAAGTCTTACCAGATCAAATTGTTTTTATTTATTTATTAAGGCTACCACTTTCTAACCTTATGATTATAATTTATGTAAATAGAAATATTGGGCGCATTTGTTGAAATCCGGATAAAAGCCGCTTTTTGGGGATTTCCTCTGTAAAGGACATTTTGTCCGGGATTGCAACCCCGTAAAATTCTTCAACGCAAAGAGATATTGTTAGAATTGTTAAAAAGGCGAAATTCTGCTAATAATCATATAGTTATAAAAATGGGGACGTACTAAGGTCGGTAACTAAGGGGAGAATCGAGTCCACCAAAATTAGATAGATTCAGAAAAAAGTAAATTTTTGAAATCAGTTGAAGTTTAACCATCGCTTAGAAAAGACCAGTTACGCGATCGCCATTGCACGTCTTATGTACTTTGACTCGATATGCTTGAAACCCGTATTAATTTTTTTATGAATATGTTTCTTTCTTGGGTTTAGAGGTAGTTTGAGTATTTAAAGAATCTCTCCAATTAGGAATTACTAATATCATTTTTCGGCACATTAAATTAAAATATTGCTTTTCAGATGTGTCAGTAGTTTACCGCAATGGATCATAAAAAACGGTTTTTTTTTGAAAATCTATCCTCGAGAGAAGTTAATGTATTGTAACACTTTGGTTGCACAGGCCAAGGCCATTGCCACAACTAAGACAATTTCTCTAATATTCTAGTAGACGTCAAGAATTTTGTGGACTGTTGGAGAAGTCAAGAAAAGGATATAAAAATATGGAAACTGACAATAAGAATAGTAGTCCTCGTGTTAATGGTCCATAGCTGAAGACGTGCTCCAAATAGTTCAAACAACCTCTTAAAAAAATCCAAAAAAAAAAATAGAAATTCATATTTCGAAAACTTATACATAAAAACAATAACGTAATTTTCGAGTTTATGTGGCCAAAGTATGACACTTAATGCTAGTTTCTAATTGGCAAACCAATGTAATAAAAAGTTTTTATTATTCCTTTGTCCGTATACTAAAAAATAAGTATACTCCCTGTTCCATTAACGGTACTTTTTTCAGGAAAGTGTAATTTGTGTTATTTTGTCAAAAATAACTATAATCTGGTTATCAACACTATACATAATAAATACAGGATTGCATGTAAACATTGGCAATAATGAGAATAGGCCAACTTGAAAACTTTATTTGCTGTATATCACGGTATTTTTCTTTTTTAGGGTCAACCTCATTGGGAAATGTCTAATTTTTTTACGTACTGACCTTTATAAAACATAGTTAAAAAATCATTATATTTGATGCCAAGGTGCCAGTGTTATTTATGAGTTTTGCGCAGAGTTAGCCAAGCCAGTTCCAACGATCTATATTTCACTCTATTTTATAAGAAATATGTGAACTCATTTGAGTTTAAACACGAGACTAGTTAAAATATTGTACACGTAACTTCCGTATGAAAAAATCATCTTACTCATTAAGTAAATAGTTATTTGTACAATAAGACAAATTCATGTTTTTAAGGCCAAAAAAAAAATGGTGTTGGTAGTATTTCACTGGACCCTTGGCATAAAAGCCCAGTCTTTTGTTGACTCAATATTAATAAGATAGTGAATAAGAATAACTTAGTTACTTTCATATGCAATTTATTATAAAGACATAAACAATAAGGTTTTTTTATAATCTGAAGTATTTTTTTTTTAAATATAAAAATATTTGTTAGAACTAGAAATTATCTGTTTTTATTACTTGAAAAAATAAATAGTTTTCGTTAAATAGTTGCTAAATACGAGTATTATAAATCGCCGAGTGCTGATAAATATGTCAATTAAAATAAAATTGGGACCTGCGACACACATCTGGCAATAAAATTTATATCATAATCAAGAACCGCTGGAGTCAACAATAGAAACCTCAAATGAGGGCCTGAACGACACACAATACCTAAACGAGAATGAACATGAAATAGTCTAGAGTCAAAATGCCAGTTTAAGATATTAAATCATCCCGAAGGTGCTTGGCGAATGACAGTTTATCACAATTAAAAGATATTGTCATTGAAACCTAGACCAAACCAACGGTTCTCAATCTTTTATACTTTACTCCTCCCTGTTTTAACTCAAAAAATTTCTATCGCCCCATTAATGGATATGAGTTAAGAACTAACCCGTAGGAATTCAAATTACAGTAGTGACTGGGCACTAGGCAAAACCGCCTAGCGCGTCGGAGATGCTGTCGGAAAGGTCGCGTCAGGTATCGAAGCTTGTCGAATTATATGGATTGAAGCCTGCGACACGACTATTAACCCTTTCAGCCCCAGCTACTATTTTTATTTGAAGTAAATAATCCCAGCGATTTTAGGTTCGGACGTTTTCAAGCTTATATACCAACGAACGTACGCCGTACGTCATAGAAATGAATGTACACTGAAAACTGTAATAACTTGTACTAAATACAAAAAAAATATATTTTATTAAAATTCATTATAGTTAATTTATTTTACATGAAATTTAAAAAAAATGGTTATAATTGTTGAAGCAGTTTTGGCATACACAATGCAGGTTTAGTAGGGCACAAATTACAGAAATATCTAGTATCGCGTCTGATATTATTTGACGAACACATAACACATCTTCGTTGTGGACGCTGACGACGAGGAGTAGGTGGAAATGTTGAAGGAGTATGAACGACATTCACGAATTTCAATCTGTTGCCTTCGACGTCTTCTAGGAAGTGGTTCATTTGCATCCAATCGTTCGATTTCTTCTGAACGCCCTTCCACAAAATAATCGATAACAAAATTTGTGTAGGTCAGTAATGATATATTTTTGTCGCTCAATTCTTTGTAAACATTATGTGAATTCAATATTGCACGTTGAACAAAATGTATTCCTAATTTCTTGAACGAGGTGTAGGATTTACGGCAGCAATTATATGAATGCAATAATTGATCTATTTTATCTACGCCTCTCATACAATGAGTGTATGGCTGAATTACTGCGGGTTTCATAAAAAAT
This sequence comes from Hermaeophaga mercurialis, assembly GCA_951812935.1. NCBI lineage: Eukaryota > Metazoa > Arthropoda > Insecta > Coleoptera > Chrysomelidae > Hermaeophaga > Hermaeophaga mercurialis. The sequence continues at coordinate 18,358,317 of OX638359.1, read as the reverse complement.
TCTCGTTGACCACCTACAACATATCTCTCTATTTCGGTAAGTTCTGCACTGAACTCTGTCGATAGAACATAAACGTCCCTTTTATCAAAATATTTCAAAACAATTACATTCTCTTTTCTTGCAAATGCTGACTGGTGTCTATTGAGTGGAGAATTTTTTAGCGCATTTGGGACCCCTCTATCCGAACGTATCGTGCCAGTAAGTAGCGTTTCTCTCTCCAATAAATATTCAGCAAGCCGAGTGCTAGTGTACCAATTATCCGTATAAAAAGAATAACCCAAGTTTAGCAAGTTTCTACCAAGATGAACTACTATTCTTTCTGAAAGTGATAATCTAGCATTACCAACGTCGTCGGGAAGAGCAAACTGCTGCTGACCTTGTCCAGTGTAAATTTCAAAGCTGTACATATATCCATCCGAGGTACATAGGCTAAACATTTTTACTCCGAATCTGGAACGCTTTGACTTTATATATTGTCGAAAATGCAAACGACCTTTGTACAACATCAACGATTCATCGACTACAACATTCTTATTTGGTTGATACTTATGTTGAAAAATTCTTTCTAAACGTTGTAAAAATGGCCTAATAATCTATCATTTGCTTGTAGAGCATTTGGGTCAGCAAATCTTAAGAATTTTAATATTGATAAAAATCTGTTTCGACTAATACCTTTTCTCCCGAAACCACGGAGTATTTAGATTATAGCGCGTACTCCAATACATAGATATATCTGGTTTTTTATTGAGGCCCATATTCAGTACATATCCAAAGAACATTTTTATTTCTTCTTTTGTTACATCACGCCATTGTAGACCATGGATTTTAAAATTTAGTCGTGGTTGATTTGCAAAATATAATTGTGCTTTCGTATTTGTGCATTGCACAATAAAATTAAACAAGTCATCTGGCAAAAAGGCATCTACACACCTTGTAAAAGATACCTCTTCATCAGGAAACACTTCAGGATTTGGACCTGCAATTCCAAGGAATTCTGGAACATTATCAGCTCGAGTATCTCCAAATGGATCGCCGATCATATTCCATGCAGGCGGATTGTCATCAACAGATGAAGCATTGCTATAGTCCGTTAAAATATCATCATCACTACTATTAAAATTTTCACTTTCACTGCCGGACGTAATATTGTCGAACAAAAAATCGGAGTCTGAATCACTGTCACTCATGATTAGAAAATTTATTGAAGAAAATATATCGTAAAATAATTTCAACGGAGACTGCACTTCAAATCAACGTTTGAAACGAAACTAAATTGAAAACTAATACCTTTTTAATTTTAGGGCTCTGTTATTTTAACAAAATGCAGCCCATGAGCATTTCTGAGAGTAAAATAATTTCGAATATTGTAACTAAATCGAAATAATAAACAACGTCAGCTAATGATATTCATATTCCCGAAGAGAATACTAGCCATGTAATGTTTAGTCTATAGGTTTTGGGAAAATAGAAATATCTAAGTATACAAATACGAAAACACAAAAGTCAGCAATTCTCATTGGGAATACAAAGATTTAGACGGAGCAACGATGCGGGCCAATTATAAATAATATTTTTCAATCTCATAATATTTTCAATATTTATTTATGTCTGCGATACATTTTTTTGTAGTGTAAGCAAAAAATCCAGGTTAAATGCATAACAAACCAAACAACGTATACTTGACGTACGGCGTACGTTCTGAAGTATAGTATGTGGACGTACGTCGTACGTCCACTGGTGCTGAAAGGGTTAATAGAGAAATGCTTTTGCGGTTGTCAGTTATTTTACCGTGTACAAGAAACTTTTAAGTTTGTTATGGATCTTCAATATTTATAAGCAAAGGAAAAAGAAAAAAAATTACTTTAAGTATCTAGGTATCAGATACAACTTGCTTACTATTAACTTCATGGAAGTATTTCCTTTTTTAAATGAAAAATTTCAGACATCTTAATCTGTAGTGAATGTTTATGACGTGTAGTATGTGTTTTCATAGGTATAGGATTTTTAATACAAATCCCGTTGCACGTCATATATCAATTATGAGATCACGACCCTGCAGTGTTGTCGGCTTGTCTAAATTGTCGAGGAATGTAGGAAGTTTCAAAAATGTAAGGTTAGGTTAGGTTGTTTAGCTTTATTATTATGAAAAATTAATTTATTGAAGCGTATATGAACAATATATGATCCTCACACTCAAGACACTTCATCCTGCAAGTTTTAAAGTACATTTGAAAAATGTTTTTCTCAGTTGATTCATTAGCAATCTACAACTGTGATATTCTTCTTCTTCTTGGTGTATTATCTACTTTTAATATTCAATAATCTGTTATAAAAATCGTTATATTATGTTGTTTATTTGTACTATATTTTTATTAAATAAATAAAATAGAGACATATAAAAAAGATAGCAAACTATTTATTGTAATTAAAATAAGACAATGTTTTATCACGCTCCCGTTCAAAGTACTGTATTAATGAATATACAAGCTCTTTACAACGACTATTTAGTTTTTTTGGCATTTTGTAGAAATAAACGTCAATAATCAGCTTATTCACACTATGTTTGTTTTGAAAAAATACAGTTTTTTTTATAAGTTAACTATCTAGCAAAGCAAAAAAATAAAGACAATATTATAAAATTACCGAAAACGAGGTGAAAACACACAACTGGTTGACGGCCGGACGTCAGAAATCGTTGAAATATTTCAATCTAAATACTCGACAACGTCGCATCAAGGCATGCCAATCGCTACAATGTCATTTCTTCATCATAAATACGAGTCTCATGGGCGTAGAAAATTTCAAAATTATTTAATGTAAATTATGGTTTTTTGAGTACTAAACATATAATAATGATTTATAAACTTTATATTATAAAGAATAAGACGTATATAAGCCAATATAATTGAAATAATTCTAAAATTATCAAAATAATTACGGTTACTTTTTCGGTTTTTTAGTACTGTGACTACGTTCATGAGTCCTCGTGAATTTTCGTGATGTTTCGTATGATTTATCTTAGTTAGGGAAATTTTAATTAGTTGGCAGTACTATGACGAAAGAGGTACGTCACTCCTGACGTGCAACGGTATTTGTACTAAAAATCCTATATTTTAATTTTTGATTTCAGACGAACTAGTGTAAAAGAGGTGAGTTTTTTTATCATTGTTATTTTGTACCTGTTCATGGTAGGAAAAAGAGTAATATATTTTGACTTGAAAACAATATAATAAAATAAATGCATTTTTTAGTCTTGATAAAGAAGCGAAAGTCTTCGAAACGTCGGCAAAACTTTCAAATAGTTTAGCTGTTGTTTTTTTAGCCCTCATGTCGATATTTGCCTTTTGTAATATACCAATACGGACACTACATAAGAAAATAGAACCGAATTTAGAGAGGTTGTATGCCTTAAAACAAGCACATGTTAGTCATTAGTCCTTAGATAGAATAAGTTCCTTGTCTGTTGAATCAAATTTTAATAACATCTATTTATTTTTAATATTTAGTGTCAGTGTGCCAAACGACGCTGTTGTACAAAGACGTGAATCGAGTAGGTATAATTGGTTTACACTGGTGTATAAAACGCGCCGCCATTTTTTTGGTGGCTCCGATCGAAGAGCCATGAGCTTGCACTAAATTCGGCAAATCAGCGACTGGCGCCCAATAAATTTTAGTTCAAGCTTTCAGTGATGTAGCTCTATCAAATACTTTTAAGAGGTTTAAATGTTTTAAGAAGGGTCACGAAACTATTGAGGTAGGCCTTCATCTTTCATACATCCAGACGTCATTGCTATTGTTAGTAAAATTATTGTTCAGAAGCGACGGCAAATCATCCAGGACATATATATATATAGTCGCAGAAGTTGAAAATTGTGTGTATGTAGGTGTTTCAATAGGGAGGAAATGCCAGAGGGAACCAAATTGAGTGTCCAAAAGTACTAGACGTGCAGGAGGTCTGAGACAAATTCTTAAAGTTACAAAATTTGTACATGAATTCGGCTGTATAATTTTATTAAGTCTTTTTCAAAATTCAAATTTTCAATTTATAGATAAGGCATAAATTTGTCAGTATACAGGGTGTTTAGAAGATGGGTGCAAGGGGAAGCTAGCATAGACCCATACGAGCAATTTTAATTTTTAGGTTGTCCTAATTTAGGCATATGAAAAATTAAAATAGAATTTTTTTAGTAAATCGGGTGTATCTTCATCTGGTGTTAATAAATTTAGCATTCGTGCTCCAACAGTTACTCTCAATTATTGTTTGAATTGTGTTCATTGATTATATAACCGATATTATAAAAATATTCACTATCAAAATATTGAAATAATTAGTCTTTTTATGAAACGACAAATCAATTATTTACACATCGGGCAAATAAAAAGCATATTGTTTTACTCCAATACCTTCTTGTTGACTTTTGACATTTCTCTTGCTCTTGAATTTGAATGATATCTGTTTCCTATTATATTTTGTTATTGTTATATCGTTGATCGCAGCTGTCGAGCATTTATGTTTTGTTAGTCAGATTCCCAGCGCGAATTCTACAGAAATTTATCATTTATCATTGTTTCTCTGTAATTATATGTCTAGTGTATGTCATTAACGAAACTAGAAATTGGTGTAATGGCCAATCAACTTTTAGAGATAATTATTACAAGGGTGACGTATTAGTGGGACAAAGCTCGATATGTGCGTTTTTATACTATATTTATTTTTCATTGCATATATTACTTTTGCAGAGTTTTTAAGGTTATACTATATATTACCGCACTATATCTGAAGAGGTAAAATTATTTGAATTTTTTTCACTGCTACTAGTTTGGGAAAGTATTCTATTTTTTGCTTTTTTTAATCAACAAGTCAGCCGTGGAAAAATTACATATTAATCTTGGAAAGTAAATTAAAATTACAAATTGAGGTTAAGTTTAACACAACTATAAAATAATTTATAAATATTTTTTTATAATAAATTTTCAAAGTGTCCCACACTACATCAAAACAATTGTTGCAGGTGATGTTCAAACGATAGATTTACATTCCTTACAATTTTACAACAATGTTTTGAAATATTTCTTTTATTCTATTCTTACATAATCGCGGGATTTTAGTTGTAGTTTATATACGCGTTCATTTCCTTAATCCCACCCCATCTAAAGAAGTCATTTTTTGATAAATCTGGTAATCGAGCTGGCCAAGAAACTATTCCTCCTTTTCCTATCCATCGTTCAGGAAAATTGGTATTAAGATGATTACGAATTAATCTCGTTTGATGTATCGGAACTCCATTATCTAAAATGTATAAATAAATTCGACCATTCACTCGTTCTTCAAAAAAATGTGGTCCGATAACGTTCTTTCCAACTGTACCACCCCCAACATTCAAAGACCACTTAGTTTGATTCTATGTTTTTATCATGGAATTGATGGTAGAATAGCAATAAAAGTTAAGCCTATTCATGGCTCCATGTTTGTTTGCTTCATCATCAAAAACAAAAAAAATCCACCAGATTACGAATTTGTTGTCGAGTCTATTTGCAAAATGCAACCCTACGGGTATAATCACTGTTCGTAATTCTTGGTGCAACCGAATGTATTATGGATGGAATTTATACTTGATGATTATTCTTTGAACATTCTTGTTTTCTGAATTAAAACTTTAGTTAAAGGTTTACAAGTTAGAACCGACGATGCTGATTTATCCACAATAAACCAAAATAATCTGTGGAAACAATGACACGAATTAAACTTAAATATGAAAAAATGGACAGACATTCAATAACTCATTCTGAAGAAATTGTACGTTGGAGACGACAGTATCTACCTTAGAAGAATAAAACAAATTAAGACAGAAAATAAAAACATTTTCTATTTATACGAAAGATGGGTTAATGCAGGATATTTGTAGAAAAAGTTTGACAAGACCAAAATATAAACTCACTTAAGAAGCGTTTTTGCAAGGATTTTCTACTGGTATTAAGAAACCTATACGTAAAGGTTAATTATCACGAAGACCTGTTTAAGGAATATTCCGAACAAATGATTGTATTAATACCGAAAGATTCGGTTATTGTAATGGATAATGCAAGTTACCACTACATATTACCTGAAACTTTACCAACCAATAAATGGGAAAAAGGTGAAGTTATGTTCTAAAAATATAGTCTTTGACGATATAATGCTGAAAGCAGAGTTGTAAATCACTGTCAAATGACATTATTGCGGAAAAAATGAAGAATTGAAATTCTTCGCTAACCTCCCTACCAGTGCGAGCTTAATCCAATAGAATTAATATGGAACTAACCTGTGAGAATTGGCAAAAACGTATTAATCATTTTATGGGAATAGAGAAAAAATGTAAGAGCTCGATAACATTTCATGATTAATTTCCGAAGATTTTCAATTTTTATATATTTATGTAAAATTAGTGATCGGTAAATAAATAAAAACGTTAAGTATTTTTATATTTTATTAAACAAATTACAGTGTTCTTGAAAATCGCTGTATTTTGGAAACGCAAGCCTTTGGTTTACTGATTTTGGAAATGATAAACACAACATATTTCTGGGTATTTACTCTCTCTTAATGTTCAAATAAAGTATAGTACGGTAGCTCGTAGATAGGAAAATGTGAGATTTCTCAACGAGTCTGGTGCGTTACAAGGACAGCTCAAAAATAAAAGTTAAGGACTCGGAGTACTGATAGAGGAGTTAGCAATGCAACACAGAAAACTGTTTCGTGTAAGTAACATGATTATACAAAGCTAATTTTAAACCATAAAATTATCAAATTCTATATATCAGGTAACCCGTCGTTGATTGTTAAATGATGATTTGTGGATATTATGTTGTTTTAGATTAGCTTGCTTTAACCGTGTCTGCTGTGTTTTTACATCATATTTATTTCAGTCATCTTTTCTTAATCTCTCAAATATCAGATATTATATTTGCCTATAGTTTTAATAAATTCGTTGTAGATACTTTTTTAACTAATTTACTAGTTGCCGTTTTCAGTATTGAGTTGAGATCACTTATCAAACCCAATAGTTCGACCAGATTCACTAACGTATTTAATTCTCAGAACTTTTTGTTGAGTTTTCATAGGAGGGGTGGCAACGGTAGAGATTATCGATAATGGTTTTGTTTCTCCCACAATGGGAATGGAGCTAAAACATATTTGAATTGGCTTATGCAAAAGGAGACTTAAGTCCACTTTCACGACTTTTTTCGAAAATTGCCTTTTATCCACTTTAGGGGTGGTTTTATCGATTTATGTACCAAGAGACTTTCCTACGTTATTTCTTAAGCGTGTAGGCAATATGTGAAAACAGCGATTCGTATAACTATGGCCCAAAGTCCTGGATTGGATACGATTGGGGCCAAATGATTCGGCCGCTTTTACTCAATGCGATAGCACACTAAACTTGTCATGCCCAGATCCAATAAACATAAAAAATTTCAAGTTAAGGCTGTCCGAAACCTACATTTTAATATTGATGGCTTCAACGTTACAAAAAGTGTCCTATCTCCATTGAAACCCAAGTAAGGCGCATTAAGATAAACTTCGGTTTGTAATCAGCAGCTTCGATCATATTCATTACGACTCACCCTAGATTAGTTACAGCTCGTCCATAAACCAATACTATATCTTCCAACTGGAAGCATATCCCTCAGGAAAAGTCCTAATAAACAAGTTAAACAATAAGTTATTAGATAATTAAATAGTGTTTTCAAGGGTATTAATCGTTATTCCTTACCCTGTACCGTCTCTTCATGTAAAAAAGTCCTTTTCTTTGAAATACTGTGGAAATTCAGGATAAATATAATTTATATATTATATTTATTATGAAACAAATGTGATGCATTTAAAAATAGAGAAAGTAGAAAAAGGTATTGAACTTGACAGACAAACATGGAAACAAAAATTAGAAAATAAAAATACTGGAAAAGGAATAGTAACGGTTTTTAAGGGGAACCCAATAGTTAAATTTCGATATTACGTCTAAAAATATTTCTACAGATTTTAAATGAAATAAATGAATCCATACAAAATATGAATGAACTCAGAGAAGTGATTCGTGTTAATTTAAGTGGATATGCCTTATTATATTAAAATAGTATTGTATTTGACATTGAAAAATATAATTTAAAAGTTTTTAAATAATTTCTGGGGAGAAAATTCCTAAAATTTTAAGAAACAAAAGAAATAAATTAGATTTGTGAAAGTCTCCCCAAACAAATTTTTGGATTTAGTATTATTTTATAATTTGTTTTAATTTCTGTTTGTTTTAAGCTTTATAATTAAAAAAATAATGAGAAAGAAATTAAGACATAAAAATATATATCATTGAAATAAGAAAGATAAACGAACCAACGAAGAAAATAATTATAAATATTTAAAAGAATGAGAAATAAACATTAAACAATTCAAATGAAATATTAAGAGAAAGAAAAATTCATTCACTAATAGGAAACGAAATTAAATATCTGTATTAAAGTAAGCAAGTTAAATATAAAAATGTTAATGATTAATGATGAACATAAAATATTATGGCGAAATGGTAAATTGAAAAAAATGGAATCTAAAATAATTACCAAAAGAATAAATAATATAAAAAACATTCCTCAGAAAATTGAATTTTGGGATATTGTAATGTAATTTTTTTATAACAATTATAAAGTTTATATAAATTGATTACTATTTGTGTTATCAGATCTAGTAGTAGTTTTTTTATTATTCATTATAATTATTCATTTTGTAACGTACGTAAAATTATAATGGTGTTAGAAATAGTAAAACGAGGGACAGGCAGACGGATAATTTCGGAAATTTTTTCCGAATGTTAAAATCTTTGTCTCTTTGTACACTTTTCAGAATAATAAAGGTATGGGACATTTAATTTTTGCATTTGTTTTTGAAGCTCCGTTAAAAACGAGTGTATATCGAAGGTTTCAACAAATGATCGTATCTAGCTTGAGAATCTATTAAAAGAAGAGCGCCCCTCTACATTAGTTGTTGGTGAAAATATTGATACTGCACGTTAAATGAAGAAGCCCGTCATGTGATTCAGGCATCTTTGCACATTTATATCACCAAAATACAGCCATTTAACAACCGTAATGTCACACAATGACCTGTTAACAATTAATTGAGTCATATCACGTGAGTTCAGTGTGCAAACGTGCGAATTGCAGACTCTTTCTGACTCGTAAGTGTTTTTCAAGAGTTTCTTTCCGGTCCTTTTGTAAACGTTACACAATCTATGTAAGACCAATTCTTGAATATGTTGGACCTGTTTGGTATCCCGACCTGACTCGCGATAAGGCTTTACTAGAAAATGTTCAATGCAAAGCACTAGACTTCCTTTCGGATGAGTAAAAACATCGTATGAAGAAATACTCTCAATGGCCAGTCTTGCCACTTTTGAGCTTCGGCGGCTTCGGGGTGACCTAATTATAACATTCAGAATAATAAAAGATAATTTTGGTAATCTGAACACAGTTTTTATTCTCAACCAAGACACACGCCTCAGAGGACCACAATTTAAGTTGAAGAAAGAACATGTTGTAACGAGATCGAGCAAAAAGAGTCTTCATTATTTGGAATAATTTAGAGAATGACATTATTACGGAACCCAACGGAAATATTTTCAAAAAACTTTTTAAAAATGAACTTGCAATGAAATGTCTGCGGTCAAGAAGTACTTCGAAGAAGTGTTTGTTTCGTAGCCCAAGGAGGTAACGTGGCTAGAATTGCTGTAGAAGAACATTGAACAGTAAATTCGGAGCGGTCTAGAACAGTTTGCTTGCCCGAAATAATTGATCAGTGGCGAAAAATAAACCTTAGCGTTCAATCATTTTGCATCACGATAATGCAATATCCCATACCAGAGCATAACCATACTCTGAAATGAGAAACTGTTTTAACAACTATTGTTAATTGTTTTTATTAATCAGTAATATATTTTGTTCTAAAACAAAATACAGGATATTCCATTTCCATGCTACTTTTCATTATTAAACAAAAACAGTCAAAGTGTAATCACTTTATTTTTAGCCAGGACAAGCTAGTAAAATAAAAATTGAAATTTCCCTTTTCTATCAAAAATTAATGATGTTCCTTATGTAATTTTGACAAGTATAATTAAAAACAAAGAATTTTTATTGTACAAGGTGGTCTATAATTTTGACTTTTTAATAACTTTGTATAATTTTTTTACGTTAAATCGAAATGGTTTGCTTCTCTCTTCTTAAATGGATTTTCTATCTTTTTGCATATTAATTTTTTTTTATTAGCTTGGCACTCATAGTAATTCAGATTTTGTGTTATACATATTTATTTAAATTAACAATATCATGCTTTATTGATATTTTTAATTGTTTATATTATTGTGATTCACCCTCTCTACAATATCATTTGTTCATTTCTTTTACTTTTACTTAAAAATGGTTTAATCGTTTGTATAATTTGGTTTTTAAGATTATATATTTTTTTCTTGTTTGTAATAAAAAATTAAGGTTAGTTTTAAGAATCGGCTTAGCCGAACCTCGCCCGTGCTCAATCTACATTTTTGTTTTTTTATTGTTGTAGAAATAAAGACCCTTTATTATTATTAAGACAATAAAAGTTATGATTTTCATTATAGAAGCCCATTAATAGACCATTGAAAGGTTCGAGAGAAAATAAAATGCTAAGTGAAAAGAAAAATAATAGACTTACCCACGGTGGTGACGTTGGTAGTTGAGGTGCCCGGTCTCTGGTGATAAATACCGTTTACGGGGTGCGCCGTATTCTGAAACGAGAACATAATGTTTTAGAATCTGTTAATTCTCCATTATAAACTTATCAAAGCTTTAAGGGTTTAAGAGAAAATTTGAAAGGAAAGTTCAAGTGGATTATAGCCAAACGTTTCGTTAGTACAATTAGTCATTAACTCTTCTACAAATGTATCAAATAATAATGGTGTTAAAGTCAAAAGCAAATTTTCACGTCAAATATTTTCTTATTGAATCTATTTCAATAATATAAATCAGGTGAAATTGTTATGTACTTATTCCTGGGTGGTTCAAATGTTATTACCGTACTCATTGTGGTTCTGAATACTACATTATTAAGTATTAGGTGTTGCAACATTAAAAGTTGTATTGGTATTTTCTGAAAAGAAGAAAGGGGAGGAAATCGAAACGATTGTTTCTATCCTTTTTTCTGTGGAATCTATCCGTTATAAATGTAAAAGATAAGATAACTTATCTTCAAATTGTGATAAGAATATTTAATGAATTTTAGAATATCGAGACAACAACATATATTTTATCTTTTACATTACTGTCAGGTCAATTAGGTTCAACATACTTTCTTCATTCGTGGTTAAGTTTAGTGATGAAGTCATCCCTTTTACTTTTTTTCAAAAGTATCACAATAAACAAGACGATTTTTTTCTTTATCCAAAATGAAAATATAGGGTGCTAGATAAGGTAAAAACAAATATTTTTTATCAAAAATGGCTTAATTGCTTTTCAAAATATTTTTCATGAAGATCGTGCGGCCTAGTACAGGTTTTCGGAATAATTTGAATTACTATTTACAGTTTGCACAAATTGTAAACGACTTGAGTGCCTGACTGACTAAGTAATCATGGAACATACTTGCGACGAGAAAGATAATAATCAATGCCATTAATAATAGGTAAGTGCTTGGAGCATCCGTCTAAGTCTGTCATCTAAAATGTTCCAAGTGCATCAGTTAACTGATAAAAACATTTTTTGCTGGGCACACATCTGGTACATGTGTACCTGTACAGTTATTGTCAATTATCCGATATGCAAACAAATCTTTTTGGCGACCAAATGTTCAAGCAATATTTAATGTATTGAAACAGAACTAATGCTCAGACACACCTCAATTTCACGATCTGTCGAGATCAGTTCACGCAAAGTATCGATGTTTTCTAGCACAACAGCAAATTTTGGACGTCCGTTACGAAATTCGTCCTGGAGCGAACGACTGTCACGACTGAATTCGGGAACCATCATAGCATGAAAATTTTCACAATTATTTTTTTTTTTGGCCGAGATGAATTTTTCAAGTTACTGTAAATAACACGAATACCAGCCGAATAACAAAATATTGTAAGTATATCTTTAATAACTTACGTAACACCCTAAAATTAGTACGTTATTAAAATTAAAGGAAAATTTTCATGTTTAGAAATGTATACTTCAAATAATCGTTTCAGGGAATCTTAATAAACTAAATCAATATTTTATTTTAATTTAATGAATACATTTAATTTGCCACTCTGGAAACATGTTTGCAAAACTTTAATTAACAAAATTTATCACAGAATGTGAAAATGAAAGTGGCATCAATTGTAAATAATCTCATTACCTTAACTTAGAATATTTCAACACAATACAAAATGTAGACGTTGTACAATTTTACTTTATTTGCTTACTTAAATCACTATTTAAAATTAATTTAAAAAATAACCTTAATTACTGATTCCGCATTTCAAAGGCACAAATCGTCGAATCATTGTGGTATCAAATTTTTCCTTGTCCTTAATTACGTTATGAGCTTGTATCTGTGTGCATTGCCAGCCCATTGGGTGTAAATGTCTGTTAACGTTGTTTTACCCTTTGGGACGAAACTAAAAACCGGCAGATGTCGCAAGTATAGGAAATATAAAATAAAGATACAGCCACTCCTTCCGTGTTTACAATTGGCCAGAGTAATCACTGTCTCTTACAATAATTTATTACCCATGAATCTAAAGCCGTCAGGTCAGGAAAATGATGTTCATTTTTTAGGGTTAATCCGTCATGAAACTATTGATTTAAGAAGATTTTGAAAAATTTCAAAATAATAACAATCTTGATTATTTAAATTTTTAAATAACTATTTACCGACCATTAAAAACTAATAAATGAAAGATGAATTATTACTTCTTTTGAAAATAGAACAAATCAATTATTAATATTTAAATTTCTTCCTATTGTTATGGTATATTTTTATCACTATCGTATTTACAATTTGATTGACGTCAATTTAAAAGTTTTTATACTTTCACGAGTAGAGCGGATTTGTTAATAGATTGTTGTTTTCTCTCTCTGATGCGTATGGCTACAAGGTGTATAGTCGTGTGACATGCAGATTTTGGTAATTTATTATGGAAGGTCGTTGGAGGTTGACAACCATGTGTTCTAATGCTAGTTTTTGTCTGAGGTGAACCTAGATATAAGGCAGGAAGCACGTGGTGAAGCTTCTTTTGATAATTTTAATTTACTAGAGAAGGCACCTAATCTGTCGGACCCACGGGAACTTATTATCTTCGTTAGAAGAATCGAGAAATCGGATGTAGAATTAAATCGCGTGGAAGAAGGGTAGACACAACTCCTATAAGCCTAAAACAACAGATAATATACTTATTTTATTTTTTGGGGTGTGCTGAAGAAACCATTTAATTTAAGATACGATGGATATTCAAGCTATGAGTGGTCTTCATTTCCGACTGGGGTTAATTTCTTTCTACGACTGGTTTTTATGCACTTCCGTTATCACCAATTTGTGAATATTCATGATCATTTGCTGATGCGATTGTTATTTTAATGCTGGTTAAACTCGGCCACATGTTGGGAGGTTAATTGATTCTTTGATTTCGTTGTTCTACGAGGGAGTGTAACAAGGCTCCACGTGTCCATCCACTAAAGGAGAGAACGGCTTTCGAGGAAGTTGGGAGACCTATTGGTGGTCCATTAGTTGATGCTGTACGATTGTTAAATATAAGTACTGTTTTGGCATTCAAATTATCAACCCTTAGTGAATCCACACAATTCGGAATATTTAAAGTTTTTACTCATAGTGTACTTATCATAGCCCCACCATAAAAGTCTGGATGTTCATGTATTCCGCTTCAGTTTTATCTGCTATTTTTTTAAAGGCATTCATTTTTAATCAGTTTTGTAAATTTAAAATATTTAATTAGTAATTTTTTTAATCTCTCGTATGAAGTTATTCATTTAGTCAGTTTCAGATTTGTAATTTTAGAATAATAATTTACATTTGATTCATTTTCAGTATTTAGTAAATTAGTTCAATTTTAGTAGGTAATTCACATTTGTGAGGTTTTTAATAAAATAATTAAACCCAAATTCATATTTTCGACAGATAAAGTCATCGTATTTTGTTAGATAAAATTAAGTTTATTGTATAACCAGCAATTCTACATTTCTCAATTATTTTGTAGATCTTTCATAAGAGCTCACTCGGCAGAATTATAGACAATTAATTTTTTATATTTTCTAGTATATTGAGTAATTTGACAAATGTTGTGTTTTGTGATGTTATCGATACGTATCGAACATTGTAGCAATTTAGGATACCTAATTTGACGATGGCCATAGTACCGTTTTGATTTATTGCTAGTACTTGACTACTATTGTGAGTTTGGCCGTGGTTCCGTTTTTTTTTTTAGATTTTTTGTTAGTCCTTATAAATGAGGACAGTGCGGTGTCGCATTTTTTCGTTAACTCAGTCATTTGAGTAATTCTAGTATAGTACCTACTAGTAATTTCTTGGATATTAAGTGAATTTTGGTGAAGCACTTATGATTTAATTGTATATTATATTTTATTAGTTATATTTTACAAAGACTTGGTAGGGAGTTAAGGAGCCTTGTTGCTTATTAGTTTCGATTTTGTTTTATTACTTTCAAATATTGTGTTATAGGGTTATATTTAAGGCATTTTTTTGATAAGGCTATCTATCTATTTAAGTTTCAGTTCAATTACATTTTGAAGTATCTGTAGAGACAATTCAGTAGTGTCATTAGTATTTCATTTAGCATTTTCTAGATTCTAGTGGTCTTCTGTAATATAATGGACAGATTTTTAATTTTTATTTAAACTTATCAGAACCAAAATTATTCAAATGTTGAAATAAATCATACATAAATAAAAAAAATAAAATAAAAAAAATAAAGTAAATTGTCAGTAGAACCTCAAATAGGTGTGGGCCAGTCATTTTTTCAGCAAACCATTGATTGAATTAATATCTTGTTCACAAATATTACTTTATATTCTATGGCTTGCCTCATTGAAGTATTTAATTTTAAATTAAATTAATGATCCATATTAATTATTTCGATAGAAACTTCTTTTATATTATGGTTATGAGACTAACCACAGTATAATTACTTCATATAGTTAATATTTATTTAATTGTAGTATTTTTGCCGTTACTAGAAATTTAGTGGAAGTTATAGTATTTTATACCCTTATTACAATTATTTGTGATTAATTTGAGATATTTTCACTTATTAATTGTTTGTTATTAATCGATTGATAAATATGTTGTCAATTCTTCCTTTTAAACAGGTAACCACCATATTTGCCAAGAGTCATGAACAGCGACTCTTAGATCACGTGAATGTTGAGGCAATCCAGCTCCTCGACAACACCAACCAGACGAGAAGACTCAAGAGGACAAAGCCATTTGAGTTAGTTATTTAAGTGCCTAGTGTAAAAGCAGAGCAAAGTGCGAAATTTTATACGATAGTGTTAGTGTTATTTTTAGTACAATCTAAGGAACTTCTACTGAGTAAGACCCTTAGTTTTAAGACATTCGTAGTAATTTAGGCTAGAATAAAATTGTTCATTGATCGCGCTGATGATCAGATCACAATGATAAGAAATTCCCTACAGGTGTTTCTAAAAAAAAAAAAAAAAAAAAAATATGAAGTACTTCCACTGTTGTTTCCATTGTGTTATTAAGTGTAGGTTTGTATTTAGTCAATGAGGTGTTTTGCGTAATCTGACTTATCTGGTTGTTTTAATCTATAAGTTCGTAAGTGTTCACAATACCTTATTTCAAAATTTGTAAGAGTCTGGCCAAGATAAATGGCGTTACAATCCTGGAAATTTACAACAAATACCTGATTTTGAAAATTTATAAATTTTAGGTTTTACATTTAATAAAAATGAGATATTTTTAATTTCTCTAGTTTTTTTGACCTCAATTTTGGTATCTGGTGCCTTCTCTACCCACTACCCTTGTCGCCGGAAAAGCTGAATACAGCCTAGTTAGTCGTGCATAAAATAACATTTTATAACGTATTGGTAGAATTTTGACTTTTATTGAAAAACATTGTTCAAAGTAATTTGTGACAGGCAGTATTTATTTTATTAGGAGTAGTAATTTCGAGGCAACATGGGTGGTTAAAAACATGTGCAAAAATTCTGGTATTCGAAGATAGTTTAATTTTTAAAAACATGAAAAGTTTATGGATTTAACAAAAATATATTGTTTTTGTATTGAGACAAATATCAATGTTTAATTTCTTAAATTGTTCAAAGCTGTATGTCTATGAAAGAGCTTAACTAGAAACCTGCAGGAAAGGCAGGAAGTCCCGCTGTGAGTCTGGAGGACTTTGATCGTAACAGTCAAAGAAAGATATTGTCAATAGTTTAATTAAATTAAGATAAAAATAATTGTTAAAATTTTCAAGAAAAATTGTGAAATTAAGGAGACGATTATTAATTCGAATCTTTTAAAATTATTAAATAACTTTGTTATCAATAGCTTTTAAGTACCGACAGCCCAGTGGTAACAACGTACAGTTCAAATAATTTTCGATAAGAAAGCAACACTCTGGATTCGAATGGTAAATTTTGGGTAGATTATTTTAATTGGTCGCGATAAATCTGGTCCGAACTTAACTTAAGAGAGGGTAAGTTTTATTTTATTCAATGACGTAAATCATCTCAAAAAGGTGATAATTTTAAACTCTAACGAAATTCGCACCAGAGAGAATCAGGACGGTTACGAGTATTGGAAAAAAGATTGACTTGAATTCTCCATCTTGAACCCCAGTAACATCATTGAATGAATCGTACATCATCTTTTGATCTTGGTCTAAAGTATGTTGGGTAAAAGTTAGTTAGTTAACCCTTTCGATACTGTAGGGATATATTGTCCCAGAGGTGTTTTGATGATTACTAAAAATATTTAAATGCGTAAAATTGCATTGAGATCTGGGATTTCAGTACTGATCGGTCATAAATTCATAAAGAAAACTACGCCTGTTTGAATTTTTGCGTGCTTCTATGAAATTTTGTCAGTCTGGATATTGTTAGCAAACTGTACACGTGTTTCCCTTATTACTTACACTATTTTTGTATGCGGCGTGTTCAGATTATATGTCCCAATAATGTTTATTGCTGGGAGCTGCAAGATATTGTGGATAATATGGATTATTTTACAGCCGACCAGCTATGATGATTCTGAAAATGAAGATGTCGCATTGATACAAATTATAGATGAGGCTTCTACTTTTGAAGATAAAGAAGTCAACGGCGAAAATGAAAATAAAAACAAAGTTCCGAATAACATTTTGGGAGTTGCATTTAATTGGACTAGAAAAACTGGAAATTTTGTACCGAAACGAAATATTCCACAAAAAAAACAAACAGCTGTGTGACGTCACGTCTAGACCAAACAGACAAAACAGAAACTTTGAGTTTTTCAACAAAGCCGAAACATTTTAACGACTTTTTTGTAACAATTGCGACTCTGTCTCTTGTGTCGAAATTGTTTTGTTGTTTTGAAAGTTTCTAAAAAATTGAGTTTTTGTTTTGTTTTCTGTTTCTTGTATCTATTTGGGACGCGGTATAATATAATAGACAAATCTTCAGAAATGGACACGAATCAAGAGTTGGAAATTCTAAAAAATTATCTAAGAAAAAAGTTCGATAGAAATAGAGTGCAGAAATAATGATTGAGCTTGGTTGTTCTCTTATGAATTGTAATCATTAGAAAAATGTGTTTCAATAATCCCAAGAAAACATAAGATATCTATAAAGTGTATTATATTATAGAAAACGTATTAGCTGAAAAAAAACTTTCTATCTGTTATAAGTGATAATACGTATCAATCGATTGACGAAACGATGACGAAATTCAAATGAAACAATACGTTCCGTTATAACCAATCAAAAGAGGTATAAGGACAAGTTGTGATTCCAAAACTGATTATGTATGCGATTCTAATATTTAGCTTAGAAAAGAAAATCAATACAAGAAGGAACACGAGATGCAGATGTGGTTCTATGTTTTGACAAATTTTTTACCTCAATTCATCTTTTAGATACACTACCATATGCTGCCGTACAAAACTAGAAAATATATTTCAAAATTTGAAGATATACTGCAAAGACGAAACAGGTAAATGATGGTATGTAAAGAAGGAATACAGCACTGGTTGGCAATATACAAAAATTTCTTAGTAGTAAGTAATCATCACGCAGGCAATATGGGTTTATAGAAAGAAAAACGAAACACGGTAGTAAAAAAAATTATTTATACGATTCCAATCGAAAAAGTTCCAAATGATAGAGAGAAGTTTTTTATACAAAACTATTTATGGTTGCAATATATAATACATACAGGGTGAGGTATTAGTGTGGCTAAGCTCGATTAGTCCGCTATTACTGAAGTTACGAAAAAAGATTTTACAAAAAGTGTAGGCAGTCTTGAGATTCACATTTTATTTATTATTAGTCCCAAATATATAGTGTGTTCAGGAACGCAATGCCAGACAAAACATATTTTTTTGAATTTAGATGGCTGTAGCAGCCAAACTGTTGAAAATCAATAAAAACGGCGTACATGTCTCTATCCTAACTTTTCAAGTTCTATGCTACGGCATTAAAAAATATTTGATACAGAGTGATAAAAAATATACGGGGTGTTCCATTAAAAAAAACAAAATTTTTGTCTGGCACTGCGTTCCTGAACACACTGTATATTTGGGACTAATTTTAAAATGTAAATCTCAAGACTGCCTACACTTTTTGTAAAAACTTTTTTCGTACTTCAACGCACTAATGCCGCACCTTGTATATAATATATAATGAAACAAGACGTTCGGAAATGCCGTTTATAAATTTTTCTAATGACAGTAGGAGAAAATATGATAGCTATTGGCAAATATCAGTTGGACAAAAAAATTAATGAAAAGAGTGATCATTTGCTTATTCCAGGAAGAAAAAATGACGATCATTTGTCAAATGGGCATAACATTATTTATAAGTACTTATTATACAATAATAAATAAACAAATGTTGCAATACATTTATGCTCTATTTTATTTTTTTGGTGCAAAATATTTTTGTTGTGTTTTACTATTGGGACATATAACCCTGATATAATACGATTGGGATAAGTCCTAATTATTTTTTAACAATAATCAATAGACAATAGATTTTTCATTTAAATATTTTTTCTGTCATACTCAATTAGCAATAAATCTTATGAGCAATAAATGTTTTATAATTGGAAACTGTTGGATTCGCGTGAAACAGTGTGACCACTAGGAGATCGGTTAATTAAGTTAATTTATTGAATAAATATATAAGTGAAGGGTTAAGAAAAAATTGTATAACTGTTTAGATTTTCTTAAATTCCATTTTGTGAGCTGATTTTTGTGTTCGTTTTTATTAAAGAGAAAAAATCCAATCTCTTTATTTTATTTCGTATTTGTTTAAGAAACTTGTCTATGAAAGTGTTACTTATTTTACCATCAAGACTCTCTAGATCATTAAAAAATCAGAAAAGTATGATAAGATTATTTATCTAACTGTGATGTTTAAAATAATTGCTAATTTTTATTTTAGTTAGAGGGTGAGGTAATCTATATGTCAACACATATATCAACTTCCAGAGGGGTATCTTTTAAAATTATATGGTAACCTTCTATTTTAATTTCTTTTCGGTTTGAAGAATTGAAATTTAGAAATCAAATAAACTAAAATATTTGTGTGATATTAAAATGAACAAAAATTTACAGAATGACCTTAACACCTGTTACATTTTTAACATACTATAAATTTTATTATACTCTACGGAATTACCACTATCGATCCACCACATATTTATAGTATATTATTGAAGCTTTCGATATACTGCTTGATACTAACCTTGGCAATTTGTAATAGTACTATGGAGTGTTTAATGTTATCCAACATAATCTGAAAATAAAAAAAGAAGTTCGGTTATTAATTTTTAATATACAGGTATTCCTAAAGAAAATAAGGCTTGTTTCATATACATGGTTGGGATAAAGTATGGAACCAAGTAAATATCGACGATATTTATGAAATTTTGCAAATAAGTGCAATGGGGCAATATACAGCTGATGTATATTTTTCTGTTAATAATATACTTCCAGTTTAACCGGAAATACCCTCAACTTTTTAAATTTAAATGGGACACCCTGTATATTTTTTCAGATTTTGAAACATCTTGTTATTTAGAATTCGTACATACTGGGTTTAGTGTAAAAAATCTGTAAAAGAGGAATACAGCACTTTAATAAACCACTTTTAAGTTTTTATACATTAGAATAAAATACCATTTAGATAAACAAATTGATATTGTTTGTATTAATAGTAAGAAATAAACGAGAACTATCTAGTAGGTAACTGTTGCCAAACTGTCAAATTCTAATTTACGGAAATAAATTGTACGATTAAGAATGGTTCATTTAAGTGAAAAAGATCGTATTGAAATATTTATGATGATCGATTCATAGAGTGGCCTGCTCGTTCTCCGGATCTAAGTCCATTAGATTTTTTTCTTTGGGGTTATCTAAAATCACGTATTTACGTTAAACTACCAACGTGCTTGCAGGAATTGAGACAAAGAATGATTAATGAATGAGAACTAATACGTGGAGAAATCTTGGAAAGAGTGACTCAAGAATTTATTAATAGGCTGGCATATGGTCAGGAGGTGAACGGAGAGTATTTTGAACATTTGGATTAATTTTGTTTATATTATTATTCTCATTAGTCTAAAGTAAATAAATTTACTTATTCTACAACTAAAAGTGAGTTATTTCTCATTTTTACAATTATTTCCACTAAACCCAGTATGTACAAATTCGAGAAATAACAAGCTCTGCAAAAATATACAGGGCGTCCCATTTGAGTTAAGAAAGTTGAGGGTATTTCCGATTAAACCGGAAGTATATTATTAAGAAAAAATGTACATCAGATGCATTTTACCCCATTGCACTTAAAAATTTCTATAAAATTTCATAAATATCGTCCGTTTCGTTTTAAAGATATTTACTTGGTTCCATACTTTATCCCAACCCTGTATAAATTTATGTACAAAGCTTAAAATACAAGATAAACAGGTTTGTATTTTTTTATTTAGGCCACTGATTTTGTAAAATTTTATAATCAATTTAAAAGAAAATTGTTTTTTTTTGTATGCTGAACCGTTTTCGAGATATTTAAAATTTGATCTAATGTGCGATCTAGTTCAGTTTCACTGATATTAACATACAAAATTTCAAAATTCTGGAAAACTATACATCGAATAGGTTTTTCTTCAAAATCGATTTTAGATTAAGGAATTCTAAAATTAAAATAAAAATGAAAAAATGCAGTTGCGTTCAATTTATTAAAAATACTCCATAGATTACCCATATCTCCACTACTGAGCAATGTAGATTAATAATGTGGGTAGTATATAATACAGTTAGTATAGTAGAAAAACTACTAAAAATAAATAAAAAAATACTTGAATAATTCGGTCACGATAAATTAAAAAAAATGCTTTGTTTCTACGGGTTCTACTTTAGGTACATCTTAGATAGTTTCAAAAACACCCTGTACAAAATCCTTTTAGCATAAAAATACGTAGGTGGTGATAAATTGTTACGACTCAATATTATGAAAGGCAATAATATTGGTTATGACAATCAAAGGTCAATATACAGTAATAAGAGGGTGAAGTATATTATAAATATAAGGTTCCATTCAATTTTCCAAAGCAAGTTGATATTGTACAAGTATTTCTTAGATCGGGGAACTTATCTTTTGAATATGATTTGGAAAGGTATCCACTTAAATATTTTCCAATATATACATAGACTAACTAACAAAAATTAATGATGTAATATTAACCATTATTTTAAAAAGTTAATAGAAAACATACATATATATCATAACACTTACTGGCTTTTTGGCTCCGTCCATTGCCATATACTCAGGAAAAAAAATATATGAATGTTTTTTAAATGTGACAAAATGACTATGAATTGTTGACAGGTTTGACTAAACATAATACAGAAGTCTTTTAAAGTCCTTCTTCCTGGGAGAGACGAATGAAAAGGGGGAGATCTATCTCCCTTTAGGGACGATCTGCTTACTGTACCCAGGTATCTCAAAAACCCCAAAAGGAGTGGGAGCTGCAATGTACAGCAGAAAACCGAGAGTTGATATTTTATGAAACCTTGGCAAGTATGTTACCATCGCAAGAGATTTGTCAAATCTTCCTCTTGTTAATAACAGCTATATACTGCCCTTCAAACTATTCGGAAAACAAAAATGCCTGCATTAACCTTTTTAAGCAACTTGAAAACCGCTTCTTGATTGGAGGTGACTAAAGCGTTAAACAGAATAGCTGGGGCTCAAGATTATGCACACCTGGAAGAGGCAAAATACTTTATCAATAATAGCAACTAAATATCTTTCAACTTATGAACTTATATACTAGCCTTCAGACCCACATTAACCATCTGATTGTCTTGACTTCTTCGTTACGAAAGGTTTAGCTAAGGAAAACGAAAGCAGAAATTGGAAAGGAAATACACAACTTTACAGCAATTGTACAGAAAGCTGCTTGGAATTCAACGCCTCCACCAATCATGAAAAGGAGGCGTCTACGAATGATCTGGAAAAATACGAGACACCCAGAAGATAAAAGAAGATTCAATGTAGCTGCGCTTAAGCTTAAATAGATATTCAAAGAACTTTAAAATAATAGCTTTCAACAATATATACAAAATCTAACACCATCATAAGATAGCGAGTATGTTTTATAGAAAGTTTTTATAGAAACTATATCACGCAGTATTCAGGCTGAGACACTTCGCAAACTAGTGGAAAATAGTAGAAATTATCTTTTCTACAAAAACCTGGTAAACCCCAGCATGAATTAACCACATATGGACCAATTATTAGTCTTCTTCCAGTATTGTCAAAGATAATGGAAAACTGATTGAAAAACGATAGTCTGCAACTCGGTCTGCAATAATCATAAATAAGAATATAATTTCTGAGCACTAATTTGGTTTCAGGTGAGAACACTCTACTATAAAGCAAGTACATCGGTTTTTTGATGTCATAAACAAAACCTTCGAAGTTACAATTTATTGCACAGCAGTCTTCCTCGATGTCAGTCAAACATTTGACAAAGTCAGGCATCAAGGCTTTTTTTAAACTAATAAAGAACTTATCTGAAGCAAGATACCATCTCTTAAAAACATACCTCAGTGATAGATATTTTCGTGTTAGATTTAATGACTCCTACACTACACTCCACAAGATCAGGTGTCCCTCAGGGAAATGTACTTGGATCAATTTTATATGCCATTTATACTGCTGACCTTCCGACAAATAACATTATAACCTGATTCAATCAACTAGAAAAATTGTCTGAATTGTGTTAAATGATCAAAAATCCAACTATTTAGTATTTACTAACTATGTGTATAGAAACCTTGGATCACATTGTTACCAGTAATAGAGTAACCTTACTCTGGGTACTTTTGAATAAGAGAGTGGTAGGGTAACTATAAAACCGACACTTTTGCAAGAAAAGGAGCGGAATTTGAAGACTCTATCTTTAAATGGGTAGAACGAAAAACTCTCCAGCACTGCAATACATTACCAGTTTAGCTCATTCTAATGCCTTGGATACCATATTGCAGATCCTAGAATGGAGTAGAAGAAATCTACGCATTCTAATTGGACTGCTTACAGTACACTTTTATTTGCAATACCACTTGAAGAGGATAAATAGCATATTTTATGCTTGCGTTCAATCCTGGAAACAAGACGGGTTCCGTACATTTGGTTTCGTTTAGCTCGTGTCTAACGACTTTAAGAAATCAACCAAGGACTTCGTAAGAATATGTGGACTGTATGGTGAACTGTAACCTATTTTCAGTTCAGCATTTTATGTATGCTTCGAAAGTCTGTTTCTGTGTTGTTATTTTGTTTTTACGTCGTATCATAAAGTATTAAAAAACAAATAAGTGGAATCTTACATTTGCATGGTCCAATATCAGTTGACACTTGGTTTGCTCTTCTGAATCCGTTATAGAAATAATCCTATCTTCTAATTTCTGAAACAAAAAAATATATTACGAATTGAAAAACCTAGTCTTGGAATATTAGTTCGTGCAAGTGTTCAATTTTGCTCTCTTGGTGGAATTTTGTAAATGCTTGGAGGAGTTGTATCGTACCGATATACAATACTAGAAAATCAATCGAAAGAAGCTTGGATTGGTGGATAGCGAATTTAGATGCACAAATTAATTCTCTTTATACCTAAAATTACAAAGTATGCAAAAAATAAATGAAGCAATTTTAATTATTGGAAATATAAGAGGTGTCTAATACGTACAACGAATGTTATCACTATACATAAGGGAGTTAAAATACGCAAAATAGTATATTTAATATATAATTATTCCTATATTTGGTAACGACTGGAAAATGTGTTTTTAAATTTAACCAATTCCGATATTTTTTTTTCAAATTTAATACGAAGGTCTGTTGAATAAATTCGGAAATAGCTATAAAAACTGTTTATATGCAAAAGTTATGCCTGAATCTCATCGAATCTTAGAGGACGGTCTTCATCAATATTTTCAGCAACAACTGATGTCAATGGTAAAAAACCAAATTTCGACAGGATTTTCATTGTACTTACCAGAATTCTCTAAGGTAAAATAAATTCGCGAAATTTTTGAAAATTTAGGTTTGGATGTGTGGAGCCAATGAGTAAAATAATAGTAGTTTATTTTGCCTTTGTATAATCTACTCTTTAACATAGAGTAATATTGCTACACATTTAATGGCAAGTATTTGCTGTGTCACGTCTTGGTCTTGACATATCTCAAACTTGATTCCTCAATCTGTTTTTTCAACCTAGAAAACCCCCAATGCTTAATAATTTTGATGACTCGAATAAAAATGTTTCTCTATTATCAGATCGCGACATTGTCACATAACTTTCGTACAAATAATAAATAATAATAATAGTATTTTGGTTTCATTCTTTAGACGCCTCTAAGATTTTTAAATATCAGAAGAGATAGTACGTTAAATCTGACATCAGCGTCTGATAATTTGACATATTTTTTAGTACACATACTGGGAATGTTTTGTCATTCGAGTGGTAATTGTGTTGTTTACAGCCACTTGAAAAATTCACCTCGGCCAAAAAATGAAATGAAATTGTAAACATTTTGTTGCTATGATTTTTTACGATTTTCGCCGTGGATTATCTCAATAACAATGTACCGATCGGCACGCTTTGATTTTTCGTGATGAAGCACCATCCCTCCCAATCCACAGTATTTCCCTGGTTTTCGGAATTTAATCGTGGCCGTCGTTCGGTCCAGGACGAATTTCGTAACGGACGTCTTCACAAGGTGACACAGAATAACGGGAATTTTTGAAACCTAGTTTCACCAGGATGGAGCGACATCATACACTGCACGGAAATCAATGGAAGCTCTGCGAGAATTGTTCCGTAATCGTTTCATCTCAAGATTCGGTAACATTCCCTGGCCCCCTAGATCGCCAGATTTATCCGTTTCTGATTTTTTCTTGTGGGGCTACCTCAAGAGTAAAGTGTACACTACTCGACCAAGAACCCTGGATGAGTTAAATGAGAGAAATCGGGATGAAATTAACAGAATCCGAGCTGAGATATTGCAACGGTCAATGAAGAATCTCAACAGCAGATTTCAAGAATATATTCATACAGGAGGACGCCATCTAAAGGACGTAATTTTTGAAAAATGATAAATTTTATCAATGTTTTATAAATGGCAAGTTTTAAGGTTTCAATTACTATGAATAAAATTTATTTCTTTTACCACTTCTAGTTTTATTGGATAAAAATGTCCCCATTTTTTGTGTCACCCTGTACCAGAAAACATTCATGCTGTTGGACTTGGAACTTGATATCGAAAAATCGTCATATGATTAATCGTGAGATTGAGGCATGTCTGGGCATGAGTCCCACTTCAATATATATAATATCTCATGAACAGCAAAAATATTTGTTGGATACGGTGTAATTTGACAATCGCAGGAAAAAAAGCTCGTGTCGACTGGTCAAAATCTTACAGTGTGCCCGAAATTAAACCGTAGTCGACATCTCTAGGTCTTTCAAGACAAATCCAACAAAAGTGATTCGCTAACGAAGCACTTCGAAGCAAATGGTCACCTGTTTCTTCGGAAAAACCGGACATGTCGCTACCATGCCATTATAGCAATGTAGAATAAATAGTCAATTTTGAATAGTACACAAGTATTTTTTTGCCAGAGGTATTCGGTGAAATTACGAAAACGATCGGCCAAAGAAGAATCATCTTCCATCACGAAGATTGCTAGCTTACAAACATCACGTCAAATTATTTTTGTGCGCTCAAAACATCGAATTGATGGGTTATCCGTCGTACAGCCCTTATTTAGCCACATGACTTCTTTTTATTCCTGAACATCAAAAATAAATTGCGAGGTTAACGTTGTTCGGTATCTAAAGAAGGGTGTGATGCGTTTAAAATGCATGTTTTGGAGTTAACTCATTCGAAGTTGGAAAAGTAAAAGTTCTTCGAAAATTGGTTCAAACGCATGTACAGCAAACAGAGCGAGTAGTGGCCGATGAAAAGTACCGCTCGAGATATGCACGAAATGCATAACTTTTTAGAGCACTGGAATCAGTCCGTCACGTTTTTAAAATCGTTAAACGTAGTAGGGCGATGCCGTATTAAGTTGAAGTTGGATTTTGAAAAATCATATTTAAAGAGTCATACTCGTGAAGTGATCGCTAATGTTTTTAAATATATGGCGAAAGAAAAAACGTCCAGGTGGCTCAAAATTCCATTTGATAAGTTGTATGATCGAATTATTCCTGCAACGGTGTTTCTGACCTAAGCGTTCGAATAATTGTCAAGAAAAAAAGTGAAACAGATGCTGGTCCCAGTTCATCTTTTACGTCGCCAAAAAAAAAATATATAAATAAGTCTAAAACCGACTTAGACGATGCAGATAAGAGTGTGCTGCATAGAATACTTATGAATAAATTTATGAATGACAAAATTGTGCCTACAATGCCGAACATGCTGAGAAAATTTAAAGAAACAGGAAAAACTGGAGAGATAGACTCTTTTCGGAAAGTAATAAAATCTGCACAAACTTTTAAGAAATTTAATTTGGTTTGGAAATTAAGTTTTATTTCACATTAACTAGCAAATAACTTGTCTTGACTAAGTACCGAAAAACACAATTAACACTAGACGTCGTCCGTACTTGGGAGCACCAGTGTCTGGCCTTTGCTGACGACGAAACAATAGTCACAAAAAAATTAGATCAAATGAAAAACAGTAACAAAACGACTGATGGAAGAAGCAAAAAAAA
The DNA here is from genome assembly GCA_951812935.1 of Hermaeophaga mercurialis. Taxonomy (NCBI): domain Eukaryota; kingdom Metazoa; phylum Arthropoda; class Insecta; order Coleoptera; family Chrysomelidae; genus Hermaeophaga; species Hermaeophaga mercurialis. Next base: position 18,330,813 of record OX638359.1, on the reverse strand, counting down.
TAGTGGGAATCAGACAAAAACAGAATTTCTCAGAATGGGACCAGAAGGAAGAGTTAAAGCAAGTTCTAAGACTTATAACAAAAGAGGAAGGTATTCCTTCAAGATTACGGAAAACTAACTACCTCGATGTGATTGTAACAGACCAATACGAAACGGAAGCGGAATTTAAGGTCAGACTCGTAAAAGAAAATAAGAGTGCTGCAATTATCCATAACACATTGATAAATGATGATATCTGCAAACGAAAGATACTATGAAGAATATAGGAAGGAATTAAAATTAATGATCACTGAAGAAGACAAACCAATCAGGAAGTTATATGTAAAAACTATATTAAGGTCTTTGTAGTTTCTGGATACAGGGTAGTCTACTTAAAGAAAAATATTTTATTACATATGTATTCAATTATAAAAATATACTACTTTGGTTAGTTTTTTAAAACTTGTTACGTTATTTTCAGTTTATTTATAGGCAAAATACCATTTCTATTAAGAAGTCAATATAATATAAATAATATAATATATAACGTATTAATATTTGTTTAATCTTTCAACATGCATTTTTCAATAATATTTCAAAAATATAACAATATTTTCGCTTTAAAATTCGTTTAGTTTTTATAAATATCAATATAATGAGAGAACCGAAAAGACTTGAAAAATGAAACAAACGATATTCTAGATATTAACTCAGAAGCACCCTGTATATTGACTTTTTAATGAAAATGTTCCTTGGTCTATAAATAAAGTGAAAACGAGATAACAAGTAATAAAAAAGTATCAAAAGTAGATGTTTTTATAATTGAATACATATGTGACAAAATATTTTTTTTCACATATCATGAAAAAGGATAGCTTTGAACGGAATGTAAACATTTAAAAAAAATAACGAGCCGTTTTTTTAAAAATATTTTAAACAAAAGTATTATTGTTTTTATTTATAGAAAATCTAATTTATCACCCTGTATACAATTCAAAGATATTGGATATTGATAATTGTAAAAACCTTGATTTTCTTAAATTGAGTTAAAATGGATTTAGTCCAATATCAAAAAGTTCATATTCAACACCCTATATTATCTAAACGATGGATGATAGAAAATGGCAGCAATATTAACTTTTCATCAATATTTCGGAAAGGCATTTCCCATAAGATTAGTGCGAGGTCCTTTGAATACATTTTGAATCTATAATTGCTAAGAATATAAGCGTGTACACAAAAATTTAATACTTCTGTATGGCATCAACCTCTAGGGTTATTCTTGGTGTTCTGTGTAGGCTTTGTTACTGTTTCTCGGTGCCACGTTAGGAACAGCACTGTTAATTCGAAGCTAACAGCGAATGCTGGACTAGGAATTTAATACTCTGTACAGTCAAATAAATGTTTTCAGTCACAGGATCATTTGCATCTGACAAAATCGCACTTCTAGCAAAAATAACTATTATTTTATAACACATTATGTAAATTGATTTCGCCATTTAAAAAAAAATATTGATACAAGAGAATCTGGCGGTTGACCGAAAAGTGGAATAACACTATGAGTTAAACCTTTACAGTTTATCGGAGTCTTGCTTACTTATTTGCTTCTTAAAAAAGATTACTAGAGGAACATTATTTATGGTTTCACAAAGAAGAAATCTCCTTTCTAAAAAGGTAGTGATTTAAATCAGTACAGGGTGGAGGTCATAGATCTCTATTACCGAGGAAAATTTAAATGTTTACACCGCGTTTAATAACTAATTTTTTTCGTACTAAAACTACTTCCAGTACTATTTGAATTACTACTTTTTATGTAAAATTCTAGGGAAGCCAATAAAATGTCAACAGGATAAACTCGTTACGCAAATTAGCATGCATTCGTCGTAGTAAATATAATATTTATTTAATAACTATATTTAAAAGAATATCTGAATCTCAAAAGAAAATATAAATGTAGATGTTTTTTTAAATATTTTATTTCAGTAGATGAGGAAAAGAAAACAACAATTTTGTGAAAGCTTTCTATTTCTGTTTCCTAATGGTATATTGTTTCCATGATAACGTACTGGGTGTCCCAATAGGAATGGTTCTCGGTTATACCTTGGAAACCGTGTATTAATACAGCTTCGGGAAAACATTATTATAACAAAAGTGGCCTTGAGAAAAACCTGGAAATTATTTTCAAGTTTACATGTCTACCTCTAGAGGGCATAGTTCAATACTAAAATTAAAAAATAGATATTTCACAAATTGTGCCTAATTAATAGGCATTGAAAATACGATCACCGTATTCTTCCAAAAATTCGCGTTTATTTGATTTCACAAGTTTTAGTCTATCTTTTCAAATAAGAGGAAGAGGGGAAGAGTGGGAATATTATTATGGAAAAACGCCTGTAACCCAGGTTCTGCTTAACCGACTTTTGCAAACTAAGTTTTGTTGAACAGCTCTTTTCCACCAATGTAAGAGTAATAATATTGACCAAATCGGCAACAAAATGGCGAAAACTGCATGTCGATATCACTTTCCTATCTCGAGATATCTTAAAATATATGTAAATTTTAAGCATTTTCCTTTGAATATAGATTAATTACAATGGTTTTAGTGAAAGACTTTTAACACTTTTGAACTCATTACAAGTGATTTTCCCTATCCTATTAATAATTATTTTAATATTTCAATAATACAGTTACAGCACCGGGAAACGTCGTTAAAGAAGTTAAAATGGAAATATATAAAAACAAGTAGTGGACCATGTAAAAAAATCAAAAAGACATGTGTCAAATTATTAAACATAGTAATTTGTTCATTTACGTTCTTTGCAACTTGTTATTATTAAATTCGACATCAAATTGACTTAAAAGATAAATATATATGATGATTCTTACAAACCAAGAAGCATTTGACATGATAGGCACGTATTTTGAATGCATGAGAAATGGAACTGTTGCGACTATGGGGTACGCAATTCAACATCCCCAAAGACGTCATACACCGATTAAGAACGAGGGGAAACGTAAATATTCCTGTTTATAGAAGACGCGGCAGGGTTCGCTCAAAGGAAAATAGAATAAATGTTTTTGCTTATGTGTAATTTGGCCCTCTTTTAAGTATCAGAGCAATAGCTAGAGACTTAGGAATAAGCAGAACCACTGTAAACCGTATTTTGACAGAACACAAGTAAATTAATTGGATGTAAAGTTAAAAGTTAGTTACCTGTTCATTTGCAAAATATATATCTTAAACAAAATATACCTACACAATAATATTTGTTGGCATGGTTATATTGTAATATATTAATTTATGTATTTTATAACTCTGTAAAGATATTTATTAGAATGTTATATGTCATTTTATACACCGTTTAAGAACGAGGGGAAACGTAAATCTTGCTGTTTATAGAAGACGCGGCAAAGGTAAAACCATAGTAATCTATATTCAAATTTACACATATTTTAAGATATCTCGAGATAGGAAAAATATATCGACATGCAGTTTTCGCTATTTTGTTGCCGATTTGGTCTACTTTTATAGTTTATTGTTAAAACTACATGCTTTCGTTTAATATTTTCCAAAGATAACTAGAGTAAAAAAAATGAAATAGCGCCTTCTAGCGTGCATGTTACTTATTATAGGTTGTATAGAAATTATTACTCTTAAATTGGTGGAACAGAGTTGTTTTCAACAAGACTCAGGTTGTAAAGATCGGTTAAGCAGAACCGGAATTACAGGCGTTTTTCCATAATAAGGTTCCCACTCTCCTCCTTCCCTTATTTGAAAATATAGACTAAAATTTGTGAAATCAAATAAACGCACATTTTTTGGAAGAATAGGATGATTTCAATGCCTCTTAATTAAGCAAAAATTTTTGGTATTGAACTACGCCCTCTAGGAGTGGAGATGTAAGCTTGAAAATAAATTCCAGGTTTTTCTCAAGGCCACTTTTGTTACATTTTTTTTCCTGAGCTGTACTATACACGGTTTTCAAGATATAGCCGAGAGCCATTCTTATTGGGATACCCAATACTATTTAAGAAAGTTGATTATGAAAATTTAATTGTAATTATTAGCTCTGAAGCGTACAATTTGTATTGTGCGATTTAAAAAGTTTTATAATTGATATGTTTCAAGGGAGTTTAATAATATTTAATAATATAAAACGTATCTTTTACATGTAGGATCGATTTTAGCAAGAGTGAGAATTAGAACAAATTTAAATTTTGTCTGTTACCGACAACCTTATTTCATTTCAATTTCCACATTGTTATAATTTAGTCGCAATCGCTAGATATGAGATATGTAAATAAATAAGGCGTAATAAGATGGCGAAATGAATTATTAGTGTCAAAAAAGAATTCAATGAAGTTTCAATTTTTAACGAAAATTCACAAACTTGTTTAGTTAATTTCTCTATTTTTTTAGTTTTTGATTCTAGTGATCAGGGTTATAAAGAACAAAGTTGATGAATTCTTAAAAGTAGACTAAAAATACATATATAGTCTGATTTATTTACATGCTCATGAAACACATGTATCCCCAGGGCCGTAGTGCTTGATTACGTCGTCCTACAGGCCTAATTATCTTAGTAACACTCTTGACGCACAAATAGCTATTTCATCACACCTTTCGCTATCTATTCATAAAACGTACTTATATTTTCGCTTAAACGTATTAAAATTTGTTTTATCTACAGTGTGAAAACCACTTACGTTATAATATTTATATTTACCGTTATAAGTTATGGAAGAGGCCGAGAAACGTCAACTTTTCAACTCAATTGTACCTTTTCCTCACGAAAATCGGAATAAACGGGGTGATTCATTTAAGTCCAGCACAGCAGGTAAAGTAGGACAAGAACTATTTGGATTGGACCTTGTCTTAATGCTTTACAACGAGGTCCCCTGCTGTTAGCACAAATCCGTATTCAAGATGCTGCATTAAGAGTCTATAATCTGCATTTCTTGATAATCATTACGGCGCTTTAATTTTATGGCCCTGTTAGTTTCAGAAGACGAATTACTTGAGATAATTTGAAGAATTAATAGCATTACCTTACTCATCAAAAAATTGATAAACAATCCCCAAATACAGTTAATGACAGCTTTTAACAATAAAACTTTATTTCATTTAACACATTATTAGTTTTATTTATATTTAATGAATATTAAAAATAATATTTTTATTATCTGAAAATCTTCCTTACACACATTGTCCAGGCTTAGGACTGAGAATTTATATTACTCGCCTTAAGATTTTTTTCATTGAGATAACTTTATCTATTGGTGGGTTTAAAAAGTTTTTATGCTTCAAATATGAGCTTGTCAAAAAAATATTTATAAAATTACGAATATGAGCTTAAAATACTCGTATAATTAAATATACAAAAATACAATTATTTTATTCATCCTCTTTTTCTGTGGTAATACTGATATCTTCGCTCATTACGATCATCAATGGGGCAATATTTTCCCATAATTTTTTAAATGAGGTTTTAATCTTTTTAATATGGTATATAGACTTTTGCCAGGATTCTAAAGTTATTCTATTAACTTCATCTCCAACGAGAGACAGGACTGAAGCGGATAATTTTGGATTTGCGTTATTTTCTCGAATACGATTTTTAAGTTACCCCATAGGATTTAAAATACACGGATAAAAAAAGAGTGTCCATTGTCTGTTGTTATTGCGTCTATAACATAACTGTTTTCAAAACTTCCAAAAGTTGAATTTTGTATATGTCTCTTCCTAATATAAATCATATGTCATAACAAATTGTTTAATTCTTCATTGTGCTGTTTATTTGGAACCTTTTCTATTAATCTACTTTGATACCTTACATTATCAATTACTATAACGCCAATGGCAGTTTTGGTAATAGCGTATTGTAAAAGCAATTCTCAAAAATATCTGTTGTTATGTCTTCAAGGTAATATAAAAATAAGATTATATAAAAATCTAGCTTCAAAATAGTTCACCACCAATTTTTTGCAATATACAGATAAATGTTTATTGACTCTGGGAACTGTTTCTATGTCGATAAACTATTTGGCCTTTTCCTTATTACACTACAAAAAAACACAACAAAATAGGAAAAATAATAACACCAACACACTCTGAAATCGTTTGCGTAATAAAAGTTTAATGCGTGCAGTACGGCCCAGGTAAAGAATTTCTGTGGCGATTAGCTTTAATGGTTATTTCATCGTATAGTCTCAGGCGGTCCAAATAGATATTGTTGTCATTTACCCTATTTGTTCAAAGGAACTGAATCACTGTGAAACATTACCAACTCAGTAGCACATCTTCAAGATATCTTAGGAGTTGTAATTATGGTCAGTCGTGTGTAAGCTTTGAAAAGGAATGGAACACAATAAAAAGTATGTATAGTAAATAATTACTGCGACATGTATCTAGAAAGAATAAATGTAAATTACATGCCGTTTATTCCCAGGGGAAAAAATAGTTTTTAAAAAACCTATAAATTTTAACTAATAAAGCTATAATTAACTCAAAACGAATTATTTCAGGTAGATAAATTGGTAGTATATTATAATTCAAACGATTTTATGCGTAATCGTTAAGAGTCAATTACTAGGTAATTTGATTTAGTTATTTAAAACATTATCCGTGTTTGTACTGTATTATAAGTAGACAATATTAGTGTTACTATTTTTAAACATTTTTACATTAGATGATTACTAAGTAATTTATAATATAAGAGAATTGCGATCTAAATAGAGTTATGTAGTGTCTTGTAAAGGATATTTAAATAATTATTTTTAAAATAATCAATTGCGCATTATTTCTAACAAACTAAATAAATTTTCATAAAAAAAATTAATTACTGTACTTTTACGTTTTTTAATAAAATAATTTACTTTTGGAACTATTATGTGAACAATTTTGGAGATATTAAAACGTCGCAGGACACCCTGTATACAACTTTTACAGAATTTTTCATTATTTTTTTGGTTATCATTATAGTAATGTAATAACCTGATTTGGTACCAGCCATAAATATTAATAAACTATTGGGAATAAAATTTATCTCACCCACCATACATAATAAACAAGTCTTTCCTTGGCAAGAAAACCTTTTGCACATTCCAATTATGTAATGATGTATAGTTACTATGTAAATATGTCTCATTAAGATATACAATTGGATGATTTTAAAAACGGAAATGTCTAATTTTTTAATGTACTCTACTTTCCCCCCAGATGTTCTAATAGAATTTGAAGCCATTAAAACCATTTCTTAAGAATATATTGATCCGTTTTCAATTTTCCTTGTTATTTTTTTATCTTTAAATTATATCCAGGTTTTCTAAACTTTAGTATGTGTTATATTTCATGTTCTTTTGCCCTTTTAAATAATTTTTCACGTATGGTAGATGTAGATCCTTCAACTTGTAAATCTGACACTTTCTAAAACTATTCTTAAAATATTTGTAAACAGTACTTCTTCGTCTAAGCCATTTAAGTGTTTGGAAAGGTTTCGTTTAAGTAATCTTTTACAATTGCAACATAACGAGGTGTTCTTATCTATTGAAATAAAACATTTTAATATTTAGGAGGGTCGGATCTAATGCATGTGGATATAAATTTTCTAAAACAGAACCTTCTTCCTATCTAATCATATTTAACTTTTTTTTAAAATTTCTTTCAATAAAAATTGGAGCAATAATGGTCACCTATGTATACTGCCCTAACGTTCTCCTTTTGAGGAAATTGATTATGTGTCTCACGCATTTAATGATAATTTTCCGTCAACCAATACCTACAATTTTGTCGATGTGGTTCCCCGTTTAATGTTAAAGTTGATTCGTCTGAAACAAGAATAGAAAAAGAGCCATCTCATTTCTGCCCAGTTTGAATATTTAATGGTTTGTAAAACTCAATTTTCAAATCTGGCTCGTCCTCTGTTAGCTCTTATATAGGGATGAATATTTGTTTATGGAGACACCTTACGATATTTTTATAAGTGACTTTATTTTGTTGGGCAATTTAAAAGGTTTGATATGTCCAAGTTTTCTGAATTGTGCATGGATTTTAGCCACATATATTGGGGAGATATAAATCTGGAAAAGGAATTGTGTTCACCGAGTGATTAAAAATCAGATGGGATTCCAAACCACTCTAGTATCAAATATTTTTTAATGCCCTAGCATAGAACTTAAAAAGTTAGGATAGGGACATGTAAGCCGTTTTTATTCATTTTTAATGGTTTGGCTGCTACAGACATCTAAATTCAAAAAAATGTGATCGTTGAAATCGACTCGAGAGGTTTACAAAAATGTAAAAACATACGGGGCACTCCGTTTAAAAAAACAAAATGCGTCACCCTGTATGTATTGTTTTTATTGTTAAATATTTACAAAGTTTAGTTTGGGCTTCTGTCAGATCAATTTTTTCACAGATTTGGTTATACTTGCAAACGGTCACTAAAAAATCTTAAAATGGAAACATACAGTAATTTTGAAAGTACGCCACCATAAATTGTGGAAAGGACGGCTATTGTCACTCTGGATTTATTACCAGAAAATTCTTGCAAAAAACACGAAAGAGCTTGTGAGAATATTTATGGAGTGGAGGAAAAAGTTAAATAATATTAACTCCCTCGTAGAAAAAGTATACTGTGCAACATGTGGGGAAAATACTTTTCTCACTCTTGTGATTGCTGTCACACTCGTGAAAGTCTTACTTTCCCCACTTGTTCCACAATATACTGTTCTCTATTTTTTTATTGACAAAAAACACTACATTATTATTGTTATATTCGTTGAATTAAATAAAATTCCCTCATTATCCATTTTTTAAAATTTATTTCCCAACACCCAGTATATCTCTGTCCTTCCTTAATTATCTTTTATTAATAAATGCGGCTTCATTAGTCAAAATCAACTTGTTTAAAAGTTTAGAAGCCGCATAGATTTAAAAAGCTCAAAATAAAAAATTACGTCTTCTTACCTTAATGTTTCACGTCAGATAAAACAAAATACCTTTAAACCTATTTTCGTATAACGAGATCTGAGCTATTAGGGAATACTGCATTAGAGGTTTTAAATTGGAGGTTCATTTTGCACTCGAACAAACTTGATTCAAAATAGTAATGGGTATGAATTTTCATGTTGTGAGGAGGTAAAGTAACTGAAAAAAAAAGTCTTACTCGTACCAATTTGCATAAGATATGTATAGATAGCAAGCGAAACACTACCGAATAGTTTTAGATGCTAATTTCTAGTTTTGGGATTAATAGTTCACACCTTATTAGATTATTGTGGTATCATTGTGATGGTGCTTCCTACTACGCGTAGTATTACAATTTTGATTTTTTGTTTTCACTATTTATTATCAGTTTTTTATTCTTCATTTTAAATTATTGCTTAAAACAACCTACTTGTTTTGCTTTGAGGTCACCGATATATTCTAACAAAAAAACGCTTCGTCCTTGCAAGGATCATTTGTCTTAAATAGGGGGTAAGAATTATGATACACTATGTAATAGATTCGCCTCTGCAAAAAACCGTAAAAAATTTAGTTGCGAATTTTACTATAACGTAGAAATTGACCCTCAAACAGCAAACAATCCTATTAGGTCTCTGATTGTAATATGTATAAAAATATTGGTGCGTTGTTGATGACTGGACGAGAAGTCGGATATTTTACGGTGTTTTTTTTCTGTGAAAATATATTTTCTTTCGGAATTGTAATCCCGTAAGATTCATTAAATGCAAAGAGGATGTTGGTTAGAATCGTCAAAAGCCGATATCTGTAATAATCAAAAAGTCGTAAACCGCTGTAATATTCCAAGAAACAAAACTCAGAAGAAGTCGGCTTCTTAGGATTTGGATATCGGGCGGCAGTGTTGAGGATTGTACAAAAGCCACAGAGATTTTCCGGGGTTTTCCTCTGTAAAGTATTTCTTGTCCGGTATTGTAACCCCGTAAAATTCTTCAACATAGAGGGATATTATTGCAATTATTAAAAAGCTGAAACTTACATTATAATAATAACAATAATAATAATAATAATCAACTAATAATGAGATAGATAAAATGGGGAATATAATTAGCGCCAAAAATTGATTGAAAAAGAAAGAGTACATTTTTCATAGCTTATCCAATAGACCTCTAGTTACGCGATTGTCATTATAGTGTTCTCTTTAATAAGTTTATAGTTTGCCCCTTATTTTTCTAAATAAGTCAATTAATCGTACCGAATCTAATTATTATATACTTGTTTTTGTCATATTTTATTGTTAAATTATCATATTCCTCGCCCGAATAAATAGTCTAGCAAAATATTGGTTTTTATTATGTCGATTGCGTAAATTAATCGGTGATACGATTATCCTTATATTGGGTGTCTTCCGAACCAGAGTTCCATTCTTGGGAGTAAGTGCAATTTTTTGTATTAATTTTATTAATTTATTATCGGTTGATCAATCCACCAAACTTGACATTCGTCAATCAATTCTATCATAAGAACTCATACGTTTCCGCTCGGGGTAAAATACTACAATTTATCTAGATCGAAAAATTGGGAACAAAGTCCATTACTTAAAGCTGATCAACGTTTGATTTGATTTTCTATATAATTACTTAGATACAGAACAAGTGTATTAAAAACAATTAATTACTTACCCTAGTTTGGTCAATCATAAGTTGAAGATATGCATCTGCTTCAGATACCCTATTATCAAAATCTCTGATAGTCGGCGAAGGATGGTGAGTTTCGTACCTCAACTAAAATGAAAAACTGCGTTATTCAGGGTGGAATATCTTTTATGTCAACTTAATAAAAAAATGTGTACATTATAAACGTCTTAGTAGGTACAATTATTCAAATTTTAAGATTTATGTAGATTTCGCCAAATTAATTACACGTTTAAAAAATCATGTAATTTCAATGACCACAAGCAGAGTATTTTGAAGACTTTTAATCAAAATTTATGGCGTCGTTTTTGGAGAAAAATAATGAAACTAAGTGTACCATATACATATTTGAGATATTTAAATTCTTTAATACCACCTGTATAAAAGGTGTTCGGAAATGTCCGTCAACGAAAAAAAGCCGCAAAGCCCAGGGTTAAACTCTTTAAAAATGGCTCTCTAACATCGGTTTAATCTGAATGACTTCAAAATAGATTTCTGTTAAATGATATTCTGTACATTTATTTCTTGGAATGTACTAAGACAATGGCGTGAATATGATTATCTAATTGTAGACATAAGCGGCTCGATTGGTTGGGGTATTAAATATTTTGATTCATAATATTTTAGATCTTTAGGAAGCATTTTTGGATGAGGTAATTTATGTCATTTTGACAGAAAAACATAAAAATAAAAAACCGATATAAAGAAAAATGTAAACACTCAGTAAAGAGCAAATCTAGACCCGTTATTGTTAAGCAAAATATAATAATATATTTTATTGGTGGGATAAGGACATTATTAACATATTGTTGTAGAAGAATCATCAACAACGGCAAATATTGATAAATGACATTTTAATTTGATTTATTTGACAATTTGGCGAATATTTTAATTAAAATTCAAGTAGAGATTCTGTAGTGCCAGTTTATTGATTGATACGGCAACGTGACAGTTTGTTACAAACAATGTCAAATATTTTTAATTTCTCGAAAGCAATTTCGTTATTAATTCCATAAAAATCACAAATAAAATAGGAAATTAAAAACTGAATATCTCCCAACAGTATCCACATTAGTAATTTGGAAATTATTGGTTCTTTATGTTATGTTATGTTGTTATCAATATTCATAAATGATTTTCAAATTTTATTAATAAATAATTTAATTTTAGTGCTGATTTCATTAATCAATTAATTAATTATATAATGGGTTCATTATCTAACTGAACTAGATAATACCGTTTAATACCTAACTCAAATGAATTTGATTTTGATCCAGGCAGTGGCAGATAAATATTTTTATCACTTGAAATGGAATTGCAGTTACAATTTGGTGCATTTTTATGTCATTTTGTATAATTTAAGTATTTCCAAAATCTAGTTTTCCGTAAAAATAGTATTATAAATAAACTTAGTTAGGGATATAGGAATATTGACAAAACAACAAAAATATATACCCTAATAATTATTTAAACTTTTTTAGTCTAAGAAAAAATAATTAGAAACATGCTTATACTAATTTATTACATAATAATCTGTGTAGGAAGAATAAATTTCCAAAATTTCAAAATATTTTATTTAATTTCAAAAAAGAATTTTATCCTGCTGATAAAAATATCAAATAGAATATTTTAAAAAATCAATTGTTGATCTAGAGTCAAGAAAAATATTGAAAACTCTTATTATGTTTTGCTAATTTTAGGAAAAGTGAAAATTTTCCTTTTTATGTGAATACATTTTTTTAGGAATGTATGTAACCTAAAAGATTAGCAGTTTTAATATTAAAATTTATTCTTTTCTTACTGAAAAACGAAAAAATCTTGCTTATTCTCATTTTTGTTAAGTTTTCTCTTATAATTTCTATTAATTTTTGGTAATATCTTAAAACTAAATACTCATCTTCTAAAGTGAGTTCTGTAATATTGTTCGCATACTTTATAGTTAAAAGGATCCTTTACATTGGTTATGTTTTGAAAATTGTACATAGGCTTTCTATTCTAGATTTTGTATTATCAACTAACGATTATTTGCGAGAAATTTGAAAGGTCATTGTTAAAAAAATAAAAATCTCACTGTATTTATTTTCCATAAAATTAAATCAAAGTTTGCGTTTAATTAACTGCGTTGTTAACGTCATGAATTTTATGAATATTTTATTTATTACGCTGTTTTTAAAAGGTTAATAATACTTTATTAAAACAAACAAAAAATTACACCGTGCCACGAATATAAAGTAACTTCTAGTTAAAAATATTTTTGTCTCAAAGTGTCACATCATGTATTAACGTTATTTATTCTCGTCTACGCATTTAATTAAAATTTAATAAATCATTTTCTGCCGGTTTTAATTTTTTTTGGAATAAATATAATTTAAAAAGTTCTGTTCTCACAAGAATAAACCTTATAGCTCTTGCATTAACTGTAATTTTAATTTATATATATTTTCGAAATTAGTTTTTTCAAAATCTATTAACGTGAATTTATTCCATTTAGTTGTTACACACTGTTTAACAATACGGAAATAAAAAAAAATAGATGAATAGTCTCTAAGTTATACTCGTTTTTATATAAATCTAATGAATTGCGTTGAATAATGGCTCTTATAAGTTAAATTAGTTTTTAATTTTTCTTGAACACACAATTGTATTACACAATGTATTTATACACATGCACTTTCTTTCTCTTGAAATTTTCATAAAGTGTTTCCAAGAATTGTTTGAAAAACAAGTGCACAGAGGAAGTTGAAGTTCTATAAGAACTCTTTACCATGAAACCCTTGTATCCCATTAAAATGTTTTCACATTTTACAATGGTGTCAAGATTCTTTGTTACAAAATATTACTCTTATACAGTGTGATTTTTAGAAATTTCAGGCAAACCAGTGCAAATTCGCCTTAGTAACAGCGTCATTTGTAATCTTGAACAATTCTTCCTTCAATTAGTTTGAAAAATAATAAATCTTCACATGTTGTAGAACCTTGACAGAATCTGATGTAGCAAATTAAATGGGAATCATAATTGGAGTCAGTTGTTTCGTCAAGTTGTACAGCAAACAATTTTCCAGTAAGCTCAGATTCAAGCTGCTGCTGTATATTAACTGATATATCGTTAATTCGTCGACAGATTGTATCGTTTAGCAGTGGTATATAGTCAAGTTGTTCAGCAAAGTTTTCATCACACACATCACACATTGGTTCTAAAATGTATGATGCCAGGAGAACTTTCTCATGTACTGTCAGCAATTTTTTTCCTGTTAATTGAATAATCTGAGATTTCCCACAAAACAATCTCGCGGTTTATTCACATATTATTTGTGCAGCGTTTCTAGATGCCTCTTCAATTTATTTGGTTGCGTGCTATTTGGAACCAATCCTTTTAAACAAACACCGCACTGATGTTTTTATTCGCCACTTACTTCAAGGCTCGTAAAGCAAAATTTTAGGTATGCTTCATCGTATTTTCATATTTGGACCTGACGATGTAGAAGTCTCTTTTCTTTTCAAAAATTTATTCATACTTATAACACACATAGATTTGGAACACAAGAACTTTCCGACAGCATCTCCAAGGCACTAGGCAGTGTTGGCTCTTTACTCACATCACTAAATAGAGGGGCGCTAAATTGTTGGCGTTAAAACAGGAGAGAAGGCGCCAAGTAGAAGCAATTGGGAACCGCTGGCATCTGGGAAATATTTATATAAAGTAAGCAAAAAACAAAAAGTAGTAGAGGGTGAATAGCCACTCTATGTTAAAAAATTGGTTGAAACTGGAAGAAAGTTCTACAAATAATTTAGAACGTCAGAAAATTTATTTAACTTACTGTTAGGCAAATTAGAAGCGCATCTGAAGAAAAAAGAATACATTTGGGGATAATGACGTTTCATCATTTATGTTTCTTATGAATGAACTGGAACTAATACAAATACAAATAAATAAATTAAAACGAGCCGGAGCAGTATGAACATGGCCATTCAAAAGCCTAATAATAATTTTCACTTTGCCGGTTGGATCACGTGTCGGTCACTGCACCTAGAAAATTGACATCAATGTCAGATAGTTCGATGTTTTTAATAGTATACATATTCAGAATTATTCGTGTTGTTTACAGTGACTCGAAAAATGCATGCAGGCCAAAAAATGGTACTAATCGTGAAAATGTTCATGTTATGATTTTCGCCGTGTCTGCACCACCCTGGGGTACCAAGTTTTGCTGGTTTTCCGAATTTAATCGTAGTTATTGCTCGCCTTTGTGAGGCACATCCAAAATCGGCTGTTGTGTCAGAAAATATAGATGTTGTGCGTAACCTTGTATCTAAAGATCGTCAGGTGGTGACTTATCGCGAGACTGAGGAATGTCTCAGCATTAGTTCCACTACAATGTTAAAAAACATTTTGCAGCAAATGGTCGCCTATTTTTTCGGAAAAACTGGTCATGTCGCCATGTGCGATTAGAGCAACATAGAACCGTAAATTCTGAATGGTACATAACCATTTGTTCGCCAGACGTATTCGGAGAAATGAGGAAAACGAACCACCAAAGAAGAATCATTCTCCATTGCGACAATACCAGAGCTTTTATACATCGCATAAAACAAATGATTTTTACGCGCTCAAAACATCGTATTGGTGGCTGTATAGCCATGATTTAGCTCCCAATGGCTTTTTTTATTCCTTCGCATCAAAAATAATTAATTCAAAGACATGCAAAAGTGTATGGACCTTCAGGGAGAATATTTTGAAAAATAATTAAGCCATTTTCGATAACAAATATTTGATTTTACATGGTAATCTTAAAACCCATCTATGTATAGACAGTTTCCTCACAAAAAATGTAACTTTCGGTTCTAGTATGGTTATTTAGAAAACATTGAATCAAATTGAATTTAAAATGGCTGACTTACAGTTTCACTTCAAATTGTTAAAATGTTATAAATTTGAGTTGTCTCCTGCATACTTTTACATATTTACAAATTATATACTTCTATGATTGTGAATATAACGTGAATGTAATTTAATTAACTTTACTATGATTATAAGTACCTATATTATGACTGTTTCGTATACAATAAACAATACGTTGGTTTATTAGATACTTTGAACTCCTATTTATGGAAATAAAAGGAAACAGCATAAGGCAAGTAATATTTTTATAATTGTATAGGTAAGTTGTTCGAACAGAGTCGTTGTTCCTGAAATGATGGGATCTGGTAATAATATATATAAAATTATTCGTCAACACTCGTACACTGCTGATATGACTCGAGGAAAGATCTTCAGATAAAGTTTATATGAACCAATAAAATATTGATAATATAACGCAAAGTAATTTAATAATTTAGCTAAGTAATGTTGGCTTGTTGCAATTGTGTGCCAATACCAAGAAACAACAAGAACCAAAAGCAAGAAGAGAAATTCAGCTAACAATTGATGTGAAATAGAATATATAAGACAATCACGGAACCTAGAAGGAATATTGACAGAATTTAAAAATACCACATACAACAAAAAATATGTGGGGTAACGGCTATAAATAAAATTAATAAAAGAACAGGCTGGTGGAGCGTGCAAATACTAAGGAAAATAAAAGAAAAGAGACATGGAAAAAATGATAATTACATAGATTTCATAGAAAAAAAGGAATATATCTAATAGAGCAGAATAGAAGCAAAAAAGAAAAGTTGGGAAAATTTTAGAAGAAAAAATAAATCAAAGCTACAAGACGGATAATAGAATTTTCTGGAATAAAGTAAAAGCACTAAGAAAGAAAATATCAAAACAGGAATATGGTAATATGAATGAGAATAAACATTATCACATGGACATAAAATACAAGCTGATTGTTTGGAGAAACTACTATGAAGATAAATTCAAAGATGACAGTCTAGTCGAAGACAAGAAGAGAAACTTGAATAGATAACTTTAGAAGAAGTAGAAGAGGCGATAAGCAATATATAGTTGGACAAAGGAAAAAAACGAGCCATCAGAAAAATTTATTAAATTAAATAGACAGAAGTAAAAGGAAGGAATGAGTATCGGAAATAAAGAAGCGTGGTAAAAAGAAACGTACTGTGGATACGCCTAGTCGGATAAGACTCAGAATAACAATAAGGGACCAATTATAACAAGAGGTAGCTGTTAAATCAAATAGGGATACAAACTAAAATATACTTATATAAGAAATCTAATAGAAAGAAAAATAGAAAAAGGAGAATAACTGTATCTAGTATTCATAGACCGCTTATGATACTGTAGATAGAAAAATACTAATTAGAATACTAGAAAACTATAGGATAGAGGAAACACTAATAAAAATAACAAAATCTATATACATATAATAAAGTGGAGACTAAGGTAAATGTAATGAGAGAAAGGATAGATATATTCTGTATAATCAAAGGAGGCAGCCTGTGCCCGCTATTATTTATCATAATATTGGCACACTTATAAAAAATATAAAAAAAGAGAAATATAAGACAACTGTTGGTTTTAAAGACAATAGCAATAAGAGTAAATTCACTACTAAATGCAGACGATACATTAATAGCGGATACCTGGTAGACGTATGGTATGATGAGTTGAAAAAATAGAAAATGGCGATTAACACAAGTAAAACTAAATACATGGAAAAAGAAAATAGCATTCGTTTCATGTTTTGAATATATGAATAATAAAATTCGAAAAGCACCAAAAATATATTATTCCTTAAACACAACAATATTAAAAAAGTAAGAGACCGGACTACTAAGAGTATAAAATAGTATTAACGTTTCTACAGTTAAATATGATTGTTACAAAATATGACAGATTGAGAAATGAAGAAATCGGAGAGTCGTCGTAACAAGAGACAATAATACGAAAAATAGAGAATAGAAAATTAAACTACGGTCATATTATAAGAATGGACCTGAACAGATTCATTAAAAAAGTTATAGATCCAAGACAAGATAGAAAGAAATGAAAAGGAAGACCGAAAAAAACCTGGACAGGAAAAATGAAGGCGATAGAAAATGGAAGAACAAGGATAATAGAAAAAATGAACGGTCTGGCTGAAGGCAGAAAATAATCGGCAAAATGGATTCTGAATAGTAAAGGCCAAGAAGATGCCTGAAAGGCAACAGGGATTCGAGAAAGAATAAGAAAATACTTTGCGAGTACTGGTTTTTTAGACTTTATTTCAAGAGTTTTGACGTTGGTAGAGTAATTAATATTGGTACATTTGGCAATTATTTTCACAACCATTATTTGTCATTAATAAATAGTCGTACATAAAATTATTTATTAATATACAGGGAGGCCAAACTAAAACGAAACAGAGCCATTATCAGGAACTGTGTCAACATTTTAGAAAAACACAGGGACCCGTCGATTTTTGATCAAAGGGGGACACTTTTTTCCGGTATTTTCGACATCGCTGCTTATACCTCCAAGCGAGGGCAACAATCGCCACAAAATACTTAAATGGCATTAGGCGTCGAGTAAGGTATCATTTTAAAGCCAATTCTCTTTACAACAGTCTTTAAATTTTAAAATTCGGCCTAATACTTTTTAATAAATTACATTTTAAAGTTTAAATTATGTTTAGTTGTTTACTTACTTCTTAATTAAATTAAATGTTCAAAATTAAATATTCAGAATCTGCATTCATCGGAGAAACAGATATTAAAAAGAAACTGTCACGGCGGTCATAATCATACTCATTAAGTTCCTGCACTAAATGTATTTTATACGGATGGAATTTGTTCTTCTTCAAAATGGTTTGAATGCTAGTTCGATTGATCCCAGATACAGATGCTAATTGCCTTGTATTTAACGTGGGATCTAGATGAACATGTCCCAACACTGTAACTTCACTACCTGTACTAACTACAGGCGGACTATTTTCTCGTTTTTTATTCCAGTCTCTTGAAATTTTTTCACTAACTCTAGAACATTTCCTACTGACCTGTTCATCTTGATATTTTATATATATATAACTGAGCCGTTACATTTGCACACTTATTGTTCATAAAATAAAGCGAAATGATATCTACACTTTCCGCAATGGAATAAACCATGGTATTTAAGTTTCAAAAATATATTTAAATAAAACCTTCGCTTCGATATACGAATCCACTAATTTCACGTTCTTTGTGTGTCCGTATCGTATCCATTTGCCTTTTACAAATGTGATAAAAAAATTACAAAAACAATGCAAAGCAAGAAAATCAATATTTAAACCATTGGCGTACTCAACGACCCATGTGTCATTTTCACTATTTTGACCAAAATGCAAAAAATTCCAATTTTAAAAACTTATTAAAAACTAAATTTTAAAATTTAAAGACTGTTATAAAGAGAATTGAAAGGGCTTTAAAATGGTACCTTACTTAACTCCTAATGCCATTTAAGTACTTTGGGGCGATTGTTACCCTGGCTTGGAGGTGTAAGCAGCGAAGTCGAAAATGCCGGAAAAAAGTGTCCCCCTTTGATCCAAAATCGACGGATCTCTGCGTTTTTTTAAAACGTTAACGCAGTTCCTGATAATGGCTCTGTTTAGTTTTCGTTTGGCCAACCTGTATATTATATTCTGATTATGGCAAATTAAGATAGATGAAATGTCTTTGGACAGAAGAAAATCAATTTAAGTCCTTAAATATGCAACGAAGGATTGTTAATTTTTTATTTAATTTTCTGAAACTTATAGACAAAACGATAACATTCGCAATATATGAAGTTGAAATGTTGAAATGTAACATTTTATGTCGAAGTTCCTATTCTAGTTATATAATAAAATGTTTAGTTATTTTTTTAATTAAAGTTAAATTTTTGTTTTTCAAGCTCCTATAACATCAGTTTAAATATATACATATTTTTAAATACATGAAAATACATGATTTTTAACGTAAAATTGCCCTTGTAAATTATTAAATGTGCATATCTAATTTCTTAGATCAAAAATTAATACGGAATGCTTTTGTAACCGATTTACACATTTTGTATACTATTTAAGTAGATTTTAATTTAAAATTATCGTTTTTGTAGTATTGAAAAGAATTAACAAACAAAAACAAAATTATATTAATGTTCTAATAGTTAATTTATGTATCTACATTTACTTAAAATGGACCATTTTTTGGCCGTTATCATTATTTCTCATAAAGAATAAGACTTACCCTATTCCCATGCCTAATAATGGTTTCTTCTAGAGCGTGTACCCATTTTTGTCTTTCCTCTGCGTCCCTGGCCTGAAAGTGGAAGGTCTTGTGGTCAACTGTAACCGTAAAAGTACTATCGTCTTCATCATCTATACCGATCACGGCCCCTTTTAATCGAACACACCCCCTCCGAACACCCCGCATCATTTTTTCTTTAGACTGAAACAAAGTAATATACAGATATAAATTAATATATTTCTAGAAATTATTTGTATTAGATAAGTAAAACCAATATTTCCGTCTCTCACTTGATAATAACCGAAATAAAACTTTAATTCAGGATCGAATCAGTTTTGTTAGATTCTATTTACTGGATTTTGGATAACTTTGAACGAAAGTCATATTGGCCGAGTCATTAAAATAAAGCAAAATATGATACTTGACTATTTAACCAAGTATTAAAAAATTGATACAATATGCGTTTTTATAAGTTAATGAATTAAAGAGTTTTGAAAAATACAATATTTTTAGGACCAATAAAATTCATTTTAAAAATTAAACTTCAAACCTTTAGTTAAATTAATACAGGAATTCGAACATGAACTGAATGTACGAGGATAGTTCAAAAGAAGAACGTTTTTTGTTGTTTTTTTGGAACTTATCTTCGTGGCCAAATGGCCAGTCAAAAAGTAATTCTACAGAGTGTTTTAACTTTAACGTTGATGATTTCAAATAACCTATATTTAATGGGTATTTTATTCTGTATAACATAAATGATATATAGGGTGTTTTATCGATCTGGCCTATTTCTTTCGGAGCTCATAACTAACGAATGACTCTGTATATTATTTTGATATTTGATACATTTAATAACCGTTATCTGAAAAATATATCAAAGAATTATCAAAAAAAAAATACAGGACCGGCTTAACAAAAAACTAAAAAAAAGTAACATCCTGTATATCGAATTCTTTTAAATTGCATTTTATAATTCGATAGAGCAGAAAAAACTGAATTTACTTATCTACTTTTTATTTTTTCGCTGACAATTGTACTACCAAAATTTACCTTCAAAGTATAATTTTTGAGCGTTTTGGGAGATACGATATGGTATAGGAGAGATTTTTGTTAATTTTTCATTTGTAATAAAATTTATTTAACTTATCTAGAGATGCATATCAAAAATTGAATTTGTATTTTTATAAATACAGACCGCTGGAAAATGTGACTACAGGGCCGTACTAAGGACATAATCATTTAATATGTTTCGAATGATTCGAACGTCCTGTATAAGGAGATTTAGAAACTATGTACTTGCTACATTTGTCGATAACAAAAGCAGTTTATAAGAAATAATATTCTGTTTCCAAAGGCGATAAAAATAATTATTTCCACCCTACGTGGGGTACCTATATACATTTATAGTAGTTCCATTTACAAAATTTCTTATTATGAGCCTATAATACATCGAAGCGTCGTTATGCTGAAAATACATTCTGGTTACGTTTACCAAACATCATTTAACAGCACTGGCAAAACATTATGCTGAAAATCCAGATAGATTAATTCTATGCGGAAAAATGTATGGTCCCATTAATATTTTATATTCACTAGACAAAAGAAAATATTCTAACACACTGTAGGGACAAGTTCAAATCACCAAACACTGTTTTACAGAACCTAGAAATTTGCAAATAAATGACACAAATTTGAATAGATTATTAGAAGTGTTTATGTAGGGTGGAAATAAGTATTATTATCGGCTTTGGAAGCAGAAATGTATATCTTGTAAACTGCCTTTGTCATCTAAAAATGTACGAAGTGTATAGTTTCCAAATATCCTTATACAGGATGTTCTAAAATTCGATTCGATTATTGGAATCCTTCTCTAGATAAGTTAAGTAAATTTTATTTCTACCGAAAAATTAGCAATAATCTATCCGATACTACTTCGTAACACCCAAAACGGTCATACATTATACTTTGCAGATAAAATTTTGGTTGTACAATTGCCCCCGGAAAAACACGAATTTTTAAAATTTCTGTTAAACCAGTTAACGGATATTATGTGTAATAAATATCAAAATTATATATAGAGTAATTCGGGAGTTATGAACTCCGAAAGAAATAGCTCAAATTGATAAACTCCCTATATCTCAGTTGTAAAGGGTGGAAGACCCATTAAATATAGGTTATTTGGTACCACCAAAGTGACGTTCATCTACAGTTAAAGTTAGATGAAGCACCCTGCATTAAATCTGAGACATTCACAAACATCCATGCCTCTACCACGATTCGAACCTTGGACCTCCAAACCTAATGTCGGCTCTCACTGCACTCGATTACCGAGATCGGCAGAAAGAAGCTTAAAGCATATAAGGTAGTGATTATTAAAAGACTTTAAAAGAAATTTATATTAAAAACAAAACATGAATCGATTGATATACTGACAACGTGTGCCTAATTTGGTTTTTGTAAATTTAAGTATAACAGACATATTTTTTTTTTATTTGAAACTACAGTTGCGTGAAATCACCTTATTTTAGGTTTCCCTCCATGCCCCTGTTATGTGTCGTTTCTTATACGAATCACCCTTTATTATATTATATAGAGTAAACGGACTAAAACGAAATAAAGATTTATCGGGACCCGCATTTAGAATTAAAAGGGTACTTTCAACTTTAATGGCGCAGGAAGTCGAGTAAGACGTCGTTTTAAAGCCCTTTATAATTGCCTTTGAATGAAAATTGAGTCAAATATTTTTTAAGAAATTAAATTTCAAAGCATAAATTATATCCAATTTTGAAGATTATCAGTAACAATGATTGTTATCAATTATGTTGGGTATGTTTATAGGTAAAAGAAAATGTTTTACAGGGAGAAAGAACTTATATAGGTGGTTCTAAATAAGTATAAAAATAGCTTTTTTGACTTCCATAACCAAGATAATTACGTCCAATTTTTCATTTGGTTGTTGCTTTTGAATCACGTAATATAATTTTTCCGTTTTTGGCATATAGGTTACACTTCGATCGAAGAATGTATTGAATTATTAGAGAATATGAAAATCCATGTACGGTCTCTTTTATAGAGAGGAACAAACTGAATTTGTAACAAGTCGTTGTTCTGGTCTCGCCACCAATTTAAATGGTAAAATTTTTAAAACGAATCCAAAACTTTAAAGAAAAAAATAATATTTAGAGAGACATATTAATAATTTTTTTGTTGTTTCTTCGTTTTCAAAACACTTAAGTATTAAAATAATAAATTTTCGATCGCTCGTATAATTTTATTTTAACGTTTTCTTAGTTTTTATGCAACAAATAATAGAAAATGAAGCACAAAATTTAATAATTTCCCCACCAAAGTAAGGTGAAGAGTAATTAAGAAACATTTAATAATATCTAGTTACATATAGATACAACTAGACCAATTTTTAAGGCCAAAGATGATTTTAAAGAATACCTTAAAGTATTTTCGGGTTGAATCGTACCTCGGCTTGGGGTGCAAAAGTAACGCAAGCTAAAATACCGGAAAAGAATTTGATTGATGTATCCTTGCGCTTGTCTAAATGTGATCATTTGCTCTGCTTTGCATCGTTCGACAACCTGTTACGTGCCGAATATTATACTTCTTGCTTGTGTTAGGAACAATTTTTCTACGAGTTCGAGGAAAATAAAAGGAATAATATTACCAACTTTTATTTTGACATGTGAATATTTATATAAGGGAAGAACAATTCCTTATAATATTACTTATTGTTAATAAAGTACTGCTGCAGGGTCATTATGCAAGTTAATAGCAGATTCTAACTGTAGTCTTATAGGTAATTATTTGTCGGAATGTTATAGGACAATACTTAATTTGATATATCTTGAAATTCAGTAATAATTTTCCTAAAAATTAAAATAAAACTTTTTTACAGTTGTTCGAAAAAGAACGTAGAAAAATGAGTGTTTTGCTCCTTCTAGATTAAGTGTAGGTTTCTAAATCTCTGGGTTACTGTTAACTAATGCCATTAGTGTCAAAATAATGAAATTTGATTGGGATTTCCATAGACATAATTAATAATAATAAAATTAATTGTATATTGAAATATTGGACATAAATCTGCTGTTTCAACCCATTTTTTCAGGAATTTAACTATCACTTTTTAATCCCTACAGATAGAAACACATTTTAATACCTTTAGTACCATTATTTTTCAATATTTTGACAACTTATTATGTAATAAGTTATTACATTTCTACAGCAACTTGCAAGCATTATTATCTCCAGTTTTATTGTATAAATGCAATTCAAAAAGTAAACCACGTCGAACAGTTGAATAATGAGTAT
This sequence comes from Hermaeophaga mercurialis, assembly GCA_951812935.1. Lineage (NCBI taxonomy): Eukaryota > Metazoa > Arthropoda > Insecta > Coleoptera > Chrysomelidae > Hermaeophaga > Hermaeophaga mercurialis. The sequence continues at coordinate 18,306,708 of OX638359.1, read as the reverse complement.
CGTTTTAATTGAATATATAAATGGGAATAAAAAAACTATTTGAATAAACGGTATCAACTCGAATTTTTTCTTGTTAAAATTAAATAAAAGTTTGTACTTAGTTCGGTTTGCTACAAAAGAAGACTTAGAAAACCAATTTTCTTTTAATTATAAACCCTTAAGAAAACCGACGTTATTAACCGACCTTTTGTAACGACTAAGTAATTAAACATCTTACCTTTTTCTTTAAATTCTAAAGTTTTAACAATAACCACTCGTAAAATTATTGAAAAAAAAAACAGTTTACGAAGCGAATAAGTATTAAATGTGAGTGAATATAAAACTATCGCAACTTTTGATAAGAATTAAATTCATATCCGGCAGTGTATTTTTAAATCAATAACTAACACCAACCACGGTAGAAAAAGGAAATCATACTGAATTTTGTAAATATTTCATAAATTAATCTTTTCAAGTGGTTATTACAAATTTATCAGATATTTTTTAAGTGGCTGTGTGTAGTAAACATAATATTTCCATAAAATTAAATATTTGCTACTTTACTTCGTTGAATTGACTTGAACCGATATGGAGGGAGGTATTTGCAAATAATTTTAATTAAGCAAAAAGTTGAAGACTTAACAAATATATCCTTTTCCCATGAATTTTATAAATATTCCAGAAAATTGTAAATAAATATTTTATTCGATTAAGTTCACCGCAACTTTAATGCAGGTTTACAAAACGTATGCCCTTAATTTACTATTTTTCTTTTTGTTAATTTTAGTTGGTGTGTATTTTTAAAAGGACCCTTCTTTTGGAAAAGGGTAAGTTTGTGAAAACTGAGATTTTCTGGAAACAAGTAAGTTTTTTCCCATATATTTTCTTGGCTACTATTGCGATTTCGTTTGGTAGATTAGGTTAGGTTATATTATTGATCTTAATATTTTATAATCAGTCTTTCATAACTTTCATAAGTGTTTTTAATATGACAATGATTGTAAAATTTGCAAGTGAATAAATAATACCTAACTTTACTTGGTAATTTATCTATTGCATTCTATTTAGTTTCTCTTTAGATACTTTATTCAAAATTTTATGTTTTTTAGGACTTTTAAGTATATTTATTTCAATTAATTTCGATTAATATTTTAATCGTGTTCTTCTTAATTTTGTTATTAAGGATACAAATAAGATTTAATTTATTAAAAATATCATAATTTTTTTAAAATATACTTTATCCAAATAGATTAGTCATAAAAAACATTACGGCTCATTATTAACAGGTGCTTTAGTACTTTTTCATGGGTATTTTGCTTAATTAACTTTCCAGTTCAAATGCAAGTTATCAGCTTTAACAAAAAAATAAAACGAATGATCAACAACGTAGACTATTTTTTCCAAATGGGAAAATTTTGTAAAAAAAATTATCAAAATTGATAATCAGTCTATATATATACTAAAGCTGCAAATACAGAAAAAAATAATGCAAACCATTGGTTCCTTGATGTTTCTCTTATTTCGGGATAGACGCGAACAAAAACGTTTTGAATTTCTTTTCAAAACATTCTCCTTGACAATCTATGCACAAAAGTGCAAGTGAACAATCATGCGTATAAATAAATTTCCATAATATTTATCTGATCTGGGCATGAAAACGTTCATCACACAATTGATTTTTCATTTTAGAAGATGTATGGAAGTCGTTTGAACTTAGATCAGGGTCGAATGGAAGATAGGTTATTAATTCCACCATTCGTGAGGTTAAATAATCTATAATAAAACAATAATCGTGCGCTTTGTGGGAGCTTTTATTGTCCTGGTGCAGAATGATGCGACGTCTTTTATTGATTTGTCTCATTTAAGAGAAAACTTCTGGTAAACAAATGGTTGTGTACAACTCACTGTTCTGAGATTTTTTGAAAGGTTAGTAGAGACATGCTTAGTTTTCGACAAAAAACAAGCATTGATTTGCTTCGAACCGCTCGGATTTCGATTAACTCTTGTTGGCTTTGCTTCATTTTGAAATATCCAAACAGTGGATTATTGTTTTGTTTCCGCTTCATAAGGATGTATTTAACTTTCATCACCAATAACCAAATTTAACTTACATGAGTTACACCTAAGTAGTCATGCAAATGTTCATTAATGCGTTTATAATACCGCCCAAATAAGATTGCATTTCTCTATATATTACATAATGATCTATTATTATTATTTTGCAGTTTTTCAGGTAGTTGGTCGACCTTCACAAAATTCGTCATTAAGTCTGTTCTAACCAAACTTCAAAAAACGGTTATTCTTGATGGTAATTTTTTTTTTGTTTTAATTGCTAAATGAAAACAACAAAGTGTATATTATTATCGCATCCCCAATACTAATTTAAATAAAAAAATATCAACACTCAAAATTGTCTAAGAACCAAAATTGTTACTCAAATATACAGGTTGCGGCATTAGTACATCGAAGTACGATTAGTTCACTATTATTGAAGTTACAAAAAAAAGTAAAAATCAGATGGAATTCCAAATTTTTGATCACTCTGTATGAAATATTTTTTAATACCATAGCATAGAACTTGATTTTGATTTGATTTGATTTTCAACGTTTTGGCTACTAGATATATCTAAATTCAAAAAAATGTTCTTTTCAGGTGGCTGTAGATCCTTTATTAAACATAATAGACATCAAGTATGATGCATCATTGAAATTAGCTCGGTAAAAGGTTTATAAAAATGTAAAAATATACGGGGTTTCCCATTTAAATTTTTTTTTGTCTGGCACTGCGTTCCTGAACACACTGTGTATTTGGAACTAATTTTAAAATTTGAATCTCACGACAGCTTACACTTTTTGTAAAAACTTTTTTTTCGTAACTTCAATAATAGCGGACTAATTGTACTTCGACGCACTAATGTCGCACCCTGCATATATTTTTACCAAAACTATCTAGAGAATTTTTATCATTTCTGGAATGGATACAAGATACTATACTCTGGCATAAAAAGCAAAAAGACTTCATTCTTTAGTTTTATTTGCCGAGAAAAATATAATTCGGAAAAGTTGACTATAAAAAATTTTGCTTTTCATGCTGTGTATTTTTCACCTCATCTTTCGGTATACAAGTTTAGAAAGTATATAAAAAGACATAGCCGAAATCTTAAGGAGTTAAAGAATATAAAATATATTTATGTTAAGTATATATATATTCGAGAGAGCACGCAATAATCTGTCCCCTCTCGGCTGAACTAGAGGTACGACTGCAATTGCCGGTACGTCACTATCGAATTTACTGGAACGATGTTCCCAACTCGATACATCCCTACTTCAACATCATTCATAACTTGTTCTTTATCATTCGCATGGGTTGGTGCATGTTCTTATATATTCAGGCCTAATCTGCATACGGTTAGTTTAGTTGTCTATATTCACCATACGACAACAGTTTACGATGGATCATTGACATTTATCGGTTGTTGCTCAAACCATCCAAAATAGTATCCATTATCGATCTGGATTTCGATTTGATACTCGAATGAGAATCTGGCATGCAAGTGGAGCATAAAAGAGGAGCAGGCACTTTTAGGATTTCCACAATTACTGAGGAACTACTGCGATGGATGGCGTGGCACCACAGAACATACTTCTTTTGCTTGGAAAAAGCTATGAAGCAACGGTGTTACATTGAATAAATTCTTGTATCTGTTGCTGGTCCATATTCAGTTCATATTTAGTACAAAGCTGGCCTTCAAGTGGCATGTTAAGTACAAAATTGGTTTGAAGAAGGGAACATTTCCCTTCTGAAATGGCCTCCTTAATATACTGACCTGAACTTCATTTAGCATACGTGAGACATGTATTAGAAGCAACTTAATCCAGCAAATAAAGGCCGTTCTGCGTTTAAAAATATCTGGTGTAAACCCTAGACTCTTCTGGCCCAAGAAGCAATCGATACAAATCTTTAGAAAAATGAATAACAGTTAATTTGTTTACCAGAATTTTTCTCTGAAATTAGAAAAATCAATAAAATACGCAACAAACAATTGATTATTTAACCACACAGAAGGTGGAATTAATGACCCATCCTCTATACTGCCCTGATTTAAATCTAAACTTTTTTCATACATTTTCAATAATCAATAGGGTATTTAAGATTTTTCAAGTCCAGAAGATGCAGTTAAAGCATTTTAAAAAATGGTGTCTGCGTGTTATTTTCATATATATTTGATAATTTAATTTATCCAGTTATATTAAAATCATATAATTTAGTTCAATTATTAAATATAAGGAATTATAAATATTTCAAATTACCATACAAGGTGTCCCACGACGTTTTGACAGTTCAATATCTCGAAACTGTTCATATGACAAGTATGAAGTTTGGCAGCTATAAACAGTCGAAACTGATCCTTATATTTATTATAAAAATACTTCTGTTTTTCCTCTAATTTTCGGTCACGTGACAACAAAAATTTTTAATGAGACAATCGGCACAATATTACATTTTTGGTTACATCTTTGAGAATAAAATTCAACGATAACACACTTATCACGATTCTATTGTGCAATAATGATAATATGGGTCATTAAATGCGCAGCTGTATAGTTTCAAATAATAGTACCAATAATCAACGTTTTTCAATTCCAGAATATGCAATTGAACCGTTTAAAAATCCCGTAATGAACGTGCTATCTCCGGATTGTAAAAACTGCATAAATTATCAAGGGAAACATTTTGAAAAGCAATAATGCCACTTTTTGAATTCCATATGATTTTGTTTGCTCTTATACCGAAATTGAAGCGGCAATCCTTTATTTTTAGCCAGCTTTATATTGGACAAGTTGGTAAAATAAAAAGTGAAACTTCACTTAAATGTGGAAAATACATGGAAATGGTTTCTCTGATCTTCAATAGATTTTCTACAGGAGATTTAAATTTGAAAATATAAGACTTTTTAAAGTCTGCCGATCCACACTAAACGGACAAAACAGAAACTTTTGAGTTTTTGAACAATTCTACAAATAAACAAAGTTGAAACATGATTTTTTTGTCTCGGTTCTGTTTTTTCTCCAAATTTTGTAAAAATCGCGATTTTCGTCTCTTTTCTCGGAATTGTTTCGAAATTTTGAGAGCTTCTAAAAGTTGTTTTTTTGTTTCCTCTTTCTGTTTTGTCGTACATCGTTGAAACCAGTTCTGTGAGGAGAAAAAATATACTGTGTACTATATAAAGTGCCAGTTTAGTCTGGTATACAAAATGGGAGTACACTAGATATTCTAAATATTCTAAGATATTTTCGAACCATAGGTTAAATCATAGAGAAAATTATTAGAAAGTTGTTTTCTTAAAATTTCTTTGATCCTGAACTCCGCAGACTTGATGAACTCTCAGGTATTTAATTCAAGTTTTCAAAACAATTATTGTATGTAAATATATAAGGCGTTATGAATATTTTTACATTACACGAGTCATTTACGTGGATATTTACATTTTTAGATTTGAGTTATTTGAATTGTAGTCGTATTTATTAAAATAATTGTTTATCGAAACGAGAAATAAGAATAACGGATTAGTAGAAAGCGGCATTAAAAACGGTAATATAATGAAAACCGTACAAAATCTGCAGGTTGTACCCTTAAGCTTATAATTATGTTTTACAAAATATTTTATCGAATGCTTTCGGTTATGAAGCCATCAGGAAGAGTTATTTCAAAGAATTTATACTACTGTTTATTTCAAACGTTACTAGACTAATGATGTTATACATTTCAATTTTTATGATCAGTAGCTCACAGCTTTTGAACATATTAAGCAAAATTAACAACAAAAATGTTGACGCAACAATTGTACTGTTCGTACAGGTTCACCCTGTACACTTAAGATTTTTAGGTTTCAAGTAAACCGTCTTCTTTTGAGGTAACAGAGACCTTCTTTCTAATAGCAAAGTAATATATATTTGTTAAAATAAATTATTACTTACAAGAGGTAGACATAGTTTTTTCACAGTTTCAAGAAACACTCCGTGCAAAAATAGTACGATGTTATAAAATGATAAAAAAATCTATTTAAATATCACCAATATTAAAAGCACTGAAATATATTTAAATTTCCAACCTCTCTATTCGATATAACCAAGATGATTATATTTTACATATTTTTTTCGAGTTTTAGCTAATAAGTCAAATCTTTCAAAACGATTATTGTATGCAAATTTTAAAAGTATTACAAACACTGTTTGAACATTACACATGTCATATACGTGCGTGCGTATTTAAATTTTTGGATTTAAGTAATTTGAACCGCAGTCGCAGTTTTTCGCTACAATCAAAGTCCTTCAAATTGTTTGAAGAAAAGAAATGGCAAACTAAAAATTATAATTATTTTCAAAAATCAAAATCAAAAGTCAGTGCCTTTGGTATAAGGAAGCTATTATAAGTTGAAAAAGAAATTCTTCAAAAAAAATATAAAATACTGGGTTTTTCATTTAACTTAAACAAAACATTTAAGCCAGAAAATGTTAGCCATAAATGGCAGTATTTGGTAATTTATTAAATATTTTAATACCCATTAGGTTAGGTGAATTATACGCCATTTTTGTATTATGTACTGGATATGCAAAATTTTTCTTATATCTAGTATTGTATGAATATAGTCTTCATTACGAGTTAACAAGTGTGTATTCTGATAAATATAAACGCAATGTTCAAAAATTACAATGGATGGTAAAGTTAATATCTTACGTTTTATAAATGTTTCTTTGCAGCTAGAATACCTTGAAAATCCAGCAATGCATCTTATGAGCCTTTTTTGAGCAATAAAAACGTCTCCAGAATTCACTTAAAATATTTTTAAAAATTAGAGAGTTTAATCTAGATAGCACCATAGCACATTGTTTTTTTTCGGTTAAAGTTCATATCAAAGTATATAACCAATAATTTTAAATTGTCTACCTGAGTAAGAGTAAGTTCATCATGTTTAATTAAAGGGCAACTTTTTTGCCGGTGGTGAAATCTCATGGAAAAAGTCTTATATGAGAAACAAATGATTAGATGAAAAATAGGATTAAAAGTAATTAACAGTATCAAGAAATTTGGACTTTATATCATTTTCCGTTTTATCTGTGATTAATAGCGAGGTGTCATTCGCATAAATTGTCCAACTTAAATTAATGAGTAACTGATCCAAATTGTTGACAAATAATGCAAATAGTACAGGACCCAAGACCGAACCCTGTGTTACTCCAGTTAATGTCTGTAACATCAGAATTGACATTAACCTTAGTATGATTTTTGACATCACTTAAGCTAACGTACTGACCACGGTATGTAATAAAAGAGCTAATCCAATTTAGTGCCTTACAAGTTATTCCAACTTTATCTAACATTAGAGCATGATTAACACAGTCGAATGCACGACTCAGATCACAAAACAACCCAATCGGGCATTCGCCCGCGTCTCTCATGCTAGAGAGATCTGTATAGAATGAATTAAGAGCTATTGATGCAGATTGAATTTACTGACAGTATTTTATTTACCTCCAAGAATTTCTTCGAACGATGTAAAAAACTGTACTTAAAAACTTAACGTACTAAAACACTGAGGACACTGTTACTGGTCTGTAATTTATTAATTTTTCGATGTCATTTTTCTTATGAATTGGTATCATTTTTCGTTTTTTTTTAAGTTGGAAAAATTCCTGTACAAAAAGATACATATTCGCAATACTAGTTGAATTTTTAATAACATGTTCATTTTCATTCAATGTCATTTTTCTGAATCATTCATTTTTACCTATTAAATATGATATACCTTTCCAAGCTTTTTTTGTAGGATTATCAGAAGAGATAATCATGTTCTAATAAAATGCTTTTTTTCCGATCTTACCAAATTAGTATGTATTTTTTTTGCTTCAATATATTTATTTTTATTATAGAGATTCATAGTAGTATATCTGTGAAGTTTTTTCAAATTATGACTGGACTTTTAATATTTCTGGTGTAACCCACCATTTTAAATTATTTTTGTATGTTTGCCACTTAAAAGTAGAAAAGATAAATTAAAGTGACACAAATGATTGTAATCTTCATAAACCAAACAGTTATTGTGAATGTTGGTATCTGAAAATTAGCTGATCTAAAGAAAATCTATTTAAACTCACCGAATCTAGAATTATTGTCTTTTTTATGACAGGTGGTTGCGAAAATGTAGATTTTTCCATTATTTTTCTTTGCAAACATTCAAAAATGCAGTTATATATAAGTTAAAAAACTGACAGTAATATGATACATTTTTTTGAATTGTATACATTTTAAAATTTTCTGATTAAGCTGCATGCTTCTCTTTAAAAATATTTTGCAAGACTGTCGTTTAGGCGCATATGATACTTCGCCCTCTATTTTAATTTCATTAATAAATACATATTTCCTTTTGTTCGGATTGCATCTAAAATTGTTTTCTAAATACATATATCGTTTCTTATTTTATCTATTTCAATAATATAGACTGAGAACACAAATAATATAAGACATTTGTATATATTAATGACATTTCGCAATTACCAAAAGAACCATTAGCAGATTTAAAAAAAATAAGAATCTTCATTTTGATTCATCACAAACGACAAAAATTTGCTGCGTAAACGATAATTTTGAAAAATATTCTTCAAGTCAATACTGACCCAGTTTTCAAATACATAGGGTGGTTCAAAATTATGTCAGAAAGGTGACTTTTACATAGAATACTCAGCGTAAATTTTAAAAACATATTCAAACTCATTGAGTCGATTGTAATCCAAAAATAAATAATTTGGATGCCTTCCTTAGACCATTCGATTTTTAACTAATTTTGTTTGTAATATAAGAGATATCTATAGAGGGTAATCAAAAACTCAAACTCTTCAGAATGGAGCAAATCGAGACTTGATAATTTTATTATATTTTTTATAAATTAGACAGAAAGACAATTCACAGAGAGGTAATAACCTGGTTTAATAGCGATAATTAGATAGGAAAAAACTGGAATATTCTTTATGAAATAGTTCACTTGACAATTAACTTTTTCAAGGGAAAGCAACGTTGATTAATTGGAATTACTTCGAATTAAAATTTAAAAATTTCTACACTTTTAAACCTGATGACAGCTTCTTTGATAAATCGAAACTAGTAGTTACGTACAAGTTTAATTAAAAAACTACATTAGTTTCATTTATGGAAGTAATATTTTACCAAAAATACTATTTTGAGAAAGTACAGGCCGTTAAATTAAAAATTTCAATATTTATCGATTTATTTTTGCCTATTTTTTATTACTCTTAAAAGTAACAAAAATGTCTTAAGTAAACTTGAACAATATTGAATATCACAAACCAATGTGTGAGGAATTTCATGTGGCACACCCTGTAGATTAGTTACGTATATAGAGAAAAAGCTTATTTTAAACAAAACTAAAAAGATTAATCCTAAAAGAGAAAAGTTTTGCCCCCTCCAGCGCGCCCATGCTGCAAATTAACAAACAAATAAGTGCTCTTTGACATTGAAAAAGTCGGTAAAAAAATATATATTCGAAAATTTTACAGAGAGGATTTTAGTGTCGCTCGGGTTCGGTTTAGGGCCAGTGCTCTCAAATAGTTATTCTGGATAGGAACTAGAAATTGGATACCTCAAGATGGCAACTTTAATAAACGCGTACAATGACTATATGAAAGAAAACTCAGGTAAGGCATTGAAGTATAAAGAGTGAAGTTATATCATGTTTTATTATGAATTGTAAGACGCCAAGGCGTGTTAAAATTTAGCAGTTCAGCAATTTAAAGTCTACGGGATTATGGTACCATACCATTAAATTAAGCTTTTTAAATATTAATAAATTATTTGTTTTGGGCACGGCAATCGATGTATTAAAATTTCGGGTAGTTACCTCCTTAATTATATAAAAAATTTAGGATTCATTTATTAAACTAGTGCAAATGAAATATGTAATGAAATACACACACGCACACATTGTAAAATTTCTAGACACTTTTTGATGATGTAAAAATTAATGGCGACGTTCAACGTTAACAATAGATTACTTTCCTAAGAAATTTAACACACTACACTTTCAACTAAAATGCATTAGTTAGCTATTTTCATAGGTGCAATAACCACTTAATCGTATTATGATGATTTGTAAATTTCCATATTTTAAATAGCCTTAATTCATTTATAAAAATTAGTAGTGTCATTTCCTTTAGTACTCTTGTTTTCAATACTACTTTTTTTCATATTACTAAATTAATTTGATATTGGCCACCGACATTTTTATTTATAATTCTTAATTTCAATTTGTCTCTTTACTCTCGTTTATTGTTCTCCTCGTTTTATTGTGGTGCTGATTTTAAATTCCCATCATTCTTCTCATCGGCTTGTCCTTTTTGAAGTTTAAAATGATCAATAAATTTATTTATTTCCCGGTCTCCTACAACTGAACTGTTCTTTTTTATGCATTAGTGGCAAATACCGACTATTCCCGAATTACATTTAAATTTACAACTATTAGTGTGGTTAACGATTAATTCTCTTCCAAATGGAATAATTACTACAATAGAGATTCTTAAGACAAATACACTAATCAGGGGTGCATGAGGGTTTGATAAACATTTTTAGAACAAGAAATTTATTGTTTTAGGATGGAGAACAACGCCGCAATTAACCCATTTTAAATTATTAGTAAACTAATTCACTTACGAAATGTATCTAATTATAATAAATTTATGAAAACAATACATTCACTTAATAAAACTTATTATTTTTGGATAACTTATTATTTTTGGATAACATATTATTTTTGGTAATATAATATAATAATTGAGTTTACTTTGAACGAAAATATCGATAAGTATAAGTAATTATTCATGTAAATGTCGGGTAAATAACGCAACAATTATTTTTATCTCTACCTAACCAGGTAATAAACAGAAACTAAAGAAAAAAGACTAAATATAAATAGCATTTGATGAGAAACGGCTTCACTTCTCCTACTGAAGTAAAACAAACATATTTGATACAGTTAATAAAAACATGAATAAAACATTAATCTCTTCCTTGCCGCTAATAGGAGTTAAAAGTGGTAAGTTTTATGTACAGTTTTATGTTTATAAAGACCATTTCTTAAAATCACAATTAAGACTGTCAATAGATTGACGAGTAGATATCCGTGTAAAAAAAATAGTTCAGTTCAAACCTGCAGCATTTATACTTTGTTGGTTATTGCAAATAGGAACCAGTTTCCATCGAAAACTCGTTTAAATGAGTTTTTATTTCTCTATAAACCAGTTTAAATTCAATATAATTTGAAATGAACTAACCAAACAAAACAACTTACTGCTATTTTAATATTATTCCTGTAAAACCAGATTTACATTTATTTTAATTTTTAATCTGGGATCATTTTGGTCTTAAAATTGTGATTAGTTTTAGTTAAATTTTCCGACTTTTTTGGAAAAATGATTTTACCATGCGAAGTTTTCTCAAGTTTAAATCAGATAAGATCACAATTATAATGAAGAGATGAAAAAGTTCTTTTATCATCACCTCTCATAGCGCAATAAGAGCTAACTCTAAATTAAACAAATAAATCTCAATGGGCATAGGTGATAGTAGAGAAAAAATATTATTAAAAAAACTTTATGTTTCACTATTATTAACTAACAATTTCCTACTTTCATTAAAAAAAAATCACTACAGAGACAGCTTTTTTAAAAAAATTTTAAACGCTATCTCCTCTCAATGTTTGTCAGGTAATTTTTAAACTTTGCATTTAATTAATTTAGAGACATATTTAATTACATCTAATGTTAAATGTGGTCTAAGAATTTCCAATTATTAAGACTTTTTATTTTTTAGATTCCAGAGTAGAGCACTGGGCAATGATGGGGTCCCCTCTCCCTACTTTAGCCATTATTGGAATATATTTACTACTGGTGTTGTACATTTTACCGGCATATATGAAAAACAGAAAACCTTACACTTTAACGCAAATTATTAGGATTTACAATATATTCCAAGTAGTGTCATGTATTTTAATGATATACCATGTAAGTACATTAAATAATTTAAGAAATTATTAGGCTTAGCGGTGTTAGTTTTGGTCCAATTTAAATTAAACAAATTTTATTGAACAAAATTCGTCTAAAAAAACAAATTGTTCTCTTGACAAAAAAAGTATATCAATTGACTCACAAGCCATTAAGTGACCTTAGTCCAATATTTACTTATTTTTGTTTCGTAGACAAAATGTTCAGGTACGAAATTGCTGTATATAACTTATATGACGAAGTAAGATGCTTTGCTAAATGATTCAATACGAGAAAAAAAGTAGTGTTAGGAATATCTTCATATTTACATTTTTCCTACAATTCAACTTACAATGGTTTTCTAATCATTATTTGGATAGTGGTCCATATGGAACATTGTGCTTTCCGTTATTATATATTTAACAATTCTTTGGATGTTCGCATTTCACCAGATCTTCGTCTATTAGACCAGTATTATATGATTGAATAGTACTTAATTTAGACAACATATAGGACTTAGTATCCTTTCAAATTCTGGATTTTTATTTTGTTTAAAAGATAAAAAAATGGATAATAGCGGTTTACTTTTTCATTTAGCCATCCTATCAGCTCTCTCGTTCCTAATTCTCCTTACGTGTGACTGTATCAAAACTATCTTTACTTGAAAATACACATTGTTTATTTTTATCTGATCAATTTGACCTGGTGATGATGGGTTTAACCCGAAATTAGTTGCCTTAAATAATTTTTTTTTTAGTAAGACTGAGTTACTTTCCCTTTAATATCTTTACTTCTTTATTAAATTTGGGTTTGGGTTAGGTATAATTTATTTCACACTGTATAATAAAAAAGTTTAAAGTTATCATGGCAATAGGATCTAATTACCATACTATATTATAACATTATAAGGTGGTTGTTGTTATGAAATGTCAGATACTAATAAAATACAGGGTGAGTCACCGTAGACGCGACGGTTCATAACTCCAGAACGGTGCATTTGATGAAAATTTTGTAAGAGTACTTTTTTGAGTATATTCAAAACAGTCATGATTTGAAATTAGTTAGGTTGTACAAAAAAAATATATGTATAAATGTTTTGTGTTTTTAAATGGAACACCTAGTCGGTTTTTGCATTTTCAGAAGCCTCTTGATTGATTTCAACGATATATCACACTTCATGTCTATTATGTTTAATAAAAGATCTACAACCACCTGAAAATCACATTTTTTTAATTCAGATGTCTGTAGCAGCCAAACCGTTGAAAATCAATAAAAACGGCTTACATGTCCCTATCCTAACTTTTGAAGTTCTATACTATGGCATAAAAAATATTTGATACAGAGTCATCAAAAATTTGAAATCCCATCTGATTGTTGATCACTCTATATCCAATGTTTTTTAATGCCATAACATAGAACTTAAAAAGTTAGAATAGGGAGACATTAGCCGTTTTTATACATCGTTGAAATCATCTCGGCAAGAGGTTTATAAATATGTAAAAAGAGACGTGGTGTTCTATTTAAAAAAAAACAACTTTGATACATATCTTTTTGGGACAACCTGTATAAGTGAAACTAATTTCAAATTATAACTTTTTTGAATATAAACAAAAAAGAACTCTTACAAAATTTTCATAAAATGCACCGTTCTTGAGTTATGAACCGTCGCGTCTACGGTGACTCACCCTGTATACACTACGGTTGTTCTTTAATAATGAAAATGTTTTTAGACTCTTAATGCAGGTTGGCTACAGGGAGAATACAGTTATGGATGCGCTCCAATAGATTACTCAAATAATCCAAATCCGGTTAAGATGGTTGGACAATTCTGGTGGCTATATTGGTTAAAATGTGTGGAGTTAATAGAAACGATATTTTTTGCTTTACGGAAAAAATTCAGCCAAATTAGTGGACTCCATGTTTACCATCACGCATCAACATTTGCCCTCACTTATATAGGATGTAAATTTATTGGAGGTAATATTAAATGCATGATTTTATACATATTTTTTTTAAAATCATTATACATGGTTGAGATAAAGTATGGAACCAAGTAAATATCTTTAAAACGAAACGGACGATATTTATGAAATTTTGCAAGTAAGTGCCATGTTTTTGCTAATAATATACTTCCAGTTTAACCGGAAATACCCTCAACTTTCTTAATTTAAATGGGACACCCTGTATATTTTTGCAGAGCTTGTTATTTTTCTTTAAGTTTTTATACATTAGACTAAAATACCATTTAGATAAACAAATTGATATTGTTTGTATTAATACTAAGAAATAAACGAGTCCTATCTGTTGCCAAACTGTCAAATTGTAATTTACAGAAATAAATTGTACGATTAAGAATGGTTCATTTAAGTGAAAAAGATCGTATTGAAATATTAATGTAGATCGGTTATGGTGATCGATTCATAGAGTAGCCTGCTCGTTCTCCGGATCAGATTTTTTTCTTTGAGGTTATCTAAAGTCACGTGTTTACGTTAAACAAGCAACATGCTTCCAGGAATAGAGATAAAGAATTATTGATTAATGTGAACTAATACGTGGAGAAGTCTTGGAAAGAGTGGACTCAAGAATTTGTTAATAGGCTCGCATATTGTCAGGATGTGAACGGAGAGCATTTTGAACATTTGAATTAATTTTGTTTCAATTATTATTCTCATTAGTCTAAAGTAAATAAATTTACTTATTCTACAACGAAAATTGAGATATTTCTCGTTTTTGCAAATTATTTCCACTAAACCCAATATGTACAAATTCGAGAAATAACAAGCTCTTTCAAAATCTGCAAAAATATTCAGGGTGTCCCATTTAAATTAAAAAAGTTGAGGGTATTTCCGGTTAAACCGGAAGTATATTATTAACAAAAAAATGTACATCAGATGCAATTTGCCCCATTGCAATTACCTACAAAATTTCATAAATATCGTTCGTTTCGTTTTAAAGATATTTACTTGGTTCCATACTTTATTCCAACCCTGTATTATTAATTAAAGGGAAAATGGGGGAAAGAAGTCCTTTAGTCTATAATATTTTATTTTTTATAGAAAAAAGAACTACCGGTTTCGTGGTAAAATGGGCGACATCTTAAGGTTCAAATCGCAAAAAAAATTCTGTAATTAAAAACAACAAACTACAGACTTTTTTTGTGATTTGAACCTGAAGATGTCGCCCATTTTACCACGAAACCGGTAGTTCTTTTTTCTATGAAAAATAAAATATTATAGACTGTGAGACTAAAGGACTTATTTCTCCCATTTTCCTTTTGTTAATGTACACTCACATATGGCAACAACGACCCACTATATTATTAATAATTTCTTGCTTTAGATTTCTGAATTGATTTTTATTGTGAATATATAATTCATAAATGACATGAAAAAATTTCTTTATTTAACAAATTAATATAGTTAGAAATCATTTCAAAGTCCTATGAATTATTAATATTTATATTGATGTATAATCAAAACATAAAAAAAAATACAGCATTTTTAGTTTATTATAAATTGTTTTAACGGATTGATTTTTTTAAGATAATGTTAACTTTTATTTGATTAATTTTCAGGTGGAATGGCTTCAGTTCCTATTATGGTAAACTCATTTATTCACGTACTTATGTATTCCTATTACTACTTGTCTTCGTTAGGGCCAGAGTGGCAACAAAAACTTAAAATTTGGAAACCCAGACTTACAATGTGCCAAATGGTAAGTACAACTAAAATTAAATAAACAGTTCTATCTACATATACAGGGTGCGGCATTAGTGCCTCGAAGTACGATATATCCGTTATTAAAGGAGATACCAAAAAAGTTTTTATAAAAAGTGTAGGCAGTCTTGAGATTCACATTTTAAAATTAGTCCCAAATATACAGTGTGTTCAGGACGCTGTGCCAAACATAAATGTTGTTTTTTTTAAATGGAACACCCCGTATATTTTTACATTTTTGTAAACCTCTTGCCAAGTTTAATTTCAACGATGTATCACACTGTCTATTATGTTTTATAAAGGATCTACAGCCACCTGAAAATCACAAAACGATTTTCTTAATGTTATAAAACTAAGAAGTTAAAATCAATCTGAAACTTGGCTCTATTTTTTTTTGGTAATATCTATTGCATCAATAATATTATTCAGAACTGATATTCGATGTTGAGAATATTGGAAATACGTAGTCGACCTGTCACTACCTGTTACCAAATATCTAGTAAAGCATTTATTAATAACGTGAAGGTAGCGAAATTGCTCTGTCGGTTCTTCGATTATAATCTAGTTTGAAAATAACAAATAGGTTCAACTTAATTTTTTGAAAATAAAACATGTATGAAATATATTTTCTATTAATCTATCATTAAATGTTGACAATAACCCGAAAACAAGTTTTTCTGTTAGCATTTAAATCTAAGTCAATTGTAATTTCTAAGGAATGGGTTGTGTATTAGATTTACGAGTATAATGATTAAACTTTAATTGTGAACCAATTGAAATCTGGTTTGAAATAAATTAGAAACTTTGTGTATCCGCACAACGATAGTGCTCCAGGATTTCATGGCTGGTAATTTTCCTTTTACACCAATAATTTATAACGTTCCAAGTCGGAACTAAACCGCAATTTTAGTACTTAGTATTCCAACCGGACATTATACCTAAGAAATATTTCTCGATATCATTGTATGTATTTTTTCTTAGAGTAGCAGGAATCAGAATTCTAAATTACCCGTATGTGAAAAATTTATTTTCTTTAGCAGCTAAAATTTCTTTAAGTATTTAAAAAAATATTTGTCGATTACTGAAAAACTATCATTTTAATGTGTTAGCTAACTATGTAGATTACGGTATTTTATTATGTGCCTTTAAGGAAGATAAACATTCCATTCTCAACTTATTCATTTACAATTTTTATTTTTGTTATCATGGTTTATAACAGTAATAAATATAATCAGTATTTAATAAATCTAGTAATCCCGCGTAGATACTATGACAGATTTTTCTAAAGTGTAAACAATTCTTCTGGTACATTTAAATGTTTTTCACTCATATCAATTGAATTAACCACCATGAAGTTATTTTTTTCACTATTTCGAGCACTTTTATTTTAAAGAATTTGGTATTCGATCCATTAAATTTTCGAAAAACTATCCGTTCGAGGACCGATTTTTCAAGAAATTTATTTCGACCAACACTTCGGATTTAACCCAGATGGCGACAAAAATATGAAAACAAGAAGGGGAACGGAAAAAGGATCGCACAGTTATGTATTAAATGGGAAATCATAAATTACGTTTTGTTGAAGTGTGAATAATTAAGGGATTTAATTTCTTTGGTATTTATTTAAATACATTTAAACTTTTAGTTTTTTTTGTATTTTCTCCTAGTAGCCAAATGTGTATTACACTTTTTGATAAGAGATTGTTGAAAATCCCCGTTACTCGATTATTATTAGATTGTGCGATAGGTTATTTGAGGAGCGGGCAGAGATTTGTTACCTCTCAATCGAACTAGAGGTACGACCACGACTGCCGGTACGTTACTATCGAATTGACTGGAACGTTGTTCCCATCTCTATATATCCCTACTTCAAGATATTAGTAATACGTTCTTTTCCTTTCATAACGCGTTCTTTATGACTCGCGTGGATTCGTATATGATTACAAATATTCGGGCCGAATCTGTATACATTTTCGTCGTACTATAAAGGATGCGACACCGAAAACGAAAGAGATCTTGTATCTTATGACACATTTTGGGAAAACGTAAAAAAGAGGTCGAATTTTATTCCAAAGGGGACAATTTTCTAACATATTCTTAACTGTCTCTCCCCTTCCCTCCGTTACTAGGTATCACCAATGCAATTTAAATTAAGTTTGCCATAATATACAAAAGGAAATATTATATGTAATTCAACATAAGATTGTTCGTTGGCGTTGTCTCGCTGGAATAAACACTTACGTATGATATTTCATTTGAAGGCGTATGGCAGTTATGTATATGCTAGAAAAACGTTCCCCTCATAATAAAAATCGATCCGTTTTTGCTTTTGTATCCACATAAAAAATTTGTCTTCTAGTTATTCGATCTGTTTCATTTTCGGTGCCGTACTTTGTATATTGATAGTCAAATCATAAGGCAGATTTAGGAATATTTTGGTTCACAATTCTGAATTCAAATTTTTGTTGCAGATACAATTCACCTTATTGATAATTCATTCACTGAGTGCTCTTCAACCAAGTTGTAAGGTGCCGAAGCAATTCCTGATGATTTATGTTCCGAACGTGATATTAATTTTCAAAATGTTCTACGATTTCTACACCAACAACTACGTCAAGTCGTCTAAAAATCAAAAGTACAGTTTAAATGGGCACAAGAAGAGTACATGAAACAAATAATACAATTCGACAAATAAAAAATGTAAATAAATCTTCTCGGAAACGTTCAAATGAATTCCGAATGTTCAAACAAGAACATACAAACTGTATATATTATTAAGTATATATGAAAATCTAAAATTACAATAAAAAAAAATATGAATAGATATAGCAAGTTGTAAAATAGTGAAAGAAATGCGATATTTATTACAATACAATTTAAATTAAGTTTTTTTAAATCATTTTAAATTATCCACTCTTTATATTACATAAATATTTAGGTTATTTAACGAAAAAATGTAAAATTTGTTTAAGACTCTTTCTTAATATTACCTTAAAAATGTATTAAGTTTTTTATCAATAAACTACTTTGCGAGAATACGGAACACAAAAATACTGTATTTTATTAGCACTGAATAATTGTGGAAATATATCACTTTGTAATTATTGAATTTATATTAGTTTCACATAAATAAATTCTACTCTGGATAATATCGTTATAGACAATATATGTTACATTAATAGTGTTATATTTTGGACAAAATTTCATTTTAAAAGTAAATTTAATGTTGAAAAAATAGATAGAACGAGTCTGTATAAATTTCTTCAAAGCTGAAATAATTATTTGAAAATTAAAGACAACTAATGATGATGATGATAATAATAATAATAATATGGCATCTTCTTCTTTCTAAAGAGGCACTAAAGTACGTGTGGAAAGGTGGCAATTTTAGCTCGCTCATAAACAAAAACAATTGTTTGCATTAGCTGTTAAATTACAACAGTTCTTTTTTTTTCTCGTCATGCTAGTACAAAAAATATTGTTCCTAACACTTTTTCGCACTCGGCTGCTTGAACAAATTTGGCTTGTTAGGAAAATAACTCTTTAACTAAGTTTACTAGTTTTTACAATTTAGACGTTTAAAATCTACACAGGGTGGTCCAAAATTGTCGAGCAATACGTCTAGAGGTGATAGTTCACCTAAGAATAAAGATACCTTTTTATACACACTTCTTTCGAAAGTTCAATAATAAGGGAGAAACAGGTCTCTAAAATTGTATTAAACAATTGATTTTTTTTAAATATCTTAAAAATGAAAATTTTTCACATTTTTGACATAACAGCTTTGCATAAAGATGTTTAATTTTATGTTTTATTACTCATTTCGTCCTTTCTGATTAAGGAGTAGTTTTTGGCTGTAAATATCAATGATTACGTCATTTTTTTTTAAATATGTATATATTAAAAAAAATACGTAATTCAGATTCTCTGGCCTTTTCTACGCAAAAAAATACTTTTGATACGTTTCCATAAATAGCACCGTTTTCGAGTAATTTAAACTTAAAAGTAGACGTGCAATTTGCAAATAATAAAAAAATGTCTAAAAAGGCAAGTATGGAGAAAATGGTTCTATTTATGGAAATGTCCAGGAAATCTTAATAACCAAACATTTTTTTAATATTAAATTAATTGTTTCAACTCTTACTTTATGGAAATTATTCATAATAAATATGGAAAGATAAATAATACTTATCTTGAATTTCCACAGTCGTTTTGGTATATTTAAATCTCTACCTAGGTTTCGGTATCTTATATCACTTTTTGAAGTAAATAATACTAATCAAATATATTTTTAGAAAAAGAAAAATATTGCCTCGTAATGATTGGTTTATGAGATGAAATTTATTTATGTTTTTAATCTGTCAAACTTCTTTCTGTCTTGAGAATGGTATTGTTAGATACCGAAACCGAGGTAGATATTAATACATATTAAAACACTTTGGAAGACTGTGGAAATTCAAGCAAAGTATTATTTATCTTTCCATATGTATTTATTTAATACTTATGTATTTAAAAAAATATCATGTAATCAGTGGTATTTACCGCCAAAAATTACTCCTTAATCAGAAGGGATGAAATGTTTTAACATAAAATGAAGTGTGTTTATGTAAAACATCTATGTCTAGTATTTGAACTTTTTTCTACGCCATTTTCAAGATATTTATAAAAACCGTTTTTTTTATACAATTTTAGAGGCCTGTATCTCACTTATTATTGAGCTTTCGAAACAAGTGTATATATATATATATAAAAAGGTACAGTACCTTTATTTTCAAGTGAACAATTGTTTAGGTGAAGTACGAGTATTACTCGACAATTTTTGACTACCCTGTATAATAAAAAAGTTTATATTCATTTGTTCAAAATCTTAAATCTCCGAATATTCTTCACCGATTGCTTTGAAATTTTGATATAAAGTTTCATTCGAATATACTCGTGTTATTTTATAACTATAATGTAGATATTACACCTGTGATAGGTATAAAAATGCTTTGTTGGAAAATCAGCACCATCTGTTAGACGTAAAACCAACACACGTTATACTAAATATTTTACGATACCATTTCAATATTTCCGATTGCATTGTTAAATTGAATTTTCATAGATTTTGATTTATTTCAATTTCTATTTTATCTATCTTCTATATAAATAAAAATGTAAACATTGGTTTTTTCAAAATTTCTTCACCAATGGCTTTGAAATATTAGAAACGCGCACTTTCTCTTTTCTTTCTTTTCCGTTTAACCAGACTGAGCCACAGCAACGCGTGGCCGGGGTACAGCTAGTAACAAATATGCAACTTATCGCATGTGTTACCATTTTTATTTTAGGCTTTAAATATGGAACATCGTTCAAAGCAGTTCGATGGAAGATTTCAGGAACATAATAAAATACGTGGTGTCCCGCTTAAAAAACATTACTTTGATTTGTCAAACTTTCTTCAAATACTCAATATACTATAAAATATTTATTGTGGCCACTACTCACCTGTACAATGTTGATTTTAAAAAATAGGTAAAAGTGTACCGTGTAGTCATAACATTGGGTCCTGTTAGGTTTTGAACTCCTTTTATAAGCCTTTTTTTTTAATTTAATTACCTTGTTAGAGGAAAAATAAAGTGGGCATTGAAATGGACATAATAGCACTTTCATATTCATTTTTTTCCTGGAACACTACATATATACTTTAAAATAGTCGTTTTATAATTTATTTTTTAACGCTCGAAATGTTGGGACCAACGTGGTAGTTGGTTTTGTTGATAAGATACCGCTGATAACAAAAGAAACAACAGATAATGGTTGGGTTTTAACATTAAAATCAGAAATAAAGGTTATTGCCTTTTAATCGGAAGTACATATACATATGTCACACAAACTTGTAGAGAATAAATTCAATTCAAATTTAATGAGGTATAACGTGTATTATGTTTAGTCTGCTTCCTATTCCTTTTATTTTTAAAGGGGAATTTGATAGTAAAGAATTCAAGTAAATAATTAAAAATGTTGAACAAATTTAAAAAAAAAATAACGTAGAAACGACAGAAAGGCATTTATAAATTCAGCAAACCCCCAATTTTTTAACTTATATTTCAAAATAACTTCTGCTAAATAAATATTTGAAGGAGATTATCCATATTCTCAAATGTGGTATTAAGGGATTATAAAACTTCTAATAAAAATCCAAAATCTTTACCACAGTATTTAATTCAAACTTAAAAATAACAACGACTAAAATGCCATCTTTAGGTCTAAAAGATGAAAAATTGTATACAATATGCACTAAACAATGTAAATAATATAAACAGTGATCACAACTTACCACAAAATAAAACAAAATATTGCACAATGAAAAACAGGTTTAGTAGTGGTAAAATTAAATTAAATTTTGACTTAAAATTATTAAATAAAATTAGACACTTAAATAAATTGTATTAACTGATTGATTAACATTCTATTGTAAAACGTATTCAAAAATTGACATAGTAAACAAACCCGCTAAGTGTCTCAGCTTTGATGAGGGGAGAGACCAAATGAGATGGGGTACAAAACCACAAAATACCCTTAAAGGAGGCCCAATGACCATCCAACTTTAAATTATGATTGAAAAAATTAATCGGAACAAAATTATAAAAATAAAGCAGGTTGGATACAGGTAGAAAATCTATCCAATGGAATTAATTTCCCCAAGATATAGAACTTGTAGACAAGAAAAACTTGGATAACAAGTGAAAATAACTTTGTAAAACAACAAAAGTCAATAATTGGGTAAAAAAGCCAAACAAATGGAGGTGTAAAGGAAGAGAGTGTCCACCCTAAGGGAAGAACCACCCTGTGTGGGGAGGAAACCATCTTCATTAGTCGACAGTAACTTGTAAAATTGGCAAAATTAGTAAAATAAAGGCAAAAAAATAAGAAAACATTAGAAATTTTTATTCTTGTTTCAATTAAATAGCTGTGGAAAAGATTTTGGATTTTTATTAGAAGTTCTATAAAATAAATATTTATTTATTACAATTATGTTTCCAAAGTTTAGTAAATCTTAGTTATATATGGAATATTCTTTATAATAATTTGGTCTTTGCAACTACAAATTGATATTTTATTCAAAATAAAACTTATAATTATATTCATCTACATATCCAAAGTAATGTAGTTTAAATTTAGGTGGGTTATCAGCGACGTTTTTTAATAATTGCTTTATTATAAATTATAGTGTCTATATAGTGCTATTAAGTTTTAGAACTAGATTTCTATTTTGAATATGATAATATTATTGAAGACATTTTCAATACATAAAGACTAAAATTATTTTAGCCGTTATTTTAGAGATCTATAATAAATGTAGAGGCACGATAACTTTTAAACTCAATAATTAAGGTTTGATGTGAAATATTTCTTATTTCTGCTTTAAGCTCCAGTTTAGTGCATTTGGAATTAAATTTGTCAAAGCAGGAACAAATTCGTAATTTCATTGGGCAAATAATATAGTCATCTCTGATACATGCCCAAACATTAACAATGCTAAATAATTTTATAATTTATTTAGATTACAAATTAAATCGATTAGCTTTCAAAAATATACCATTATACAGGTTGTTCATTGAAAAAACAGGGAACCAGCTGGACATGAAATCAGTTCTATATTTCTATTTTCGTTGGGAGAACGTACTGGGTGTCCCAATAAGAATGGCTCTCGGCTATATCTTGGAAACCGTGTATAGTACGGATTCGGGAAAAATGTTTATAAAAAAAGTGGCCTTGAGAAAAACCTGGAATCTATTTTCAAGTTTACATGTTCACCTCTAGAGGGCATAGTTCAATACTAAAATTAAAAAATAGATATTTCACAAATTTTGCCTACTTAAGAGGAATTGAAAATACCATCATCGTATTTTTCCAAAAATTCTGCGTTTATTTAATTTCACAAGTTTTAGTCTATCTATGCAGTGTATATCATTTTTCAGTGTTTACTAACTTCAGTTGTAATAAAAATGTGTTTTAAGCAATGATATTAGATGTCATAAACGTCAGGCAAATTATAACGATAACAGTGCCGGCCGCTTAAATTCAATTAGCGCTACTAAATTTAAGTTTGCTTGACGTGCACTTCAAAATAATGATATACTAAAAGCCAGCTCTTGTGATTGATCACTAAATCTTTACCCCATTTTGTTGCTTGAGGCTCTATAAAAGTAAGAATGAGGAATATTTAACACACAAATTATAATTGTAAGCTCAAAAAAAATACAGCTACATACCGCTTAAAATAATTTTAAGGTCAAATTCAGATATGACTAAACAAAAAAGTAAATATTCACAGTGTATGTAATATTAATTATTGATAACGTTTTTAAACAACAAAAACATGAATACAGGTATGTTATAAACAATATCTACTTCAACTACTTAGATAAGCGGACAATTAAAACATTGCAACTTAAAAATATTCTAGTGATAGTCATAAGTGGTCTGAAAGAATTGGCGTTACGTGTATCTGTATAATTTTCACAATAAGATAAATCTTGTTATTAAAGCAAATAATCATATTATAACCTGTAACTTTTTATTTTTAGAAAATTATGTATACTAAGCACATATGCATATCTAACCAAGGGAGAGAAGCAAGTTTTTGCCTTATTTTTTGGGGAACTTAAACTCTAATAAGTAGTGTAGTAGAATTTTCAATTAAATGAACACAATTTTTTTTTAATTAGTTATTTGTTACGCCACTGCTAGTCGCCGTTTGGCCAGTTGAAGATAATAATGTTTAATAAACAACTAACTGATTCAGCATCAGTAAAACAATTATCTATTGCCAGATAAATTACATTAACCAGTTACACCCACTTCTGTTTGATCTCAATTGTGCAGAAAAAATTCAAATACATTAAAAATGTGAATTGTACACTTTAAGACAAAAGTTGGATGAATTTGTGCACCGCTTAATAATCTTTATAATTACGCAATTTAATATGAAGTAAACAAGTTCTTACAAATGTAAATATAGTTTCTGTATGGTTTTTGTACGTTAAAATACCACGAAAAATTAAATTAACATTGGTTACCAGTACTAGGCAAAAGTAAACTTTTTTACTTACTGTGTAATATGATAGTAAACCAGAATTATCATCCAAAACAAACCATCTGTACTGCCATCCTTTCATAACATTAGTCCATTTGCTAAGAGACCCTTCCATTGCCACAGTATTTTACAAAAATTACACAAATTCATACAAGGTGCACTGACATTACGGTGATTGTTTGGTGACTAATTTGACGTTTCAGTTTCTAAACATCGACACTTGCGCTGTGTCAAAATATATAGCGAGCAGCCAAGATTACGTCAACGTGTATTGAGTGTTGTATATTATCTTGCAGCAGTTTAAGAGATATAGGTTTAATAGAACGTTATAGCCCGAGCTGTAACATCAAAAGTCCCTCCTTCCCTGATAACGGATTTGATATTTTTTGTGGATATCATGAGTAAAAATTTATGCGAATAAAATAAGCTAGGTACGAGTAGATTTGACCAACCGAAAACATGATTCATTAATTTAATAATAATCAAAAAGCAGGTAAGATCTACCCTTATAAAAAATGTATTATACTTTTTCAGAAAAATTTGGTATGAGGGCAAAACCTATTTTGCCGGAAAAATCAGTAATACTTATTTAAAGAAAGAGAAATGTAATAAAATGTCACCGTGATGGGGGGTAGAAAGGTTTTTTTATTATACTGAAAATATCTTGTTATGACAACCTAAAAACTTGAGGTGGAAAAATCGTTTCAGTCAATTAGATAATAACATACCGGAAGGCACGTTCATACCTCTAGTTCGACCGAAGGGGGACACATGATTGTGCTCTCTCTCGGATATACAGAGTGGACCAACAGTCTGGAAACGGCCAATTATCTCGTAAATTACTAGTCTGAATTCTACAAAATTTAGGATAAACCTATTTTGGGAAACGGAGATTCCTAATTTTACATCTGCAATGTTGCTGGATTTGCCGTTTCTTTGATATTATTAGTCACTTTGGCTTTTTAAATACATCACCCTGTATATTCAGTCATTTTTGGAATCTTCTCTTCAATACGAGTTTAACCATATGTGAGACTTATGATTTTATGTAGATTAATTTCTAGACAATCATGGAGAAATGTTGTAGACGCATTGTACAATCGATTAGGGTACTGACAACTCACAAATGGCGCACATTTTGAACACTTGATTAAGTAATCATTATTTTAAAAATACAGAAAAGTCCCGTGACGGAGCCATAAGTTTCTACCGAGTGAAGAAAAAAATCTGAAAACTTGGAGATCGCTAAAGGGCCATAAAAACTACATTTTAGATGATTTAAAAGTTTTATACACCGGGGAGTTTTTTTAGAAGTTGATAACCCCAAAATTTTTAAATCGCAAACCCTATCGAGTTTCACCTTATTTTAAAGGTAATGATAAAAGAAACACATCTCCAAAATCAAAACCCGATATTTTGACACGTTGACTGACATGTGTATCAAAACTGATACACACTTGTTCGGTTCAGTACGCCGCCCTATATAATTTTGTAACACAAATAATTTCGTTCTGGCGGTAGTATGCTATCAGTTTAGCTTAGCTTTTTTGAAATAAAACCAAAAATGTAGATAAGTAGGTGTAAATTTAATAAACAGATTGTGACAGTGACAATTTATTAATTGTTGAATTGTGTAAAATTTGAGTCTATTTATAAATTAAATAAATAATCTGTTAAAAATGGCCCAAAAACTGACCCAGAAAGAAAAAATTACTCTTTTAATGATTCGTGACTTTGGGGATAGAACAAGATCTTACGATGAAGTGCGGCGAGTCTTCAATGATTTTTTTCACGAACGACCACCGATTTCCAAATCAACAGTCGAAAGAACTGTTGGAAAATTTCAAGAAGAGGGAACTATGAAAGATCTTCCGAGAACTGGTAGACCGAAATCTACAACAACTCCAGAAAAAAACGAACAAGTATGTCTGTCTTTTGTTGAAGAACTTTCAAGATTCTTATTAAAAGCGTGTCAGATACATGAAATCAGTAAAAGTTCTGTTCACAGAATGTGTATTCCAGAAATCCAGAAACAATAAATGATTTGCAAAAGTCTTATTCTTGAAGAAATTACCAATATCACTAGGGATATGCTCCAAAGGGTTCAAAATTCCATTTATGAACGTTTGGATCATTGCGAAATCGAGGAAGATCGACAATTTGAAAATTTATTATAGAAATCGTAATAAACATGTTTATTTCTCATTTGGTAGTATAACTCTTAATATAACTAAGATACCGGGTTTTGGTTTTGCGTATGTGTTTCTTTGTGCAGTCCATTTATTTGGAAATATTTCGGTTAAGTATACTCTTAGAAATGGGTTATTTCATTTAGACATCTCGGATCTAGTGCATTTGGATTATGTTATATTAGAAAATTAAGAAGTAATTGTTGTTTTTTGTTAGAATAGTTTTAAAAGAAAAATAAAAGTGATTATAATTGTTCATATTTTTATTATAAAAATAATACAAATGATATCTTACACTGTACAAATAGGTAAATTCTTATCTTGTCTTGTCTTTAAGATATTAAACGAAAATAGGTACTCATCCATTTTTGACAAAGAAATTATAATCACAAAATAGTGCCCAATAACTTTTAGGATCTTCAATTACCATTTTCATTATGAACTAATAAATATCTATGTATACAAGCTGTCCCAATAGGTGTCTAAAAGTCCTACAGTTCCTTTGTTAGATTTGAACCAAAATATTTTGCCTACAAAATTACCGGGGGCATTAAGCTTTACAACTTAAAATTATTTTCACTTATACAGAGTGTTTCGTAACTGCAGGCTAACCTCAACATACATTTTTTTAAATACAATAGTAAATTTTTATTAATTTTTTGAAAATTGTTGACTTTTTTAAATTTTTCGTTGTAAAGCCATCGACAATTTTGCTATGCAAATTTTTTTAGTTGCAATATAATAAAGGAACTGTTGGATTTTTACACACTTTTGAAACACCGTATATGTATTAAAAATTGGTAATTTTCATTTTTATTCACCTCTTTTCGTATTTTCAATTATGGACAATAGACCCTGTACTTACTTATACATATACAGGGTGTTTTTACACAAAACTGATAACATTTTTATGCAATTCGTAATATATTGTACAAATTATAATTTCCTTACAAAACACCTTGTACATATAATAAATAATAATATGCTTGGGCTAAAATTATTATAAATAAAAGTAAAAACTAAAAGCAACTTGCAGGATTCTAAATTCTATTTATTCTTATTGAAAGTGGTCGTTTTTCTGTCTATTAGTTCATAAATGTTATAAGATTTTACAAATTACATAGATGTTTCATAAGAAACTTGTAACGAATTATAAATTTCTAGAATAAATACCTTAAGTTAAAATATCAAGATGATAATAAAAATAACATTTTGAAATCTTTTTCATTCAACATTTTCATAATTTATGTATACCTCAATATTATTTGATTATAAAAAAATATTTCAAATATTATTTCTAATGAAGCGTAGAAGGGCTAAACATATCCATTTTTATATTTTTCAAACGAAAATATATGTTCAGACGTGAGGTTTTATTGCTAGTTTTGGATAGGTATTATTACTATTGAGTAACCACATATATAATCAATCATTTATAAATTAGTCGTGGGTAATCAATATTATCTGTTCGTTTCACTTTTAACTCTAGTCTCATTTTTAAGTATTATTTGAAAAGGTTAGTATTAACATACTTGTTTCTTAAAAATTAGGCCAGAATTATAGAAATGTTCAGATGTTAGTTAAAATCTTAGAAATTCTGTGATATAAGTCGAAATTTCGACTTAGATCTCGAAAAAATCACAATTGTAAGTCGAATTTATGAAAAAATCGCGGTTTAGTTGTACTCTGAGAGTACATGAATGCATGGGATAAGATCAGGAAAAGCAGAATAACTTAACCTAACCTAACCGATGACAGTTATGACAAAACACCCAATATTCACTTTTATTGAAATCACGTTAATTTGTAATTCAAGTTTTAATTTGTTATGGGCAAGTTTTCTTGTAAATAAATGTGTTTAAACCTTCACGAATGCTACAATATTAATGAGGCCTTTCTAAACGCTTCGGTATATTTCCTTACATTTTTGGATTTTAATTAGTAAATTGCAAAAATTTGATTGCAATTTAACTAATAAAAAAAATAATATTTTCATAAAAGCAAAATTAGAAAATTAAAGTAAAGCATAAAAGAATTTCTTATATTCTTTACATCACCAACGATTTCAATGAATTTTTTGAAAAAAAAATAAGTTATTTTAATAATATGAATATGAAAAAAGAATAAATATGAATCTATTTGAAGAATGCAAATTAAAAATCGTAACAATTTTGTTGTGCAATTGTAGGCTATAAAGAAAATGGCACTAAATTTGATGAAATTTAGTTTTTTTTCCGTCCCAAGTTTCTTTCTATTTTTCCAATTTAGACAAGTATTTACAAAAATTAATTTACTCATAAGGTCGACCAGTCTTTTTCCGATTAAGAGGTTCGTTTATTAATATATTCCGAATTACTAGATAAAGCCATCAAATCATCGACAGGATGTCCAGAGATGTCAACAAAGGATTCCAGATGTTCTGAAGCTTGAGTCTCCATGTCTTCTTCTTGTAACGGATCAATTATTGGTACCTAAAGATAAAAAAAATAATTACACTTAAGAAGTATTTATAAAGATGTATTTTTATATTTATAAGCATGTTTGTACAAATTGTAATGTTAATTTTACTAATGATTAGTGTTACCTTTGACTCAGAAATTTCGCTAGGAGCATCATCCAAATCTCGTTTGTTTGGAAGAATATCACGTTTGTCGACTTCTGAGTATGCAGCAATTCTGTCTACTCTCGTAGAAGCTGCAGCTCGTTTGTCCTCTGAGTTGGCTTCAGCAGCTTCCACGAAGGCTGATGACAGATCTCCATTTAATTTACTAACCGTTTGCGTTGCAACATCGTACATGAAGATTTCTTTTTCTTTTGCAAACGAATCTGACCTAAAATAATAATAATAAACAAATAAATAGTCATTCGTTTGTAGAAGAGCGGAAGAATAAATGTTACTTTGATCATGATTGGAAGAAGAAGTAATAATTAACAAAATAAATAATTTTAAAAAATTTCGTACTGTGCCACCAAGAGTATTACTGCTTGTTTATCACTGCTGGTCCTGTTTTCAGTATCTAAAAATCTTTTAAAATTGTCGTAAGAAGGTTCATTTAGGAGTTCTTTGAGCACTGTGCCATCAATAAATTCGATGTCGTTTGATTTCTTTGATATTTCTCTTGTTGTTTCTCTCGTTTTTCGTTCCGAGGAAAAGTCGTAAGTTATGGGAGCTAATACCACTACACTGGAAATGTGTTTTCCTTTCAATTCTGGAACATCTGGAATTGGGAATTGAGTACCGTTGATTTTTAGAGGGAGGTATCTGAAAAATAAGGATTTTTATTAAGTTTATTTCGGACCTTTCCGCCATTTAATTAAGATATCTCTTTTTGATCGAAAAGGTAAAAGATATATAGTCTTTAATTATTAACATAAGTGTTAATCAAAAAGTACAAGTACCAGACAACCAGAAAATACTTCAGGTATAATTGCAGTAATACGTATAAGAGCAGTAAGGAACGGAGTGAAGGGGGAAGACCTTAGTCGAGGGTCAAACGTATTGAACATGTAATTTTTTTTTCAAACTTTTTTTATGTTGTTTCTAATATTTAACATTACCAAAATTCATATACTAATTTCTATTGAAAAAAAAATTAATATTGCATCCTTTTCTTTTTTCCTACTTTTCACCTGAAGTATATGAAAATTATGCATTTATCCTCTATACTAAATTTCTTGACGCAGATTAGGCGCGAATTTATTCTGACAGATTCTTGGAAATGATATGTCAATAATGAGACGAGAGTGGTGCATCTAAAGTCGTACACAGCATCGTCACAGATGAGGAGTCGTGGATTTATGCATATGAGCCAGAAAGAAAAGACCAGACGGCAGTTTGGGTGTTTCAATGTGAAGAAAAGCCAACAAAAGTTACTCGTTCTCGAAGTGAAAACCGGTCATGAGGCAACTGTGGCTCTCCAAAATCAAAATATCGTTAATTCAGCGTGGTATACTACCATTTACTTGCCAGACGTTTCGGTAAATTGAGAGAAACCAATCCAAAACGACGAATCGAACTCACAAACATCAAGTGAAACAAGCGAGTATTTGGACACACAATAGATCGAATTGATGGGTCATCCGCCATACAGCCCTGACTTGGCACCTAATGACTTCTTCTTGTTCCCACAAATTAAAGATAAACTGCGTGGACAACGATTTTCATCGCCCGAAGAAGCGGTTGAAGGCCTTCAAAAACCATGTTTTAGAGTCATCATCTTTTAACTGGACGAAGTGCTTTGAAGGGTGGTTCAATCGCATGCAAAAGTGTATAAAACTTAAAGGCGAATATTTTGAAAAGCAATAAATATAGTTTTGACAAAAGTCACTTGTTTGTTCTTTCTATTCTCAATACATAAATAGCAACCCCCGTATATAAAAATTTACAAAAAATATATAATCACGAGAAACACTCTACTAAGAATAACGTAGAACATAAACCCCTTATTCCTCTATTTCAAAAATGATAAGAAATGCGCCTCATACAAGAAACAAACGTTGTGATTTTGGAATACCAAAATATTTATATTCACCATTTGTGAAAAAGTTGAAAACCGAAAATTCTGTTATAAGACATTACAAAATCGGCAAAAAAGATGGAATTTAAATTTCAAACAATAAATAAAAGAAATTTTAGAGAGTAGAAGAATAATTAAACTAAGCAATATCTACTAGAGGAAAATAACAAAATATAGAGAGGAAGCAAACAGAAAGGATATAACTAACTGCAATCTAGATTACCACCAGAATCTGGAATGTAATACTTTTGAATAATGGTTCGAAAAGTCATCGATTCCAAACCTACCTGCAAATAGTATCAGAGTTATGGATAACTCTTCTTATCATTCTAGGCGGTTGAGAAAAATATATACAAAAACAAGTAAGAAAGAAAAAATGGAAAGTTTTTAATGGAAAACGATTTGTTTTATGAAGAAAAATATAAAAACGATGAATTGCTGGAAGTATTTAAAACGAAAGAGTTCCAAAAGAACTTCACTATAGAGGGACTTGCTGGAAAATATGGCTACAGGATTTTAAGATTACTTCCCTATTACTGTGTTTTCAACTCAATTGCACTTATATTGGCTCAGGTAAAGAAGTGAATTCCTCGGAAAAATTGCTATCCGAAATTTGACACGGAAAGCTGGTCGAAGTGATTAAAAATTAAGCCTCCAAAATCAGCAAAGAAGAAATGTGTGGATAAGTTTTGTTTACAATTCTTTTCTTCTTTTTACTTATTTTGTTATTAAATCATTTTAACTCTTATTATTTTACGCCTTTCAATAACCCTTCTGAAAAATATACAGGGTGCGGCATTATAAAATTATTTTCGTATTTACAGGGTGTACAATTGTATACGAAAATAATTCTCATTTCAACGTCCTGTATACAATAGACAGAACAGCCCAACAATAATTTTTTCAAGGCATAACTTTTTGACATTAACACAATATTACGAGAAAGTGCTATTTCTTTATTATTGCACCAATTAAATATAAAGCGAGCTAAAACTCGAACACATGATTTTGTCAATTTTTTCAAATAAATCACCCTGTATTTTATTTTAAAAAGTGAAAATACTCTTTATGTTCTTTCATTTTTATTAAGTATAGCTAAAATCGTTAATTTCTGAGATATTTTCAATTTAATAACAGAAAGAGATTTTTTTTAAATGTCTATTATAACAAGTTACTAGTAGTAGTTATTATGAAATTAATTAATTTTATAAGAATTTTATCTTAATAACCGATGTTTTTTGAATTTTTTATAATAATTTGTCACACTTATATTTGTTCACGGCTAACTTGTTATAATAGAAATTTAAAAATCGTGTGTTCGAGATTTGGCTCGCTCTATATTCAATTGGCGCAATAATAAAGAAATAGCACTTTCTCGTAACGCAGTAGCAATGTCAAAAAGTTATGCCTGGAAAAATTATTGTTAAGTTGTTTTGTCTAGGGTATACAGGACGTTGAAATGAGAATGATTTTCGTATGCAATTGACCATAACTTTTGAAATACCCTGTATAACGTCGTAATAAAATCCTATATTGAAAGTATTAGGGAGATGAGCTTAATCTAAATTTGAAATAATATATATATATATATAATATATCGTACTTCGACGCAATAATGCCGCACCCTATATGTATATTATACAATTCAAATGACACTAGCTTTTTATTCAATAATATGAATTCGGTACTGTCACGCAAGGGTTCGCCCATCACAATTTCTATGTTCTTATATGTATTTTCCAAATTATATTATTCATATGATCAATTTTAAAATATTTATATTCCTACGGAGGGTGCTCCAGAAGTATTCCAAGCTCCTTAAAAGACTAATAGTTTCGTTGAAAAGAACAGCAAATTCGCTCATCGTGGGTCATCTTCGAAAACATTTATTTGCTAATAAAATCTTCATCACATAATTTTCGTTTATAAGCAGTGTATACAGAGCAGGTGGGTCTACTTCATATACTTTAAAAATATATTTTTGCAGAAAGGTGTAGCTAAATTATTCGTTCTTTAAGTAGCTTCAAATACGTTTTGGAATATTCTCGACATTTCTAATACTACCAAAAGCTTATCACATTTTTTTACCTAATGTTAATAAACGTATTTGAGTTTATGAAGCTCAGTACGGAAAATGTTAAATAACATAATATAAAATATTATAACACAATCAGTGTCACACAAAAAAGAACTTCACCTGTTATAACTATTATCATTTAGTACCACCGGATTCAGCTGGTGGGCTTGTTCTTTGACATACTTTTCTTGCACCTGCTGTCCTTTGTGAGTCTCCGGATCGTAATGCACAACTTTCATTTCGACACCAGAGGGCGCTGAAGACGAGACAAGGGGGCTCGCCACTGCTGGTCTGTATTCGGAAGCGGCGGGTTCAGGTTCCTGTTCGTCGAATTCCACGAGGTTCTCCACTTGGGTACCGTCTTTACGAACGACCACGGGAACTGGGTCACTACCTAAAAGTACAGGTCAAGGACGTAGAGGTTAAATCTTTTATGTATATATTGAATAGTTTATCCTGTGGTTTAAAAACTATGTAATCTAACGGTTTTAAAAAAATTAAAAGTACCACCTTTTATTAGCTTTCTTAAACTTTCAATTACATTACAAGGGTAACTTTTTTTTGTGAGAATAATAATTTTACAAATCATTAAAGATTATTTACGTAAACAGTTATGAAAAGACTAATTTTATTTTACAAATGTAATGTTTGTCAAAACGAACATACGAAGTGAGCTAATTTTGCAATTTACATAAGTCAAACAAAATTAGAGTTTTCATAACGTATTAAGTATAAAATTTTATCTACTTCCGCTTTAAAATAGATTGTTGTGAGGTTATAAATGTAATAACGATCGCTTTGATAAAAATTAATTGAACTTCATCGCTTTATTTGGGCGTTGCTATGGATAGGCACTATTCGAGGATGTATCAGAAAATAACGATATTGGTGCTGTAACTTCTTCAGAGGTAGAATTTTATGACACAAAAAAATGTGACATGAAAGCTTTATCTTTAATGTACTTTTACTCAAGTAGGCTTTCATTTAACTTTTGACGTTTATTACAAATTAATTATTGAATTGTCCGTGTTTTGCGTACCCGTCGAAAAAATGAAAGTGGAACAAAGATATGCGATAAAATTTTGTTTTCGGTTCGGTAAAATACTACCTGAAACTTTTGAAGTGATTAAAAGTGCATATTCAGATAATAGTTTATCACGATGTAGAGTGTTTGAGTAGCACAAGAAGTTTAAATACGGTTGTGAATCAGTTGAAGATGATCCTCGTCCTGGTCGACCACAAATTGCGCGAACTGACACAAAAATTACAGAAATTAACGACTTCATACAAAATGATCGCCGGATTGGCATAAAACGAATTTTTGACATTGTTAATTTGTCTTACGGTTTCACTAAAAATGATTCATGAAGATGAATTTCAAAAGTGATGACCGATGAACAAAAACCGAATCGAGTGACAATTTGTCAGCAGTGGAAATGGCAACTGCAACGTAATCCACAGTTTTTAAATAATGTGGTTACATTTGACGATTGTTGGTTTTATCATTACGATCCTGAATTGAAGTCTCAAAGTATGCGATGGAAGCATAAAGGCAGTACAAGACTGCAGAAGACCAAAACTGTTAAAAGAGTTGGTGAAGTGATGCATTTGATTTTTTTTAGGGGTATTATTTACGATCACACATTGCACCTAGAGGAAATACAGTAACTAGGGAGTACTATTCTAATATACTACGAGTACCCTTAAAGGCAAAATTAAAGAAAAAACGACCGCTTTATCAAGACTTTGGTTGGACGCTGCATCACGACAATGCTCCCGCTCACAGATCAGCGATTTGTCAACGAACAATTGAAGAATTAGGGTTAGAAATTATGGTTCACCCCCTACTCTCCCGACCTTGCTCATGTGACTTCCATTTGTTTCCTGAAGTAAAAAAGAATTGAGAGGTCGAAGATTTGAGTCGACAACGCTCAACAAAGCGGTGATGGGTATACTAAACAGACTGTCAAAAAATGGTTTCTCAGAAGTTTATGACAAGTGGATAAAGAGAAGGGATAAGTGTATTGAACAGAATGGAGAGTACTTTGAAGGATAGTTTTTGAAGTTTTTTTTAGTAAATGTTTCATTGTTATACTATAGAACCAGTCTTGTTATTTTCTGATATATTCTCGTATAAACAACATAAACAATATTTGTCAGTGGTGAATTTTTTTTGCTGCTTCGTCTGGATTTAATCTTATAATTTTGTTTTTAATGTATTTACAAACACACCATCGCTATAACTAAGGAATTGATAATGTGTTTTTTGTGACCTAATATTAAAGTTCTTTTTCCAAATAAAGGTTTCTATATTCAATTACGTAAAAATTCATTATTTAACTAGAATGAAATGAAAACAGTTATGAAAAATGTGAAGTTTAGAATTGGACAATTCGTAATCAAATTTTATGTAGTATAAAAATATCTTAAAAAAATTAGTAATCTGATATACCTGCAGCTGTAGCTAATTGTGCAGCACCTCCAGCTCCGTAGAAGTTGGCTAGTTGTTCTGGTGGTAGTGCAGAAAGAGGAATATCCCCTACTTTATCGTAGTCCAAAACAGATATATCAGCATTATTCAAAATTCCAGACGAAAGCAGCTGCTCCCTCAACTCTTCTGGTACTTCATCTGGAAGTTGGGCTTGCAGTACCTTCGGATCCTTAGTTGTTGTTGATGGAGGTACTACAGTAGTCGTTAGAGTTTTAGATGTTGATTGATGTTGGTATTTGGGTGTGCTGCTAACTTCTACATTTTTCCTGGTAATTTCATATTCAGGTTGGGGCGTGCTTACTATGTTTGTTGCTACATCTTGTTTGATATCCGGATTTTGTTGGTAAAATTGCCTTAATTGTTCTTGCTGTTGTTTTTGTCTTTCTATTTCTTCTAGAAGTTGATTTCGTTGATCAATTGCTTTTTGATAAGGATGCGGCTGCTCTGCTAAATTTAATTGCGGAGATGAATTTTGAACATAGTTTTGCAAATTCCTTTGTCTTTGACCATCTTCGGGATTTATCTTATGATGACTTAATGACTGTTGCCTAGTTAAGACCTCTTGACTGTTTTGATCTTGAGACAAACTATTCTGATTAAATTGTTGAATTATTTTTTGTTGATACTGTTCAGGAGACAAACTTTGTGTTTGTATTGGTTCTACGGAAGAAATATGTTGTTCATATTTTGATAATGCAGGTATCAGCTGTCCTCCGGGAGGTAATATATTTTGAGCAGATTGCAAATTAATTAAATGTTCATGTTGCAAGAGATTTTGCTGTTGATTTTGGAAATTTGGTTTATTATCTGGATTTTTAAATGTAGATTGGTGATCCTGATGTCGTGTAGGTGTAAATTGGGGATTATTCTGATATGAAAATTGTTTATTTGGTTGCTGATGTTGTAGAGTAGCCTGTTGGTGTTGGTGTTGTAGTTGTTGTTGTTGGTGTTGTTGTTGTTGTTGTTGTTGTTGTCTAGTTAGTTGTTGTCTAGTTAGTTGTTCTTGGAAGTTTGGTTGTTGTTGTTGTTGTTGTTGTTGTTGTTGTTGTTGTTGTTGTTGTTGTTGTTGTTGTCTAGTTAGTTGTTCTTGGAAGTTTGGTTGTTGAAAATTATTTGCTAAGCTTTGTTGTTGAAATTGAGGTTGATGGTTTTGTTGATTGACGATAAGTTGGTGTTGGTGCTGAGGTTGGGGCTGATGATGTATTTGTGGTAGAGGTTTTTGAAATTGTTGAGATATAGGTTGCTGTAGAAAATTTTGTTGTATGGTTTGAGGCGGTCGGAATGTATGTTGAGGTCGGATGTTTGGTAATTGTTGGAAATTCTGAGGTATCTGCTGTTGTGGGAGGACATGTTGAGGTGGTTGTTGTAAAATTTCACCGCTATTAAATTGTGTATTAAACCTGTGGGGATTGAAACGAGTTTGTTCTTGTAGAGGAAGCTGTTGTTGTAACGGAAAATGCGTTTCTGGCCTAAACTGTATTGGTTGGTGTTGAACAGGAGTTGTTTGCGAAAATTGTTGTTGAGGTCTTAAATTGTCGAAAGGTTTATACGGAACCGGTTGTCTTGTTTGAGGAATATTAGGTTTCGATTGGAATCTAGGTGGTGGTGGATGAGAAACACTGTGAGCGAATTGAGGGGATGATGATGGCGGTTGTTGTGAAAAACTATTAAAAGTCGGCCCTAATTGTTGAGGTGGAAATGGAGACTGTAGCGGTGAAAAATTTTGTCTTCCAAAAGGTTTGTAATTATTTTGTGGTAAGTTTATAGTTCTGTAAGGTTGAATCGGTCTACTGTCAGGCCTAAAATCTGGTATTACATCTGATCTGAAACCAGGAGGTAATGATTGGAAACTTCCAGAAGTTGGCCTTTTAAAATAAGCATTAGAAAATGACTGCAATTGCCTGCCCTGAGGTAATACTCCAGAATTTTGCGGAGCAACATAATCTTCAGGTTTACTTGATCTTTTATCATAATCAAATCCCTCTTTACCGAATGTTACTTTAACTCCACTAGGACTATGGTAAACTTCAGAATCGGGTTTAATAATAGTTCTGAGTGTTGTGCTGGGTGGTGGAGGAAACGTAGCTATTTCTGCATAGGGATATGGTGCCGGCTCTTCTTCTGGCTCTTCGTCTGGAATGGCTGGGGAAATAGCGGGTACTGGTTTATCGTAAATAATACTGTCTTTTCCATGGCCATCGGGATTCTTTTTATATTTAACATAGAAAACTTGAACTTGCTCTTTCTTCTTTTTAGGCGGGGGTGGAGGAGGAGGTGGTGCAGGCAAAGAGACATTTGATTCTTTAATGATAATTTCAATGATTGGTTCAGGTTCTTTAATGTATACGGGCCTCTCAACAACATGGGGTTTGTGATATCCACCATACCTATCGACGTTCTCCTGGATGTGATTATTTTCTGTTAGTAGGTCTTCGTTGTGTGGATCTACGGGCAAAATGTTAGTATCATACAAAGGATCTCTTTGTGAATAATGGATAAGAGGTTCCATTTGTACAGCATAAGAAGGAACAGGATAAGATTGTGGTCTACCTTTGCGATATGGTCGGGAATAATACTGTGTTGGACTTTGGTAGTGAGGACCTGTCGCTATTCTCCTTTCCAACCTATAAGACGGAAGACCCGAGTAATGATTGGAAATTTGGTACTCTAAATTCCTCTTGCCTCGATCTTCTGCTTTCTTCTTCGGACGGTGTTCATCTACAGCTAGAGTGCCAATGACCAGGTAGCAAATCACAACCTGAAATCAGATTAATTTAATAGTTAATTTTAATTGATATTGATTTAGTTTTAAAAAATCAAATACCACAATAATTTTCTAAATAAACTATTAAAATATTTTTGAAAAGATAAGGGTGTTAACACTACTCTTGCTATTATTATTTTTTCTCACATAAGTTGTTTACGAGTGTGATCTAAAAGCACCCTCGGTAGAAGAAAGCTGAATAAATGTGACTATATTATCATTCTATTATTATTTATGAGTCATTCTGTAAGTCGGTTAAATTTGTTATTAGTGAAGCACGTTTAGAAAGTTAAGAAATGACTATTACCTCTACAATTTGCTAATATAATATGATCGAAAAATTAGAGACGAAAATCTTCCAAAATGTTACATCCTAAATGAAAATTTCATTCTAGTTATATCGTCTGAATGTGAAATTAAGTACCGTTAAGTAAATAACCTCACAAGGTCGTTTTAAGTAGCCATGACCTTAATATTTCCGACTTAGACAAATATTAATAAGTTGTGCAGGTTATTCTTATTAAGATATTATTTTATTATTTTTTTAATTAAAATAAATTATATGCGACAATTTTTATAAAAGCCTCAAAAATCCTACTACTCACTGATCCTTAACGCTATCGATGGCTGTAGTCACTTTAAAAAACTTGGAAAATATTATTTGTTTGATCGAATTTTCGACACAGGGAAAAAATAAAAAAAAGTTTATTATCTATCTTTGACTGAATTATAAAATCATTTCTGGCCACAATTAAAGAGGAAAAGTAATTTAAAATAATTTATGCTAGTTAATTAAAATGTTTAGTAGTACGTTTGAAAGTAAAATACTACCTACGCTAATCTTGTAAAGATAAATATGTGCGAAATTGCTAATTTTACCATTTATACATACCTAATTGTTATTTTAATATTTAGTTAATGTTTTATAAATTTATTTTAATATTTATATCTGCAGTGGGGCTCTGAAGTACATAAAGTATGAAATATATTAATTTTAAGCTAAACAAACAATTTTGAGGAAAAATTCTGAGACAAGTCGGTTTTTGATTTTAATTTAATGTATTTTTACATAACAATGAAATATACAGGGTAAACCATTTGTGAATAACTATGTCGACAATTTTTTTAAATGGCATACCCTGTATGTTTTATTTTTGAAGACCTTTAATTAAATTAAAATAACAAAATAATACAACAGTAACAATAAATTGTCACACAATAAATTACAGTAGGTGTTCAAATTGTCTTCCTTCTTGTGCTTGACAGTGTCCTAAACGATCAATAAATTCCTGCTGAACTTTATTAATGGTTTCTTGCCTTATTCTATCTATTAACTCATTTATGTCGTCTGATTTACTTTTATATACACCATTTTTTTAGATGACTCCATAAAAAGAAATTTAACGGCGTGAGATCCGGTGACCTTGGTGGCCACTTTATGGGTCCTCGTCCACCGATTGGGGAAAACTTTGTCAAGATATGTTCGAACGGCGGCCTGATTTAGGTAGATCTTCTACGGTACCAAATTCCCTTATTTTTTTTTAAATTTTGCTCACTCTTGATTTACTTATAGGTTGTTCTGGATATTTATTATTAAACATAGCAGATAGCTCTTGTTGAGATCGCATCTTATCATCGCCATAATCAATTAGCATAAGAACTTCAATCCTTTGTTAGTTATTACAACTTTTTACATTTTTTAGAATAATGATAATGAAAGGTATGCCGGTATTAATCTTAAAATTATCGTATCTTCAAAACTATTAAATACTGAATACAAGTATGATATTTTTTTGGAATCCTCTTGAAATTTGCTATCTAAAAAAATAAAATATACAGGGTGTGCCATTTAAAAAAATTGTCAATGACATCGTTACTCACAAATGGTTTATCCTGTATATTTAATTGTTATGTAAAAATACATTAAATTAAAATCAAAAACCGATCTGTCTCCTGATTTTTCTCCAAAATTGTTTGTTTAACTTAAAATGAGTTTATTGCATACTTTATGTACACACTCTATAATTAAATACCGGTCTAGGTACTGTAGGGTCGTAATATTTAAATACTTGTAGAAAGCCCGTTCTTATGTGATATACTTAGTAAGTAGATTTGTCCCCTTCTAAATGATCTGGCTATAAAATTGGTTTTATCTACTAAAAGGTACTAAGTATTAAATAGATAAAGAGTTGGGTAAATACTAGAAAGCAGTACTCAGTAAAAAAATTGAAATTTCCAATTATAATAATTCAGCATGTACAATTTCATTTTGTTTTAAAACATGGTAAACTTGACATTATTCTAACAGAAGAAATATCAGTTTTTATGTAAGACGTATAACATAATTACATTATAACAATGAATTCCATTTTTCATGATGATTTAATTCTTTTTAATGACGAAATGCAGAATGTATTCAATATTAAGCAATATAAAGCGTAAAAATAATCACACATTTTACATTTTTTAAATGTCAATACCAACTCTTTTGTTTATTGTTTAATATTTCTTTTCAAAACTTGGCATTACTAATTAATTAATATTACACGGAAAAATATTAGGTGAATGAACTAAATACCTACCGTAAGATTATTTTAAACATACATGCTTTATGCGTACTCACGCAACGATATAAATAAAAAAAGTAATTTCATTTTTTTTATTTCCTGATAAAGTAAAATCTGATTAACATTTTACATAAAATTGTATAAAATGTATCTACAATATATGTCATTATCATATTGTAATTCTTAAGCAAGGTTTCATTTACTTTATTAACCCCATAAATTGGATTTAACCACATTTGCAGGTCATACTCTTATTTTAGCTCTACATGAAGTATCGGAAATTGCTTCTGCAAACCTATCAGACTGTTTTTTTAGAATAGAATATTGTATTTAAAGTAGGAAAATAAGAATAAGGTAGGTCCAGTGTGGTAGAGTTAGAAATTCAAACCGTTGCACAAGAATATCCAGACAAATTATCAAAAAAATCGTTTACGGTGATCTGGCAATATTGCAAATTATTGTTCAGTTGACGATTTCAAGTACCGATGAGGGCGCTCGCGTATGTAAATCTGGCTGTTTACGAGTACTCTTAGACCAGGGTCGATAATTTTTGAAACGAAATAAAATAATAGTAGGATGAAACCCATTGGAAAAGGAAGAGAATATAACAAAAATGAAAGGAAAAATAATTTACGGGCGATCTGAGGTCGGGAAGTGGAAGGGGGTGAGTTTTTAAGGGTAGAAAACTGTTTATCTCTATTTCCGGCAAAACTACAAGTCCTATGAAAAAAAGTTAAATTGCAAAGTTGTAGGTAATAAAAAAATCTACAACTTTTGTATTTACACTTTTTTCACATAACCTCAAAATTTATGTGAAAAATTCAAATAATCAAGTTTTTGGATTTTTTTTATCTTTTACAAAAAAAATTTGTTTTTCACGAAATTTGGTGAAAACTTACCTTTTTATGACCCAAACACACTGTAATTTTTTTGATTTAAAATATTTATTTTTTCACCTTATTTTGACTTAATATCGAAAAAGCACCCTAATTTTCAATCGAAAATTCTCGCGTCAAAATATCTGGTTTTTTAAAAAACTCGGTGGTCTTTTTGTTCGTTGAAATCTCTACTTTTTGCATTTCTTGAGAACATTTACCATAGTAATGTATATTTTTTTACACCATCAAAAAGCAAGAATGGATTTTAAACTTAGGTTTGACCAGTTTAAGCTGGGTGTAACTAAGCCTAGTCGATTAAAGCCTAAAAAGTTTCAATATTTTTACTTTTAATTGGCTAAAGCTGGGTCTAATCAATCCTAATTGGTTAGTTAGATTAGACTAGTTGAGATAAAGTTAGATTAACTAAAACCTATCCTTAACCTAACCTCAACTAACCAACTAAGATTGGTTAGACCCAGCTTTAGCCGATTAAAGGCGGCCCTAGACGATCAATCAGATTGACAATTTTATTGACAATCATGATTGACAGCAAAACGGTGGCGCTTCAATCATCGCATCAATCAGTAAATCAAGGTTTCTTTAAATCAGCTTCCAACATTGACTCAACCAACAATCTTGCCTCTAGATGATCAATCTTGATTCGCGTCAATCATTGACGGGCAAGATTGTCAATAATATTGATCGTCTAGGGCCACCTTAAAAGTGAAAACATTGAAACTTTTCGGACTTTAACCGACTAGGATTGGCTAGGCCCGGCTTTAATCGGTTAAACCCAGGATTACTCTTTATTCTAACTTTAACTGTAACATATACGTTCTTTGGATTTTAGTATAAATTGTACATCAGCTCCGGTTTTGTATCCGTATCAAGAACCAATGATATCAATAAAAAAAAATACAAGAAGCGTTTTTTATTTTTTCGTTTCGATGTGTTATAGATTGAAATCTCATTAATTTTGATTAACTTATTTTTATTCTCAGCTACATTTTTCCTTCCTTTGTAACTATATTGTCTAATACATTTTTTTAAATATAAGATAGATGTATTCATTGTTTTTTGAAGGAAATTATTTCTTCTGAAATAGATTGCCTAGTATTAATTTTGAAGAATTGCTTATTTAAACGAAGAAGATCTTTTATTGGTTGTTTTTGTGTCATTACATTTTTGCCACATGTTTTTTAACACTCAAGAATTTTTATGATTATGAAAGTAGACATGAATTGCCTGAAGCTTTAAGTGAATAATTTTTGCCTATGAACCTCATACTTAGTTAGGGCTACTTCGGAGACGGGTATACCACCTAGTTTCTATTTACATACTTTTATAAAATTGGAAAACGAGAAAGAAGCTTTAACCTACAGATTTAGTTGAATGAAATCTATTTTTCTTTTTTGTAATGGAGACAAGCAAGTATAGACAATTACTGGTTTAATCAAAACACTCTCGGATGAGTTTCTCATTTAATCGTTAAAAAAAATTTTATAGGCTCAAAGTGGATCAAAATTCATTAAACACTTTGTAAATATACATTTTATGCTGATAGTATTTTAATCTTACTAGGAGATAATGAAATCAAGAATCCTGTCATGAAACTTCCCATAGTCTGTGTCTAGATGCGTTTAGGTACTAGAATTAGACAATTACAATAAAATTATAGGCGAGGATATCACTTGTCTCGTAAATGAATAGTTAAAGATACGCTTTTTTATGCTAATGTCAAATTTAATTATAACGTAAATTGATCAGTATCCAACTAGATGCTGATTAGACCGATATCTAGTTTGGCAATCGTGTGAGAAAAAAAAACAAACAAAAGCGGTTAATGTTGGATTACTGTTATTAAATTCCAATTTTTAAAGTAGTAATTAACATCTAGTTCTAAGTGAAAGAGTATACATTCACTTTTATTTTGACGTTCAAATTTCCATGATTGTTGGTTGCAACAATCAACAATAGTTTAAAATTGTTCTCTGGAGATGTCTCTAAATCTGACCTAAGGCGAAATAAATGCAATCT
This sequence comes from Hermaeophaga mercurialis, assembly GCA_951812935.1. Classification (NCBI taxonomy): domain Eukaryota; kingdom Metazoa; phylum Arthropoda; class Insecta; order Coleoptera; family Chrysomelidae; genus Hermaeophaga; species Hermaeophaga mercurialis. The sequence goes on along the minus strand of OX638359.1, from coordinate 18,262,360 downwards.
ATTGAATTTATGAGTTAAGTTAACTATTTTGATAATTTTTTTCGTAAAATTTCAAGGGAGAATTGTAGTTGCTAACAAACGCCCTAATGGATAGTAATTTAGTCAAAACGTGAGGGCAAGGGAAGCAGACTTTGAAAATATATTTCAAACTGAACTATTATCGTAATCTATATTCTGGAAAAACTCTGAGGTCTAAAAATTGAGGTATTACCTCTCTTTTTCTTGATATATAACTGAAGTTTTCTTAGCATTTTTACTTTTTGGATTACTTTCTATATTAAACAATTGTTTTAGAAAATGAAGAATCTTATTGATTAGAAGTTTAATAATACAAAATTGTGTTTGTATGTGAAATTTCTGTCAATTTCTTGTAATCTTATCTGACGAAGACGAAGATTTTGGAAAATCGTGGAATTTTAAGATAAGTTCGTTTTTTCCTATTGATTTAAAAACAAAAGTGATTGAACAGTATTGATTTCACATAAAAAAGAATTTTAATTTTGATCTAAAGAAAACAGAAATTTTAGAAAAAGAAAATATTTAGGACATTTATGACAAATGGGGTGTTATGTGGCGGTTCCCTATTTTAAAAACAGACAATTTTGACAAGCCAACGTTTATTAACTACATATAAGTAATTCATTTAATTAAGTTTGTTTCGTTTTTTTAAATAATTTTACTCTCGTTTTAGTGTCTGACGTTTATATAAATATATAATTTTTTTCTGTACATTTTCTAAATTGTGCTACTACTTGCTTGTTGACTGTTTTACACGAGTTTACTTATTCTATGATGCCTTTATTATTATTATCATTTATTGTAGAGCCCTGAGGAAAATATTGAATTAAATATTAAAAAAAAATTCTACTTATCTTCAATTTCCACTGTATTTCAAAGCTATGTTTAAATATAGTTCTCTAACCAGCTTTCGCTAAATCGCAGTATCAAAATATTGACAGATTTCTTATAACTGTACTTATCTTCATACCATAAACATTTCAACCATTATCAAACAATATGTATCGTATGATTTCTTGCTATAAAATATTAAATGTATAATATTCTTCATTTTCTAAAAAAATTGGTTAAGATTATATAGGTATTTAGTAAAAAAGGTAATTATTCAATACTATATACTGAGGACATTTTAGATATTTCCTTATCTCATTTCTTCCAAAAAATCAAGCTCTTCTTTCTTGTCACATATATGAAGTACTTCCACTGTTGTTTCCATTGTGTTATTAAGTGTAGGTTTGTATTTAGTCAATGAGGTGTTTTGCGTAATCTGACTTATCTGGTTGTTTTAATCTATAAGTTCGTAAGTGTTCACAATACCTTATTTCAAAATTTGTAAGAGTCTGGCCAAGATAAATAGCGTTACAATCCTGGAAATTTAGGTTGTAAATACCTGATTTTGAAAATTTATAAATTTTAGGTTTTACATTTAATAAAAATGAACTTATTTTCTTACTTACTAAAATATATTTTAGAAGATGATGTATGAAATATAATTTATTATATTGTGAATTATCTCCGAAATATGTAATAGCTCTGTATGATCTGTTGTCTTTAGGTTGTTTAAAAAATATAAGATGATGAATTGTTCGAAACGTCAGCAATTTACAAAAATTATTATTATTAACTTTGTTTTAAGGTTAATTTTGTTTAAATAATTTATTAGCATTCCTGAAAATGCAAGATGCAATTTAAATAATTTAAATAATGGGCAGTTTCATCATAAGTAGACAAAAAATAATTGTTCAACAACTTTCACAAATCTTTATTATTTATTCAAAATGTATTATGGAAAGCTTAGCCAAACACTACAGTAATATTTTATATGCCATTAGCAGTTTATAGACATTTTGTTATTGCTTTTATGTTAGGAAATCACGTAAAAGTATGACAACATTGTTATTACGCAGACTTTAAAATCGTAATTAGTGTATTTCATTTTAAAATATTTCTTACAACATTTACAAATGTATAAGAGGTTTAAAATAAAATTAAGTATAAAGATGCAACCAAGTCAGTCAGAATTCATCAGGAATTATTAATATATAAAATATATCATAAATAGACAGTTTATTGGAATTTCGCTGAGAATATAGCTATATCACATTATTGCGTTTGGATTAATTATAAATATAATTTTAATTACATAAAAACTCATTATTCGTAGTAATAATTCTAGCGGCCATTTTTTTATATTTATAAATAAGCACTTTAATTAATAATCGATTCGTAAAGAAATTGTTAAATTATATGTACGTTGCTTCCTGATCGCATTTTTAATTTAAGATTTAAGATTTGAGTAATCATGAAGCAATATCGACAAAAATTCATTACAATTACTCATTTCATGTAAGCATAAGTGTTATTACGTGAACAAGTTAATCGAGATGAGTTTCAATTAAATTGGCTAATACTAAGGGAAATTATTTTTAATCACAAACCAAGAACAATATCATGTTAGCAGAGAAAGCTAAACATGATGTGAGTGGACTTTACATTCGTATTGAATTATATGTAAACATAAGGCAGTTAAGTAAGGAAAAATCAGAAATTGTTTAGTATTTTTTCAGTAAAAATTGTTATTGTTTTATATAACTGTAAATTGTTTCATGTAAGAATAATCAGTGTTGATTACAATTAAATGAAATAATTTATCAATGGATAAAATCTACATATTTCTCTTTATTAGTCAAAAACTTCTTATGTCTGTTTTAGCATTAAAAAACTCTACGAGGATGTATCAGAAAATAACAAGACTGACTTGTTCGGTAACTTCTTCAGAGGTAGAATTTTATGACACAAAAAAGATGTGGCATGAAAGCTTTATCGTTAGTGTACTTTTCCTAAAGTAACTTTTGACGTTGATTACAAATTAATTATTGAATTGTCAGTGTTTTGCGTACCCGTTGAAAAAATGAAAGTGGAGCAAAGATATGCGATAAAATTTTGTATTCGGTTGGGTAAAACATCAACTGAAACTTTTGAAATGATTAAATGTGCATATCCAGATAATATTATCAGGATGTAGAGTATTTGAGTGGCATATGAAGTTTAAAGACGGTTGTGAATCAATTGAAGATGAACTTCGTCCTGGTCGACTAAAAACTACGCGAACTGACATAAAAACTACAGAAATTAACGACTTGATACAAAATGATTGCCGAATTGGCATAAAACGAATTTCTGACATTGTTAATTTGTCATACGGTTCTACTCAAAAAATTATTCATGAAGATTTAGGGAACCGGAAAGTCGCAGCAAGATGGATTCCAACAGTGATGACCGATGAACAAAAAGCGAATCCAGTGACAATTTGTCAGCAACTGCGACGTAATCTACAGTTTTTAAATTATGTTGTTACATGTGACGAAATTGGTTTTATCATTACGATCCTGAATTGAAGTCTCAAAGTATGCAATGGAAGCATAAAGGCAGTCCAAGACCGAAGAAGGTCAAAACTGTTAAGTGCGTTGATAAAGTGATGCACTTAATTTTTTTTTATAAATGTGGCGTTATTTACGATCACATTGTACTTAGAGGAAACACAGTAACTAGGGAGTACTATTTTAATATAGTACGAGTACCATTAAAGGCAAAATTAAAGAAAAAACGACCGCTTTATCAGGACTTTGTTTGGACGCTACATTACGATAATGCACCGGCTTACAGATCAGCGATTTGTCAACGAACAATTGAAGAATTAGGGGCAGAAGTTTTGGTTAACCTTCCCCTCCTACTTTCCCTATATTGCTCCATGTAACTTCCATTTGTTTCCTGAAGTTGAAAAAGAATTGAGATGTCGAAGATTTGAGTCGGATTTAGAAGTCAACAACGCTGTGATGGGTATACAAAACAGACTATTAAAAAATGGTTTCTCAGAAGTTTACCACAAGTGGATAAAGCGATGGGATAAGTGCATTTAACAGAATGGAGAGTATTTTGAAGAATAGTTATTGAAGTTTTATAAATAAAGGTTTCATAGTTATACTACAGCACCAGTCTCTTTATTTTTTGGTACATCCTCGTATATTTATTGAGTAGTGTTTCGAGAGTTTTTTGATCGCTTAAGATTTCATATTTCTTTCCTCTTATTTCACTCCTCACTTGCCTAATCTTACTTATGTTTTCTTCATCTTGTTCTCATATATTTTCTCTTAGAACTATTGACCTTCTTTCACTGTTTTTCTTTATTTCTTCATTATAATTACTCAATTTCTGTTTCTGTTCTCATCAAGTTCAATATTTATTGAGAAAGTGACATCTTTTTTAATTGAGTTTCGTATGGTCAAAATCAAAATATTCATTTTTAACTAATAACGTAAAGAGCTCGACTTAATTTCTAGAATTTTGTGGCATTAGTCAATAGAAGAATTATAAAGGGAATACCGAATAAAATAACAGATAATAAAATAAAATAAATACTACTCAGGATGATTGATTATTAATTGTAAATATTCTGACAATTTTGGATTCAAAATATGATTTAACCTGAAACAAATATGGCACATTATTGAGTTACACGGTGTTTTATTTAAAGAATAAAAAATAACTTTTTTTTTATAAACCTACTGGTAAAATTTTAGCTAATTTAAATCAAATACTTTCTATCTACTACCAAGGGCATGCCACACCGGCATTGGAAGATATTTGTCGAACTAAATTCTACACCATTGGTGGAATTTTCATTTTAGTATAATCTTTCTTGATATCGATAACGCTATTACTTTTTTAGACATTTACATTTACTTAAGGCTATGCAGGGATATTTGGTATTGCCCTGAAGTTGTTTTAAGTTGTTACATATTTATTATCAAATCTAAATATCAATTGTAAAGCCTAATTCAAATTACAATATGTTAAAACAATGGGAAAAATATATTTTAATTTTATATAAAATACCTCTATAACTTTTTAAGAAACCATGTTTTCACTTTTCGATGAAATTGTCTTATTTTAAGCAAATTATTTTTGAGTTAGAATAATTACAATTTTAATGATATTAATTGTTCAAATTTTTATCTCGTTATTTAAAAATTAATTTGGAATATATAACTAACAATTGTTACATTAAAGTCACGATAAATGGTTTTCAAAAAGCATACGATTATAATATAACAAATTATAAGCAAGAGAGTGAATTAAGCAATTTATTATAAATGGATAAGAAAGTATCGTTTACAAAAATCGATTTATTTCAAAGTTGTAGTAAGATTTTTAAACTAATTAAGCAGGCAGTTTCACAAAAGAGTGCACTACGTAGTTTTAATGGATAAAAAAAGCCCTTGAACAGTTCGGAATCATTGAGTAAAAAATTCCTTAAAATTGCGAGCGTTCTTATACCGTATACCGGCAAAACTTTCATTTTCTCGGTATTGGTTTGGTTAGTGTATTTCACCGCGTATTGAACTTAACCTCTTTTCAGATCCGTTTAAGATCTCTAGAAAACCGACTACAATTCTGCGGCTGTTTTGAATTATGCATCGATCAAATTAAACGTTTTTTAACGATTTTTAGCTGGTTTCGTACAGTGGTGTACAAGATCAATAAGTACTATTATTCTTTGCATTCACCTTGAATAAACCTTTTCTTAGGTTATATTAAAATACAGGGTGTCTCAAATAAGAGTGATCGATTTTAATTGGAAGTGTACAGCTTACTAATTGATCTAAAGAGATGGGTTTTTCACCAGTTGATTTTCTTTGCCCAAAATCTTTTATGTTTGTTCATATTTTATCAAATTAATGTAGAGCAGGCAGATTTATTTAAACTAATTTGACAACTAATTCAATAAATCATTTTTTGTTATGACCATTTGACATGATAAAAAATCAACAAATTTGACAAGTGAAGTAATTTAATTTACTAAATCTACCACTCGAACAAGGAAGATATTAAGAAGAAAGTTTGGTAAAAATCCTCCTTCTATGAATATTATGAATATTATTAAAAAGTGGTATATAAAATTTGACGAAACTGGTTGCATTACGCATTTAAAAAATAAAGAATGGTTCATTTGGAAAAGTTGATCTCTATTAATAAAATGTTAAAAGATAACAATCACTGAATTCCAATTACGAAGATTGCAAGAATTTTATAAATTTTCAAAGTGACGTTCAAAGGTGTCTAAAAGTTTTCAAAATAATTCCATATAAAATTTAGACCTTCCTAGTGATTTTACTAGATTTATTCAGGAATTAACTCAATACATTATTCATTATATATAATGAAGCAACGTTTCATTTTTATGCAATGTGCAACAAACATAATTGAAGAATATGTAGTTCTGAAAAACTCAGTTCTTTTAATGAATTTGAAAAAAATAATCCAAAATTGTATGTGATGTGCCATCCCAGAGAAAAATCTATGAATCTTTTTGCTTTACGAAACCAGCTGTGACAGCTTCAAATTACACGAATATGTTGGAACAATTTTTTTATCCACAAATAGTTCAAGATGGAATTAAGGACATCGTTTGATTTCAACAAGATGGTGCACCACCTCATTATTTATTGACAGTTCGAGATTCATTAAAACATTTTCTAAAAGTGAAGAGGTCGAGGTGGACCGACTGAGTGGTCACCGCAATCTTCTGATTTAACTGTTCTATATTTTCTTGCTGGAGATATGTGATGGATAAGTGCTACAATCCGAAGCCTAACAAATTAAAAGGACTAAAGAATAACATTCGAAACATTATCGAAAATATTCCACCGGGCATGTTATAAAAAAAAATTAAAGTTACACCTGCTTATGCGCAATAAAAAAGGGCCCTCATAGCATTTTTTGAAATTTATACATCCTTTATTATTAATAATTGCTTTGTTATTTGTATTAAATCTTTGTTATTGAAAAACCTCTAATTTTGTTTTGTTAATTTAATTTACTGCCAATTTTTACGTACAAGAAGATAAATTGCAGTATTACTTGTAAACGCAAATATCTTTATTCTTAAGGATATATACATTTTTGAAAAGAAGATGAATCCCTCTTTTGAATGTAATCAAAATATTCAGAGGTTTCCCTTTAAAATAATACATATCTTTTATTTTTAATTTGATCAACATTAGTAAAACACTCTATGTTGATGTGATAAAATGTGAACAAACTTAAAAAAATGGGTAAATTAGAAAAAACCATATTGCTGTAAAGCAATTAAAAAGTTGAGCGTTTACATTTAAAATCGATCATTCTTACTTGAGCATCCTGAATTAATCTGTCAGTGTTTTATTACCCATATCTTTGTGAAAATGAGGTAATTGGTAATTTGTTCTTTTTCTTGCAAAATTTTATACTTGACGAAATCTTATTTACGCTGTAAAAATCCCTGTATCACAACAATTCTTGAACAGCATTGTTTGAGCTGTAACCCAAGAATATCTTCAACAAACTAACATAATACTCAACGTTAACTAAATATTTTACAAGAAAACGGATTACAGATAAACAGGGTAGAAATATAGCAGGAAAGCAACCCTTCTCCTCCTGAATTTAAGATCTAATCATCGCATTTTCACAAATAAAGTAGAAAAAATATTGTTGAGACGAGCTGTAGTGAAAAATTTGAAGAAGATGAAGGCTATTATAAAATAACTGCATAAAAACCAATTACCGAAAAGGTCTTGTAATTAGAGAGGAGAGATCGAGACATCAAAGAGTAAAGGAATAACTAAAAACAATCATGGAATCTCACAGAAGATCAAACGAAATGCCAAAAAATCAAAATAAAAATATATTTCGTAATAAGCACAACATCTTAAGAAAAAATTTAGTAAAAAAATGGATCTGTCAAATATTACGTGAATCTGGAAGATTATGACTAGAAGAAATGAAGTGACCCGTAGAGGTCACACTTAAACTAAATATAATCGACCTAGGACAGGAATAGCCCCACTAATATCAAAGCAATGTTGTTAATCCTAAAGTAATCATGAAATTTTCGACCATTTGCGCCATTTAGCTTATCTTTGTTGAATTTTTACAAAAACCAAATCAATAAAATGCGGTCAACTCAAAATTTAATTACACTTAGAGAGTTTCTCCATCTTCGATATTAACAAAAAATATCAGACAGTTCAACTTAAACGTGGTTGTACAAGAAAATTTGATGATGAGCATCCAAGCCTTTAAAAACAAGGCACCAGATATAATCGATAAAATCCATGATATGATGATTGCCGATCGATACGTTACATCGTGCCAAATTGTTTATGGTGTGGACTTCCCACGTGAACAACTGGAGAATATAATGCACGAATATTTATGAATGAGAAAGTTCCCTTCTAGATGGGTATCCCATTTCTTTAATATTGACAAGTGCCACCGTGTGGCAACTTCAAAAGAGTGCTAGACAATATTTAAACATGAAAAAAATATTTTTTTCAATTATTTTGTAGTCATGGACGAAACATGTATCCATCACCTTAAATCTGAGACCAAAGAACGTTACTTTTTCTGGGAAAACCCAAGACGAAGAAGGCCAAGGTGGGACTGTTGCCCAACAAAATGATAGCTACAGCATTTTGGAATGCCTACTATTCGACGCTGATTTGAAGAAAAAACGACTGCATTTGGCCAAAAAAGTTCTCTACCACCAAGAGAATTTGTGGATGCAAAAGTCTTCAGTTGCAATGGTAAATAGCATGAATTGTGTTATGAATTCATTTCTCATCGATCAATTTCTGCAGTTATGGCACCCTGCGCCTATTATTTATTTCTAAACCTGACTAAATGGCCTGGTGGTAAGATATGTGGATATTTGGGTTGAATGAGAAAGATATCGCTGCAACAGAGGCAAATTTTGGGGAAGGGCATCAAAAAATTAGCGGATCATTGGAAAAAGCTGAAAAAATATTATTTTGAGAAAATTAATTAAGTTTTGAGTTGTATTGTCTTGACTAGGTTGATTAGTTTTCAGTTAAGCCTCATATGGGATTCTTAGAAACAAATCTCGTTGAATAAGAAGAGGACATGGAAAGTTCCAAGAGGTTAAGTGCATCCTGATGCATTTATTCAACTTAGTATATAAGTACTCTCTAATTGCAGACTAGTAATAAAAAGAATGTCAAATACCTCATTGGCTAGACAATCACGGATGGATGAATATATCCAAATAAAAGGGAGCTAGCAAAATTTGAATGATCAATATTAAATTAAAGAGGTTCGGAAATACAAGGCTGTTTATCATATTAATAAAATAAAAATCAATCAATAAAAGGCTCAAGTCATGGTGAAATATTCCTTTTTTAGAAAAAATACCCCAATCTCTTACAAGTGTTGCTAAAGAAGTAATGAAGCTTGAAACGGTAAAATTCATATTTGGCAATTAAAAGCGTTCTGTACAAGCAAAATGTCTCTAAAAAGCGTACATATAATCAGATGAGTAAGTTTACCTGCACATTTACAACTTTATGCGATCGTGTTTAACGGGTGTTTAATTACTAATAAAAAACACAGGTCGTGCTCGAATCTACTGCGATCAACCGGGATTCGTTAACGGGAGATTATTTTAGACAAGGATAAATTAAATTTGTAAACTTGCTTTATCCATATTCCTTGAAGAATAGTTATTTGGATTTGTTTTTATCATTGTACTTAGATTTTATTGCAATTTTAATTCTAAGCCCTGGTCCATTATTTAGCATGACTTCGTTGAGACCCCTACAAAAATTAATCATTTTTCTACGTGCTGTTTTAGAAAGATTAATTAATTTAGAAGTAAATTTTTATGGTCTTTCCCCTATAACCATTTGTCTGCCTCCTAAGATCTCTAACAAATATTTTTTTTAATATGACGTTTTACAAATCAATAAATTATAATCAGCATCACACAAAAAAAACCATACCAGTGCATTATTATGCACTTTCTTAGAATATTTCTAAATCATTTAATGTAAGTGTTTTAATTTTATTTAAAATATGGAAAATATTGTTTGAGGGATCATTAAAATCGTAAAAAAATATTTTCTTCAAAAAAATTTTTGCAGTGTTGTAGTGAAACCCGCATGAGAATCCGAGTTTTATTAACAAAGATATAGGTATTTTCGTTTGAGGATTGGTAAACAACACTCTTAAATATTTTTTTAAAAGATAACATTTATTATAAAAAAACAATACTTAAATTTGTAATTTCTGAATAATATTACTACATTAAAATTATAAAACTTCAAACACCTCCTGATATTGTAAGGTAACATTTGATCATATTAAATTTTGCCCTTTAATTAAAGAATTTTTTTTCATTAACCGATTAGAATATATTGCAAATCGATTCTCTATATCACTCAATAAACCCTGCTAGTAAAAAAATGTAATGTGGCACTGAATAAAAGAAGTCGAATTAATTATTCACAATAAATATATGAAAACAAACATTAAAAATTAAAAACCGAGTTTGTATTAATTATCCAAATTAGATCAAAGATATTGACCTTCGGGCTAACACGATTATCAAAATGTACATGACAAAAGGCTCTTGAATAAGACTTAAACAGAAAAAATCATTTACATTTTTGGCGTAAATGCTTAAATAAATAAAAATGTCTACTGTAACAAAAAAGTAAGTACTAGGACAATATACGTACCACAGTTTAATTTTATTCATACCTTGCTATATGTGAGAGCAAATACTTTTCGATATTATTTCAATACTTTTAATATTAATTGACTGATAAAGTATGGACTTTGGTTATATATTTTATCTCGCACTAATATTTTCATATTATTAAATGGATGTAAATAGAAATAATTTATTGAAAGCAACACAATGAAGTACTTCAGACATAAAATCTGAATTCTCACAAAACACTGTATGATGAAATTTGAAAGTTTATACGGATGCTAATAAAAAATTTACATTGCAAATTACTAGGAATCATTTGTGGAATGCAGGTTACGGGTATAATATAAATAGGAAGCGAATTGTCTCTTGCAAATTTATTCCGCCGTATCATATTGAACAAATTAATATTTTTTCACTTTCGCGCCTTTATGGGTGGGAGCATGAAAACGCATACCTATTTCCCACCGAATTTAAATGTCTCAAGTGGGACGAATTCACATCTGGTTAATGTTTGTTATTTTGAAAACTACGGTAAATATTATTTTTCCAAAAACTATAATAAACATAATACACAAAACTTTTCTAGTGTGAATAATAATACTTAAAAGATAGTTGCACTTAACTGTTTTATGAATAATTTTTAACTATTCCATATTAAACAAAAGAGTAGCTTTACATATATGAAAGGATTTTTGAATTTTTTGTTACATTATTCTATGGAACACAAATAGATTAGAACAAGCATTATTAGTGCTGATTTCTAAAGCAAAAATAAAAAGCCCGGAAATCAATGAAAATAACACAAAATACATGACAAGTGCACAAAGAATGACAACAAACACGAAATAAAAACAACTGATCTCTCGCAAAAAGAAGAAATCATGTAAGAATATTTGAGAGGATATATTAAGGAAAATCCTAGGAGCAAAAAAATTAACAAAGAACAATACAATATGAAATAGACTGAGTAAGATGGTATGAACACGTGGGAAAAAGAAAAAAGGAGTCAATAATTAGAAGAACAAAGGACTAGAAAACAGTAAAAGTAAAAATCTAAGAAGGAAAGACCAAATTAAGGAGAATATGAAGGAGCTGGAGGAGAAGGAGATGAAAAACTAGTCAATATTAGAAACAAATAAAACGAAGTGGTAGGCAGAGCAAAAGAACAGAAGCAACCATAAAAAGCAGTAGAATGATCCACTACAAAGAAATGGATTACAGCAGAGATTATATATATATATATATATATATATATATATATATATATATATATACATGCAATTATTCATATACATATGTATCTTCTATGGAAACGAAGACATTTCTTTGTCCTTCCTCGTTGAAGTTTTAAGCGTTTTTTTCAACAGAATATTTAAATTTAGATCCGTTATTTTATGAATTATTTTATTTTATTATGTTTATAAATAAACCATATGTTAGGATATAGGCAGATTTCTAATAAAAAAGAGGGTATACAATAGATTTATATACATATAAAAAAAATGCACTTTTTTGAAAAATTCTGGGTCACTCTAAGGACTTGTAAGATTTAGGATCTTGAATGACTATTTACACACTGTGTTGAGTTTTAGTTTATATAACATACGTGATTTTTTCTTTAAACCATTCAAAATACTTACAGTTGGATTTTTACAACTTTACCCATACGTTACTCACTATATTGATTACTACAGATATTATTTTATATTTACATGGTTTACAACTAACTTCGTTTAATTTTAAACAGATTTTTGTAAAAAATACATAATTCGTCTCCTCATTAAATAATTCTTAGTTCATCTTCACTTTCTGTTTCAACATTTACGATTACCGGTACAATTTGTATATCACAAATCTATTTTTTACGATCATACCATTTTTTTTATTGGTGATTCAGTGTGTATGTGCCCATAATTTAGCATCAAACTTAGATAATTCTTCATTCCTCATACATATAACTTTCTCATAGCTGTATATATCTGCTAATGAAAGAAAGAAGAGTTCTACTCTTCCTATTTTCTCGTTGCTTAAAGATGAAACTAATAATTTGTTGAAGTTGATATTTATAATGATCGACGAATAACATTTAAAACAATAAAAAGTAATTTTGGACTATTTACGGATACCAGGAAAGGATGGTAAATAGGAATTTTGTTAGAGGAGGTTTAAAGATACAACATCGAAGGCTATTTTTAAGTCATCACATTGACTAATAAAAAGTTTTAAAAGAAATCCGATGAAAGAAACTAAAATTATTCTATCCTCCAAAATAATAAACAAATAGAATTGAGTACAAAAAACCTATTAAAATTGAATAAAAAAATTTTATATACGCCGCCGCTGAAATGAAGAACAATTTCATTGATACTTGGTTAATGGCATTGGCAAATCCTTGACCGATGAAAATAATTTCACCGCTCCTTTTATAGTGCATCTCTATTAAAAGATCAATTTAGAAACCTGACACAGTCCATAACCAACTGAAAACGACTAAACATTTGCTGACAAGCACAGTTTTTGTAAATAAATTGTTTTGATAAGTGTAACACAACCATAATTGATGGTAAAATTTATTATACTTAAAAGTCTTTGATGTGCAGATTTAAAACTCTTTAATTTTTAATTAATTGTTTTAATATCAATGAAAAACTTATACAGTAGAAAATATTGATTTGCTGGATACACATGAACTCACACTGTGCTAATAATTTTTGTAATGTAATACTAATAAAAACATCGTTTGAATCTCAACATATTTAATTGAGCTCATTGAAAAGTTGTCTCCTTGTAATTTAATCATTCCTTAGCTTAGAACCATTTTATTTTTTATCTTTAATTAAAATTACAAAAAAATAGAAATTACAATGAAGAAAGAGTTAATACAAATAATTATAAAAAACTCTTAAGTTTAATCACATTTATTTCATATTGATGAATAACGGATATTTTATAGATTAATCTCGTTTAATCTGTCGAATAATGCAATTTCTACATTCACATTTTGCATGTTATGATATCTAATAGCAAAGCGTACTAAAATAGTAATCAGATCAGTTTTTTATCACCATAGACCGCTTTCCAACATTTTCTAATTTCAATTTCAATTTTAAGATTTGCTCCTAGTAGATCTTTTAGAATACAAATTGCATTTTAAAAATATATTATGGCATTAAATAGTTTGCTAAAAATATTACCAAAAATATATATCATTATTTAATCTGTCCAAACAGAAATGGCATTACTCAAAATTTTTTATTTTTGATAAATTGGATTAAAAATTTCAGTTTGTAACACTAATTTAACTATTTGAAATAATGAGTCTCATTCGAACAAAGTGAGCCATATGGAAAAAAAAACTTGTACTAATATACTTTTCAGCAGTTTTCTCAATTTTAAGAGTGATCTTTAAATGCAAAGTTTTCGAAAGATGCATAGCGTGTAGGCCCTTCCTCTAAAAAGCGTATTTAGAACTTTATTTGATCCGCTTTAACAGGTGTTTTTTTATTAATAAAGAACGTAGGTCGTGTATGAATCAGTTGCACTCAGATAATTTTAGCCGGAGACTTATTTATTTTAGAAAAAGTTAAAATAATTTTGTATACTCGCTTGATTAAGTATAATTTATGATAATTCGTAGTCTTATACATATTTATTGAAGAATAATTATTAAGGTTTTTTTTATATTCATTCTTTTGTAAAAGTAAATAATTATAAGAGAAATGTTATACATGGCGAGTCATTATACGACGACTTATTTATACCTCTGTGATGGATAAGCAGTTAAAACAAATATTGAATAGCATTTTTTTTATTAATATGCAGAGATTTTTGACATTTGCTGCAGGGTTTATAAATTTTCTAAAATTAAAGTGACAATTAAAATTTAGAAAACCTAGCATTGACTTGAAATAGTTTTATTTGAAGGATTCTTATCGGAATATGGAGAAGAAGAACTTCACGAAAGGACATATACAAGTTAATAAAGAAAACATGGAGAGAGGAACAAATGCCTCAAGATTGGAAAGTTGGACAAATTGCTACAATCTACAAAAAAGCAGATCAATGGGATGCAAAAACTATAGACGCCTAACTCTCTAAAAGAAAATAATATCGACAATAATCTAAAGACGTTTGGCTAGAAAAGCTAACATAATAGGGCAATATCATTGTGGATTCACTCAAGGGAAGCCAACAAATGATGAAGTTCATACTAATAAGTAAATAATACAAAAAGTGTATGGATATAAAATTGAAATAGAAAGGTTTTTTATAGATTTCCGATAGCATTTGATTCAATTAAAAGAGGTAAGATGATGACAGCGCCGATGGAGAATAATAATAAACTAAGCTAAAAAGATTAATGCAATTTTATTGTAACATAATAAAAATAGTCTATGAGAATAGGGAATTATAAATTTGAGGTGGCGGCATGTATTGTACATTTGTTTTCTTTGCTGCCTCTCGGTTATTAATTTTACATAAATTTAGTTAGCCGAAATTCGATATTAAATTGAAAATGATAAATTATAGATCATTATAAGTAAAATTTTTGACTAACAACCACAAAACAGATTTATTTATTTCCTCCCAAGTTTGTTAACAGCCTACTTTTACTTATTTAAACTTTGCCACAGGATGTGCCCAGTTCACTGTTACATGAGGCATATTAATTAATTTTAAATTGTGCTTTGTCAGTTAAGTGAAGTACTAGAAAGTGAAAGGATTGCTATTAGAACATGATCGGTATTTATAATTTATAACGTTTAGATCTTTTATCGTAAAGACGGCATTATGGATGCAATCCCTGTAAAGCATGGGCGTGAAAGAGGTCTTGAAGATGTTATGTAAATGCCGTCGCACTTGAGTACCTGCCCACTCAATATTACTTCAGCTTATCTTTTATTACTTACTATTGTTATTTCCATTAATATGAATCATTAAAGGTATAAAGGGTTGAAAATGAAAGAGGCAAGTTGAATTTGTATTTAACTAGAATTTATAATTCTAATATGATATACTTTTATTTATTTTAATTAGTTTCAAAATTTCTAATAACAATTTTCGTAACCTCCTTGGAGGTAACTGCAATAGAGACAATATTCTATTGTTTAAAAAAAAATAATTTACAAGATATTTAATTATGTTAATTGTGTAAATTAAGTAGTAATATGTATGTATTGTTGTCGCTAATAACCTTCGTGGTTGATGCGACATTAAATAAAGATAAAAAAAATTCTTAATATAATTCTTAATTTAATTTCTATCATTAATTTTTCTGGTCTATAAAGTTTACGGTTTAGCTAAAATAATGAATTAACACAAATCAACGAAAATTTATATTAC
The DNA here is from genome assembly GCA_951812935.1 of Hermaeophaga mercurialis. Lineage (NCBI taxonomy): Eukaryota > Metazoa > Arthropoda > Insecta > Coleoptera > Chrysomelidae > Hermaeophaga > Hermaeophaga mercurialis. Next base: position 18,246,444 of record OX638359.1, on the reverse strand, counting down.
TGTAATAAAAAAAATAACCTACAATTCTAGTTTACTTGATTCTCGCTCTTTTCATGCATGATGTACAAAAGGTAAACTTACAAAATTAAGAAGCATATCTAACATTTCTTAATGAATTAAAAAAAATATACCAGTAGAATAAGAAAAACTGAGCAATTGATAGTACATAACAGGCAACTAGAGGTGTTATAAGTTAATAGTAAAGAGAAGAATGATAAAAACCATCGAATTAATAGTTAGCAAAATTTAATAAAGTAAAATACAGACAAGTCATAACAAACAAGAAAGAGGAAAGAAAAAAATAATAACCAAAAATCAAATATAAATACATATATATATACATAAAAAAGACTGATAGACAGTCTTGAGTGAAAAGAACAACAAAATTAACATTTAGCAAAAAACGAATTATATTAAACTGAACATAAGAAATATAGGAAACAATAATGAGTGAAAAGAAACATTTTAACGAGAATAAAAAAGACCAAAAACCTTGCTCTAAAATATTTATTTTTAATTTTCCTCTTAGTAAATTTGTTCCAAAATAATAAGGAAGAAAACTAAAGAAGATACATATAAGAAAAAAAACACAATAATAAACTAGCTAAAGATATATACATTGGAGACTTTTTAAAAGAAATAATAAAGCTAAAAAATTAAAATGAGCAAGTAATAACTAATCGTAACAAAATTATGAAAGTTGTAGGGGGACCTGCGATGAAAATATTTGACGACGATTTTATAGTATTTTTTAAACTTTTATTTTTTATATCGAATAGAAGAGAAATTCCATGATAAAAGAGAAATATAAATAATTTTTTTGACGTAGCGCAAGATGTAACAACTTATCCAACTTTAGGGTTAGTTTTTAGTAATTTGGGGTAAATTGTTACTTAACACTTTAGTTAATTAATATTAATATACTTAGTCTAGTCTAGTTTTGGCCATTAAGAATATTTTCAACAACCGTTCGTTCTCAAGATGTAGATAATATTGGTTGGAATAAACTGGATAAAGTGATATTCGAAGCTGTAACCGGCAAAGGCAAAACTGTTGGAACATTATAGAGGGTCATAGTTTTACTAGAATTTTTTCGGATTCAAGCCTCACATGGACTATGCACATATATTTTGATAGGACCAAAAACTCACCTCTCTAGAGGCCCTTTTTCGCATAACGTTTTTTCCAATTTTTCATTATGCCATTAATTGCTTCAAAAACAGTACGTTTTTGTTTCGTGTGTGTAGGGAGTCACAGATGGAAAAGCAATTTATTTTTTTTTAAATCGTATCGATTTGTATAACAAAGTTTCTCCAAATGTTCGTGAATGATGGTTTTCGACATTTTCAAATAAATTTTAAAATTGTTTACCTAAGGAACTAAATTAAATATACAACTTTCCCCTACATTCAGTTGCTTACGGTTACTAAATTTTAAGAGTAAATAGTTTTTTTTTACATAAAAAATATCGATACTAATTTTTAAATTAATAATTAATGAATTGGCTCGAATCAAGTCAAATTTTTTTACAAATGTAGGGTAAATTTCCATTAATTTGAATAAATCTCGTCACAGCTACAAAATTGAATTTATCATGCTCTTGAATAACATACACCGAGACAGTCAATTTCTCTCGTCTAGTACGATAAAAACTGACAGCAAAAATCTTTCCGCCAAACTAAAGTAACTAACATGATGAAAGGAAAGGAAGAAGAAAAACATAAATATTAATTCTAAAGTCATTAGCAGAAATGAAAAATGGGAAATCCAGCGGCAATGACCAAATTGTTATAGAAATACTGAAGCTAAATAGTACAATAAATGTTTAGAACAACAAGACATTCCAACAGATTGGTCCAATACAACAGTAATCTTACTAAATAAGAAGGGACATCCTCAAAATTACAGATCGATTAGTCTGCTCTCTCAGGTCTAAAAATTATTTTCAAAAATCATTATTAACTGCTCAATATGGAATATAGACCTTTACCAGCATATACATAGAACAGGCAGAATTTAATAAAGGGTTCAATACGACGGAACATCTAGAAATGGTACGCATTTTAATTGAAAAGGTAACCAAATATAATATACCTTTATGATTAATCTTCTTATATTATTAAAAAGCCTTTGAGCCGATAGTCTCATGGGTAATCTAAGGAGACCTAAAAAATGTGACAGTCTATTAAAAGTATACCAACTTGATCAACCAGATTTGAGAATGGCGTTATACATTCATTTGAAGATTAAAAGAGAGTAAATTCTCAAAAATGTTTTGTGATAATACCTAATTTAGTATGCAAATCATGCGGTAAATTTTCAATATTTGTAACTGATTTTAAATTGTTCTCTACGACTTCAGTACAAAACTTAATACATTTCTCAGACTATTGTATTAGTTCACTATCTTTCATTGTTATAGCAGAGTACCTTAGAGGATTAACGCCAGTCATAGCCGTAACAGTAATAGAAAGCGAAAATTGAAATTTGTAGAAATTTAGTATTTTATTTTTTGACAAATATGAAAAATAGTAGTGACTGAAGATGGCAGTAGCTTGTGGCTATTTCACCACTTAAGAAATTAAAACTATACTATTAGTAACTCAATGATAAGAGGTTTATATTGAACGTCTACAACTACTTTAAACTGTTGACAACCTAGTTGAAATGTCATCTAAAGCAATAGGATAAAATAGGAAAAATCTACGATATATAAAGGTTTAAAGGAGGAAAAATAAGATGGACTAACCTTATTACAAGCTAATACCAGGCGTACCAAAATTATTAAAAATCGACAAGGATGAATTCTTTAAAATTGTAATTCATAAGCTTGTACACTATTTTTTTTTAACAAGCATTAACAAGCAAGTACCAAGGTTAAATAAAGTTATACAGACTGTAACCGATAATGCTGATTTATCTACAATAAGAGATATAAACTGGAGAAAGTATTGCATCGATTAAACTTTAAATATGAAAAAGTGGGCAGACACTCAATGCTAATTGATTATAAAAAAATTGAATATTAGAGACAAGAGTACCTTAGTGGAATTAAACAAATTAGGACAGAAAATAACAACTTTTTTTATTTAGACGAAACATGGGTTAATACAGGACATTATGTAGAAAAAGTTTGGAAAATGCAAAAATATAAACTCATATCAAGAAGCTTTCTTACTACTGGTATTAAGAAAGTAAAGGAGCAAAAATAATTGTTTGTCATATAGGCAGTTTTCCTTGAGGGTGGTTGGATTTATTTTATTTAAAAAAGAATGTTCATTATAACAAAGAAATGAATGGAGACGTGTTTCCATCCAGATGAATTGAAACTTTTCCAACCACTAAATTGCAATATGATTGAATTCTAAAAGTATAACTTGGAAGATACAACGTTGAAAGTAGAATAGTTAGTATTTGTTAAGAGCCATATGCAAAATTACAAAAAGTACATTATTGAGAAATTTACCAAAAAACGAGGAAATGAAATTCTTCGTTTACCACCCTACCATTGCGAGTCTAATCCAATAGAATTAATATGAGCTCAAGTTAAAAGGTACGTTGCTAGAAATAACACCACAATTAAATTACCAAACGTTAAAAAAATTACGCAATAAGTTTTTCTCAGGTTCGATTTTTCTTGGAAAAACTATGTTAATTAATTAATTAAGCATCTAAAGGGTCACAGGTTCCAGGTCACATATCCGTTTTATTTTATTGGTGGCAAAGAGCATTTCAATTATCATTATTATATCTTGAAGCTGTAGATATCTTAATAATTTTTGTGTCATAAGCAGTTAAACTATTATTAATAAATCGGTCAGTATACCTCATAAAAATAACAAAATATAAACAATAAATTCGGTAATATAAATACGAGAATATGTTAATGAAAAGAAATCTATCCTGTCCTCGATCTTGCAAACCATATTGATCGAGGCCACATACCGTGAACTTGCAACCAAAATTTACATTATAAAATCACTGGTCAAAGGAAACGTTCAATTTTATATATACAGTGTGTGTCACGACTAATATTTAGCTGTCTTAATCCTAAATGATTTTTTGGTTTTTAAAATAATGTTCAAATATATTTATTAACACTATCCTGTATACAAATTTGTTTAAATTAAAAATTATAATCTTATTTTCGTAAACATTTTTACCGGTAACTATTTAATGTTAAATATTATTATATTCAAGTTAAATAACAGTACAGAACATTCACAATGGGATGTTCTTGAGGGAAAGTTTTATTTATAAAATATTCATTAACTTTACTAATAAAACTTTTTTTTCCATTTTGCTAAAAAATAGTATATTATTATTAAACAAAAATAGAATTTCGACAATATTACATATTATAAGTTTTATAATCATCGAATTGTCATACCCATATCTTATTCAAGTAAAATTCATTAATAACAACTATTTATGGAATTACGTTGTAATCAGAAATTATAGAACACATTAAAATTGCTACCTGGGCTATACAATTTTAATTATTTTTTATTTCAATTACTATGAATAATTATGGCGATGGAGGCTAAATTATGTAATTAGTTTAATAAATAATATGCACATATAATTTAATAAGAATTTCTTATTGTGAAATTCGATTGATATTGTCGTTATCACAAAAAAAAAATTAAGATTTACCAAAAAATGTATTAAAATAAACTTTCATTTTATTATGGCCATATTAAAAGCTTTTTAAATACGAAATTTATACTACAAAAAATTGTTTTTTTGGGGAGAATTAGTAGTTTAAAAAATCCGCAGGGGGTGGGTACCTCAGTGGTAGAGCCGCGAACTGATGATCGAAAGGTCCCCGATTCGAATCCAAGCAGAGGCGGATATTTCTTTAATTTGATTACAAGTCAGAAATTGATTTCCTAAGTTAGGAAGTCAGTTCTAGCCCCTAAAGGTGATATTCCTACTCCAGCATTCAAATTAACAGCGCTGTTGGGTAAACCAATAAATTCAATTAATACCGAAATTGATAGAAACACGAAGTTTTGTCTCCATAGAAACTACGTGTTTTTATTTAAAAAAATGATGTTTTAAAAAAGTTAGTCAGTGATATATCACGAACGATGTTTTTATATTGCTGTCTCTAAAAAATAATCAGCAATCGCAATTATTTTTTAATACGAGCCTTCCTGATTTTTGTGACATATTTTCAAAAGCTGTATCAGATTTTATTTCATTTCATTTTTTAAACCTGTTTATATGAAATAATGTAACGAAAAGCCAAGAGGAGAATTTTGTATATACAATACCAAATTATCTCAATTGTTGGAAAAAATGTAATTATTTTTTTATTTATGTAAATATTAACTTTTATTTAAATTATTTTTGAGTAAATTATCGTAATCATCAAAATAGAATAAACAACATAATACTTCATTGGTATAATCTAATATCAAGGAAAATTTTGAATATATTAATAACTTTTTAGCGATTTTAAACAGTGGCCAAATTTTAATACACACGACTTCTATTACCACTTAACACTAACGTTTGAATGAAATATTAATTCGCTTTTAGACAAAATGTAACAAAAAATTGTACACCTATCAGTTTTGTCTCTTAGAAAACCATCTATGCAAAGAATAATTGATACTGATTAATTTTTGTTAAGCAAATTATCCTAAAACTTTAATTTTATACTCGGCAACATGAGAGATATGACATGAAATATTTTTACTTGAAAAATTAATTTTGTAATATTTTGGTACCTTAAAAAAGCAATGTAGATTCAGCATTAAAACTTTTTTCAAGAACTTTACTAGTTAATTGTACTTAGTATGTAGTAGGTAAAAATGCTGTTTAATCAATTTTTCATGTTGAATTATGTCTTTCCTAATATTTCAGACTCATATACATAATGATGTTATCCTTTTTTTTTTATTTCATGGCACTGGTGTTAATCAACTAGCCAAATTTTCGTAAGTTTAGTGTTTTTATTATGTGTATTCTCTGTGCTGTTTTCCGGCGCCACTTAAGGAATATCACTGTTAATTTGAAGTCATCAATAAATGTTCCAGTGGGAAACACTTTCAGGGAACGAGAAAAAATTCTTGATCCTGCCGAGATTCAGACAAATAATACTTTAAAAAATGAAATTTCCCTTTTTATATTTTATATATTCCAGATTCTGTGAATTTTTTTCTATTCTGGTCGTTTAAAATATGTCATTACTTTAAGCATAAAAAGTGAAAGGTAGAATAAGAAACAAAATTATTGTTTCCTATTTTTCAGGGCATAGGTTTTCAAATTATTATCTCATATAATTTATTTTAGTCAACAGAATCATGCAGTTATTGTCCTAAATAAATATAAGGACACAGGCGTTGATAAATCAAGATAATTAGTAAGTTAGTAATTTTCCATTGATTACAATTTTTTAATTATTCAACAATACCTTGGCTAGATTTTATTTTTTTTACTAAAACTCTGTATCCGGATTTCTTAAAGTGATTGCAAATTTATATTCTCAATTATATGCAATAAAAAACTAATATAGTTTTTTCTTTATTTTTTGACTAATCTGGATAGTTTTAGAATAAATATTTTTTAAACATTATTATTTTGTTCACATCTTCAGTTCTTAATTCAATTATTTGGCCCCATTTTGTATTATCCTAGATTACCAATAATCGTTTCACAATAATTTCATAGAAATCATTTTTTTATACAATCATTAGGCACCAATAATACACTATTCACAAGTAATTTTAAAAAATTAATATTTGCACATTCCGAATTTCGTTTAATTACTGTGTTTTAATTAACTATCGCTGCAGCAAGCAATAGCGTTTTTATATAAAATAAATACATATAATTCGAAAGAAAGTAAGAAAACAATTTATACACATCGATAATTGTCAGGCACAAAAGGATATAATTAATGAGTTACACATTGATTTATTAACAAAAAAACGAAAACAATTTATTTGAATAGACAAAAAATGGCATACTTACAGCAACTATACAAGTCCTCATTTTCCTGTGAAAAAGTCGCAAGCACTATCACAAAATCACTGTCACTTCACTCTAACGGCCAATGATTAATTCATTGCTAAAAACCCGCTCAGTCATAAAAATGTTCCGGGCCGCTCAACCGAGAAGCAAGAGAAACGTAACTGCACAATTTGGAAGGAAGAAGAATCTTCTTGAGGACGATCATTAGCTGTGGAGGAGAAGGGTACATTATTCGGGAGAAAGGGGACCGTGAAAGTTGTCCATATGCCGCAAAGCTGGTTTTGGGGGGGTACTGGGGGTATCAGTGATAGTGAATAACGTCGAGAAGATGCTACTTGATGATTTATTGTTATGCTTTTCGTTATATAATAACATTAAATTTAGTGGAAGATTTTGATTACGAAAAGTATTATGTGGATGTGGGAGATATGAAATGCTGCGACAAGCTTTCAAAATATTGAAGTATTTAGTCACATTTCTAATAATTAAGAGCGTCCCGATGATGTTTATACAGCAATTATATAAAAGGAGAATATACGAGGTATTTTCAAAAATTGATCTTTATGAATTATTATCTGAATTTTTAGTAAAATAAAAGTAGTCACGTAGTAATTCTAAGAATAAATAGACAATGTTAAGTAGGAACAAAGAAACACCCTCTCTTAAATATCAAGATGGTGCAGTCCAAAAACTATCCGAGTGGTCAAGGTAATGTTGCCTTTGGAACCTTAAAATGATATCCAGGCAGTTCCCAAGAAGTGAGGAATATGTGAAGAGGCATACTGATAGAATATCTGGGACTGTCATAAAACTATATTTTCCACTTATCTTAGTTTGCTTTTTAATTATTTCAAATAATTTACCATCATCTTTACTGATTATTTCCATGTTTTTTATTATTTTGGATCTATTCTTTCTTCTTGTTTTTTACATATTTTATCTGTTTCCTTTTTCTTTTCTTTATATTCCTTCAGGTCTCTTTCGTGTTTCGTTGCTAGCAATTTGTTTCTTGCTTTGTTTTTAATATTTGTTACATTTTCACAGAATTTGTCGTACCAGTCTTTCCTCTTTATTTTTTCCTTTGATCCTATTATATCTCTTCTGCGGTGGTTTTTATGCTATCATTAATTATTTTATATTTTGCTATTTTGATCATTCAATTAACTTTCCGTTTAGTATTTCCATATATTGGTCTGTTATATTTTTTCTGTTTTCCATTTTTCCTAGTTGTTGTCTGATAGGTTTACTGATGTGTTCTCATGTTTGCTACGAGTGATCAGAGCCTACATTTGCCCATCGGTATATTCTGGTGTTGTTTACTTTATGTGACCATTTCCTACTTATTAGAACAGGGACAATTCAATTTACTTTCGTAGATCCAGGATTCATCCATGGTATTGTGTGAATATAGTGCACATTTACCGGGTGTAAACGAGTTGTGTACCCGTCCAACTTATAAATCCTTTGAAATATTTTTTAAAATTTGGCTTTTTATATTAGAAACAGTTTTGAATCATCAGGTGAAAACATTTAAAATTAGGCGAAAACTAAGAATTTAAATTTAACACTCTGTATATTTCTTTTATTTGGATTCTGCGGTTTAAATACTTAAAAGTCAACTGTGATATGTTAATGAAAAAAGTTTATTTTATTAACGATTAAATTTAACATTATGGTTACAGTTTTTTAATTGAAAGTCAGTTTTTCCAATAGATATATATATGGGCCACCCTGTAGATTAAATAGCTCTTTCAGCTGCCAGTAAAATGACTTGTAATTTTCTTAGTCCTTAAATAAAGCAGTTATTTATAATTTTCTCATACGCTAAATTTGCTGAAGAGTACATAGATCTTAAAGGTAGGTTTAGAGAATCATTTAACAGATTAACAGCATATATTCGTATGTTCCAAAATATTCATGAGAATTTTATAAGGAGAGACCAATGCTGTTGGAAGAAGATAATTAATTATAGATAAAGTTCAACCATTTCTGTCTATGTATTCACCAGTAAAATTAGTCTAGTAAATTTTTATGAAAAATTAATAGTTTTAATAGTTTAGTGATTCTGCTTCATTTAGAAAGTGTAGATCTAAAGTGTCATTTGACAATTAACAAGTGTGCACTTAATTTCGTAGAATCCAAATAACCATATAAAAGGTATTCCATTAAATTTTTTAGTTTTTGCATCATTTCCGGTGAAATCGAAAGCTTTTTTGAATTTTTACGTGATGTGATTTAAAACTGTCTGTAATATAACGAACTAGATTTAAAAAAAATTATAGGAGTGGAGGAGTGACCCTTAATTCGTTTACACCCAGTATAATGAGCTGTGCTTAAATGTTTCGACTGTTACATGATCCTACTTGAGGTGATAATTCCATTTATTGAATAAGAAACTATTTTATATTATATCTTATTGTAAAGGTTTTAAAATACTGATTGAAAAAATATCCCACTTTCCTAAGTTTAGGAGTTGTGAGTTGTGCAAGAAAAAGTTCTAATTAGTAGCTTTTTTATGGTAGGAGGGCTTGTGTTTTGAAGTTAGTAGAAATAGTCAAATTAACGTTACTTTATTAATCAAAAGTATCGGTTATTTTCATTAACGGAAATGAATTATTGAGCTAGGGGAAAATGGCAACAATCGAATATATAAATAATTTATGCATTTAATTTGTGACTAATGAACAAGTCATTAAAAGTATCTATTTAAATATTCAGTGAAACTACAAAGACTTGCAAAAGAAATCAAATATTCACTCACATTAACACATATAGACAAAACTAGTTAAAATATTTTCTATAATTCCTCACGTAGAAGAAACACAAATATCTTTATTTGGAAAATGTATTTGTTTCTATTTCTTTCGATAACACTTTCTTTACGAGTTCCTTTTTAAATAGTTTAAAAACAAATTTTTGAATGTTCAAAGATAGTTTTCTAAAGATGTTGTAAGATTATTTTCGATAATGTTGGGAAATGAATGGAAAAAAAATGTATTTACTAAAAAAATATCTAATTATATTGTAACGGTTTAGTTGCAAAGCCTAAGGTCACTGCCTGTGAGAAGGTTGGCTACATGGGCGTACAAGAGAAAACCTAGAAACCTAACCTCACTGCTGACAGCTATTACAGTTTTCCGAACGTTCTCGAAAACGTCAAAAATATTTTGGTAAAGATCTAAAACTTTTTGAAACCTTCGACAAAGCAAGAAAAGGATGTAAATAAAAAGAAAGTGAGAGTAACCGTTGCTCCTAGGTAGTCAAATTTGTCCTCTTGATCTACCCAAACAACAAATTTAGTACCTGCTACGTGGTAGCGACTAAATATGTCACTACATAGCGGTTTGCCTTAGTTGCCGCTAAGTCATAGGAACGGATTAAATCTATTCCTTGTACCAAAGTGGGGAAGAAATGTCACGGAGCCAAGTTGTATTTGCTACGTTCCGGTTTTAGTCCCTACAACTTCATGGAACCTCACGGTTACGTTGCAGGAACATTCCAGGGTAGTTCCCGTGTAGTAGCGTTCACTTCCGATATTTTCCATGTTTGTTGTCTTTGTTTTCCATATTTCTGAATACTACTTATCTCAACTTAACTTGTTATTTCATTCACTAAGGTTTCCATAACATCATTCTTTTAATACTAATAATTAATATAGCGGTATAACCAGAATCGATAATATATAAATAATTCATATGTTGATCATATCGGATACAAAATTTATAAACAAATGAAAATTTATCGTAAATTTTTGAAAATTAGGTTGAAAATATAAAAGCGCCCTCAATATATACACAAATTTTCTTTTTTTTTTATAAATCTTTTTTATATTAGTATAAATGTATAATTGGAGAAAGTATATTAAGATTCTTTTGTTAGTTTATCGGAAATAGCATTATATTAACACTTTTTGAACTGAAAAATAATGGTGATTCCATATTTTAATTTTTTAAATGGCGAAAATGGTACCTATGTATCTCAAAGTACCATTTGCTACTTCTATGTTATATTAGCCATCTACAAGGTGGCAATTTCCAATCGTAATTTTTTTTAAGGTATTCGCTATGATAAAACAACAATCGGAACTAGCCTAATGGAACTGTATGGTAGCAGTTTCTACTTTGCTGCTACAAAGATCCTGATAAAGTGCAGTACGACTTTTTTCTCGCCACCAAGATCCCATTTGCTCCTTTATAAGTACCTTTACAAAAAAGTAAATTTGAACCAAACGCTAGTTAAAAATTTACCATATTAAGATGTTTTGAAGAATAAAATACAATCTCTCTATATCCTGTTTCATATTGAACTACACATGTAAATATTTTGATACTGAAAACATCTTTAAATTATTCTTAAAAATATCGATACTCTAAGTATCGACAGTACATTATCAGTGTTATTCAGTTTGTTCTATTACTACTTCTAAAAAATTAAGACTATTACGAAAGAAAATATGGTCATGCAACTTAACAATGACTTCTGAAAAATTACAGATTCTCCAGAAACCAATATTTTTATCCGATACCTAATCAAAATATCGATATTTGAAAAATCGACTTTATCTATTGACATGTAGGTGTAGGTTAAATTATAATTGTTAGATGGCTTATTGTTGTTAGTAATTAATAGATTAATTAAGTTTCGCTTGGTTGTTTGCTGTTTTTTTCAGTTTTCTATAAAAAGTATATGAAAATCTATCAGACGTATTAATTTGGAAACCATTTTGTTAAACTTGATATTATTAAATAGTATAATGATACTACGGTAGCGATTTTAAGTATAATTCACTATATGGTGGCATGTGAAAGTAGCTACTTTCAAGAGAACACATTCTTCTACTGGGGGATACCCGGGTTGGTTCTATGTATGTTACTTAAAGTTTCTATACTTTTAAGTTCCCTTACTTATTCCAGGTACGTTGCTAAAACCGCTATCTGGAACTATAAAGTACCATATCTTGTAAGTCTCAATTTAGTTCCACAAACCAGTAACTGCCTCAAAGCTTTACCGTTTCAAATTAGTAATCTTTTGAAAAGCTATATTAATAGTAAGTAGCCGGGTAGTTCCATTTAAAAATGTCTTCAATGCGGCGGACCTTTGTTGTAGTCAATTTAAGTAGCAAATAGGTAACTGCTACACTTTTTCAACACCATAAAGTTATTAATCTTTTTAAGTTAAAAAATAGGTAACAGCTTTGAAGCATTTAATTTTATAAACTTCCGGTTTCTATAATATCTATATTCCTGATACCAAACGTGTTGCTTAGGTAATGTATATGTTTTATTCCTTCTGTTCTTAGTTAATTCCATTGGTTTCGTTTCAGTTCCATGTACTTCGTTTTCTTTATGTTTATATTTAATATATATATATATATATTCTTACTATATTCTATCATATGCTTAGGTAATACTATCCCTAACTCTTTTTTTTTGTTTTCGTAACCAAAGCTACGGCCTTCTAGTATGAACTTAAATATATTCGTCGACACAGGGTCTCCTTGTTTCAAGTCTCTTTTGGAGGTCAAATTCTTTGATAGTTCTCATTCTACCTTAGTACATATTTTAAACAATTAAATCTTTAAGAAATATTGATCAATTATTTAATTAACTTATTGTTAACGTTAAGCTTTTTTGTTGCAAAATTAGATTTTTAATTTAGCTAATGTGTAAAGCATTACATTACATCAATGTCCATGACCATAATATAGCTTGGATCATCAAGTCATGTACCTTGAATCACTAACGTCTATACCTAAGTATTATTATTTATAAGCAATGTCCCGCTAGTCTTATTTTCTTGGAAATTTCACCAATACAAGTGCTCCGAATTCAAAAACAGATCTTCCACATTCCATTTCTTGCTGCGACTTGGAAATTTTGCGGTCGGTTGTCTTAAATATATCATTTTTGTCTTTCAAAAAGTTATTTATAGCTTTATTTTCGGTTTCGCGTCAAACTCTATCTATCCAGCACTCTTTTTTTTTATTGTATATTTTGTCAGCACTTGACACTCTTCCTTGCTTCTTTTTAATAAATCTGCTAGCTTTGCCTGTCCTGTTTGGATGCCTTTCCAGTGTGTCTGTGGCGATTTTAATTCTTCTTAGATTAAGTGACATCAGTTTAAATATTGTATCGCGACGGAAAATTAGAATCATAATACCTGCCATAGGTGCTCGATCTACAGCTTCTATTGACAAATGTGTTTCTTGATTATCTTTTATCAGCAACAGGTTTAGTTTGCTTTATAAACTGATCCAGAATTATAGATAGAGCTCTTCTGCACCGTCTTTGGTACCTAGTGGTTCCATCTTAAGCACGGAATCTTTTAAATGTATTATAGAGAAAATCAGAATTGATGGGTTGTGATTGCTAATAACGTTTATATATGCATTCAAGGTTACCAACTGACCACGTTCACCTGAAGTCATAGCACCTAATTGTTTTTTACTCTTCGATGCAACGATCTATGAAGGAATCTCTGCATGCTTTAAACTAGTTTCATCCTGGTTCCAGATTCTATCTGCTGGAAATGAGCCAAAACGCCTAGGTATATCTTAATTTATTAAAAACAAGGAACAATTGAATTCATTAACGCATGATCGTGAAATGCTTTTTTCTGTCTTTCTAATTTTCTGATTTTTCTTCTTCTTCATAATTAAATACCTGATATGCGACATTATACTTTATATTATGGAAATACGTTTTTCTGTAGACCTCCCGACAGCGTCAATTGCTTTTTTCATCTTTTGAGAATCAATTGGAGTTCTTTTTTACCAAATTTGTTTTTCGGTATTATTACCTAGAACAAAATTTCAAGCAAATGTAACGTTGTGTACTTATAATCAGTGATCCATAGTGTTTTTAATCCGAAGTATATTAGGACGTTTAATGACAAAAAAGAATGTACTAATAATTGGTTATATTTACAAGTTAAATAAAGCATAACCCTTTACAAATCAATTACTACCGTAAACACAGATTTCACTTAAAAAACATATTTTCTTCACCTTTTCTTATTATTATTAAAATACAAAATCGTTACTTTTTAACAGAAATCGAAAAGTGAATATTTTTTACGTAGAATCTAACTCTTGTAGTTACAAATTGTAATACCGAAGGGATACTGTAATTTAATGCAGCTGTTAGTTCCTAAATGGAAGTACACGGTATAAAACAAGAAAGTGATCCAAGGTAGAGCAAGCTCCCCTACTTCGTACAGTTTCTTGACCCCCTATCGTATACATGACATACATCTATAAACAATAAGTGAAGTAGCCCTAAGTTTTCTTCGTAATTGTGGTTTTGTATTATTCTTAATATAAAGATCTGATCTGGAGTTCCTCTTTCTTTTCTAAAGCTCCTTGGTATTTCTATATCTATTTCTAATAATTCTAGCTATTGCTCTGTACGTCACATCTAACAGTGATATTCCCTTACTCCTCCTTATTAAAAAGCTTCCGCCCCGCTTTTATTGTTTTTCAAGTTTATAATTTCTGCCTTTATTTCTTGGTCCATTGGTTCTTATTCTTCTTCGTTTTAATCGTTATTGTAGGTTTCCTAATACCATTCCTTATTTCTACAACCTTTTATTTGTTTATATTCCTTTCCCTGTAAATTTTTTTGTTTGTTAGAAATTTCTTGTCTGCTTACATAAATATATTTATTCCAAAATATCAACTTTTTATTTGATAATGTAAGGGAACTAGTTAATCAAATCTCGTTTTTGGCGACTGTGATAAAAAAACGTAAAAAAAAAGAAATAAAGAATAATGTAGGTTCATTTTTAACAAACGTAAAAACCAAAACTCCCTTCTTGTGTCTATAAATTAAATTGTGCAGATTGTAATGCCCTCTAAATTGGCCAGACCATTAGAAATTTTGAAATCAGATATAGTGTATCTTTGTAAGCTTATTATAGATAAAAGCATCCAGAGAAGTCACATTAGGCCAAACACCTTATTGAGACTTAACACGAACTTACACTTAACAGAACAATGGAAGCAACATTGGAAATTTTTCATATATGCGATAAGAAGCAATACCTTGTTTTCTTTGAATAAAATTGAAATAAAGAGACATCTACGATATCCTCAGTGTAGAGTACTAAACGAAGCAAAAAATCTTCACCTTTATTAGATTGCCGTCTGTAATAAATATCTAATGATCTAATGTTTTAGAAAAAGAAGCTTATTATATATAATGCAAAATCAAATCTGTCAATTTCTTAATCTTATCTGGCTATGCAAAAGGGTGAAACAATGGCCATAAGAATATTTTAAAAACATTTGAAAATCTTGGAATTTTATATTTCATATTTACGTCGTACATATTAAAACATTAGATACGTAGAATAATTATTAAGCATAGATTTCTTCATATTGTACGATTAAAAAATGTTAAGATTTAATGACTCGTAATAAATATCTGTTCGAAGATCGTTTCTGTGATTTTCGATTTAGAAAACTTTCTCATTGCTATTTAATATTACACAATTTCTCATAAGCACCCAAGTGATGTACAGTATTTTTAACACCTGAGGCACCTGTCGACGAGGATCTAGGTGCTATGTCACCGAACCACTGACCCAGTTTCTACACACAAGAATCTAACATTTTCTTTTCACTGGCTGCGTCGGTGTTAAATTTATTCAGATATTTCATTAGATTAGTAATTAAGAGGATTTTAATGAATTAATTTGGTAATCTTGGGCTTTGTGGAAATTATGTCATTTATTACTAAACTAGAATTATATTAATGAGGTGCTTTATCGTGGAAAAGAGGAGTTGTGATATGCAAAACATAATTACAATAAAAATAAGTATTTCAATGAATTTTGAGAAAAACAATCTAGTACAATAATTTAGAAACTAACGTTACGTTATAACTACTGTTAGCACAAATTTTCAAGGAGCTAATGAAAATATAAAATATTTAGAATTAAATGACATACAAATACATACTACACTAAACAAAAAAGACTGGAAATTTAACCCTCCTGGTGTATGCCACATGGGAGGGAACTGGGAAATTATATTTTCAATAAGGGAAAACTTTAGATGTCATCCTTACAGAAAAAAATCCAAAAGATGCAGTACTACTAACGATTTTGATAATAATTGAACGTATTCTCAACTCCAGACCATTAACATACGTACCGGTAGATCCCGAATTCCCTGAATCCTCAACACCAAATTATTTCTACATTGGTTCCTCATTTGACTCTCTTTTGAACACTTTTGAAGCAGCTGGGAAAAGAAGACAAACGAAATGGCACGAGAATGTGGAAGAATTGGAAGAAGGAGACGGAGTTTTAATACGTTGCCAAAAAAGACTTGACCAGTGGCCAAAATGTTAAAAACCTATTCTGGATGTGACAACATAGTAATAGCGGATGTGAATACAAAGAGTGGTATTCTAAAAAGACCTACAACGAAGATTTGTAAATTAGAAATTAAGATATGTGAGTGTTTACAAAAAAGAGAGAAATATTAATGGTTTGTGAATATACATGTTTACAATTAAAAGATCATTCTGTACCTCGAAGACAATGATTTGACAGTCATTTTTTTGGCTTTACTACTTTTAAAGAAAACCGATAGTAAAGACGGTTTTTACAATTACAATATTACAGAGAAACTTAATTTAAGAACATAAGTTTTAGGAAATGAACGTTTTTTTACTTTTTAACGTAGTCTCTATTCATATCTAAATATTTGTTAAGTCATTGCGTTTGAATTAGTCTTGAAAGAACTCTAGAACTATGTCCGCTGTCCATTTAACCACTCAGTAACAGTTTTTTCCAACACATCATAATTTTCTAAGCTTCTTTCTCATTTGTTAAACCTTCCCTATAATTTTAACAAACCGCCGGTGAATTTCAACGAGGATTTAAAAATTGAATTAGAGATCGTATAAGGTAGGTTTTATTATCGATATGAGATCAAATAAGCAGTTTTACGCAATAACCATTGGAAGTAGACATACAAAATGTACAGGGGACTGACCGACAGTGGCTAACCTTAAACAGAAATCATGTGACATTGACCATCATATATTTTGCCTCCGTCATATTGCAAAAACGGCCCAATTAAAATAAATTTATTAATCGATATTGGGTTATTAACATTATTAATACAGAAACGAAGAAATATCACGAAATAGATTTCTTTATTTAAATTTTTAAATTTAAAATCGTTATTCGTTTAAAGGATTAAGGGATTAAAACAAGATGTGAACAACTATCGAAATATATCGCACCTCCTAAAAATGATTACTTGTTTGTATCTTGTTTTAATCTGGAAGATGAAGACCGCAGCGGCCGCCCAAAAACGAAGGATACGGACCTTATTAAGGCCGTGCTTGATGAAAATCCGCGATATAGTGTGCGGGAAATAGTGAATGCCACTAGGATTCCCAAAACAACAGTGCATAGTCACTTAACCAAAATTAGATATGTTAATCGCAGCGAAGTTTGGTTCCGCACTTACTGACGGAGACCAGCCTTATGAATCGCATCTCTACGTGCCATTTGTTTCTCCAGCGACTTAAAAAGGATCCGTCTTAAAATGGCTTGTCACTGGACATGAAACTTGGATTTTATATGAAAATGTGCATAGAAAATGCACTTGGTGTAAGGATAATAGTACTTCAACTCTCGCAAAGCCGGGACTACACTCCAGAAAAGTTCTTTTGTCCATTTGATGGGATTGGAAAGGCGTAATTTTCTACGAGCTCCTTCCTCAAGGTGAAACAATAAATTCTACAAAATACTATGATCAATTGGTTCAATTGAAAGCTGCCATAGCAAAAAACGGCCAGAATTAATCAACCGGCGTGGTGTTGTATTTCATCATGACAACGCGAGACCACATGTTGCATTAGTCGTAAGAGAAAAGCTCTTACAGTTTGATTGGGACGTTTTACCGCATCTTGCATACTCTCCAGATCTCGCTCCATCTGATTATTACTTCTTTCTGTCCATAAAAAATTCTCTTCGAGATGAGCGCGAAATAAAAGCGCATTATTTCTTGTCTAAAACACAACAATTTTGGAAAGAAGGCATAATGAGGGTTCCTGAGAGATGGAAGAAGGTATTAGAGCAAAAGGGTTGTTATATGATATAACAAAACAAATAATATCTTAAACAGTAAACATTGTGTATAAATAAATAATATCTTATTTATTTCTTATTAGAAATAGGAAAGATACTTTTAGGACACCCATTATAAACATAACCTGCAAGAGGAAGAGTAATTGAAGGAAGTCCAAAATTCATGTTTCATATTGCCCTATCTTGCATATAGAGGATCTCCTCAAGAATAAATTGTTCTTGTTTCCATATCCTCTTTCGTTCAATAATTTTTATGCTTTCTGTTAACAATTTATAATAATAAATGAACAATAGATATAATTACTACATTTATTCTTGAAATACAATGTGGTGGCCAACTCAAAAAAAGTTAATATGAAAGATAAATTATACGTCTCTTGAATTTCCACCGTATTCCAAAGCTCTTTTATAATTTTTCTGTGACTTCAGTTCCGCGAATCCCTTTGTGAAACAGTGACAGGAGTTTGACAGATTTTTTATATGCATATTTGACTTCCCGTCACAGATATTTAAACCTATCATTATCAAGAAATATATATATATTCTTCTTTTTCTAAAAAAAAAATAGTATAAATTTAGACTAAAGGTAATATAAAATAATTGAACTTCCCAAATTTAATTGCTCATTCAGTACTGAGGATATCGTAGATATTTCTTCATTTCAAATTCCTCAAAAAAACCAAAGTTCTTATTTTTTGTCACTTATATAAAGTACTGTTGATTCAATTATTTTGTTAAGTTTAGGTTTTTATTTAGTGTCTATGAGGTATTTTACGTAATGTGACTTATCTGGTTATTTTAATCTATAAGATCGTAAGTGCTCACTATATCTTCTTCCACAATTTGTAAGGGCCTGGGGTTACAATTCGGTCAAATTAACTTGTAAATACCTAATTTTTTTATTAATTAATTTTAGGTTTTACATTTAATAAAAATGCACCTATATTATTTTTTGATATTTGAATTGAAATGTTTCCTAAATATCTTTCGATTATTTCGGAAATACGAGTATAAGGTTAATGGTAACCTTTTTTTCCTTTTTATTGATGAACCTGTTATTATATTTAAGGATTAATTATTAGACAGTAGCGATTTGTTTTATTATATTAATTTCCCTTTTAAAATAAAACAGTGATCGTGGTGTTTCAACAAATACGAGCTACGATTTTTTTTCCATTTAATAATCTTTAAATAATAAATTTATTAAAATAGCCGAATTTCTTAAGGTAACCAAATGATAATAACATAAATTATGTTAAATGATTAATGACAAGTTCCGAAGCCACAGAAATAACTGTTATTTTTTTTATTATCTTCCGTTTTAGAATTTAGCTAGAAAACTAGAAATATGTGGTTTTTACTATGAAAGAAATTTCATTAAAGGATGATGTTATATAAACTCGGCCTTAAATTATGATTACTTCAATATCAAGTTTTAAGAGCAAATTCTGTATTTTCAATGTTTTTCTACCGGAACTACAATTATGAAATAAATGTATTATCACTTAAGCTCGAGAATAATGAAAGCAAAAAACAATGGTTGTTAGTTTTATAACGTAAAATTTGAAAGTATAATTATCATTATCTGCACACAATATAGGTACAGCTGATTCCAGGTGAATTTTTAATGTCAAAGCGAACAAAACTAACGTAGTTTAAGGTTTATTCAACTTTTAGATATATCTGTTTGGTTACAAGTATCTTAGATCTAGACATAAAATTTACATTCGCTTATACAGGGAGATTCAAAATTCTAATTCGGGTACGAAACTTATCACAGTGATTGCTCTCATGAAATAAAAAAATGTTTTTCCCCTTTAAATCAAGTTAAATTCAATATTTTTATTTTTAGTTGGGATATAAGCTTCTCTCTAAAAATCTCGAATTTTTATGAAAATAAATATAGTTGTACTAAAGAACATAGAATTAATCTTAGATCTAAGAATTTCCAAGCCTCCGCTTAAAAATTTCAAGATGTTTCGTATCCACATTTAATTTTGTTTAAATAATGTATAATTGAAAAATTTAAAAATAAATTGTATCCCAGTTATTTCATAGCAATTAAGATCCTATATTTTAAATGTTTTCCTTCTTTGTGAGATAATTCGAGTTATGTTAAAATTATTGAATAGTGGAATGTGGCTGGCTATAGTGTAGAAAATTTGAGGAGCCTATTTTTTTCACGAGAATAAAAAGTATTCAGATTAAACAAGAGTTCCACTGAGTCAAAGTAACTTTAGTTCCATAGTCTTGACGCCACAAGCTGAAAATCAATAATTATTACATGTATCTAATTTTATTTAAATAGTACATAAATAAAGTTATTTCTATAAACATGAACCGTTAGCTAGTAAATAGAGAAAACGTTTAAATATTAATTATATGGTTTTTCTTGTAATATTTGACAATTACACCATTGCAAATGCACAACCCCAAATATCAAACAAACAAATAAATATTGGTTCTACGATCGTCATTACCAAGCAACAAAAAAAACAAAACACAATTTGGTTTTTGCACATATAACGTTTTGCAACTTCATGTGTTATAACTAATTTTGGAACATGATTTTCTATTAAAACAATTTATTAATTGATAAACGTATATTAAAAGTAAATATATGGTACATTTTTATATTAGGTAGTCAAATAACAATAAGTTACTGTATATAATACCTGGTTTATTTACATTAAAGGTTCATTTTTAAAATAATAATAGATTTGCCTACTTTTTAGAAATAGTTATTGAATTCAATTTCTAATGAAAACAGTTTTTGACCAAAGAAACTTAATTTAACCTATTTTTATACCCTTTAGAGTACATCCTTGAACTGAAACACTGAACGTACAAATACCTTGTGTTCTTATTAAAAACAATAAAAAATAAGAACATGATAAAACCTTGCAAGGTTGCTAAGAAGCAAAATAAAATAGCAAATAGACTGGATTTGAATATTAGACATAAAAATCCGAATGTCCAAGTCAAGCCTAACATTGAAAATAGAAGTATGGCCAGTCTCCACTGAAAGAGAATTTCGTGATTCACTTGATCTCTATATTCCGTTTTCTTATGGAAAACATTGTAAAGAATAAAAATAAATATTACCAAATTAATACTAATAATTATTATCAGAGGAAGCCATACGCCAAGATATAATCCAAAACTAGAAGGATAACACAGACCGATATTACTTCTGTTATAATTATTAATGTCAATTATTATAATTAGAAAAACTGGTAGCGCAGGAAAGACCCATCCACATATACAAGCTTTTAATAATACATATTTTAAAGGTCCGCCAAGTACTTCCACAAATCTTTTAAATTGTAGTATAGCTATGATTAGCATCCAGCAAAATTCAGATAGTATGGAATAGTGCAATATCCCTCCAGTTATGGTACAAGCCATGCTTTTGTCATCTTCTGTATATATTCCTTCGCTGATATATAGCATTACGTTTTTAATAGAAACAGCTACTGAAAAATTAATTAATATTTGATTTCCAGTGTTATTCCTCCATCTATCAAAAAGTACGGTGGTCAGCAAGATACCGAAGAGGCCAAGTAAGGACAAGACACTGTTTATATTAGTAATGATGTCTAGTATTTGTGAGTCAAGTTCATCTATGATGCTATCGGAATCTGCCAAAAGAAGAACGAAGTGAGTTAAATGATCGTATTCACAAATCATAAAACTGCTCTGAGATGTAGGTGAGATATCGTTTTGCCAAAAGCCTTCTATACGAGTGCTAGTAACCTAAAATAATTAAACATTAATATTTTGTATGTATAAAGCTTTTTTTGTTTTCTGTGTGTGTGTGGCATCAACCGTTTGGGGTTATTAGCCTTCATGTTCTGTGTAGGCTTTGTTAGTGTTTCCCGGCGCCACTTTAGAAACAGCACTGTTAATTTGAAGCCAACAGTGAATGCTGGGGTGGGAATAATCTTTAGGGACGAGAAATGATCTTCCAACTGGTAGTCAAATTAGGAAAAACATTTCTGATTTGTAGTCAAACCAGGAAAATTCACGCCCCTGTCGGGATTTGAACCGGAGACCTGTTGATCACTAGCTCGCGGGTTTACCCACTGAGCTATCCACCCACCCTTGTATAAAGCGAATATGTATTATTTACATAATTAATTTCAAGATCAATGCGATTCAGTCAAAATGTTATAGTTGAAGAAGGTTATCCATAGTCTTTCAATGTGGTACATTCGATTAACTTAATAAAACTCTAAATCGATACCACACATTATTGAAGTATATATAGACAACTAGTTTCGACTATACAGCCATCATCAGATCTAAAATTATTAAATCCAATAAGTATTACATAATGAAGGTTGTACTAAATAAATATTTAAATTTTTAAGTGATACACGAACAAATGAAAAAAACATGTTTATCAAAGAGAAAATGTAAACTGATGTAATAAAGAATAACAAAAGAAGGAGTACATCCCACTTAAGGTCAGAAATGAGTGATATAGGATCTTTAAAACAAACTACATCTAAAAAGTTAGAGGCAAAGTTTAAAAAAATAAACTGGATAAAGAGACCACCCTGAGAATCGGTAAGACTTAACCACAGTGGGTCCAAAGAGTAAGTCAGAAGGAAAACCTTTATGAAATTAGGATACAAATAAATATCTACTGAATGTAGGAACACTAAATTGAACATAAGGAGTTCAATAAAAGGGTTTCAGCCAAACTGGCACTTAATTAAACAGGAAATAAGCAAAATTAAATGAGCACACTGGAGATAAGAACACAATATGTCAACAACCCGACAGGAATGTAGGATAAAATAAGATTAATTATAAAGCCAAGTGTAACAATGGATTGTGAACGCAGGGAGATAACGTCAATTGCAATTGACGGAAGATAACGAAAAAAAAAATTAAATCTTTTAGAGGCTTCAAAAATTTTGTTTATTCTTCAAACCAGTCCTTGTGCTTTAATGAACAACTACAAACTAATGAACTATCTTTTATCTTAACTTTCTTTAAGTTAATTTATTTATAATTGTATCTCCAATACTTAGGTTAGGTTATATTATTCTTTTCACTTTCGTATAGTACTTGTCAGTTCTCACACTCTTTTTTCTTTTTGTCTATCAATTATAATTGGCTTTATCCCCCTGAGTTCACAATCCCTTTTTACATCTGGTTTTATAACTCTATTAATTTTAAATCCTTCTACTTCTATATTTTGTGTTCTAATATCTAGTGTCTTTATTAGCTCGCCAGTTTGGCTTAAACCCTTTTATTCAACAGTTATGTTCAATTTATTATCCCCACAGTTAGTGGATATTTGTCCGTTCCCTAATTTCTTAGATGTTATTTTCCTAACTTTAACCTTTGAGAGGTGGTTGGTTTTAAGAGTTATCTACATTCATCACAGATTTCGGTCCTTAAGTGGGCTATATTCCTTCCTTTAGTAAATATGTTAGTTCGTTACCAGTAAAGATCCTTCAGTTCTTACCTTCAAAATGGCTAAGACAGAGTTTTGTAATTAATTTTCATGTGTTACTTATAAATTCTTTTACACTTGTTCGTTAATAACTTAAAAATTTAAAAT
The DNA here is from genome assembly GCA_951812935.1 of Hermaeophaga mercurialis. Classification (NCBI taxonomy): domain Eukaryota; kingdom Metazoa; phylum Arthropoda; class Insecta; order Coleoptera; family Chrysomelidae; genus Hermaeophaga; species Hermaeophaga mercurialis. The sequence goes on along the minus strand of OX638359.1, from coordinate 18,222,773 downwards.
TTAAATATTTGATTATTGTAACTTTCCATTTGCAGCATCACATTTAGCGTTTAACTTGCATTATTTTATTATTTTATATTTTTGTATTAATTAATTTCATCTTCCCATAGCCGAAGCTAGTTGTCTACATATATTTCAATAATCAAAATTGCCGTGTGCTATTCAGCTACAGTTTTATTGAGTTAAAATGTAATAGTGAGAAGGAGGCCTATAGAGCGCAGAGTACAAAAGTCAAGAAAATTAATAGGCCAAAGAAAAGATCTGACATAGAGAGAAAAACTTTGAAAATAGAAAGCTATTATAAAAGGAAAGAAATTCGTAATTTTTATAGAGAAATTAAGAAAGAGAGGCAAAGAAATGACCAAACAACATACATATATTACAGGCAAAGGTGGCGACCTGATCTGAAGAGAAAATAAGAGAGATAATACTTTTTTCAAATACTAAATGATCAAACGGGAAGAAATATGGAAATAGAAGAGCCCATACAACATGAAGTTAAAGTAATTATGGAGAAACTAAAAGATAAAACGATCCCAGAAAAAATGACATAATGCCAGAAAATATAAAATATGAGAGAGAAGAGTTAAAAAGCAGAATACGTCAGTTAATAAAAAGAATAGGGAGATAAGCGGTGATCCCAGAAGACTAGGAACATGAAACGATAATACCCTTGTTGAAGAATACAGATTATTGCATGTGTTTCCAGAAAAATATCATTTCTAGAAGGGCAGCTAGAAGGGCAGGAGCTCAACAGAGTAAATCTTTACAATGAAAACATTAACAATATCCCACAAATATTAGATCCAAGTTGTACTTTTTTATAGATTTTAAAATAGTATATGTCTCGGCAAAAGGAAATGGACTATACGAAGTAATTAGAGAGTCTGATATATTTGTGAAATTAGAAAGACTGATTAACACGATGCTAAAAAAATGTGGCAGAGTTAAGCAGAGTGGCAAACAGACTAGCAGCAGCTGTACATAAAATGAAGTTGAAGTTCAATCAGAAGAAATGCAAAGTAATGAGGGTAGAAGGGGTAACAAAAGGGTAGGAGTTTAAAGTTACTACTGAAATAGGAGAAATTATGTTTGAAGAACTGGATGAGTTCCATATATATAGGAACTAGGATAACACACAAATAAGAAGAAGAAAAAGAAACTGAAGGTAGACTAAATAAGGCAAGCAGATGTGCGGGAGTAATACATAATATCAGATTTTCAAAGAACATATTAATAAGCACCAAGTCTAGAGTGTCTAAAACAATTCTAAGACCTACTCTATTGTACGGATTCGAAACATGGGTATTAAACAGAAAAACAGTTCGAACGCGAATAGCCTGGAGGGTACCACTTTATAAAAAAAAGAAAGGTAGACCACGGAGAAGATGAAGGGATGGTAGACTTCAGGGAGAAGACTATGAAGGACAGCAAAAGTAAAGCCCAGGACAGGGCAGCATGGAAGCGAATAACAAAGCTAAATAGCCTGCTAAAAAGTTACATATATATATATATATTTATATAATTTTATCAAACAATTTTACCTAATAAACTTACCTGATACTTCCAGAAAGCACAGTTCTTTTTACTGTACAAGTCTATATTGTCTATATTGTCTATATTGTATAGTAAGTAAATGTGTCCTTTTAAATTTTGATCCAAACCTACAGAAAATTATAAATGAAATGATTGATAATTTTTTGTTACAATATTACCTTCTAGTAATATTCCTAAAATTTTTGTGGTATCCATGTTCCTACTAGGATTTTCGTTAAAGAAATTATCATGAAAATAAATTGTTAATATTAAATATACTGTACCGTCATTCTCATTTATTTGTTTTAATAAGTCTGTACTAAAAATTACAGCTGTGGTAAAATTTGTGTTTCCAATAATTTGACTGACATTTTGAATATCCAAATAAGATATATTACAAATACCGTCAGTGCAATTGTTCAAAACTAAGCCAGTTATATTATTATCCTTAATGTTAGTTTTAACTATTGTTAAATTCTTATAAATCATTGGATCTTTAATGTCTTCTACACATTTCGTTATAACTTCATCAGTGGTAAAAAGAAGACTGTCAGTAGCTCCATATTGGTGTTGCGATTGCTCCAAAATATCCCTCTTTACTTTAAATAAACTACTCATTATCAGAGATGTTAGTTCTACCTGCTTTTTTGTTGTATTTGACTTATCTCGAATATTACCTGTAAATATATTTGTATATCTCGTATGACCTACATAGTATTGTGTTTGCTAAACTATATTATGTATAATTGCAGTAATACATATAAGAGCAGTGAGGAACGAAGAGAAAGGGGGTCCTAACGTTTTATATATTTAATGGTTTATTATCAAATTTTTTGTGTTATTTCAAGTATCTAACATTAGAAAAATTTATAAGTTATTGCATTCCTTTGTTTTTACGATTTTTATAGTACTTTCGACCTTATTTGTTAAAGAAGCTATGCATTTGTCCCATAGACAAAATGCTTTACGCGAAATTTGTTCTGAGAGATTCTCGTCAAAACCAACGTTGATTCTTTCGGGAATATTCATTGGATAATGTATCAACCGTGGGGAAGCAAATCAACTGAAAACGGAGGCGTTAATGAAAATCTGTGTGATTAGTTAGTGACAGTAAGAGTGATAATGAGAATGGCCAACCTGGTCCAACTAAGAAGATAAGTACATATTTAAACGAAGAATCCAATAAAATGTATTTTAATGTATAAAAAACTATAAAAAATATATGGTCGAGAGAAATACACTCTACTAAGAATAACATGACTTAGAAGAAGAAAAATTATAATAAATGGACCTCATAGAAGAAACAAATTGAATACCATAAGCTTTATATATGACATTGGACAATATACAGGGTGTCCCAGAATATGTGGGCAATCTCCAGGATTCGGATAAAATATGAAAAAATAATATGACAAGTTCCCATAAAAAAATTTCCTACAGGCCCTCCCTACTGAGATATAAGCCCCTGAAGGACGCCTCTGGAAATCGGTTTATCTTGAATAATTCTTAAAGTACTTGGTGTAATTTAATAATTTTTCAGTATGATGGTTGCTAGGTAAGTCTCCTCAAAATGAACCATTTTAATTTTATTCGGCTTATTTAGTTTTCCAGGGACGGACTAGCTTTAACAGAATAATGCTTATTTTTTTTACACCCTGTATGATAGAGGCATATCAATAATACTATTGAACAGCTGAAACCTTAAACTAAAAAAAAGGTACTCTTCATCGACATCGATAAAGTAAACCGTTTACGAGAAAAAAATTTTTGTTCCATATGCGTTTTTTTATTAAATATTCGATAAATACCATATTTTACTGATTCATTTTGTACGTCGGTTCAACATGAGCTCCTTCTACTGCAATGCATTCCCTACATCTTTTAATTGTAGATTGTTGGAGCCTCCACAATGCGCCAACATTATTCCTTATTTCGCGACAATGGAAGTTAATCAGTTCCAATAAGTGTTCCCGATTTTGTATTGGATTGGCGTATACTAAACATTTTAGATAGCCCCACAAAAAAAAATCTAATGGATTTAGGTCTGGTGATCGAGGAGGCCAAGCCACTGGTCCTCCCCTTCCTATCCATTGATTTTCGAAGACCCTGTTTAGGTGTTCTCGAACTACTAGACTAAAATGTGGCGGAGCCCCATCATGCATGAACCACATATTATGTCGTAGTTCTAAAAGTTCTGGCAGATTGTTTTGAAGAAATTCCAAATACCTTTCTCCATTTAACCTCCTTGGCAATACAAATGGTCCAATTAAGTGTTGTCTGATAATTCCGGCCCACACGTTGATGGGTTCAAATTGGTGCTGGTGATGCGTTACAATAGAAGCATGGGGATTTTCCTCTGCCCATAAATGTAAATTATGAGAATTTATGATGCCGTTTTTGGAAAACCCAGCTTCGTCCGTGAAGAGAACTGAACCAATGAAATTTGCATCGTTTCTGTGCCGATCTAAAACCCAGTTACAAAATTCCATCCTTCGCGGAAAGTCTTCAGGAAGAAGCGCGTGGACTTTTTGAAGGTGGTATGGATGTAACTGTTGCTCAATAAGGATTCTAAAGACCATTGATTTTGAACAATCAAATTCGGCAGCCAATTTTCGAACACTTGCAGCAGGATCTACTTGTACGGCATTAAGGATGTTTTCTTCAAGACCATCAACGCGATGGTTTTGATTTCCACAATTGTGACTGGCTTTGTCAAACTTTCCTAAAATTATTTACGACCTAAATACTTTAAATCAAATCTTTATCATCCGATAAGTACAAATTAAAAATAAAACAACTTAGTTTTTACCTGTCTCTCTTAAACGACGATCTACTCTTTCAAAGGTTTTTCTGTCAGGAATTCTTCTGTTTGGAAATCGTTCTTCATAAAGCCTTCGGGCTTCTAAGGCATTACATGATGCAAGCCCATACATTAAATGCATGTCGGCATATTCCTCAAACGTAAATTCCATATCAAAAAGAAGCAGAAGAAATAAGATCAAAAACTTAAACACACTCAATGTCCAACTGACACTATTGTTTATTTTAACTGGTACATATCAACTAAACCATATCAACAAAATAAGGTATTTATCGAATATTTAATAAAAAAACGCATATGGAACAAAAATTTTTTTCTCGTAAACGGTTTACTTTATCGATGTCGATGAAGAGTACCTTTTTTTTAGTTTAAGGTTTCAGCTGTTCAATAGTATTATTGATATGCCTCTATCATACAGGGTGTAAAAAAAATAAGCATTATTCTGTTAAAGCTAGTCCGTCCCTGGAAAACTAAATAAGCCGAATAAAATTAAAATGGTTCATTTTGAGGAGACTTACCTAGCAACCATGATACTGAAAAATTATTAAATTACACCAAGTACTTTAAGAATTATTCAAGATAAACCGATTTCCAGAGGCGTCCTTCAGGGGCTTATATCTCAGTAGGGAGGGCCTGTAGGAAATTTTTTTATGGGAACTTGTCATATTATTTTTTCATATTTTATCCGAATCCTGGAGATTGCCCACATATTCTGGGACACCCTGTATAATTACTATAGAAACAATGACATACCGACAAAAGAAATCAAAATAATAAAGTTAAAACATTTTTTGATAAGACGATATAAAACTGGGTAAAAAAGATGAGATTTAAATTTCAAATAATAAATAAATAAAAGACGCGATGACTACTCGTAGAAAAAATAGTAAAATATAGAGAGAAAAACAGGCAAATTTCTTATTTGGATGAAATTTGGTACGATACCCATGATGAAGTGAAGAAAGATTGATAGATGGATCTACTAGATGTAACTCCCAAATACCTGTGAAAAAACGTTCACGGTTGATAATTGTTTACTGTGGTGGAATTGACGGAAGAGTACCGAATAGAGTAAAATTATGTAGAAAGAAAATAAGTAACTGCAATGTAGAATATGGAATCTAATATTTTTGAAGAATGGATCCCAAACCTATCTGCAAATAGTGTCAATAGTCATAGATAATGCTTATATAATACTCCAGAGAGTTGAAGAAAGAAAAGAAAAGAAAACAAGAAAGAAGAAATCCAAACTTTTTTGATGAAAAACGATTTATTTTACGAAGGAACCTGTACAAATGAACAATTGTTGGAAGTACTTAGAACAAAAGAGTTCCAAAAGAGTTACATTATACAGGCACTTGCGGAAAAATATAATCACAGGATTTTAAGATTAACTCCTTATTTCTGTATCTTCAATCTAATTGAACTTAGTTCGTCGTAAAAACTGGTTTCCGAAATTTGAGAAACAAATTGTCGAACTAATCAAATATGAAGCCTCGAAAATTAACAAAGAAGATTGGGAGAAATGTGTAGATAAAAAGATAAAAATCGAAGAAAAGTATAAGAAAATTGTACAATTTCATATCAATTCATTATAGATTTAGAGGAGACTGGTAGTGAGTATGAAGACTGGGAAGAAAGGATAATGGAAGAAGTAATAAAAGACAGAACGGAATAGTTGAACAAAAAATGTTATATAAATTATAAAAATCGTAATAATATGAATACGGTCCTATCGCGCAAGGCTCCGCCCATCACAATGTATGTGCTCTTATATACAAGGTGTTCCAATATTCGACCGACTACGCTTAATAACTGATAGCCCTTGATTAATGATGAACAATGATGTAGGAACTTAAACCCTTAAAGTGTTTAGTTTCTCAGATACAGGGTGCTAAAGTTGCAAAAATGAAATTATTTTGTCTAAATATGCTGAAAACGCTTTTAGATTTTGAATACAAACTTCGGATAAAGTTCCCTAATTCATAACCTAAAATTTTAAAGTAGATTACAAGTTTAAATCTTCATCCAGTGGCGTACTGTAATTTTTAGGCGTAACTTTAACACCCATAATTTGTAGGCCTCTGGCATGGTCACCATTTCTTAAGCTTTATCTAGTTGCTTATTTATGTTTGATTAAAAAGTCACAAACTTATATAGTGCCAAGATCAACCGCTTTCCAAATATTTTGCTCTAAAAAGAAGGCTACAAATCGTTTTCATCATGTCAATATGGAATATTTGAATTTATTCCTATTAATCCTATAAATTAGGAACACCTCTTGCCAATATGAATAACTTGAAAGAAGCGGCAAATTCCCAAATTCAAAAAAGAGTTAATTAACAGTTTCCACAACAATTTCAATTCAAACATAGTGTTTAAAAGAACAAGGTGGGTAAAACAACTAATATTTAAGGGTTAAAGCAAGTACTGATTATGAAAGAAGTAGGTACTAATTAATCTCATAATAAATGTTCAAAGTGTTCACCATTACCTTGATTACACTGCATACAACATCTTTGGATTGAAAAACATGCCCTACTAAAAAGAGTTGGATCAGACCGAATAATTGCTGCAGCTGCCTCAATTCTTCTTATTAACTCTTTTTCCGTTTCTACAATGGTGTCGTAAACTAACGATTTCATACATCCCGATAAAAAGAAGTCAATGGGGTTTAGATCGGGTGATATTGCAGGTTACAAATGTGGTCCAGCACTACCAATCCATTTTTCCCCAAACCGCCCGGTTAAATAATTTCTGGCACTTCTACTAAAATTAAACAGAAGCTCTTTCATGCTGAAACCATATGTTTGCTCTAATGTTTAATGTCACATCTTCTAAAAGTTCATCAAGAACTTCTTGAGTTGAAAATCCCCTCTCTCGTAAATTTCGCATCATCTGTGTACAGCACATATTTGGAAAAATAATGATCCTCACGACATTTTCCATTAAACCAATTAGAAAATTCTAACCGCGGTGCATAATATTGTTGTTCTAATGCCTGGACTTTAGTAAATTTGTAAGACTGTAGCATTTTCTCGCAAGACCCTCCATACAGTATTATTACTTACATTAATTGATTTGCCTAGACTTCTCGTACTTAAAGATTGTTGCTCTAAAATATTATTTAAAATTGCTTCTTCAATACGAACAGTCCTTGTTGTTCTTTGCCTTCCTGCATCATTTCTTTTAATTATTAAATTACCAGTTTCTGGCAATCTCCTGTCAATGCTTACAAAAGAATAGGTAAGTTTTGTTCATATAACCGTGCCGCCAGTCTTCCATTTTTTTTAACTTCTCCATATAATAATAACATGACGGTCATTTCTTCTAATCAACAATTATTTTTTTTTAAAAACTACTTAGATGTTTTAAAATTCAATGAATAACAAAATATGCACCTTTACAACAATAAGCACACAAACTGTCAAAAAACACAAATTTAGTTATAAACCTAATATTAGTAAACGTTCCAATAGAATTCATTTGTTTAAAGCCAAATATCTACTCAAAAATAGCTGATTTATGAAAGTTTACGACTTATTTTTAAGTTTGCTGGTATCTACACTGGACTAAACTATATTAATTAGACAAAACTCTAAAAGGTATTATGCAGGAAGGCATAGAATATGGACGGAATGAATGGAAAAACGAAAACTCTAAATACGAAAATTCATTGTCAATTAATTGAAAACGGTCCTATATATTTCCGATCTGTTAATACCAGTATAAACCTTCTTCAAATTTAACTATTTTCAAAACGATTTGTCGCCTTCTTTTTAGAGCGGTTGATCTTAGCACTATAAAAGTTACTAACATTTTTGATTAAAAATAAATAAGCAACTGGATAAAGCTTAAAAAATGGTGATTTAGCCAGTGGCGTACAAATTAAGGGTGTTAAAGTTACGCCTAAGGATTACAGTTCGCCACTGGATGAAGATTTAAAATGTAATCTAGGTTCTAGGTTACGAATTAGGAAACCAAAGTCCAATGTTTGAATTCAAAATCTAAAAGCGTTTTCAGAATATTTAGAAAAAATAATTTTAATTTTGCAACTTTAACACCCTGTATCTGAGAAACTAAACACTTTAAGAATTTATGTTCCCACCTAATTCTTCATCATTCATTAAGGGCTATCGCCTGTTAAGCATTGTCGGTCGAATATTTCTCGAATTATACACAATCGTTACATAAATTAAAGATTTTTTTTTAAAAAGTTGCAATATTAACTGGTGGAGTTGGGATGGAAAGCTCGGTTGGCATATCATATCAAAGATACCAATACATTATGTGTTTACTGAATCTAGATCAATAATAAGGAATGTTAGTTCAACTATTTTTATGAAGATATTCCCATCTCCTTTAGTAAAATCCATCTTGTTTCACGGACACCAAGGGCATCTATACCTTCCAGTTCCAGTGCTTGTTTACTCGTACCTACATGGTTAAATAATTTATGAGCTACTTTTTTAAAATACTTACTTAAAATTTCAGAAATAAGGAAAATATCAAACGCTGCTAATTTTTCTGTATTATTTTGAACTATGCCAACTAGTTCTTCTAATTTATAATCTAATGGAAGAGATGAATTTAAAATGTCTTGTAAATTACTCGTAACATTGTACTCCTCCAAAAGTGCAAAATATTTAAATTCTTGTCTATTTTCACAAGGATCCGCTGTCTTAGTTTCCCAATATTCTGTTTTCCAATAAGCGCAAACGTTGGTTTGATTATTGTAATTTTTAAAATAGTATCTGAAAAAAATTAAGAGAGTAGTTAACACAACACTTTTTTAAACAAAGTTTAATCAAACTTGGTTATATTTTATATGAGTTATATTAGTAAAAGTTTCAAAAAAATTCCTTCAGATCCTACCATCAAATCAATAAAAGGTTTATAAATACAAATCTAATTCATCAAGTAAAATCGTAAGTAATTTATCTGTTTAATTAGCTCACGAGACATCGTAAGTATTAGTATAGTATAGAAATTCATAAAGTAAAGTTGCAGTAAATTTAGAATTTAGATTATTAAAATTCAGTTTGCATTTTCATTTCGAGAAAAATAATGTTGTAACAATCATTTTAATTCTTAAATGGCTAACTCAATAAATTTGTATTATATTAGGGCTATTTTACTTAGTATTTATAGTTAAATGTATTAAAAATAAATAGAAAATAACGAAATTAAGGAACATGTTTTTCTCAAATGAATTACATTTTCAATTGCTTATTTTAAGAATACATTTGTTTGATGCAGATTAAATAAGAAAGTCTATATTTTCACTACATGTAGTTTGTTTTTGGCGAAACATGATCTGTAATTCAAATTTGGAGTATTTTAATGTAATTTTTTTATGAAAATTACATATAATTTGCTGTCAAATCATAAAAATCATTTTCAGTTGGATGTGAATTGAAAAAATTGTAAAAGATGTGTTAAATTTTGACAAAACTATCTTTAAAATTTTTCTGTAAAGTGTACATATCGCGAATATAATTAAAAATAAAAATTTATATGATTAGAAAGTCAAATGTTCTGGTAGTTGAGTTTCATTGTTAGCATAATCCCACTTTCCGAATTTAAAAATTCCACATTGTAACCTTCAAAACTTTGTCTATACTTGTACATGTGTTGAAGTAAAGTGATTTCCCCATTTTAGATTACAACAATCCAAACTTTAAAATTTCCTTGAATAGGAAATTGTATAAATGACAGTATTCCAATTTTTTTTGTAAGTTACTCATCAAATTAACGAAACCGACTTGCCACTCATAGAACTACATTGTCAAATAAATACACTAACTTTCTGATTTTAAAAGCTTGTAAAAATAGATTGTTTTAATTCCTTTATGAAACTGAATTGAACTATTTCTTTGATAACATTTGATGGTATTTACATTATAGAATATTAGCGAGATTTATTTAGGTATTTTTTAGGATTAATTGTAGTCAAAAAATTGTACTTAAGAAATTTTTTAAATTTTGAAAATCATTACTTTGGTTTATCTAAAAGGAATCCATTTATTTCTGTGTTGGAATTTGGTTTTAATTTTTTAATTTTATTATATTTATATATATGTATATTATATTTTAATTTATTTTTTATTTTTCAATAAACTGAATTTAATTTTAAACTTAATTTTATTTAACAATTATAAAAAAAATATCAAATTTCATAGTTTAAATTCTATTACAACATTTGTAATAATAATCATGGCAAAATTTCTAAAAATATGGAGTATATTTGTTTCAACATGCCCTAAACAAAGTGTAGCTTACTATTACAATTGTAAAATTGCGTTTGCACTATGCAGCAAATTGTAACACATAACATTTTTAATAGTAAAAAGCACAGAAACATTATTATATTTATAAATGTTTATATTAGCCCGATCACATCTATTACAAATTTTTAGTTGAATGTTAAATAGATATTCAACGATGATGTTCTATTAAAACTTCTACCTGTACTGCATATTAAATTACTACATTCTTTTCTTAACTAGGGTATAACTAAAAAATACTTACCGTAAAGTCTTTCTCTCAGATATACGAGCTATAATGCCTTTATGATAAATGATATGATCGTATAAACCGTTGAACAAAGCGTTATTAAAGTATAAAGTGATGTATATTTCACTTTTTTCCGTGTCATCTATAATTAGAGCTGGTTCGTAAATATCAGTGTTGCTAAATTCACCATTATACATAATTTCTTTTATATTGTAAGATAAATTTTTAGATTGCTCGAATAATAAACCAGAAATATTTGAGTGATGATTAATCACTATTGCAAAGTTCGAGTTATTTAAAATGGTTACTTCTCCTGAAAATGTATGTACACGATAAAGAAAATAAAAAATATCTTATTTAGGTTTGTGTAAAATCTACATACAATTCTTACCTTCAAATTGCAAAACACAATTATCTATGCAGGATAAGAGATTTTCGGTAGTTTTGAAGTCTTCTTGAGCTTTTGCTAAGATTTCTTTCTTAACATTCATCAGTTCACTTACAATACCTGCCATCACATATAAATCAACTTCTTTAAAAGATTTTCCAGTTTGCAAAATTTGGTATATCTGTTCAACGTTTTCGGGTTCAATTTGATTTTGAAAGACTCTGATTAAATCTAAAGTAGCGGAGATCATTTCTGAGAAACTTTGAGAACTGGAAAATATATCTGCTAATAATTTGGTGAAATTTTGTTCAACCAAAGCTATATAGTGTATTTGTTTTAGATCTGAAATAGTACAAATTGTTTCAGATGATGTTTCTTCAGTTGGAAAATATGTCCATTTGCCAATTTCATCCGTAAACTCCCAGTATCCACAAGTATATTTAGGTAAGTAATCATCGTTTTTCTTAAATTTAACTTGTATCAAATTGATTACAGAAGAATTTAATAAAAATATTCCTATGATTTTAGAAGTTGTTGATTTCTGGTTATCAACAAACAAATCAACATTATTAAAGACGCTAACGGATGCAGGTAACGAATTTAGCAATTCTGAAAAATAAGTCATTTCTACATAAGGTTCGTGAGATACTCCATCAAAACAAGTGATATTATCCTTCGAAATAAATATCTCATTTTTACTCTTTTCAATATCACATCTTATACTTTGAAAGTAGTTTCCTAGTTCTAAGATCATATTCGAAGTTGTACGAAGACTATATTGAGATAAATAATTTACAATTATTCTAGTGGCTTTAAACTGGACTTCAGATTTTTGTTTAACGACAGTTGGTATTTTAAAATAGTTAATAACTATTGGTTGTAATAAATAAACCAAAGGTATTTCAAGAACTTTGCGCATATTACAAACAGTACTTATTAATAAATATACATCAACAGCCTCAAAATTCTCGTAAAATGTTGAAATACTATCCAATCTTTGCAATTTTTTCTCCGGGAAATCATAAGAGCTGTTAACAGCTTCCAGAATACCAGTAATATTAAAACTGTCGACATCTGCAAGCCATAAAGTAAAATATCCCTGACTGATGTAACTGCAGGTAAGATCGTTATTAGCTCGTCTGTTTAATTCCCAAAAGCCAAAGTCTTCCTCGATCCTTTCGTTCCAGGAAAGGCACCCTGGAAATGATGAGTTAATAACTTGACCGGTGTAATAGACTAGAATCTGTTTTGGTAGAAGTAAATCATAGTTTGGTATTTGTAGTCCAAAAATTATACTTGTGTTACTTTTATTTCCTTTTTCAATGAATAGTGCATTGTCATTGTACACAGTAAATATTAAAACTGGGTCATCATGCGTTATCTTTTTTAAATCTTTGATGAAATCTTGATCAAGTACTAATGCGTACTTATCATTTCGTACAACTTGATTTGTTACGTATCCAAACTTGCAAAGGTCTTCATTATTATTAATTATTATCCCAGAAATATCTTTTTGTTTAAATTGATAAATAATTATTAATAATTTAGAAGTACATATGGTTGTTGGAGGTGTGATTTGAGAAATTTTATCCAAAGACTGTATAAGTTTACTTGCAGAAGAATATATCCTTTCAGATTTTTCTAAAACTATACTATCAATACTCATTATATTTGTTATAATATTAGCACATTGTTCTAAAATATAATTGTTTGCATCAACTATATTATATAGATATGTCGCTACTAAATGAACATCTATGGATTCAAACTTGTTTTTGTAAGAATCTGTAATTTCATTAAGGTGTTTTAGAGTGGTAAGAGTATCTAAATTTTCATCAACAACTTGTTCTATCAAAGCGGTAACATTTAAAATGTAACGGAGAGAGTAGTACCTGGAAATATAAAATATATAAATAACCATTTTCTTGATTCTTTTGTGTATTCACTATATTTCAATCGCTATGTATTTCTGATTGTCTTCTAAGGAGAGATATACTTATTGAAATGACATGAATAATCAACAAAACCCAGACAGTGGGGGTTCAAACCAAAGGTTAGAATCATTAACGTCTACTACTTTCAAGCAAACTAAAGAATAATGATAAATTAAAACAATTTCATTAATTTTTAAATTGTACAAATCAGTTAAAATCAATAATACTAGAAAAGTATTTGAAGAAAAAAGGAAATAAAGGGTAAAAGAAGAAAATTTAACTAAAAATAAATACATATAAAACCATATTAATAAGATTCCAAAAGAAATGTGAACGTACAAATTTTAAAATTGGATATGATACAAGTATATTGAAAGAACAGATAGATTATAAATAACGACATCTAACGAATGAGAAAGACATAATGGAGTAAAACAAAAAAAACAGTGACAAGCAGAGGGTTCTAACTTAATAAAAACTTTAACAATGACTAAGAAAGAACAAGGACATCTGAAAGATTTAATACCCTGTGTAACAATTTGTTATCGATATATGAAATACGAAGCTCGGTTACAGCACTTTAAAATGACCTACACATTATTCTTTTGGACATCAATTTTCAAAAATACCCATTTCCAGCCAAAAATAAATGGTAAACTGAGTAATTTTTAGTAAATCTAATAAAAATTACTAGAAAAACAATACAAGTACAAATATTATCCAGTGCCACTGAGAGAGTTTTTCTTTTTTACTTTGAACAAAAAATTTAATTTGCACTAATTCACAACTTAAATTTAGGGTTACAAGTTATTGTATTTTTCATGTTGTTCTGTTAAATTTAGGTAACGCCATTAATTATAATCAAAGTAGAACTTTAACCAGCTCTTTTAGTTCACCAACAAACTTTGTTATTATTATAAGGTAATGATGAGAAAAATTATAACAAGTACAACAAAAAGAATGTTGAAGAATACATGAAACAAAAATCTTAAAAAAGGAAGAAATTTCGAATTAGTATAAAAGTAGAAAAGGACGTAGTAATAAAATTTAAAGAGTAAAGAATAGAATGAGTGGGATTTGTATTTATAGGAAATAGAAGTTGAATGAAGTGAGTAGACTAATATTGATTTTAACAATTTTAACATATACACTGTGTTCATTCAAAAATGATTCAGCTTCAGTATCTTAAATCATGTTAATCAATTCAATTTAAATAGTGAAAGTACTAAGTATGATACATCGTTGAAAAGATCATTCAGCAATATGATTGTTTTTTGCTTTTTTTCTGATTTTAGCGCCCTCTTGCGGGGAAAAATTGTTACGTATTCCAACGTGCGATACTTCATTTGAAAGCTAATTTTAGTAATAATTTAATGCATAATATAACAAAACACAATAGAAGTAAATAAACATCGGCGTAGCATAAGATTGCGGGCTTTAAAGTTAAGATTAAATAATTTTAATTTTAATTGTAGTCAACTAATAGATTTATGTTACGTAGTGAATTATTTGAAAATCATATTATTAAATTAGCCATAAAATAACGTCATCAATGATGCATCATACTTAGTACTTTCCTTGTTTAAATTCTATTGGTTGACATTTAAGGATAGGTATATTAGAAAATGTCCCCCTTAATTTAAAAATAGACGTGTCTCGGCTTTTTTTTATTGTAAAGCATTTTTAAGATATTAAACATGGATGGTTTTTAAATGAACATATAAACTATGTAAATGACTTCCCTAATTAAGAGTTTAAACATTTGTTTTTTACTTTTAAGATAAACCCAAAATATCATGAATAGCTTTATTTCAAAAATAGGTGGTAAATTAACTTTGTATACATATATCGAACAAATAAGAAAAAATTGTTATGGTAATGAATAGTCAGATTATCATTTAAGCTAGTTGAGGGAAATAATTTTTTTGAGTTTAGTCACTCTCAGCATTTACACAAGAACAACAAATACTTTATAACTTACCCCAAACTCCAAAAGTGACATCTATAAATATTTGTACCACGCGGTTCAACTGGATCGTTTTTATCCCAATGGTCAGTGCGCCACATTTCACAAGTTTTGTGGTCGTCATATTCTGTATTATAATCAACTGTTACAATTGAGCTGGTGTAGTCTGGTTTGACTATAACCCCAACTATCTTTGAGGATTCTATTCCAGCATTCGACTCTTGTGTTATAAATAATGCTTTGTTTAAAAATAATATAAATATAACTTTATCCAAATCTGGTTCCGTCGATTCGAAACTCATTGTTAATTTAATTTCATAGCTTTGTTGTGGAGTACCTATGATAATTTTACAATTATTGGTACATTCTACATAGAAACGTAATTCATCATTTATTATTGGTTTAGTGACAGATATTATAAAATTTTTCTTGTTAATTTCAGTTCCAATTTGCCCATGGCTAAATATATCACCAAATTTACTCAATAAATTTAATTGTAGTTGTACCTCAACATTTCTAAGGACTTCTGGTGGCAAATCTACTATTTTGTCAAATATGCTTGATATATCGTCCATTTTTTTTTCATCAGAACATTTAGTTAATATCTGTATCACTAGTAGAACATCTATTGCTGTAAAGTCTGCAAAATTCTGTTCTAATAAATTCAAGATTTTAATTAATTTTGACTGACAAGATTCATTATGTGACTCTAATTCTTTTAGTGTCTTAGTTATATTCCTCCAGTGCACCAATCCAATATTAGTGAAATGTTTAAAATTGCACAATATTTTTGAATCGATTAATTTACTTTGACTGTGATAATACCAGTGCCCATATTTGTCAGTATCTTTAATCCAGTAAGAACAATTACACATATTAGCACCGTTTTGAATATTAGTTTGATTAAACACAATAATTATTAGATTGTCCAAATCATGTATCTCTATATTAGGCATTTTTGGAAAAATGGTACTGAAAATTGCGGAAGTGTGTGTGTTTTGAAAATATTTTCCAATAAAAAGGACGGATTTAAAATACGCTAAAATTATTATTCGGTTGTTGTCTACGCTAATTATCCGATCCAACAAGTTTCTATCAAAAATTAATCCTGAATCAAAGTCGAAATTGTAATTATTCAATTGAACCTCAGTCTCAGTTACGTTTTTATATTCCACGGTAGAACCATTTTGAGTTATTATCCAAAATATAGAGTTGCTGTAAAAGTCATCAATAGATATTGGTATGATTGAAAATGATTCTGTAATTATGCTTTCTTTAAAATTGGACGTTCTTAAAATCTCAGGAACAATATTAAGTATCAAATCAGTACTATTATAATTTTCCTGTGATTGCTTTAAAAGTTGTTTATCTAAATTCATGATCCCTTCTAATAAAATTGCAAATGTTTTTATATCTAAATCAGTTTTATCAATTACCAGTCTTGATATATACTGAACTATTAGATCAACATCAGCCGGTTGAAATTCTCCACTTCTTTTTGTTATAATTTCTGAAACTAGTGTTAAGTAACTTTTAGGATTCTTTAGTTTGATTAAATTTTTCAAAATCAAATTTAGGTTAACATTTTCTTCAAGATGACAATTCGTTTCTTTATTCGACCAAGAGGCTCCATCGATGAAGTTTCCTAAAAAAATTAATTATTGGTACAAAAACTATCGTACATACAGGTAGAATACTAGGAAAACCTAACATGAAGTTATAATCTCTTTTTTCCATTACAAGAAAATTGACCTTAATCTAAACGATCACTTTAAATAATTATTTTTTTCATATTTTTAAATTTACAATAAATATTCTATAGAATAATAAAAGAATTGAATAAATATAGATTTCTTGAACTGATTGTACAGGCTAGGCTGCTCTTTTTCTCATGTACCAACATTCTTAGGAGCTAAATCTTAAGAAATGGTAGACTGTAAGATTTGTCTCTTTAGGTCAAACATTTCATAATGCTTTAAGCAACAAAAGTAAAAATATTTTAAAGTGACATAAGCATGTAAATGATTCTGTTTCTGTTCAAGTAGATGTACCAGTTAAACTATTGATATGAAATTGATGATAAATGAAAGTAAGTCATAGTGACAAATAAGTTAAAAACAAAAGGAGGAATATATATACAGGGTAACAGCAAAACAGATGAGCTTGGAAATAAATGAAACAAAAAACCAGTATCTGAAGATACAAAAAAACTAAAATGGAAGAACTAGAATCGTTGCCGCTAGAATTACAAACCAAACAAAAATAAACATCAAAAAGGTGAACCAATCATTAAAAACTAAAATAAATAATTAATAATGATTTGAATCATCATGGAAAAATGAATTTAATACAGATACATGGTTAACGATGTCTTGGTCGTGTGGCAATAGGAAATGATAAGAAATTAAATTATTATTAATTTCATTATTAAAAATAATAGGTCGAATCCTTGGATATTTTTAATTCTCAAACAAGCAATAATCAAAAATATTCACGATAAAGTAGTTCCAGTCATTTAAATATTCTTCTTTGCATTAGAGCTATGCTTTAGTATCCACACTGACCAAGGATCTTTTATCACTGAAGTGACGTTTCGTTTATATCGACTTGGTACTCTTTCAAGGGTTTTGAAATTCTATAAGAAGTTTTGGTCGTCATAGGACATAAGTGTTTCTCCCTGTTTAATTAGTTCATTAGTTTTCTTTTTGTATTTGATCTATTGGTACCCTATGGTAGCATATCCTACCGATAATTTGTTCTGACCAACTAGTTTCTTTGGTATGATTCTTATACTACTTTATTCTCGTCTGGTATGAATTTTTCGTTTTGAATGCTGTTTGGTTATGGAAACGTATAATATCTAAGATTAGTAACAAAAAGTCTCGTTAATAAGAATATGTAGTAGCGTAGGTTTAATATTACCTCCAATACTGCAATTGGGCTCATTTTCATAATACACGTTGGTTACAACTGGATTTAAGATCCTTGTGTATGACAACACTTTAAAACTTAAACCCCTGGTTTTTTATACATTACCATAGAGCATCCATGAGCTACTTTGATCTTGTGTCTACCTTTCTCTTTGTGAGAGTTAGACTATGGCCTAATTATCCCATAAATATTAAAATTGCTCGCCTGAAAAGCAACTTTTTTAGTAACACCATCTCAAATAGTACGCTTAGATTACACTAGTTTCCCATAATACGGAAATATGCGTAGATTATTATGATCCACAAACCCGGAAAACCATTACACGACTACATGTAGTATCGACCCATTAGTTTGTTACCCATATTCACATATATATGAAGTAAAGCCATTTATTATTTTTTTACTCAAATATTGTCTGTATAATAAATACTACTCTATCAAACATAACGGTGAGCAATCAAACTATTTCCTTATCAAGTCTGGTATTCCTTTATCTAGTGTCTTGGAACCACTACTTTTCCTCATCTACACAAGTGACGCAATATTCCAGAAAGTGATGAAATCAAGATCGCTACGTTTGCTGACGACGTATCAGTTGTTGCTATAAATGAAGATCCGATAAGAACTTTAGAAACCCTACATAACTATCTGAATTCTTTAAATAAATGGTATACTAAATAGAAAACCAAGGTTATCAAACGAAGTCTGTCCAAGTAACCTTAACCATGCGTTAATTCAACTGCCCACCTCTAATTATAAACAACGTTCAAATATCTGTAGCTACAGAAGCAAAATACTCGGCCTCCATCTCGACCAACGGCTTACTTGGAGAAAACACATACAAATCAGAAACACTCAGATGGGCTTAAAATTTAATCAGATGTTTTGGCTTCTAGGCCGAAAATACCAAACTTACAAGCCGCAAAAATGAATTAATGGAGCAACCATACGACAAAGGTCCAGCCAATAAACTATGGAGAACATTGCCTGAAGGTCTAGTGTAATAATTCATATAATGAAAATCGTTAGTGGATGTTTTTCTTTCACATTAAAAGCATTCACAATATTTATTTAATACTCTTAATCGATGTAAATTGTAAATAAGCAAAATATCAAAAAAATGTAGTCGAAATCTTCTAAGCTTTTTTAGATCCCTACACTATTGAAAATAAATTCAAATTTTCACTCTTTATTAAAATTCTTATTTTTGTCCCTAACTACTCAACAATTTATAATTTAAAACGAGGGATTCTTTTCGGTTCCGTTTTAATAATTTTGTTCACCTAAATGAGTATTAAAATGAAGCGATTCATGATTAATGGTTTAAATAATATTTAATGATTTAAAACAGTTTACCTCCACAAGATCTAGTTATAACACTTCCATCTTCTCCTATGCACCAAGTTTCTCTGGGTCTAAGAACCACATTTCCAATTTCTGTTTGGGTCCACGTAAATGTACCGTCTTCAGTAGATATCTGATTTCCGACACAAAGAGTGATACTCAAAAAATCAATCAAAGTAAAATCCTGAAGTGAGTTTAAAGCATTTCTCAAAGAGTGGTAAACAACTAAAGGACTTAGATTAGCTTTTGTCGTTAAATGAACATTTAAATTAACTTTTAGATCTGTCTCATTTATTTCTGCTATTTTATAAATTCTTGGGTAGAACTTACTAACATTTAAGTCTTTTTGTATGATTTCTATATTATTAATGAGAAGATTGTACTTATTTTGTAGAAACTTCTTAGTTAAAGGATTTTCATCTTGTGAATACGAAGTACTTATAATTGCAACGAATTCGGCACTCTTGGACCTTAAATAATAATATTTTTGTTACACTACAAACTACGGTCTAGGAATTCATATTAATATTTTCAAACGTCTAGAATTGAGGTTATAATAGAGATAAAGCGTCAGATATTTATTTATAATGATTACTATAAAAATGTAAAAATAATACTTACTTTTCATAGTATACATTTGACATTATTGGCTTCAAGGATGGATACAAAAATCCTTCACACCAGTAATTTCCGGGACCATTATTCGATAGAGAAAATTGAAATGCAAGTGTTTCGTTGATAACTGTTCTTGTTGTATCGATTTTCTTTATAATACTGACATTATAAGTATCAGTAAAACACATAATCATTGGAACGGAAAGAGAATTTTGTTTCCAATATTTTTCATTTCGAGGTATTGCTATTAAGGTTGTATCTTCAGTTAATAATTTTGAAACATATATTTGAGCGTCTACTTCTGGTGGAGATTTTTCTATCAAGGTGCATTTTTCTTCACTTTCATTTGACTTCAGTAACCAACCATCTGACGAAATAGCTCCAAATGAATATTCTTTACCAAATTTAGCATTTGGAGACCAAAAACTATAGTTAATGGAAACATTTGAATTCGACCAAATATATAAATCATCTTTCTTTTCTAAACCAATGTAACAAACTTCATCTAAAGACGTATAGAGTAAATTTTGGTAGGGGATTAACAACTCAATTTTTTTTACATCTGAATCGGTTTCTTTTTTTTTACAGAAACATGTTGATTTTGTTGAGTAATCGCTTTGTTTACAAGATGAATCAAATATTTGAGCACATAAACTTGTGCTTTTTTCAGTAAGAACTGTATAGGCGCATATTGCTGAATACGTTTCTGAACACGATACAGCTTCTGTGTAACCTTTATTGAAAATCATACAATTTTTATTTAAAATTGATTCTTGGTAACTATAATCCTTATCATAATAATTTTTATAAACATGTTCAGATTGATCTTTCCAATAAAATAATCCTGAAAATTTGTGGTTGATTTAAGAAATTAAAATTTTAAATAGTTTTATTATATGAATGCAATATTTTACCTACCTTCCCCATAACTTCCATTTTCTCGTTCTACAGGTAACCATATAGGAAGCGTATTATTATCGACGTAATCCTTATAATATTCATATGATATTGTTTCAGCATAAGGACAGTTTGGAGGATAAGTTGTGTTTACGATAAAAATACAAACATTGTCCCTTTGTCCCCATCCATCTGGACAGGGTTTTATAGAATCTTGAATGTAATTACAAGTTGGATTGACATTCCAAATTTCATTCGCTGAACAACTTTTTCGAGCTACTTCAAAATTGTTGTTGACAGATATGGGTTCTGAAGGTTTACATAACGTTTCCAATGTACTGGGCCATATAACATTTCCCGTGTTTTCTATCGGACATTCCTGAAGTAGAAAAGACAATATGATTTTCGTCTAAAATTTACTACAATTAATAGAAAAAGCGATGCATGTCATATACGATATTTATATCATGCTATAGTACTACCAACTATTCGAATTTTTCTGAAATAACATAACGAACCGAACTTAGCCGAAAAATATACGAATGCTTACGAGCATTCATGCACGTGCACAAATTTAAAGACGAAAAGATATAAAATTAATTCTATACATTTAAAACTATTTCAATAATACTGACTTATACACATCTTTAATAAATTTTATGCATAATATAAATATGCTACTGTCTAATACGTACTTTACATTAAATACATTTGACTAAAATTGTACTGTTGGGCAGACGATGTTGCCACAGTCACATTGACATTTTTTCAGCGCTCGCCTTCCTGAACAATTATATACCCGGTACACCTGCCGGTAAAAGTTTATCGTATCTTCAAAAAACGATACTTCACTCTGCCTCACACAGCATAAAAAGACGTGACGTTTTTATTTGATTTCCTCCATTTATTTCATCTTCTTCAGGATTCCAAATATAACGTCAGCGATTAAAATAATTTGTGTTATGTTACCATATATGTTTTTTTTAAAAATTTTGAACGCTCACGTTCTATTGGTGAGCCTGGTGACCAAATAAATGATCAAAACGTCGCTAATTAAATGCAAATGTCTTTTTGTGCTCTCCTAATTCTGATATGCTGTGGTGGTTGGATAATCTAAAAGTATCCTACCAAGCAATAAAACATTCCACAGATTATAGGTTAAAATTGTACAGATTCATTAAAATCAGGATGTGGGGGAGGCGAATGTAAATGGACTAAAAGCATATTAACTAACTTGAACTACTCTCAGCCTTTTATTGTCTAAAGTCACTCTCTAAAAGTTATAAGAATTACGCCATTTTATTAAGGATAGATAATAGGGCGGTCATAGCCTGGATAAACAAAAAACGAAGCGTAAAATTCAAAAATCTCAATGACATCTCTAGAAATATATGGTTATGGTGTGAATAACATTAAATAGATATTTTCGCATCGTAGGTATATAAATTTCCACGCTGATAATCAAGCCCGATACAGGGCTATGGAGACCGAATACTCCCTAAATAGATTATTTAAAATTATTTGTTCTAAATTAGGTTATCCCACTATAGATTTATTCACTTCTAAACAAAATGAAAAAAATTGTAGGTATGAGTCGTGGGTTGACCAGATCCAGACACAGAATTTATAGACGCCTTCATGCTTAAATGGGATAAGTAATTTTCTTTATGCATTTCTTCTATTCCCTATAATAATTAACCAAAGTGTTTGTTAAAATAATTCTAGACAGGGCAGTAGGGATAGTAGTAGTAGCACCTGCATGGTTAACTAATTCGTGGAACCCCTTATTTACTAGGTTATTAACTACTGAATCATTGACCTTTTATCCGCATGAAAGTATATTGTCTTTTCCTATTAGTTAACCTAACCTCCTGCATCCACGATTTTTTTTCGATATTTACATCGTTTTTGCAACCTCTTAAAAATGAAACGCAACGCTTATGTTTTGCTAATGTTTTAATTGTTTCTTTCATATCAAAAGTAAATTAAAACAACCATAGACGTAACAGGAACATATTTAAAGTTTGTGTAATTTTTTAACGATGGCACATTGACATTTTCTCGAGCATAATCGGCTTCTCTACCTTTTAAAAGATACATAATACTGCAGATAGTTGGAAAACCAGGATTTTTATTTAAAACACTATCCAATTTCGATTTCACAGGATCAGCAATGGTCCCAGAAATTTAAAAATTGAATTGACGAAGATCAAATATTAGGTGCAATGCCTCAACTAGAGAGTATTTGTCTAATGTGGATGAATAGCTAACGGGATTCTCGAAAAATTGGAATTTGAGATAGAAAGTGGATCATTTGCATTCAATTGTTTTACCACACGTTTCACCGCATCAAAATAACTACACTAGAAATTAAGTTATCTAAATTAGATAAGAGTATCTAACAGTTTCAGTGACGCGGTGAAGCCCATGTGCCAAACATGTCACATGTACTAAATTTTTGTATTCAATATTTAAGCGTCGACTTGCTGCCTTCATATATTATGTAACTCCATGTGTTAAAAACAGCAGGACACGCACTTTATGAATATCGTTGTTCTCACCTCACATTGATTTGAGACTGTCATTGACACATTCAAATACTGTATCGGCGTTTGTGGGATCTAGTACCCGTACCGATATTAAATGGGATCGCATTGGAACCAACTCGTCCATCCTCCCAACTATCACGTTAGCGACCTTTTGCCCTTTATTGTTGCTGGTTTCGTTAACAGAAACCCATAAGTCTTTGCCATGCAATTCTGAACTGATGTCAGCTTTAACCTGAGTGTACATTGGCAATAAATAATTAATTCTTAGGGTAGACACCGCAGGTACACTAACATTCCTGTAGTTTCCATTAATACAAGTTTGTAAAAATTGTCTTAACTCGGGTTTTTCTAATGTAGTAGATTTGTAATCGTAGAATGTCCTTTCATAAAGTCAAGTTGATTTACTGATATCTACGCGTTAACTGAAGAATATAGAAAATCTTGCACAAGAATCTCAAATACCTTGGCAAAATTACAAATAATAGTGATAGGTCTAAAATTAGATATATCAAGGCGGTCACCCTGCTTATATACAAGACAGACCTTTGACATTTTCCAAGTAGAAGGAAATGTTCTTAACTTTAAACAAATATTAAATAGGGTAGTCAGGGGAGCCGTAAGAACATTGACGCAATCTTTGGTTTTAACTTTTTCAATGCTTGCAGTACTTGTTCGTCATCAAATTTAGAAACATTAACACAATTATTAATAATTGTATTATCAGTAAAACAAAAGTAACTTGGTAACAGAAAAGATTTACTAAACAAATCTGCAAAAGAATTAACAAAATCTTCAGGCGAATCCATGAGAATACCGTTATATTTTATTTTATTGTTATTGTTTTACTTCAAAGACTTTTCGAAACTTTGTAGTAATCAAATTTTACGTAGAGGAAAGCAAAGCTATTCGCCCTCCAAATGAATAGTTTTCGATATTTTTACATAAAAAACAACATCATAAAGCCACTTTCCAAACTATTAACAGACGATTAAAGACCGTACTAAAAAAAAGTGGAATAGACAGTGAGTATATCCCGGGAACCTAGTACGAGGAATGCAACCATATACAGGGTTGGGATAAAATATGGAACCAAGTTAAAACGAAACGGGCGATTTTTATAAAATTTTGTAGGTAAGTGCAATGGGGAAAAATGCATGTGATGTACATTTTTTTGTTTATAATATACTTTCGGTTTAACCGGAAATACCCTCAACTTTATTAATTTAAATGGAATACCCTCTATATTTTTGCAGATTTTGAAAGATCTTAATATTTAGAATTCGTACACACTGGGTTTAGTGTAAAACATCTGTAAAAACGAGAAATACAGCACTTTAATAAACCACTTTTAAGTTTTTATAGAGTAAAATACCATTTAGATAAACAAATTAATATTGTTTGTATTATTAGTAAGAAATAAGTACTATCTAGTAGGCAACTGTTCCGAAACTGTCAAATTGTAATTTATGGAAATAAATTGTACGATTAAGAATGGTTCAATTAAGTGAAAAAGATCGTATTGAAATATTCATGATGATCGGTTATGGTGTCCGTTTCATGGAGTGGACTGCTCGTTCTCCGGATTTAAGCCCATTAGATTTTTTTCTTTGGGGTTATCTAAAATCACGTGTTTTCGTTAAACGACCAACGTGCTTGCAGGAGTTGAGACAAAGAATTATGGATGAATGTCAACTAACACGTGGAGAAGTCTTGGAAAGAGTGACTCAAGAAGTAAATAAATTTACTTATTCTACAATTAAAAGGGAGTTATTTCTCGTTTTTACGAATTATTTCCATTAAACCCACTATGTACAAATTCGAGAAATAACAAGCTCTTTCAAAATCTGCAAAAATATACAGGGGGTCCCATTTAAATTAAAAAGTTGAGGGTATTTCCGGTTAAATTGAAAGTATATTATTAACAGAAAAATGTACATCAGCTGCATTTTGCCCCATTGCACTTACTTGCAAAACTTCATAAATAATATCCGTTTCGTTTTAAAGATATTTACTTGGTTCCATACTTTATCCCAAACATGTATATTACCATCAGCAACGCATACATATCGAGACTATAAACGAAAGGCTGGACAAGCAAATCGTAATTTTTTAACAAATTTTATAATAAACCTCTAAAGTTATTTTGAACAGCAGTTGTAAATATAGAAATTCAGAAGAATTAAACTTTGTTTTCGTTTAGGAGTTATAGAAGCTATTTTATTTTAAAGTAGGTAATTATGTATTGTTTTGTTCTCTTGATATCGTTAAATTGTAATAGATTGTCATAAAAGACATTATATAACCAAATAAGAAACTTACTCAAATCACAGTTACAAGTTTTTAATACCGACAAGGTGTGGAGAGGCACAGTGAAGTATCGTTTTTTTGGCGATACGATAAACATGTAACGGTAGGTGTAGAATAATGACACTACAGGGTGTGTAATCTTTTAGGAAGTCGAGCTCGAAAAATTTGGATTGAAATTCCTTATCAGGTAGGTCAATAAATCTTTTAATTTGGTTACGTTAAATATAATATTTTAACTCTCAGTGCTATTTCAGATGTAAAAAATAAACGTTCGTACAAAAGACAATTACTAATACGCAAATACTGGATATCAGTATAATTTGAAAGTGATTTATACCATGTATGATACAACTAAATATATTTACAAACATTTAAGCTATGACAATATAACATTTTCTTACATTTTTCTACTATTCTCATTATTTTTCTATATTTTTGTCGATTAGAAAACGATGTACGATTGACGGAGGAAATATAACCACATACTGTATGACGTGCATCAGTTTTTTGTAGTAAAAGGCCTATATATGATTTTTATTACCAAAAAAAATTATTTAGAATTCATGTGGCCTGTAATTTTCATACTTGATAGCCAAGCTCCAAATAATTTAGGAATGAACTATTCAGAAAAATTGGTACATATTCCGCAATACTCAAACTAAATAAAATAAAATAAATTGTTTCAACTTTTACTTTATAGAAATTAGTCATAATAAATATGGAAAGATATATTATACTTATCTTGAATTTACACAGTCTTCCAAAGCGTTTTAATATATATTTAAGTCTTCCTAGGTTTCGATATTTTGATATACCATTTTCCAAGACAGAAAGAAGTTTGACAGATCTTTTTAAAACGAAAATAGATGGCGTTACAATTCGGACAATTTAGTTTGTAAATACCCGATTTTCAAAATGTATTAATTTTAGATTTTATAAATAAAGTAAGAAATAATGTAGGATCATTATTTTAAAAAGATCTGTCAAACTTCTTTCTGTATTGGAAAATGGTATGTCAAAATACCGAAACCTAGGTAGACTTGAAATTAAAGAGAAGGAACGACGAAACATATTAAATAAATTTAAAAATGCCATTATTTGACTAAAAGTTATTATATTCAAGAGAAACATACACGGGCGACCCTGTATATTAAATAGTTCTTTCAATTAACAGCATTTCTTTAGTTCTTAAATAAACCAGTTATTGATAATTTTCTAATTTATATTAACACAACGTGTTTCTCTAGCCCACCCATCTGTACAATGTTACAATAATAGCATAGATACTTAATTTAACAAAAAAAAAATGTTTTTAGAGTACGTAGATCTTAGAGGTAGATTTAAAGGAGCATTTAACAATATAACAGCAGAAATATTCCAAAATGTTCATAACAATTTTATTGGGAAGATTCTTCTAAACTGTTTAAAAGAACTTGGTGGCAATTTTGAGACATAAACAATTATAGATAAAGTCTAAAAAAATCAGTCAATTTACACTTTTTTAAATTAAGCATGTAATTATTTCAAAACAATGTTACATTGGCTACACAGGGTCGGCTGCTGGAGCATGTTGTGTTAATAGAAATGAGAAAACTATAAATAACTGCTTTATTTAGGGACTAACGTAATTACTACGCACATAATTTTACCAGTACTTGAAAGAACTGTTTATTTAATAAACATATGTTTTTATAGTTTTTGAATTTATTTTTAGTAGAAAAATAAAATTGTAAACTGTACATTTTATACTCAACTATTTGGTTTTAAATTACAAATAACATGCGAAAAAGTGAAATTAAATAGCGTTACATGATTTAAAGAAATCACACGCAAACACAAACATATGAAAAACTGAAGATAAAAAACACGTTAACAAATTAACAAAATGTAGTGCATTTTTTGTCCTAATTCTAATAACGGAGCGAATGTTACAAGAAAATAACCTCATTTAGTGGACATTCTCAGTAGCACTTAAATATATCAAAATATAAATAACTTCAGTATATATAACTTAGAGAAAGTATATTTCATTGTAGAAAACTGTAATATCATGGGGCGAGTTAGAATTTAAATTTTAATTATTATATATATTATAAAAATAAGAAATAAGTGTGAAACAAGTTATGTTATAATTTTTACTAGGGTAGAAATCCTAAGACTATTTCAGTAACGTACAGTGTACGTTTAAGAAAAAGCAAAAAAAAACATTTTTTATTAAAAGAAGTCGTCCGTTTTATAAGAAAACTGAAGGTATAAAAAAAGAAGATTTAACATAAACTTTTTTTGTTAACCTATTTATTATTATAATTAATAACAAAACAGTCCATAAGCCCGAAAAGAAAAACAATTATAAATTTGAAAATTATCGGTCTAAAGTAAGGAACATTTTATTGAAATTGATATTGATATCTTATTTCTAAAATAATATTATTAATTTTTTGTAGCTATTTCAACTTGTTTAAAACATTTTAATACATTATATGATATGATATTTTTAGAATTTTGTTTTGGTCGAATTAACGTTTAAATGAGTGTTTCTTTGATACAATATCGGGAGGGTTCAAAATTGGGCTACGTGACTTTTTAGCATTCATTGACTTTAAGGATCATTTTCAGTTTTTGCGATTGTAGTATATGATGCAAGTGTCTATTTTAAGAAAAAGGTAATTAGTATAAGAATGACATGGAGACCTTTTGGTTTTATTTTTAAATTTTCACTGGAATTGTCTACTAAAAAGTTGTGCTGTTGTTAAATATTTTTAATAAATAAAAAAAATGTTATCAGGACTAGTTATGTTGCCAATACGTTTAATAAAGAACTACAATAACATTTTATAGGCTGAAATTTTCCGATTTCAAATTCATTTGAGCTTTGAATAGGCACTTTTAGAGAAATAATTTCTACATATAAGGATGATGAAAGTTGCAGAGAGTGTATCTACAATCTATCGAATTTTACAAGATAATTTAAGTGCTTCTTAAGTTTTAAAATTTCAAATTATAGATGAAAAATATTTGTGGGCTACACAAAAACCATTACGTGCACAAAAAGAAAAGAAAATATTGATTACCTTAGTGCAAGGAAAGAAAAAATTGGATAGAGACGTAATGAACTGAGGTTACATAGTGATTGGAAGAATGAAGTGTTTCATGAAGACTTTTTAAAGGGTACCGTAAACGTTGTTTCCAACGTATTCGTTTAGGGATGCATGTCGACTAATATCGGTATTATGCTGTTGGTCTGAGCATCAAGAAATTTTTGAAAATAACTTTCTTCCAAGTGTTGAGGAACTTTTTGAAAATAGAATAATTCCCAATATACAAAAAAATACTAGCGGCTTGAAATTCTAAATTTGCCCTATTCAATTGTACCATCCAGAAAAGTGACAAATTCTTGTTAGTTCAATGCCAAAAATAATTCAAACGTTCACAGACGCGAAAAGAGACACGGAATAAAGACATTCATTATATATTAATTTATTTTATACGAACATTTAATTTAATTTAAAAACTTAAAATTTAAGAAATTTTTTAAAATGTCCTTTCTTTTCGAACAGTAAGTTGTAAATATTGGAAATAAAATAATGACGAACGTAAAATGGTTAGGGGTAGAAGTTTTTCACGGTACAAGTTTGTTCCAGGTTTATAATATTGGTTGAAAGTACATTGAAAATAGGACCAATAATGTTAAGGAACAGTATGTACAGAATGAGATAAAAATGGCTGTATACAGGGTGGCAACTTTTTAATAATGACAGTATTGTATGATAGTTGCATATGAAGAACGTAAATAAAATCATAATCTGAAATTCGAAATATTTTGCTTACTCCGAGGATATTCTTGTTCAGTAACACGAAGACAGTATAAATGCAATATTCAATTTGCACGAGTATTCATAATCACATTTTACAAAATGGAAAAACAAATACGCATAAAAAATATCAGTTGTCTTTATAGAAAAACTGAGATGGCGTCTGAAAAATTTTCTTTTCAAATAATTATTAGTAGTGTTAACTTCAATTACATAAATTATTAGATATACAATCATTACACAAATAAAAATACCTTTTTCGAATTGACTGATGTCCTAGTAGATAAAAAGAATATGATAATAAGCAACTTTACAAAAAACCAGTGCTCTGTTAAACGAATCAGGTACATTTTTCACATTTTCACTTACTATCTGCAATCATCATTGGTGATTACTGGAAAAAATTAATTTATCATTGTAATATTTTGTGTTCAGTTGTTATTTTAATCTTATCAGATTAGAAAGAGAACACATTTTACCAAATAATTTATCGCTGGGGATATATTGACAATATATTACCCTATATCAAGTGCATAATGAAATTATTTAAAAAAAACAGTACCTTTATATTAAAATTCATATTAAATATTTCGGTTTCCTTCATAAAACCCTAAGAATTAAAAACCCATGTTAATTAAAAATTAAAAATAGAGTTAATTCTGTAAGGAAACATTTTATTTAATAATGTAATAAAAATACCCGTTTCCAAACTTATTTTCCTAATAAACGTTACATCTAAGCTTTGGAAAGTTACCATGGAGTTATTGATTCCGAAACCATTAAAAGCACCACACAATGCTACATCTTTCCTCTCTTTTTAAATATTACTTACAATATTAAACCACTTAATTCCCAAAAGAATGAAACAAATTAATTATTTCTAATCAGTACGAATTTAAAACAGTTTACATATGTATCTCACCTCCTAACTTGCTTATGACAAAGTATGAAGGTCGATTATTATTTCTGATAGAGCATATTTTGATAGAAATACAAATGTGAACCCATACCCAGGGTAGCATCCCCTTTAAAAACTTTAAACAGCAAAAGGGGTCAACTGACAGCTCATTTGAAAAGAGTCTTTAATTTTCTAAGAAACATTCTGGTTTATTTGTTTTTGAGTGAATTAAATTTAAAATCTGTTATAAACAAATCAGAAATAACAAAACGACAGTGCTATAATAATCGAATTACATTTTAAACTGATACTTGCTCAATTTATCAAATACTGAAAACGTTCTCCAATAATTTTTTGGTAGAAATTTTGTAGTGTTTCTCGGGTAATTAAAGCACTTGCCTCCGTTATTCGTATCGTGATTTTTTTATTAATTGAGAACGGGTTTGGTAAACATTAGATTTAAGGTAATCTCATAAAGTCCAAATGATTGAAATAAAATGATTTTGGAGGCCATTCTAAAAGTCTTTAATATTCTATACATCTTCCCTCATAAATAACATTTAAATGGTTTCTTATATTTAACGCAAAATGACCACTAGCAAAATATTTTTGAAAAGTAATATCCACATTAAATGGTTCTAGATTGTTCTATAAAGGGTGGCCCAACGAAAAATTGAGATGGGGGTTTTGGACAATATTATCGTAGGAAAAGAAAAACGCTTATTATTATAACTGCTTATTTTAAATTGAATTAGAATTAGTTTACTGTTCTTTCATTCTAATCTGGCTGCAGTGCAGAAAATTCTTAATTGTTTTATAAATTCTAAAAAATAATTAACTAAATTCTTTTCAGGATTATATTGTGTTATCTATATTAAGTCTTTTTAATCCGTATTAATAACAATAAATAATAATTAATTAATTAATATTGTTTAACTTTTACATAGTTGATGAAATTTCCGCATTATTAAATAAAAAGAAAGTGTGAAGCTATATGTATATTTGTAATAATTACAGTGTTTCGTCTTAAAACTTTAAGAATGTTATTATTTTATAAAATTAAATACGATGTGGTGAACAAAATTACATTTAATTTAAGGAAGACTCATATAGAGTAATCAATTTCTTATCTTTAGATGTAACTAATAATTTCTTATGAATTAAATTACTTCCTTCCTTCCTAAAAAGTTCGGCAACAAAAAATAGCTGAGACAATATTATGAAGTATATAATATTTAAATAGATAGTGCTTTCTTGTTTATTGCTGACGTTTTATTAGTTTTAAGAATGTACCAAGTTATATTATTTTATCATAAATTCCAACTTCAATTTAGGAATTCCGGGACATAAATTTAAATTCTAAAGTATAACTATATGAAATATTGTAATTATTATACTGCACAGATGTAACAATTGAATTTTTTAAAAATGTCTTATATCAGAATGTACAGTTATTTTCTTAGCGTCCTGTTTCTATTCTGTTTTAGTTAAGATCGTACTAAATTCATCTCCGTATTTTTCTGGAGACCCGACTCCCTACAGGTTGCTGTAGCCAAACGATAATGCGAACAGTCGCCACTGTCGTGTATGAGAAATATAAGTGACCAGAGTTGATTTGGTAACATTTTCCAGCTGTTTCACAGCTCTACACATGGAAAGTCAACTGAACAACCTCCATAAAGAGTTTACTGGAAACGAAGTGCTGCCTCTTCTCAGAGTAGTCATGTAAATATATTCACAGCTCCACAACTACGATCGTATTCATCAAGGAGTTTTCAAAAAAAACCATTAAAACACTAGTAAAGTTTGCTTCCTTTAGCACACTAGTTCTGGACAAGGTCTATAATAGTTATTTCTGTTATTCGTGGGATAAAGGCATTATTAACATACCACACCAATTACATTACAACATTTTATCTAGGACTGCTGACAACTGTAAATATTGATAAATGTGAATGACATTGAGATTTAATTTATTTGACAATTGGCGAAATTTTATTTAAAATGAAAGTAGCGATTCTGTAATAGCACTTATTTATTATTATGGTAACCAGGCGTTACATACAATGTAAAATGTTTTTAATTTTTATTAGTTTCTAGAAAACACGTATAATGAAAATCAAAAATGAAATTAATTAGAAGGTATTATTCCCAGAATCTACATAAAAGTTGTAAAATGCATAGTACTGCTCCCCTCCAATGCCGATCCCAAAAAGGTTCTTTGTTGGGTACAGAAATAGTAGATGCATAAAATTGCCAGTTGGAATTGACACAATTGGTAGCAAGTCAAAAAAGTTGTTTCTTTATTTGAGATTATCAAATGTAAAAGACTACACCGGCCGCAGCTTCAAAAGATCATCAACTTCACTACCTGTGTACTTAGGAGCGGATCTATTAACTGTGAAAAGACATAGATGTCTGAAAAACAATAGGGTAGCTGAGGGATACATTGAAACATTCGTAGAAATAAAAAACGAATAGCTACAAAAATTCTGGGATACAAGAATTTGCAAATGAGCATATCAAACAGTAACTACAGTAGTAATTTGGAAGTTATTGACTCAGAACAGTCTTCGCCTGGAGTGAACTTGTTTAAATGTAAAAATGTTGTTATCAATATTCATAAATGTTGTTTTCAAATTTTAATAATAAATATATAATATTGTAATTTCATTAACGAATTGAGTTAGATAATGGATTGATTATCTAACTCAGTTAGATAATAGCATTCAATACCAAACTCAAATGACTTTGTTACTAAAGTTTTATCCAAGTAGTCGTAGATAAAAGTATTTAAGGCTTCTGTATCAGAAACTTGTTCTTTTCAAATGTTTTTTATTCATTACAAATATAAATTAATTTTTAGAATACGGAAAAACTCAAATGCAACGCAATAAATATATTCTTTATTAATATTAACACACTTGAAGAATTGGAGGATTAGTATGATTTTTTAATAATTTATATTTCGAGTTTGTACATGGAGTTAACTTTTTAGAAGTCATTTATTAGTACAATAATATTTAAAGATTTGATAGTCTACTTTTTGTTTATTATTTGAAATTATTTTAAAAGCGTTGATTGTTATTTTGTTATTGTGATTGTTATTGTTATATAACCATAGTGTTGTTATTTATTTCCTTAATTATTAGATATTAAAATAAAAACTGCAATTATTTTAAGTTCGAGGGGAAAAGAATATTTTTTTTGGGGCTGATAGATATACAGTCTTTAATTTCAAAACAAAAATATGGTAAAACCACTACGAATCAACTCTGTATAGAGGGAAGAAAAATAAGCTGAAAAATAGATGCAGTAAATAAGAACTTAATGTAAAATATACCGTAAGACAACACCAGATGCCTCACATTAGAGAAAGTACAAAAAAAATTAAGAAGAACCTGTAACTGCAAAGCAGCTAGTGATGGTGGAGTAATGAATGAATTTGTTAAATATGGGGAAGATAAGCTACTTGAACAGATATATAAAATTATACAGTTAACTATTAGTTGAAAAATTATGCTGAGAAGATAATAGGAGATTACCAAAATTGATTTAGACATGGAAGATCCAAAATAAATATATACAGGCGAACAAAGAAAACGTACACAGAATACAATAAAGAGGTGAGGATTTTCATCGATTTGAAAGGTAGTTTTGAGAAGGTAAATAATAAATTATAAGAATTCTCAGTGGAATTGTGAGATTTATTGGATATAATATTGAAGAACTCTAAAGCAAAAGTATCAATTCAAGAATCGACTACATATGAATTTACAGAATTAGAAGGATAAAAATACACAACAATATTATTGTTAATCAAGTTCATGCAGATGACCTAACGATAGTAGCAAACAGAAGAGCAAACCTTTTAAGAACAGTATAAAAATTAGGCAACGAAGCAATAAATTTGAAACAACGATGTCATTTAACTACCTAGGAATAATGATAGGGCAAACAGATAGAGGGAGAGTAAAAGAAAGAATTCTGAAAGGCAACCAGGATTTTGGCAGTAACAAGACACTATCAAAGAATAAAACAATCAATGAAATAGCAAAAATAAAAATATATAAAACTCCAATTCGACCAATCATAACGTATGCAACAGAGATAACCATTATGGATAAAAAAGAAGAAATGGACCTCAATATATTTGAAATTAGGATTATGAGAACTATACTGGGGCCAAAAATAACTACTAAAGACTTACGAAGACCAAAGAAAAATAGTGAAATTAATCAGAAATTGATTAAGAAAATATACTAAAACATATTAAAGTTAAGTGTTTAGAATGGATAGACCATACAATGAGAAGACCATCAACAGAAATGGTAAAAGAAATAACCAATTGGACACCTACGGGATCAAGAAGCAAAGTAAGACCGAAAAAAAAAGATATGAAAAGACGATGCGGAAGAAGACAGATTATCAATGAAAATAACAGAATGAAAAACAATTGCCGAAACGGAAAGGAATGGAAAAAAATTAATACGTCAGCTAAAATTTATCCGTAACTTTATACAGATAAAAAAAATGGATAAACTGACGCTAACCTCTGCCGCAATTCTGACGATTGAAAGACGATAAAAATGATGATATTTAAAAATATATTCTAAGGTTCGGAGGGAGTACTTCTAAATAAAACAGCATTGAGGAGAGTGGTAATATGGATAACTAATGTGCTAAACGCAGTTTTGTCTAAGGATGTAGCAATAATTATCACATATTGACAAACACTGTTATTTTTTTTTACTTTGTGACAGTGGTGAAGGGCCGATGAGAATTCTAATTTTTGAACGGGCAAGTTGGACCCAACTCTTAAGACGACCAGAATTTTCACCGTTTACCAAGATTTTTTGCAATTATCGATATCCACTAGCATTTTCTTCAATATGAAATATTTACTATTACAAAAATATCTTTTAATTGTATTCAGAGTGATAAATTAGATTCATTATGTAATGATGTCCTAATTAATGAAAATGTTAGAAGTTAAAAATGCCTATAATATTAGTTTGAAAGGGTTTCTTTTATTGCAATGAATTAGTTTTTTCCAAGTATCTTAATTAAAAGATGATTCTTCCATTCCTAAACCTTCGAAAATTTATAGGTCAACATTTTGATTGCCGTATTTGTTATTATGTTTTAGATGAAAGGATTCTAAAAGAAACGTTTTTCATCTAATTTGGGTACAGTTAACTTTTAAAATCCGTTTAAAATCATCTGACTGAAAGTTTCTGCCAACCGGCGAAATTCGTTGCCATCGAATTATCACTAAGGGAATCGACCTTCTTTTTGCCAACAGGTATATGAATATCCCTTAAGAAACCCCTGCTAGTCTTAAAATACTCAGTTTGAACTAGTTTGATTCCATATTGGTTTGGAACTGTATTCAACAACTAAATCACATCAGTGTTCTTAACAAAGTAATGCAAATCGCATTAAAAAACCAATATTTCTATTAAATAAGAAACAAATGCAACATGTGTAATACCTGAACCATTAATTTGTATGGATACCCAAGATATCCTGACCGAAGAGAACAATTATTATGTACTGTAGAAAAGTTCCTTCGAAAGCGTAATTTCCAACCATTCAAAGATAAAAACTAGACAGATCGCTGAATCAATTAGATACTATCATCGAATTTTTACAGATCTCATATGACACTGTCGGTCAGCTTTATTATTTACCATAAAGAAGATAGGTCTCAAGTTTAGTGTGGACTGTCGATTATGTGATGCCAAACCTAAATCTGCAGAGTACATTCTTTATGCTCAACCGTATTTATTTAATTCCAACAACAATGAACCCCAATGTATTTATTTAGGAAAACAGTGAAAGAGCGAATTAACGCATACTGAGGTTGTATAATTATTCATTAAAAATTAGATACTCCTTATCATGGCTATTATTTCCTACAGGAAAAAAATATTTATAAGATGTGTAGTTATCTGAGAATTACTGCTTCCGGAGGACCACGTCATTTTATGAGATATTTCTCAACGTTTCGTGGTCTGTTATAAGCGGCTTCTTCAGAAGGGGAGGTGTGCACGGTAACTCAACTACTGAACGTAACAAGAGGCGAAACACATGTGTATGGCGACTGAATTTTGTTAAAATTCTAACAAAATTACAGTGGCATGCAGGATACTCTGTGTATTATTAAACTTTTGAAATTATCTTTTTTTTCTGATTTCAAAAATATACCCTACCTTATATGGTTTGTGAATTATTAAACGTCAAAAAATGACAACTATTATGTTTCAAAAGTGACATTTTTTTTTTTTTAGAAAATAATTTAAATGCTTTTAGAGAGGAAGCAAAAGTCCAAATATAAACGTGCAGAAAAAAGAGCATATAATATGTTCTATCCAAATCGTACTACACCATCAGAGAATATGGTTAAAAATATTCACCGTAACGTAAATAATACTTCTAAATTTAGTAGAAAAAAAAGCATGTAGTTCAAGAAGATTAGGAAGAACGGATCATTTCGAAGGCAAGCCTATCCATATTTAACCGCGAATAGACTTTTAGAAACATTCTATTAATTTTTTAGAATATTCTCAATGTAGTATAAATAATGCAGTAAATCAATTAGATAAAAGTTTTTAAATTTTACTCGTACAAGTTTTAATAGAGGTTCATATAAAGAAAAGGCAGGATTTTGTTGGATGAAGATCAGATTATTTTACTAATATATTATGGACTGATGGATCATTCTTTACTACGGCAGGAGTTATTAATAGGAAAAAGCAAGGGCCCGAAGAAAACAAGCACAAAAGAAAAAGATTAGTAAAATAAATACAAGAATCTGTTAGCATTTAAGGTGAAAGGCAGAATTGGATGATTTCATCGCCATGGAGATTTGCGAGAGTGAACCGAATACGATTCCAGTGGCGTAGTAATTTTATTTTTGAATTGAATTAGAAATTAATTTTTAATAATTTTATAATTATTTATATTGGTAATTTTCAACAACACATTAAGGAAAAGCTAAAAAGTGATGAACAGGTCTCGTAAGTAATCACAAAAAATAATTAAAGCAAAATCAGTCTGTATCCGAATACGCCGTATCACAATCGCTATTATGATCTAGCGTTATAATAATCTCAATCTGCATATCTATCCCACAAAACCTTTCCTCGATCTTTTCTAAGTGTTTAATACAATTAATTTTGTTACATACACAAGTTAAAATGTAGATATGTCACGCTCGACTTCCGATTTTATTTGTTTTCAAATTAATTCAGAATTTCGCTGATAAAATTGAATTCACAATAACAAAAATTATACTAAACAGAATAAATTCCAGAAAACTACAAGACTCGAAGAGGATTGGGACATAGTTAGATCTCACCTCAGGGAGTATAAAAAAGTCGTTAGACAAACACAAAGAGAAGCATAGAGGAATTAGTGTGAGGAAATCAAAGATTTCCCAAAAGGAGCCAGACTTCAAAAGGTTCTTTGGAAAGATCCACACAGAGGATGGAACCAAAACTGCAAACCTCAAGGAAAACCTCGAACTGCTAATGCCAACACATTCCCCTGACTCCACAGTCATAGACCTGGCCACCTGGAAGGAGGAAGAAGACAAACCCTCAGAACAAGAGTGGCGGATAGCCAAACGTGTTGTGAACGAGGATAACATAAGTTGGGCAATTTTAAGCTTCTCCCCCTTTAAATCGCCAGGATTGGATGGTATTTGCCCAGCCCTACATAAATAGGATCTGGATGCACTGATGCCACACCTAACGAGAATGCTCAGATCGTCGCTGGCTCTGATATACATTCTGAAAGGTTGGAGTGAAGTCAAATTTGTCTTCATGCCCATTATGGTGCTTGACACCCTCATCAGCCGCCTGAACAATGACAATTTCTACACAATAGCAAATGCGGATGACTTATTAATTCTCCAAACGGGTAGATTTGAGAGCATACTCTGCGACAGAAAGCAGGTAGCACTCAAAATCAGAATTATCGTGCAAAGACCACTCGCTCTCTAACAATCCGAAGAAAACCGAGATGGCCCTTTTCACCAGAAAATTAAAGGATGAAAGTTCCGTAGCTCCTTAAAACAGATTTAAAGTTTTCCTCAGATATGAAATACCTAGGAGTCATCTTTGACCAAAAGTTAACATGGAACTCACACCTGGAAAATAGAGTACAAAAAGCTTATATCTCCTATGAACAATGACGGAGAACCATAGGACACACTTGGGGTTTGAATCCCAAGATCGTGTCATGGATCGACACGGCAATCATAAGACCTATGCTAACATACGGCGCAATTACTTGGGGACCTAAGACTAACCAAGCAACAGCTGTGCGTAAATTAGAACAAATACAAAAAAATAGCATGTCTCAACATTACAGGAGCCATGAAAACCAGACCAACAAACCACGGATGCCATCGCATCTATACTGACGGTTCCAAAACAGAGCCAGACTCAGGATGTAGAATATGTTCCAAATCCCTAAACCTAAATATAAAGTGGGCTATGGGTAAAAAAGCCAGTGTAATTCCGACAGAGCTCACTGGCATCCTCATAGCTGCTCAAGAGATCACCAGGAAGAATATCACTGGGAAAAATGTGCACATCCTAACGGATAGCAGACAATCAGTACTAAATCTAGACAGACCACATATCACATCGGACTAAAATCAAGCCTTGATCACAGCATGGAACAATAACGTGGTAACAGTTAGATGGATCAAGAGCCACGATAAATCGAAAGATAACCGCATGGCTGACTCGCTGGCCAGGAGAGCGATCTCTCAGGAGACTCTGTACCCTGGCCCCCTCATTGACCTAATAGCATCAACCGTGACAAACCTAATAAAAGAACGTCCCCTAGACATGATTAAGGAAAGAAGGAACGAAATAAGAAGCTGTAAGCTAGCCAGGGAACTTATACCGTACCCCGACAACCGTACAGCCAAGAAATACAGAGAAATGACCGGACAGAATCTTCGCCTAGCTGTAGGCATTCTGTTATTTAAACTTAAGTATTCAATTTTGATCATCTGATGATGCCACTAGTATAGCGAAACATATGTAGGGTTCAGTTTTTTCACTTTGAGTATATGTGGTTCAAGACTCAGGAAGTTCTAAATATTGGCTCGATGTATGGGATTTTTGAAGACATTTTAGTTGATATAATAATTTACCTTCTTATTATTTTGTTCTTATAATAAATAATTGGATTCCGTCATTTTCTTAAAATTTCATGATAAAATAAAAGTAGGTATATCTACCTGTTGTGGTATTTATATATGATAATGAAGCAGAATTAATGCTTGCATATGTGTAAAAAAGAAAAAATTGCATATCTATAATATATCTAATTGCATATATGTAAATTAATTTATGTAACATTATTAGAGAGGTACATCACATGGTGTCATATGTAAAATTTGTAACATATTTGTAATGCTAATAATAATATTTTAATTATTTAATAGTTAATCATTAAAATTTGATCTTTTAGTTGTCAGCTAAAATATATTTATTTAAGGAAGTATTATCTCTCTACTTTCTAATAAACCTAGATTAGAGGAAAATAGCAGTTTATTAATTTGAACAAAAACCAAACTATTTTTTAGATAAGTTTCTTATTATTTATTGAAAAAGTCAACTTTTCCTTTAATATACAAAGACCCAACAATTTATCATTTTCGAAGTAAACATATTTTTTTGCGGTGCTG
Source organism: Hermaeophaga mercurialis (assembly GCA_951812935.1). Classification (NCBI taxonomy): domain Eukaryota; kingdom Metazoa; phylum Arthropoda; class Insecta; order Coleoptera; family Chrysomelidae; genus Hermaeophaga; species Hermaeophaga mercurialis. The sequence goes on along the minus strand of OX638359.1, from coordinate 18,182,547 downwards.
AAATACCAGCAATAAAATGATGTATGTAAACTAATGAATAGCAATATTTATGCGCCAATTGTCAATTTTAGCAGCACGTTCGTAATTAAACAGGGTTTATTTGATAACGATTCCATATGCTTCTATTTACTTTTAGTGCTAATTCTTTGGTAATATTTTAATATCAGATGAAACAAATTAGATAAAAATAATTCGCCAACGAATTTATCAAACAATATTTATTATTTGTCGAATTAATTATTCGAAAACAATCTGTCTCGCCTGTATTATGGTCGTTGGCACAAGTACAATCATTTAAGAGATTAACAAGATAGAAAAATAAATTCTCAAAACTGTTATTTTTTCTTTAAAAATATCTTCGTTAATTTAAAATTTTAAATATGATTTGACTGACATTTATGTAAAACAATTTAGTTGACTCAAATGTATCAAAAAAATGTTATAATTCAGGTATCCACATGGTGGAGAATAGTAAAAGGAAGAACTTATTGGATGTGAGTGTACATGCTAAAGATGTGGCATTATTTGTGTGCCAAAATTGATAATTATTTATATTTTGTATATTTTGTGGGATTTTATGGTGTAGTTATTTTGGAATAATAATTGTTTTTTAATAAAAAGAGCCTTAACTTTATTGAAATTTATTTGGTGATGTTGAGGATTGGATAAGGAGAAAACTTTATTTTTTAAATTAGTAATAATATTTATTTATTGATTAAAGGGGTGATAGGTTCAAAAATTGAGAAGTCGTTCTGAAAATGTAGATACCAGTCTGTATTTGTTTTATTTTATTTAAATAGTTGTATATTTCATAATCAATAGTAAACTGGAGTTTGAAACAAAAATTGTTAAATATTTTCTGAATTAAATTGATTTGATTCTTTGGGACATATGTTAAAATATCATCATAATGCCGTTTAAATAAGAGTAATAGTAATTTAAATATAATTTTATTGACACAATCTTGTTGTATCTCTGAGATTACTGGATATATAGTATGGTCCAAATGAAAGGAATAAATGCATTATTTCGTAAATCGGCGATTTTAGGGGAAAATCCTGAAACCCGTCGATTTTTATTTTTAAATGGGTGCTTCATCAGATCACCTTTTTATTTTTGATGTCATCTCTGTGAATGTGATGACGTCATCAATAAAAATTTTAAATAGAAAAGTGGGTCTTGCAATAAATCAATTGAAAGGTCTTTTAAATATATGTTCACCCATATCAATTATGTCTAAGTATTATTGTCAAAAGTAGTATTAAACCTTCGAATAGATTTCTTAATTTATTAAGTATTGTTATGATGTATTTATTGATACCCAAAAATAAATTTGGTAAAGGTCGTCACTGACAATGAAAATATTTCTAAACTACTTTTTACTTTTTTTTTAAAAAACTAGTTACCTTATCCAAATTCCTTTATTGACATTCAACATAATAGTTTAGGTGAGGTTTAGTTTTAATAAATTTAAATTAACTGTTTCAATTCTTACTTTGTGGAAACTATCCATAATAAATATGACAAGATAAATTATGCTTATCTTAATTCTTAATTTACGCAGTATTCCACAACTTTTTTTTTTTTTAAAGATAATTAGCTGACCTGGTTTCGATGTTTCGACACATCATTTTCTAGATTTATCATATAATAATAAATAAAAATAAAATGTTTCTATAAAAACGTAAAATAACCAAATAGTAAAACCAATAATTACTTGCAATTACATTTCCCTAATCTACATTGTTATCTAGAAAAGACTGTTAATAAATTAGGAAGCGTTAAAGGGAATACTGAGCGTGTCATTAAAGGCGACATCAATTAAAGTTACAAATATAACAAAGTTCGCTAATGTTCAAGTGTCATTATTCCAAGACAAAAATTACTTTCACTCGTCCTTGGATAATCTTTTACTTTCTCCGCCACCACATACAAACCACAATTAATGCAACGTTACATTTGACCGAGGTGACAATATGAAGACATAAGGATTATACGAGTACATCTTGCGGTTCTAAAGGTTTTGCGAACTTTTTGTGTTGAGTGGATTACTGCAGCTAATGGAAAAAATAAAAGAGCCGATCTTTTTCATAACGATCTAAAAATTTTGGTACTTGTAATAGGATAAATAATTCAAGCTATTCTATCTTAAAAACTAGGGGCAACACGACATGCTATTTGAAAAAAAAATACACACAACAAAAACTTGAAAAGTTTATTTACTTTTAAGTATGCCAAGACATTGTCAATCTGTAATAAATACTGCTGGAGGAAATCCAGATTTTTAGCAACTTTTTTATTTGGCTTTTCATGTTTTGCAATCATTGTTTTGTTAAAGATTTCAATTAATATAAAGCATTTTTTAACCTTTATTTTACTATTTCATCAGAGAGAAATCATTGTACTGAAATTAAGATGAATCCATTATAGACCAATTAGGTATTACAACGATATTTCACTTTTTAAAATCCAGTTACGATTCAGGTATTTGAGGAAAGGTAATCCTAGGTTTAATCGATTAAAACTGGATCTAACCAGTCCTAGTTGGTTAGTTCGGGTTAACTTAGTTTAGATGAAGTTAGGTTAGGGATGGTTTTAGTTAGTTTGCGTTCCCATTGCTTCCAGCTTTTAGCGGCTAAAATTAACTAAAAGCTAGCCTAAGCTAACTTAATCTAGCCCAGCTTTAACCGATTAAAGGTGAAAACATTGAAACTTTTCAGCTTTAACCAGGATTAGTTAGACCCACCATTAACTGGCTTAATCTAGAATTACCCTTTATTCTGGATTTAACCGTAACATAGATAGATAGATATATAGATATTTTATTTGATCACTTTAGAATTATTATGTTTGTGACAAGTCAATTAAAAAAATTTATCTAAAATAACAGATAACTACAATTTAAAAATTCATCAATAGAGTAGAAGCAGTATTGTAACAAAAATTACTTCACTCTCTGCTTAAATAGATTTTGAGTCAGTTTAGTGATTTTTTCAGATATTTTATTCTATAAATGTAAGTTCAGGGTATTTCGATTTGATACATTTAGTCGATAGTGGTAGAGTCTCAGTTGGAAACCTCTTCGGGTTGGACAATCATGATAATCAGCATTTGTACGATACTATTTTTATGTATCTCTAAGAGATAAATTGAGCACGATAGCTTTTTTTGCATACAAATTTAGCAGGTCATCTATTTTAAAACCCAATAAGTTACCATATTGATTTAATGAAATTAGTAGATTAGATGGTATTAAAATTTTCTAGGTATTTCTCTATTTAGTTTGAGATAATTTAAAGAGAACCACGTTTCTATTTCCTCGTCTGTCCTAGAGCACCAGTTTAATAAATCAGTCACATTTGAATTTCCTTGAATTATGGAGGTGTCGTCTGCATAACAGATGCATACATTTGGTAGTAAATGATTAAAGATTAAAAAGGATTGGTCCCAATATGGAGCCTTGTGGATCACCATGTGCATTTGGTTTTCATGCACTATATTTGTTAAATGTATGAACGATTCTCTTTCTACCACATAGATATGATTCCATTAGCTTTAGGGCTGTACCAAGTATACCATAATGTTCTAATTTAGAGGGTAGAAGGTTATGATTTACACAATCAATTAGGTCACATAATGTTAAAGCGGATACAAGGCTTTTGTTTATGTTTTTTATTAAGGAATCAACTATACTCATTACTGCTTTCGTAGTTGATTTATTAGATTGAAAACCAAATTGGTTATTATTTATTACTGACTGGGTGTTTAAAAAAGAAATTAATCGGTCTTTAACATTTCAAAAATTTTGCCAATTATTGGGAGCCTATAGTTGTCAAGATTATTTGGGTCACCCTTTTCAAATATAGGGATAACTTCACTTGTTTTAAAGATTTCCTGGAATAATCCTTCAGAGAGGCAACGATTGAAAAGGACAGCTGGTGGACGAGATATGAAATTTAATTATTTTGTTGTTTAAGTTGTATATCCAGACAAGCAGAATTTTTTGTATATTTTTAGTTTCATTTTGTTTATCATCTAGGTTAATAATCTTTTGTTTTGAATGTTAGATTTTCAAGTCAAGGCCTATTTAAACATATTTATACAATGAAAAACTTTTAGATATTTTTTTATGTGTCTAATTAGTAATGCCCGGAATGGAAACCAAAATTTATCCAGTGGTAGGTATTTCCTACTTTTTAAATAATAAAAATTATATTTTAATAAGTATTTTATAAGAAAATTAGAATAAAAAAAATGTTTAGTAAAATGATTATTTATCTCAGCAAATAACTTTAAGCTATTGCAAATTGCTATGATTTTTTTTTACTTTAACGTAGACATTATTCAAAAAACATAATTTTTATGAAAAAAATATACAGAATGAGTCACAACTAGTTCACGGTTTTTATGGTGGTACATGTATATCGATGAAGACTTTTTTTTATAATCAGGGTGGACTAAAATATATTGGCTCATATATTATGTTTCATATCTTATTGATAAAACGCAATGACTGAAAATTGGAGAATGTGGAGAAATATGCTTAAAAGACTTATTATTTAAGTTTCGATATTTCACTCATTATTTTCTTTATCGGGGGTATAAAATTAAAGAAATTATTTGCTTGATAATACAGTGTTATATCTTTGTAACAATAAAAAATAATCAAGGAGTTCAATTTACTTGAACTACTTTGTCTTTGTTATTGATATTTTACCGATAGTATTTAGAGAATTTTGGTCAAATATCGTTCGTTCTATATGTCTGCAATAATCTGATGAAATCATATAAAAGATTGGTACTCAGCAAAGAAAATCGAAATCGTATAAAAAAAGAAAGAATGTAGGCATAGTAAAAGAAATTACGACACACTAAAGGATACCGAAAGGACACAATTATATATGTATCTTTAATATATACAGATTCGGAAAGGACCTAAATGGACATAGGCCAATTTTTAAGCAGCGCGCTACGATATGTCGCCTCTTAACTGAAATAGAGGTACGACTACGACTGTACGTTACTATCGAATTGACTGGAACGATATTCCCACCTCGATGTATCCCTACTTCAAAATATTAATAATAGGTTCTCTCTCTTTCATAACGTGTTCTTCATCACTCGCATGGATTTGCGTATGTCTTTAAATATTCAGGCCGAATCTGTATACGTTGAACTAAAAAAAATCAATACAATAATTATTCAACAACTGAGAAAATGTTTAATTCATTGAAAAGTTATCAGCAATAATTTGTGAAAGTTAAAGTGTGTGTGTTTGTGTGATATGACTTTAAAAAACGAAGTCCTCAGCCACAGAAGAATATTTATTATTGAATTAAAATTATTATTTAAAGGTTTTTATTAAATTGCGATATTTTCTTCTTTAATTAAATTAGTTAATGCATCGATTTGTTAAGTTGATAATAAAGGGAATTTTATTCGTTGAGTATTTTTTAAAAAATTTTATATGCATGCTATTAGTTGGGCAACACAATACACACAGTAATTGAAGTCTGTTATGGAGCTTTTTCCTTTATATTCCTGAATGTGAGTTCTGCTTAGAAGATTTAGATGTATCAAAGCGTAGAGAAGTTAAAGTTATAGTTTTATACTTTTATTCTAAATAAACAGGTTTATGAAAATCTATTCTTCAGTTGAACTACTCCACAGTAAAACAACTAATAAATTTTTTATAAATATACTAATTTAAAATATTATTTAAATATAATCAATAGCAAATTGCAATAATAAATAATTAATTTTTTTTTTAGTATTTGTTTATTAGCAATCAGAATAATACATTCTATGGGCTAATGTGTTCTCTTAAGAACTAATTGATTAATCCTTCCTAAACGTCATTTTTTGCTCGAAATGTCTAGGTACAATATTTTTTCAAAAACGCTTAATAAAATTTAACTTTTAACCAACCATTAATTTATAGTGTGTAATCATTTTCCTTTGGTATATGTAATTTGCAATACTGACAATGCAGTTTTCAAAGCCTATAATAATACCTAATTCTTGGTCTGATATGATAAATTTTTTATTGCAGCGACTGACAATTGAACTACTATTAAATTCAATTTAATAATTCAAAAGAACGTTCCATTAAGAACTAGTTACTATCCACAACACATGTTTCTTTGATCAAGAGTGATAGTCGACAATAAAAGTTTACCTTTACTTGCATTAGTTAAAATAGTAAATAAATATAATAATAACTGTTGCAGGTGAAAAGAAATTCAACCAATCTTCACATAATTGGTAGCTCTTTAAAATTAGAGAACTCTGCAACATCTCAAAATACTGTGAGTCTTTTTTTTCTTTTTTTTTTAATGGCACTAGGATTAACCATTTCAGCCAGACATTTCATTATCAATATTTAACAGACACATTCACGCAACACCCATACCCATGCCGGGACTCGAACTCGAACTCGAGACCCCGGGGATCGAAAGTAAGCTCTCCGATCATTCGACCACCGAGGCCGGCATACTGAAGGTTAATGTGGTGGAGATTCTATCAAATATCTCGAGGTAGAAAAAGTAGCGCATAAAACAATAATCGCCATTGCAAGTTCTGAGTTTAAGAGTCCACGAGCAAAACCATAAATCATCGTTAGGTTAGAATGATTAGATCAGTCTGAACCTGACTAGGTGGGCAGAGTGATCAAAAATGTCATACGGGGAAAGCCATTACTGCTATATTAAAAAATAGGCAGATAACTTATCACAATACGTCTGATAATAAAAATGTACATAGATTTGTAATTTGAATATGAACATTTTTGTTATCAGACATTTTCTGCTTCACGTCTGACCTGACCATTTTCAAAAATGTTATTAACAAATTTTACAAAATTGTCTTATAGTAGCTCGAATCAATTTTTTTAATCCTTTTGAATGACTATCCGGATTACCAAAATACTGTTCTCAGACATATTCGATGTCACCTTTCAGGTCAAAAAGAAGAAGAACGTTCACGGGTCACTCAGTTAACAACCCGGTGCATTTGCCGCTGCTGTGTTGAGAACGGTTATTTATGTACCAAGTCAGTAAAATTCACTGCCGTAACTTTTATAAATATACAAAGTGCAGAACCGAAAACGAAATATTTTATAACGGGAACATAAACAGTTACGTATTCTAAATTACGATATTTCATTTGAAAGTTAAATTCAATAATTTAATGCACAATTACCCTTGGAATAAAAATTTACATGTATATGCATTTTTTTCTGCAAAAAAATTGTCTTTAAGATATTAGATCTGTTTCGTTTTCGGCGCCGCACTCTGTATGTGGTCCTTCCACCGTTTTTGTCGCTTACGTCATTATAATCATATGACAAAAGTAGACGGTAATATCAGTGGCGGGTTGCAAAGTGCCGTTCGTAATTGTAGTAAAAATTCTATATTGAAAACTTGTCTGATTAATATAATGTGATATTAAATTTTTTGTACATCAGTGCAACTTATTTTATCATGTTTAACAGTTTTCAGACATACTGCTTTGATCGGTAAAATTCTTTAACATTTTTAAAACTCTCAAAATATAAGATCTTCAGATTTTTCTGAAAGTTTTTTTTTATTTTTTATCTTTTCAAATGGTTTCTTGTGTATGCCTGTCATTATAAATGTTTGAAAAACGTGTGTTGGTTATCTTGCACTTATCGTTCAACTACATGCCAAAAATTAGATGTAGAAACAGTTTGCTAAAATTCTTAACATTTTTGAAAAGGCAACCAGGTCAGACGTGACGTGGAAAATTTCTAAAAATATTATGTTTTTGATTTAGAGTAATTGAATCTATCCATTTTTAAGGTTTTGGCGGTATTGCTATGAGTTAAAAATGTTGTTTTGTGGGCTCTTTAACTATCTAGAAAAGTATGGAAAGAAAGGAAAATATAGAAAGAACTAATGATGTGGCAACTTTGACTTTTACTGACATACTACTTGACAATTTCTGTTAACCATGGACGGCAATTTTGATGTGACAGAAATATTGTGAGAAAATCACAAGTCCTATCATGGTAAACTTATGAAAAATAAAGAGCAGAAACAAAGAATAACAACTACCAGAGAAATGAAGGCTAGCGGATTTTAGGGGGTTCGAAATTTACTGCGCATGACTGCAACCGTCATGTTACAACCTTCAAAAATATCAACGTCACAATATCATTCAAATTACTTACTAATATTTTGTCGTTTTGATATTTCAATCTTCAGGGTACATATTTGTAACCATTTTGCCGGTTTAGCTTTTTGTGATAGAACCAGAGTTAAAGGCAGTTTTGTATTCGTAGATCAGAAGTTGCGAGCAAACCAGATCACGACAATTTCCCCCCGGATGTTTTGGTTACCGTTACCATATTTTAATTTGTTAGACTTTTGTTTTTGGATAATTACTGTTACTCTTATTTTGAATATTCACTTTCGTGACGTCGCAAAACAGTTGGCTAACCTGAAATTTCTTTCCAAACAATAACAATTGCCATGCGCAGATTTCAAATCGTATACAACTTGTTTGTTGTTGTTTATGGTGTGTTTTGAAGAGTGTTGTAAATTATATTTTTGTGTTTTGGACTTTGAAAAAATATATAAAATGTGTCTTTTAATTAATAAAATATACAGAAAAAACTTAATCAAATACAAAAGAATGACATTAATGACAGCATGACATCAATTTAAAGGTACAAGTCTTTATATATCTATTGATATGGATTGGAAAAAGATCAGGTTAGCCAACAGCTATTTGGTGACGTCACACTGTAGCGGTCCATTCTAAAATAACGACAAAGATATATAAATAATGACAACAGAGCTGAGACTACATGTCAGTTCTTATTCTATCATCGCTTTCTATTTGTAGAAATCTCTTATGGAATACTACTATAGCAAATTTTTGTACTCTGTGGTATCATAGATTAAACTTCGGGTTTCTTCGAAAATTTTCTACAAATTCAGGGATTTTTAAGTATTAATGTTGACATTACGTTACAATTTAGATGTTCTGTGATTAGTGACAGTAGCAGTTAGGAGAAAAAGAAATTATTTAAAACATTAGATATATTGTAACTATTGTAACTAATTGTGACCAATTATCCGTTGATGTGCCCCTGTAGCGTAAGAAAAAAGCCCCAAAAAAAATTTCTTCCAATAGGGGCCCAAATGCATATTAATGATATACAAATGCAGCAATGTATTCCAACACTCTTGTGGGTTTGCCAAGTTTTATTTATAACTTCACAACTTCTGTTCAAAGAAACTTTAATTACAATGAGAGGGAGGGATGTGGCTTTGTCCATCGATCACTCGGTTTTATAGTAAAACTTTAACAAGCAATTTGTGATACAAATGCAGGTAAAATTACTGAAACTTAGCATCTTCTGTAGCTCCAATACAATATGAGAGGCGTTGAGGAATTTATGAGATCAAAAAAGGATGGGAATTTCCTTTAGAGTTAGGGGCAATGGCTTTGAAGTACTATGCAGAAAATAGTAGGAGGATTTGTTAAAAAGCGATACATGATCAATAAATTTTTATCAACTTCGATAAATATTTTTGAGGACTTTTATCTTCCGCGTTATTTATATGTTATACTAAATATTTTGCGAGTCGCTACTGAGAAGTAAAAATAAAACCTGGTGCAATTTTCAGTGATTACTTAGATGAGAGATTTGAGGTATGAGAAATGTGTTGATATAAATTCTCATGCCAAGGTAATAAAGTGTAGCATTTGTTTTATTATCCTTATTTTATTATTTCATTCCTTTTACTAATTTCATCATAGATATACGTGCACATTCACAAGCTCAAACAATTATTATTGGTACATGACGAGTAATATTTCTCAACATTTACATTTATCAAATGCACCAATTGCAACAGATATATCACCTTCTCAAAAAAAAATAAAAGAAAGAAAACAGAATTTCTGAAGAAAATAGAATTTTTGATGTAATTTGAAACAAAATTATATAGATTATAAACGATATTTAAAATTTTGGTTATATTTCTATAAAAAATATTTGTGGATTCGGTTTAAATAATTGATGACCTACAATAAAAATAGTAATTATCTTTAAATATCTATTCTTAATTCTAGTTCATAAAATATAACATTATTAAGAATTTAACTACGAAAAACATTTGAATTATGTCGGGAATCTAAAAACTACGCCTACTCAGCGATACATCCAGAATCTATCAGTTTTTTTCTCCGATTGTTAAAATCTTTGTCCGTTTATACACCGTTTGGTAATAAAGTTTATGAAGCGTATAAAAATAGAATTACCACGAGAAAATGTACATGCTATGACTTATTATGATTTTTTTATGATATGGCACAATAATAAGGTGCGAAAGGCTTAGTTTTTGCATTTGGTAATGAAATTCCTTCAAAAACGATGGTATGTCGGTAGTAACAATAATTTATTTTTGGTTGTGTTGCGCTTGTGGATCAACCCGACGAGGGACGTCTCTCAAAATCAGTTGTTGCTGAAATTATTGATGGTGTACATCGAATGATTAAAGAAAACTGTCATGTGACATACCACGAGAGTCAAGCATCTTTGTAAATTTATCGAGTCTCGATACGTTCCTTCTTGAAAAGCCGTTTACTCGCAAGGAAACTTTGTTCTCGATGGATACCTCATAATCTAGGCATCACTCAAAAACAAAGCAGCAATCGATAGTTTCGGTTTTTCAAAATTAACTTTTGCCTACATAAGTTACGCGGCCAAGAAGCACTCGAAGAAAATGATTGCATGTTTCGTATTGCTTTAGAAGATTGTCAAACAATAAATTCGTGTAGAAGAGTCTGCTTGCTCGAATAAAATCAAACCTTAACCTTGCAATCATTTTGCATCACTACAACGTAACATCCCATACTGCACACGAAACAGTCAATTATTTGATAAGTACAAACCTCAGAATAATGAACCACCCATCCCGTAGTCCTGATTTAATAGCTAGTGACTTTTTACGTTTAATGGCCAAAACTTGGAGAAAATAATCTGTTTCTAGGCCTATAGGCATTTTATCTCATAATTTCTCCTGAATTAATATGACAAGCATTTGTATTATATAAACGATTTAGATATACACTGGTTCATTCAAAAACGATCCACCCTCAGTATCTTAAAAACGCATTACAATAAATAGAAAAGCCGAGACACGTCAATTTCTAAATTGAGGGAGACATTTTTCTAACATATCCTCAAATGCCATACATCATTCCTCCCTCAATCATGTTAACCAGTACAATTTAACGGGAACAAGAACTGTTACGTATACCAAGGTGTGACACTTCATTTGAAAGCTAATAAATAAATAAATAAAGTTAAGCTTAAATGAACTTAATTTTAATTGCAATCAACTAAAATAACAAATTTATGCTACGTAGTGAATTATTTGTAGAATTAGCTTTCAAATGAAGTGTCACGCCTTGGAATATGTAACAGTTTCTGTTCTCACAAGAGGGTGTAAAAATCAAAAAGAAAGCAAAAACAATCATATTGCAGAATTACCCATAAAATTATCTTTTCGATGATGTATCACACTTAGTACTTTTTCTATTTAAATTGTATTGGTCAACATGATTGAGAGAAGGGGAATGACGTATGACATTTGAGGATATGTTAGAAAAATGTCTCCCTCAATTTAGAAATTGAAAACAACAACCTTGATTACAAACTGTCAATTCAAAATGTTCTACACCGTTAATAAATTCTATGAAATTCGTCCCAATTTAACAATTATTGATGAACTTATAATTAACTGGTAAATATTATCGTTGCACTATAATTTAAAAACTTTCAAAAGCACCATATAGCACTAATTGTTTATCAAACTTTTTTAGGGTATATTTATTTTAAGAAACACTGAGAAAAGATTAAATTGTTTACAATTTCACAAAATTATTTTTAACGTAATAAATTTTGATTAATGTTTTTATCATTTTTATAGGTAAGATAGACTTTAATTTAATTACCTTTTTGACAACTTGGACCAGTTACAAAAATTATTTTTTTAGACGCTCATGGAAATGACGTCCAGAATGTAAAAAATATCTTGAAATTATTTTACTTTAATGTAAAATATTCGATTATAATTAATTCTAGTGCAGTTTTACAGCTTCTTTTATAAAAACGGCCTTCTTCTATTTTTTCTCTATTCAATAAATCTTATTACAATAATGTATTATTCTTTTTTTAAACTTCTTTTTAATTCTACATAATTTTTTACTTTTATACAATTATTATGAGAAATGTTACAAAATTCTTGTGACACGTACAATTTAATTAATTTAAAATAAATAGTATTATACAATTTTTTATGGTCTCTTCTCAGGTTATAGTTCTTAAATATCCAAAATTTTATTTTTGTTTTCTAACAAAATTAGGATATTATATAATTAAAGCAGAACGTTTGATTATGGGTTTTATTTAATTTACAACTGGTTACATCAATTCTTTCGTTTGAAAAAAAATGAAGTTTTACAGGTTAATATTGAATTGCTCATCTCTTGTTAGGTTCCAAGAAAAATATTTTTTTTATAAAATAATATTAATACAGCATGTGTTTTTTGCCACCATATTTCATACTAGTTTTAGTTCAAGAAATTTCTTATAATACATATTAATGTTTTAGTAACATGAACTGCCACTTCTAGTGCTGACAATCATCACAAAGATTTTACAAAAATTTTATTTTGTATTCTTTTTCTGTAATCAAACCAATTTTAGTATTTAGTTCATTTAAATTTCTTAGATTTAAGTTTATTAATAATTAATAATTGCACAATAAAAGAAGATTTCATGTATATCATTGCATCTGCAAACTAAATAGGCAGTAGACAGTATTACAATTTATAATACAAAAATCATGTTAAAACTAAAGTTCCTTTGCAACAACTACAGCAGATAATTACAAATGAAATAATACAAGAGGTGTTTTATGACCTTTACATATAAATGAAAATAATAAAAAATATGAGATTCATATAATTTCTTAAAAATTAATTTCTGCTTTTTTAAATTGTAATAAAATACTTATATAACTTATTGGAAAGCTTTGGAAATAATGAGGGATATAATTTAGTGTCATTTAGCATTTCTTTGAGCAAAACGTCTGCTATATGTAAAACTGCTTTGTAATATTTGCATATTGTAAAACTGTAATTATAAAATCGATTTTTGTGTCTTGAATGAGCTAATTTATTATTCAAATGGTCATTATCTAATCGATTGTATTCATGAATATCTTTTTTCTATAGAGAAAGTAATGTAAAACATATGACTGACAAGTTTAACTTTTGAACTTTTATTAACTTCCTCACCGGTAATTAATGTGAGAGTGTTACGGACTCTGTTGAAATAAATACGAACATTTATCATAAATTAATTGGTATGTTTTTTTGTGGGAAACAACCATCCTTTTAGTCATAATTTTTTAAATAAATTTGATCACAAAGTCTTTATTTTAAGCTCATAATCTTTGTTAGTATTGTGTGGTATCATTATAGAAAGTTCAGGCGAATTTATCTCTTTCTGCAGAATTAAAAAGTGTCTTAGAAATAGTCTATAATCTCTGTAAATATATTTCTCTAGATACATGCCCATGTTTAGATGTCATCTGATTATTACACAGAAATATTTAATTATAAGATCACCTCTTATATAAATCTCAATATATACTCAGGTGCCGTTTAGCTTTTGAAAATCAATTGACTATACTAAATGGTGTCTTTTGAAGCAAAATTTACCAATTTTTTATTTAAAATCAAATATAAAAATAAGACGCGCCTGGCGCCGTTTTTCTACATACTGCTTCGTTAAAATGATTGACTTCTTGGATTTATACCCTTCGATTTACGCTTGAAAAATACAATCAATTGAATATATTTGCTAATATTCTCATTTTTCTTTGTGTATATTGTTGCATGTATCATTGAATAATATGCTTAAAAGCATGAAGATTTATAACATTTATATACATTCTCGAAATAAGCTAGAAACCACTTCTTTTTCATTATATTTTTGACTTCCTTTTCCTCACACCATTTACTAAAACGTCTATTAGCTTGTTCGTATTTTATTCGTGAATTAATAAGAAAATTGCTTCTTCATTATCTGATGCAAGACTTTCAGATTCAGAATATATTTGACGTTGTTTCCAATAACCTGTCAGGTTGCCATATCAATAAATAACTAATACTACAGAAACTCTGCTTTGATTTTGAATAAAATATTCGCCAATTGCCAAATAAATTAAATCAAAATGTCATTCACGTTTATCATTATTTAGAGTTGTTGATGATTCATGGCAGTCGTAAACAAAAAAAATGCTGTTACAGACTTGGACTAACGCACTCATCTCGCAACAATCCGCGTTCGTTTATATCCCACTAATAAAATAAATCACTATTGATTAACATAACCACATGTGCCAGCAATGCACCTGTTGCGTTAAGATTTATTTTTCTTATACTAACAATGCAACGTAAAAATAGTTAAATAAAAAGTATACATAAAATTTGTACCATATGGTTAAGTAGATTAAATTGATTATTATACATCTGTCTGTCTGATAATATTAGGAAAAATTAAAAAAAACTATCAAATAAAGAATAATACACCAAAATTACAAATGAATTTCTCAGGAGAAAAAGTTTAAAATTGTTTTCTAAACACAAACTGGGCTCCTTTATGCAATAATAATAAACGGTATTTTTTCTTGTTTTGCAAATATCCCGGCAATATTTACAGCGTAAATATTTCACTAAGAGCTTTTTTACAGGAGGATCCTCTGGTCTTGTGCAAAAGTCTTTGCTGAAAATCGAAAATTAACATCATTTGAAAGATATGATCTCCTAATTATTTATATTCCATTTTTAATACGCCTCATAAAATTTCTGATCACACACTACAAACGGATAAGGATTTTAACAATGATATACGATGAAAATGAAAGATATGATGAAAACTATTTTTCGACCTCTCTTTTTGTTTTCGTTGCATGTTGTATTTATTCCTTGGTTTGTAACATTTATTGTTTCTTTTTATTTATATTATTCTGTCTCTTCAAGTAATTTTTGATATTTTTAGAAAAAAAAACCTTACAACCTATTGCGTGAGTACGTCTCAAGATCTCTATCTTTATAATTAATCTTTTAGCAAACTTTCCAATACATATTAACACAAATAGTTTAGTTGCACAATTGTACCTACAACTCGTATTAGCACAAATAGTGGCAAACAAGAAATCGAAATTAGTTACATAAAATAGTCGACTTCATTAAAAGTAATCATCATAATTATTTTCTTTATAAGTACGCATCAATTAGGCGGTACACTCGAATTATTACTATTATAAATGTTTAGTATCTGAGCCTATTCTAAAATAGCAACAAAGTACTTTTAATTTGTGGTTAGTCACTAAAATTTGAATATGCCAAAAACTTTGGTTAAAACAATCTAAATTTACATTATATACAGGGTCTTTCACTGGTGACATTGCATGATGATAAGAATTCTAAGAAGTAGATAAATAAATAATATTAAACTCCATTGGGATTGAATAAACCATTTTAGTTCCAATTTGTAGTATAAAAAATAATATTATATTCATTTGGTATGAAAATGGGGAGCAGAAAAGTTCATGGAAAAAACATTCATGTAAAGGCAACCACGTCCTTTTTACAAATTTACTCACATGCAAGAAGGGTATAATTTCGTTATTAATGATTTTTTTGAAATGTTTATATTATTGAGGCGAGTTTCTTTCTTACAAAATGAATTTCAAATCGGGGATTTATAACGAATGTGTATAATAAATATTTAAAATAAAACTAAGGCATTCACCCATATAATAAAATTCAACGGAAATATTTTGGCCTACAATTTCTTTATTATTATTCATTTCTCTATTAAAATTATAATTATTTTATCGTACGTTGATCTGTATATGTGATCTTCATGGTCCCATGGACTATTGGAACGTTGGTGGATATAATACAGTTAAAGATGACGGTCATCCATTCACTAGATCCAGATAAAGAGGCCATGATGCAAGATAAATAAGAGCCAATTTCTTTTGAAATACACTTGAATCAATAATTCTGAACTTTAAATAGATATTAATGGTATAGGTTTTGTAAGATACGAGAGTTGCTGTTTTAATTTCGGGATAGACGCGAACAAAAACATTTAGAATTCGAAAAGTGGCTTAATTGATTTTCAGAATATTCTGTTTGACAATCTTATGCCATTTTTCATATAAATAAACCAATTGCGATAATATTTTTATCAATCTGAAGAAGGTACGTTTATCAGGGCGTTTTTAAATGCTTCAACTGCATATTCTGGGCTTGAAAAACAACGCAATTGATTTTTAATTTTTGGAAATGTATGAAATTTGTTTGGATTTAGATAAGAGCAGTATGGGGGATGGGTCATTAAGTCTACTTTTTATTTGGTTAAATAATCAATTGTTCGTTACGGTGTGAGGGTATTACATTGTCCTGATGCAAAATGATGCGACTTCTTTTATTGATTTTTCTCATTTTAGAGAAAATTTCTGGTAAACAAATAGCTGTGTATTACGCATCAATCGGCATTTTGCGATTTTATAAAAAAATAACAGCGAAATGCTAAGTTTTTAACAAAAAACAAACAATCATTTGCTTCGAAATGCTCCGACTTCGAGTAACTTTTGTTGTTGGCTTTGCTTCGTTTTGAAACATCCAAGAAATGAACTATTGTATTTTTTCCGGTTCATAAGAATGTATCGAAATTTCTTCGCCACTATGATGCCGTAATGCAAAATTGACTGAATTGTTTGAGTATTTCTTTACACCATTTGACTCGAGCCTTTTAAGTAATGTGATATCCAGCAAGAACACAATTTTCTCACACCTAAGTGATCATGTCAAATTTAATAAATCTGTTCCATATCAATGCCTATTCTATTATTATTATTATATCTTTTACTCAATGTTATTACTCTATTTTTGAGGTAATCTTTATGAAATTAGTCGCTAAGACTGCTCCGACTAAATTTAATTTCTTGATACCACCGAAAAAGAGTTATTGTTGATAATGCCACTTCGCCAAAAGCAGATTTTGGATGATGTTAACACTCTTTTGCGCTTTTCTTTAATCGAAAATAAAACAATATCATTGCACGGCTTAAATTGAATTAAATCGAAGGGCTTACTCTATCTACCTTCTGTCAGTTTTGCTGATAGGAAATATTCTCTAGTTTTACAAATACTCATTCGTCAAACATCTAGTAACTATTGTGATGCCATTTCTCTAAATTAAAGCAGTAGCCCTCGTAATAGACAGAAGCCAGGGTAATGTTACGATTTTTAAAATAAGGACACCTAATATCTATTCACATTTCAAGTACGGATAATGTCAATAGACAGCATTTCCAACAATTTTACTCGCCGATGCAATACGTTTAAATGGCACAGAATACGCATTGTTAGAAGAACATGAAGGCAGCTGGAAATTGATACAGTGCGGTATACTTATTCTATCAGATACGGAGACTAAGTTTGCAATGATCGAACTGGAATTATGGGCTATAGTATTGTCAGTAAAAAACTGGAGATTGTATTGATTTGGTCTAAATGAATTTATAATTTACTCTGACCATAAACTTTGCTATGAATATTAAACTTTTCTACTATGGATATGGTTGAAAATCCAAGATTACAGTATTTAGCAGAAAAAAATGCTGGATAATATTCCTGACCCCCATTTAAGGTCACCAGTAGATAATTCAGAAAAAGAAGATATATTTGGTGAGGAAGCTAATCTTCAAATCAATTCATTTATTGTTCAAAAAATATTCTTAATAGATAACTTTGACGAAATGACCAGAATGTCACATATTCAAGATTCTTTATTCAATTTTTTACAACAAGAAGCAAGAAAAGGAGATTTATATACAAAGTAGACAATAGTCTGGAAACGGCCAATTATCTTGTAAATTGCTAGTCCTAATTCTACAAAATTTGGTAGAAGCCTATTTTGGTATACGAAGATATCAGAGTTGACATTTGAAATGTTGCTTGATTTGCCGTTTCTGTGATATTATTTTTTTTTTAAATTCATCATCCTGAATATTCATTTATTTTTGGAATCTTCTCTTCAATACGAGTTCAACCATATGTAACACTTAGTGTTTTATATAGTCTAGAATATTTTAAATAAATAAAACAGAAGTCTGGCAATGCCTAATTTACAACTACAATTACAACATTTTTAAAATAATGATTACTTAATCAAGTGTTCAAAATGTGCTCCATTTGTGAGTTGACAGTACCCTAACCGATGGTAGAATGCGTCTACCATATTTCTCCATGATTGTCTAGAAATTAATCGAGATTCATCTATAATTCGTTGCCTTAGCTCTGTAAGACTTGCTGGTTTAGTTTTGTAAACTGAATTTTTCAAGTATCCCCAATAAAAATAATCGTTAGGATTGAAATCAGGTGAACGTGGAGGCCATTTGATACTACGTCGTCTACCAATCTATGGTTCGAGAAATATCTCATCTAAATAACATTTACACCAAAATGGAGCTACATCTTGCTGAAACCATGTCTTATTAAAATTGGCTCCTAACAAGTTTCTCAGTGTAGTTTATAATTTCATTTCTAAGTAGCATTTCGTATAAATCTGTCGTTAAATTTCCTTCGATAAAGAACGGTCCAATTAACTGAGTACCCAGTATACCTGACCATACATTTAATTTTTGTGGTCTTTGAGTTTGGTGTTCACGCATCCTGTGTGGATTTATGTCACTCCAGTACCTTAAATTATGTCGATTTACACTCCCACACAGTGTAAAGGTTGCTTCGTCGGAAAAACATATGTTATTAACAAAGTTTCCGTCATTTTCAATTTTATCCATCATTACCTCAGTAAACTCTAATCTATGGTCGATTTAAACATTTCAGTTTCTTCAAATCTAAATATTTTGTTCTGTTTTATTTATTTAAGACCTTCTAGACTACATAAAATCATAAGTGTTACATATGGTTGAACTTGTATTGAAAAGAGGATTCCAAAAATGACTGAATACATAAGTTTATGTATTTAAGAAACCAAAGTGACTAATAATACCAGAGAAACGGCAAATCTAGCAACGTTGAAAATATCAAATCTGGAATCTCCGTATCCTAAAATAGGCTAATCCCAAATTTTGTAGAATTCGGACTAGCAATTTACGAGATAATTGAGCCTTTCCAGACTTTTGGTTCACTCTGTATATTGTGGCAACTATACGACAAGGTTTTCAAAAAAAACCAATTTAATGTTTCTTTAACCCCATTTTGGAATATAAAGATTGAACGTTGATAAAAGATTACTTTAGAAAGGATTTCAAAAAATGTTTTCCTTGCTCTGCTAAGAAGATGGCCCTCAATCGCTTACATGATTCACATCAAGGAATTGAAGGAACAAAACGTTTACCGAGACAAACAATTTATTGGCATAACATTAATAATCATGTAAAAAACTTAGTTGAAACGTATGAGCAATGTCTAATATTAAGGCCATCCTTACAAAAGGAAACATTTTTTAGTGAACCTTTACCATTTCATGTTGTTTCTGCTGATCTTTTTAGTTGTGCAGGTAAAAAATATATGATTTATAGACTATCTGGATGGTCGATTTAGTATGTGACTATGGGACCAGAAACCCCAATTCTCAGATGATTATCCATGATTCAAGAGAAATATTTTCTGATGCAGGTGTACCTTTACGTTTTCGCTTAGACCATGGCCCACAATTTAGTTCCATGATTTTATGAAGTTTTTAAAAATAGAACATTATAAACTGCAATTTTAGCCTATGTTATCCACAGAGTAGTGGGCATGAGGAATTGAAAAATACACCATATTCCGATGGAGTTTTGCCAACTCAAGTACTCTTTGGTCACCCTATAAGATCGCTAGTTCCAATGAATTATAAGGTATTTTCAAAAAAATGGAAGATAAATATAAAACGTTTAGATAAAATGTCACAATCAACAAAAAGCAATGAAGTATTACAACCAGCATGCTAATGATTTGATAAAAATTATTATTGGTACAAAAGTAAGGGTTCAAGATCCAAATACCTAACGCTGGGGTAACATAGGAGTGGTAGTAGAAACTAGTGAGAATAGAAAAATTCTTTGTCAAGACAACCAGTAGAAGAATTTATATTAAAAATAGAAGATTTCTTAACAAAGTTTAATACGGTAAAATTTCTGAAAGGATAAGTGTCGAGAGTGTATAATTATTTACATCCTTTCTACTGGATTATTGGAAAATAGATGTAATATTTGGGAAAGGGAGATTTTTCTGTAAGATAATGTTATCATTGATTTTATCGTTAAATAAAATTTAACAATAGTAGTATTCCATAGTTAAACGAACATATCAACTTATTAGATTTGTTATCAATTAATATTAATGAAACTTTAAAAAAATATTTCTCGTGTAGAACAACTCCATTCCTTAAAAACTATTATCGAAATAATAAAAATCTAGAGAATGACGAAACTATGTCAATACACAAGGTAATATAGACATTTAATTAATCACCTCAAGTAAAATTAGACTCAACATACGTGTGGATCTTTATCTAATAGCTACTTAATTACTAATAAATGAAGTTGTTTATGATCAAAAATTATAAAAAATAACTACAGCTCGCAATGAGTTAACGACAAGATGATTAATCCTATAATTATATAAAATTACATGATGAACTCAAAAATATCGAGATGACTTTTACTTTACCAAGTTATATAGTTATGCTAGTCGTTAGGTCTGATTAAGTAATCATGAAAATCTTATTAGAAATGATCAAAAGGTTAAAAAGAACATTTAAATATTTTTCATTTGCGATGAGTAATTTGTTATGATTAAATTTTATTAAGAACATGAACAATAATCAATTTCTCTTTTAAACCTCACTTAAATGTGCATTTGAAAATAGATGGTGGAATATCAGTGAAAGTTAGCTGTAGATAAAACGAAATAAATTTAAAAATGTATATTCCTTCAGAATTTCGATACAAAAATATATATTTTTTTACAAAGGTGATTGTTTGCATCGACAATCATATTTTTCCAGAACCCTTCTGAAGGGATGTTTGTGACATGGAGTTTCCGTCTCAACCTTGATAATTTCTCTAACCAGTTTCTGATATTTTTCTTCTTCTTCTTTCCCTTTCTGCATTTGCCTTTCCAATTCTTGTCGTTCTCTTTCCTAAATAAAGAGAAATATTTAATTATAAATTCTTATTTATTATTAACCAGTAAAAATCCTTTTATAGGTAGTTATCTTTTTATAACGTTCTTGGTGCATAAATAGTTATTTCTTACCCTTAACATATTATTATATTCAATCTGTTGTTTGAGATCGTCACGGTATTGCTTGGCAGCTTCGAATTCTAGACGGTCACTTTCATATTGGAGTCTTGTATTCGTTTCGTAATATAAACGTAGCAACTCATTTTCAGCTTGTTTTGCTTTTAGCTGATTTTCAGCTTCTTGACGTTTCCATTCCAGCTGTTGTGCTCTTCCTTCTACAATATTCTTAAAACGCCAAAAATAAAAATTATTAACAATATGAATTTTCTATACATACATGATGCACAGTAAACAAAATTTGAGCAACAGGGCAACAAAAGCAAAATGCCGCAGCTTAAAATAATAAGAAAATAATAGTTGCTGCTATTTAATAAATAGTAAAATATTTTTACTTAAAAATACCTTTTGCAATTCTTTTCTGGCTAAAGTTACTTTACATTGAGCATCTTCGTGTTTCTTTTGAACTTCCTTTCTGTACATCTCCATAATTTCGTCCAGTTTCTTTTCCTCTTGCTTCCTTTCTACTTCTAATTCTTTTAAGAACTGTTTGTATAAAGCGCACTCTCGTCTTGTTTGTTCTACTTTCTCCAGCCGTCCCGCTTTTTCCTTTTCTATCTCTAGTATATTGTACTGTTGATAAACTTTCGATATCTCTTCGTCTTCTTCTTTTCGCTTTCGTAACAGTTCTTCTTGGATATGCACTTGCTCTTTCAGTTCTTTGAGCAAGGATTCTTGATCTCTCCGTTTTTGTTTTAATTCTAAAGCCAAGAATATTTAAGATAAGATTTTTAATGTGTAAATTAAATACTCATTTAGTAGTGACAATTAAAATTATCATAATTTAATATCTATTTTATACTTGGCACTCCCGCCTCACTCCAATTTTAATTTATAGTTTATTTTAATTTTTTTTAATAATAGCTCAAAATAATATTGTAACCTTTTAGATATATAAGCCAAGGACACTGCTTGCAAAAATGGACGAAAATACCCAGGAAAAGCAGAATAAGCCAACCTGATTATTAATAACTATGAGTTTCCCGAATATTCTCGGAAATGTCAACAGTTCTCTGGAATGTTAAGAAGTTAAGATGAGGAGATGAAAATATAGGAATTGACGTTGAAGAAATAGTAGTGAGTCAAGTTTAAAGAAGATGAATCATCCTCGCTTGTATTTGAATTCAGGTTAATTTGTAATTCTAGTTTTAGTTTGTTAAAGGTAGTTGTGAAGTTTTTTTGTAAATAAAGTTTGTTAAACCATATTTTAATAGCGAAATCTTTGTTAAAATTAGTAATTTTTTGAAACATACTTTCAATTTCTTGCATTTTCATTTTCTCGTTTAATCTTTCGAATTCTAATTTATCTTCTAATTTCATTTTTTTCTCCTCAGCTCTCAAAAGTTTTTTTCCTTGGATTTGTTTAAACAACGTTTCCTGTAAACTAAGTTCGAGGGCTTTCCGAGCCATTACTTCTCTTTCCTCTCGTTCTATCTAAAATTTAAATAAATGTTTACATTTTTAACTAAAACAGAAAATTATGACGAAATTAATTTCCTCAACTTTAAAGGAAATTTCTTGAAAATATTTCTTATCCAATTAAAAACTACAAATTTCATCTATCTATGGCAGTCAAATGAAATATTTTAGACCTCATTTTAAGCTATTATAAATTATTAAAAGTTTGTATTGTTCTTGTATGAATTTTTAAACACTGGATACTGGATAAAAAATTAATAAATGGCAATGTCCAGTAACAGTTGACTGCCAGTACACCATTCTTTAAATGTAAATCTTACCTTAGCTTTATTTTCTTTTTCATTTAATTCAAACCACATTCTATCAAGTTCTTTTTCAGCTTCTCTTCTAGCTTCATTCTCACGCATTTGTTGCAACTGGGTATTTTTTGACTCAATTAGGTGTTTTTTTATGATTTCTGGTTTCAATTCTTCACAAAGATTTCTAAAATATATGTAAAATAAATTCATTACTTCTTTAAAAAAATTAAAACCATAAAAAACATTTTTTGACATTACTGGGCCAATTTATAGCTATTCAATTATTGTTAATTGAAGAAACAATCTTTAACTTTCTTGGATGCAAATTTATCCTTAAATGTAAAGCACATTTTGAAATTCACACAGATATTTTATTAAGTACGTGTACGTTTTAAAAATATTTAGTTGTTATAGGAAGAAAAAACTTCTTACATGTACTGCTGTATTCTTTTTTCATGGACTAGTTGTAGTCGTTCCTTTTCTCTTTTTGCTCTAATTAATTCCACAGTTCTCTTCATCTCTTCAAATCGTTCCTGTTCTCCTTTAAACGCCTGCTCTACTGTTTCCTTGTAATATTGACGTTCTTCATCGTAGAACAAGTTTTTGAGTCTGAAAAATAATGTGTTGTTTTCATAAAGACTAAAAAACTTTGAAAAAGTTAGAAAGGAATAACCCATCATTAGTTTATAGTTAATTTAATTCGATATTATACTTTGCCCTTCTTTTATCCACAGCTTCTTCATAAGCATTGATTTTTTCTTCAATTTTCTTCTTTATATCTCTTTGAATTTGGTGGTACTGAACACGGTTTTCTACTTCTCTTTCGAAAATAATAGGAGCATCCAAATCAATCTTTGGTGGTTCAGGCAAATTGCTTTCGTTGATTTTTTTAAATTTCTCTTCATATGCAATCTTCAACTTGCCCGAATTGGGTTCCTTCCCATACTAAAAATGTTATTTGAAATAATAGGCTCATGTTGCAGGAGAAGTGTAGATAATTGCAAAATTTGCAATAATCTTGCATTAAAAATTCACAGATATTCTATTGTTAATTAATTAATTTTAATACAATCAAAAAGTTTTAATTTTTTAATTTGTTTAACTTACATGTGGGTACAATCCTGGGTGAATAGTTGGACATAATATCGGAGACTTGCGTTTTGTTATTTTTGTCTCAAAGTTTCGGTTCTTATCCTCTCTGCCAATCTATAAAAAAATGATAGTTTAAAAAACATTAATAAATTACATTATTTGGTACATGAAAATTGTAATCTGCAATAACGTAAACTTACATATAAATAAGCCCCTGGATGTATAGTAGGATGCTTCAACGACATTTTGCACTTTCACGTTTCCTTTATTGACACCAATATATTTTTTGATTTTCATCAAATTACTTTACCATCACCTTTGAAACAAAACTGAAGTATGTCATTGAGAGTCGGCTGCCAAAGTTAATGTAAATGTATGCCATGCAAATACAATAAGTGTGAGTCATGTTTGATCAATGAAAGCGTAGAAATGGAGTATAGGAGAAGTGTTGATAAGCGGTATTTGATTTATAAAGTGTTTTCCGAATATAAATATTGGATGATATAAATAATAAGGACAAATACTAATGTTACGAATTCACGATAATTCTTCCAAATATAACATAATTGAGAACACACTTAATAATTTTCCTAGCTTCGATCCCTGTTTAAGTATTAGAAGTGGACACTCAAACCATTAGTCAAAACTAATTTAAAATTATACAGGGTGTCAATTTGAAAACTATTTTTTTTTACTTATTATATTGCATCAACCGCAGAGGGTTATTAGCAAACGTATATACAATTCAAATATAAAATATAAAATATATGAATGATCGGTTAAATATGTTTGAGCATTTGTGTATTCCTTAGAAAATTAATGAGACCACTGTCATCACAATGTTCTCCAATTATGGATTTTAATTATTTGGCAAATTGTGACTTTCTCTTTCAAACGTGTATAACGGACAATTTATTAAAATATGGTGAACCGTCAGCGATGTGTTACAAACATAACATGAACGTTCTTCATCCCGTGAGAGTAAATGTTGATGGGTCAATTGTGTGTGTCCTATTCTTAACCTAGTTAAAATAACTTGTATAAATCTATTATTAGACACTGTTTTCCGTGGTAATACTGAGCTTTTCAATTGGGATAGAGATAATTCTGAACGGTTCCATTCTGATTGCCATATATTTAAAGTAAGACTTCAGGTCCAAATGCAGTCTCTTCAATTGTAACCATATCTTATCTTGACTTTGCCAATGCATCTGCTTCTTCATTTCCCGCTATTCCCACGTGTGATGGTCCCACAAAAATTGGACATCAATGTGTTTTTAATTAATTATGTGTAACTCCGATTTAATATGTAAAAGAATTGGATGGGTGGGGAAGACTTGCTGGATTCCACTAATTGAACTCAGGGAGTCTGTTATGACGAGATATTTAGGTAATTGTTTTTGTGTTATATATTTCAATGCATGAAGTATGGCCATAAGTTCTGCTGTGTATACAGAAACTATAATAGGAAGTTTAAAAGATAATTTATAATTTTTGATCAGGGGCAATAAAGGCTGTTGCAGTTCTTTCATTCGATTTAGCTGCATCGGTGTATATGTGAATGTATTCTGAAAAAGGTTGTATTAAATTTCGATTATGTTACTATCCAAGGAGGTGTATTAATTAATACCAAGAGAGGTAAGATGGTTGAGGTAGTTGTTAGTGCGTTGATAAAATGAAAGAGCTATTCTGGTTTCCCTTCTGTATACATCTTGAAAACAATTGGTAAGTACATAGTGATGTGTTGGGATATTTGGGTTTTGTATTACAGCTGATGTATAACTTAATGTTAGATATTCTCATCTGTGAAAGCTATTTAATTTATTATTTTTTGATCAGCACTGTCCGAAAAATCGCCATCAAAATTTATAGGTGTAATTAAAACGTGCCTGCACTAAGATTCGTGGTTTTCAGGTTATTCATTTAACAAAAAATATTGTATTGAATGGCCTTTTAGTAGAAATGGCATTTGATTTGTATTTATTAATTGGTGGATTTTCGATTCCTATCGCTGAAATTCCAGAGAGAGCCTCTTTTTTGCTATTTATTATTTAAAAGGAATTTTAAGATAGAGTTTTTTAAGCAAAATAAATTGTATAGCAAATTTTAACGGTTTAGTTTGGTATATGTTTAGTGATAACTGTAATAAGTGAATAAACTGTGAAAATGGTTGATTCCCTTTAAGAAAGAATTGAAATGATTTTAATTTATAGAGAAGTTAGAAAGTGTGCACGGTTAGCGGTATTTCTTTTTAATGAAAGAAGTGATGTAAGTCACAGGTATGTTCTTGATTTGGTTGCAAAGTTTTCCGAATCTGGTTCGGTTAAAAAAAGAAAAAAAATGACCGACGAGTTCTAAATGAAAAAGCTCAAATTGAGGCTTTGGGAACATTTGTTGTAGAACTCACCAGCTTCACACGAACAATAGCAAAACAGACGGGAATATTACGCGAGACTGTAAGAAAAGCACCGAATATACATAAGCTCCATCACTATAATTTTGATAAAAGAAAAGAGTTTTTTTGTATTACTATACATGGTTGGGATAAAGTATGGAACTAAGTAAATATCTCTAAAACGAAACGGACGATATTTATTAAATTTTACAAGTGCAATAAACAATGTCAGCAAACAGGCAAAATTGTCAGTGTTTCGAAATTGCAACGTTGGTAACCAGTTAGACTGACTATTTGAATCCACGAACGTCGCATAGGGTAATTTTAGGTTAATTTGTGTATTTTCGGGAAATTATTGCAGCAAGGAAAAAAATTTATTATTTGGACGAGACGTGGGTAAACGGGGGACATACAGTTTCAAAAGTATGGCAGGACCTTAGCGAAACAAGTAATCGTCACTGGACTCAAAGCTCCTTCTGGAAAAGGTCGCCGGTTAATAATAACATATCGGAAGTGATTCGGGTTTTGTAGAAGACGCCTTAAATGTTTTCGTTTGGTGAAAAACCGGCGACTACCACGAAGATATGAAAGCTGACGTTTTTGAATCTTGGTTTAAACATGTCTGTTGCCGCGTTTAGAACCGGGTTCTGTCATTGTATAGTTAGTTGCAAAATATAATAATTGGACTTCCCAAATCCCCAAAGAACGGCAGCGATTTCGATAGTATGACATTAAAACCATTTCGAATAGGCAATATTAAGCCTTATGTTACTTGTACATTCGTCAGACTTTCAGTAGAAATTTCTGCTGCATTGGTACGCTTTCGTCATGTTTAGTACTATTTGTAACAGGGTTGTATTTCGGCGAACTGCTTAATACCGGATAATCTTCGACAATAGTGCTATCGTAATCGCGTTAAGATATTCTTATTTTTAATCAATAAAATTTTAAAATTTAATAGTATTGCATTTATAATAACAAATAACTAAATTAACAAAAATGATAAATAATAAATAATTCTTTAGGATTTATTTATATTCATTCATATTATTCACAATCCTAATGCCTACCCTGCCCATGAAGAGCTTATCGAGGGATTTGGAAAGTCCATTTCTTATATTTTGCAACGGACAATAATGGACAACACATCGTAGGGTTGAACAACTTCCAACATCCAGCTGGAAGAAAGATGATATAATATCGTGGTTAGAATAAAAATATATAGTCTGCAGTTCGTCGATGTTAAAATCGGAATTACTCGCCCTTACGCAAATGCATAAACAAATATATATTAAATTAACCATGGATGAAATTACCTCTGTATCATTGCGAACTTAACCCTATCGAATTAATGTGGGCGCAAAAAAAAACGAAAGTTGTGCGTAATAATTCTACATTTACCAATATAAATAATTAGAAAATTATTAAAAATGTTCTTAACTCCCTCATTAATTTATCAATTAAATTCAAAAGTAAAATTACGACGTCACCATTTAAATTAATGACGTCAATGTCATCCAATTCGGCCTTCTAATATAGTGTATAATGGTACAATTTTATTACCTGTCTCTGTCTCATCTTTTAAAAAGGTATGCCAGACATTTCCGGCAAACTATGATTTGTCATAACCTAGTGTTTCTAAAAAAATGTATTAGAAAATACTGTAAGCGTAATTAATTTCCACGATATAATTATTACCATTATTACAAGGGTATCGAATCCAAGTCTTACTACATTAAATTGCTTTTTAATAATAACTAATTTAATTAAAAATATATTCGGCTTATGAAACCCAGTCATACTGTATTTTGATCGTATGACTTTTTACTCTCGATATCTATAAAACTTTTTCAATTCCCCAATCAGGATACTTTTGACGTCACCCGTATTGATTAGAGCATCTTTTTTATTGTATTCCATGTAACAGAAGCTTAGAATTTATTGATGACGTCTTTTTCAGGAAAATGTCAATTATTTGATTAAATTTTTTTGCTTTTATTTTATAAATGTATAAACAGTATGCAAACAAAAAATCAATATAATTAATATTAAGTTAACGAGAAAATGATAAACTTAATAGCGAATGATGAATTGGTTTTTCCAGAGACGTGAGATTAGAAAGTAGAACGGCTGTCATTTCACAGCAATTTCATGTATTTGTTTTACTAAAATAATTTAACTTTTCTTTATAATATCTTAGTAATTCCCTACAAAAACTATCGATCTGAATTAAATATTTTAAAGCGATTATTGACCATCATTGAATAATTGAACAGAAGTGTCCTCAAAAATAAAAGCTGCTTTATTGCTTCTTAGTAATTTCTTTTCATTTACTTTCATAAATTTTAAAAACGTGGTGATATACTTACAACACATTTTTATCGATTATCCGTTCCCAAACTAGAAGCTAATCAAAAATCATCCTTAATTTATTCAGCATTCTCTCTCAGATAAAAAACCACAAAAGTCTTTTAATTATTGTGACAGAGGGACATTGGAATTAAATTGCGATACGACATAACTTTTCTAAAAAAGTCTACAAGAAAATTTTTTCCATTACAAAGTGTTAAATTCTTACCCCATCTAACCAAAAAAAATATTCATCGTAGCATCCAAATGTGGCACATCTTCAAAATTAGCTAAATGAGAAGAACTTAAAAATGTGAAAATATACTGAGTCTGCCATTTTAAAATAACAAATTTATTTAGGTTACATTACGTTAGTTACATTACTTTTATGTATTAGTTTAACGTAACCGTACCGTATAACGTGCTATTTAAACATTCACATCAGTATTTCATACATTCCTGGTTTATATAAGTTAATGTATACTTAGTAATAATTTTTTTGCAGTAGGACTCTTTTTGGCTTATCCTTCTGTGCATTTGTGATTCATTTTAGATCAATGACCCATCCCAAAAAACCTTTAACTTCAATTTTTTATGTATCAATTTTCTAGTTATCCTCTGATTGGAACGCATCAAGAATCATCCTGTACTACCCGTAAAATAATCAGTCAATACAACTCAAAATATTTTTCCATGATGTTCGCTACAAGTATAGCTAATATTTAGCTAGAAAACTAGAGAGACAGCGAAATTTGAAGGCAACAAGACAATACTGCAAGAACAAACCATTTTTCGACATCACAAAGTGTTGAATTATTACCCCATCCTCCTAACGCCCATGACTTGATCCCTTGTGATTTTATTTGGTTCCTAGAACTAAAGAAAAAGTTGATAAGTGATTTTACACAATTCAAAATAGGTCTTTTCATCCTTAATTTTCCTTTTTTTATTCCTTCACTTATTCTAATATTTATAAATACGGCGATGTTCCAATAAAAACTTATCCCACGGCCCACGGTCTCAATCTCATCTACAGGGTGGTTCATAACTATTGGTACATAGGCTAAGAGCAGGTTATTTGGCCTAAAATATGGCCATATGACCAAATATACCTTAATAAAATATTGCTGTGGAATAAAATATAGGGCGTTAAATTTGAAATTTTTTTCGTCTTTTTCTGATAATGACACAGTATATTTATCAATTGTAATCGAAATCGGCACAGAGGTATACGAGTAGCTTTGGACAAAGAATTATTCCTGATGATGAAATTAAGCGGTAGCTTTTTTGACGAAATTTTTTAGTGATTTTGATTAGAAAGTATGATGTAAATATCATTTCTACGTAATATTAGTACTTTTGTTTAAACACGATAACTCCACCCGTTTTTAAGAATAACGCAATTGAATAGTTCACAGTCACAGAAGGGGAATTTATCTTATGCCGCATCAATATTTTATTAAGGCATATTTGGTCTTATCGACATATTTTAGTCCAAATATAACCTGCCCTTAGCCTATGTCCCAATAGCTATGAATCACCCTGTATATCGTAAATTCCCTGTGACATGAAAAAATCGTTTACATAAATTTAATAGTTCACGATTAATCCATCAATAATTGAAATTTGAAAAAGAATGTGTCTTCAAAATATTTGATTGATAAATTTTACCGTACATTATTATTACAAGATTTTTTTTCGAATCAGCATTCAAACATGCGCAACCAGCAAAAATGGGGTAGATTTTCATCCAATATTATTATTTGAACATTAGTGAATAGCCAGAGCTCCCTTAGTAACGATGTAGTCGATATATAAATTAACTCCGCGGTCGAAAATTATGAACTTGCTAACAACAAAGATTTTAGTGGCAGTGCTGTTTTTCTTTATCAGATTTTTTTTCGGAATTTTGCCTGTGAAACTGTACATATTTTTAAGAAAATGGGAAGATGACGATAATTCTGGACACTTTATTAATCAGAAGAGACACCATCAAGTGAATGTTGCGATTGCATTGTGCCAATCTTTTGGGGGAGGAGTTCTCTTTGCAACTTGCTTTTTGCATATGATGTTAGGGGTAATTTTTATTTTTTATAAGAATTTTAGAAATTTTATACACAAATGTAAAATTATACAGAAATATTACTTGAATAATATTTCAAGATCCTTAAAAAAACACTCCTTGCCTTTACATTTAAAAGCTGTTTAAATTGGAGCTTCCATTTCTTATTCGTGATTAAAATGGAGAAGGGGAAGGGCTTCTTTCTTGAATAATAATAGTTAATGGGGGTCATATAAACCTCCGGAAAACACACAAATTGCAGTTTAGGCAAAACCAGCTGTAAGAAGAAAAACATATTTTTTGAACAATATATTGGGTACTTGGGTCTAGTCTACGCTATCTTTTTATCTATTTGAGATATAGTGAAAACTAAACAACTAAAACACTGTGTTCATTTAAAAACGGTTCACACTCAATATTTTAAAAACAAAAAAGCCGGGACACGTCTATTTGTAAATTGAGGGGGACATTTTTCTAACATATCCACAACTGTCATACGTCATTCTCCTCCCCCCAATCACGTTAACCAATAGAATTTAAACAGGGAAAGTACCTACTAAGTTTGACACATCATAGAAAAAGTAATTTTATGGGTAATTCGGACATATGGTCAATATTGGTGCAATGAGATCATACCCGTGTGATGCAGTTTTGGTTGAAACTTCAAAACCACCCTTGGGAGCTAGATAACACCACTTAGTAAATAAATTCTTTATTAAAATAAATGAAAAATATTGTTAATGTAAATAAACATGATTACCTTACCACTCAGTGTATAATAAACAATTTTTCGAAGATTAAAATCAATTTGTGCCAACAATCAATACTATCGATAAATATCTATCCGATATTAGGATTTAAATTCAATACTCATATGATGAAAGTTAATATCACATATCCATTATACTCATATCCATTTTTAATCAATAATAACATGATATCCATCCTTTCAAATTATGTTTATTACACAGCTATATATATGGATGGTTCAAAAATCGAAAATGGTGTGCCTTTTACCATTCAAAAAAGTTATTTTCTGTCAACATGCGTCTTTATGAAACTTGAATGTGGAATATTAAAAGTTGTCTTATAATTATTAGATGATTTAAGTGTAAAAATAACATTTAGAGCCCCCATACACTACAATCTTAGTTGTCGCGAAAATAAAATTGACAAGTAAAATTGTGAATCAACTTTGATCACCCACTAACAATTCTAGCTGTTCAATTTTAATCATGCTGCTATCAATGGAACACATTTATTAGCATTGGCAGAGGCTTTAGCGGTAAAAAGGAAAAATAATTGTCTTTTAAAGAAGAAATTTTTCCTCCAGTTAACCGTTTCCTTATTTCTCATCATTGTCAAGATCCAACTCGATTTTGGGACACCCTCTACATATAATTTACAACTGATGTGTTTTTCATAGTAGCCAACTTGTATACAATTTGATGTTGTTCTAGAATTTCATCAGTAAAAGGTGTATTACTTTTACTTTTTCTTGGTAAAATTCTCAAAGTACCATATATATACACGTCATCGACTGCGGCACCGGACTTCTTTGAAGACATAACTTTTTCTAGTTCTTTTCTGTAGTTCCCTTTCATTGACTCTAATTTTTTTATACTGTTGATTTAGTCGCCTCAGGATCGACTTCTCATCATTTTAATATCAGCTGTTCATAAGCTTTATTTCTCATTATTTTGTTTGAATAATCTTTTGATTTTATATTCCACAAACATGGATGACTACGGTATCATTCTATAAATTCTATATAACAAAATCATTTGCGCAAATTCTTGAATCCATTTTTAAAGCGCGTCACGACACCCTTCCAATGTGAAATGCACTGCTTTTAAATCGTCAATTATGATTGTGAAACCTCATACACTGTCAACTTGAACGGGCTGGCAGAATTGTAGGAATAAAATTGTGGCTTGGAGCGCAATTAAAATCGTCAATTCTAGACCGTACACCATAATCTTAAGTGCACAATTTTAATTTCGCGATTGTAGTGTATGGGGACTCTTATTTGGGAAAAGGGACATGCGAATATCAATGGCAAAAAACGCTAAATTGGAGAAAATGTTTAGATTTTTATAACGTAGCTAACATGCTAACATAATTTTATTGCTTAAGAAGGGAATGAAAAGCGAGTGAAATAGATCATAGATGAAACAAACACATTTTTAAGCACTCTCAAACCTAATAATATTGTTTTGTTAACAAACTTAAATCATTTATTATCACTAATAATAAGTTAGTTGTAGACGCATTAATAAAGTTAATTAATAACGAAAAAATATTAATTTAAAAATGAGCAATCAAAGGATTCAATTACCTTTTCGATGATTTATTATATTTAGTACTTTCCCTATGTGGAATTTAGAAATTGACGTGTCTCGGTTTTTTATTTATTGTAATACGTTTCTAAGATATTCAAGGTGGATCATTTTTAAATGAACACACTGTATATACCCTTGAATTATTTGCATATTACAATTTTTCAGAAAGTACACACCTATATTATGTACGCTGAATAATTATTTCCGTTTTATTTAATGTTGGACACGAAATAAAGTAATCATAATTGATTTTAAAACTTTGTATTCCATGTGACAACAAAAATTATTTATAAAAAAGCGCGGTTTCGTAATTTATGTAACAATGTCGTAAATAGATAGAAGATATATTTTGTTATTGACAGTAACAAGTTTAATTCCAAAATTCTGATAATATTTCTAATATTGTACTGATCTAACAACAACGGTATAATATAATTCACAATAATTCTTAAATTATAGATGACGTCAGCACGCTTACACAGATGACGTCACGTATATGCCACGGAACGCATGTTTAAAAATAATGATCAACCGATTTCAGATTTATGGAATACTTAATGTATTTATTATTTCCATTTACACCATTAGACCAGGGCTGAAGCCTTTGAAAATGGTAAAAAGTGGAAAAAATAGTAATAATAGGATGAAACCCATTGGAAAAGGAAGAGAATATAACAAAAATGAAAGGAAAAATAATTTACGGGCGATTTGAGGTCGGGAAGTGGAAGGGGGTGAGTTTTTAAGGGTAGAAAACTGTTTATCTCGATTTCCGGCAAAACTAAAAGTCCTATGGAAAAAAGTTAAATGGCAAAATTCAAATAACCAAATATACTGGGTGTCCCAAGAATGGTTCTAGGCTACATCTTGGAAACCGTGTATAGTACAGCTTCGGAAAACATTTTTTTATAACAAAGAAAAACCTAGAAATTATTTTCAAGTTTACATATTCACCCCTAGATGACTATAAAAGTAGACGAAAGTGGCAACAAAATGGTGAAATCTGCATGTTGCTATCTCTTTCCTATCTCGAGATATCTTAAAATATGTGTAAATTTTAAGGATTATGAAAATTAACTTTATCTATCCTATTAATAATTATTTCAATAATACAGTTACTGTTACCGGGACTGTTCATTGGGACTTGTTCTTATTAAATTCGATATCAAATTTACTTAAAAGTTAAATCTATACGATGATTCTTACAAACCAAGAAGCATTTGATATGATAGGCACGTACTTTGATTGCATTAGAAATACAACTGTTGCGACTAGGGTATATGCAATTCAAAGACGTCATACACCGATTAAGAACGACGGGAAACGTAAATATTCCTGTTTATAGAAGACGCGGCAGCGTTCGCTCAAAGGAAAACACAATAAATGTTTTTGCATATGTGCAATTTGGCCCTCTTTTAAGTATCAGAGCAATAGCTAGAGACTTAGGAATAAGCAGAACCACTGTAAACCGTATTTTGACAGAACACAAGTAAATTAATTGGATGTAAAGTTAAAAGTTAGTTACCTGTTCATCTGCAAAATATATATCTTAAACAAAATAATACCTACACAATAATATTTGTTGGCATGGTTATATTGTAACATATAGTATTTCATCAAAGCTTGAATGATCGTGATTACGAAAGCAGGTTGGATTATTGCAACTGATTGCTGGATATGATATCTGACGAATCTTAATTGCTCAATTGTCACGTATTTTGTGGTCAGATGAAGCTACATATAGAAATGATAGTACGGTAAACTGTCACAATATGCACTATGGGTCACAGAATAATCCACGTTGGATGGAAGAGATTTAACATCAGGAACGATGGTCGGTAAATATATTGTGTGGTCTTAGATTGTCAGATAATTCGACCTTTTATTTTCGACAATTCAATTAACGGGGAAAGCTACCTAAATTTTGTAAGGGATGAATTGCCTCTTCTTCTAGAAGATATACCCCTAGCAATTCGTAGATCCGTGTTGTTCCAACACGATGGGTGCCCGGCTCATTACTCCAGAGAAATTAGAGAATGTTTAAATGATATGTGTACCCTGATAGATGGACGTGGAAGCCTATTTTTTGGCCAGCCAGGTCACCAGACTTGACTGTCTTAGACTTCTGCCTCTGGAGACGGATTAAAGAACTTGTTTTTGCACCTGGACCTACTACGAGAGACAATATTATCGGAAAAAAGGTCATTCAGAGTATTTCAAGAGGAGAAATGGAGACTGCTGTTCAATCTACTCTTCAAAAAGTAAACGTCGAAAATGATGGGCGACAATTTGAACATTTAGGTCGTTACTAGTTACCTTCAATTTCTTATATTTTATAGTGCTGTTTATTTTTATTGTTGTTTCAATTCACTATATATACATGGTGCAGCATTAGTGCGTGGAAGTACGATATATTCGTTATTATTGTAGTTACAAAAAAAGTTTTTACAAAAAGTGTAGGCAGTCTTGAGATTCACATTTTAAAATTAGTCCCAAATATACAGTGTGTTCAGGAACACGGTGCCAGAGAAAAATTATGTTTTTTTAAATAGAACGCCCAAAATATTTAAACAGAATGATCAGAAATTTGAAATCCTATCTGATTTTTAATTAGAGTTCCCACTCTCTCCCGCCTCTTATTTGAAAAGATGGACTAAAATTTGTGAAATCAAATAAACGCAGAATTTTTGGAAGAATACGATGATCGTATTTTCAATGCGTCTTAATTAGGCAAAATTTGTGAAATACTTATTTTTTAATTTTTGGTATTGAACTACGCCCTCTAGGGATGAACATGTAAAATAATTTCCAGGTTTTTCTCAAGGTCACAGCAGTACTATACACAGTTTCCAAGATATAGCCGAAAGCCATTCTTATTGTGACACGCAGTATTTAGACGCAAAAGTTGAGACTCGTTTTTTAGGAAAACATAATAAAATTTCAAGTGTGCCGGTGTGTGAGACAGCATCTTTACATAGAAAGATTGTAATTAAAAAAAATGTATATAAACTATTTGGGTATATTTAAGGAATGCATAGTTTGGCTTAAAAAAATTATTTTTCTAAAATTATTTATTATTTGGTTTTGACTGTACTAACTACAGCTGTTTTCATTTTAATTAGCTATAAAACTTGTTTTCACAAAATTAATAGTCACCAGGAAACAATTTGTAACAAAATTTCTGTTGAGTTCGATTTTGAGATGTTTTAGTAAAGCTGATTTTAAAAACTATTTTTTACAATATGAATTTATATTACAAAATTTTGTAATGAATAATATTCTTCATTTTATAAAAACTGTGGTTAACATTATATATTTTGTTTAAAAGGTAATCTAAAATAATTGAATCTCCAGATTTAATTGCTCATTCAGTACTATACATTAAGGATATCGTAGATGTCGATTTCAAAATCTTCTAAAAAATCAAGTTCTTCCTTCCTCTCACCTATATGAACAACCTTCAGTGTTTTTTAATTTAGAAATTTTGGGTTTTACATTTATTAACAATGAACCATTATTTTTTACTTTAAAAAATATTACTGTAGATATTTTTCTCTGTGTGTGTGAGAGAGAGAGAGAGAGAGAGAGAGAGAGAGAGCGAGAGAGAGAGAGAGAGAGAGAGGAGAGAGAGAGAGAGAGAGAGAGAGAGAGAGAGAGAGAGGAGAGAGAGAGTAGAATGGATAATAATATTAGATCGGTTAACGCATCTATATAACAAAATCATTTATTGCTAGAATTTATGAATAAAAATACAAAGCGTTGCTCAGGAAAATTTTCCCAGGGGCGATATTCTTAAATGAGTGCTTCTTCTTTGAGGTCTCATAAAGGATGTTAATTTGTCTACAAGAAAGGTACATAATTCTTTTGACAATCTAAAAATTTGCACAAATTGATTATTAATCAAAGTCTTAAAAGGGTTAAAGTTTTGAAAACGGTTCTTCAGCGCCTTCAAGATTTTCAATATTAGCAATATATTGTACATCATCCATTATGAAATTAGTTACATGTCGCACGTAAGTCACCAAAAGTTCTACGATCGAGAAGTACTTCGAAGAAAATGATTTCATGTTTCGTGGCCAAAGTTGGTCACGTGGGTACAACTGCTTTAGAAGATTTGTTTGCTTGTCCGAAGTAATTAATCAGTGTTCAAAAAAACCGTAAACGTGCAATCATTTTGCATCATGGTAATACAATATCCTATTCTGCACGCACTGCAGTCGATTATTTGCAAATATTTCGAGCACATATAATTAATTCTGAATGAAATAGGTGCGATAATTCAAAAAACATATATCCTATTTTTTCGAAACTATTCCTGAAACTATCTGAAAGACTTTCTTAGATTGTATTATATAAAAAATGATTCTAATGTTATTTTTTTCTTTTAAGGTACATAAATCAATGGAAGACTTGAAGAAATTTGGTATCCTTAATACGGATTATCCTTTTTCTCAACTAGCAATATGTTCTGGATTCTTTTTTGTCTATTTTCTTGAAGAAATTTCTCATTGGGCAATCACAAGAATTCCAGACAAAAAAAATAAAAACAAAAAATTCAATAATTTTACGAGAGCCACTGTGACACCCATAAATAATCAGGATGATATTACTAAACGTGCTTACACGATTGAAGACGAATATAAAAAAGCAACTGAAAATGAAGATACAGAAAGTACAATGATAACGGAAGAAGATAATAATACTTTAAATAAAACTAAAGATCAATTAAGTATTGACCAAAACCATGATGATTTAGTTTATGATTCACTAAGTCTGAACTCAGAAGAAACTAAGTGGAATAATAGGAACATAGAAATGAATAATAAGGAAGAAATAAATGAAAAAGAACTAATAGAAAAAGAAATAGAAGAAAAAGAAATAGAAGAACAATTAGAAGTAGAAATCAAATCTCGACAACAAATAATGCGGGGATGCTTGATCATTATTGCCCTTTCTTTTCATGCTGTATTCGAAGGTCTAGCAATAGGTATTCAAAAAAATATTGGGGATATTTGGTACTTATTCATAGCAGTTTGCATTCACTCAGCCACAATTTTATTCTGCATTAGTCTCGAAATGGTTCTCGCTAAAGTTAAACCTAAAGCGATAACGTTACATTCTTTGGGTTTAGCTATTGCTAGTCCTGTAGGGGTAGTTTTAGGAATCCTAGTAACATTATATAATGACATGGAAACTCAAGCAAGATCAATTGCAGTCGTGCTGTTAGAAGGTCTGTCTACAGGAACAATTTTATACATAACTTTTTTTGAAGTGTTAAACCGAGAGAAGGAAAGAAGAAATTGGAGAATATCAAGAGCTGTTTGTATTTTAAGTGGTTTCGGTCTTATGGCTCTCTTGCAGTGGTATAGATAAACTTAAATTAAACTCACTATTTTAAAAAATATAAACAAAAATTGAAAAACTTTATAAACAATGAAGTGAAGAGACTAATGACTAGAAAATAAAGAATATGAACAACTAATAAATTTGTACAGAAATATATTGTTTTTCAAAGTTGTGTTTTCATTTTTGTATCCAAGATTATCATAAATCTGTAGAAATATCAGATTAAGGAGGTGTTGTTCTAATAAAAAATTCATTGTTATTATCGGGGTAATACAAAACTTCAAAATCAAGCTAGTATTAAATGTAATACTCATAATAATTAATAATATATTTTTTTATATAAAAGGCGAATACACTATCCCATTTACCGTAGTTTTTATCCTGAGCTAGTTATTTATCACACACCATATTTAGTTGACGTAATTCGCCATTACAACAAAATAAATTGATAATAGGTTATACAGATCAAAGGAGGGTTACTTTGATCATCTTTTATCATTTTATATTTGATTTTTTATAAAGTTTAGAATATTTGTTAAGTTAAATGATGCGAACAAATTCTGTATTGCTACGTTTTAAAGTTATCTTTGTGAAAGTACTTTTTAATAACAAAATTGAAATAACACAAAAACTATTCATATTGGGTAAAAGGATTACTTAATTACTGTGAAACTGATGTATTTGAGCTGCCATGTATATGGTTTTTAAAATATGGAAGAAGTTCTATTGATTTAATAAGATAGACAAATACCAAAAACCTCTGACTGTAAAAATAATTTTAAGTTGTCAAGTTTCACGCAAAATTGTCACAGCTTTTGAAATACCCTTTATAACCTACTAAAAATATATATTGTTGCAATGGGGAATTGAAACACAATTCATATTTAAAATAAAATCCAGAGTGTCTCAATTAAAAATACACTTTGATATGGCACATCGTTATGGAATACCCTGCACAATTGCAACTAATTTTAAATATGCTAAAAGTTTGTTTTTACGCATTTAAGGATATAGACGGTACTTGACTTTATTGTACTAATTAATTACCCTGTATACTGAGGGAAAACGAAAGTAATATCGTGTTGACCAATGCC
Source organism: Hermaeophaga mercurialis (assembly GCA_951812935.1). Lineage (NCBI taxonomy): Eukaryota > Metazoa > Arthropoda > Insecta > Coleoptera > Chrysomelidae > Hermaeophaga > Hermaeophaga mercurialis. The sequence goes on along the minus strand of OX638359.1, from coordinate 18,142,717 downwards.
CAGTTTAATTATGTTTTAGATGGTTGTTTACTTCAAGGTCTTGGTAAAAGTAACAATTTTGTGTGAAATGGTAATGTTTTTTGATTCTCGGAAGGATAGTAATGTAATAGTTACTACCAAAAACATTTTCGATGTTGTTCTAAATGCATTAAATATTCGTAAATACAAAAGATGGTTTTCCAAGTTCGGAAACGGTAATTTTATTCTTGGTCAACCTTAGACTACCATCCAAGAACATTTCACGCAGAAAGCAAGCAGAGCAGGTGTTTGGCTTCCGTATATTTTGTCCAAATATAACAAAGCCAATCGCCCCTATACTAAAATTATTACACAACAGGGATGAAAAATGGATTCTTTATTATAATTAGAAATGCAAGAGACAGTAGTTTTCTTCGAATTAATTCCCAAAAATACTCAAAAGAGCGCTGGAACCTGGATAATCTGTGAATGTAGATCTTTACTGTGGATAAATACATCGAGTAAATGAATATCATATAGAAAAGTTAAATTAATTATTTCAACTCTTACTTTATGGAAATTATTCATAATAAATATGGAAAGATAAATAATATTTAACTTGAATTTTCAGTCTTCTAAATCGTTTTAATATTTATTAAGGTCTACCTAGGTTTCGCTATGACATTGTTGAAAGTGATAGAAGAAATGTTATAATAAGTATGAACCAGTTTCAACTCCTGAAAAATTAATTACTAGCAATCATGCTGATCGAAAAAGAGACGTTGAAGATGTGGTCCACTTATTAGTTTCCATAGAATATACAGGGTTGGGATAAAGTATGAAACCAAGTAAATATCTTTAAAACGAAACAGACGATATTTATCAAATTTTGTAGGTAAGTGGAATGGGGCAAAATGCAGCTGATGTATATTTTTTTGTTAATAATATACTTCCGGTTTAACCGGAAATACCCTAAACCTTTTAATTTAAATGGCACACCCTGAATATTTTTGCAGATTTTGAAAGAGCTTGTTATATCTCGAATTTGTACAAACTGAGTTTAGTGAAAATAATTTGAAAAAACGAGAAATAACTCACTTTTAGTTGTAGAATAAGTAGAGGTATTTACTTTAGACTATTGAGAATAATAATTTAAACAAAATCAATTAAAATGTTCAAAACGCTCTCCGTTCCCCTCCTGACAATATGCCAGCCTATTAATAAATTCTTGAGTCACTCTTTCCAAGACTTCTCCACGTATTAGTTCACATTTATCAATAATTATTTGTGTCTGTATATATTTGCAGATTTTGAATGAGCTTGTTATTTCTCGAATTTGCACATACTGGGTTTAGTGGAAATAATTTGTAAAAACGAGAAATAACTCACTTTTAGTTGTAGAATAAGCAAATTTATTTGCTTTAGACTCATGAGAATAATAATTTAAACAAAATTTATTCAAATGTTCAAAATGCTCTCTGTTCATCTCCTGAAAATAGGCCAACCTATAAATAAGTTCTTCAGTAACTCTTTCCAAGACTTCTCCACGTATTAGTTCACATTCATCAATAATTCTTTGTCTCAATTCCTGCAAGCATGTTGGTCGTTTAACGTAAACATGTGATTTTAGTTAACCCCAAAGAAAAAATTTAATGGGCTTAGATCCGGAGAACGAGCAGGCCACTCTATGAATCGATCACCATAATCGATCATCATTAATATTTCAATACGATCATTTCACTTAAATGAACCATTCTTAATCATACAATTTATTTCCGGAAATTACAATTTGACAGTTTGGCAACAGTTACAGTAAGTGCTGTATATTTCAACAATAAATAACGATTTTCATATTATTTGAAATTACTTTACACACACAGTTTTTTTAAATGGAATTTGGGATTGTTTAATTTTCCGTAAAGTATTAGCTGGGTAAATTGTCTCATTACCTTCCGGTCGTCCTAATATACAAAAAATTAGGTAACATAATTTCGGTATATCAAACGATAAACGATTGAACCATTAACCTTAATAATTAAGTTAGCATTATGTACTATTAGTAGGAGTTCTATACAACTTCCAAATATAAATATAAATCACACAGTGATCATACAATATTTGATGAGCTGTGGTAAAATTTATTAATATTAGAAAAATTAATGTAAGGGAACAAAAATAAATACTCTTTTCATTAACATTCAATCAATATTCGATTTTATCGATCAGAAGAACAACAAATCGGCGCCACGACGTTACCATTGGTGCAAACAATAATCATATGACAGAAAACAGCTTATTTAAAAAAATCCTTTAAAATTTGCTGCAATTTTCAATAAAAAAACAATGAATAGTCTGAAAATATTATTTGTAAAATATTAAACAAACATTTGTTGGACTTTATCCGTACATCTAAATGGATAAGTGATGTAAAATTTCAGAGACGCTTTAATCAAACAATAAAGAAAGCAGTACAGAATTGTGAGAATTCCAGATAATTTCTCCAAAATTTTATATATTTTATATATACAATGCTTCTCCAATGCTGTGTAGCCCTCGATGAGAAAAAATCTTGTACATCCGCATTCCTAGATGTCAGCCAGGCTCTTGATAAGGTGTGGCACGATGGTTTATTGTATGAACTCAAACAAGTATTACCCATTCGAATTTATCAGTTGTTGAAGTCATATCTCATGGACAGAAACTTTAGGACAAGAGTTAATGGTAAAATCTCTGATTACTACCCAATCAAGTCTGGTGTACCGCAAAGTCGTGTTCTTGGACCATACCTATACCTAATCTGCACATCTGACCTCCTTATAATGAATAATACAGTGACGGGCACCTTCGCAGGTGATACGGTCATAATGGCTACAAATGAAAATCCAGACACGGCATCCACTTACCTACAAGACCATCTTCATCTGGATGGAAAAATGGAAAATCAAAGTTAAGGAAGCTAAATCACAACATATAAATTTCACACTAAAAAACGGGACATGTCCGCCAGTATTCATAAAGAACATTCAAATAACACAATCAACTTGTGTTAAATATCTTGGAATCCATCTTGATACTAGACAAAAAAAGAAAACAAAATGACCTAAGAATAAGAGAAATATACTGGCTACTTGCGAGAAAATCAAGATGATATCTCGAAAACAAAATTGTATTTTACAAAGCCATAATAAAGCCAATATGGACGTAGGGCATTGAGCTTTGGGGATGTGCTAGTAAGTCCAGTATAGCCGTGATTCAAAGATCACAGTCCTAAATTCTTCCATTACATATGCTCCTTGGTATGTCAACAATCAAATATTGCATAACGACTTAGGAATATCCTTTGTTCAAGATGTTACCCGAGACAGAAGTACCAAATACCGTCAACAGACTAGAATACCATCCAAATGCACTGATCCGACCACTTCTAAATAACAGAGACAAAAGACCAAAAAGGAATTGGCCAAGTGACCTTTGTGAGGTGTAAGAGGTCTCTCGTTCGAGAAACCTCTATCAGGACATTTGTGAATTTGTCTTTAGGGTTCCATGTTATCATAATAGCTTATAGAATGTATTGTTCATTCTGATTGCTGTTAAATTACAAAATTAAAAAAAAAAATACAATGCTCACATTTGAAAACCAGCCAATCGAAATAACTTCTGATTTTACATAAATAAAGCAAGAAACAGGTCAAATTTATATAAAGGGGATAAATTTCTACCATATCTTTAGATATATTTAGATATTTCTAGATACAGATACAATTGAATAAGATATAACTCAAAATGTACAAAGATACATTTCAGATACTTTTTGCGTACGGGTAAAGATTCGATATTTAAAAAATCTGTATTTCTAAGTAGCTAAACTCTTAAAATATACTGTAGACAATGAAACAGCTACACCTAGCCACAATAAAACTTCTAAAGATACAGAACCTCCAATATTCACAGAGAACCACGATAGGACATTAGAACAGATAGGACTATTAGCAACAAGAGAAAGCCATAATGTGATGATATTAGATGAAATAGGACCATTTTCGAAAAATGAGGTGCAAAGGAAAAAATTAAAAAAAAAGTATAAATTTAAGCCAAGAGTGTTTAGTTTTTCATCAGAATATAATAAGAATAAATACAAGAGGAAGAACGAATCGAAAAACAAAAAAATAATAAAGAAAAGTTTTTAAATAAAAGTAGAAGACTTGTGATTCATAAAGTTCAATGTCTCTTTTTTTGTGCTCTGATGATACTTAGCTAAAACTATTCCAAAGGTCATGAGAAATTTTAATATACACAGATATATGTTTTATTGCTTTCATTGCATACATATTTAAAAACATTATTTTTTCAACCTCTTTTGAGACCAACCGAATGATCTCTATATAAAGTGTGGAAACACCAAATGGAAAAATTCATTATTTTAATTATTGCAAATGACATCCTGTAACGAAAAAATTTCATGTCTATATTGAACTTTTCGAGTGACAGTTACAACAACCAAAGTTTTTAATTGGGTAGTAGTGGTTTGTGATACATCATTTGAAAGTTCTCTAATCAAAAATATTGTTTTCAAATGTACTGCAAAAATTAAAAATAAGAAAAAGTAAATAATTCAAAGAATTGGCTACAATACATTAAAAACTTAATAAGTAGCACTCTTCAGGTCGTGATAATGTTTATTAAAGTTTTGACATTTAAACATTTTTACATTCTTGATTTTGATAAACTATCAATGTTGAATAGTTTGGACCTGAGGAAACGTAAATCCAAAATTGATTTCCAGTTACCCTAAACTATATGCAGCCCACCATACAGATAGGAATAAATTCTGTTGCATACACCATGCTTTTTTCAAGATACAGGACTGGACTGGTTCAATATTTTTGCTAACCAGTACATATTTATTGTACAAACATTTTATCTCTCAATTTATTTTGATACAGATTTATATATAAAGAGTGTCCCACAACGTTTTAAAAACTGTTCACATGACAAGTATGAAATTTGGTAGCTATAAGCAATCGAAACTGAATAAATCTTGCATTTATTATAAAAAGACTTCCGTTTGTCCTTTCATTTCCGTTCACGTGAACCCAACAAAAATTTTTTAAACGGGAAAACCGGTATTATATTACAAATTTGGTTTTTTCTTTCAAAAACAAATTCAACGATACCACTCTTATGTTTCTATTATGGAGTAATAATTATATGAGCCATTAAATGAACATCTGTATAGTTTCAAATAATGGTATCAAAAATAAATGATTTTATTAAAAAACGTAACATAAGCAATTAAAATGTACAGTAATTAGAAAAAAAATTAAAGTAAATGTTTATAATTGCCAAAATTCATACTTGTCATTTGAAGAGTTTTCGAGATATTGGACTGTCAAAACGTGGTGGGATACCCTGTATATTAAAATTTAAAATTTAATATTTTTTTTCTAGACTTAATGATCTACTTTTTTTCGAAACATTATTGAATTTTAGTTTTAGAAATAGAGGTCAAAACAACATCGGAATTTTAAACATATCAGTCTAATATCAATCTTTTCATTACATGAAAAACATTGTCGTACACTTAAATTTTATTGAAAGTTCTTTTAGAGATTTTAAAATTTTCTACAATGGAAGATGTTATATTTTTGTTTCAAATTATCACATTACTCCCACTACTGCAATAATTTAAAAAAATTAAAAATCTCTCAAAATGACATTATTGCATAAATGAAATTTTGTAAAAATAGTAAGAAACTAAATTATGTACTTAAAGACAAAAATAAAGATTAGAAATAAAAATACATGAAAAAAATTATGTACAGGTAAAATATGCATTTATAAATGTATACATACAAATAAATTGCTTTCTTTTTAAAATTTGTAACAAAGCAGATGTTTCTTAATATTTTATTGGCAAAATAAAAAAGAATCTATGAAGGTAAACTATTTTAATAGCAACTCATTTCTGATAATAATAAAGTCCCAAATTATTCTTCTTCTTTTATTTTTAAACATCTAAAAAGTATAAAGTTTTAGTCTGGCTATTTAATTTTTGATAATTTTATTTGCTACATTTTTAATAATAAAAGAATAATAAACAGTGTTAAAAATATATATACTACCTACTTGAACACGGTTTAAATGAATCAATAACCCTTAAGTATATTTTTTTATAGAAAAATGTCAAGGTGGACACCAGTAGTAATTTATCGACCCCATTAATCTCAACTTCTTGATAAATGTCCTTGGAGGTCATTTGTGACGTAAATAAAAGTTTTAAACTTTGAGAAATTTGAAATAGTTACCTAGATTCGCGACAGATGACGCACTATAACAGTGCTGAATCCAATCAATATTTCTTATACCGTGCCTACTCTCCCATTAACGACTAAATAAACTAATATCCTAATAAATTGTTGAATATTAGAAAATGTATTAATAATTCGTAAAATCTACTAACAATAATTTAAGAAAATATATCGTTTAAAAATAAGCATAAAACAAAGTAATAAACCATAACCCAATAATATAAAATAAATATATATATTTATATTTTTCTGACCGTTGGATAAATTAAAAAATAATACAAAAAATAATGAATATTACCATCATAAACAATATGATACTAGGTTTGGAAATATCTTTATCTTAAAATAAAATAATCTAGTTCTGAAAAATGTAATGAAAAAATTTCATATTTTGGTACTGTTTAAAGCATAGAAAACAAACATTTAATTAACGAAACTATATATTTATAATTTCAATCTATTTCGATTTTTCGTAGCATGTATTTTCGACATTTCTCGATACATTCTATAAAATATAAAAACAATTAATAATCAAATGAAATCAAAATATCGAAAATTACAACTACTTTCATGGTTTAACGTTATCGGTAAAGTAGACACTGCGATTTTCCATAGTGCTTCCTGGAAAATGTTCAAAATATTGCTACAGGTGAGACTTTCCGAATGAACGAATGCTTACTTATTATACTTTGATTACATTTTATTTATAGTTGTGTTTTCTCCTTTTTCTCTCTGATGTTGTGGAAAATAGAGCATTAGAAAAACGAAGCACTGATAATTCTATCAAAGGCTACTTAACAGAGGTAAGTTAAGAAATAACCTACACTAAAATTAAAAAGCTAATTTATAATGTAAATTTAATTTTCAACAAAAAAAATGCTTAAACCATGTTGTATTTCTTACTGAACTTAATTCAGTACCTCCCTTATTTAAAATGTTATATTGTTTAATAGTATCTTTTTCCTAAATAGAATTGTCTTTAATTCTACATGTATTACTTGCATGTGCATTTGTGAGATTTTCTCTTTCCATCATCACCAGTTCGCCGATTTTCATAAAATTTGTTATGATTTTGTCATATTATTATATTTTATTAAAAAATCAAAATAATTTTTGACTATGTTATTTGTAACGTTTTTGTGGTAATCCAAAGCTTTCGGATCATCATCTCTTTTAAACACCCTGTATGCAATAAAAATTGTAGAATACACCCCAATTTTATAGTGAATAGTCCTGTGGTCACGACAATTAATCATTATTTCTGAATTAATAGTAAAATAAGGGGTTTGAAGATTTTTTAATTTTCTCGCATTGGTAACAAGACATTCAAAAATGTAATAAAAATAAGAATTCTCCTTTTACAATTAACTCTACAGAACTGAACCCCGGAAATTCTGGTGCAGGGGACAGTTGCTAATTATCATCATTTGATAAGGCGCTCTGGGGCTAATTAGAGATGTTTTTTTATTAACGGATAAAAATAACTCGGTAAACCTCATCAGCCACACCAATTATTACGGTCAAAAAAATATAAATAACTATTTTTTACAGAAATTCGGCACCAAGTGACATTAACAAAATTTTAAGTAGAAACAGGTCGAAATTTATTTCAATAATGGAATTTTTGCTACAAAAACCGATGCACATCATAAAGTATGTGGGTAACTTTTCCCTACAGCCTTGTCTAATCAAAACAAAAGTAGAGAAAATCAGAAAATAGTAGAAAAATGTAAGGTTAAGTTTCATTGTCGTTGTTTAAATATTTGTAAATAATATGGCATTGTTTATTTAAATTTCGAATATCTACACTTTTAGTACCATTTGAGTACAGCATATTATTATGATTATACTGTGAATTACAGTTTGATTAAGTAAAAAATGTCGATAATTGGTCATTCCATGTCAATTCAATACAAAAAAAAACAATTTTCATCCTCAGCATTTCAGTGATTTTTGTAATTTGGGGCATTTGTACAATTGGTATAGCCTTGGAAAAATATAAAATTTTATTCGTTCATAAATGATGCTAGAAACAGTAAACTGCAATTTTTTTGAACTGCTGGACTAAGTACAATTTTACAATTTTTCATTCCCTTTCGTATAAGATCCAATGCAACATATATTAACATAAGAAAACAACATCGCAAAAAGCTAATTTAAAATTTTAATCTAAATCTATAACATTAAATTTTTTAGAAAAAGAATAATATTATTATTCAAATATTTTGCAATGCAATTAGCGAAACTCGAATCACAAAGAATACATTTTTAAAAAAGACTACGGATAGTGTGGAAATTCAAGATAAATATAATTTATCTTTCATATTTATTATAGGTAGATTCCACAAAGTATATAAAGGTTAAACCAGTTAATTCCATGACTAGTTTGTAATGTTGTAAATTACAAGACAAAATATAAATCGGGGATAATAAATGTTTCATTTTAAAAAAAATAAAATTTGAATTTCCATTTTCTATAGTTCATGTTAATTAATACAACAATGCTAGTATTGACATTTTCATGAAAATAGCCATAAACACTGGCGTGAATCAAAGTAAAACCCATTAAGCAAAAGGATTTCTTTATAATTTTTAGTTTGAAAAGGTTTCATTTATTTGACACATATCACTTTCAAGCAGAACATAAGTTCATCCAGTAGAAATCATAGGAATCACTTTCGTCAAATCATTCGTTACTGAGATCCACAGAATATCATCATTTCTTAAATGTGAGAAGAATGTAGGTCCCAGCTAGATAAAGAAAAGTTAGTTTTACTTCCATCAAGTTCTTCATTTTTCAACAAAACATATTCGAACCAGCTGTTTGCTTGATACACAATAATAAGGTACCTTAATATGTCTGCTAATTTAAGTTTATCAGGAGAGTTTGACATTTCCTTTTCACATAATACTGAATCCATAGAAAAGTCTTTTACCAATATTTTTTAGGAAGTATTCTCTTTCCAAACTGGTCACTTTACTGAACCTCCTAGCCCATCCTAAGGTCTTTTGCTATATGCTGTGACAAAAAAAGTGCCATTTTCCTTCCACCTTTATTTTATGAAATCGAATGATCTAGAATTTTTTTGTTTGTGTATTGGGCAGCAGATCTGTCTGAAAAATAGAAAATCTTTTTGGCAAGTTTTCGTAATTTGTAATTAGGAAGGGTATGAGTATTTTAAAGTACACTCAGCAATTGTATTGTGCTTTAGAGAATCAAAAACATTACCTAACATTAGCTAACATGATCAACTTTGTTTTCCTCTTTGAAATATATGATAAATTGAACTTATTGGTAGTTGTGTACCTCATCTTATGCTGCTGACAACGAATTGAGGTTGTTTTAGATTTTCATTTGTGTAGCTACAGAAATATCTTTGTTGTATAACAATTATAAATTGAAATCACAACTGTCAACTGAAACCTACTGGCGGAATTGTACTTTTTCAATAGTATTTTCAGAGAAGAATTTTTCCATAATTTTACGTAACTCAGGAGCCCCTGGACAGTAAACACATTTCACCATGTTGCAATCAATGAATATTACTTGAATTCATGTCAGTGTTCATATTTACTTTCATGAAAACGTTATTGGTACAATTGCTGTATTGATGAACATGTTACTCATTTGAATTATTGCAAATGAAGCTTCACACTTCAATTTTTTGTGAAACCTTTATAATCCCAATTTTTTATCTTGTCCTGAAATTTACAATAATGCAAACTGTTCTTGGAATTAATTTTAAAATGGTCACTTTTCGAAAAAATTAAATAAAAAAAATTAAATTAGCCTTCAGATTTTTTTTCTAATCATAACCTACATAGTGTTGCATTCCGTGCGAAATTGCGTGAAAAATGCTGTAAACAGTTATTTATCCCAGATTTATAGCTCAATTAGGAAGGCTTCTAGAGCAATCCAAACAATTACATTCATTATTTTTAGCCCCTTTCTCACTTATAAGAAATTTACTGCCCTCTAAATAAAAATGATATGATATATATTAGTTGAAAGATTATATAGACGGTATAACTATACAGAGTGGACCAAAAGTCTGGAAACGGCCAATTATTTCGTAAATTGCTAGTCTGAATTCTACAAAAAGTCTATGTTGGAATACGGAAATTCCAGATTTGACATTTGCAATGTCGCTAGATTTGCCGTTTCTCTAATATTATTAGTCACTTTGATTTAAATACATCACCCTGTATATTTAGTCATTTTTGGAATCAAAATCAAAGTGTTCAAAATGTGCTCCATTTGTGAGTTGGTAGTAACCTAATCGATGGTAGAATGCGTCTACCTTATTTCTCCATGATTGTCTAGAAATTAATCGAGATTGATCTATAATTCGTTGCCTTAGCTCTACAAGACTTGCTGGTTTAGTTTTGTGAACTCAATTTTTCAAGTATCCCCAATAAAAATAATGTTTATGATTGAAATCAGGTGAACGTGGAGGCCATTCAATACTACCTCATCTACCAATCCATCGTCCATAAAATAAAAGTGTTATGTTTAAACTCGTATTGAAGAGAAGATTCCAAAAATGACTAAATATACAGGTTGATGTATTTAAAAAACCAAAGTGACTAATAATATCAGAGAAACAGCAAATCTAGCAACATTGCAAATATCAAATCAGGAATCTCCGCATCACAAAATAGGCTTATCCCAAATTTTGTAGAATTCGGACTAGCAATTTACGAGATAATTGGCCGTTTCCAGACTTTTGATCGACTCTGTATAAAAGGCTGTAATTAAAGTATTTTAAATGTTATCCGGCATAATTTTTTTGGAGTCAATTTTATACTTTTACCTATTAACAATAAATTTTTAGTGTTTATTGCGTGGATTTTCAGTTTCATTTTCACAAATTTGCTTTACTTAAACGAAATTACCAAGTTTTTGTTTCGTTTACTGAAGAGTCGTTACCGTTAAAATTTTAAATTAAGGAGACAATTTTCACATTGGTGCGTGTGTAATAAGCTAATACTTTACTTGTGTACGGAGTGTGTTTGTATTAATATCTTATTGGTTGCTTTTCGTTGGGTTTTGTCGATTAAGACGCTTTAAGGGTGATCACGTCTTATTGGTCAATTATGAGTTCAATTAGGGCTTTTCCTTGGTCAAGTTTGTGGCGTATATTAAAAAGTTATTGACTGGTTGAAATTTTTTATATAAAATCGTTTTGAAAATATATAGGTTCTACTAAGTTGATTTGAATATTATTTAAACAGTTGTAAAATTTCATATATCTTCAAGTCTATTAAAATACTTATAAATTTACACAAATAATCACGTTTATTATGGTAATGCTCGTAGTAGTAAAAATTCCATATTAAAATTCATTAAAAAATGTGATGAAGATGTAGTTTCAAAAATTCCTGTTTTAGAGAATATGTTGGTGGAATGAAATATGCAAGGAAGAATTCCGTAGTCAGTTCCGGTGCAAATGCCCGGAATGGTCATATTGCAGGGCTCCTGGAAAATACTACAACGCCTTTTGTACCATGACAACGACGGGATACATTTGGCAACAGCCTGGTTGGAGGGAGACATCTGAAACTGAAAGTCAAACCTAGACTTTTAAAATAATTAAATAGTGTGTATATATTATTATTATCGAATGAAAAATTTTGCTCATAAATTTATTTTAATGAAAGTAAAAACTGCCTCATATATTTTAAATTAAAGACAATAACATTTGGAATTAATCAAATAGGAAAATTAATATTAACGAAAATTAATTAATGACTATTCATTTTTAATTAGGTTTTCATAACGGATTTATTCTATATATTTTTAATTGCGCCTAGTTTCTTGTATTGTATTAGCTAATATTAACCCAAATATGTGCAAAAGTCTTATAAAAAAAACTAGTTATTTTTTAATGTCTAGCAATTGCGGAATAGTTTCTATAACAAGGTTAGAATGAAAAAAATTCGAATTTTGTTATTCTAACCGAGTAACAGACTGTGTTTTCTCCACGACTTAAAATTCACTCGGTTTTTCACTCATTATTTTAATTAATTTAAAATTTGTTATTACGGCACTGCCATTTACATCTGACATTGACAGTTTTGACATCCACGGCTGTGAATATTGTTTAGAACAATTACGGAAAGTTATTCCATCACTTGTTATAGAATGAAAATATAACATGTAAAACACATAAGAGGAAATTGTTCCGGAATGAATATTCTATCTAGAGTAAGTTTGCATTACATTATTAAAAATAATTGTGAAATTAGCACATGGTCGTGGAAAAAATATTTTAAATGTTTACTCAATTACAATAAATACTCACTTTTATTTTGTTGCAGACTTTGAAAATTACATTGTTGTATTATTTTCAATATACTAAAATTTGGATCAGTCGCGTTCTTATTCTTGAAAGAAAATTTTTATTTCCAAAGTTGTGTACAAAATTCTTGACGCTCGCTAAATTGGGCGTAAAATTTAACACTAGCACAAAAGATGTATTTCTATTTTTTAATTTACAAAAGAAATGTGAATTTTCGCAAAAAAATCTACAAGCGAAACAAACTATTTGTAGAGCCGTTCAGATGCTGAATTTTTTGTCAATGATAAATAATACACTTTGTGGTTTCTTAACTTTTTATTTTATAATACCCTATTTTTTGAAGAATCATTTGAACTGTAAAAATACAATCAATTTGTTGTGATGAAATAAAAATTATGTTTGGAAACTAGACGCGTAATTTTTGTTGTTTGCGGTGATTTTATATTAAAGAATGGGAATAATAAATGTGGGATGAAATAAAAAACTCAATATAATGAGTTGATATAGGCTATTGACGTTAGTGCTGATTCCATTTGTATCATTATTTTGATGAGATTATTCGCTAATGTAAATATTAGCATACTAGAGTGTTTGCTTACTTTTATAATTATACACCGATATTCCATTTTATCTGTCGTTTGAAACAGCGTTGAGAGAATTTAAAATTCTAGGGATAAATTCATTTTCATTAGGCTCCCGTCACATTGAAAATATGCTTTTACCTTTTCTTCATGTATGGCAACTATTAAACATTATAAATTATTGAACTTAGTATATTGCAATCAGGAGGTAGATTGTCGAAGATGTAGAGATATGGAACATGGAAGAAACATCCAACCAATAAAAATAAAACATAAATATTATAATTTAACTAAAATTTAATTCAATAAAATTTTCTGATTGTTACGCCGTTGCATAGTTGACGTACTTTTATTACGTCTTAACTGCATGATACCGAATAAGTTGTGCAGGAACTTACACATGATCAACTTCCAAAATTGTTTGGCACTCGTATACTCGTACTCTGTTAATATTAAACGTTTTTAACGATAAACTAAATACATGGTACTCTGAAAGCAAATACTTAGTAAAACCAAGAAGAGCTTGTTTGTTACAAAATAAAAACCAACTTATTGCATTAGGTTGCATGATCGGATATTTACTATTGTAAGTAAAATCATATACAAAACATGACACATCGTTCACTTATATACCCTAGAATACTAAGGTGAATTTAATTCATTTCTAACAAAATTCTAAATATGTACTTAAAAGACTTCATATAGGCTAAATAATTTTATTGCCTATATAAGATTCGATTAGTATGCAAATGGATGCACAATTTGGTGCTATGAACTAAATATGAGAATGGTCAACATCTGAATTCTTAATATGGCTGTAGGTATATGCCATTAAGTGGTTGGTATAATATTCTTATCTACTTTTAATTCTGATCCTTTCATCAGTGTACGTGAAAGAACAGCATTAGATTTGTGGCACAGGATGGCACAGATAAATAATATTTGGAAAAATATGGAGGAGGCAACTGATCTGTAAAGCAAGAAACGAGGTTTTAGAATGGGTACCATAAAAAAGGTAAAAATTATTACAATTAATCGGAGTTATTGTCAAATGGTTTCCTCCAGAATACAGTGAAAGTTCACTTAATCAAGTTTAAATTCAGCTTACACACGCCGCTTTTGTGTTAGAACTGAGGCAGTTTTTTTATGAAATTAGTGATCTTCCCCTTTATAGATTAAATATTCTATGATATCTTTACCATTATGTGATATAATGAAAGCTTCGATTACATTCTAGTTAAAAACTGTAATTTGTTTTTTAATGTCTGTCAAGAATTTGAATTGACTTTTGTTGCCTGAATAATTTTACTATTTCAATTACGAAAAAAGCTTTTCAAAAACTATTACTAGATATATTATTCCCAAAAGAAAACAAAAAGAAAATACTGTTCATTCCATAAATGCTTTATTATATTAATAATTGTATCGATTAATTGATAATCACCGAGTTTAAAAGACCGATAACTATTTTTTTTTTCAAAGGATATTTAAAGAAGAATATTAAAAACCAACATTTTCTTCATTTGCCTGGTCAGTTTTGATTGTTTCCCCACTATTAGAATTAGTTTCAATTTGAATTTACTTACCAACTTTTACGTCGGTTTTATATTTATGTCAATCTTTCAAAAATAATAGATATAATAAAAAGTAGCTGATCAATAAATCATTGAACGCAAATTTTCCAAGTGTGAATCAAATATTTTTTGATGCCATAGCATAGAACTCGAAAAGTTAAAATAGGGATATGTAAACCATTTTTATTGATTTTCAACGTTTTGGCTGCTACATACATCTAAATTCAAAAAAATGTGATTTTTAGATGGCTGTAGACCCTCTATAAAACATAGTAGACATAATTTTTTTTAAGACAACTTGTATAAGTGAATCTTAGTTTAAATTATGGCTTTTTTGAATAAACACAAAAAAGTACCTTATAAAATGTTTTGTCAAATGCACTGTTTTGACTTTAACTTATTTATTATTACAAGGGCCACTGTTGTGGAATTTTCAGTTACACAATACTTTATTTTTGTATACTTGCATAAATTACTAAGTCATTTTTTACACACTTGCACTAGACCCTGAAATAAACTGCTCAACAATTGAAATGATCCACCCTTAATTTTGAGTGGTTGCGCGTAAACTAGGGTAAATAAAAATTTACTTACGCGAGAAATAAAGAAAATGAAACAATTCTGTTCGAACGTTCCAAAACTTTTGCAGAAATGTAAAAAATACAAAACCAACCAAACCGTCGCGACAGAATCTGTGAAAAAAGTGTGAAAAAGATGCATTATGTAACATTAGTAGTTCGTTGGACCCCCAAGAAATCTAAGGACAGTTCTACATCTATCTTGCATATTTCTTATCAGAATATTTATGAAATCTTGAGGAATCCTCTTACATTCTTCTAAAACCGCATTTGTTAGAGCTCCGACGTTCTCCAAATCATCAATTCGTTGGGATACCTGTAGTTTGAGACTTGACCAAACATGCTCGATTGGGTTCAGATCAGGAGAATTTGCGGGCCAGTCCATTCGTGGAATGTTGTGGGTCCTCAGTGCTGTGGATACCAGATTGGCACGGTGTGGACGAGCGTTATCATCGGTATACAAAAAATCTCGACCAAAATTTTCAGCAAATGGGACTACAACAGGTAGAATACATCTGTCTCGATAACGAAATGTAGTCATATTACCTCTGTGGAGGCGTCCGTTCCAAATAATACCTCCCCAGATGGTAATTCCACTTCCACCAAAAGCTACCTGAGGTTCCATAAGCGCTGCATTATATCGTTAATTTCTCCTTCGCCATACTCGAATTCGGCCATCTGAGCGAAAAAATGTGATTCTCGTCTCGTCCGCAAACATAACTCGACGCCAATCGTACTGAACCCAATGCAAATGTTGTTGTGCCCATTGTCTTCGAGCAACTTTGTGAACCACCGTTAAGCCCACGCATTTGGCACGCTTTTTTGACCTCAGACCATACTCATGCAACTTTCTTCTTACTGTCTGAGTCGATATTACAATATCAGTAGTTTGCCGCAAGACATTATTAAGTTGAGAAGCATTTATTGTAGGACGTCGACGAGCTGTAAGTCTGAGATACTGGACCTGATGTACTGTTAAAGCTCTTGGACAACCTCCACCATGTCGAAAGCCTACCTCACCGGTTTCATTATATCTTACTATGGCCCAATTGATCACCCTATGAGCCACATAAAACAATTTTGCGACTTCTCTATGTAAATCCCTTGTTTTTGTTTCCTATAGGTCAAAAAAAATATTTTTTCCGATAAATTTTATACACAAAGGTATACACTAGAATTTAGTAAACACATATAAAATAATTATATTTGTAATTTCCTTTTAATACCAGTTTAGTCACTTGAATCATTTCAATTGTTGGGCAGTTTAGATAAAGCTGCTTGACATAAAGAGATTTGTTTATCCTTCAGTACTCTATCGATGTCAATAAATTTTTGTTTGCAAATATTTAATTCGCATCTATTATATACATAATTTATAATATCATCTCTCTACCTAACTGGTACATGTTGTCGTCGGTCTTCAATAACACAACAGCTATTGTATTTCTTAATGCACCTTTAGCTTTATCCACATCAGGAATAGATATTGTAATATTATCTCTAACATTAGTAGGAGGATATGTTTTAACACTGACAGATCTTTTTAGCCTGTTGAATGAAGGATTGGCTTGCATCAGACGGTGTTACACTAATATTTTCTTCTGTATACAATTCAAACAAGAGTCTTGATCAAAGTTAGCATTTAAGATAGCACCACAGTTCTACTATTATTTCTTGTTCTTTTTCTGGATTATCACACTCTAGATTTGACGTTTTTAATGACTTTTTCCAAATCTTCTTCCCGCTCCAAAAACGAAATAACGTCAACAGGCAAAGACGATGTAGTTAATCCAAACCTAGGCTCGATACCAAACATAGCCTTACATGGAGTTTGCTTTATGCCTGAATAAAAGGCACGTTTTTTCATAAACTGTACAAATGGGAGACCTTCTGACCATTATTACGGTTTTATTATGGGACATCCATGAAACAATAATTTGTTCCACGTCTTGATTGACTCGTTCAACGGATCCTTGGCTCTGACTGTGGCTCACCGTGAACAATTTTAAGTTCCTTGATACTTCGCAATTTTTAGTAAATACGCGTAATAATGGATCTTGGCTATTTACGGTAACATATATATATATATATATATATATATATATATATGGTTAAGCCTTTGTGTGGTAAAGCTCGATTAGTCCGCTATTATTGAAGTTACGAAAAAAAAAGCTTTTACAAAAGGTGTAGGCAGTCTTGAGATTCACATTTTAAAATTAATTCCAAATATACAGTGTTTTCAGGAACGCAGTGCCAGACAAAAATTATGATTTTTTACATGAAATACCCCATATAGTTTTACATTTTTATAAACCTCTTACCGAGCTAATTTCAACGATATATCATACTTGATGTCTATTATGTTTAATAAAGGATCTACAGTTACTTCAAAATCACGTTTTTTTTTAATTCATATGTATGTAGTAGCCAAAACGATGAAAATCAATAAAAACATGTTCCTATCCTAACTTTTCAAGTTCTATGCTAATCATGAACAAAATTGGATACTTTTCAAAAACAATAATCATATTAACTTTACTAAACGTCTCACATATTACAACTCAGCAGGAAGAAACACAAAATAGAGAATGTTTGTTTCTTGTCATGGTGTAACATAAAAGTTTTTTGTCATACATTGGGGATGTTGCTAATACTTTAATAAACTGGAAGTGTTTGTTTAGTGATAATAATTCTTCTTTTTAAAGTCAATGAATTTTGAAAAATCATTAACAAAATTGGATAATTTCCAAAATCAATAATCATATTAACTTTACTAAACGTCTCACATATTACAACTCAGCAGGAAGAAACACAAAATAGAGAATGTTTGTTTCTTGTCATGGTGTAACATAAAAGTTTTTTGTCATACATTGGGGATGTTGCTAATACTTTAATAAACTGGAAGTGTTTGTTTAGTGATAATAATTCTTCTTTTTAAAGTCAATGAATTTTGAAAAATCATTAACAAAATTGGATAATTTCCAAAATCAATAATCATATTAACTTTACTAAACGTCTCACATATTACAACTCAGCAGGAAGAAACACAAAATAGAGAATGTTTGTTTCTTGTCATGGTGTAACATAAAAGTTTTTTGTCATATATTGGGGATGTTGCTAATACTTTAATAAACTGGAAGTGTTTGTTTAGTGATAATAATTCTTCTTTTTAAAATTCAATGAATTTTGAAAAATCATTAACAAAATTGGATAATTTCCAAAATCAATAATCATATTTACTCTACAAAGCGTTTCACATATTATATCTTTGCAGGAACCAATACAAAATAGACAATGTTTATTTCTTTTCAAGGTGTAAGGTGAAAGACTTTTGTTAAAAATTGGCGATGTTGCCAATACCTTAATAAACTGGAAGTGTTTGTTTAATGATAATAATTCTTCTATTTAAAATTCACTGAATTTAGAAAAATCATGAACAAAATTGGATAATTTCCAAAATCAATAATCATATTAACTTTACTAAACGTCTCACATATTACAACTCAGCAGGAAGAAACACAAAATAGAGAATGTTTGTTTCTTGTCATGGTGTAACATAAAAGTTTTTTGTCATACATTGGGGATGTTGCTAATACTTTAATAAACTGGAAGTGTTTGTTTAGTGATAATAATTCTTCTTTTTAAAGTCAATGAATTTTGAAAAATCATTAACAAAATTGGATAATTTCCAAAATCAATAATCATATTAACTTTACTAAACGTCTCACACATTACAACTCAGCAGAAAGTAACTTACGTATCGCTTTCATCGTGCCGCCCCTAATTGCAACCCCTTTAAACCCTCTTAACCTAGCAACCTAGCGACCTGTCAAAAGAATTTTGACGGTGCGCTCGCCTCCAGCCGTCGTTTATTCTGCGTTTTCGCGGCGTCCCCTATCGATCTCTCAGTCGGCCATGGTCACCTCAGTCGTCGCCGCCTCCACCGTTTTCGGGCTCCTTGTGCTTCTTGTTTCAGGGCTCCCTTTTGAAGTTGAGGACCAAAGGGCCACCAAAGTATTATATGATGAAGTCCGTCAGTTGCTCAGCTTAAACCAGGGATATTTACAGGTTAGACTTTTCAAGCAGTTCCATTTTAAATAGTTGTCTTGTGGTGGTTTGCTCGTGGTTGTACATTCGTTTAGTTTTTCCTCCGTTATTTGTTGTTAATCATTCATTATTCATTAGAAAAATTAAAAGAAATAAACAAAAATAAATGTCGCCACACAAATTAAATTTAAATGAATAGAATACGGAAAAAATTATAATTTTGAAATTTACATTATTATCTTTTGAGAATTAAAATGTTAATAACTGTTATGTGTAAATAAGATATTAATTTATTTATGTAGGGTGAAGTAATACACATTTTTACATATTACTTTTTATTTTCAATTAAATTTAATAGAAAACGTACTTTCAATTTTCACAATTTTTTCTCATTAAACCCATTTAGTTTATAAATTACAAATCGCTTAGGAAATTTTAACGTTAATTTTAATATTATTTGCATAAAACCAAAATCACAGATGGAATTTTATAAATCGGTTAAATTTTTTTTATTTAAATAAATTTATTTTTAACTAAATGAATAAAAAAGGAATTAATATTTCCTGAAAGGACAATTTCAATTTTATTTATACAGTGTGTTTCATTGGGAGGGGGAAATACCTATACGGCGAATAGAGGTCACCGAAACGGCTCTGAATATACTGTTATGAACTGATTAAATTTTGCTGAATATTTAATGAAAATTTTTATAATGTCAATGACTTCTTTCAAAATAACAAATGACCTAAAAAGTTTTTATTAATCTCAGGACGAGTTCTACTATGATTAAATTTAACATAAATATAATTATTATATGTATACAACTAGCTATAACTTAAGTAATAATCAACAATAATATAATCAATTTTTCATTAACACTATATGATTCAATATACAGTGTGTACATAAAGTATGAAATAAATTCATTTTAAGCTAAACAAACAATTTTGAGGAAAAATGAGACAGGTCGGTTTTGATTTTAATTTAATGTATTTTTAGGTAACAATTAAATATACAAGGTAAACCATTTGTGAGTTACGATTTTTCATCGAAAAAAAGTTTAAAACGCACACCCTGTTTATTTTATTTTTAGTAAATGGCAAATTTCAAGATGATTCCAAGAATATATCATACTTGTGTTCGCTAATTAATAGTTTTGAAGATACAGTAATTTTAAAATCTGTATTTTTGAAAACCTTTAATTAAATTAAAATAACAAAATAATACAACAGTAACAATAAATTGCCACACAATAAATTACAGTTAGTATTCCAATTGTCTTCCTTGACAGTGTTCTAAGCGATCAAAAAATATAAATTAGTGATTTTCTGCGAAATGATATTTCTTGCCTTATTCTATCTTTTAAATCATTTATGTCGTCGGGTTTACTTTTATACATACCATTTTCAGATGACCCCATAAAAAGAAATCTATTGGCGAGAGATCCGGTGACCTTGGTGGCCACTCAGCCGATCAGCTTATTGGGGAAAACTTAGTCAAGATATGTTCGAACGGCGGTTGCATAATATGGCGGCGCCCCATCTTGTTGATACCACAGACTTTCATCGATATTTCTGGAAATGTTTGCACTAGGGAATAAATTCATTAAAGTTG
Source organism: Hermaeophaga mercurialis (assembly GCA_951812935.1). Lineage (NCBI taxonomy): Eukaryota > Metazoa > Arthropoda > Insecta > Coleoptera > Chrysomelidae > Hermaeophaga > Hermaeophaga mercurialis. Next base: position 18,121,755 of record OX638359.1, on the reverse strand, counting down.
GAATCAAAAAGTTCATTAAAAATTGCAGATATGTTAGCCCGTTTACAGTTGCATCAAAAAGATAGGGTCCAATGATTTTATTTCGAACAATTCCTGCCCAAACATTAATTTTTTGTGGATATTGAATGTGATGTTCTCTCATCCATTTACGATTTTCCTTTGCCCAATATCTAAAATTCGGTCTGTTGACTTCACCGTTTAATGTTTTTGTGAATCAATCAATAAAAATGCAAATTTTGATGTCTTTTCCACAAAGACGAATTTTAAGTTTATGAGTTATATGAATGGTACATTCAATTATTCCGCTAGATATTTCTTTATACAATTTATACTTTCAAAGACAATCACTATGTACTAATCATCCTACAAAAAAGTATTTGCCAACTAGAAGCAAAATGTGAAGAATTTTGCTTGTACTGACGTTCAAAATATATTGTTGCTTATTTAAAAGTAGCGCTTTAGAAAGACATTGAAATTATGGATTGCAGATTGCTGGTCATTAATATGCAACCATATCTAGTAATACTATATTTACCCAAAACAGAATTATAGTGGCCTCAAGGGAATCAACCAATAAAAAATGAGTTTGCATTATGTTAAAAATTATATTTGGGTCGCATTAACATTTTCTTATCATTAGTATCTGTCGTCAATATATTTATGCAGGATAAGTCATGGGAATTACTCTCATCTAACAGTAATATATTTTTATTATATTATAATAATAATCGAAAGAGAGGGTATTAAAAAAAATATCGCATATTTGAATAGGGTATAGCATGGATTAAAATAAGTCATAAAGTCTTAATAAACATGATTCCGCAAATTGACGGTTTCGGAAATACAGATACTTATTTAATTGTGAAGCATTTTGCGTTTACACATTATCTTTATTATGTACAAACAAAGAAATGAAAAATTCTTTTTTGAAATTTTTTGATTTATTCTTATTTGCAAAAACTTACATTGTGAAGCTTTTCCAAATCGCCAAATTTTTTTAGATCGAATTTTTCTAAAAATTGCCCAAAGATTGCGGAATACTGTCATTTGAGACAAACAGTTCCATAATTCCTTTATATTTACATGTTTTTAAATACAAAGATACATTTTATTCTTTATTTTAATTTTACTGACTTTTTTAAGTTTTCGATATATATATACCGGACGCTTCAAAAATTATGGCCACTATAATATCAAAATAGTTGTATATGGCCAACCTGTATCTGAATAGGAACAATTGTTGTTCCTCTTCTTGTATAGTTAGTTGTTGAGGTATGCACTCTACTTTCATCTGTTTTATAATTTTTTTTATAGAACCTTTAAATTACATACACGGTCAGTCAAAACTCGGAACATAAACTCAAATTATTCAAATGGAACTCCCTATATTTTATAAGTATTTACCTTAAATACCTCTTCCATTTTTGTGAACCTTTCCCTATACCTATATGAGACTGTTATTTGATAATATTCTTTTATTTGAATAAAGTTTATTATTGAGTAATTGTAATATTTCATTAGTACGAGATATAATTTGACACTTCAGAAGGTATCTACAAAATTTATAAATTTGTTATTACAAAATTGATTATTGCAAGGCTTTCTTGATCTGATTACAAAAAAAAGAAAAATATAAAATTGTAAATATTCCAATAACAGTCGCAGATAGGTTCAGGGAATAGTTCTATAAAAAAGTTATAAAACAGATGAAAGTAGAGCTATACAAAAAATGGAATAACAATTTTTCATATTTAGATACAAGCTGGCCAATATTCAACAATTTTGGTATAAATGTGGTCGTAACTTTTGAAACGTTCAGTATATATCTGACAAACCCTATATTTGGAGACATAAAAAAGTCAGCAGAATTCAAATAAGTAATAAAAAATGTACCATTGTATTTTAAAAATATATGTTTAGGATGGCCTGCAACTATGGAATACTCTGTATAAGTGAAAATTATTTTAGGTTGTAAAGTTTAATTAATGCCTCCAACAATTTTGGTTCTTCAAAACATTTCTGGACTCTTTTCATAAAATTAGCATTCGAAGCTCTTAAAATTGATTCGTTATCCATTTCGTTGAACATATGAAGAACTCTGTTTATCATATCTTCTTTGGTAGTGACAGGTTCAGACAATACCTTATTTTTAACATATCTCCAAATAAATAATATTTATCTTGAATTTCCACAGTCTTCCAAATCGTTTTAATATGTATTAGACAATATACCATTTTCCAAGACAGATAGAAATAATCCAGGGGTGACAATTTTGGGGATCTTGGTGACCGTTATTAGCTATTCACTATCTTAAAACATTTCATTAAGCAACGTACCAACTGTATGATTATTGTGAGCAGGTGCACCATCTTGTTGAAACCAACTTTCGTTAACCTCATTATCAGGTAAATTGTGCATTGAAGGTAAAATTGCTTGTTTTAGAATATTACAGTAACGCTCACCGTTTAAGTTTTCGTCATAAATCATAAGGGAGAATATCTTTTTATAGCACAAAAAACACTAGGACAAGGACACTTGAAATTTACTATCCCATGTGACGTAAGGATTTTCGTCACTCCAAAAGTTGCTGTTATCGCGGTTATACAGTCCATTTTTCAAAAACTTTGAGTCATCTTCATCTTCTTGACTTTTAATTAAAATCCACTCGCAAAGTTCTACACCTCATGAAATCTCCTGAATGTAAATATGGAACAACTGTATAAGAATAAGGGATGCAATGATGTTTTTTAAAATTCTGTGAACAGTTCTGGATGACACCTGATGACAACAGTTGCTCACATTCCTGCAAAGATGAATTCAGATAAGCGGCAAAATATCCTAAGACATTCTATCTCCAAGTGTTCATTATCAACATGAGTTTTATTCTTGTTTCTTTTGCTTCTTGTAAAACTACCAAACTCGGAACAGTTGCTTAGCAAACGTTTAACAGTATTATGGTGTGGTCTAGGTTTCTCAAGGTATCTTTCAGCAAAAACACAGCATGTTCCGTCTATTACTGTTACACTCATTGTAAATAATGATTAAATTTAAGAAATCATCATTTGAATACCTTTGTAAGTAAGCCATTATTATTTTGCTAAGCAAATATACTAGAAACTGCCATTATCTGTCATTGTAGTCCACAGTCTTCTATTGAAAACAAAAATTTAGTGTCAAAAAAATGATCAAAGCGGAATTACCAGAAATCTGCATGAGATAGGTATAGGTAACCCAGATACAGATAGATATTGAATAATGTATACTTCTAGAACAATCGAACATATACAGGGTGTTCCATTTGATAAAAAAAATATGTTACTTTTTAAGACGGCGATTTTCTTCCAATTTTGAGACCACCCTGTATAACAAAAATAACAATTCCAAAATTGTAAACGATATTTTGTTATGTCATGTAAGTTTTGTAAATGTAAGCTATTACCCAAGTTACATTAGAAGATATTCAATTTTTTCTATATAGTGAAAAAGTGTAATGTCTATTAAAAAAACGGTTAAAGACAGGCATAGGGAAATATTTACAAAAATTGTTCAGAATAATGTGAATATTGATAAAATTAAAAAATATACAGGGTATTCCATTCAAAAAAAAGTTATAACCAACTTAACCTAACCTAACCGGAAGTGACAGAAGGATGACGATATTTTCATTAAATAGTCCACCCTTCAAAATCTCTCCGTGCAAATTTTCAGTTTTCATTTACTTGTAGTTCTCGAGAATCGTCTAACCGACGGTTTATCTGCCGCACCCTGTATATCTTGTTATGAACGAAATTGAGAACTTTAGGCAAACCTGTACGTAATTAGATATACTTTGTAAATTATCATATAATAACAAAGTGTTACATTTATGTTTGAGGATTAAAAATAAAAACCAGTTATTAAATTAAAAAGAACAGAAACATATGGTATTATATCTAGTATATCATAAAAACGCCAAGCAAAAACTGAAATATTATTATACATCCCACTCGGTTCAGTTGAAAGGGCCAACAAAACAATAAATTATTTTTTTAATAAGGAAATAAAACAACGGAGATAAAAAAACAATATATTTTATTTTAGATCCACATAATAGTAATTCTTGTTTATATTATTAATATCTTTTTGTATTAAGTCCGTATATATTTATAAAAATTATACATACAGATTTTTTTAAATTGTGTCTTTTTAGTTAGAAAAAAAATTAGATATAAGAAACTACTTTTTATTAATTCTTTATTTTAGGAAAGTAAGTATTGTCGTTCCAAAAAAATACTGCAAAAATGAACAGTCAATAGTTTTTATTATGTAGTTAAAAGAGGCGAATTGAGTTTATGTTGAAATTACTCTGTATAATTAGTAATCACAATCATTGTTCTTATAATTTATTATACATTTGCTTAGTAAAAATAAACAATTTATTTCGTTTTCGAGTCGAGTGTATCTTTATCTATTATATGACTAATAACATTCTGCAATATCCTTGAATCTAATGATAGAATACTAAAATAAATGCACTAAATTACACTTTTCATTAATAAATTTCGCTGTTGAAAATATTACTGTATTTTTAATTCAGTGAAAAGCACAAACTGGTGGCGAGTGTACGAACTAAAAGACATTTTTGGATGAATAATTAAAAATATCACAAGACTGACAAAAATAATAATTTTAATGATTCATTTTGATCATTATAGGGGACGCCGGAGCTTAAAATTAAAGTGTATATGAACATGTTTAGTCGATATTTTCCTTATTCTGGGTATACTAAAAATACTTATACATATTCAGAAATTTAGAAGGATTTCAAATCTATCAAAACATAAGATAGTTAATATTTAAAAAAAAATCGTATCATAAAAATGTTTAGAAAACTAATTCTAAAATATACTCCAAAATCAAAGAATTAACTTTTTACACACTTTTCTTAAATACTGTTTCTTCTATATTAGATATTAGACTGACACATATTAGTACAGTGTGGCTTCAAGTACGGGTCAAAGTCAAAAGCCAAAATAATTTTAATTTAAGTAAATTTAATCTCAAGATTGGTGAGCAAACACATCACAACACAGACAGCTGAAAGAACTATGAAATGAATAGAAACCTAGGACAGTCAGATACACTGAATAATGTTTGTCCAGAATATGGACTCTAGTTAAAAAGATACAACTGGGCAAATTTAGTCAGTTTATTTACAATGTTTAAGAGGGTTTCAAATTAAGCTATAATTTATTATTGCTGCAGAAATTATAAGAAGATGTCGACTCATCAAACGATGTTCCCATCTCGATGTATCCCTACTTCAACATATTAGTGATACGTTGTCTCTCTTTCAAATCAGTAAATTTATAATTAAGACTTAGATAAAAATAATCTTTATTTATTATGTTAACATAAGGTTGACAATACCTGTGGACGTATGTACTGTATGTATATAAATATATGTACAGATGTATGACACCACAACTGATGTTGTGTTGGTTTTGATCAGCAGAAGCAAGTAGATTCTTATGAGTGATTTGTTAACGAATATTAAACCTACTGGATTATTAAGTCGATAGCCAGATTGAATGAATAAACAAATTAGTACTTACCAAATTCGTATGCTTTCAGGCCTGAAGCTCCGATTCTGAGGGACGCCCAGTATATAGGTATACACATCGCTGATAAATCACTCAAAAAAAGACAAAACTGAACGTCAACTTGAATGTCTTAGTAACATCCATACCTTAAATAAAAATGTCTACTAACGTTATTCAACATCTGAGGCACGACCGACCTAATCATCAGCGTTATTCTTCTTCTAAAGTTGGCTAAATCAAGTGGTTTAATTTTGTTTACCATACTTTTCATATATATAAGAAAAAATCTCATAGTGTAATATCATATAATTGTACTGGCCATTCAATCGATCCTCGCCTCCCTATTCACCGATTTGTAAATTTTATGTCAAGGTAAAGCCGGACATTAATTCGGTAATGAGGTGGTGCTCCATTTAGTTGGTACCATATCATATTTGCTAGTACTTGTGGGATTGCTATATTAGGATATAAGTTTGCCAAAGTTCGCACGACGTTATTCTGGAGCAGTGCTAAATACTTACCTCCATTCAAATTGTCATCAATGAAAAAGGTACCAATGATATGATTTCGAAACTATCCCTGTCCAAACATTAATTTTTTCAAGGCATTGCGCATGCTGTTTTCTCATCCAGTGAAGATTTTATGCAGACCAGTAGCGGCAATTTTGATAATTAGCATGACCGTAAAGTGTAAAAGTGATCGAATACAAATACAAAGGATGTTCTAATTGGGTGACATTATTATCTAACATTTCCATCATTTGTTCACAAAAATATCTTCTTCGGTCAAAATTATTTTCTGTGAGCTTCTGAATATGTATTATTTTATAAGACTCATTTTATTTATTAACATTTCAAATACCGATGCATGACTTACTTCCAAGGTTGCAGATATTTGTCGATTCCAAGTATGGGGCTTTTCCTCATTGCTCAAACTGAAGCATTGCATCTAGTTTGGTATCATTAATTATGCTTTCTTTACCTGTCTTACATGTTCAAGCTCACGAAACGTGTCCCTTGGAATATAAACAGCAAATCCGGATTTTTTTTAAATAGGTGAGGAATTTCGAACTTTGTTCTTGTATTATTTCTGTAAACAATCTTCTACAGAACTGTTATTTTGTGCATTTCTGTTAAATAAACCATGTTTATGAATTGCAGTTAACGAAACTCAAACGACAAGTATAACACTGACTATTATCATGCAGTTATGATCATACAACAATTTTTTAAGGAGTTTTAAACATAACTTTTTATGTATTTTTTTAATTGATATCATTCAAAAAGAACACTGAAATTGTTTTTGTGTATTTTCTTATTATCAAGAACGGTTGACTTATTACGTTTTTAGTGTGTGGTTCCAGATTTCATCAATTAGATGATTTTATTGTTTTAATATTCATTTTTGCTACAAATTTGAATGTATTAATATTTTTGAATAGAGAATGAAGAGAACTTTCAAATGATGTATCACAAGCCCCTACTTCCCATTTAAAAATTTAGGGGTTATAAATGTCACCCGAAGTGGGTTCAATGTAGACATTTTTAATTGCAGGATATTATTTCATAATCTAAAATTAACGTGTCTTGGATTTTTTTATAAATACCCAGAATAATTGATATAATGAATTTATTCCATTTAGCTGTCACAAATTGTATAAACCTTAATTATAAACCTACATACTATAAAATGTTTATATGTTACGATGATCAATCGGCTGGCGCCGACTACGGCTAATTGGAGATGACGAGTCATCGACAGCAAACTTAGAACGAATATTTAGGTAAATATATTGCTTGAATAAATGATTTAAAGTAATATCCTGAAAGACTTGGGTTTAACATCTCCAAATAATTAGAGGGACATTTAATATGGATTCAGAAGGTGATTCTCCTCAATAAGTTGAACCTTTAAAACAAGAGTTAACAACCAACTAAATCTACTTTAAGATAAAAAAGGTTCTCCATGTTGCTCCTATGTGGAAAAGTGGAATAATTCAATAAAACTCAAAATCGTACCACAACAAATTTTATTGAAAATATCCAAAGTTTTTTAAACGACTACCAGTTTCGACTTCTCACAAAAGTCATCATCAGGTCTGTAATGCTAGAAATAATTACAACGTTATAATGGATCCAAAAAACAATCAGTTAAAAGCAGGCATACAGATTAAACTTACCTAATAATAAGAAAGTAGGAACAGTAAAAGTGAGATAAAAATCTATTAACTAAATTAACACAAAAAAGTTAAGTGGTAATGAAAATTTTTGACATACTATTAAAAATGAAATGAAATTGAAATGTATTAAACGTAGGTACCAACTAGTGAACTTTAAACATTGAACGTTTTAAGAACGAACAATTACAAATTGTTGAAACTGACTTTTGGTATAAACTATGTGTGATTAAACTAGTCAATGCATTTAAGTTTAGAGATGAGGGGGACTAAAATAAGGAGATAAACAAAAGACCTTAAGGGCAATGAAAGGAGAGGATGGAAAAGGAATAAATGCGGAAACAGGGTGGTAAGTCGGAGAGTGTCAATAACGTCAACAAAGCAAGGAGTTCCACTCGCCTAACACCTTATAATAAAGGAGGGGTAAGTGGAGGTCAATTATTTGACACTTCAAAATCAAAGGACCCTTCAAAAACAAAGGACCCGACATCAAAATGAATGTCAAAGGGAGCAAAACTACTTTAACCAGGTAAGCATTGTTGCGGATGACTAAGGAACAGGGTAAGGGACTCCTTACAGGAGTGGAATAGAAAGAGTCCACCAACACGTGAGGACAAAGGTGAAAACCCCAAACGAGGGGCGACAAGTAAACATCCACAAACAGTGGGAAAGGCCAAATTAACATCTAAACGATACAAATAAATGAGCCGAACTAGCAAAATTCGAAAGCTGAAACTAAAACGTCAAACGAAAAAACAAATATTTGAAACGTCATTCGTCATGCAAAACAGGAAGAAGGAAGAAAGCGAAAGAAGACTAACTAAACAAGTAGGGGGTTTTATTAGCGAACAAGTAAAAGGCCACAACCCAGAAGAATAGAGAGGAAGAGTAATGACATTGACCTAACCAACACATCACAAAGTAAACAAATTGAAATTAACGTTTGAAATTGATAACTAAACATGGAATTCATTCTAAAAATATCTTAACAACGAAAGTGGTTCAAATTCAAGAAAATATATGATTCATGGGTTAATAATTGCTCATTGAGACAAAAAAATGTTGTTTGTGGCACCAGCTAAGTGAATTTCAAGGGATTCTAAGAGGTTAAGACAGACCACTTTTGTACTATAATGTAGGAGGGAAACATTATCTTTATTACTTTCATGTTTTTCAAAAAGGATATGGTTGGCGATAGATGAGGGTGTGTTGGTAATATATGTGTTATAATATTTATTAATATAGGAAGTATGTTCTTTGATAGGACAGTCTAACCTACGATCACATTGGCAGATATAAAATGCATCACAAGAAGAGCAGAATAAATTATACACTCTAGATTTTGGACTAAGGGAACACGGTCTTTGTTGTTACAAAAAAAGTTGGGAAACTTATTAGTTTTAAAAGCTGTAGCAATATTGAATTTTGCAAAGATACATTGAATTTTAAAGGAAATTGTACCGAAATAGTGTAAGGAGCCGAAAGCTAACTGATTATCTAACGAAACTGACTTTGAAAAATGAAAACATAATTTAAACTTATAAAAGAATTTGTTGTATAACTTGTCAATGAGGTAAGAAGGGAACTGATTCTGACAGGCAAGGTGGTAAATCAAATTAATTTCATTATTAAAAGCTAGGTCACAAGGGGAAGAGAGAAAGCTCTATAAAACAGGCAATTAAAAGCAGCGATTTTGTGCAAGATCGGGTGAACTGAATGAAAATTGATTAAGCTGTCGGTGGCGGCAGAATTTCTAAAAATATTAAAAGATAGGAGTGGGAAGAAGGTTGACGTGTAATCAACAAATCTAAAAAAGGTAGGGAATAATCTACAATCTACTTCGAATTCTATTGTAAAAATTAATCCTAGGGTGCAGGGAATTAGCAAAATTTAAGAAGGAAAGGGCATCATTTTTGGAACCTTTGAACAAAACAATGCCGTCATCAACATAGCTATAATAAAAAATTTAATGTTCTTTAAACAAAGGGTGTAGAACAAAATTATTCAAGAAAATTTCTGCAAAAAAGGGGAAAGTCTAGAAGCCATAACTAAACCAGAAGTTTGTCTGTAAAATAAATTATTAAACATGAAAAAGTTCTGATCCAAAATCAAACATAACAATTCACAAAGGTCCAAAATCAAGAAGGTAGGTAAAGAAGTCTTAAACTAAAGCTGGGGAATAAATTGGTGACATTTAATGAAAGCAGGAACGAAACCTGGAGAACTAATATTTTTTAATCTGTCTGAAAGGTCTATGAAATTTTTAATAGCAAAACTGTTAAGAAAATTAAGATTATCTCTCACTAAATTGTTCAAAAAAGAAGAAAGCAAATGAACAGAGGAATTTACAAAACTACAAACTGGTCTGATGGGGGTGTTGGGGTTGTGTATTTTGGGGAGCCCATCTAACCTGGGGGTGGCTGGGTTCATTGGAATGAGATTAAAGGTAGACTTGTTGAAAAAATTAAACGGATAATGAAACCGCTTGAGATTAAATCTCAAGGAAGTATGGAACGGTACTGTGGAGTCAGATTTTAAGAGGGTGAAAGAAGAGTCGGAAGAAATGAAGTTATTGACTTTGGCTAAATAATCTTGTTTATCTAATATGACTAGGCAATTGCCTTTGTCAGCTTTTGAAGTCACCAACTTATCATTTTGAATTTTGTTTCTAAGGTTAATGAGGTCTTTGAAATTAAATTTAAAGGGGAGTTTATTAAACCATTGAGGGGGGAAAGGTTTATTCAAAGTGTTTGATAATTCAAGTCTAATTTGGGTTTTATCAAAGGAAGGATCAAAACGATTTTGAGATTTATTGGATTAAACCTACTTTAAACAACAAAAAATGATATAGCTGACACGATAACAAAATTTTTACAATCTAAATTTTAAACATGCCGAACATTACTGGGATAAAAGAAAAAGTTTAATTTTGTATACGATTCGAATGTAATAACAGAAAAACAAAATATTATTTAGAAGAATACTTAAATAGCCATTCGATTTATTTTCTCTGAATTTCTCTAGAGTGGGATTCTAAATTGCAAATTTTTAAAGTTAATTTTGTATTTTTGTGATTTATTTTTATAAATTGTAAACCAGTATTATTAAAGAAAAGAATAAATATGTTTAATAATGATATAATATTTTGGTCCAGTCTCCCCTACAAAGTAGTCATTGTTACTGAGTAAGAGCCTCTACCAATGGAAAGAGAGTACTTACCTAGTACCAGCCAGTGGTTCCGTTACACAAACTAACCGACCTTAACGGGCCAGTTATTCTCTCAGCGAAATACCCAGGTGAAATGAGTTAAAATAAAATATGGTATATGTAATAATATGAACATTAACAGAAATCATGTGATTGCAGGATTTACTTTATCGGTGTTCTTATTGATTATTGTAATAGTTGCTAGTAGAAAACATCCTACAGACGCCAGAAAAGTTAGTATCTACCTATTTATTTTATAAAATATTTAATATTGATATAACGAGTTTAATCGCAGTGAACGGTTGTTTGGTTCATAGAATAATTTATTACATTATGTTTATTAAGATTGTAAATATGAATTGAATTGATATTAAAAGTGATTTTCTATATATTTTACTTTATAATAGAAAGTCAATCTAAGTGAACTAAAAAATAGATATAATATTTTGACGTTTATTAAACAAATTTGTCACCAATTATTCTATTGCCTCTTCAAATATCAAAATAAAATCAAACGTTAATGAAATATTTTTTTACAATAAAAACACGCATCTTACCCTAGCCCTAATTGAACGTTGTAATATTTTTAAACTTTTAATGCTTTAAAAAGTTAAATAGGATGGCACATATTCTAATCTTATATAATATGTTGTATGTTCCTAGATTTAATTTTGAATTCATTAAATTCTGATACAATTGTAAAATTATTTTCTTAGAAAACAAAGGATTTTTAAATATCGACCTTCCTGAAACTAATAATAAAAATGGTTCCCACTTGTATACAACTTCAATGCTGTATACATTTTATAAATATAAACGTAATATGCTTTTTATAATTTTTTTTACATTTTATTGTAGCAAATATTAAAAAATTCATTTAAACCTTTCTCAATGACTTTAGAAGCTGCACAAGTTAATTTATTGTAATCAAAAGGTTAGGTGTTCTAATAAGTAAGGTTTCACGTCTAGTTTAATCCAGATTTATAAGTTCATACAGAATTTAAATGAATCATTTACTATTTTTGTCAATATTTTAACTTAAAGAAATGATTTCCTATGACTGTGGATGATCGTAAAACTTACACTGTAACACAACGATGAACCAAACCATGTGCTTTCTCTTTTTAATATTTATTAATCATAAAACCATATTGGCGCACTTATATAAAAACCACTAACCAAATAAATGTATAAATTATAGACGATATTTTCCGACTTAATTTTATTTAGTATTATCCAGTTCATCCAATTTTGTTGGATGAACCGCTTGAAGTGCTTGTTATGATATCTCGCCATATGGCACGAAAAAATAGAGTACTTTTCTCATTCAATTTGTATTAGTAAATAGAAAAAGTGGAGTATTTATCTATTCTCTCAAATATTTTATTATCATATTTATTATTAGACGAAAATAATACACGTGTCTAACTGTTAAAACCTTTCTGTGTTTTTATTAGGACTACATATCAATACATATACAGAGTTAGTAAAAAGTACCACCGCAACACTTCATTCTTTTTAAATAAAATATAGTACAATTTTTAAAGGTTTTTCATTACAAAACTGTTAATATTTATTTGTGGTATTTGTTATTCTTGTTTTATATAGAGGGTGATTCATATAAGAAGCGACACAGAGTAAGGGCATGTAGGGGGACATAAAAATGGTGATTTAAAGCAATTTACCTATATATTAAGTTGCACCCGTGAGAAGTTATAGGCCTTGAAAGTGGAGTTTCAAATGTCGAAAAAATCAATATCTCAGTTATACTTGAACTTTGAAAATCCAAAGTTGCGAGTGTGCCAAGAGCATTAATCGACAGTAAGTAAAGTTCAATTGTGGTATGATGCACCCATAAAATTTTACAGAATTTTTTAACCCGTTGGCGGACCTAAAAATGTTTTACTTTATTTTATGGGCAATTTCTTTTATAAAAATGTTCTTACTCTTATTATTTTTCAAAAAACTTTGTTGTTTTCAACAAAAACTTGACGATCAGGAAATAATCCATTCACTAATGTCTTCAGATATGCTGGTTACTAAGTCTAGAATATATACAATTCACCTGTGCACTATGTTCTGCTTGCAGAAGATTAAACAAGCTCGTATGGTTTGATCCTCTTCAGCCTTCGGATATGGTGTTGATTATCCAGCAGCTGAAGAGCTTCTGCATTATCATGGAGGTGAAATCTTTCTTCGTACTTCTTAGCAATCCCTTTAATCTCTTCTTTTGTTGTTGGTATACCGAGATCTCTATTAATTATTTCTTACATACCAAGGGGCATTTACCATGGCACGTAAGAGTTTATTCTAGAAAGTCTGTATAATTTTTATGTTGCTCTCCTTGGTACATCTCCATAATTGTATACCATATAACCAAACCGGTTTAAATACCTTATTGTATAGTAGGATTTAATTATGTAAATATAGACTGGAGTTTCTACTAATAATCCATCTGTACTGTCTGTATTTTAGATCCAATTCTATTTTTTTCTTTTTAACATGCACTTTATTTCTGTAACACTTGTACCATTTATTTCTATCGGTAAGTAGCTAGTAAAATTTATTTGAATATATTTTAGCTCATTCAACTTGATTTTCCATTTCTTATCCAATCGTTTATTTCATTGCAAGCTGTTTGCACTATTCTAGTAGACGTTACTTGATCTTGCGCTGTTGCAAGAATCGCTACCATCTGCAAAAGTAGCCAGGGGATTTGTTCTATTTCTGGTAGATCACAGGTGTATAAGAGATAGAGAATAGGCCTGAGAATACTTTCTTGGGATACTCCGGCTTTGTTGTCTTGTAGCTTGGAATATTCGTCTTCCTGTTTGATCCTGAATAGTCTGTCTGATATATAAGAAGTATAAGTATCTTTATGTATTGCATTGGAAGCATTTTGTTAAGTTTATGTATTAATCCATCATGCCACACTTTGTCGAACGCTTGGGCAACATCGTGGAAGAGAGCTGATCAAACTAGTTTTTCTTCTAATGCTTGTTCAATTATATCGTAATACGATATACTTGATCAATTTTAGAATGTTTCTATCTAAATCCAAATTGGTATTCCGAAATAGATTGTTCCTGTGTATGAGTGTCTTTAGTCTTTTTAATATAAGTTTTTCGAACAATTTTGATACAATTGGTAGAAGGAAAATTGGCCTGTATTAGTTGATAGTCTGTGGAGCTTTACCTGGTTTCGGTATCATAATAACTTCTGCTATTTTCCAACTAGAGGGCATGTACTTTAATCTAAAGGTGGCATTAAATCGATATGTAAGCGTAACTATTCCTTTTCAGGGTAAATTTTTCAGGATTTCTCCTGTTATCAGGTCATAGCTTGGTGCTTTTTTTGGATTCAGGTTTGTTCTGGTTTCTTCTGCTACTTCCTTTGGTGTAACAGGCGAGATGTTTTCTGATTTATTATTTTCTACTTCTTCTAATGTGTTGTTAGTTTATGATAAGTTGGGAGTAAATGTTCCAGCTAAATAATCTGCAAAAATGGCTGCTTTCTGTTTATTATCTCTAGCCCACTCGCCTTGTTCTTTTCTAATAGGAGGAATTGACATTATTGCTCTCTTAATTCTTCTTGTAGCTTTCCATAAGTAGTAATCTGCTTCTTCTTCAGATGTTAGTTTTTCCAGATAAAATTTTATCGAGTCTTCTTTTATTTTATAATCTTCCGCCTTGGGGTTGTGACTGGGTGGGCTTTAAAGAACACCAACTCTTAGATTTTGTTTGGTGGATTTAATTTCTACCATAGAAAGTTGAAACTTTGTACTCTGTATACGATGCTCTTCATGATGGTTTATAAATTCTCTGATAATTACTGCACTTCCGACTCTTGCTTGGTTGTAGGGGTGAATTGCATGGTATGTTTTGTAACCTTTTAATTTTATATAAGATTGCGTGGTTGAGTGAGTTTCTGGTACTAAACATACGTCTATGTGTTGATGGTTTAAAAACACCTCTAATTCGTGTCTTTTACTTATAATGCCATTCGCATTCTAAGTAGTAATTTTTAATCTCGACAGCTTGACTTCTGTGTACTAGGAATTTTTTCTCGTAGATTTGTTAAACGAACGAATTTCCGGGAGTTTATTTTGCATCAAGACATGAAGTTTTAAAACGAAAATTTTCATTACTGATGAAGCTTGTTTCACTAGCACAGGTATGACAAATTTGCATAACTATCATGAGTATTCCGACGTAAACCCTTATATAGTAAATCATCGACATTTTCTATGCAAGTTTAAAATAAATGTTTGGATCGGTGTTATTGAACGCTATTTAATTGATCCAGTTGTTTTACCAAATTGACCAAATTATGAAACTTATTTAGAATTTCTACAAAATATTCTGCTGGATCTACTTGGTGAGATGCCACTACAATTCAGACTGGAACATTGGTTTATGCATGATGGAGCGCCGCCTCAATTTAGTAATATTGTCAGAGACTCTTTAAATCACCCGTATCCAAATAAATAAATTGGACGGGGAAATAATTACACATAAATTTGGCTTCCACGATCACCAGACCTCAACAAATGTAACTTCTTTCTTTAGGGAACGTTAACAGAATTAGTGTATTTCTCGTCAATTGCGTATCGAGCCGTGTTATGGGCAGTGATGAAAAGCAATAATATAAATGGACCATCCTTCATTAAAGATACTCTAACTGGACCTCGGTATTTGGATTTATTAAGAAAAAAGTATTATACGAGGTTTAATCCTTATCTAAAAAATCCACTAATTTCTGGTGAAGACGCATTATAGAAATGTCCAACAATAGTTGAATCAAGTTTTTCCTGGTCGATGGATAGGACTAATATTAAATAACCACCTCGTAGTGCTGATTTAACATCTTTTCATATTTTTCTGTGAGGTTATTTAAAAAATAAAGCTTATAGAATTAGCCCCGCAAATTTGAATGAGTTAGAATTACACATAAGAAACTTATTACTAGAAATGCCGAACGAATTTAAAAAAAATTCTTTATGGGAATTTACAGACCATTTAGAATATGGTCAGTTAGCGGAAAGGTAAAATTTTTAACATGGCGAGTTTTAAGGACTTGTTTTTAGAAATTATTTATTTTAGTAATTTATTCATGGTGATAATAGTTATATGTATCCAGGAATTTAATAATGTAAAAATATACAGTGTATTCCATTTAAAATAACAAAGTTGATATTTATTTCTGGTATAACTGGATGAGACAACTAAACCTGATGTCATTTTTGGATTTCTTAGATTGTTTTAGAAGGGGATACACAATTTTATTTAAAAAGAATGAATAGCTAAGGAGATACTTATAGGGAGTATTAACTCTGTGTACAAAAAGTGTTTCTAAATTAGCCGGACACATTTTTATAGCGATCTCTTTTCAAGTAATATCTAAAAGAGACTGACAATCTCCAAAAACATATTAACAAATTTTTGAATAAATTCTGTAAGTATTTACATTTTGTTGTGTTGATTTCCAGTTTTCTGGATATAAAAAATATACTTTTGATATGCCACACATTTTTGAATTACACCCAATATTTTAAAATGGTATTTTATACCAACTTACGTGCACCTTTAAAAAAACAATTTCCTATGTAGCTAGATAGGCAGGCACACCTAACCGTTTTGAAGTTATATGAATTAAACCAATGTTAGAGCCCCATCTTTAAAGTGCTCTAGCTGCCTTAGGAAGCATTTTTGGATAAGGTGATTTGCGTTAAGTCGACATAAAATGACTTTTTGGGCAACCGGTATATTTTAAATTTAGTATTTCTACAACTTGAAATTACGTACACGTTGCAAATAACTTTTTATAACCATCGCCATACTCAATTTTCTAATGGTTATAAGTATAAAATTGAACTTCTTATGCGCCTGTCCAATATAAGTTCAAGGTTGTTAAGGTGTTCGCCAATCGTATTATTGATATATTTCTGTTAAATACGAAGGCGCAATAACGTGACCTATCTGAGATTTATTGGAAAATCCATTAATTATATTTGAAACAAGTTTTTAGGACGCACGTTACCGAGAAAATTATCGCCAGAAATCAATTAAAGTTAAAAATGTCGCACCACACTTAAAATTTTGTTGTTCATTTATTTATCTGTAGATGGCAACATCTAATCAAATGCGTTTATTTAAATAAAAATAACAGCCATTCATACTTTGTATAATAAGTCTTCTATAAAAAAATCATTAGACTCATAACTGAGTGTTTGTGTGTTAAGGTTCCAACAAAGATCTCTTTCTTAATTTTTATCAGTTAGAAATTAATTTTTAAATCCTCCCCCCTCTTATAATACATGTCATTGCACTGTATTGTTTTATACCGAGCGAAAAGCATGATGTTCTTACGATACATTTCTTAAAGAATATCAAACATGTTGAGTTAATCCATCGACAGCCATACTGTATTAATAATGAAAATTAGCAATTACCCAGAATGATGTGTTTTCAGGACTATAAATCCGATTCTGGTGCACGCCTAGTTTACATACGCGTGCATGTTAATTTACTGAAATAACAAGTGAATCTGAACCGAACTTTTTCTGAATCATTTATTCGTGCCAGGAATATGTTAAAATTTACTGAAATTTCACTGTATTAACTAATTCATTAAAATATCGATAAACTATAACTTACAAAAATTAACTTATAATAACAGTTTCGCAATGAGAGTGCCATTCGAGACGAGGGTAAATAAAATGTATTTTTCTTCGATTTCGACTTTTAGCGGTTAACCTGCTGGTACTGATTTTAAGACTTTCGTATAATTAACGAATTTCAGCTTTTTACAAATCTGAACAAAATTCCTCTGTTTGAAAATGTATGCGATAGTAACAATTATGAACAAAAGCTTTTTTATAGGAACACGAAACCCTAAAACATTCAGCTTACAAGTAATTAATAAATCCTCTTAAATGAAATTCAACAACTGTTACTTAGTTTTCAGAACCCTTTGTAGATTCTCCCGAAAGAACACTTGTATTTAAAAATATTTACAATTCTCTTTTTAATGGTAAATTTGAAAATAAATCTAAATACTTTCCTTGAGATATTCATACAAAAATAAGGGTTACAAAATGTCTAATCTTTTATGATACTTTCACAGGGACGGCTCTGTTGCACTCGACTATATCAGTATTATTAAGTAAATAAATCAATTTATCAATTGATTATTACCACCAAATTTCATATTTAAATTGATGGTAGTTTTAAGAGTCGACACCTTGTACATAAAATTTAACGTCTTAGTTTATCCACTGAATAGATAGACCAGATGTATTTTATTTCAAGAAACTACAATATAACAAATTGTTCAATCCGTGGAAAAAAATTTTCCCACGTTTTTTACCCTACGATACTATCCGTCAAGAATATCAGAAACCGGGAGATGCGCAAGGACTTACAGCAGGAGGGATAACACAAATTAGAAGCAGGCAAAGAATTATTTGGGAATTATACTTACTGTTTAATGAAAATAACTTTCTAAAAAGGGATTATTTTCCTTTATATAGCAATTGCTATTTGGGGTTCAGGGAAAAACATATTTTTTTACAATGTTCATGATCGTCAGGTGTTTGTTATTTAGATTCAGAGAGAGGGAATAATTTTTTAGATGCGTACATTAGAATATTTTTTTATGATATTGTAACTGAGTAATTTTATATAATGTATAATATATAATTTATTATTGTTCGACAGAAGACACCTTTATCGAAGGTATCTAATGTTAGTTTCGAAGATTTCTTGTTGCGTTTTCTAGGTGATGTGTATCCGGAAACAAGACCATCATCAATTTGTCGTCCTTCCTTCGCAATTTTTTTAACACTAGATTAACTTACACCTGCAAATGAATAAGTTTCTTATCAAATATCCGGCATGCTAAATAAATAATTTTAATAAATTTGTTTACGTTTAAATAAAAATCTCTTTTAAAATCAATCATAGAAATGTAACTATTATTACTATTTATTATATTTACCTGTTAAAGCAGCAACTCGCTCTTGCACTTTTATAAATCTGTGGTCAATATTTTATTTTCGACCTCTTTCTGAGAAAATTTCCAAACTGTATATTTAATTTCTCAGGCTTGTGACCTAAAGTTTTATATTTCATTTTTGTGGTCATTATTAGTTCGGCAACATTGCACTACCTATCGTCACTTTCAACCCTCGATATTACGAAGTGAACAGCTCCAAGAATGTCACTCGAATGACCAATGGCACTATGTATTTTGTTTCGCGCACCCTGAACTCGCGGTTTCAGATTTTCTTGACGGATAGTATGTACATTTAAATGGAGAATCTCCAAAAATTTAAGATATATAAAGTTGATTTTGGGCTTCTGTCATAAACGTTTAAATATCAATTTTTGGCAAATTCGGTAATACTTTTTTTTTGTAATCTTAAAATGGAAACAGATAGAGATTTTCAAAGTACAATAGAAATTGTGGACAAAGCGGCTACCGTTACTCTATATTTATTACCAGAAATTTCCTTGAAAAAATACGAAATAGCTTGTGAGAATTAATGAAACTGAGAAAAATGTTAAGTCATATTAATTGGAATTTGTAGAAAAAGTATAGTGTGCAATACGTAGGGAAATATACTTTTTTCAGACTCGTGAGAAAAACTTTCACTTTCTTCACTTGTTTCACAATATACTATTTTACCGCATGTTACATAATAAGGAATAAAAGAAAAAAAGAAAGAAAGAAAGAAGAAAAGTATATATGACCTCAATATTGTTTCATGAACATGGTGATAAGATATATTTAAAAAAGTGTTCTACTTCATTTTTAGGATGATCCTCAACCTCAAATTGAACAGACAACACATTCTGACATACTCGATAAGCCTGATACTCCGAGAGCCGTCAAAAATTGGCCCGATTCCACTTTAAAGTTAGGCCAAGTTTCAGGAGTTTCCGTAAATGCAGCTCTGCAACCAGTTATATTTCATCGAGGTGATAGAGTATGGAATGAATTGTAAGTTTTATATTACTTTCGTTAATTACATGAACAAACCGATGTGTATCTTTCCTGTATATCCAAGTAAAAGTGATTAACCATTATTAATTTATTTAATGTACATATAGTTTTATATTTATATTATCTATTAAAAATATTTGGTGGATATCTAATGATTCTCCATTAAATATCCAAATGAACATTACATTCACGACCTGGTATATATATATATATATATATATGTGGAGATCTTCTAGACATTTTTAACTTTTCTTAACGTTAAATATTGGAAAAAGATCTCTAGGTATTTTATAATAATAAGATAAAACACGAATATACTTATCTTTAAATTCCAGCATTTTCTAATTCTTTTTAATGTTCGTGTGATAATTGTTTCACAATTTAAGATAAGATTATCTAACGATGCTAAAGGATGAAACAATGGTCATAGAATAATTAAAAAGATTTTGGAAAATTCTAAAATTTTAAGATAAATATATTTTATCTTTTACATTTATAATGAAAATAAGAGTAAAAACAATCATTTTAATAGAAAATTGCTTAATAATTTTAACTTTAATTATTAAATTAATTTGAAAAAAGACTGCATTGAAGTGTTAAAATAAAACTTTTCTTGTTAAATATATTGTTATTATTTAGTATTATATAGAAATAGAAATAAAAAAATGTGTCTCTCTACATTGAATATAATTACAGAGGAACAATACAGTGATGGAGTAAGAAATTTAAAAAAAAATAAAAACTAACAAAGAGAAATCAGATAATTATGGAAAAGGACAGTTCTATATATAAATATATATTACAAGGCCTTAAATAAAAAATAATCTGGGTGTTTATATCTAAACGCTCATTTTATATTTTGTTTTACATTTTTTAAGGAACAAATTCAGAAAGTAATACATAACATTTTGGCTTTTTAGTACTTTCAACGAAACCCATCACTTTCAGTTAGCACATTTGGGGCCAATCAGGGAACAAACTGTTCTTACGTTAGATCCGCTAACAGGAAAAGTTTTAGGAAAATGGGGAGCTGACTTATTCTTCATGCCTCATGGGCTAACAGTTGATAGACATGACAATCTTTGGTTGACAGATGTGGCCTTACATCAAGTTTTCAAAGTAAGTTTCAAATCTAATCGTCATTTTATTTAGTTCTTTTATGTAATTGTATATATAGGATATTCTTAGACATAGTGTCAATGACAGATTAACATAAACCTTCTTAATAATCATACAGCACATTGATATTTAATAAACGTATCCTGTATCTAACATCCAAATCATTCATTAAACAAAATAAGGTTGGATATCGTGGATATTTAACACATATCCACTAAACATCCACTATATCCACCGCATTATATCAATCCATGGCTGTCTAATAGTTTTCTATATATTCGTGGATAGATATAGTGAGTTCGTGTAACTTACAATTTTATTTACATTTATTTTTACTATATACTTTTGATCACAACCTCGAGGTACATTGCTGTTAATTCATTATATGGTTTTCCTAGAAAGGAACATCAAGTTTTTTCAATAAATAAATAAAATTGGGAAACCATTCCTGAAAAAGGCAATATGCTTTGATATTCATCTTTTTTGAGATAATTAGCCTTCAACTTTGAAAATGTGCTTGTATTAGATAGAGTACTTTCCCAAAAAGACAAATTCTTCACAGACTGAAGATATTAATCATTTGAGAGGCCGAAAAAACATCAAATGATCAGCTCGATCTCCTGACCTTACTCACCGTGATTCTTTCCTACGGCGTTATCTTAACTGTGCCTTACGAAACCATAGGATATTTCAAAAAATTTAAACAAGCATTTAGAGCTTGTTAGTTTTTTTTATTATTACTGTTTTAAGACTGCTTTATTTTCCTTTTAGTCTTATTTTCGTGAGTTTTTGTCGTTTAATACTGTTTGATGATGTTTTCTATGCCATTATTAACTGCATTTATATTCATTCATTCAAATTAAACATGTTTCAGTTTAAACCCGGAGAACTACAACCAGCCCATGTTTTTGGTGTAAGATTTGAGCCCGGATCTGATAAAAAGCATTTTTGTAAACCAACCTCTGTAGCTATTGCTTCGACGGGTGAAATTTTTATTGCTGATGGTTACTGCAATACAAGAATACTAAAATATAATGCTGCTGGAACTCTTTTACGAGTCTTCCCAACCCCTCCAGGTAATTAACCAGAATATTAATTAAATTGATTTATGGCTACCAGAAGAAACATTTTAATCAGCCTTGTGTAATATAAGTTACATTATATGCTTTCTTAAATATACCTAATATACTATTGATATATGCTAAATCATATGCCTAAGAATTAGACCTCTCTGTTATATTTAGAAAACTTTTTTTAAGAAATCGTTTTTTTTAATAATATCTAAAAAGTATTTAGATCAATATTATTTTCATAATTTGTTGATGTATTACCTGTAAGGATGAGTTAGGGGCCAGCTGGTTAATTTTTTTTCGCAATAGGCACTATCCAGTAAATAGCACCATCTAGTAAGAGACTCCTGAAATTACTAAACCAATCGTAGTGAGTCTAAAAATAATTGATTAGGATATTAACAAATTATGAAAATGTTCTAATTAAACTCGGCTAACGAAATTTAACACCCTTTATAAGTGAAAGTGTATTATTGTATTTGGTTACCATTTCTAACAATTTTATTATTTTTAGAGGTTCTCTCTCTTCAAGTACCACATGGGTTAGCCCTTATTGAGGAATTGGATAGGTTATGTGTAGCTGATAGAGAGAATATGAGAGTCGTTTGTCCTAGGGCAGGTCTCTACACCCTTCAGGGCAAAAAAGAGCCTGCTCTTACCATTACTAAACCAGCTATGGGAAGAGTATTTGGGGTTGCAGCAAAGGGTAAGAAATTATTAAAAGACATCACAAAGTATACTTGTCTAGTAATCCAATAGGTAAAATCTACAAAGACCTTACGAACAGGTTTTAATTTCAGTGGTAAAATCCACACTCTTCTATTTACAATGCTACAGGTAACCCCTAATTGTATTAAAATTTTTCTATAGCAACCAGTTTAGAGACCGTAAAATATAATTTTTCAACGAATTTAAAACAAATCTCTATTAACTACAATCTCTTTCTAATTGATTGCTTTAATGGGTCAAACTCATGAAAATTGCATGGAGATAAGTAGGGACTGTAAGCTGGATGTTGTAAAACTTCCCATTTTCTATAAGCATCAGATCTTGAATCATCTGAGCTACATGTGGTCGTGGATTGTTATGAAAAAGAA
This sequence comes from Hermaeophaga mercurialis, assembly GCA_951812935.1. Classification (NCBI taxonomy): domain Eukaryota; kingdom Metazoa; phylum Arthropoda; class Insecta; order Coleoptera; family Chrysomelidae; genus Hermaeophaga; species Hermaeophaga mercurialis. The sequence goes on along the minus strand of OX638359.1, from coordinate 18,098,498 downwards.
TGATACCATTGTATTTCTATTGTAAAACGCATTTTGTAAGAATTGTTTGATTTCTAAATCAATTCATGTGACATGTTTTCAGAAAATCAGTTCATATTTGAATAAAATTTGTCAATAACAAAATTCAAATTACCAATAATTACTAGTGTTGTCAAAAATTACCTGATACAGATAACAGTTAAGTGAAAGACACAAAAACTACCTTTGATAAAACCAATAAAACCAAGCTAAAAAAATGTTTTATCTGTTTTTCTTTTCAATAACTACAACTACGTGCGCTTTTTGTTAGATGTTAGATCGAGCTGCTATTTATTCGATAGCGTTGCTTCGCAGAGTATTGAAATTAAACATGATTACTTCTTATTGTCGTTATTGGAATGAAAATCCTCCTATTGTTCGACCAATATCCTCAAGTAATAAATGTTTTCGCCGGTATCCTAGGAGATAAAACATCCTATAATTTTTCTTCTTCTTCTTTCTAACATGGGTAACCATATTAGTAGGCTACTGCCTGTTCATTGCCAGAAGATGAGATCCAGCATTCTCGCCTTCGTTTTGGTGGTCTGTTTTCTACTGGGTTATTCATTTTTGCGTTTTTAATAAGTCTGTTGTCTTCCATTCTTTTTATATGTTTGTTCCAGAATCTTCGTCTCTGTCTCGCCCACTTTCCCATGTCCTATATTCCGCACTGTTGTCTGATGTCTTCGTTTCGTATTCTGTCGTGTAGTTTTGCCTTGTATACTTCTTAATGTGTTTAGTTCTCATTATTTGTTGAGTTCTGTTTATATCTGGTCTTGTTTCTGTCGCTTATGTTATGATGGGTCTTATAAACGTTTTATATATCTTGATTTTGCTTTCGATATTAAAGTATTTGTTTTTTCAAACAATTTATTTCAGACATCTCGAAAATCGACCCGCTTGCATTGTTTTCTCTCATACTTCATTAATAAGATTTCCATGACTCATTATTTCTGCTTCCAAATATTTTAAGTGATTTACCTGTTCGATAATTTTGGAATCGATTTCCAACTTGCATCTTATCGTTTCTTTTAATGTTACTAAGCATGTTGTCTTCTCGCTGTTAATGAGCATATTTAATTCTTTTGCCTTAGTGCTAAAAGAATGTAGTAATCTTTGGAGATTATCTTCAGAATTTGCAATAGTTCATCACAAATACTTTTGTACCCAGAGTACAATGATATTTAAATTAAGATATCACGTGCACTTTAAAAATTTTGAGTTGGGGAAGTTACCCCACTTAGTAGAATTCATAAAAGTGTTGCTACTACTAAATTCCTTCTTCCTCCATCCTGTCGAAACAGTTTTTGTGTTTTCTAAAACAAAATTCAATCTTCAAATCTATAACCATTCTAATGTTTTGAAATCGACACCCCGTACAGTGTAGACCACTACATTTGTTCTTTTGACATGTCGACTTCTGTTTTTTTACCACCTACTATTCTTTTTTCTCTCTCATCTTCGAACTATTTGTTATTTTATTCTGTTTATTCCGTATTTGGATTAGTACAATGCATTAAGTTTGATAACTGTTTTATACACTTTGTGCTAATTGATAGGTGCTTTGATCTTATGAGCATGTTTATTACCCCCACACATCTATTTACTTTGTTAGTCTACCTTGAATATCTTTCTCTTTCTAGCATTTGTGTGTTATTCTAACTCCTAAATATATGAACTCATACTCTTCTTCAAAGTTTATCAAATTGCATTTCTTTTGGTTGAACTGCAATTTCACTTTATACGGGGCTGTAGCGTGTTAACCACTTTGCTTAACTCTGTATTCCTTCTAGCTATTATTAACGTTGCACAGCAAGGGTTTATGGATTTTTGATTTAACCGTCTCAAAAATAAATTAAAATATGTTCATTCACAGAAAAGCAAAAAATATTTGTGGGTCAGCGTGACGAGATCATCCAACAAATATCCAGCCAATGCGACGAGATATTTCAGATCTCTCAGCGATGAGATTGCTCAGAAGATATTTTGGCCAGAAGAACAGTTAGATGTCACAACAGGAAGTCTGGTTTTTTCAAGGAGCAGTTACGAAAACTAATTTCTTATCAGTAGCTCTCTGGAAGCAGCTACGCAAAGTGTAACCCGATAGTGAAAAGGTTAGCGGGAAATCTGTTAACTCTCCAACTTCAACTTTAGATAATTCAAGAACGAATTTTACGCTAGCTCTTAGATAATAAAGAAAGACCTAGTACCACCGAGGAAGTTAGAACCATCACCATTTGTGATCGCAAAACTTCTTGGTTCAATTATTTAAAACAGTTCAATGCAGTAGCTAGTGCCTACGGATAGCCACCAAAGGAGAGGGCGATAGCTTCAAATCTACAAAAAGGTGGTGGTATTCACCCAATATTTGTCTTTTTTTTTGTTTACTTTGTGGCTACTGTGTTATCGGTTTGAACTGTTTTCTACCAACCTTTATTGCAGTTGTATCGGAATCACTTTTACTTGAAATCATTCGAATCTCACCTTCCATCGTTCTCGAAGTATCTTTGGTATGTACACCAATAATCTATAATAGACTATTTGTAATATCACTAATCTCCTATTGGTCATCGATCATCGTTTATCGTGGCTTCTTTGACATGAGCATATCCTAGGAGTGCGAATAGACGGGTACAATATGTTCTAATTTTAAACAAATTAGAAGCCAATTAAGAAAAGTTAACTCAAAGGGTTACTAATGAAATAAACAAAAATTAACCAAATAAAAAAAGATGACGCCCCCGGGTGGGCTCCAACCACCAACCTTTCGGTTAACAGCCGAACGCGCTAGCAAATTGCGCCACGGAGGCGATAGAAGAAGTTTTTTCATAACCATAATTCTTCGGAAACTCACAGCTCTATTTCACAATATGTTATGTTGGTTGCATATATGAAAGTATAAAAAATTAAATATTATTCCTAACACTTTAAATGAATTCCTGCCTCAGATTATAACGTACTTTATCTAATCTTTCTGTTACATAGATAATTTGAAAAAAGAATAATAAAAATAGCGGTTTACAAAATATACAAAAGAATTTTATAAATTTTTCCAATTCTACCAAATTTATTACAAACCATCCTTAGTTAGCCATAGCAGGATGTGGTTTTTATTATAAATCCGTAATTATCGTGCTTGTGAATACTACCGTAAGCTGAAGTGGAAAATTAGTTTTATTTAACAAATAATACAAGTAATTGTAAATGTCTAAAGCAGACTGCAAAAAAGAAATTCTAATGTCATAATAATTCAATTGTTTTTCGTAAAAATGACAAGATAATAGAAAAAAAATCGAACAACACATATTAAAAACTAAATTTATCACAATTTTGTTATACTTGGGTATTGATTTATCAATACTGGTCTGTTATTTGAGAAAATAATACATAATATGCAAACAAAATTTACTGTTGTATAGTTTTTCTTTAAGAAGCCGGCTTATGGGGTTCTCAAAAGAAATCATTGGACCGATATATTTAAGTTTATCAAACAATCCATATACAGGGTGATTTTTTAATATTCTACTAGCATTTGAGGTTTGATTTCTTGTGTCAACATATGAATAAAGTTTCTATAATATAGTATAAACATATAAAACATGGTCCAAAATTGTCGAGCAGTATTTCTAGAGGTGATAGTTCACCTAAAAATAAAGATACCTTTTATATATACTTTTTTCGAGAGCTCAATAATAAGGGAGATACAGGCCTCTAAAGTTGTATAAAAAAAATGATTTTTTTAAATATCTTGAAAATTCCAGACATAGAAGCATTCATTTGCGGGACATGTTTTACATATGTTTGTAGTTGAATCAATGACATGTAAATAGATACTTAAAATGTTTTAATGTTGGTTTAAAAGTGATTTTTCACGTTAACTTAGCTGTTTTATAACCTTAATAAATGTTTTAATTAATATCAATTAACTACAGATTTTAAACAGATATGTGTCAAAATACAATTACACAAATCTATGTTTCCTGGGTACAGCTTAAGAAAATCTATTGCCTTGACTTGTTCGCATAAATATTGTTTCTTTTATTTAAATTAAATAATTATAGTTACACTAAGTTGAAATGTGGTATTAATAAACAAAAAAGTGAAAAATTAAGAAAATTTAACAATATGGTAAACTTTACATCAAAATTAAACAATTAACATTTATAGTAGTTAATTTATATACTTCAAATGAAAACAACACCAAGTGAGTTAACCCTTAACTCGGAAGAAATATTGAAGAGGGCAATAAATCCGCGTGAACAAACTGCAATAAAATATGATTTATAGAAGGTAACGACCAAATGAGTATTTTACCAACGTTAAACTATACGGGTCACTAATCGTAGCTTTAAAAGTTTGCCCCGGTATACCAGAAGCAGGCAAATACAACAAACCAACAATACGAGACTAAGTTATTATACGTTACATTATGAATGCTTTACTGGTTTACTGAAATTTCATCGAAATAACGTTCCTTAGGTTATATTAATGGTGTACGTATTTTGTTAAATAATTTATTAATATTATTAAGTTATTTTAGAAGCAAGCGTTTAAAAATAATAAAAATACTAATATCATGTCTGTTAGAAGATTAATATTCTAAACTCTATTTCGATTTAAACACTAAGTACATTACACCAGAAGTGGGCACAACGAATTAAATCCTATTAACTTCCAATAACAGCAGATGCTACGCTAATGGTTCTTAGAAGATTAAGTAGGTATAATTGTTTTTTCATAATTTTGGGTTATTCCTACATACAGATGAAATCGTTTTTTAATTAAGCTTGTTTCATTACTTTAATCCTCTAATTGATTTATTATCTAGGAGCAGTTTTGTTAAGGGAAATTCTATTTCTCGGACAATTGAGTTTATGCAAATGTAAACAACCTGAACCAACATGGTTTCGATATGCATAAGCTGATTTTCAATTTATTTTTAACTAAATGGCGATATTTAGAAAAGTTTTTTTTTTAAATTATTAATTCAAGTAATCTTCAAAAATTGTAATTTTTATAATTAAAGGAAATTGAGACGTACAGACTTCATTACTGCAATAATAGAAATTTTCGTTAAAAATAATATCAAACTATAATGTTATTGTATGTAGAAGTAAATAAAATAATTTCGGAAAAAACTTGATGAAAAGTTAAGGAACATTTTCTATATAAAAACAACTGCTTTTACTGAATTTCTCGATGTCATCTTTGTACCCTTAATTAGTTTTTGATTTTTCAAATTTTATTAATACTAATTTTTTGTTTTTGTACCATAGAGTAATTAAATTTAATAAAATTGTTTCATTAGGACGCCGCTGCATATTCGACTTAATTTTATCACGCGCTAACAGTGTGATTCCGACTAGGTTTTGCAAAAGACATGCACGTCATCACCCTCTTGAATTATTATTTCGACTATAGTGCAAGTACGCAACATAGAAACAACAGGATAGTATTCAAAATTGTAAAATTAAATGTAAGGAAACACTCCCCGCAGGAGGAAGTGGAAATAAAAGGGCCAAAGGCTCAAATATAAAACTAATTTAGGAAGGTGAAATGAGAAAAACACCCAAATCAGAATAAAAAACAGCTGTAAGTGGGTTGTCACACACGTCTGACATTCAATAAAAAAGGAAGAGACCTGTACAGGCATAACAAAATCCCACATAGGTATCTTCCTTTTTTATTGGATGTCATAAGTCTGTTATAACCCACTTGCAGCTATTTTCTACCCTGATTTGAGTGTCTTATTCCTAAGTTAGCTTTACATTTGAGTCTTTCGCCCTTTTACTTTCACTTCCTCTTGCGGGAAGTGCTTCCTTACATTTATTTTTCAATTTTTAATATTATCATGTTCTATATTGCATACTTGCACTAAAAGCGTTGACTCACTTCGTGTTATTTTATTATATTGTTAAATTTTCTTATTTTTCACTTTTTTATTTATTAATACCACATGTCAACTTAGTTTAACTTTAATTAGTTAATTTTGCTCAAGATGACTCTATGTAGTCGAAACTAGTCGTCTCTATTTATACATTAAATTATTATATAGTAATGATTTTGAGATTTTTTGGTCAATCATCTACACCACATTTGACGCCAACGGAGAACCTTCTTTATATTTTATCTAATCCAAATGTGACCTGTTTTAGCTTAACACCCTGTATTTGTTTCAGACAAGCTCATTTACGCCGTGAACGGCCCAACATCCACGCTTACTGTCCAGGGTTTGACCATCGACCCACAGACGGAGTCGGTCATCGATTATTGGGCGCCCGAGGAGGTAATCAATGCCGAACAAATATGATTTTTTTTCCTTTTTCTTCTTCTTTTTTCTTTGCATTGGGGAATGTATTATTGCTTAATCAACGACTGCTGAGAGTCGGATTGGGTGGATGACCTTTAAGGTTAAGATAGTCGTTACAACGTACCTCTTGATCTGATAATTTAAAAGAAATACGGTCGAGTGGTTATCGCAACAGAAAATGAAGCTGTGCCATGCTAGAAATTCATAAAAAACAATTAATAGTTGTAATTTATATTATGTTTACTAATAAGGTGGAGATTATTGTAGTTTAAAAAATTCCAAACCTAATAAAAATAATATTTTTTTTAATAATAAAGAAGTGATCACTGGGACAGTGTCAGTTTCTTCATTTCATTTATCTTCACTAAGAGACCCTGGTACTAAAATAAAACTAAATATAGGTTATCTACTGTTGGGGCATCGATTGTTAAAAATATTGAGCGACCACTAAAAAAATAACTACAAAAATATAAATGAACTAACATAGATAAAAAAATGAAATCTTAAGATTGCAAAGTGTTCAAAAATGTGCATATCTTTGGATGACTAATCAAAAGAAAATGAAGAAATAGATGAAGCTAACATATTAAAATAAAAACTAGTTTCAAGAAAATGCAAACTTATAATATCTAGATTAGTAATGAGAGCCTCGTTGTTGTAAACTTCGATTATGGACGTAAAAATGTAAAAAGAATAGTAAAATTAGTACGTTTAATCGTCAGTGGAGATGGAAAAATAAAGCGATTATGGAGATATTGAGTCAACTTGGCAAAAGCTAGAATGTCCGAGCAAATGATGTAAATTTGGAACAAAAATTATATTATATTTTTGAACTAAATTTATGAGACTACAACAAAAAGTGGACAAATGAGGTTGTAGAAGATCTAGAGAAAGTCAATATCAAATACAGAGAAATTAAGGCAAAGGAGAGGAAGATTTGGAAGCAAATAGGGGTATATATATATATACATATATGTATATGGGAAAGTTTTTGGTGTGGCAACGGGCGATAACTAGGATAGTGTTTTAATTATTTAGTTTATAAAAATAATTTTGTTATATTATTACCCAAGATTAAATTAGTTTAAGTTGAATTGAACATATTTCTCACAAAAAATAATCAGGGCCATGGTCTTAGGGGTGCCACTGTCTAAATTTAAAAATTCGTTTTTCTCTCTTACGCCCACCAAGTTTGACAAAATTATTTCATGCAGGACCGAACTTATTAAAAAAAAAAACAAAAAAATAGAGCAAACTTTAACACCCTGTATTTCAGACAGAAAGCGAAAATGGACCTATGTTCATATAAACTTGTTTTCTCAAAAGTACTAATAGAATCACCCCTTAAATTTATGACATACTATTCTGAAACACCCTGTATAAGAGTAAAGAAAACATAATAATTTAGAAGTGTTTTTTGTATTTTCCATTAATGAACATTCAAAAAAATAAAAAATATCACTTTCCTAAAGAAATGATACATTAAAATAATTATTAAAATAAGATTATTTTTCTTGGCATATTAATAGAATTTTTTCCTATATAATTAAACATATTTAGACGTACATTTATAAACATTACAGATTTTTTAATAGACTTTAATTTTATCATGACATAATTTCTGATTTATTAATTTTATTTTGCAGGGCTTTGGCAATCCCCACGATATTGCCATATGTCCAAATGGTTCAGCCATTTATATAGTGGAAATAGGACCCAACCGAGTTTGGAAATTCGAACTTGTTCCTCCTAAAAAATAATAACATATTAATAACATATTAATATCTAGACAAGTTACTTATTTATGATTAAAAGAAGCTTCCGCCTTGAATTTAACAACACCGTAGATTAGATTTATATTAATTCCCAGCACTTATAGTTTTCATAGAAATAATTTGCACATGATCTATTATATCAATAAGCAATAGTCATATCAACAATGCATATTAAAACTTAATCAAAAGAAAAGGTCAGAGACCAAATAACGGTACAATGAAGTTATTAAAAAAGTAACATGGAATATTAATATAAAGGTTTTATATACTTTTCTATCTTTACGGTAGCGAAGTATAAAAGAGGGGAAGTAATGCAATGGAAGCTTGGATAAGTTTTCTTGAGTTTATTTTGTCTCTGTTATTTATCGATAAAAATATTTTTATGTGCAAAATATTTTGTTAAACTATACCTCTATACAAAAGTTACATAATGAGATTAAAACGTAGGTAATGCTTAGGACTTAATTCAAAAGTAATAAATTGATATATTTTATAGATTTGTAAATTTTTAACAAGTTAGCAAAGAGTGACCTAGACCAAAAATGTTTTATTGTTAATGTATTTCATTAATACATATATATATATACATATTTAGTATTTATTTAGTAAATATAATCTGTAGACAATAAACTGATATAAACGATATTTTGTTTTTATTTATTTATTTTGCTATTTCGTATACAGCGCCATTCTTAAAGACTACATACCCACCCTTACTAACTTATTCACGGAAATATATTCGAGAGAAATTTCGATTATTATTTCTGATGAAGGACTTTCTTATTACTAAAAGGCCCAAATTTTAATACTGCGCGAGTTGCCTACCGCTTTGAATATTTTAAATAGCAAGACGAGTCGACTAGAGCTCATTTGAGGGTTTTTAATTCTCTATACAACGGTTTAAATACGATAATTTAATCATAATGAGTAAGAGTTGAAACAATGACTTTAATCATAATGCTTGTTTGTATCCTTACTTTGTGGAATATATACATTATAAATGTAAACGATAAAATATATGTGTGTATGTATGTATATAAAATACCTTTACCTGGGGTGGATCAGTGGTTTTCATTTATATTTTTCAGTGATTTCTCTACATCTTTCCTATTTGCTATTCTCCACTTCACATTTGTATGCAAACAAATATAACGATCACAGAGTAATAAACCTTATGAATCATACTCTCACACTATTAGTGAAAATATTACATAATAGAATATTAAATAAATGTGAACAAAATATTCGGTCCAATCAATTTGATTTCAAGTCTGGAATGGGTACGCGAGAAGCACTTTTTGGAATCCAAGTTTAATACAGAATTGTCATGAAGTCAACAAAGATATATTTTTTACGCTTCTTAGATTATAAAAAACATTTTAATCGTATTCAACATAAAAAACTCATGGACTTCGGAAGACACTGAAATTAGAACTATTATTTTATACTCTGAAGCAATATTTGAAGAAACCTTTGAAAAGCAAGAAATGGTAGCAAAAGTGAATGTTGTGAAAATATAAAATCTTAGATACACGGACGACAGTGTTTAAGAACTATAGGAGAAAACTCCATAAAACACTTCAATTACAATACAAAATAAACAATTCGAAGGAGTAATACAGTATAGGTACTTAGGCTGCTGGTTGCCCTCAGATTGGAACTCTGAGAAAGAAATACGAAGTCGGATGGAGATGACACGTACCGCATTTATTAAATACGAAAAAGCCCTTAAATGCAGAGATCTAAAATTGTCACTACGCATGTGCTATGTAATGTATGGTCAATGCTGTTGTATGGGGTTGAGGCTTGGACGCTAAAGGTGAACACTATTAATAAAATAAAAGCGTTCGAAATGTGGATCTACAGACGCTCGTTCAGGATTCCTTGGTTTGATAAAGAGACAAACAACGAAGTCTTACAAAGAATGCATAAAGAAAAAGGATTGTTTAAAGAAAAGGACAATTACATATTTTGGCCTTATTTTTAGAAATAAAAAATACGATATTCTTCAGTTACTTCTGGAATAGCCGGAAAAAGAGGAAGACGGTGAAGAGAGATGTCATGAGCTCGGAATAATAATGGACAGGTAGCCAAAGAAGAAGAAGAAGAAGAAGAAGAAGAACGTTTTCAAGTTCGTATGCACCGGTTTTGAAATCATTTTTCAAACTTCATTATATGTTTTATTTTAGTTTATTTTTAGCCCCTTTTTTTCTCCCTCAGTGATTATCTCTTTAAGCTTATTATTCATTATTCATGTTCCTTTCGTTACGATTATTATCCGCGTAAGCTATTATTTGACTATCCTTTGACCTATAACTGCGCTTTTGTGTTTACCTCACTGTGTAATCTAGAGCTATATTAAATGGTGTTGACAATTAATCACTCTACCATACTCCTTTGTTAATCAAGAAGTTTTCGTTTGTACCAGTATACTAATTCATAAATAGTCATTTTTCTTAACCTTCTTCTCTTTGCTTCTACCCCCTGCTCTTTTATTTCTACTCCCAATCTCTATTCAAGCGCTTTTTCCATTATCTGTTTGACTATATGTATTGGATTTGTAATTGATAAATCATAAGTGAATCCGAGTTTATATTGTGCTAGTACTTCTTTGATGCTTCTTATTAGGCTTCTTTGGATTATTGTCGACATTATTTCTATAATTTTGCATTCATGTTGGTCTCCTTTTTTATGTATAGTGACGATTTGGCCTAATTCCCATTCTACCGACATCTTTTCCTAGTTTTATATTTTCTTAATCAGATGGAATATTATTTCGTGTAGTACATTTTTTCTATTCCTTTTTATCTCTATGTTTATTTCGTTTTTTCCTGTTGCTTTCCCATTTCGATTCTTATTTATTATTTCTTCTACTGTTGGTTCCTCCGTTGTTGTCTCTTGATTATTTTCCTCCCTTTTTTCTTTTATTAATCTACTTTATTTGGCTCGATTAGTAGTTCTCTGAAATAATCTTCTTATATTTATTTATACTGGTATTCGTCTTCCGTCAGCTTTCCTTGATTGTTTTTTAATACTTTTATTTTACCCTTATATGTCGTGTTTGATTTGTTTATTTATAAAAACACATTGTGTTTTTCTTCGATCTTTATTTTTCTATTTCACTGATATTCTTATGTATCAATATTTTTTTCTTTTAATTAATTTGTTACTTTCTTTCCGTATTTTTCTGTCCATTTTATTAGGTTTTATGCATTTTAGTCTTGTTTTATTTTTTCTTTTTACTGTATCTTTACAGGGCGTCAAACCATTTGTTATTTTTTGTAATTTTTTTATTATCTATGTTTGCAATGTTATCGCCATGCATTTTTTTATGTTATTCCATTCTGACTTTATTATGCTCTCTTGATTTATGGTTTGTGACAAGAGATTTTATATTTATGTGCCTTTCTTGTGTTATTGTGATTTTTAGTTAGATAGGATTATTTTATCTTTTACTTTTATACGTTAATTAAATTTAAAATTTAAGGATTCTTGCGCATTCGATATATTTAAAACTAGATGGAATTTTATATAATTTACTAGTCCAATTGCCATAATAAAATGGATGTAAAATAATTATGCTTTCTATATTATTTATAGGAAATTATTGAAAAGTTATTTTTATGAAAGTGGTATATATTCACTAAATAATTTAATAAAGAATCAGCCTTTTTGGTAATTTACCTACAGTTTTTTAAATTTTCATATAATAATGAGCTAAAAACAAGCATACTAAAAACATCTATTTGAATGAAGAAAATTTCCTGGTATTAAAAAAATATTTATTTGTGTCAAATATTCACCTTTATGGTGATTCTAATTTTGAAGGTATTGGAGTTATAGATGCAAAATTAATGGCACTTTATATAGTTGTCCTTTTAAATTAGTTCTGCTCTTATGGGTTCCCAGTAAAGCTTCGTGCGAACAACGTATTTATTGTTTAATTGTAATAAATCAAATATTATTAGCATACGTTAACAGCTTCATAAAAAGCAAAAAAAGTCCAAGTACAAGTGACCATTCAATCAGGAATTCCTTCGTAAGAAATAGTATAAAAGTAATAACCGGAAAACATTCATAACCTGCCCTGCTTGCACCTGCAGACATTTATTTCTCTGAGGCTTGAGTATTTTATTTTTTTAGTTTGTACCAGCCAGTTAAATATTATTTCATGCCAGATTTTCTTAATTAGGGGGGTTTTGGAAATCACTGTGTGGTAATACGTCTAAAATGAAATAATGAACACGTTGTACATTTTAATTATAAAGAGTAGATCTTTTTTCTTGTATCTAATTAATGATTTGTAGAGACTGATTATAAGTTCACATTTAAAGGGTAATTTGAAAAATATAGTAGTGTGGAAATTTCTGCAGGTATCTGTTTTTTTTTAATTAAACTTAATTTAAATGAATAATTAACGGCGATGTAATAAAATGATGCCTAGTTATCTATTAAAAATTGGCAGCGATTATCTTTAATTATATATATATTGTAATTAATTTATTTTAATGAATTGTATCTATACATAGTTTGGATAAAGTATGGAACCTTTAAAACGAAACGGACAATATTTATGAAATTTTACAAGTAAGTGCAATGGGGCAAAATGCAGCTGGTGTTTATTTTTTTGTTAACAATATACTTCCGATTTAACCGGAAATACACTCAACGTGTTTAATTTAAATGGGCGACCCTGTATACTTTTTGCAGATTTTGAAACTTCTTGTTATTTCGAATTCGTACATACTATCTGTTTTTATTAATAGTAAGAAATAAACGAGTATTATATAGTAGGTAACTGTAGCCAAACTATGAAATTGTAATTTGCGGAAATAAATTGTACGATTAAAAATGGTTCATTTAAGTGAAAAGATCGTATAGAAATATTAATAATAATCGGTTATGGTGATCGATTCATAGAGTGTCCTGCTCGTTCTTCGGATCTAAGCCCATTATATTTTTTCTTTGGGATTATCTTACATCAAGTGTTTACCTTAAATGACCAGCATGCTTGCAGGAATTGAGACAAAGAATGATTAATGAATGAGAACTAATACGTGGAGAAATCTTGGAAAGAGTGACTCAAGAATTTGTTAATAGGCTGGCATATTGTCAGGAGGTGAACGGAGAGCATTTTGAACATTTGAATTCATTGTGTTTAAATTATTATTCTCATTAGTCTAAAGTAAATAAATTTACTTATTCTACAACTAAAAGCGAGTTATTTCTCGTTTTTACAAATTATTTCCACTAAACCCAGTATGTACGAATTTGAAATAACAAGATCTTTCCAAATGTGCAAAAATATACAGGGTGTCCTATTTAAATTAAAAAAGTTGAGAGTATTTGCGGTTAAACTGGAATTATATTATTTACAAAAAAAAATGTACATCAGATGCATATCGTCCGTTTCGTTTTAAAGATATTTACTTGGTTCCATACTTTATCCCAACCTGTATGTTTTTTAAATAAACTAAAAATTGCTTGAAAAAAATGATGTACAAAATGTAAAAAATAGTTGTTAACTCTCATTCAGCTGAAACTTCTAAAGTAAAAATAGGTGTATTAATGTTAATCATTTACTGTGTTTTTCAAAAAAATATAATAATATATTTTAAATATATATAATATACAGGGTGATTCGACACAGAGCAGGGGCATGTAAGGGAACTTAAAATATGGTGATTTAACGCAACTTACCTCTATACTAAATTTCACACTTGGGAAGTTATAGACCTTGAAAGTTGAGTTTCAAATTTCGAAAATATCGATATCTCAGTTATACTACAATCCCGAAAAGACCTAAGAAATTAATAATTTAGCTAATAGAACTGAAATTATTTTTCTTTAAGGTAAATATGAAGAAAACGCTAGACGAACGCTAATGTTTTTAATGAAAGACAGCTCAACAAGTATATCGAAGAAAAATATGCACTAGAACTAGTACGTACATTTTTAGAAACCGGTTCTGTCATGAACAAGAACCGTGAAGAGAAAAGAATTCTAGAAGAAAATACGCAGTAATTGAAACATTCACTCGGATCCATCAACTTCAGCCAGAAAATTTCTTCATCTCCATAAAATCCACCCCTACAAATTCCATTTACTTCACGATCTTCATGAGGATTATCCTGATCGTCGACTGGAATTTTGGGAAGTTATGACAAATAAAATAAACTCGAATTAATTTTCAATTTAAAATTTTTGCTTCAGCGACGAGTCAACCTTTTTTATAAATGGAGTGTTATTGGGGGGATGCAAATTTATAAGTTTTTCTCGAATCTCATTTCCAGTCACTAGAAAAAAAAAATATGAATGGGTTGGAATTTTTAGAAAAGCTGTTGTGTCAATCTCTTGGAAGATGTCATTGAATCTCTTATTGTTGACAGCTTGAAAAATGTTCATCTAACATAGGAATATAAGTAATTGATGAGAATAACTTGTATTTTCAAAAAGACACTGCTATATTACATTATTATCTCTCTATAAGAGAATGTTAAACGAAAGGTATCCAAATAGGTGGATTGGACGAAGAGGAACTGTGAAATGGCCACCTCGATCTCCACATTCAACTCCCATGGATTTTTTTTTGTGAGGATATTTGAAATCTGTATCGACGATTTAAGACAGATTATTGTCCAAGCTTGTATGGATATAAGACCTGAAACATTCCAAAAAATTGAATTTGAAAACAGACTTTATTATTGTATGGAGGTAAATGGTAGTCATTTTGAAAATGTCATAAAAATAGTGTATTTTTTGCATTTTTATCATTATTTTTTAATTTAAACGTGTTTCACTTTTTTGCCGAATAAATAGTACTTTAAGTTTACATTTAACATATTAATTTTCACAACCAGGTTACATATTCTTTCCTACTACCAATTTATCCTAATATTATGAGTGGAGTACGAAAAGTTTAGGTAACTTATTTTAAACGGCGTTTATGCTATATCTAAAGAATCTATTTAAGAAAAAAATATGATTGAAGAGAGATTTAAAAAACCTTACAAATAAAGTAGTACTTAATACCACCTGTCATTTAGAAAATATCAGAGAACGGCTCCATGTGACATTCGCTTCACTACTGTTTAAAGATGCGTTTTTAAGATATTGTGGGTGAATCATTTTTAAATAAGTGCACAATTTAAAACAATACAATTTTTTTGCGTTGTTCCCTAAAATCAATTTGTTATTTCTCTGAAACGCACTACTACTTTTACTATTCTATCTACCGAAATTTAAATTTATATGGATATGAAATTATTTAAAATGCATAGATAAATAAATTGAGATTAATTTAAAGGCCGTATTAATTATACACTACAAACATTAATTGATATTTTAATAAACGAACCGAAAAAATATATTCTACCTAATAATTACTCTTTGTTCATACTGCGTAACTGCATTATGTATATTTTGATTGCTTTTTTAATGATAAACCAGAGTTCATTCTTCTTAATTTTGTACAGATTATGAACAAAATCTTAGTGTAATTTATTGTTAGAAAATCGTGTAATAGTCGAACTAATAAGACCTATTAGTTTGCTATCTAACGGAATTATCTATTTCAACCCATTGCCAGATTTTATAGTCGCTGGGCACTCACTCAGGAGTCTATTCTAGGCCATTCGTAATCCTCGAAATAATTCAAATTACGGAAGAAATATTGAAATGTGTGGATAATAATTTAACTACATATAATTAAAAACCGCCTAATATGGGGTACTCTATCTACTATTATAGAGTACCACATTATTCCGTATCACATACAGGGTGGGGCATTAGTGCGTCGAAGTACGATGTATCCGTTATTAAAGGAGGTATCAAAAAAGTTATTTACAAAAATTATAGGCCACTTCAAACTTCACATTATAAAATTATTTTTGTATTTACAGGGCGTTACATATTACCAGGGTGAACCAAACTTCTTTTTTTTTTAATAGGACACTCTATATATAATTTCAAATTTAGATTAAGCTCATCTTCCCCATACTTCCAATATAGGATTTCATTACGTATAAGAAAATAATTCTCATTTCAACGTCCTGTATACCCTAGACAGAACAACCTAACAATATTTTTTTCCAGGCATAACTTTTTGACATTGGTACAATGTTATGAGAAAGTACTATTTCTTTATTATTGCATCAATTGAATATAGAGCGAGCCAAAACTCGAATAAATGATTTTGTCAATTTTTTCAAATAAATTTTATTTGAAAAAGTGAAAATACACTTTATGTTCTTTAATTTTTATTAAGCAATCCCTATACCTAAAATCATTAATTTCTGAGATATTTTCAATTTAATAACAGAAAGAGATTTTTTTTCAAATTTTACGTGGAACAAATATTTTATATATACTCGTTGGAGCTGAAAAAATTCAATATAATAGTGCAGTTCTGTATATTTAGTATATTTTTAAAGTAAGTTAAGACGATTTAGATTATATTTAATTGTTACTAAAAATAACTTCTTTAGGTAAATACGAAAAAAAAAACATTTTTTTCTATTCATTGCTGAGGCCTAATATGGTGTTCCCCGCCAGTTCTGTTTTGGAATATCCCATATTAAGTAAGTTAAATTTAAGCGCGAATAAAAAAAAATCTATTTCAGATACTTAAAGGAACACAGCGAACGTCCTGATATCGCGAAAATATGATAGCTGCTATTAAGGCATGTCTCAGTAAAGTCATTAGTTACAAAAAACGTTCGAAGTACCATGGAGTGCCCCAAACAACTTTGGAAAGGTATGTAAAGATTAATGGAGATTCAGAAAGTATTGTTTTTATAAGAATAGGAAGAAATCCTGTTTCTTCCCATGAACTAGAAAATGCGTTAGGAACACCTCTTAGAAAAAATATTTTGAATTGACAACACGGGATATATGTTGCTTAGGGTTCAATTTATGTAAACAAAATAAGAAGTCAATATGATTTTTGAAGAATCTAATGATAGTGTCGTTAGCGACGAAGATGAGGAAAATATTTGTAAGTTCTGTGATCAGAAATATGAAAACATGAGACATTGAGAAAAGTGGATTCAGTTCATGTAATAAATGGGTTCATTCAGAATATGCTGGAAATTACACTTCAATTATGTTTGTGACTTTTGTGCTTAATTTTTATTACTTAATTCATACATTCACTTACTTTGGTTTTCTTTTTTTTTAGTTTTTTTAAGTTATGGTACATTTGTACCGTGTTTTGGATAAAAAAAATATTTAAAAGCCATATATCAGCTGCCCAATATTAGGAGCTACGAATACCCCATAATAAGCAACACCTACACCTTAATATGGGGTACCTCCTTTAAATTTTTTTATTTGTTTAGACAAAAATAGTAACTATAAATGATATTTTTTACGAAAATCTGTTAAAATAAAGGTAAAACAAAGAGTAGCCCGAAGATCAAAATATTCCACCAATATTTATAGATATAATCTGTCGACAAAAAATAAGGCCCCACAATAGGAGGTTTTCCTTTAAACTATTTACTTCAATAACTGATGCACGTTTTACACGATATTTTTATTACGTCAAATACTACCACCAATTGTTCTGAAATAAACTTACGAATAGAAACTGGAAGAAAACCTACTCGAACTACGAATCGACACGAGAATTTATACACATGTAAACGTAATTATTTGTATATATTTAGAATTATTTCAGTAGTACTAACTTATACACATCTTTTATAAACTTAATGGACAAAATATTGTAAATTTACGATTGACTAATCCATATTTTACTTTAAATAAATCTGAATATATGTATGCCGTTGAAGCCCATATTAAACTAACATTGTACTATTGGACAAACTGATTACGATGTTGTTACTATCACATCGAAGTTTATTAATTTAGTTAACGGCCAATTATCTTGTAAATTGCTAGTCCGAATTCTACAAAATTTTGGATAAGCCTATTATGGGATACTAAAATTCCATATTTGATATTTGCCATATTGCTAGATTTGCCGTTTATCTGATATTATTAGTCACTTTGATTTTTTCAATACATCACCCTGTATATTCAGTCGTTTCTGGAATCTGCACTTCCATACGAGTTCAACCATATGTAATATTTATGATTTTATGTAGTAATGGATGTAAACATTTTCAGATTTATTTTTTCTAAAATGTGGATTAATGAATAGCACGTTTATTTACAATATTTTGTCCATAAAGTGTATTAAAGACGATATAAGTGCGTACATAAATAATCACGTTTATATTTTTTCGCATTGAATTTGTGCACGCGCAGAAATGTTCGTAAGCATTCGGTTAGTTTCGGTCCTTTAGTTTATTTTAGAACAATTCGAATAGTGCTCTACTATGAAATGTTATGTATGACGTTCATCAGGTTTTGTATTAAATGGATTATATTTTAAAACTCTCTTGGATCGCCGACTATAAGCTAGAACACCCAGATTGTCAATTGCTTAACCAATCAAAAGTTCATAAACCACGATTTCCCCATAAAAAACTCGAAAATAGTGTAACGGTAATTCACTCTTTTCAACGTTCAAAAATTAAGTCGTTAAGGCCGAATTGGCTTGAGGCGAAGCAACATTATAACGAATCAAGCATAAACAAAAAAAGAAAAGAAAAACCGTTTAAGGTTCAGTGGATGGTCGGCTTTCGAAAAAGAGATATTTTGCATATTATTAACGGAATTTATGAGTTGTCAGGTAATTGTTCTACTGTATGTACCTAATAAATATACAGGCAGGGAAGTGGTTTCATTAAAGGGAAATAGATTGGATTAACTAGTTTTGGATATAATATTATAAAAAATAACAGAAAACTAGAATATTTTCTAGTTCTCAAAAAAAATGAACTGAATATATACTGTAAAAGGATATAATACTTTGAAAATCTTTTGCAATATTCGAAATCTTCCATTTATATAAACAGTGTGGTTTTTCTGGGTGCTTTCTGTTGTAAATTTTCTTTCTCTGGTACACATTACATAAGAAATCCACATATAAACACTTTTTATGGAATTTGAAGTTTTTCAATTTGGCCATAACATTAAAGAACTTATCTTTCCTTCAACTAAGGCACAACTTTTGAGTACTTTATCGAAATGGACTCTCTACGCCTTTAATTTTTCCTTTTACATTTCAAAATCACCGCCAACTAATGAAAATATTTTATGATTTTACAATTTCTATTCCCTATATTTAATTACAGAACATTTTTTCCTAATAAACTGTTATATAATATGAACAATCATATTTTATTATTTTATTGATTGCTTGTAATGTACAAACTGTTTTTAATCCATTTATTTCGAATTTTTTTTTCAAATTATATAAAAATTTCTTTTGAGTTTTTTTCAGATCTACAGCGACACTGTTAAACGTTTGAAATCATTTAAATAATATAAAAAAGAATGAAATTAATGGTTTCAACTCTTACTTTATGGAAATTATTCATAATAAACATGGAAAGATAAATAACACTTATCTTGAATTTCCAGCTTTCCAAAGAGTTTTAATATGTATTCATGTCTACCTAGGTTTCAGTATCTGATAATACCATTTTCCAATACAGATAGGTTTCAAACATCTATCTGTCTTGGAAAATGGTATTGTCAGATACCAAAACCTAGACGACCAGTTTACAATAAAAAAAAACGGAAGGCTGTGAATATTCAAGATAAGTATTATTTACCTTTCCATATTTATTATGAAAAAGTCCCTCCATAAACAAAGAAAATCCCTTCAAACAAAAACAAAGAAATGGAATATTCCCTCAAGAACCATTCCAAAGAAACAAAAACCAAATAAACTACGTAATTCAGAGAGAAACAGAGAAATTGTCATGAACTTAGATACAGAAACTACCGACCAAAAAAGAAAATTCACTGAAAACTGCCCAAAATCCGAAAATATAGAACCAGAAAATAACTTCAATGAAAAACAAGGAAATGGAATTGTCCCTCCATAAACAAAGAAAATAAATTCAACCAAAAACAGAGAAATGGAAAATTCCCTTCATAAGCAAAGAAAATCCCTTCAACCAAAAACAAAAAAATGAAAATCCGAAAATATAGTACCAGCTACAAATAATAAACAATCCCCCGGATAATAATACTGATGATCACGAACCTAACAAACTTCAGTTTCCGAGTTTTCGGAACAAATTCGACAACCTCCCCCTTTAGCGCATTTGCTTGCTTTGGACACAAGTCTGATCAATGCAGGTTCGGCAGAGACCCCAGCTAGAGGTGCACCACTGTTCAACGAAAATCAAGGAAAAAGAAGGAGCGCCCCTCAATGAACAACGAAAATAGAAGAATAACTTCACCGGGAAAATAGAACGCAAAAACAAAGAAATGGAAAATTCCCTTCATAAACAAAGAAAATCCCTTCAACCAAAAACAAAGAAATGGAAAATTCCCTTCATAAACAAAGAAAATTCCTTCAACCAAAAACAAGGAAATGGAAATGTCCCTTTACAAACAAAGAAAATAACTTCAACGAAAAACAAGGAAATGGAATTGTCCCTCCATAAACAAAGAAAATAAATTCAACCAAAAACAGAGAAATGGAAAATTCGCTTCATAAACAAAGAAAATCCCTTCAACCAAAAACATAGAAACGGAAAATTCCCACCAGAACCATTCCAAAGAAACAAAAACCAAATATACCACGTAATTCAGAGTGAAACAGAGAAATTGTCGTGAACTTAGATACAGAAACTACCGACCAAAAAAAGAAAATTCACTGAAAACTGCCCAAAATCCGAAAATATAGTACCAGCTACAAATAATAAACAAACCTCCGGATAATAATACTGATGATCACGAAACTAACAAACTTCAGTTTCCGAGTTTTCGGAACAAATTCGACTACCTCCCCCTTTAGCGCATTTGCTTGCTTTGGACACAAGTCTGATCAATGCAGGTTCGGCAGAGACCCCAGCTAGAGGTGCACCACTGTTCAACGAAAATCAAGGAAAAAGAAGGAGCGCCCCTCAATGAACAACGAAAATAAAAGAATAACCTCACCGGGAAAATAGAACGCAAAAACAAAGAAATGGAAAATTCCCTTCATTAACAAAGAAAATCCCTTCAACCAAAAATAAAGAAATGGAAAATTCCCTTCATAAACAAAGAAAATCCCTTCAACCAAAAACAAAGAAATGGAAAATTCCCTTCATAAACAAAGAAAATCCCTTCAACCAAAAACATAGAAACGGAAGATTCCCACCAGAACCATTCCAAAGAAACAAAAACCAAATATACCACGTAATTCAGAGTGAAACAGAGAAATTGTCGTGAACTTAGATACAGAAACTACCGACCAAAAAAAGAAAATTCACTGAAAACTGCCCAAAATCCGAAAATATAGTACCAGCTACAAATAATAAACAAACCTCCGGATAATAATACTGATGATCACGAAACTAACAAACTTCAGTTTCCGAGTTTTCGGAACAAATTCGACTACCTCCCCCTTTAGCGCATTTGCTTGCTTTGGACACAAGTCTGATCAATGCAGGTTCGGCAGAGACCCCAGCTAGAGGTGCACCACTGTTCAACGAAAATCAAGGAAAAAGAAGGAGCGCCCCTCAATGAACAACGAAAATAGAAGAATAACTTCACCGGGAAAATAGAACGCAAAAACAAAGAAATGGAAAATTCCCTTCATAAACAAAGAAAATCCCTTCAACCAAAAACAAAGAAATGGAAAATTCCCTTCATAAACAAAGAAAATTCCTTCAACCAAAAACAAGGAAATGGAAATGTCCCTTTACAAACAAAGAAAATAACTTCAACGAAAAACAAGGAAATGGAATTGTCCCTCCATAAACAAAGAAAATAAATTCAACCAAAAACAGAGAAATGGAAAATTCCATTCATAAACAAAGAAAATCCCTTCAACCAAAAACCAAGAAATGGAAAATTCCCTTCATAAACAAAGAAAATCCCTTCAACCAAAAACATAGAAACGGAAAATTCCCACCAGAACCATTCCAAAGAAACAAAAACCAAATATACCACGTAATTCAGAGTGAAACAGAGAAATTGTCGTGAACTTAGATACAGAAACTACCGACCAAAAAAAGAAAATTCACTGAAAACTGCCCAAAATCCGAAAATATAGTACCAGCTACAAATAATAAACAAACCTCCGGATAATAATACTGATGATCACGAAACTAACAAACTTCAGTTTCCGAGTTTTCGGAACAAATTCGACTACCTCCCCCTTTAGCGCATTTGCTTGCTTTGGACACAAGTCTGATCAATGCAGGTTCGGCAGAGACCCCAGCTAGAGGTGCACCACTGTTCAACGAAAATCAAGGAAAAAGAAGGAGCGCCCCTCAATGAACAACGAAAATAGAAGAATAACTTCACCGGGAAAATAGAACGCAAAAACAAAGAAATGGAAAATTCCCTTCATAAACAAAGAAAATCCCTTCAACCAAAAACAAAGAAATGGAAAATTCCCTTCATAAACAAAGAAAATTCCTTCAACCAAAAACAAGGAAATGGAAATGTCCCTTTACAAACAAAGAAAATAACTTCAACGAAAAACAAGGAAATGGAATTGTCCCTCCATAAACAAAGAAAATAAATTCAACCAAAAACAGAGAAATGGAAAATTCCATTCATAAACAAAGAAAATCCCTTCAACCAAAAACCAAGAAATGGAAAATTCCCTTCATAAACAAAGAAAATCCCTTCAACCAAAAACATAGAAACGGAAAATTCCCACCAGAACCATTCCAAAGAAACAAAAACCAAATATACCACGTAATTCAGAGTGAAACAGAGAAATTGTCGTGAACTTAGATACAGAAACTACCGACCAAAAAAAGAAAATTCACTGAAAACTGCCCAAAATCCGAAAATATAGTACCAGCTACAAATAATAAACAAACCTCCGGATAATAATACTGATGATCACGAACCTAACAAACTTCAGTTTCCGAGTTTTCGGAACAAATTCGACTACCTCCGCCTTTAGCGCATTTGCTTGCTTTGGACACAAGTCTGATCAATGCAGGTTCGGCAGAGACCCCAGCTAGAGGTGCACCACTGTTCAACGAAAATCAAGGAAAAAGAAGGAGCGCCCCTCAATGAACAACGGAAATAAAAGAATAACCTCACCGGGAAAATAGAACGCAAAAACAAAGAAATGGAAAATTCCCTTCATTAACAAAGAAAATCCCTTCAACCAAAAATAAAGAAATGGAAAATTCCCTTCATAAACAAAGAAAATCCCTTCAACCAAAAACAAAGAAATGGAAAATTCCCTTCATAAACAAAGAAAATCCCTTCAACCAAAAACATAGAAACGGAAGATTCCCACCAGAACCATTCCAAAGAAACAAAAACCAAATATACCACGTAATTCAGAGTGAAACAGAGAAATTGTCGTGAACTTAGATACAGAAACTACCGACCAAAAAAAGAAAATTCACTGAAAACTGCCCAAAATCCGAAAATATAGTACCAGCTACAAATAATAAACAAACCTCCGGATAATAATACTGATGATCACGAAACTAACAAACTTCAGTTTCCGAGTTTTCGGAACAAATTCGACTACCTCCCCCTTTAGCGCATTTGCTTGCTTTGGACACAAGTCTGATCAATGCAGGTTCGGCAGAGACCCCAGCTAGAGGTGCACCACTGTTCAACGAAAATCAAGGAAAAAGAAGGAGCGCCCCTCAATGAACAACGAAAATAGAAGAATAACTTCACCGGGAAAATAGAACGCAAAAACAAAGAAATGGAAAATTCCCTTCATAAACAAAGAAAATCCCTTCAACCAAAAACAAAGAAATGGAAAATTCCCTTCATAAACAAAGAAAATTCCTTCAACCAAAAACAAGGAAATGGAAATGTCCCTTTACAAACAAAGAAAATAACTTCAACGAAAAACAAGGAAATGGAATTGTCCCTCCATAAACAAAGAAAATAAATTCAACCAAAAACAGAGAAATGGAAAATTCCATTCATAAACAAAGAAAATCCCTTCAACCAAAAACCAAGAAATGGAAAATTCCCTTCATAAACAAAGAAAATCCCTTCAACCAAAAACATAGAAACGGAAAATTCCCACCAGAACCATTCCAAAGAAACAAAAACCAAATATACCACGTAATTCAGAGTGAAACAGAGAAATTGTCGTGAACTTAGATACAGAAACTACCGACCAAAAAAAGAAAATTCACTGAAAACTGCCCAAAATCCGAAAATATAGTACCAGCTACAAATAATAAACAAACCTCCGGATAATAAT
This sequence comes from Hermaeophaga mercurialis, assembly GCA_951812935.1. Taxonomy (NCBI): domain Eukaryota; kingdom Metazoa; phylum Arthropoda; class Insecta; order Coleoptera; family Chrysomelidae; genus Hermaeophaga; species Hermaeophaga mercurialis. The sequence continues at coordinate 18,074,122 of OX638359.1, read as the reverse complement.
ACTGATGATCACGAACCTAACAAACTTCAGTTTCCGAGTTTTCGGAACAAATTCGACTACCTCCGCCTTTAGCGCATTTGCTTGCTTTGGACACAAGTCTGATCAATGCAGGTTCGGCAGAGACCCCAGCTAGAGGTTCACCACTGTTCAACGAAAATCAAGGAAAAAGAAGGAGCGCCCCTCAATGAACAACGAAAATAGAAGAATAACCTCACCGGGAAAATAGAACGCAAAAACAAAGAAATGGAAAAATCCCTTCATTAACAAAGAAAATCCCTTCAACCTAAAACAAAGAAATGGAAAATTCCCTTCTTAAACAAAGAAAATCCCTTCAAATAAAAACAGGGAAATGTAAATGTCCCTCCGTAAACAAACAAAATAACCTCAACGGAAATCAGAGAAATGGAAATGTGCCTCCATAAACAAACAAAATAATCTCAACGAAAAACAGAGAAATGGAAATGTCCCTCCATAAACAAAGAAAATAACTTCAACGAAAAACAGGGAAATGGAAATGTCCCTCCATGAACAAAGAAAATAACTTCAACCCAAAACAGGGAAATGAAAAAGTCCCTCCATAAACAAACAAAATAACCTCAACGGAAATAAGAGAAATGGAAATGTCCCTACATGAACAAAGAAAATAACTTCAACCCAAAACAGGGAAATGGAAAAGTCCCTCCATAAACAAACAAAATAACCTCAACGGAAATCAGAGAAATGGAAATGTGCCTCCATAAACAAACAAAATAATCTCAACGAAAAACAGAGAAATGGAAATGTCACTCCATAAACAAAGAAAATAACTTCAACGAAAAACAGGGAAATGGAAATGTCCCTCCATGAACAAAGAAAATAACTTCAACCCAAAACAGGGAAATGAAAAAGTCCCTCCATAAACAAACAAAATAACCTCAACGGAAATAAGAGAAATGGAAATGTCCCTACATGAACAAAGAAAATCCCTTCAACCAAAAACAAAGAAATGGAAAATTCCCTTCATAAACAAAGAAAATCCCTTCAACCAAAAACATAGAAACGGAAGATTCCCACCAGAACCATTCCAAAGAAACAAAAACCAAATATACCACGTAATTCAGAGTGAAACAGAGAAATTGTCGTGAACTTAGATACAGAAACTACCGACCAAAAAAAGAAAATTCACTGAAAACTGCCCAAAATCCGAAAATATAGTACCAGCTACAAATAATAAACAAACCTCCGGATAATAATACTGATGATCACGAAACTAACAAACTTCAGTTTCCGAGTTTTCGGAACAAATTCGACTACCTCCCCCTTTAGCGCATTTGCTTGCTTTGGACACAAGTCTGATCAATGCAGGTTCGGCAGAGACCCCAGCTAGAGGTGCACCACTGTTCAACGAAAATCAAGGAAAAAGAAGGAGCGCCCCTCAATGAACAACGAAAATAGAAGAATAACTTCACCGGGAAAATAGAACGCAAAAACAAAGAAATGGAAAATTCCCTTCATAAACAAAGAAAATCCCTTCAACCAAAAACAAAGAAATGGAAAATTCCCTTCATAAACAAAGAAAATTCCTTCAACCAAAAACAAGGAAATGGAAATGTCCCTTTACAAACAAAGAAAATAACTTCAACGAAAAACAAGGAAATGGAATTGTCCCTCCATAAACAAAGAAAATAAATTCAACCAAAAACAGAGAAATGGAAAATTCCATTCATAAACAAAGAAAATCCCTTCAACCAAAAACCAAGAAATGGAAAATTCCCTTCATAAACAAAGAAAATCCCTTCAACCAAAAACATAGAAACGGAAAATTCCCACCAGAACCATTCCAAAGAAACAAAAACCAAATATACCACGTAATTCAGAGTGAAACAGAGAAATTGTCGTGAACTTAGATACAGAAACAACCGACCAAAAAAAGAAAATTCACTGAAAACTGCCCAAAATCCGAAAATATAGTACCAGCTACAAATAATAAACAAACCTCCGGATAATAATACTGATGATCACGAAACTAACAAACTTCAGTTTCCGAGTTTTCGGAACAAATTCGACTACCTCCCCCTTTAGCGCATTTGCTTGCTTTGGACACAAGTCTGATCAATGCAGGTTCGGCAGAGACCCCAGCTAGAGGTGCACCACTGTTCAACGAAAATCAAGGAAAAAGAAGGAGCGCCCCTCAATGAACAACGAAAATAGAAGAATAACTTCACCGGGAAAATAGAACGCAAAAACAAAGAAATGGAAAATTCCCTTCATAAACAAAGAAAATCCCTTCAACCAAAAACAAAGAAATGGAAAATTCCCTTCATAAACAAAGAAAATTCCTTCAACCAAAAACAAGGAAATGGAAATGTCCCTTTACAAACAAAGAAAATAACTTCAACGAAAAACAAGGAAATGGAATTGTCCCTCCATAAACAAAGGAAATAAATTCAACCAAAAACAGAGAAATGGAAAATTCCATTCATAAACAAAGAAAATCCCTTCAACCAAAAACCAAGAAATGGAAAATTCCCTTCATAAACAAAGAAAATCCCTTCAACCAAAAACATAGAAACGGAAAATTCCCACCAGAACCATTCCAAAGAAACAAAAACCAAATATACCACGTAATTCAGAGTGAAACAGAGAAATTGTCGTGAACTTAGATACAGAAACTACCGACCAAAAAAAGAAAATTCACTGAAAACTGCCCAAAATCCGAAAATATAGTACCAGCTACAAATAATAAACAAACCTCCGGATAATAATACTGATGATCACGAACCTAACAAACTTCAGTTTCCGAGTTTTCGGAACAAATTCGACTACCTCCGCCTTTAGCGCATTTGCTTGCTTTGGACACAAGTCTGATCAATGCAGGTTCGGCAGAGACCCCAGCTAGAGGTGCACCACTGTTCAACGAAAATCAAGGAAAAAGAAGGAGCGCCCCTCAATGAACAACGAAAATAAAAGAATAACCTCACCGGGAAAATAGAACGCAAAAACAAAGAAATGGAAAATTCCCTTCATTAACAAAGAAAATCCCTTCAACCAAAAATAAAGAAATGGAAAATTCCCTTCATAAACAAAGAAAATCCCTTCAACCAAAAACAAAGAAATGGAAAATTCCCTTCATAAACAAAGAAAATCCCTTCAACCAAAAACATAGAAACGGAAGATTCCCACCAGAACCATTCCAAAGAAACAAAAACCAAATATACCACGTAATTCAGAGTGAAACAGAGAAATTGTCGTGAACTTAGATACAGAAACTACCGACCAAAAAAAGAAAATTCACTGAAAACTGCCCAAAATCCGAAAATATAGTACCAGCTACAAATAATAAACAAACCTCCGGATAATAATACTGATGATCACGAAACTAACAAACTTCAGTTTCCGAGTTTTCGGAACAAATTCGACTACCTCCCCCTTTAGCGCATTTGCTTGCTTTGGACACAAGTCTGATCAATGCAGGTTCGGCAGAGACCCCAGCTAGAGGTGCACCACTGTTCAACGAAAATCAAGGAAAAAGAAGGAGCGCCCCTCAATGAACAACGAAAATAGAAGAATAACTTCACCGGGAAAATAGAACGCAAAAACAAAGAAATGGAAAATTCCCTTCATAAACAAAGAAAATCCCTTCAACCAAAAACAAAGAAATGGAAAATTCCCTTCATAAACAAAGAAAATTCCTTCAACCAAAAACAAGGAAATGGAAATGTCCCTTTACAAACAAAGAAAATAACTTCAACGAAAAACAAGGAAATGGAATTGTCCCTCCATAAACAAAGAAAATAAATTCAACCAAAAACAGAGAAATGGAAAATTCCATTCATAAACAAAGAAAATCCCTTCAACCAAAAACCAAGAAATGGAAAATTCCCTTCATAAACAAAGAAAATCCCTTCAACCAAAAACATAGAAACGGAAAATTCCCACCAGAACCATTCCAAAGAAACAAAAACCAAATATACCACGTAATTCAGAGTGAAACAGAGAAATTGTCGTGAACTTAGATACAGAAACTACCGACCAAAAAAAGAAAATTCACTGAAAACTGCCCAAAATCCGAAAATATAGTACCAGCTACAAATAATAAACAAACCTCCGGATAATAATACTGATGATCACGAACCTAACAAACTTCAGTTTCCGAGTTTTCGGAACAAATTCGACTACCTCCGCCTTTAGCGCATTTGCTTGCTTTGGACACAAGTCTGATCAATGCAGGTTCGGCAGAGACCCCAGCTAGAGGTTCACCACTGTTCAACGAAAATCAAGGAAAAAGAAGGAGCGCCCCTCAATGAACAACGAAAATAGAAGAATAACCTCACCGGGAAAATAGAACGCAAAAACAAAGAAATGGAAAAATCCCTTCATTAACAAAGAAAATCCCTTCAACCTAAAACAAAGAAATGGAAAATTCCCTTCTTAAACAAAGAAAATCCCTTCAAATAAAAACAGGGAAATGTAAATGTCCCTCCGTAAACAAACAAAATAACCTCAACGGAAATCAGAGAAATGGAAATGTGCCTCCATAAACAAACAAAATAATCTCAACGAAAAACAGAGAAATGGAAATGTCCCTCCATAAACAAAGAAAATAACTTCAACGAAAAACAGGGAAATGGAAATGTCCCTCCATGAACAAAGAAAATAACTTCAACCCAAAACAGGGAAATGAAAAAGTCCCTCCATAAACAAACAAAATAACCTCAACGGAAATAAGAGAAATGGAAATGTCCCTACATGAACAAAGAAAATAACTTCAACCCAAAACAGGGAAATGGAAAAGTCCCTCCATAAACAAACAAAATAACCTCAACGGAAATCAGAGAAATGGAAATGTGCCTCCATAAACAAACAAAATAATCTCAACGAAAAACAGAGAAATGGAAATGTCACTCCATAAACAAAGAAAATAACTTCAACGAAAAACAGGGAAATTTGAATGTCCCTCCATGAACAAAGAAAATAACTTCAATCCAAAACAGGGAAATAAAAAAGTCCCTCCATAAACAAACAAAATAACCTCAACGGAAATCAGAGAAATGGAAATGTGCCTCCATAAACAAACAAAATAATCTCAACGAAAAACAGAGAAATGGAAATGTCCCTCCATAAACAAAGAAAATAACTTCAACGAAAAACAGGGAAATGGAAATGTCCCTCCATGAACAAAGAAAATAACTTCAACCCAAAACAGGGAAATGAAAAAGTCCCTCCATAAACAAACAAAATAACCTCAACGGAAATAAGAGAAATGGAAATGTCCCTACATGAACAAAGAAAATAACTTCAACCCAAAACAGGGAAATGGAAAAGTCCCTCCATAAACAAACAAAATAACCTCAACGGAAATCAGAGAAATGGAAATGTGCCTCCATAAACAAACAAAATAATCTCAACGAAAAACAGAGAAATGGAAATGTCACTCCATAAACAAAGAAAATAACTTCAACGAAAAACAGGGAAATTTGAATGTCCCTCCATGAACAAAGAAAATAACTTCAATCCAAAACAGGGAAATAAAAAAGTCCCTCCATAAACAAACAAAATAACCTCAACGGAAATCAGAGAAATGGAAATGTGCCTCCATAAACAAACAAAATAATCTCAACGAAAAACAGAGAAATGGAAATGTCCCTCCATAAACAAAGAAAATAACTTCAACGAAAAACAGGGAAATGGAAATGTCCCTCCATGAACAAAGAAAATAACTTCAACCCAAAACAGGGAAATGAAAAAGTCCCTCCATAAACAAACAAAATAACCTCAACGGAAATAAGAGAAATGGAAATGTCCCTACATGAACAAAGAAAATAACTTCAACCCAAAACAGGGAAATGGAAAAGTCCCTCCATAAACAAACAAAATAACCTCAACGGAAATCAGAGAAATGGAAATGTGCCTCCATAAACAAACAAAATAATCTCAACGAAAAACAGAGAAATGGAAATGTCACTCCATAAACAAAGAAAATAACTTCAACGAAAAACAGGGAAATTTGAATGTCCCTCCATGAACAAAGAAAATAACTTCAATCCAAAACAGGGAAATAAAAAAGTCCCTCCATAAACAAACAAAATAACCTCAACGGAAATCAGAGAAATGGAAATGTCCCTCCATAAACAAAGAAAATAACTTCAACGAAAAACAGGGTAATGGAAGTGTCCCTCCATAAACAAAGAAAATAAATTCAACGAAAAACAAGGAAATAGAAATGTTCCTCCATAAACAAAGAAAATCTCTTCAACCAAAAACAATTAAATCAAAAAGTCCCTTCATAAACAAAGAAAATCTGCTCAACCAAAAACAAAGAAATAAAAAAGTCCCTCCATAAACAAAGAAAATAACTTCAACCCAAAACAGGGAAATGAAAAAGTTCCTCCATAAACAAACAAAATAACCTCAACCCAAAACAGGGAAATGAAAAAGTCCCTATATAAATAGAGAAAATACCTTCAACCAAAAACAGGGAAACGGAAAGTCCCTTCAGAAACAGAGAAAATAGCTTCAATCAAAAACAGGGAAATATAAGAAAATCCTTCAGAAATAGAGAAAATAACATCAACAATAAATAGGAAAATGTAAGAACCTTAATTCCAAATAAACAATAACAAAGTGGACCACATAATACCGAGAAAAACAGAGTAATTGACCTAAACAGAGACACCGGAACCACAGGCCGAAAATATATCTCAACGAAAAACAAAAGAAAGTTGGAAATATAATAGAGCTATAAACAATAAACGAACCCAGAGAAAATAATACTGATGGTGATCAAACTTGAGTTTCCGAAACAAATCCGACTGCCTTCTCCTTATTGTATCTTTTTGCTTTGGACCCAAGTCTGCAAAATGAGTATAAATTATAGATAGATAAATTTAAAAAAATATTCACTTACCGTGCGAGCACGCTGTCTATCATCAATTTTTAGAAACTGTGTATAAAATATACACACAGAATGTAAAAATTTAAAAACATGCTTACTTACCTTTCGTACACACTCTCCTGTAGAACACACTATATATCACTCACTTTTCACAAACCGTGTAAACTCATAAACTTTAAAAATAAAATAATCCCGAATCATTTTATACGTATATCAAAAAGGCATTAATAATAAATATATAGAGGGTGATACTACATTGGATCTGATATAGAAAAAAATAGTTGATCTGATAAAAAAGAAATCATACTTTATACATGAAAATATCTTCCTTTTCATTTGAACTGTCTAATACATCGTTTAGTGTATTGACAAATTGTTGTTTCTCTTGTTCGGTTGCATTATCATTCATTTCAGTACTCTTCCGTTTATTTGCTGGTAATCTTGTATATATTTCCTCTATTTATTGTTAATTATTATTGATATTCCTTTTGCCGGTCTTTCATGTTTGGTAACACCACTCCATATGTATGTACATATTCCGATTATTTCTTCTGCTTGACCCTTTTTTTTGTTTCACTTACACTACTATATCTGTATCCAGCCTTTCAATTTCCGAAAGTATTTTTCAGTTTTGTTTTGTTGCCATTCTTTGTATATTTCATATTCCAATTGTGACGAGTGACGAGTAGTTGACCCGACGCCCTAACTCTCCATTTCTTTGGAGGACCATTTCTTCCGCTCTCGTCGGCCCTGACCCTGTTTCCGACCGAGATTGGTTACCTCGATCTTCTACAGGGTTGCTCAGGTTACCGAGGAACACCTCGAGGAGGTGAGAGTCGGAATTGAGTGGGATAGGCTAATTGATGCTAACAGTTGAGAGCATCATATATTCGCTTCACCACCCCATTTGTTCCCCAAATAAATTAATTTAAAAAATTAAGAGTTGTATTCGTTATTGCTAACAACCACTTATTTTATTTATACTACCCTAATAAAAATTTAAAAGTTTTAACAATAAAGATACAAACTGTTTTCCAAATTTTCAATTTAATTTAATTTAATGAATTTAAAAATAAAAAAACACTAATCTTATCTTCTTCTTCCATAAGTAAAATTGCATATCCAAAAGGTCACTTCACATACTCGCGATTAACCGGATCTTAAACCGCATGAAATCCTCTTCGAAAACGAAAAAAATTGAAAGCGTTTTAATTTTTAAACTAATTTATAAAAATCGAACAGAATTATTTGATTTTTAGACCGTTCGCGGCGACGAACACTCAAATAATGATTTTTTTTCAATACATTCATCTCTTAGTCATCAACCTTTACATAATAATTACTCATATGTTTACAAACAAATATTTAATGAATTAAAAAACTTTTAAAAGTAAAAAATATGCAACTGTACCTTATAATTATCGAAATAAAAATCCCAATTCAAAAGGGCACTTCACACGCGCGATTAAAAGGATCTAAAACCGCACCAGATTCTGTACGAAAACGAAAAATATTGAAAGAGTTTTAATTTTTAAACTAATTAATAAAAATCGGAAAGAATTATTTGATTTTTAGACCGTTCGCGGCGACGAGTACACAAATAATGATTTTTTTTTCGATACATTCATCTCTTAGTCATCAACCTTTACATAATAATGTATTCTCATAATTAATTTCTTCTTGTAATTGAATAAATAAATACTAAATAAATAAAATACTATCTCCAATTTCATCAAATTTTGTTTGAATTTCTTAGTATGGATGTTCTAGTATCTGTCTTAAAATAAGTGGTATTTTTTAAGAAAAAGTTGTTTTTTAATTACAAAAAGAACGTTTTTTTGTTAAAGTGTCTATTAATTATTTAAAGAAGCATACAAATGTTATTAAATATTGGTTACAAAGAGTAAGAATGTTTTGTGATAATTCGGCAGTAATCAGAGCAGTGTAATTAACCTCAACTAAATTATAATAAAACATTAATTGGTAAATTTCCACACCACCACTGAGGTATTACCACGGCGCGTTACCATTTTTTTAAGGGGATGGTTCGCCTGTAGCCATATAACCCCATAAAACCAAAAATAAATAAAATTCTTAATAATGAAATCTATCCAAAACGAATTGTTTACAACACGAAGAAAAAAACGTGATTCCAGGAACTAAAAAAATAACTTTAGTCGAAAATTGAAATAGAAGAAGAGAGAAAATAACTCCAACCAAAAACAGGAAAGTAGAAGAAAAGTCCCTTCAGTAAAAGGGAAAAAGCTCTAAACAAAAACGAGGAAATTTATGAAAATAGAGGTGCACAAAGTGTTCAACGGAAATCGGGGAAAAGGAAGGAGCGCCCCTCAATGAACAAAAAACATATAAGAATAGCCCCATCAAGAATATAAAACGCACCTTCAAGAAAAAAGAGGTAAATAGAAGAACACGACTAAAGAAAATAACTTCAACGAAACACAGGGAAATGGAAAAGTTTCTCTATAGACAGAGAAAATACCTTCAATCAAAAACCTCAACGAAAACCAAAGAAATGAAAAAGTCCCTCCATAAACAAAGAAAATCCCTTCAACCAAAAACAAAGAAATGGAAAATTCCCTTCATAAACAAAGAAAATATCTTCAACCAAAAACAAAGAAATGAAAAAGTCCCTCCATAAACAAAGAAAATCCCTTCAAACAAAAACAAAGAAATGGAATATTCCCTCAAGAACCATTCCAAAGAAACAAAAACCAAATAAACCACGTAATTCAGAGAGAAACAGAGAAATTGTCATGAACTTAGATACAGAAACTACCGACCAAAAAAGAAAATTCACTGAAAACTGCCCAAAATCCGAAAATATAGAACCAGCTACAAATAATAAACAAACCCCCGGATAATAATACTGATGATTACGAACCTAACAAACTTCAGTTTCCGAGTTTTCGGAACAAATTCGACTACCTCCCCCTTTAGCGCATTTTCTTGCTTTGGACACAAGTCTGATCAATGCAGGTTCGGCAGAGACCCCAGCTAGAGGTGCACCACTGTTCAACGAAAATCAAGGAAAAAGAAGGAGCGCCCCTCAATGAACAACGAAAATAGAAGAATAACCTCACCGGGAAAATAGAACGCAAAAACAAAGAAATGGAAAATTCCCTTCATTAACAAAGAAAATCCCTTCAAGCAAAAACAAAGAAATGGAAAATTCCCTTCATAAACAAAGAAAATCCCTTCAACCAAAAACAGGGAAATGTAAATGTCCCTCAACAAACAAAGAAAATAACTTCAACGAAAAACAAGGAAATGGAATTGTCCCTCCATAATAAAGAAAATAAATTCAACCAAAAACAGAGAAATATAAAATTCCCTTCATAAACAAAGAAAATCCCTTCAACCAAAAACAAAGAAATGGAAAATTCCCTTCATAAACAAAGAAAATCTCTGCAACCAGAAACAAAGAAATGGAAAATTCCTTTCATAAATAAAGAAAATCCCTTCAACCAAAAACAAAGAAATGGAAAATTCCCTTCATAAACAAAGAAAATCCCTTAAAAAAAACAAAGAAATGGAAAATTCCCTTCATAAACAAAAAAAATCCCTTCAACCAAATACAAAGAAATGGAAAATTCCCTTCATAAACAAAGAAAATCTCTGCAACCAGAAACAAAGAAATGGAAAATTCCCTTCATAAACAAAGAAAATCCCTTCAACCAAATACAAAGAAATGGAAACTTCCCTTCATAAACAAAGAAAATCCCTTCAACCAAAAACAAAGAAATGGAAAATTCCCTTCATAAACAAAAAAAATCCCTTCAACCAAAAACAAAAAAATGGAAAATTCCCTTCATAAACAAAGAAAATCCCTTCAACCAAAAACGAAGAAATGGAAAATTCCCTTCATAAACAAAAAAATCCCTTCAACCAAAAACAAAGAAATGGAAAATTCCCTTCATAAACAAAGAAAATCCCTTCAACCAAAAACAGGGAAATGTAAAAGTCCCTCCACAAAAAGAAAATAACTTCAACGAAAAACAAGAAAATGGAAATGTTCCTTCATAAACAAAGAAAATAAATTCAACCAAAAAAAGAGAAATGAAAATGACCCTCAATAAACAAAGAAAATCCCTTCAAGCAAAACCAAAGAAATGGAAAATTCCCTTCATAAACAAAGAAAATCCCTTCAACCAAAAACAAAGAAATGAAAATCCGAAAATATAGTACCAGCTACAAATAATAAACAAACCCCCGGATAATAATACTGATGATTACGAACCTAACAAACTTCAGTTTCCGAGTTTTCGGAACAAATTCGACTACCTCCCCCTTTAGCGCATTTGCTTGCTTTGGACACAAGTCTGATCAATGCAGGTTCGGCAGAGACCCCAGCTAGAGGTGCACCACTGTTCAACGAAAATCAAGGAAAAAGAAGGAGCGCCCCTCAATGAACAACGAAAATAGAAGAATAACCTCACCGGGAAAATAGAACGCAAAAACAAAGAAATGGAAAATTCCCTTCATTAACAAAGAAAATCCCTTCAACCAAAAACAGGGAAATGTAAATGTCCCTACACAAACAAAGAAAATAACTTCAAGCAAAAACAAAGAAATGGAAGATTCCCTTCATAAACAAAGAAAATCCCTTCAACCAAAAACAGGGAAATGTAAATGTCCCTCAACAAACAAAGAAAATAACTTCAACGAAAAACAAGGAAATGGAATTGTCCCTCCATAATAAAGAAAATAAATTCAACCAAAAACAGAGAAATATAAAATTCCCTTCATAAACAAAGAAAATCCCTTCAAACAAAATCATAGAAATGGAAAATTCCCTTCATTAACAAAGAAAATCTCTGCAACCAGAAACAAAGAAATGGAAAATTCCCTTCATAAAGAAAGAAAATAAATTCAACCAAAAACAGAGAAATGAAAATGTCCCTCAATAAACAAAGAAAATCCCTTCAAGCAAAAACAAAGAAATGGAAAATTCCCTCCATAAACAAAGAAAATCCCTTCACCTGAAAACAAAGAAATGGAAAATTCCCTTCATAAACAAAGAAAATCCCTTCAACAAAAAACAAGGAAATGGAAATGTCCCTCCATAAACAAAGAAAATAAATTCAACCAAAAACAAAGAAATGGAAAAATCCTTTCATAAACAAAGAAAATCCCTTCAACCAAAAACAAAGAAATAGAAAATTCCCTTCATAAACAAAGAAAATCCCTTCAACTAAAAACAAATAAATGGAAAATTCCCTTCATAAACAAAGAAAATCTCTTCAACCAAAAACAGAGAAATGGAAAATTCCCTTCATAAACAAAGAAAATCCCTTCAACCAAAAACAAAGAAATGGAAAATTCCCTTCATAAACAAAGAAAATCCCTTCACCTAAAAACAAAGAAATAGAAAATTCCCTTCATAAACAAAGGAAATCCCTTCAACCAAAAACAAGGAACTGGAAATGTCCCTCCATAAACAAAGAAAATCCCTTCAAGCAAAAACAAAGAAATGGAAAAGTCCCTCAATAAACAAAGAAAATCCCTTCAATCAAAAACAAAGAAATGGAAAATTCCCTTCATAAACAAAGAAAATCCCTTCAACCAAAAACAAGGAACTGGAAATGTCCCTCCATAAACAAAGAAAATCCCTTCAAGCAAAAACAAAGAAATGGAAAAGTCCCTCAATAAACAAAGAAAATAAATTCAAGCAAAAACAAATAAATGGAAAATTCCCTTCGTAAACAAAGTAAAGGTCCCTTCACCTAAAAACAAAGAAATGGAAAATTCCCTTCATAAACAAAGAAAATCCCTTCAACCAAAAACAAAGAAATGGAAAATTCCCTCCAGAACCATTCCAAAGAAACAAAAACCAAATAAACCACGTAATTCAGATAGAAACAGAGAAATTGTCATGAACTTTGATACAGGAACTACCGACCAAAAAAAGAAAATTCACTGAAAACTGCCCAAAATCCGAAAATATAGTACCAGCTACAAATAATAAACAAACCCCCGGATAATAATACTGATGATCAGGAACCTAACAAACTTCAGTTTCCGAGCTTTCGGAACAAATTCGACTACCTCCCCCTTTAGCGCATTTGCTTGCTTTGGACACAAGTCTGATCAATGCAGGTTCGGCAGAGACCCCAGCTAGAGGTGCACCACTGTTCAACGAAAATCAAGGAAAAAGAAGGAGCGCCCCTCAATGAACAACGAAAATAAAAGAATAACCTCACCGGGAAAATAGAACGCAAAAACAAAGAAATGGAAAATTCCCTTCATTAACAAAGAAAATCCCTTCAACCAAAAATAAAGAAATGGAAAATTCCCTTCATAAACAAAGAAAATATCTTCAACCAAAAACAAAGAAATGAAAAAGTCCCTCCATAAACAAAGAAAATCCCTTCACCTGAAAACAAAGAAATGGAAAATTCCCTTCATAAACAAAGAAAATCCCTTCAACGAAAAACAAGGAAATGGAAATGTCCCTCCATAAACAAAGAAAATAAATTCAACCAAAAACAGAGAAATGGAAAATTCCCTTCATAAACAAAGAAAATCCCTTCAACCAAAAACATAGAAATGGAAATTTCCCTTCATAAACAAAGAAAATCCCTTAAACCAAAAACAAAGAAACGGAAAATCCCTTCATAAACAAAGAAAATCCCTTCAACCAAAAACAAAGAAATGGAAAATTCCCTTAATAAACAAAGAAAATCCCTTCAACCAAAAACAGGGAAATGGAAATGACCCTCCACAAACAAAGAAAATCCCTTCAAACAAAAACAAAGAAATGGAAAATTCCCTCCAGAACCATTCCAAAGAAACCAAAACCAAATATACCACGTAATTCAGAGAGAAACAGAGAAATTGTCATGAACTTAGATACAAAAACTACCGACCAAAAAAAGAGAATTCACTGAAAACAGCCCAAAATCCGAAAATATAGCACCAGCTACAAATAATAAACAAACCCCCGGATAATAATACTGACGATTACGAACCTAACAAACTTCAGTTTCCGAGTTTTCGAAACAAATTCGACTACCTCCCCCTTTAGCGCATTTGCTTGCTTTGGACACAAGTCTGATCAATGCAGGTTCGGCAGAGACCCCAGCTAGAGGTGCACCACTGTTCAACGAAAATCAAGGAAAAAGAAGGAGCGCCCCTCAATGAACAACGAAAATAATAGAATAACCTCACCGGGAAAATAGAACGTAAAATCAAAGAAATGGAAAATTCCCTTCATTAACAAAGAAAATCCCTTCAACCAAAAACATAGAAATGGAAATTTCCCTTCATAAACAAAGAAAATCCCTTCAACCAAAAACAAAGAAACGGAAAATCCCTTCATAAACAAAGAAAATCCCTTCATAAACAAAGAAAATCCCTTCAACCATAAACAAAGAAATGGAAAATTCCCTTAATAAACAAAGAAAATCCCTTCAACCAAAAACAGGGAAATGGAAATGACCCTCCACAAACAAAGAAAATCCCTTCAACCAAAAACAAAGAAATAGAAAATTCTCTTTATAAACAAAGAAAATCCCTTCAACCAAAAACAAGGAAATGGAAATGTCCCTCCATAAACAAAGAAAATCCCTTCAAGCAAAAACAAAGAAACGGAAAAGTCCCTCAATAAACAAAGAAAATCCCTTCAAGCAAAAACAAAGAAATGGAAAATTCCCTTCATTAACAAAGAAAATCTTTTCAACCAAAAACAGGGAAATGTAAATGTCCCTCCATTAAACAAAGAAAATAAATTCAAGCAAAAACAAAGAAATGGAAAATTCCCTTCTTAAACAAAGAAAATCCCTTCACCTAAAAGCAAAGAAATAGAAAATTCCCTTCATAAACAAAGAAAATCCCTTCAACTAAAAACAAAGAAATGAAAAAGTCCCACCATAAACAAAGAAAATCCCTTCACCTAAAAACAAAGAAATGGAAAATTCCCTTCATAAACAAACAAAATCCCTTCAACCAAAAACAGGGAAATGTAAATGTCCCTCCACAAACAAAGAAAATAACTTCAACGAAAAACAAGGAAATGGAAATGTCCCTCCATAAACAAAGAAATTAAATTCAACTAAAAACAAACAAATGAAAAAGTCCCTCCATAAACAAAGAAAATCCCTTCACCTAAAAACAAAGAAATGGAAAATTCCCTTCATAAATAAAGAAAATCCCTTCAAGCAAAAACAAAGAAATGGAAGATTCCCTTCATAAACAAAGAAAATCCCTTCAACCAAAAACAGGGAAATGGAAATGTCCCTTCACAAACAAAGAAAATAACTTCAATGAAAAACAAGGAAATGGAATTGTCCCTCCATAAACAAAGAAAATCCCTTCAACCAAAAACAAAGAAATGGAAAATTCCCTTCATAAACAAAAAAAATCCCTTCAACCAAAAACAAAGAAATGGAAAATTCCCTTCATAAACAAAGAAAATCCCTTCAACCAAAAACAACTAAATGGAAAATTCCCTTCATAAACAAAGAAAATCTCTTCAACCAAAATCAAAGAAAATCTCTTCAACCAAAAACAAAGAAATGGAAAATTCCCTTCATAAACAAAAGAAATTACTTCATCCAAAAACGTTGGGCCGAAATCTAAAATTTACAATAAATAATATACACACTGTATGTCATTCAATGATTAGAATGTAAGAAATTTAAAAAATGTTCACTTACCTTTCGAAGACACTGTATACCATCAAATTTTTACAAAAGTAAAAGCTTCGTAACGTTTGTTTGACTTTCGAAGAAACTCTGCTGTTGAACGCACTGTATATCATTCACATTGTACAACTGTGAATAAAACATACGCACAAAAAGTTTTTTTATAAAGGGCACTTCACACGCCCGCGATTAAACGGAACTAAAACCGCACGAGATTCTCAACGAAAACGAAATAATCGAAAGCGATTAAATTTTTTTAACTAATTGATAAAAATCAAAAGACTTATTCGATTTTAGGACCGATCGCGGTGACTGACACTCGAATAATGAATTTATTTCGATAAATTAATATCTTAGTCACGACATCTTTACGTAATAATGACTAATATGTTTACAAACAAATAATACATAAAAATTCGTAAAAATATCTATAATTTAGAGTTGAAATTAATTGAATGTTAGTACTTTTAAACTTCATTAGTTGGTGTAAAAGATGACAACTAGTTTCGATTAATAAATCATCATCAGGACCTAAAGCGGAAGACTAATTTTTATCAATTTTCGATGTAATTCCATTTAATAAATTTAAAATCGTTTAATACTAAAAACTTTCAACTAACCTTCTGATTTCAGACGTAAATAATTCCCAATCCTAAAGGGCACTTCACACGCGCGCGATTAAACGGAACTAAAACCGCACGAGATTCTCAACGAAAACGAAATAATCGAAAGCGTTTAAATTTTTAAACTAAATATAAAAATCGAACTGAATTATTTGATTTTTAGACCGTTCGCGGCGACGAATACACAAAGAATTATTTTTTTTCGATACATTCATCCCTTAGTCATCAACCCTTACGTAATAATGACTCATATGTTTACAAATAAATATTTAATGGATTTAAAAACTTTTAAAAGTAAAAAATATGCAACTGTACCTTTTAATTATCGAAGTAAAAATCCCAATTCAAAAGGGCACTTCACACCCGCGATTAAAAGGATCTAAAACCGCACCAGATCCTGTACGAAAACGAAAAAAATTGAAAGCGTTTTAATTTTTAAACTAATTAATAAAAATCGAACAGAATTATTTGATTTTTAGAGCGTTCGCGGCGACGAGTACACAAATAATGATTTTTTTTTCGATACATTCATCTCTTAGTCATGAACCTTTACATAATAATGTATTCCCATCATTAATTTCTTCTTGTAATTGAATAAATAAATACTAAATAAATAAAATACTATCTTCAATTTCATCAAATTTTGTTTGAATTTCTTAGTATGGATGTTCTAGTATCTATCTTAAATGAAAAAGTCCCTCCACAAACAAAGAAAATCCCTTCAACCAAAAACAAAGAAATGTAAATGTCCCTCAACAAACAAAGAAAATAACTTCAACGAAAAACAAGGAAATGTAATTATCCCTCCATAATAAAGAAAATAAATTCAACCAAAAACAGAGAAATATAAAATTCCCTTCATAAACAAAGAAAATCCCTTCAACCAAAAACGAAGAAATGGAAAATTCCCTTCATAAACAAAGAAAATCTCTGCAACCAGAAACAAAGAAATGGAAAATTCCCTTCATAAAGAATGAAAATAAATTCAACCAAAAACAGAGAAATGAAAATGTCCCTCAATAAACAAAGAAAATCCCTTCAAGCAAAAACAAAGAAATGGAAAATTCCCTTCATAAACAAAGAAAATCCCTTAAAAAAAACAAAGAAATGAAAAATTCCCTTCATAAACAAAGAAAATCTCTGCAACCAGAAACAAAGAAATGGAAAATTCCTTTCATAAATAAAGAAAATCCCTTCAACCAAAAACAAAGAAATGGAAAATTCCCTTCATAAACAAAGAAAATCCCTTAAAAAAAACAAAGAAATGAAAAATTCCCTTCATAAACAAAGAAAATCTCTGCAACCAGAAACAAAGAAATGGAAAATTCCCTTCATAAACAAAGAAAATCCCTTCAACCAAATACAAAGAAATGGAAACTTCCCTTCATAAACAAAGAAAATCCCTTCAACCAAAAACAAAGAAATGGAAAATTCCCTTCATAAACAAAAAAAATCCCTTCAACCAAAAACAAAAAAATGGAAAATTCCCTTCATAAACAAAGAAAATCCCTTCAACCAAAAACGAAGAAACGGAAAATTCCATTCATAAACAATAAAATCCCTTCAACCAAAAACAAAGAAATGGAAAATTCCCTTCATAAACAAAGAAAATCCCTTCAACCAAAAACAGGGAAATGTAAATGTCCCTCCACAAAAAGAAAATAACTTCAACGAAAAACAAGGAAATGGAAATGTCCCTTCATAAACAAAGAAAATAAATTCAACCAAAAACAGAGAAATGAAAATGACCCTCAATAAACAAAGAAAATCTCTTCAACCAAAAACAAAGAAATGAAAAAGTCCCTTCATAAACAAAGAAAATCCCTTCAACCAAAAACAAAGAAATGGAAAATTCCCTCAAGAACCATTCCAAAGAAACAAAAACCAAATAAACCACGTAATTCCAGATAAACAGAGAAATTGTCATGAACTTAGATACAGAAACTACCGACCAAAAAAGAAAATTCACTGAAAACTGCCCAAAATCCGAAAATATAGTACCAACTACAAATAATAAACAAACCCCCGGATAATAATACTGATGATCACGAACCTAACAAACTTCAGTTTCCGAGTTTTCGGAACAAATTCGACTACCTCCCCCTTTAGCGCATTTGCTTGCTTTGGACACAAGTCTGATCAATGCAGGTTCGGCAGAGACCCCAGCTAGAGGTGCACCACTGTTCAACGAAAATCAAGGAAAAAGAAGGAGCGCCCCTCAATGAACAACGAAAATAAAAGAATAACCTCACTGGGAAAATAGAACGCAAAAACAAAGAAATGCAAAATTCCCTTCATTAACAAAGAAAATCCCTTCAACCAAAAACAAAGAAATGCAAAAATCCCTTCAACCAAAAACAAAGAAATGGAAAATTCCCTTCATAAACAAAGAAAATCCCTTCAACCAAAAACAAAGAAATGGAAAAGTCCCTCCATAAACAAAGAAAATCCCTTCACCAAAAAACAAAGAAATGGAAAATTCCCTTCATAAACAAAGAAAATCCCTTCAACCAAAAACCGGGAAATGTAAATGTCCCTCCACAAACAAAGAAAATAACTTCAACGAAAAACAAGGAAATGGAATTGTCCCTCCATAATAAAGAAAATAAATTCAACCAAAAACAGAGAAATATAAAATTCCCTTCATAAACAAAGAAAATCCCTTCAAACAAAATCATAGAAATGGAAAATTCCCTTCATTAACAAAGAAAATCTCTGCAACCAGAAACAAAGAAATGGAAAATTCCCTTCATAAAGAAAGAAAATAAATTCAACCAAAAACAGAGAAATGAAAATGTCCCTCAATAAACAAAGAAAATCCCTTCAAGCAAAAACAAAGAAATGGAAAATTCCCTCCATAAACAAAGAATATCCCTTCAACGAAAAACAAGGAAATGGAAATGTCCCTCCATAAACAAAGAAAATAAATTCAACCAAAAACAAAGAAATGGAAAATTCCTTTCATAAACAAAGAAAATCCCTTCAACGAAAAACAAGGAAATGGAACTGTCCCTCCATAAACAAAGAAAATAAATTCAACCAAAAACAGAGAAATGAAAAAGTCCCTCAAAAAACAAAGAAAACCCCTTCAACCAAAAATATAGAAATGGAAATTTCCCTTCATAAACAAAGAAAATCCCTTCAACCAAAAACAAAGAAACGGAAATTCCCTTCATAAACAAAGAAAATACCTTCAACCAAAAACAGGGAAATGGTAATGTCCCTCCATAAACATAGAAAATAAATTCAACCAAAAACAGAGAAATGAAAAATTCCCTTCATAAACAAAGAAAATCCCTTCAACCAAAAACAGGGAAATGTAAATGTCCCTCCACAAACAAAGAAAATAACTTCAACGAAAAACAAGGAAATGGAATTGTCCCTCCATAAACAAAGAAAATCCCTTCAAGCAAAAACAAATAAATGGAAAATTCCCTTCATTAACAAAGAAAATCCCTTCAACCAAAAACAAAAAAATGCAAAAATCCCTTCAACCAAAAACAAAGAAATGGAAAATTCCCTTTATAAACAAAGAAAATCCCTTCAACCAAAAACAAAGAAATGGAAAATTCCCTTCTTAAACAAAGAAAATATCTTCAACCAAAAACAAAGAAATGGAAAAGTCCCTCCATAAACAAAGAAAATCCCTTCACCTAAAAACAAAGAAACGGAAAATTCCCTTCATAAACAAAGAAAATCCCTTCAACCAAAAACAGGGAAATGTAAATGTCCCTCCACAAACAAAGAAAATAACTTCAACGAAAAACAAGGAAATGGAATTGTCCCTCCATAAACAAAGAAAATCCCTTCAAGCAAAAACAAATAAATGGAAAATTCCCTTCATTAACAAAGAAAATCCCTTCAACCAAAAACAAAAAAATGCAAAAATCCCTTCAACCAAAAACAAAGAAATGGAAAATTCCCTTTATAAACAATGAAAATCCCTTCAACCAAAAACAAAGAAATGGAAAATTCCCTTCTTAAACAAAGAAAATATCTTCAACCAAAAACAAAGAAATGGAAAAGTCCCTCCACAAACAAAGAAAATCCCTTCAACCAAAAACAAAGAAATGGAAAATTCCCTCAAGAACCATTCCAAAGAAACAAAAACCAAATAAACCACGTAATTCCAGATAAACAGAGAAATTGTCATGAACTTAGATGCAGAAACTACCGACCAAAAAAAGAAAATTCACTGAAAACTGCCCAAAATCCGAAAATATAGTACCAGCTACAAATAATAAACAAACCTCCGGATAATAATACTGATGATTACGAACCTAACAAACTTCAGTTTCCGAGCTTTCGGAACAAATTCGACTACCTCCCCCTTTAGCGCATTTGCTTGCTTTGGACACAAGTCTGATCAATGCAGGTTCGGCAGAGACCCCAGCTAGATGTGCACCACTGTTCAACGAAAATCAAGGAAAAAGAAGGAGCGCCCCTCAATGAACAACGAAAATAGAAGAATAACCTCACCGGGAAAATAGAACGCAAAAACAAAGAAATGGAAAACTCCCTTCATAAACAAAGAAAATCCCTTCAACCAAAAACAGAAATGGAAATTTCCCATCATAAACAAAGAAAATCCCTTCAACCAAAAACAAAGAAACGGAAAATCCTTTCATAAACAAAGAAAATCCCTTCAACCAAAAACAAAGAAATGGAAAATTCCCTTCATAAACAAAGAAAATCCCTTCAAACAAGAACAAAGAAATGGAAAATTCCCACCAGAACCATTCCAAAGAAACAAAAACCAAATATACCACGTAACTCAGAGTGAAACAGAGAAATTGTCATGAACTTAGATACAGAAACTACCGACCAAAAAAAGAAAATTCACTGAAAACTGCCCAAAATCCGAAAATATAGTACCAGCTACAAATAATAAACAAACCTCCGGATAATAATACTGATGATTACGAACCTAACAAACTTCAGTTTCCGAGCTTTCGGAACAAATTCGACTACCTCCCCCTTTAGCGCATTTGCTTGCTTTGGACACAAGTCTGATCAATGCAGGTTCGGCAGAGACCCCAGCTAGAGGTGCACCACTGTTCAACGAAAATCAAGGAAAAAGAAGGAGCGCCCCTCAATGAACAACGAAAATAGAAGAATAACCTCAGCGGGAAAATAGAACGCAAAAACAAAGAAATGGAAAATTCCCTTCATTAACAAAGAAAATCCCTTCAACCAAAAACAAAGAAATGGAAAATTCCCTTCACAAACAAAGAAAATCCCTTCAACCAAAAACAAAGAAACGGAAAATCCCTTCATAAACAAAGAAAATCCCTTCAACCAAAAACAAAGAAATGGAAAATTCCCTTCATAAACAAAGAAAATCCCTTCAAACAAAAACAAAGAAATGGAAAATTCCCTCCAGAACCATTCCAAAGAAACAAAAACCAAATATACCACGTAATTCAGAGAGAAACAGAGAAATTGTCATGAGCTTAGATACAGAAACTACCGAACAAAAAAAGAAAATTCACTGAAAACTGCCCAAAATCCGAAAATATAGTACCAGCTACAAATAATAAACAAACCCCCGGATAATAATACTGATGATTACGAACCTAACAAACTTCAGTTTCCGAGTTTTCGGAACAAATTCGACTACCTCCCCCTTTAGCGCATTTGCTTGCTTTGGACACAAGTCTGATCAATGCAGGTTCGGCAGAAACCCCAGCTTGAGGTGCACCACTGTTCAACGAAAATCAAGGAAAAAGAAGGAGCGCCCCTCAATGAACAACGAAAATAAAAGAATAACCTCACCGGGAAAATAGAACGCAAAAACAAAGAAATGGAAAATTCCCTTCATAAACAAAGAAAATCCCTTCAACCAAAAACAAAGAAATGGAAAATTCCCTTCATAAACAAAGAAAATCTCTGCAACCAGAAACAAAGAAATGGAAAATTCCTTTCATAAACAAAGAAAATCCCTTCAACCAAAAACAAAGAAATGGAAAATTCCCTTCATAAACAAAGAAAATCCCTTCAACCAAAAACAAAAAAATGGAAAATTCCCTTCATAAACAAAGAAAATCCCTTCAACCAAAAACGAAGAAATGGAAAATTCCCTTCATAAACAAAAAAATCCCTTCAACCAAAAACAAAGAAATGGAAAATTCCCTTCATAAACAAAGAAAATCCCTTCAACCAAAAACAGGGAAATGTAAATGTCCCTTCACAAAAAGAAAATAACTTCAACGAAAAACAAGAAAATGGAAATGTCCCTTCATAAACAAAGAAAATAAATTCAACCAAAAACAGAGAAATGAAAATGACCCTCAATAAACAAAGAAAATCCCTTCAAGCAAAAACAAAGAAATGGAAAATTCCCTTCATAAACAAAGAAAATCCCTTCAACCAAAAACAAAGAAATGGAAAATTCCCTTCATAAGCAAAGAAAATCCCTTCAACCAAAAACAAAGAAATGAAAATCCGAAAATATAGTACCAGCTACAAATAATAAACAAACCCCCGGATAATAATACTGATGATTACGAACCTAACAAACTTCAGTTTCCGAGTTTTCGGAACAAATTCGACTACCTCCCCCTTTAGCGCATTTGCTTGCTTTGGACACAAGTCTGATCAATGCAGGTTCGGCAGAGACCCCAGCTAGAGGTGCACCACTGTTCAACGAAAATCAAGGAAAAAGAAGGAGCGCCCCTCAATGAACAACGTAAATAGAAGAATAACCTCACCGGGAAAATAGAACGCAAAAACAAAGAAATGGAAAATTCCCTTCATTAACAAAGAAAATCCCTTCAACCAAAAACATAGAAATGGAAATTTCCCTTCATAAACAAAGAAAATCCCTTCAACCAAAAACAAAGAAACGGAAAATCCCTTCATAAACAAAGAAAATCCCTTCAACCAAAAACAAAGAAATGGTAAATTCCCTTCATAAACAAAAAAAATCTCTGCAACCAGAAACAAAGAAATGGAAAATTCCCTTCATAAACAAAGAAAATCCCTTCAACCAAAAACAAATAAATGGAAAATTCCCTTCATAAACAAAGAAAATCCCTTTAAGCAAAAACAAAGAAATGGAAGATTCCCTTCATAAACAAAGAAAATCCCTTCAACCAAAAACAGGGAAATGTAAATGTCCCTTCACAAACGAAGAAAATAACTTCAACGAAAAACAAGGAAATGGAAATGTCCCTCCATAAACAAAGAAAATAAATTCAACCAAAAACAGAGAAATGAAAAAGTCCCTCAATAAACAAAGAAAATCCCTTCAACCAAAAACATAGAAATGGAAATTTCCCTTCATAAACAAAGAAAATACCTTCAACCAAAAACAGGGAAATGTAAATGTCCCTCCACAAACAAAGAAAATAACTTCAACGAAAAACAAGGAAATGGAATTGTCCCTCCATAAACAAAGAAAATCCCTTCAAGCAAAAACAAATAAATGGAAAATTCCCTTCATTAACAAAGAAAATCCCTTCAACCAAAAACAAAAAAATGCAAAAATCCCTTCAACCAAAAACAAAGAAATGGAAAATTCCCTTTATAAACAAAGAAAATCCCTTCAACCAAAAACAAAGAAATGGAAAATTCCCTTCTTAAACAAAGAAAATATCTTCAACCAAAAACAAAGAAATGAAAAAGTCCCTCCATAAACAAAGAAAATCCCTTCACCTAAAAACAAAGAAACGGAAAATTCCCTTCATAAACAAAGAAAATCCCTTCAACCAAAAACCGGGAAATGTAAATGTCCCTGCACAAACAAAGAAAATAACTTCAACGAAAAACAAGGAAATGGAACTGTCCCTCCATAAACAAAGAAAATAAATTCAACCAAAAACAGAGAAATGAAAAAGTCCCTCAATAAACAAAGAAAATCCCTTCAACCAAAAACATAGAAATGGAAATTTCCCTTCATAAACAAAGAAAATACCTTCAACCAAAAACAGGGAAATGTAAATGTCCCTCCACAAACAAAGAAAATAACTTCAACGAAAAACAAGGAAATGGAATTGTCCCTCCATAAACAAAGAAAATCCCTTCAAGCAAAAACAATGAAATGGAAATGTCCCTTTACAAACAAAGAAAATAACTTCAACGAAAAACAAGGAAATGGAATTGTCCCTCCATAAACAAGGAAAATAAATTCAACCAAAAACAGAGAAATGGAAAGTTTCCTTCATAAAAAAAGAAAATCCTTTCAACCAAATACAAAGAAATGGAAAATTCCCTTCATAAACAAAGAAAATATCTTCAACCAAAAACAAAGATATGAAAAAGTCCCTCCATAAACACAGAAAATCCCTTCACCTAAAAACAAAGAAATGGAAAATTCCCTTCATAAACAAAGAAAATCTCTGCAATCAGAAACAAAGAAATGGAAAATTCCTTTCATAAACAAAGAAAATCCCTTCAACCAAAAACAAAGAAATGGAAAATTCCCTTCATAAACAAAGGAAATCCCTTCAACCAAAAACAAAGAAATGGAAAATTCCCTTCATAAACAAAGAAAATCCCTTCAAACAAAAACAAGGAAATGGAAAATTCCCTCCAGAACCATTCCAAAGAAACAAAAACCAAATATACCACGTAATTCAGAGAGACACAGAGAAATTGTCATGAACTTAGATACAGAAACTACCGAACAAAAAAGGAAAATTCACTGAAAACTGCCCAAAATCCGAAAATATAGTACCAGCTACAAATAATAAACAAACCCCCGGATAATAATACTGATGATTACGAACCTAACAAACTTCAGTTTCCGAGCTTTCGGAACAAATTCGACTACCTCCCCCTTTAGCGCATTTGCTTGCTTTGGACACAAGTCTGATCAATGCAGGTTCGGCAGAGACCCCAGCTAGAGGTGCACCACTGTTCAACGAAAATCAAGGAAAAAGAAGGAGCGCCCCTCAATGAACAACGAAAATAGAAGAATAACCTCACCGGGAAAATAGAACGCAAAAACAAAGAAATGGAAAATTCCCTTCATAAACAAAGAAAATCCCTTCAACCGAAAACAAAGAAATGGAAAATTCCCTTCACAAACAAAGAAAATAACTTCAACGAAAAACAAGGAAATGGAATTGTCCCTTCATAAACAAATAAAATAAATTCAACCAAAAACAGAGAAATGAAAAGGTCCCTCAATAAACAAAGAAAATCCCTTCAAGCAAAAACAAAGAAATGGAAAATTCCCTTCAACAAAGAAAATTCCTTCAACCAAAAACAAGGAAATGGAAATGTCCCTTTACAAACAAAGAAAATAACTTCAATGAAAAACAAGGAAATGGAATTGTCCCTCCATAAACAAAGAAAATAAATTCAATCAAAAACAGAGAAATGGAAAATTCCCTACATAAACAAAGAAAATCCCTTCAACCAAAAACAAAGAAATGGAAAATTCCCTTCATAAACAAAGAAAATCCCTTCAACCAACAACATAAGAAACGGAAAATTCCCACCAGAACCATTCCAAAGAAACAAAAACCAAATATACCACGTAACTCAGAGTGAAACAGAGAAATTGTCATGAACTTAGATACAGAAACTACCGACCAAAAAAAGAAAATTCACTGAAAACTGCCCAAAATCCGAAAATATAGTACCAGCTACAAATAATAAACAAACCTCCGGATAATAATACTGATGATTACGAACCTAACAAACTTCAGTTTCCGAGCTTTCGGAACAAATTCGACTACCTCCCCCTTTAGCGCATTTGCTTGCTTTGGACACAAGTCTGATCAATGCAGGTTCGGCAGAGACCCCAGCTAGAGGTGCACCACTGTTCAACGAAAATCAAGGAAAAAGAAGGAGCGCCCCTCAATGAACAACGAAAATAGAAGAATAACCTCACCGGGAAAATAGAACGCAAAAACAAAGAAATGGAAAATTCCCTTCATTAACAAAGAAAATCCCTTCAACCAAAAACAAAGAAATGGAAAATTCCCTTCATAAACAAAGAAAATATCTTCAACCGAAAACAAAGAAATGAAAAAGTCCCTCCATAAACAAAGAAAATCCCTTCACCTAAAAACAAAGAAATGGAAAATTCCCTTCATAAACAAAGAAAATCCCTTCAACGAAAAACAAGGAAATGGAAATGTTCCTCCATAAACAAAGAAAATAAATTCAACCAAAAACAGAGAAATGGAAAATTCCCTTCATAAACAAAGAAAATCCCTTCAAACAAAAACATAGAAATGGAAAATTCCCTTCATTAACAAAGAAAATCCCTTCAACCAAAAACAAAGAAATGGAAAATTCCCTTCATAAACAAAGAAAATCCCTTCAACCAAAAACAAAGAAACGGAAAATTCCCTTCATAAACATTGAAAATATCTTCAACCAAAAACAAAGAAATGAAAAAGTCTCTCCATAAACAAAGAAAATCCCTTCACCTGAAAACAAAGAAATGGAAAATTCCCTTCATAAACAAAGAAAATCCCTTCAACGAAAAACAAGGAAATGGAAATGTCCCTCCATAAACAAAGAAAATAAATTCAACCAAAAACAGAGAAATGGAAAATTCCCTTCATAAACAAAGAAAATCCCTTCAACCAAAAACATAGAAATGGAAATTTCCCTTCATAAACAAAGAAAATCCCTTCAACCAAAAACAAAGAAACGGAAAATCCCTTCATAAACAAAGAAAATCCCTTCAACCAAAAACAAAGAAATGGTAAATTCCCTTCATAAACAAAAAAAATCTCTGCAACCAGAAACAAAGAAATGGAAAATTCCCTTCATAAACAAAGAAAATCCCTTCAACCAAAAACAAATAAATGGAAAATTCCCTTCATAAACAAAGAAAATCCCTTTAAGCAAAAACAAAGAAATGGAAGATTCCCTTCATAAACAAAGAAAATCCCTTCAACCAAAAACAGGGAAATGTAAATGTCCCTTCACAAACGAAGAAAATAACTTCAACGAAAAACAAGGAAATGGAAATGTCCCTCCATAAACAAAGAAAATAAATTCAACCAAAAACAGAGAAATGGAAAATTCTTTTCATAAACAAAGAAAATCTCTGCAACCAGAAACAAAGAAATGGAAAATTCCTTTCATAAACAAAGAAAATCCCTTCAACCAAAAACAAAGAAATGGAAAATTCCCTTCATAAACAAAGAAAATCCCTTCAACCAAAAACAAAGAAATGGAAAATTCCCTTCATAAACAAAAAAAATCCCTTCAACCAAAAACAAAGAAATGGAAAATTCCCTTCATAAACAAAGAAAATCCCTTCAACCAAAAACAACTAAATGGAAAATTCCCTTCATAAACAAAGAAAATCTCTTCAACCAAAATCAAAGAAAATCTCTTCAACCAAAAACAAAGAAATGGAAAATTCCCTTCATAAACAAAAGAAATTACTTCATCCAAAAACGTTGGGCCGAAATCTAAAATTTACAATAAATAATATACACACTGTATGTCATTCAATGATTAGAATGTAAGAAATTTAAAAAATGTTCACTTACCTTTCGAAGACACTGTATACCATCAAAATTTTACAAAAGTAAAAGTTTCGTAACGTTTGTTTGACTTTCGAAGAAACTCTGCTGTTGAACGCACTGTATATCATTCACATTGTACAACTGTGAATAAAACATACGCACAAAAAGTTTTTTTATAAAGGGCACTTCACACGCCCGCGATTAAACGGAACTAAAACCGCACGAGATTCTCAACGAAAACGAAATAATCGAAAGCGGTTAAATTTTTTTAACTGATTGATAAAAATCAAAAGACTTATTCGATTTTAGGACCGATCGCGGTGACTGACACTCGAATAATGAATTTATTTCCATAAATTAATATCTTAGTCACGACATCTTTACGTAATAATGACTAATATGTTTACAAACAAATAATACATAAAAATTCGTAAAAATATCTATAATTTAGAGTTGAAATTAATTGAATGTTAGTACTTTTAAACTTCATTAGTTGGTGTAAAAGATGACAACTAGTTTCGATTAATAAATCATCATCAGGACCTAATGCGGAAGACTAATTTTTATCAATTTTCGATGTAATTCCATTTAATAAATTTAAAATCGTTTAATACTAAAAACTTTCAACTAACCTTCTTATTTCAGACGTAAATAATTCCCAATCCTAAAGGGCACTTCACACGCGCGCGATTAAACGGAACTAAAACCGCACGAGATTCTCAACGAAAACGAAATAATCGAAAGCGTTTAAATTTTTAAACTAAATATAAAAATCGAACTGAATTATTTGATTTTTAGACCGTTCGCGGCGACGAATACACAAATAATGATTTTTTTTCGATACATTCATCCCTTAGTCATCAACCCTTACGTAATAATGACTCATACGTTTACAAATAAATATTTAATGGATTTAAAAACTTTTAAAAGTAAAAAATATGCAACTGTACCTTTTAATTATCGAAGTAAAAATCCCAATTCAAAAGGGCACTTCACACGCGCGATTAAAAGGATCTAAAACCGCACCAGATCCTGTACGAAAACGAAAAAAATTGAAAGCGTTTTAATTTTTAAACTAATTAATAAAAATCGAACAGAATTATTTGATTTTTAGAGAGTTCGCGGCGACGAATACACAAATAATGATTTTTTTTTCGATACGTTCATCTCTTAGTCATCAACCCTTACGTAATAATGACTCATCTGTTTACAAACAAATATTTAATGGATTTAAAAACTTTTAAAAGTAAAAAATATGCAACTGTACCTTTAAATTCTCGAAATAAAAATCCCAATTCAAAAGGGCACTTCACACGCGCGATTAAAAGGATCTAAAACCGCACCAGATCCTTTACGAAAACGAAAAAAATTGAAATCGTTTTAATTTTTAAACTAATTAATAAAAATCGAACAGAATTATTTGATTTTAAGACCGTCCGCGGCGACGAGTACACAAATAATGATTTTTTTTTCGATACATTCATCTCTTAGTCATCAACCTTTACATAATAATGTATTCCCATCATTAATTTCTTCTTGTAATTGAATAAATAAATACTAAATAAATAAAATACTATCTCCAATTTCATCAAATTTTGTTTGAATTTCTTAGTATGGTTCTAGTATCTATCTTAAAATAAGTGGTATTATTTAAGAAAAAGTTGATTTTTAATGACAAAAAGAACGTTTTTTTGGTAAAGTGCCTATTAAATATTTAAAGAAGCACATAAATGTTATTAAATAATGGTTACAAAGAATAAGAATGTTTTGTGATAATTCGGCAGTAATCAGAGCAGTGTAATTAACCTCAACTAAATTATAATAAAACATTAATTGGTAAATTTCCACACCACCACTGAGGTATTACCACGGCGCGTTACCATTTTTTTAAGGGGATGGTTCGCCTGTAGCCATATAACCCCATAAAACCCCAAATAAATAAAATTCTTAATAATGAAATCTATCAAAAACGAATTGTTTACAACACGAAGAAAAAATCGTGATTCCAGGAACTAAAAAAATAACTTTAGTCGAAAACGGAAATAGAAGAACAGAGAAAATAACGCCAACCAAAAACAGGAAAATAGAAGAAAAGTCCCTTCAGAAAAAGGGAAAAAAGCTCTAAACAAAAACGAGGAAATTTATGAAAATAGAGGTGCACTAGTGTTCAACGGAAATCGGGGAAAAGGAAGGAGCGCCCCTCAATGAACAAAAAACATATAAGAATAGCCCCATCAAGAATATAAAACGCACCTTCAAGAAAAAAGAGGTAAATAGAAGAACACGACTAAAGAAAATAACTTCAACGAAACACAGGGAAATGCAAAAGTTTCTCTATAGACACAGAAAATACCTTCAATCAAAAACCTCAACGAAAAACAAAGAAATGAAAAAGTGCCTCCATAAACAAAGAAAATCTCTTCAACCAAAAACAAAGAAATGAAAAACTCCCTCTATAAACAAAGAAAATCCCTTCAACCAAAAACAAAGAAATGGAAAATTCCCTCAAGAACCATTCCAAAGAAACAAAAACCAAATAAACCACGTAATTCCAGATAAACAGAGAAATTATCATGAACTTAGATACAGAAACTACCGACCAAAAAAGAAAATTCACTGAAAACTGCCCAAAATCCGAAAATATAGTACCAACTACAAATAATAAACAAACCCCCGGATAATAATACTGATGATCACGAACCTAACAAACTTCAGTTTCCGAGTTTTCAGAACAAATTCGACTACCTCCCCCTTTAGCGCATTTGCTTGCTTTGGACACAAGTCTGATCAATGCAGGTTCGGCAGAGACCCCAGCTAGAGGTGCACCACTGTTCAACGAAAATCAAGGAAAAAGAAGGAGCGCCCCTCAATGAACAACGAAAATAAAAGAATAACCTCACTGGGAAAATAGAACGCAAAAACAAAGAAATGCAAAATTCCCTTCAACCAAAAACAAAGAAATGCAAAAATCCCTTCAACCAAAAACAAAGAAATGGAAAATTCCCTTCATAAACAAAGAAAATCCCTTCAACCAAAAACAAAGAAATGGAAAAGTCCCTCCATAAACAAAGAAAATCCCTTCACCAAAAAACAAAGAAATGGAAAATTCCCTTCATAAACAAAGAAAATCCCTTCAACCAAAAACCGGGAAATGTAAATGTCCCTCCACAAACAAAGAAAATAACTTCAACGAAAAACAAGGAAATGGAACTGTCCCTCCATAAACAAAGAAAATAAATTCAACCAAAAACAGAGAAATGAAAAAGTCCCTCAATAAACAAAGAAAATCCCTTCAACCAAAAATATAGAAATGGAAATTTCCCTTCATAAACAAAGAAAATCCCTTCAACCAAAAACAAAGAAACGGAAATTCCCTTCATAAACAAAGAAAATACCTTCAACCAAAAACAGGGAAATGGTAATGTCCCTCCATAAACAAAGAAAATAAATTCACCTAAAAACAAAGAAATGGAAAATTCCCTTCATAAACAAAGAAAATTCCTTCAACCAAAAACAAGGAAATGGAAATGTCCCTTTACAAACAAAGAAAATAACTTCAATGAAAAACAAGGAAATGGAATTGTCCCTCCATAAACAAAGAAAATAAATTCAACCAAAAACAGAGAAATTGAAAATTCCCTTCATAAACAAAGAAAATCCCTTCAACCAAAAACAAAGAAATGGAAAATTCCCTTCATAAACAAAGAAAATCCCTTCAACCAAAAACATAGAAACGGAAGATTCCCTCCAGAACCATTCCAAAGAAAGAAAAACCAAATATACCACGTAATTCAGAGTAAAACAGAGAAATTGTCATGAACTTAGATACAGAAACTACCGACCAAAAAAAGAAAATTCACTGAAAACTGCCCAAAATTCGAAAATATAGTACCAGCTACAAATAATAAACAAACCCCCGGATAATAATACTGATGATCACGAACCTAACAAACTCCAGTTTCCGAGCTTTCGGAACAAATTCGACTACCTCCCCCTTTAGCGCATTTGCTTGCTTTGGACACAAGTCTGATCAATGCAGGTTCGGCAGAGACCCCAGCTAGAGGTACACCACTGTTCAACGAAAATCAAGGAAAAAGAAGGAGCGCCCCTCAATGAACAACGGAAATAAAAGAATAACCTCACCGGGAAAATAGAACGCAAAAACAAAGAAATGGAAAATTCCCTTCATTAACAAAGAAAATCCCTTCAACCAAAAACAAAGAAATGGAAAATTCCCTTCACAAACAAAGAAAATAACTTCAACGAAAAACAAGGAAATGGGATTGTCCCTTCATAAACGAATAAAATAAATTCAACCAAAAACAGAGAAATGAAAAAGTCCCTCAATAAACAAAGAAAATCCCTTCAACCAAAAACAAAGAAATGAAAAAGTCCCTCCATAAACAAAGAAAATCCCTTCAACCAAAAACAAAGAAATGGAAAATTCCCTTAAGAACCATTCCAAAGAAACAAAAATCAAATAAACCACGTAATTCAGAGAGAAACAGAGAAATTGTCATGAACTTAGATACAGAAACTACCGACCAAAAAAGAAAATTCACTGAAAACTGCCCAAAATCCGAAAATATAGTACCAGCTACAAATAATAAACAAACCCCCGGATAATAATACTGATGATCACGAACCTAACAAACTTCAGTTTCCGAGTTTTCGGAACAATTTCGACTACCTCCCCCTTTAGCGCATTTGCTTGCTTTGGACACAAATCTGATCAATGCAGGTTCGGCAGAGACCCCAGCTAGAGGTGCACCACTGTTCAACGAAAATCAAGGAAAAAGAAGGAGCGCCCCTCAATGAACAACGAAAATAAAAGAATAACCTCACCGGGAAAATAGAACGCAAAATCAAAGAAATGGAAAATTCCCTTCATTAACAAAGAAAATCCCTTCAAGCAAAAACAAAGAAATGCAAAAATCCCTTCAACCAAAAACAAAGAAATGGAAAATTCCCTTCATAAACAAAGAAAATCCCTTCAACCAAAAACAAAGAAATGGAAAATTCCCTTCTTAAACAAAGAAAATATCTTCAACCAAAAACAAAGAAATGAAAAAGTCCCTCCATAAACAAAGAAAATCCCTTCACCTAAAAACAAAGAAATGGAAAGTTCCCTTCATAAAAAAAGAAAATCCTTTCAACCAAATACAAAGAAATGGAAAATTCCCTTCATAAACAAAGAAAATATCTTCAACCAAAAACAAAGATATGAAAAAGTCCCTCCATAAACACAGAAAATCCCTTCACCTAAAAACAAAGAAATGGAAAATTCCCTTCATAAACAAAGAAAATCCCTTCAACCAAAAACAAAGAAATGGAAAATTCCCTTCACAAACAAAGAAAATAACTTCAACGAAAAACAAGGAAATGGAATTGTCCCTTCATAAACAAATAAAATAAATTCAACCAAAAACAGAGAAATGAAAAGGTCCCTCAATAAACAAAGAAAATCCCTTCAAGCAAAAACAAAGAAATGGAAAATTCCCTTCATAAACAAAGAAAATTCCTTCAACCAAAAACAAGGAAATGGAAATGTCCCTTTACAAACAAAGAAAATAACTTCAATGAAAAACAAGGAAATGGAATTGTCCCTCCATAAACAAAGAAAATAAATTCAACCAAAAACAGAGAAATGGAAAATTCCCTACATAAACAAAGAAAATCCCTTCAACCAAAAACAAAGAAATGGAAAATTCCCTTCATAAACAAAGAAAATCCCTTCAACCAACAACATAAGAAACGGAAAATTCCCACCAGAACCATTCCAAAGAAACAAAAACCAA
This sequence comes from Hermaeophaga mercurialis, assembly GCA_951812935.1. Lineage (NCBI taxonomy): Eukaryota > Metazoa > Arthropoda > Insecta > Coleoptera > Chrysomelidae > Hermaeophaga > Hermaeophaga mercurialis. The sequence continues at coordinate 18,040,723 of OX638359.1, read as the reverse complement.
ATATACCACGTAACTCAGAGTGAAACAGAGAAATTGTCATGAACTTAGATGCAGAAACTACCGACCAAAAAAAGAAAATTCACTGAAAACTGCCCAAAATCCGAAAATATAGTACCAGCTACAAATAATAAACAAACCTCCGGATAATAATACTGATGATTACGAACCTAACAAACTTCAGTTTCCGAGCTTTCGGAACAAATTCGACTACCTCCCCCTTTAGCGCATTTGCTTGCTTTGGACACAAGTCTGATCAATGCAGGTTCGGCAGAGACCCCAGCTAGAGGTGCACCACTGTTCAACGAAAATCAAGGAAAAAGAAGGAGCGCCCCTCAATGAACAACGAAAATAGAAGAATAACCTCACCGGGAAAATAGAACGCAAAAACAAAGAAATGGAAAATTCCCTTCATTAACAAAGAAAATCCCTTCAACCAAAAACAAGGAAATGGAAATGTCCCTTTACAAACAAAGAAAATAACTTCAATGAAAAACAAGGAAATGGAATTGTCCCTCCATAAACAAAGAAAATAAATTCAACCAAAAACAGAGAAATGGAAAATTCCCTACATAAACAAAGAAAATCCCTTCAACCAAAAACAAAGAAATGGAAAATTCCCTTCATAAACAAAGAAAATCCCTTCAACCAACAACATAAGAAACGGAAAATTCCCACCAGAACCATTCCAAAGAAACAAAAACCAAATATACCACGTAACTCAGAGTGAAACAGAGAAATTGTCATGAACTTAGATACAGAAACTACCGACCAAAAAAAGAAAATTCACTGAAAACTGCCCAAAATCCGAAAATATAGTACCAGCTACAAATAATAAACAAACCTCCGGATAATAATACTGATGATTACGAACCTAACAAACTTCAGTTTCCGAGCTTTCGGAACAAATTCGACTACCTCCCCCTTTAGCGCATTTGCTTGCTTTGGACACAAGTCTGATCAATGCAGGTTCGGCAGAGACCCCAGCTAGAGGTGCACCACTGTTCAACGAAAATCAAGGAAAAAGAAGGAGCGCCCCTCAATGAACAACGAAAATAGAAGAATAACCTCACCGGGAAAATAGAACGCAAAAACAAAGAAATGGAAAATTCCCTTCATTAACAAAGAAAATCCCTTCAACCAAAAACAAAGAAATGGAAAATTCCCTCCATAAACAAAGAAAATAAATTCAACCAAAAACAGAGAAATGGAAAACTCCCTTCATAAACAAAGAAAATCCCTTCAACCAAAAACATAGAAATGGAAATTTCCCATCATAAACAAAGAAAATCCCTTCAACCAAAAACAAAGAAACGGAAAATCCTTTCATAAACAAAGAAAATCCCTTCAACCAAAAACAAAGAAATGGAAAATTCCCTTAATAAACAAAGAAAATCCCTTCAAACAAGAACAAAGAAATGGAAAATTCCCTTCACAAACAAAGAAAATCCCTTCAACCAAAAACAAAGAAACGGAAAATCCCTTCATAAACAAAGAAAATCCCTACAACCAAAAACAAAGAAATGGAAAATTCCCTTCATAAACAAAGAAAATCCCTTCAAACAAAAACAAAGAAATGGAAAATTCCCTCCAGAACCATTCCAAAGAAACAAAAACCAAATATACCACGTAATTCAGAGAGAAACAGAGAAATTGTCATGAGCTTAGATACAGAAACTACCGAACAAAAAAAGAAAATTCACTGAAAACTGCCCAAAATCCGAAAATATAGTACCAGCTACAAATAATAAACAAACCCCCGGATAATAATACTGATGATTACGAACCTAACAAACTTCAGTTTCCGAGTTTTCGGAACAAATTCGACTACCTCCCCCTTTAGCGCATTTGCTTGCTTTGGACACAAGTCTGATCAATGCAGGTTCGGCAGAAACCCCAGCTAGAGGTGCACCACTGTTCAACGAAAATCAAGGAAAAAGAAGGAGCGCCCCTCAATGAACAACGAAAATAAAAGAATAACCTCACCGGGAAAATAGAACGCAAAAACAAAGAAATGGAAAATTCCCTTCATAAACAAAGAAAATCCCTTCAACCAAAAACAAAGAAATGGAAAATTCCCTTCATAAACAAAGAAAATCTCTGCAACCAGAAACAAAGAAATGGAAAATTCCTTTCATAAACAAAGAAAATCCCTTCAACCAAAAACAAAGAAATGGAAAATTCCCTTCATAAACAAAGAAAATCCCTTCAACCAAAAACAAAAAAATGGAAAATTCCCTTCATAAACAAAGAAAATCCCTTCAACCAAAAACGAAGAAATGGAAAATTCCCTTCATAAACAAAAAAATCCCTTCAACCAAAAACAAAGAAATGGAAAATTCCCTTCATAAACAAAGAAAATCCCTTCAACCAAAAACAGGGAAATGTAAATGTCCCTTCACAAAAAGAAAATAACTTCAACCAAAAACAAGAAAATGGAAATGTCCCTTCATAAACAAAGAAAATAAATTCAACCAAAAACAGAGAAATGAAAATGACCCTCAATAAACAAAGAAAATCCCTTCAAGCAAAAACAAAGAAATGGAAAATTCCCTTCATAAACAAAGAAAATCCCTTCAACCAAAAACAAAGAAATGGAAAATTCCCTTCATAAGCAAAGAAAATCCCTTCAACCAAAAACAAAGAAATGAAAATCCGAAAATATAGTACCAGCTACAAATAATAAACAAAACCCCGGATAATAATACTGATGATTACGAACCTAACAAACTTCAGTTTCCGAGTTTTCGGAACAAATTCGACTACCTCCCCCTTTAGCGCATTTGCTTGCTTTGGACACAAGTCTGATCAATGCAGGTTCGGCAGAGACCCCAGCTAGAGGTGCACCACTGTTCAACGAAAATCAAGGAAAAAGAAGGAGCGCCCCTCAATGAACAACGTAAATAGAAGAATAACCTCACCGGGAAAATAGAACGCAAAAACAAAGAAATGGAAAATTCCCTTCATTAACAAAGAAAATCCCTTCAACCAAAAACAAAGAAATGGAAAATTCCCTTCATAAACAAAGAAAATATCTTCAACCGAAAACAAAGAAATGAAAAAGTCCCTCCATAAACAAAGAAAATCCCTTCACCTAAAAACAAAGAAATGGAAAATTCCCTTCATAAACAAAGAAAATCCCTTCAACGAAAAACAAGGAAATGGAAATGTTCCTCCATAAACAAAGAAAATAAATTCAACCAAAAACAGAGAAATGGAAAATTCCCTTCATAAACAAAGAAAATCCCTTCAAACAAAAACATAGAAATGGAAAATTCCCTTCATTAACAAAGAAAATCCCTTCAACCAAAAACAAAGAAATGGAAAATTCCCTTCATAAACAAAGAAAATCCCTTCAACCAAAAACAAAGAAACGGAAAATTCCCTTCATAAACAAAGAAAATATCTTCAACCAAAAACAAAGAAATGAAAAAGTCTCTCCATATACAAAGAAAATCCCTTCACCTGAAAACAAAGAAATGGAAAATTCCCTTCATAAACAAAGAAAATCCCTTCAACGAAAAACAAGGAAATGGAAATGTCCCTCCATAAACAAAGAAAATAAATTCAACCAAAAACAGAGAAATGGAAAATTCCCTTCATAAACAAAGAAAATCCCTTCAACCAAAAACATAGAAATGGAAATTTCCCTTCATAAACAAAGAAAATCCCTTCAACCAAAAACAAAGAAACGGAAAATCCCTTCATAAACAAAGAAAATCCCTTCAACCAAAAACAAAGAAATGGTAAATTCCCTTCATAAACAAAAAAAATCTCTGCAACCAGAAACAAAGAAATGGAAAATTCCCTTCATAAACAAAGAAAATCCCTTCAACCAAAAACAAATAAATGGAAAATTCCCTTCATAAACAAAGAAAATCCCTTTAAGCAAAAACAAAGAAATGGAAGATTCCCTTCATAAACAAAGAAAATCCCTTCAACCAAAAACAGGGAAATGTAAATGTCCCTTCACAAACGAAGAAAATAACTTCAACGAAAAACAAGGAAATGGAAATGTCCCTCCATAAACAAAGAAAATAAATTCAACCAAAAACAGAGAAATGGAAAATTCTTTTCATAAACAAAGAAAATCTCTGCAACCAGAAACAAAGAAATGAAAAATTCCTTTCATAAACAAAGAAAATCCCTTCAACCAAAAACAAAGAAATGGAATATTCCCTTCATAAACAAAGAAAATCCCTTCAACCAAAAACAAAGAAATGGAAAATTCCCTTCATAAACAAAAAAAATCCCTTCAACCAAAAACAAAGAAATGGAAAATTCCCTTCATAAACAAAGAAAATCCCTTCAACCAAAAACAACTAAATGGAAAATTCCCTTCATAAACAAAGAAAATCTCTTCAACCAAAATCAAAGAAAATCTCTTCAACCAAAAACAAAGAAATGGAAAATTCCCTTCATAAACAAAAGAAATTACTTCATCCAAAAACGTTGGGCCGAAATCTAAAATTTACAATAAATAATATACACACTGTATGTCATTCAATGATTAGAATGTAAGAAATTTAAAAAATGTTCACTTACCTTTCGAAGACACTGTATACCATCAAAATTTTACAAAAGTAAAAGTTTCGTAACGTTTGTTTGACTTTCGAAGAAACTCTGCTGTTGAACGCACTGTATATCATTCACATTGTACAACTGTGAATAAAACATACGCACAAAAAGTTTTTTTATAAAGGGCACTTCACACGCCCGCGATTAAACGGAACTAAAACCGCACGAGATTCTCAACGAAAACGAAATAATCGAAAGCGGTTAAATTTTTTTAACTGATTGATAAAAATCAAAAGACTTATTTTATTTTAGGACCGATCGCTGTGACTGACACTCGAATAATGAATTTATTTCCATAAATTAATATCTTAGTCACGACATCTTTACGTAATAATGACTAATATGTTTACAAACAAATAATACATAAAAATTCGTAAAAATATCTATAATTTAGAGTTGAAATTAATTGAATGTTAGTACTTTTAAACTTCATTAGTTGGTGTAAAAGATGACAACTAGTTTCGATTAATAAATCATCATCAGGACCTAATGCGGAAGACTAATTTTTATCAATTTTCGATGTAATTCCATTTAATAAATTTAAAATCGTTTAATACTAAAAACTTTCAACTAACGTTCTTATTTCAGACGTAAATAATTCCCAATCCTAAAGGGCACTTCACACGCGCGAATTATGTCACCACTATCTGATGACATCGTAATAAAACTGCTGCACCCACAGTTTACCCGATGCGATGTTTCTTGGAGAAGAATTAGCCGGCGGGCGTCAGTTAGAATTTTTCATCTGTATTAAATAGTTGTACTAGTTAAGTTTTTGCATCTTGTAGAAATAAATAAAAATAAGTTTCGTTTTTAAAAACGTTCCACAATTACTTTGAAAGTTAATTGGCGCAGTCAGTAGGATATTCGGGATTGATTTGTATCGAACAGATCAATTATCGTATCTACGACTAACCGGATATCGAACCTTAGCAATCATTTTACTGTAACTGGTGGTCACCACTTGAGAATAAGATTTGGGAACTGGATCGACATTATCCATTTCTGCGAGGACGACAAGCTTCGAAGAAGACAAAAATCGCCGAATCGGACCTTCTCCTCATAAATTGGGATGCTACGAGTTGTTTATATACTGTAAGTGCAATTTATGTCTGACCCATCAATTGAGAATTTAATCGAAGTTTTTCAAGATTTAATTTTAGAATTGCCTTTAACTGACTCTATAAATAGTAATAATCTTAAATTAAGTACTAGCTCTAATAGCAATATGGCCGCGAATTTCAAACCAGAATATTTGAATTGTATCCCTCAGTTTGATGGAAACCCAAATGATCTAAATCGTTTCTTAGCAGTATGCGATAGCCTTGTTGCTAATTTTTTCGATAGGGCAAATATAAATAGTTTCCATAATGTTTATCTCATTCAATCTATTGTTAGTAAATTAGTTGGTAATGCTAGAACTGTAGTTAATATCCAAAGTGTCGTAACTTGGGATGATCTAAAGGAAGTTTTAAGACGCAATTTCGCCGACCAAAGAGACGAAACTTGCTTGAATCGCGATTTAGTTATGCTTAGACAACTGCCAAATGAAAGACCTCATGGGTTCTATGACAGAATTTTAAATATTTTAAATTTACTTTGTAGTTACGTTGAAATTCATGAAATTAATCAGGAATCGAAAAACTTGAAGAAAAATTTATATAATGATTTAGCTTTGAAAACGTTTCTCTGTGGTCTTAAAGAACCCTTAGGAACAACTATACGCTGTATGAGACCCAATTCTCTGTCAGAAGCGTTACAATTTGTAATAACAGAAGAAAATACACATTACTTCCAAAACAATAACTCCAGAAATTTTCAAAAACCTAACCATTCACAGAATAGGGATAATCAAAACAATGGGTTTGGACAAAATCCCAATCCAACTCAATACAATAATTTCAGACAAAATTTTAACTTTGAAAAATCTCACAATTCGTTTCCTTCACAACCAATTCCGGTTCAACCAAGGCAGAACATGCCACCACAAAAATTCTTCACTAACTCTCAAGTTTTTCGACAGCCTCCTAGAGAAAATGTTTTTAAGCCAAATCCCAATAGATCATTCCCAAACCCGACACCGATGAGTACCTCGACACGATTTACCGGAAAACCGGTAACCAATAACTTTAGTTATAATAAAAATAATAATTACCCCCAAACCGGTCCTTCAAATTATAGACCACAACCAAACTTCATTGCTGAAGAAATTTATAATACAGAAACTGAAAACGCAAATTATAATAGTGTTTTACCAGAAAGTGAATTGTTTGTACAAAACCAATATTCTTTTGATAATGAAGAAGAAAAATTAAATTTTCATATGCCGGCCGGTCAAGACAAGGGAACATGAGCCCATTGACTATTTCTTTTAATAACGTAGACTGTAGCGAATTACCTTATATAGTTTTCCCCGAATATAATATTAAACTTCTCGTTGATTCTGGTTCTACAAAGTCATTTTTAGACCCAAATATTGCTCAGAAGTTATTTCCCAAATTAATAAAATTTGATCCATTTATTGTATCTACAGTTTTTCAAAAATCATCTCATAAATACAGTGTTCAAATTCCTGCTTCGAAAATATTTCAACTTGACGAGGAAAAATGCTTAAAATTTTATTTGTTTAATTTCCACAATATTTTTAATGGCCTTATTGGAATAGATAACCTTAAAGCCCTTAAGGCTACTCTAAACTTTGACAATGGACTTCTAATTACGCCAAACGCAAAAATTAAACTAAATTTTCAACAAATAATTAGTAACAATAATACCAATATTATCAATTTAGAGCCCCGCATGCAAAGGGTCATACAAGTAAAAACATCGATAAAAAATGGCGAAATAATAATTCCATATCAAAAAATACATAATTGTGAGATTCCAGAAAGTTTAACGATCGCAAAAAACGGACGTGCTTTAACAACAATATTAAATAACACTACAGAGTTCTTATCACTAGACCTCTCCGAACCGTTGTTAGTAGATAAGTTCGACATGACTCTTGTACCAGAATACAACGTAAATAATTTTGATGACTCTATTAAAACTAATAAACTAGATTTAAGACAGATCCGCACTGATCATTTAAATAGTGAGGAAAAGAATTTAATTCTAAAATTATGTAATGAATATTCTGATATATTTCATCAGGAAAATATACCATTAAGTTTTACTAATAAAATAAAGCATAGCATTAGAACTACTGATGAGGTACCTATCTATACTAAATCGTATAGGTATCCATTTATCCATAGGCAAGAGGTAAACAATCAAATTAAAAAAATGTTAGGCGAAAATATTATTCGCCCAAGTAATAGCGCCTGGTCAAGCCCCCTTTGGGTAGTGCCCAAGCGTGGTCAGAAATGGAGGGTTGTCGTGGATTATCGTAAGCTTAATGAAAAGACAATTGACGATAAATACCCGCTACCCAATATTACTGACCTCTTAGATAAGTTAGGCAAATGTCAGTACTTTACAACCTTAGATTTAGCGAGTGGTTTTCACCAAATCGAAATGAATGAGAGTGATATCGAAAAAACAGCGTTTAACACGGAAAATGGGCATTATGAGTTCCTAAGAATGCCGTTTGGATTAAAAAATGCTCCGGCAACTTTTCAAAGAATAATGGATAACATTCTTAGGGGAATTCAGAACGAAAAATGTTTAGTTTATTTAGACGACATAATAATTTTTTCGACATCACTTCAAGAACATTTAGAAAATTTAAAATCGGTATTCCAGAGACTTAGAGATTCAAACTTTAAAATACAAGTAGAAAAATCAGAATTCCTCAGAAAAGAAGTGGCCTATCTCGGTCACATCGTAACCCCCGACGGAGTTCGACCAAATCCCGATAAAATCAAAGCAATAAAAAATTATCCGATACCGAAAACCACTAAACAAATCAAGGGATTCTTAGGATTATTAGGTTACTATAGACGGTTTATAAATAACTTCGCAAAAATTACAAAACCCCTTACCAAGTGCTTAAAAAAAGGCGCTAAAATCGAACACAATTTTGAATTTGTAGATTGTTTTGAAACTTGTAAAAATTTATTAGTAAACGAACCGATATTGCAGTACCCGGATTTTTCCAAACCATTTAATTTAACTACCGACGCCAGTAACGTAGCTTTGGGAGCGGTTTTGTCGCAAGGAACAATTGGCTCGGACTTACCAGTGGCGTACGCATCGCGAACGCTAAATGACTCAGAGCGCAATTATTCTACAATCGAAAAAGAACTGTTATGTATCGTTTGGGCCACCAAATATTTCAGGCCGTACCTGTATGGACGGCGCTTCCATATTATAACGGACCACGCCCCTTTACAATGGTTATTCTCCTTAAAAGACCCCTCTTCTAAATTGTTAAGGTGGAGGATAAAATTGGAAGAATTTGATTATACGGTTATTTATAAAAAAGGATCTTTAAATACAAACGCGGACGCCCTAAGCCGAATCGAAATTCACACTAAAATATCAGAAAAAATTTGGGATGACATTGACAAAATAATACACGACGTTGAAAACTCTAGGCAAGAATTGACTACACCAGACCTTAACGACTTACATTTACCTCCCACCTCACTTCCTATATCAAGATGCAGCAGTCCTGACCTGGACAATATTTCAATTCTAGCTAACCCAGATCCAGACCTACTGCAACCCGACGACGGTCATACAGTTCACTCAAATGCTGACGAAGACCCTATCGTGGGAATCCCAATAAGCGATACTCCCGTGAACTACGGACAAAATCAGATAATTTTTGAATCAGTCTTTCATTCCCCTGCAAAACCGACAATTACGATACTATTTGAACGAAAACAAAGAATAACAGTACAAATTTCGGATAACAACTTTGAACAGGACATAATAAATTTTGTTAAGGACTATGTCGCACCAAATATACCTTATTATTTATATTTTGTAAAGGCCGACATGTATGAACCTTTCTGCGAAGTAATTAGGAAAAATTTCAAATGGCCCTCCTTAAAATTTAGAAAATGCAACGGTAAGCTAATCGATGTAACTAATAAATCAGATATTATAGAGACAATTAAGTGTTATCACGAAGGTAAAAGTAACCATAGAGGAATCGAGGAAACCACAAACCGAATAAAACCGATTTACTACTGGCCCAATTTAAAAGAATCTGTCCAAACGTATATAAATAATTGCGAAATTTGTCAGAGATGTAAATATGATAGGAACCCTGTTAAAGTGGAAATGAATATTACACCAACAGCTAGTAAACCGTTCGAAATTATTCATATTGATGTTTACACGATTGAAAACTCAAAATTTTTAACTTTAATTGATACCTTTTCCAAATATGCACAGGCCTATTACTTAACAGTTGCAGATTCAACGGAAATTGCAAATCATCTTATAACATTTTTCTGTCACCACGGAATTCCAAATTTAATAGTAGCAGACAACGGGACAGAATTCAAAAATTCTGTTATTACGGAATTATTAGGCCTACACAACATAAAAATTCATTTTTGCTCTCCAAATCACCCGCAATCGAATTCGCCTGTGGAAAGGCTACATTCTACCCTAAACGAACACATTAGAATACTTAATACGCGTGGCTTCACCAAAACGCCTACCCAAATGAAAATAAAATATGCCGTATTAGCTTATAATTTCACTATACACTCATCAACTAGACTAAAACCCATCGATATTATTAACGGCCACTTAAATAATGAAAACCCGTTCGACTTAAATTTAGAAATGATTTTAACAAGCAATTACGTAAGCGAACATAAAGATTTGGTTAAAGAAATGTATTCCAAAATTAATGAAACCCTGGCCAACCAAAAAGAAAAAATTATAAATCAAATAAATAAAAATAGAGACCCACCAAATTTATTCAAAGTAGGCGATGAAACCTATGTAAAAAGTTTTCTAAGGCAAAAACCCGCGAACAAATTTAATAGACCTACCGAAATAACTAATATAAATGAAAGCGGGAAAATAGTTAGTACGAGCTCGCAAGAAAAAGTTCATATGGACAACCTTAAAAGACCGCGGAAAAAGACATACGAATTCGAAAAAATAAAAGAATAAATAAATATTAATTTTTCAGGTTCCCTATCGCGCTAGGCCTGAGGGAACGAGTCTCCTTCCAAAATCTGGACAATAATTTAGGATTAATACCCCTTAAGCTAGGCATGGCCAAAGTAGAGGAGTACCCCTACAAAATAATACATTTCTATGATCTAAACCCGATAATGTTAGAAATCGACAAGCTAGATATAAAATCCACAAATATATTAACTGTCGTAAGCACAAGTAATTATTCCTGGGATATATCAAATTATTTAAAAATTTTAGAATTCACACAAGAAAAAGTACATTTAAAATTAAAAAACCTCTTGCCTCAACCACAACGAACTAAAAGAGGCCTAGTCGATGGCCTAGGTTCAATTTTCAAATGCATTACTGGTAACCTTGACGCCGCTGATGGAGAAAAATATGAAAACTTAATAAACAATCTTCAGAAAAACCAAGAAAAATTAGCTTCCACATTAAAGACTCAGATTTCACTTTCTGTTAACACTATCAAAAGCTTTAATAATACGATTCAAAAAATAAGTCATAATGAAAAATTATTAGAGTCAAAACTAATGCAAGTGGGAATGATAGTTAACTCAGTTCTTTACAGAGAAAATTCATTTTTTATAAAAGACGTAATAAATCAAATTATTAATATGTTCGAAATCATAATATCTATATTACAAGATTTAGAAAACTCTATCTCCTTTGCTAAATTAAAAATTATGCATCCTAGCATTATAAAAACAACAGATCTGTACTCTGAACTAAAAAATTTAGAAAGTAAATTTCAAGGTTCACAACTCCCATTTACCGTAACCCCTGAAAGTATCTATTTTTATGAAACAATAATAAATATCGAATGCTATATTTATAAAAATAAAATAACTTACATTCTTAATGTCCCCATAACTTATCCTGAAAATTTTTATATGTATCATCTTTATTCATCCCCCGTCCCTTACAAGGGTCAGTTCAAGGCTATCATTCCGCGAAAGAAATTTTTACTCAAGGGTAAATTGCACTATGGTTTTCGAAACGACATTTGCACAGAAATTCCACAACAAAATTTCGTTTGTCATAAAGAACCATTACAAGAAATAGATGGTCACCTACCTTGTGAACTACTGATTTTCGACATGAAAAATTCTTCCCAATGTAAACAAATTCATTTTACATTATCAAGACCAAAATTCAACCAACTCGATAACACGAACCTTTGGCTAGGAGTATTCCCCACCAGTGAACCCTTGAAAATCAGCTGTTTGGACCAACAAGAAGTGAAAATGTTGAAAGGTACATTTTTGATCAATATTCCAATTGGGTGCCAAATAAAATCTACCAAAGAAGAAATTTTCAACCAAAAATCTGTCACTCATAGCCAACCAATGCTCTTCCCAGACATCCAGTTTACAAACGAACCATTACCGAAATTAAATCCTACCGTATCCTTGGAAGATGTAAGCTTAGATCATTATCAGGAACTCCTCGACAAGGTCGCGGAAGAGCAATCCTTGCTGAATACAACTACTATATCTCACATTCCAAGCATCTGGACCATAATCATGTACATTTTAGCAATATTAGCAGTAGCCATGATCATCTATAAGCAATGCCACCACCGTCAAGAGGAGCAACAACCAATGCCTGCTTCACCTCTTGTTCAACTCCCTCACTTGCCCTCGTGAGTCGAATCTACAGGGGGAGGAATTATGTCACCACTATCTGATGACATCGTAATAAAACTGCTGCACCCACAGTTTACCCGATGCGATGTTTCTTGGAGAAGAATTAGCCGGCGGGCGTCAGTTAGAATTTTTCATCTGTATTAAATAGTTGTACTAGTTAAGTTTTTGCATCTTGTAGAAATAAATAAAAATAAGTTTCGTTTTTAAAAACGTTCCACAATTACTTTGAAAGTTAATTCGCGCGATTAAACGGAACTAAAACCGCACGAGATTCTCAACGAAAACGAAATAATCGAAAGCGTTTAAATTTTTAAACTAAATATAAAAATCGAACTGAATTATTTGATTTTTAGACCGTTCGCGGCGACGAATACACAAATAATGATTTTTTTTCGATACATTCATCCCTTAGTCATCAACCCTTACGTAATAATGACTCATATGTTTACAAATAAATATTTAATGGATTTAAAAACTTTTAAAAGTAAAAAATATGCAACTGTACCTTTTAATTATCGAAGTAAAAATCCCAATTCAAAAGGGCACTTCACACGCGCGATTAAAAGGATCTAAAACCGCACCAGATCCTGTACGAAAACGAAAAAAATTGAAAGCGTTTTAATTTTTAAACTAATTAATAAAAATCGAACAGAATTATTTGATTTTTAGAGAGTTCGCGGCGACGAATACACAAATAATGATTTTTTTTTCGATACATTCATCTCTTAGTCATCAACCTTTACATAATAATGTATTCCCATCATTAATTTCTTCTTGTAATTGAATAAATAAATACTAAATAAATAAAATACTATCTCCAATTTCATCAAATTTTGTTTGAATTTCTTAGTATGGTTCTAGTATCTATCTTAAAATAAGTGGTATTATTTAAGAAAAAGTTGATTTTTAATGACAAAAAGAACGTTTTTTTGGTAAAGTGCCTATTAAATATTTAAAGAAGCACATAAATGTTATTAAATAATGGTTACAAAGAATAAGAATGTTTTGTGATAATTCGGCAGTAATCAGAGCAGTGTAATTAACCTCAACTAAATTATAATAAAACATTAATTGGTAAATTTCCACACCACCACTGAGGTATTACCACGGCGCGTTTCCATTTTTTTAAGGGGATGGTTCGCCTGTAGCCATATAACCCCATAAAACCCCAAATAAATAAAATTCTTAATAATGAAATCTATCAAAAACGAATTGTTTACAACACGAAGAAAAAATCGTGATTCCAGGAACTAAAAAAATAACTTTAGTCGAAAACGGAAATAGAAGAACAGAGAAAATAACGCCAACCAAAAACAGGAAAATAGAAGAAAAGTCCCTTCAGAAAAAGGGAAAAAAGCTCTAAACAAAAACGAGGAAATTTATGAAAACAGAGGTGCACTAGTGTTCAACGGAAATCGGGGAAAAGGAAGGAGCGCCCCTCAATGAACAAAAAACATATAAGAATAGCCCCATCAAGAATATAAAACGCACCTTCAAGAAAAAAGAGGTAAATAGAAGAACACGACTAAAGAAAATAACTTCAACGAAACACAGGGAAATGCAAAAGTTTCTCTATAGACACAGAAAATACCTTCAATCAAAAACCTCAACGAAAAACAAAGAAATGAAAAAGTGCCTCCATAAACAAAGAAAATCTCTTCAACCAAAAACAAAGAAATGAAAAAGTCCCTCTATAAACAAAGAAAATCCCTTCAACCAAAAACAAAGAAATGGAAAATTCCCTCAAGAACCATTCCAAAGAAACAAAAACCAAATAAACCACGTAATTCCAGATAAACAGAGAAATTGTCATGAACTTAGATACAGAAACTACCGACCAAAAAAGAAAATTCACTGAAAACTGCCCAAAATCCGAAAATATAGTACCAACTACAAATAATAAACAAACCCCCGGATAATAATACTGATGATCACGAACCTAACAAACTTCAGTTTCCGAGTTTTCAGAACAAATTCGACTACCTCCCCCTTTAGCGCATTTGCTTGCTTTGGACACAAGTCTGATCAATGCAGGTTCGGCAGAGACCCCAGCTAGAGGTGCACCACTGTTCAACGAAAATCAAGGAAAAAGAAGGAGCGCCCCTCAATGAACAACGAAAATAAAAGAATAACCTCACTGGGAAAATAGAACGCAAAAACAAAGAAATGCAAAATTCCCTTCAACCAAAAACAAAGAAATGCAAAAATCCCTTCAACCAAAAACAAAGAAATGGAAAATTCCCTTCATAAACAAAGAAAATCCCTTCAACCAAAAACAAAGAAATGGAAAAGTCCCTCCATAAACAAAGAAAATCCCTTCACCAAAAAACAAAGAAATGGAAAATTCCCTTCATAAACAAAGAAAATCCCTTCAACCAAAAACCGGGAAATGTAAATGTCCCTCCACAAACAAAGAAAATAACTTCAACGAAAAACAAGGAAATGGAACTGTCCCTCCATAAACAAAGAAAATAAATTCAACCAAAAACAGAGAAATGAAAAAGTCCCTCAATAAACAAAGAAAATCCCTTCAACCAAAAATATAGAAATGGAAATTTCCCTTCATAAACAAAGAAAATCCCTTCAACCAAAAACAAAGAAACGGAAATTCCCTTCATAAACAAAGAAAATACCTTCAACCAAAAACAGGGAAATGGTAATGTCCCTCCATAAACAAAGAAAATAAATTCACCTAAAAACAAAGAAATGGAAAATTCCCTTCATAAACAAAGAAAATTCCTTCAACCAAAAACAAGGAAATGGAAATGTCCCTTTACAAACAAAGAAAATAACTTCAATGAAAAACAAGGAAATGGAATTGTCCCTCCATAAACAAAGAAAATAAATTCAACCAAAAACAGAGAAATGGAAAATTCCCTTCATAAACAAAGAAAATCCCTTCAACCAAAAACAAAGAAATGGAAAATTCCCTTCATAAACAAAGAAAATCCCTTCAACCAAAAACATAGAAACGGAAGATTCCCTCCAGAACCATTCCAAAGAAAGAAAAACCAAATATACCACGTAATTCAGAGTAAAACAGAGAAATTGTCATGAACTTAGATACAGAAACTACCGACCAAAAAAAGAAAATTCACTGAAAACTGCCCAAAATCCGAAAATATAGTACCAGCTACAAATAATAAACAAACCCCCGGATAATAATACTGATGATCACGAACCTAACAAACTCCAGTTTCCGAGCTTTCGGAACAAATTCGACTACCTCCCCCTTTAGCGCATTTGCTTGCTTTGGACACAAGTCTGATCAATGCAGGTTCGGCAGAGACCCCAGCTAGAGGTACACCACTGTTCAACGAAAATCAAGGAAAAAGAAGGAGCGCCCCTCAATGAACAACGGAAATAAAAGAATAACCTCACCGGGAAAATAGAACGCAAAAACAAAGAAATGGAAAATTCCCTTCATTAACAAAGAAAATCCCTTCAACCAAAAACAAAGAAATGGAAAATTCCCTTCACAAACAAAGAAAATAACTTCAACGAAAAACAAGGAAATGGGATTGTCCCTTCATAAACGAATAAAATAAATTCAACCAAAAACAGAGAAATGAAAAAGTCCCTCAATAAACAAAGAAAATCCCTTCAACCAAAAACAAAGAAATGAAAAAGTCCCTCCATAAACAAAGAAATGGAAAATTCCCTTAAGAACCATTCCAAAGAAACAAAAATCAAATAAACCACGTAATTCAGAGAGAAACAGAGAAATTGTCATGAACTTAGATACAGAAACTACCGAACAAAAAAAGAAAATTCACTGAAAACTGCCCAAAATCCGAAAATATAGTACCAGCTACAAATAATAAACAAACCCCCGGATAATAATACTGATGATTACGAACCTAACAAACTTCAGTTTCCGAGCTTTCGGAACAAATTCGACTACCTCCCCCTTTAGCGCATTTGCTTGCTTTGGACACAAGTCTGATCAATGCAGTTTCGGCAGAGACCCCAGCTAGAGGTGCACCACTGTTCAACGAAAATCAAGGAAAAAGAAGGAGCGCCCCTCAATGAACAACGAAAATAGAAGAATAACCTCACCGGGAAAATAGAACGCAAAAACAAAGAAATGGAAAATTCCCTTCATTAACAAAGAAAATCCCTTCAACCAAAAACAAAGAAATGGAAAATTCCCTTCATAAACAAAGAAAATCCCTTCAACCAAAAACAAAGAAACGGAAAATTCCCTTCATAAACAAAGAAAATCCCTTCAAACAAAAACAAAGAAATGGAAAATTCCCTTCATAAACAAAGAAAATTCCTTCAAACAAAAACAAAGAAATGGAAAATTCCCTCCAGAACCATTCCAAAGAAACAAAAACCAAATATACCACGTAATTCAGAGAGAAACAGAGAAATTGTCATGAGCTTAGATACAGAAACTACCGAACAAAAAAAGAAAATTCACTGAAAACTGCCCAAAATCCGAAAATATAGTACCAGCTACAAATAATAAACAAACCCCCGGATAATAATACTGATGATTACGAACCTAACAAACTTCAGTTTTCGAGCTTTCGGAACAAATTCGACTACCTCCCCCTTTAGCGCATTTGCTTGCTTTGGACACAAGTCTGATCAATGCAGGTTCGGCAGAGACCCCAGCTAGAGGTGCACCACTGTTCAACGAAAATCAAGGAAAAAGAAGGAGCGCCCCTCAATGAACAACGAAAATAAAAGAATAACCTCATCGGGAAAATAGAACGCTAAAACAAAGAAATGGAAAATTCCCTTCATAAACAAAGAAAATCCCTTCAACCAAAAACAGAGAAATGGAAAATTCCCTTCATAAACAAAGAAAATCTCTGCAACCAGAAACAAAGAAATGGAAAATTCCTTTCATAAACAAAGAAAATCCCTTCAACCAAAAACAAAGAAATGGAAAATTCCCTTCATAAACAAAGAAAATCCCTTCAACCAAAAACAAATAAATGGAAAATTCCCTTCATAAACAAAGAAAATCCCTTTAAGCAAAAACAAAGAAATGGAAGATTCCCTTCATAAACAAAGAAAATCCCTTCAACCAAAAACAGGGAAATGTAAATGTTCCTTCACAAACGAAGAAAATAACTTCAACGAAAAACAAGGAAATGGAAATATCCCTCCATAAACAAAGAAAATAAATTCAACCAAAAACAGAGAAATGGAAAATTCTTTTCATAAACAAAGACAATCTCTGCAACCAGATACAAAGAAATGGAAAATTCCTTTCATAAACAAAGAAAATCCCTTCAACCAAAAAAAAAGAAATGGAAAATTCCCTTCATAAACAAAGAAAATCTCTGCAACCAGAAACAAAGAAATGGAAAATTCCCTTCATAAACAAAGAAAATCCCTTCAACCAAAAACAAATAAATGGAAAATTCCCTTCATAAACAAAGAAAATCCCTTCAACCAAAAACAGGGAAATGTAAATGTCCCTTCACAAACGAAGAAAATAACTTCAACGAAAAACAAGGAAATGGAAATGTCCCTCCATAAACAAAGAAAATAAATTCAACCAAAATCAAAGAAAATCTCTTCAACCAAAAACAAAGAAATGGAAAATTCCCTTCATAAACAAAAGAAATTACTTCATCCAAAAACGTTGGGCCGAAATCTAGAATTTACAATAAATAATATACACACTGCATGTCATTCAATGATTAGAATGTAAGAAATTTAAAAAATGTTCACTTACCTTTCGAACACACTGTATATCATCAAATTTTTACAAAAGTAAAAGTTTCGTAACGTTTGTTTGACTTTCGAAGAAACTCTGCTGTTGAACGCACTGTATATCATTCACATTGTACAACTGTGAATAAAACATACGCACAAAAAGTTTTTTTATAAAGGGCACTTCACACGCGCGCGATTAAACGGAACTAAAACCGCACGAGATTCTCAACGAAAACGAAATAATCGAAAGCGGTTAAATTTTTTTAACTAATTGATAAAAATCAAAAGACTTATTCGATTTTAGGACCGATCGCGGTGACTGACACTCGAATAATGAATTTATTTCGATAAATTAATATCTTAGTCACGACATCTTTACGTAATAATGACTAATATGTTTACAAACAAATAATTCATAAAAAATCATAAAAATATCTATAATTTAGAGTTGAAATTAATTGAATGTTAGTACTTTTAAACTTCATTAGTTGGTGTAAAAGATGACAACTAGTTTCGATTAATAAATCATCATCAGGACCTAATGCGGAAGACTAATTTTTATCAATTTTCGATGTAATTCCATTTAATAAATTTAAAATCGTTTAATACTAAAAACTTTCAACTAACCTTCTGATTTCAGACGTAAATAATTCCCAATCCTAAAGGGCACTTCACACGCGCACGATTAAACGGAACTAAAACCGCACGAGATTCTCAACGAAAACGAAATAATCGAAAGCGTTTAAATTTTTAAACTAAATATAAAAATCGAACTGAATTATTTGATTTTTAGACCGTTCGCGGCGACGAATACACAAATAATGATTTTTTTTCGATACATTCATCCCTTAGTCATCAACCCTTACGTAATAATGACTCATCTGTTTACAAACAAATATTTAATGGATTTAAAAACTTTTAAAAGTAAAAAATATGCAACTGTATCTTTAAATTCTGGAAATAAAAATCCCAATTCAAAAGGGCACTTCACACGCGCGATTAAAAGGATCTAAAACCGCACCAGATCCTTTACGAAAACGAAAAAAATTGAAATCGTTTTAATTTTTAAACTAATTAATAAAAATCGAACAGAATTATTTGATTTTAAGACCGTTCGCGGCGACGAGTACACAAATAATGATTTTTTTTTCGATACATTCATCTCTTAGTCATCAACCTTTACATAATAATGTATTCCCATCATTAATTTCTTCTTGTAATTGAATAAATAAATACTAAATAAATAAAATACTATCTCCAATTTCATCAAATTTTGTTTGAATTTCTTAGTATGGTTCTAGTATCTATGTTAAAATAAGTGGTATTATTTAAGAAAAAGTTGATTTTTAATGACAAAAAGAACGTTTTTTTGGTAAAGTGTCTATTAAATAATTAAAGAAGCACATAAATGTTATTAAATAATGGTTACAAAGAATAAGAATGTTTTGTGATAATTCGGCAGTAATCAGAGCAGTGTAATTAACCTCAACTAAATTATAATAAAACATTAATTGGTAAATTTCCACACCACCACTGAGGTATTACCACGGCGCGTTACCATTTTTTTAAGGGGATGGTTCGCCTGTAGCCATATAACACCATAAAACCCCAATTAAATAAAATTCTTAATAATGAAATCTATCAAAAACGAATTGTTTACAACACGAAGAAAAAATCGTGATTCCAGGAACTAAAAAAATAACTTTAGTCGAAAACGGAAATAGAAGAATAGAGAAAATAACGCCAACCAAAAACAGGAAAATAGAAGAAAAGTCCCTTCAGAAAAAGGGAAAAAAGCTCTAAACAAAAACGAGGAAATTTATGAAAATAGACGTGCACTAGTGTTCAACGGAAATCGGGGAAAAGGAAGGAGCGCCCCTCAGTGAACAAAAAACATATAAGAATAGCCCCATCAAGAATATAAAACGCACCTTCAAGGAAAAAGAGGTAAATAGAAGAACACGACTAAAGAAAATAACTTCAACGAAACACAGGGAAATGGAAAAGTTTCTCTATAGACACAGAAAATACCTTCAATCAAAAACCTCAAAGAAAAACAAAGAAATGAAAAAGTCCCTCCATAAACAAAGAAAATCTCTTCAACCAAAAACAAAGAAATGAAAAACTCCCTCTATAAACAAAGAAAATCCCTTCAACCAAAAACAAAGAAATGGAAAATTCCCTCAAGAACCATTCCAAAGAAACAAAAACCAAATAAACCACGTAATTCCAGATAAACAGAGAAATTGTCATGAACTTAGATACAGAAACTACCGACCAAAAAAGAAAATTCACTGAAAACTGCCCAAAATCCGAAAATATAGTACCAACTACAAATAATAAACAAACCCCCGGATAATAATACTGATGATCACGAACCTAACAAACTTCAGTTTCCGAGTTTTCGGAACAAATTCGACTACCTCCCCCTTTAGCGCATTTGCTTGCTTTGGACACAAGTCTGATCAATGCAGGTTCGGCAGAGACCCCAGCTAGAGGTGCACCACTGTTCAACGAAAATCAAGGAAAAAGAAGGAGCGCCCCTCAATGAATAACGAAAATAAAAGAATAACCTCACCGGGAAAATAGAACGCAAAAACAAAGAAATCCAAAATTCCTTTCATTAACAAAGAAAATCCCTTCAACCAAAAACAAAGAAATGCAAAAATCCCTTCAACCAAAAACAAAGAAATGGAAAATTCCCTTCATAAACAACGAAAATCCCTTCAACCAAAAACAAAGAAATGGAAAATTCCCTTCATAAACAAAGAAAATATCTTCAACCAAAAACAAAGAAATGAAAAAGTCCCTCCATAAACAAAGAAAATCCCTTCATCCAATAACAAAGAAACGCAAAATTCCCTTCATTAAAAAAGAAAATCCCTTCAACCAAAAATAAAGAAATGCAAAATTCCCTTCATTAACAAAGAAAATCCCTTCAACCAAAAACAAAGAAACGGAAAATTCCATTCATAAACAAAGAAAATCCCTTCAACCAAAAACAAAGAAATGGAAAATTCCCTTCATAAACAAAGAAAATATCTTCAACCAAAAACAAAGAAATTAAAAAGTCCCTCCATAAACAAAGAAAATCCCTTCACCTAAAAACAAAGAAATGGAAAATTCCCTTCATAAACAAAGAAAATCCCTTCAACCAAAAACAAAGAAATGGAAAATTCCCTTCATTAACAAAGAAAATCCCTTCAACCAAAAACAAAAAAATGAAAAAGTCCCTCCATAAACAAAGAAAATCCCTTGACCTAAAAACAAAGAAATGGAAAATTCCCTTCATAAACAAAGAAAATCCCTTCAACGAAAAACAAGGAAATGGAAATGTCCCTCCATAAACAAAGAAAATAAATTCAACCAAAAACAGAGAAATGGAAAATTCCCTTCATAAACAAAGAAAATCCCTTCAACCAAAAACATAGAAATGGAAATTTCCCTTCATAAACAAAGAAAATCCCTTCAACCAAAAACAAAGAAATGGAAAATTCCCTTCATTAACAAAGAAAATCCCTTCAACCAAAAACAAAGAAATGGAAAATTCCCTTCACAAACAAAGAAAATAACTTCAACGAAAAACAAGGAAATGGAATTGTCCCTTCATAAACAAATAAAATAAATTCAACCAAAAACAGAGAAATGAAAAGGTCTCTCAATAAACAAAGAAAATCCCTTCAAGCAAAAACAAAGAAATGGAAAATTCCCTTCAACAAAGAAAATTCCTTCAACCAAAAACAAGGAAATGGAAATGTCCCTTTACAAACAAAGAAAATAACTTCAATGAAAAACAAGGAAATGGAATTGTCCCTCCACAAACAAAGAAAATAAATTCAACCAAAAACAGAGAAATGGAAAATTCCCTACATAAACAAAGAAAATCCCTTCAACCAAAAACAAAGAAATGGAAAATTCCCTTCATAAACAAAGAAAATCCCTTCAACCAACAACATAAGAAACGGAAAATTCCCACCAGAACCATTCCAAAGAAACAAAAACCAAATATACCACGTAACTCAGAATGAAACAGAGAAATTGTCATGAACTTAGATACAGAAACTACCGACCAAAAAAAGAAAATTCACTGAAAACTGCCCAAAATCCGAAAATATAGTACCAGCTACAAATAATAAACAAACCTCCGGATAATAATACTGATGATTACGAACCTAACAAACTTCAGTTTCCGAGCTTTCGGAACAAATTCGACTACCTCCCCCTTTAGCGCATTTGCTTGCTTTGGACACAAGTCTGATCAATGCAGGTTCGGCAGAGACCCCAGCTAGAGGTGCACCACTGTTCAACGAAAATCAAGGAAAAAGAAGGAGCGCCCCTCAATGAACAACGAAAATAGAAGAATAACCTCACCGGGAAAATAGAACGCAAAAACAAAGAAATGGAAAATTCCCTTCATTAACAAAGAAAATCCCTTCAACCAAAAACAAAGAAATGGAAAATTCCCTCCATAAACAAAGAAAATAAATTCAACCAAAAACAGAGAAATGGAAAACTCCCTTCATAAACAAAGAAAATCCCTTCAACCAAAAACATAGAAATGGAAATTTCCCTTCATAAACAAAGAAAATCCCTTCAACCAAAAACAAAGAAACGGAAAATCCCTTCATAAACAAAGAAAATCCATTCAACCAAAAACAAAGAAATGGAAAATTCCCTTCATAAACAAAGAAAATGCCTTCAAACAAGAACAAAGAAATGGAAAATTCCCTCCAGAACCATTCCAAAGAAACAAAAACCAAATATACCACGTAACTCAGAGTGAAACAGAGAAATTGTCATGAACTTAGATACAGAAACTACCGACCAAAAAAAGAAAATTCACTGAAAACTGCCCAAAATCCGAAAATATAGTACCAGCTACAAATAATAAACAAACCTCCGGATAATAATACTGATGATTACGAACCTAACAAACTTCAGTTTCCGAGCTTTCGGAACAAATTCGACTACCTCCCCCTTTAGCGCATTTGCTTGCTTTGGACACAAGTCTGATCAATGCAGGTTCGGCAGAGACCCCAGCTAGAGGTGCACCACTGTTCAACGAAAATCAAGGAAAAAGAAGGAGCGCCCCTCAATGAACAACGAAAATAGAAGAATAACCTCACCGGGAAAATAGAACGCAAAAACAAAGAAATGGAAAATTCCCTTCATTAACAAAGAAAATCCCTTCAACCGAAAACAAAGAAACGGAAAATCCCTTCATAAACAAAGAAAATCCCTTCAACCAAAAACAAAGAAATGGAAAATTCCCTTCACAAACAAAGAAAATAACTTCAACGAAAAACAAGGAAATGGAATTGTCCCTTCATTAACAAATAAAATAAATTCAACCAAAAACAGAGAAATGAAAAGGTCCCTCAATAAACAAAGAAAATCCCTTCAAGCAAAAACAAAGAAATGGAAAATTCCCTTCAACAAAGAAAATTCCTTCAACCAAAAACAAGGAAATGGAAATGTCCCTTTACAAACAAAGAAAATAACTTCAATGAAAAACAAGGAAATGGAATTGTCCCTCCATAAACAAAGAAAATAAATTCAACCAAAAACAGAGAAATGGAAAATTCCCTACATAAACAAAGAAAATCCCTTCAACCAAAAACAAAGAAATGGAAAATTCCCTTCATAAACAAAGAAAATCCCTTCAACCAACAACATAAGAAACGGAAAATTCCCACCAGAACCATTCCAAAGAAACAAAAACCAAATATACCACGTAACTCAGAGTGAAACAGAGAAATTGTCATGAACTTAGATACAGAAACTACCGACCAAAAAAAGAAAATTCACTGAAAACTGCCCAAAATCCGAAAATATAGTACCAGCTACAAATAATAAACAAACCTCCGGATAATAATACTGATGATTACGAACCTAACAAACTTCAGTTTCCGAGCTTTCGGAACAAATTCGACTACCTCCCCCTTTAGCGCATTTGCTTGCTTTGGACACAAGTCTGATCAATGCAGGTTCGGCAGAGACCCCAGCTAGAGGTGCACCACTGTTCAACGAAAATCAAGGAAAAAGAAGGAGCGCCCCTCAATGAACAACGAAAATAGAAGAATAACCTCACCGGGAAAATAGAACGCAAAAACAAAGAAATGGAAAATTCCCTTCAACAAAGAAAATTCCTTCAACCGAAAACAAGGAAATGGAAATGTCCCTTTACAAACAAAGAAAATAACTTCAATGAAAAACAAGGAAATGGAATTGTCCCTCCATAAACAAAGAAAATAAATTCAACCAAAAACAGAGAAATGGAAAATTCCCTACATAAACAAAGAAAATCCCTTCAACCAAAAACAAAGAAACGGAAAATTCCCTTCATAAACATTGAAAATATCTTCAACCAAAAACAAAGAAATGAAAAAGTCTCTCCATAAACAAAGAAAATCCCTTCACCTGAAAACAAAGAAATGGAAAATTCCCTTCATAAACAAAGAAAATCCCTTCAACGAAAAACAAGGAAATGGAAATGTCCCTCCATAAACAAAGAAAATAAATTCAACCAAAAACAGAGAAATGGAAAATTCCCTTCATAAACAAAGAAAATCCCTTCAACCAAAAACATAGAAATGGAAATTTCCCTTCATAAACAAAGAAAATCCCTTCAACCAAAAACAAAGAAACGGAAAATCCCTTCATAAACAAAGAAAATCCCTTCAACCAAAAACAAAGAAATGGTAAATTCCCTTCATAAACAAAAAAAATCTCTGCAACCAGAAACAAAGAAATGGAAAATTCCCTTCATAAACAAAGAAAATCCCTTCAACCAAAAACAAATAAATGGAAAATTCCCTTCATAAACAAAGAAAATCCCTTTAAGCAAAAACAAAGAAATGGAAGATTCCCTTCATAAACAAAGAAAATCCCTTCAACCAAAAACAGGGAAATGTAAATGTCCCTTCACAAACGAAGAAAATAACTTCAACGAAAAACAAGGAAATGGAAATGTCCCTCCATAAACAAAGAAAATAAATTCAACCAAAAACAGAGAAATGGAAAATTCTTTTCATAAACAAAGAAAATCTCTGCAACCAGAAACAAAGAAATGGAAAATTCCTTTCATAAACAAAGAAAATCCCTTCAACCAAAAACAAAGAAATGGAAAATTCCCTTCATAAACAAAGAAAATCCCTTCAACCAAAAACAAAGAAATGGAAAATTCCCTTCATAAACAAAAAAAATCCCTTCAACCAAAAACAAAGAAATGGAAAATTCCCTTCATAAACAAAGAAAATCCCTTCAACCAAAAACAACTAAATGGAAAATTCCCTTCATAAACAAAGAAAATCTCTTCAACCAAAATCAAAGAAAATCTCTTCAACCAAAAACAAAGAAATGGAAAATTCCCTTCATAAACAAAAGAAATTACTTCATCCAAAAACGTTGGGCCGAAATCTAAAATTTACAATAAATAATATACACACTGTATGTCATTCAATGATTAGAATGTAAGAAATTTAAAAAATGTTCACTTACCTTTCGAAGACACTGTATACCATCAAAATTTTACAAAAGTAAAAGTTTCGTAACGTTTGTTTGACTTTCGAAGAAACTCTGCTGTTGAACGCACTGTATATCATTCACATTGTACAACTGTGAATAAAACATACGCACAAAAAGTTTTTTTATAAAGGGCACTTCACACGCCCGCGATTAAACGGAACTAAAACCGCACGAGATTCTCAACGAAAACGAAATAATCGAAAGCGGTTAAATTTTTTTAACTGATTGATAAAAATCAAAAGACTTATTCGATTTTAGGACCGATCGCGGTGACTGACACTCGAATAATGAATTTATTTCCATAAATTAATATCTTAGTCACGACATCTTTACGTAATAATGACTAATATGTTTACAAACAAATAATACATAAAAATTCGTAAAAATATCTATAATTTAGAGTTGAAATTAATTGAATGTTAGTACTTTTAAACTTCATTAGTTGGTGTAAAAGATGACAACTAGTTTCGATTAATAAATCATCATCAGGACCTAATGCGGAAGACTAATTTTTATCAATTTTCGATGTAATTCCATTTAATAAATTTAAAATCGTTTAATACTAAAAACTTTCAACTAACCTTCTTATTTCAGACGTAAATAATTCCCAATCCTAAAGGGCACTTCACACGCGCGCGATTAAACGGAACTAAAACCGCACGAGATTCTCAACGAAAACGAAATAATCGAAAGCGTTTAAATTTTTAAACTAAATATAAAAATCGAACTGAATTATTTGATTTTTAGACCGTTCGCGGCGACGAATACACAAAGAATTATTTTTTTTCGATACATTCATCCCTTAGTCATCAACCCTTACGTAATAATGACTCATATGTTTACAAATAAATATTTGATGGATTTAAAAACTTTTAAAAGTAAAAAATATGCAACTGTACCTTTTAATTATCGAAGTAAAAATCCCAATTCAAAAGGGCACTTCACACCCGCGATTAAAAGGATCTAAAACCGCACCAGTGTACGAAAACGAAAAAAATTGAAAGCGTTTTAATTTTTAAACTAATTAATAAAAATCGAACAGAATTATTTGATTTTTAGAGCGTTCGCGGCGACGAGTACACAAATAATGATTTTTTTTTCGATACATTCATCTCTTAGTCATGAACCTTTACATAATAATGTATTCCCATCATTAATTTCTTCTTGTAATTGAATAAATAAATACTAAATAAATAAAATACTATCTTCAATTTCATCAAATTTTGTTTGAATTTCTTAGTATGGATGTTCTAGTATCTATCTTAAATGAAAAAGTCCCTCCACAAACAAAGAAAATCCCTTCAACCAAAAACAAAGAAATGGAAAGTTCCCTCAAGAACCATTCCAAAGAAACAAAAACCAAATAAACCACGTAATTCAGAGAGAAACAGAGAAATTGTCATGAACTTAGATACAGAAACTACCGACCAAAAAAAGAAAATTCACTGAAAACTGCCCAAAATCCGAAAATATAGTACCAGCTACAAATAATAAACAATCCCCCGGATAATAATACTGATGATCACGAACCTAACAAACTTCAGTTTCCGAGTTTTCGGAACAAATTCGACAACCTCCCCCTTTAGCGCATTTGCTTGCTTTGGACACAAGTCTGATCAATGCAGGTTCGGCAGAGACCCCAGCTAGAGGTGCACCACTGTTCAACGAAAATCAAGGAAAAAGAAGGAGCGCCCCTCAATGAACAACGAAAATAAAAGAATAACCTCACTGGGAAAATAGAACGCAAAAACAAAGAAATGCAAAATTCCCTTCATTAACAAAGAAAATCCCTTCAACCAAAAACAAAGAAATGCAAAAATCCCTTCAACCAAAAACAAAGAAATGGAAAATTCCCTTCATAAACAAAGAAAATCCCTTCAACCAAAAACAAAGAAATGTAAATGTCCCTCCACAAACAAAGAAAATAACTTCAACGAAAAACAAGGAAATGGAACTGTCCCTCCATAAACAAAGAAAATAAATTCAACCAAAAACAGAGAAATGAAAAAGTCCCTCAATAAACAAAGAAAATCCCTTCAAGCAAAAACAAAGAAATGGAAAATTCCCTTCATTAACAAAGAAAATCCCTTCAACCAAAAACAAAGAAATGGAAAATTCCCCTCACAAACAAAGAAAATTACTTCAACGAAAAACAAGGAAATGGAATTGTCCCTTCATAAACAAATAAAATAAATTCAACCAAAAACAGAGAAATGAAAAAGTCCCTCAATAAACAAAGAAAATCCCTTCAAGCAAAAACAAAGAAATGGAAAATTCTCTTCATAAACAAAGAAAATTCCTTCAACCAAAAACAAGGAAATGGAATTGTCCCTCCATAAACAAAGAAAATAAATTCAACCAAAAACAGAGAAATGGAAAATTCCCTACATAAACAAAGAAAATTACTTCAACGAAAAACAAGGAAATGGAATTGTCCCTTCATAAACAAAGAAAATCCCTTCAACCAAAAACAGGGAAATGTAAATGTCCCTCAACAAACAAAGAAAATAACTTCAACGAAAAACAAGGAAATGTAATTATCCCTCCATAATAAAGAAAATAAATTCAACCAAAAACAGAGAAATATAAAATTCCCTTCATAAACAAAGAAAATCCCTTCAACCAAAAACGAAGAAATGGAAAATTCCCTTCATAAACAAAGAAAATCTCTGCAACCAGAAACAAAGAAATGGAAAATTCCCTTCATAAAGAATGAAAATAAATTCAACCAAAAACAGAGAAATGAAAATGTCCCTCAATAAACAAAGAAAATCCCTTCAAGCAAAAACAAAGAAATGGAAAATTCCCTTCATAAACAAAGAAAATCCCTTAAAAAAAACAAAGAAATGAAAAATTCCCTTCATAAACAAAGAAAATCTCTGCAACCAGAAACAAAGAAATGGAAAATTCCTTTCATAAATAAAGAAAATCCCTTCAACCAAAAACAAAGAAATGGAAAATTCCCTTCATAAACAAAGAAAATCCCTTAAAAAAAACAAAGAAATGAAAAATTCCCTTCATAAACAAAGAAAATCTCTGCAACCAGAAACAAAGAAATGGAAAATTCCCTTCATAAACAAAGAAAATCCCTTCAACCAAATACAAAGAAATGGAAACTTCCCTTCATAAACAAAGAAAATCCCTTCAACCAAAAACAAAGAAATGGAAAATTCCCTTCATAAACAAAAAAAATCCCTTCAACCAAAAACAAAAAAATGGAAAATTCCCTTCATAAACAAAGAAAATCCCTTCAACCAAAAACGAAGAAACGGAAAATTCCATTCATAAACAATAAAATCCCTTCAACCAAAAACAAAGAAATGGAAAATTCCCTTCATAAACAAAGAAAATCCCTTCAACTAAAAACAGGGAAATGTAAATGTCCCTCAACAAAAAGAAAATAACTTCAACGAAAAACAAGGAAATGGAAATGTCCCTTCATAAACAAAGAAAATAAATTCAACCAAAAACAGAGAAATGAAAATGACCCTCAATAAACAAAGAAAATCTCTTCAACCAAAAACAAAGAAATGAAAAAGTCCCTTCATAAACAAAGAAAATCCCTTCAACCAAAAACAAAGAAATGGAAAATTCCCTCAAGAACCATTCCAAAGAAACAAAAACCAAATAAACCACGTAATTCCAGATAAACAGAGAAATTGTCATGAACTTAGATACAGAAACTACCGACCAAAAAAGAAAATTCACTGAAAACTGCCCAAAATCCGAAAATATAGTACCAACTACAAATAATAAACAAACCCCCGGATAATAATACTGATGATCACGAACCTAACAAACTTCAGTTTCCGAGTTTTCGGAACAAATTCGACTACCTCCCCCTTTAGCGCATTTGCTTGCTTTGGACACAAGTCTGATCAATGCAGGTTCGGCAGAGACCCCAGCTAGAGGTGCACCACTGTTCAACGAAAATCAAGGAAAAAGAAGGAGCGCCCCTCAATGAACAACGAAAATAAAAGAATAACCTCACTGGGAAAATAGAACGCAAAAACAAAGAAATGCAAAATTCCCTTCATTAACAAAGAAAATCCCTTCAACCAAAAACAAAGAAATGCAAAAATCCCTTCAACCAAAAACAAAGAAATGGAAAATTCCCTTCATAAACAAAGAAAATCCCTTCAACCAAAAACAAAGAAATGGAAAAGTCCCTCCATAAACAAAGAAAATCCCTTCACCAAAAAACAAAGAAATGGAAAATTCCCTTCATAAACAAAGAAAATCCCTTCAACCAAAAACCGGGAAATGTAAATGTCCCTCCACAAACAAAGAAAATAACTTCAACGAAAAACAAGGAAATGGCATTGTCCCTCCATAATAAAGAAAATAAATTCAACCAAAAACAGAGAAATATAAAATTCCCTTCATAAACAAAGAAAATCCCTTCAAACAAAATCATAGAAATGGAAAATTCCCTTCATTAACAAAGAAAATCTCTGCAACCAGAAACAAAGAAATGGAAAATTCCCTTCATAAAGAAAGAAAATAAATTCAACCAAAAACAGAGAAATGAAAATGTCCCTCAATAAACAAAGAAAATCCCTTCAAGCAAAAACAAAGAAATGGAAAATTCCCTCCATAAACAAAGAATATCCCTTCAACGAAAAACAAGGAAATGGAAATGTCCCTCCATAAACAAAGAAAATAAATTCAACCAAAAACAAAGAAATGGAAAATTCCTTTCATAAACAAAGAAAATCCCTTCAACGAAAAACAAGGAAATGGAACTGTCCCTCCATAAACAAAGAAAATAAATTCAACCAAAAACAGAGAAATGAAAAAGTCCCTCAAAAAACAAAGAAAACCCCTTCAACCAAAAATATAGAAATGGAAATTTCCCTTCATAAACAAAGAAAATCCCTTCAACCAAAAACAAAGAAACGGAAATTCCCTTCATAAACAAAGAAAATACCTTCAACCAAAAACAGGGAAATGGTAATGTCCCTCCATAAACATAGAAAATAAATTCAACCAAAAACAGAGAAATGAAAAATTCCCTTCATAAACAAAGAAAATCCCTTCAACCAAAAACAGGGAAATGTAAATGTCCCTCCACAAACAAAGAAAATAACTTCAACGAAAAACAAGGAAATGGAATTGTCCCTCCATAAACAAAGAAAATCCCTTCAAGCAAAAACAAATAAATGGAAAATTCCCTTCATTAACAAAGAAAATCCCTTCAACCAAAAACAAAAAAATGCAAAAATCCCTTCAACCAAAAACAAAGAAATGGAAAATTCCCTTTATAAACAAAGAAAATCCCTTCAACCAAAAACAAAGAAATGGAAAATTCCCTTCTTAAACAAAGAAAATATCTTCAACCAAAAACAAAGAAATGGAAAAGTCCCTCCATAAACAAAGAAAATCCCATCACCTAAAAACAAAGAAACGGAAAATTCCCTTCATAAACAAAGAAAATCCCTTCAACCAAAAACCGGGAAATGTAAATGTCCCTCCACAAACAAAGAAAATAACTTCAACGAAAAACAAGGAAATGGAACTGTCCCTCCATAAACAAAGAAAATAAATTCAACTAAAAACAGAGAAATGAAAAAGTCCCTCAATAAACAAAGAAAATCCCTTCAACCAAAAACATAGAAATGGAAATTTCCCTTCATAAACAAAGAAAATACCTTCAACCAAAAACAGGGAAATGTAAATGTCCCTCCACAAACAAAGAAAATAACTTCAACGAAAAACAAGGAAATGGAATTGTCCCTCCATAAACAAAGAAAATCCCTTCAAGCAAAAACAATGAAATGGAAATGTCCCTTTACAAACAAAGAAAATAACTTCAACGAAAAACAAGGAAATGGAATTGTCCCTCCATAAACAAGGAAAATAAATTCAACCAAAAACAGAGAAATGGAAAGTTTCCTTCATAAAAAAAGAAAATCCTTTCAACCAAATACAAAGAAATGGAAAATTCCCTTCATAAACAAAGAAAATATCTTCAACCAAAAACAAAGATATGAAAAAGTCCCTCCATAAACACAGAAAATCCCTTCACCTAAAAACAAAGAAATGGAAAATTCCCTTCATAAACAAAGAAAATCTCTGCAATCAGAAACAAAGAAATGGAAAATTCCTTTCATAAACAAAGAAAATCCCTTCAACCAAAAACAAAGAAATGGAAAATTCCCTTCATAAACAAAGGAAATCCCTTCAACCAAAAACAAAGAAATGGAAAATTCCCTTCATAAACAAAGAAAATCCCTTCAAACAAAAACAAGGAAATGGAAAATTCCCTCCAGAACCATTCCAAAGAAACAAAAACCAAATATACCACGTAATTCAGAGAGACACAGAGAAATTGTCATGAACTTAGATACAGAAACTACCGAACAAAAAAGGAAAATTCACTGAAAACTGCCCAAAATCCGAAAATATAGTACCAGCTACAAATAATAAACAAACCCCCGGATAATAATACTGATGATTACGAACCTAACAAACTTCAGTTTCCGAGCTTTCGGAACAAATTCGACTACCTCCCCCTTTAGCGCATTTGCTTGCTTTGGACACAAGTCTGATCAATGCAGGTTCGGCAGAGACCCCAGCTAGAGGTGCACCACTGTTCAACGAAAATCAAGGAAAAAGAAGGAGCGCCCCTCAATGAACAACGAAAATAGAAGAATAACCTCACCGGGAAAATAGAACGCAAAAACAAAGAAATGGAAAATTCCCTTCATAAACAAAGAAAATCCCTTCAACCAAAAACAAAGAAATGGAAAATTCCCTTCACAAACAAAGAAAATAACTTCAACGAAAAACAAGGAAATGGAATTGTCCCTTCATAAACAAATAAAATAAATTCAACCAAAAACAGAGAAATGAAAAGGTCCCTCAATAAACAAAGAAAATCCCTTCAAGCAAAAACAAAGAAATGGAAAATTCCCTTCATAAACAAAGAAAATTCCTTCAACCAAAAACAAGGAAATGGAAATGTCCCTTTACAAACAAAGAAAATAACTTCAATGAAAAACAAGGAAATGGAATTGTCCCTCCATAAACAAAGAAAATAAATTCAACCAAAAACAGAGAAATGGAAAATTCCCTACATAAACAAAGAAAATCCCTTCAACCAAAAACAAAGAAATGGAAAATTCCCTTCATAAACAAAGAAAATCCCTTCAACCAACAACATAAGAAACGGAAAATTCCCACCAGAACCATTCCAAAGAAACAAAAACCAAATATACCACGTAACTCAGAGTGAAACAGAGAAATTGTCATGAACTTAGATGCAGAAACTACCGACCAAAAAAAGAAAATTCACTGAAAACTGCCCAAAATCCGAAAATATAGTACCAGCTACAAATAATAAACAAACCTCCGGATAATAATACTGATGATTACGAACCTAACAAACTTCAGTTTCCGAGCTTTCGGAACAAATTCGACTACCTCCCCCTTTAGCGCATTTGCTTGCTTTGGACACAAGTCTGATCAATGCAGGTTCGGCAGAGACCCCAGCTAGATGTGCACCACTGTTCAACGAAAATCAAGGAAAAAGAAGGAGCGCACCTCAATGAACAACGAAAATAGAAGAATAACCTCACCGGGAAAATAGAACGCAAAAACAAAGAAATGGAAAACTCCCTTCATAAACAAAGAAAATCCCTTCAACCAAAAACAGAAATGGAAATTTCCCATCATAAACAAAGAAAATCCCTTCAACCAAAAACAAAGAAACGGAAAATCCTTTCATAAACAAAGAAAATCCCTTCAACCAAAAACAAAGAAATGGAAAATTCCCTTCATAAACAAAGAAAATCCCTTCAAACAAGAACAAAGAAATGGAAAATTCCCACCAGAACCATTCCAAAGAAACAAAAACCAAATATACCACGTAACTCAGAGTGAAACAGAGAAATTGTCATGAACTTAGATACAGAAACTACCGACCAAAAAAAGAAAATTCACTGAAAACTGCCCAAAATCCGAAAATATAGTACCAGCTACAAATAATAAACAAACCTCCGGATAATAATACTGATGATTACGAACCTAACAAACTTCAGTTTCCGAGCTTTCGGAACAAATTCGACTACTTCCCCCTTTAGCGCATTTGCTTGCTTTGGACACAAGTCTGATCAATGCAGGTTCGGCAGAGACCCCAGCTAGAGGTGCACCACTGTTCAACGAAAATCAAGGAAAAAGAAGGAGCGCCCCTCAATGAACAACGAAAATAGAAGAATAACCTCAGCGGGAAAATAGAACGCAAAAACAAAGAAATGGAAAATTTCCTTCATTAACAAAGAAAATCCCTTCAACCAAAAACAAAGAAATGGAAAATTCCCTTCACAAACAAAGAAAATCCCTTCAACCAAAAACAAAGAAACGGAAAATCCCTTCATAAACAAAGAAAATCCCTTCAACCAAAAACAAAGAAATGGAAAATTCCCTTCATAAACAAAGAAAATCCCTTCAAACAAAAACAAAGAAATGGAAAATTCCCTCCAGAACCATTCCAAAGAAACAAAAACCAAATATACCACGTAATTCAGAGAGAAACAGAGAAATTGTCATGAGCTTAGATACAGAAACTACCGAACAAAAAAAGAAAATTCACTGAAAACTGCCCAAAATCCGAAAATATAGTACCAGCTACAAATAATAAACAAACCCCCGGATAATAATACTGATGATTACGAACCTAACAAACTTCAGTTTCCGAGTTTTCGGAACAAATTCGACTACCTCCCCCTTTAGCGCATTTGCTTGCTTTGGACACAAGTCTGATCAATGCAGGTTCGGCAGAAACCCCAGCTAGAGGTGCACCACTGTTCAACGAAAATCAAGGAAAAAGAAGGAGCGCCCCTCAATGAACAACGAAAATAAAAGAATAACCTCACCGGGAAAATAGAACGCAAAAACAAAGAAATGGAAAATTCCCTTCATAAACAAAGAAAATCCCTTCAACCAAAAACAAAGAAATGGAAAATTCCCTTCATAAACAAAGAAAATCTCTGCAACCAGAAACAAAGAAATGGAAAATTCCTTTCATAAACAAAGAAAATCCCTTCAACCAAAAACAAAGAAATGGAAAATTCCCTTCATAAACAAAGAAAATCCCTTCAACCAAAAACAAAAAAATGGAAAATTCCCTTCATAAACAAAGAAAATCCCTTCAACCAAAAACGAAGAAATGGAAAATTCCCTTCATAAACAAAAAAATCCCTTCAACCAAAAACAAAGAAATGGAAAATTCCCTTCATAAACAAAGAAAATCCCTTCAACCAAAAACAGGGAAATGTAAATGTCCCTTCACAAAAAGAAAATAACTTCAACGAAAAACAAGAAAATGGAAATGTCCCTTCATAAACAAAGAAAATAAATTCAACCAAAAACAGAGAAATGAAAATGACCCTCAATAAACAAAGAAAATCCCTTCAAGCAAAAACAAAGAAATGGAAAATTCCCTTCATAAACAAAGAAAATCCCTTCAACCAAAAACAAAGAAATGGAAAATTCCCTTCATAAGCAAAGAAAATCCCTTCAACCAAAAACAAAGAAATGAAAATCCGAAAATATAGTACCAGCTACAAATAATAAACAAACCCCCGGATAATAATACTGATGATTACGAACCTAACAAACTTCAGTTTCCGAGTTTTCGGAACAAATTCGACTACCTCCCCCTTTAGCGCATTTGCTTGCTTTGGACACAAGTCTGATCAATGCAGGTTCGGCAGAGACCCCAGCTAGAGGTGCACCACTGTTCAACGAAAATCAAGGAAAAAGAAGGAGCGCCCCTCAATGAACAACGTAAATAGAAGAATAACCTCACCGGGAAAATAGAACGCAAAAACAAAGAAATGGAAAATTCCCTTCATTAACAAAGAAAATCCCTTCAACCAAAAACAAAGAAATGGAAAATTCCCTTCATAAACAAAGAAAATATCTTCAAACGAAAACAAAGAAATGAAAAAGTCCCTCCATAAACAAAGAAAATCCCTTCACCTAAAAACAAAGAAATGGAAAATTCCCTTCATAAACAAAGAAAATCCCTTCAACGAAAAACAAGGAAATGGAAATGTTCCTCCATAAACAAAGAAAATAAATTCAACCAAAAACAGAGAAATGGAAAATTCCCTTCATAAACAAAGAAAATCCCTTCAAACAAAAACATAGAAATGGAAAATTCCCTTCATTAACAAAGAAAATCCCTTCAACCAAAAACAAAGAAATGGAAAATTCCCTTCATAAACAAAGAAAATCCCTTCAACCAAAAACAAAGAAACGGAAAATTCCCTTCATAAACAAAGAAAATATCTTCAACCAAAAACAAAGAAATGAAAAAGTCTCTCCATAAACAAAGAAAATCCCTTCACCTGAAAACAAAGAAATGGAAAATTCCCTTCATAAACAAAGAAAATCCCTTCAACGAAAAACAAGGAAATGGAAATGTCCCTCCATAAACAAAGAAAATAAATTCAACCAAAAACAGAGAAATGGAAAATTCCCTTCATAAACAAAGAAAGTCCCTTCAACCAAAAACATAGAAATGGAAAATCCCTTCATAAACAAAGAAAATCCCTTCAACCAAAAACAAAGAAATGGTAAATTCCCTTCATAAACAAAAAAAATCTCTGCAACCAGAAACAAAGAAATGGAAAATTCCCTTCATAAACAAAGAAAATCCCTTCAACCAAAAACAAATAAATGGAAAATTCCCTTCATAAACAAAGAAAATCCCTTTAAGCAAAAACAAAGAAATGGAAAATTCCCTTCATTAACAAAGAAAATCCCTTCAACCGAAAACAAAGAAACGGAAAATCCCTTCATAAACAAAGAAAATCCCTTCACCTGAAAACAAAGAAATGGAAAATTCCCTTCATAAACAAAGAAAATCCCTTCAACGAAAAACAAGGAAATGGAAATGTCCCTCCATAAACAAAGAAAATAAATTCAACCAAAAACAGAGAAATGGAAAATTCCCTTCATAAACAAAGAAAGTCCCTTCAACCAAAAACATAGAAATGGAAATTTCCCTTCATAAACAAAGAAAATCCCTTCAACCAAAAACAAAGAAACGGAAAATCCCTTCATAAACAAAGAAAATCCCTTCAACCAAAAACAAAGAAATGGTAAATTCCCTTCATAAACAAAAAAAATCTCTGCAACCAGAAACAAAGAAATGGAAAATTCCCTTCATAAACAAAGAAAATCCCTTCAACCAAAAACAAATAAATGGAAAATTCCCTTCATAAACAAAGAAAATCCCTTTAAGCAAAAACAAAGAAATGGAAGATTCCCTTCATAAACAAAGAAAATCCCTTCAACCAAAAACAGGGAAATGTAAATGTCCCTTCACAAACGAAGAAAATAACTTCAACGAAAAACAAGGAAATGGAAATGTCCCTCCATAAACAAAGAAAATAAATTCAACCAAAAACAGAGAAATGAAAAAGTCCCTCAATAAACAAAGAAAATCCCTTCAACCAAAAACATAGAAATGGAAATTTCCCTTCATAAACAAAGAAAATACCTTCAACCAAAAACAGGGAAATGTAAATGTCCCTCCACAAACAAAGAAAATAACTTCAACGAAAAACAAGGAAATGGAATTGTCCCTCCATAAACAAAGAAAATCCCTTCAAGCAAAAACAAATAAATGGAAAATTCCCTTCATTAACAAAGAAAATCCCTTCAACCAAAAACAAAAAAATGCAAAAATCCCTTCAACCAAAAACAAAGAAATGGAAAATTCCCTTTATAAACAAAGAAAATCCCTTCAACCAAAAACAAAGAAATGGAAAATTCCCTTCTTAAACAAAGAAAATATCTTCAACCAAAAACAAAGAAATGAAAAAGTCCCTCCATAAACAAAGAAAATCCCTTCACCTAAAAACAAAGAAACGGAAAATTCCCTTCATAAACAAAGAAAATCCCTTCAACCAAAAACCGGGAAATGTAAATGTCCCTGCACAAACAAAGAAAATAACTTCAACGAAAAACAAGGAAATGGAACTGTCCCTCCATAAACAAAGAAAATAAATTCAACCAAAAACAGAGAAATGAAAAAGTCCCTCAATAAACAAAGAAAATCCCTTCAACCAAAAACATAGAAATGGAAATTTCCCTTCATAAACAAAGAAAATACCTTCAACCAAAAACAGGGAAATGTAAATGTCCCTCCACAAACAAAGAAAATAACTTCAACGAAAAACAAGGAAATGGAATTGTCCCTCCATAAACAAAGAAAATCCCTTCAAGCAAAAACAATGAAATGGAAATGTCCCTTTACAAACAAAGAAAATAACTTCAACGAAAAACAAGGAAATGGAATTGTCCCTCCATAAACAAGGAAAATAAATTCAACCAAAAACAGAGAAATGGAAAGTTTCCTTCATAAAAAAAGAAAATCCTTTCAACCAAATACAAAGAAATGGAAAATTCCCTTCATAAACAAAGAAAATATCTTCAACCAAAAACAAAGATATGAAAAAGTCCCTCCATAAACACAGAAAATCCCTTCACCTAAAAACAAAGAAATGGAAAATTCCCTTCATAAACAAAGAAAATCTCTGCAATCAGAAACAAAGAAATGGAAAATTCCTTTCATAAACAAAGAAAATCCCTTCAACCAAAAACAAAGAAATGGAAAATTCCCTTCATAAACAAAGGAAATCCCTTCAACCAAAAACAAAGAAATGGAAAATTCCCTTCATAAACAAAGAAAATCCCTTCAAACAAAAACAAGGAAATGGAAAATTCCCTCCAGAACCATTCCAAAGAAACAAAAACCAAATATACCACGTAATTCAGAGAGACACAGAGAAATTGTCATGAACTTAGATACAGAAACTACCGAACAAAAAAGGAAAATTCACTGAAAACTGCCCAAAATCCGAAAATATAGTACCAGCTACAAATAATAAACAAACCCCCGGATAATAATACTGATGATTACGAACCTAACAAACTTCAGTTTCCGAGCTTTCGGAACAAATTCGACTACCTCCCCCTTTAGCGCATTTGCTTGCTTTGGACACAAGTCTGATCAATGCAGGTTCGGCAGAGACCCCAGCTAGAGGTGCACCACTGTTCAACGAAAATCAAGGAAAAAGAAGGAGCGCCCCTCAATGAACAACGAAAATAGAAGAATAACCTCACCGGGAAAATAGAACGCAAAAACAAAGAAATGGAAAATTCCCTTCATAAACAAAGAAAATCCCTTCAACCGAAAACAAAGAAATGGAAAATTCCCTTCACAAACAAAGAAAATAACTTCAACGAAAAACAAGGAAATGGAATTGTCCCTTCATAAACAAATAAAATAAATTCAACCAAAAACACAGAAATGAAAAGGTCCCTCAATAAACAAAGAAAATCCCTTCAAGCAAAAACAAAGAAATGGAAAATTCCCTTCAACAAAGAAAATTCCTTCAACCAAAAACAAGGAAATGGAAATGTCCCTTTACAAACAAAGAAAATAACTTCAATGAAAAACAAGGAAATGGAATTGTCCCTCCATAAACAAAGAAAATAAATTCAACCAAAAACAGAGAAATGGAAAATTCCCTACATAAACAAAGAAAATCCCTTCAACCAAAAACAAAGAAATGGAAAATTCCCTTCATAAACAAAGAAAATCCCTTCAACCAACAACATAAGAAACGGAAAATTCCCACCAGAACCATTCCAAAGAAACAAAAACCAAATATACCACGTAACTCAGAGTGAAACAGAGAAATTGTCATGAACTTAGATACAGAAACTACCGACCAAAAAAAGAAAATTCACTGAAAACTGCCCAAAATCCGAAAATATAGTACCAGCTACAAATAATAAACAAACCTCCGGATAATAATACTGATGATTACGAACCTAACAAACTTCAGTTT
The DNA here is from genome assembly GCA_951812935.1 of Hermaeophaga mercurialis. NCBI lineage: Eukaryota > Metazoa > Arthropoda > Insecta > Coleoptera > Chrysomelidae > Hermaeophaga > Hermaeophaga mercurialis. The sequence continues at coordinate 18,001,314 of OX638359.1, read as the reverse complement.
CCGAGCTTTCGGAACAAATTCGACTACCTCCCCCTTTAGCGCATTTGCTTGCTTTGGACACAAGTCTGATCAATGCAGGTTCGGCAGAGACCCCAGCTAGAGGTGCACCACTGTTCAACGAAAATCAAGGAAAAAGAAGGAGCGCCCCTCAATGAACAACGAAAATAGAAGAATAACCTCACCGGGAAAATAGAACGCAAAAACAAAGAAATGGAAAATTCCCTTCATTAACAAAGAAAATCCCTTCAACCAAAAACAAAGAAATGGAAAATTCCCTTCATAAACAAAGAAAATATCTTCAACCGAAAACAAAGAAATGAAAAAGTCCCTCCATAAACAAAGAAAATCCCTTCACCTAAAAACAAAGAAATGGAAAATTCCCTTCATAAACAAAGAAAATCCCTTCAACGAAAAACAAGGAAATGGAAATGTTCCTCCATAAACAAAGAAAATAAATTCAACCAAAAACAGAGAAATGGAAAATTCCCTTCATAAACAAAGAAAATCCCTTCAAACAAAAACATAGAAATGGAAAATTCCCTTCATTAACAAAGAAAATCCCTTCAACCAAAAACAAAGAAATGGAAAATTCCCTTCATAAACAAAGAAAATCCCTTCAACCAAAAACAAAGAAACGGAAAATTCCCTTCATAAACATTGAAAATATCTTCAACCAAAAACAAAGAAATGAAAAAGTCTCTCCATAAACAAAGAAAATCCCTTCACCTGAAAACAAAGAAATGGAAAATTCCCTTCATAAACAAAGAAAATCCCTTCAACGAAAAACAAGGAAATGGAAATGTCCCTCCATAAACAAAGAAAATAAATTCAACCAAAAACAGAGAAATGGAAAATTCCCTTCATAAACAAAGAAAATCCCTTCAACCAAAAACATAGAAATGGAAATTTCCCTTCATAAACAAAGAAAATCCCTTCAACCAAAAACAAAGAAACGGAAAATCCCTTCATAAACAAAGAAAATCCCTTCAACCAAAAACAAAGAAATGGTAAATTCCCTTCATAAACAAAAAAAATCTCTGCAACCAGAAACAAAGAAATGGAAAATTCCCTTCATAAACAAAGAAAATCCCTTCAACCAAAAACAAATAAATGGAAAATTCCCTTCATAAACAAAGAAAATCCCTTTAAGCAAAAACAAAGAAATGGAAGATTCCCTTCATAAACAAAGAAAATCCCTTCAACCAAAAACAGGGAAATGTAAATGTCCCTTCACAAACGAAGAAAATAACTTCAACGAAAAACAAGGAAATGGAAATGTCCCTCCATAAACAAAGAAAATAAATTCAACCAAAAACAAAGAAATGGAAAATTCCCTTCATAAACAAAGAAAATCCCTTCAACCAAAAACAAAAAAATGGAAAATTCCCTTCATAAACAAAGAAAATCCCTTCAACCAAAAACGAAGAAATGGAAAATTCCCTTCATAAACAAAAAAATCCCTTCAACCAAAAACAAAGAAATGGAAAATTCCCTTCATAAACAAAAAAAATCCCTTCAACCAAAAACAAAGAAATGGAAAATTCCCTTCATTAACAAAGAAAATCCCTTCAACCAAAAACAAAGAAATGGAAAATTCCCTTCATAAACAAAGAAAATATCTTCAAACGAAAACAAAGAAATGAAAAAGTCCCTCCATAAACAAAGAAAATCCCTTCACCTAAAAACAAAGAAATGGAAAATTCCCTTCATAAACAAAGAAAATCCCTTCAACGAAAAACAAGGAAATGGAAATGTTCCTCCATAAACAAAGAAAATAAATTCAACCAAAAACAGAGAAATGGAAAATTCCCTTCATAAACAAAGAAAATCCCTTCAAACAAAAACATAGAAATGGAAAATTCCCTTCATTAACAAAGAAAATCCCTTCAACCAAAAACAAAGAAATGGAAAATTCCCTTCATAAACAAAGAAAATCCCTTCAACCAAAAACAAAGAAACGGAAAATTCCCTTCATAAACAAAGAAAATATCTTCAACCAAAAACAAAGAAATGAAAAAGTCTCTCCATAAACAAAGAAAATCCCTTCACCTGAAAACAAAGAAATGGAAAATTCCCTTCATAAACAAAGAAAATCCCTTCAACGAAAAACAAGGAAATGGAAATGTCCCTCCATAAACAAAGAAAATAAATTCAACCAAAAACAGAGAAATGGAAAATTCCCTTCATAAACAAAGAAAGTCCCTTCAACCAAAAACATAGAAATGGAAAATCCCTTCATAAACAAAGAAAATCCCTTCAACCAAAAACAAAGAAATGGTAAATTCCCTTCATAAACAAAAAAAATCTCTGCAACCAGAAACAAAGAAATGGAAAATTCCCTTCATAAACAAAGAAAATCCCTTCAACCAAAAACAAATAAATGGAAAATTCCCTTCATAAACAAAGAAAATCCCTTTAAGCAAAAACAAAGAAATGGAAAATTCCCTTCATTAACAAAGAAAATCCCTTCAACCGAAAACAAAGAAACGGAAAATCCCTTCATAAACAAAGAAAATCCCTTCACCTGAAAACAAAGAAATGGAAAATTCCCTTCATAAACAAAGAAAATCCCTTCAACGAAAAACAAGGAAATGGAAATGTCCCTCCATAAACAAAGAAAATAAATTCAACCAAAAACAGAGAAATGGAAAATTCCCTTCATAAACAAAGAAAGTCCCTTCAACCAAAAACATAGAAATGGAAATTTCCCTTCATAAACAAAGAAAATCCCTTCAACCAAAAACAAAGAAACGGAAAATCCCTTCATAAACAAAGAAAATCCCTTCAACCAAAAACAAAGAAATGGTAAATTCCCTTCATAAACAAAAAAAATCTCTGCAACCAGAAACAAAGAAATGGAAAATTCCCTTCATAAACAAAGAAAATCCCTTCAACCAAAAACAAATAAATGGAAAATTCCCTTCATAAACAAGGAAAATCCCTTTAAGCAAAAACAAAGAAATGGAAGATTCCCTTCATAAACAAAGAAAATCCCTTCAACCAAAAACAGGGAAATGTAAATGTCCCTTCACAAACGAAGAAAATAACTTCAACGAAAAACAAGGAAATGGAAATGTCCCTCCATAAACAAAGAAAATAAATTCAACCAAAAACAGAGAAATGAAAAAGTCCCTCAATAAACAAAGAAAATCCCTTCAACCAAAAACATAGAAATGGAAATTTCCCTTCATAAACAAAGAAAATACCTTCAACCAAAAACAGGGAAATGTAAATGTCCCTCCACAAACAAAGAAAATAACTTCAACGAAAAACAAGGAAATGGAATTGTCCCTCCATAAACAAAGAAAATCCCTTCAAGCAAAAACAAATAAATGGAAAATTCCCTTCATTAACAAAGAAAATCCCTTCAACCAAAAACAAAAAAATGCAAAAATCCCTTCAACCAAAAACAAAGAAATGGAAAATTCCCTTTATAAACAAAGAAAATCCCTTCAACCAAAAACAAAGAAATGGAAAATTCCCTTCTTAAACAAAGAAAATATCTTCAACCAAAAACAAAGAAATGAAAAAGTCCCTCCATAAACAAAGAAAATCCCTTCACCTAAAAACAAAGAAACGGAAAATTCCCTTCATAAACAAAGAAAATCCCTTCAACCAAAAACCGGGAAATGTAAATGTCCCTGCACAAACAAAGAAAATAACTTCAACGAAAAACAAGGAAATGGAACTGTCCCTCCATAAACAAAGAAAATAAATTCAACCAAAAACAGAGAAATGAAAAAGTCCCTCAATAAACAAAGAAAATCCCTTCAACCAAAAACATAGAAATGGAAATTTCCCTTCATAAACAAAGAAAATACCTTCAACCAAAAACAGGGAAATGTAAATGTCCCTCCACAAACAAAGAAAATAACTTCAACGAAAAACAAGGAAATGGAATTGTCCCTCCATAAACAAAGAAAATCCCTTCAAGCAAAAACAATGAAATGGAAATGTCCCTTTACAAACAAAGAAAATAACTTCAACGAAAAACAAGGAAATGGAATTGTCCCTCCATAAACAAGGAAAATAAATTCAACCAAAAACAGAGAAATGGAAAGTTTCCTTCATAAAAAAAGAAAATCCTTTCAACCAAATACAAAGAAATGGAAAATTCCCTTCATAAACAAAGAAAATATCTTCAACCAAAAACAAAGATATGAAAAAGTCCCTCCATAAACACAGAAAATCCCTTCACCTAAAAACAAAGAAATGGAAAATTCCCTTCATAAACAAAGAAAATCTCTGCAATCAGAAACAAAGAAATGGAAAATTCCTTTCATAAACAAAGAAAATCCCTTCAACCAAAAACAAAGAAATGGAAAATTCCCTTCATAAACAAAGGAAATCCCTTCAACCAAAAACAAAGAAATGGAAAATTCCCTTCATAAACAAAGAAAATCCCTTCAAACAAAAACAAGGAAATGGAAAATTCCCTCCAGAACCATTCCAAAGAAACAAAAACCAAATATACCACGTAATTCAGAGAGACACAGAGAAATTGTCATGAACTTAGATACAGAAACTACCGAACAAAAAAGGAAAATTCACTGAAAACTGCCCAAAATCCGAAAATATAGTACCAGCTACAAATAATAAACAAACCCCCGGATAATAATACTGATGATTACGAACCTAACAAACTTCAGTTTCCGAGCTTTCGGAACAAATTCGACTACCTCCCCCTTTAGCGCATTTGCTTGCTTTGGACACAAGTCTGATCAATGCAGGTTCGGCAGAGACCCCAGCTAGAGGTGCACCACTGTTCAACGAAAATCAAGGAAAAAGAAGGAGCGCCCCTCAATGAACAACGAAAATAGAAGAATAACCTCACCGGGAAAATAGAACGCAAAAACAAAGAAATGGAAAATTCCCTTCATAAACAAAGAAAATCCCTTCAACCGAAAACAAAGAAATGGAAAATTCCCTTCACAAACAAAGAAAATAACTTCAACGAAAAACAAGGAAATGGAATTGTCCCTTCATAAACAAATAAAATAAATTCAACCAAAAACACAGAAATGAAAAGGTCCCTCAATAAACAAAGAAAATCCCTTCAAGCAAAAACAAAGAAATGGAAAATTCCCTTCAACAAAGAAAATTCCTTCAACCAAAAACAAGGAAATGGAAATGTCCCTTTACAAACAAAGAAAATAACTTCAATGAAAAACAAGGAAATGGAATTGTCCCTCCATAAACAAAGAAAATAAATTCAACCAAAAACAGAGAAATGGAAAATTCCCTACATAAACAAAGAAAATCCCTTCAACCAAAAACAAAGAAATGGAAAATTCCCTTCATAAACAAAGAAAATCCCTTCAACCAACAACATAAGAAACGGAAAATTCCCACCAGAACCATTCCAAAGAAACAAAAACCAAATATACCACGTAACTCAGAGTGAAACAGAGAAATTGTCATGAACTTAGATACAGAAACTACCGACCAAAAAAAGAAAATTCACTGAAAACTGCCCAAAATCCGAAAATATAGTACCAGCTACAAATAATAAACAAACCTCCGGATAATAATACTGATGATTACGAACCTAACAAACTTCAGTTTCCGAGCTTTCGGAACAAATTCGACTACCTCCCCCTTTAGCGCATTTGCTTGCTTTGGACACAAGTCTGATCAATGCAGGTTCGGCAGAGACCCCAGCTAGAGGTGCACCACTGTTCAACGAAAATCAAGGAAAAAGAAGGAGCGCCCCTCAATGAACAACGAAAATAGAAGAATAACCTCACCGGGAAAATAGAACGCAAAAACAAAGAAATGGAAAATTCCCTTCATTAACAAAGAAAATCCCTTCAACCAAAAACAAAGAAATGGAAAATTCCCTTCATAAACAAAGAAAATATCTTCAACCGAAAACAAAGAAATGAAAAAGTCCCTCCATAAACAAAGAAAATCCCTTCACCTAAAAACAAAGAAATGGAAAATTCCCTTCATAAACAAAGAAAATCCCTTCAACGAAAAACAAGGAAATGGAAATGTTCCTCCATAAACAAAGAAAATAAATTCAACCAAAAACAGAGAAATGGAAAATTCCCTTCATAAACAAAGAAAATCCCTTCAAACAAAAACATAGAAATGGAAAATTCCCTTCATTAACAAAGAAAATCCCTTCAACCAAAAACAAAGAAATGGAAAATTCCCTTCATAAACAAAGAAAATCCCTTCAACCAAAAACAAAGAAACGGAAAATTCCCTTCATAAACATTGAAAATATCTTCAACCAAAAACAAAGAAATGAAAAAGTCTCTCCATAAACAAAGAAAATCCCTTCACCTGAAAACAAAGAAATGGAAAATTCCCTTCATAAACAAAGAAAATCCCTTCAACGAAAAACAAGGAAATGGAAATGTCCCTCCATAAACAAAGAAAATAAATTCAACCAAAAACAGAGAAATGGAAAATTCCCTTCATAAACAAAGAAAATCCCTTCAACCAAAAACATAGAAATGGAAATTTCCCTTCATAAACAAAGAAAATCCCTTCAACCAAAAACAAAGAAACGGAAAATCCCTTCATAAACAAAGAAAATCCCTTCAACCAAAAACAAAGAAATGGTAAATTCCCTTCATAAACAAAAAAAATCTCTGCAACCAGAAACAAAGAAATGGAAAATTCCCTTCATAAACAAAGAAAATCCCTTCAACCAAAAACAAATAAATGGAAAATTCCCTTCATAAACAAAGAAAATCCCTTTAAGCAAAAACAAAGAAATGGAAGATTCCCTTCATAAACAAAGAAAATCCCTTCAACCAAAAACAGGGAAATGTAAATGTCCCTTCACAAACGAAGAAAATAACTTCAACGAAAAACAAGGAAATGGAAATGTCCCTCCATAAACAAAGAAAATAAATTCAACCAAAAACAGAGAAATGGAAAATTCTTTTCATAAACAAAGAAAATCTCTGCAACCAGAAACAAAGAAATGGAAAATTCCTTTCATAAACAAAGAAAATCCCTTCAACCAAAAACAAAGAAATGGAAAATTCCCTTCATAAACAAAGAAAATCCCTTCAACCAAAAACAAAGAAATGGAAAATTCCCTTCATAAACAAAAAAAATCCCTTCAACCAAAAACAAAGAAATGGAAAATTCCCTTCATAAACAAAGAAAATCCCTTCAACCAAAAACAACTAAATGGAAAATTCCCTTCATAAACAAAGAAAATCTCTTCAACCAAAATCAAAGAAAATCTCTTCAACCAAAAACAAAGAAATGGAAAATTCCCTTCATAAACAAAAGAAATTACTTCATCCAAAAACGTTGGGCCGAAATCTAAAATTTACAATAAATAATATACACACTGTATGTCATTCAATGATTAGAATGTAAGAAATTTAAAAAATGTTCACTTACCTTTCGAAGACACTGTATACCATCAAAATTTTACAAAAGTAAAAGTTTCGTAACGTTTGTTTGACTTTCGAAGAAACTCTGCTGTTGAACGCACTGTATATCATTCACATTGTACAACTGTGAATAAAACATACGCACAAAAAGTTTTTTTATAAAGGGCACTTCACACGCCCGCGATTAAACGGAACTAAAACCGCACGAGATTCTCAACGAAAACGAAATAATCGAAAGCGGTTAAATTTTTTTAACTGATTGATAAAAATCAAAAGACTTATTCGATTTTAGGACCGATCGCGGTGACTGACACTCGAATAATGAATTTATTTCCATAAATTAATATCTTAGTCACGACATCTTTACGTAATAATGACTAATATGTTTACAAACAAATAATACATAAAAATTCGTAAAAATATCTATAATTTAGAGTTGAAATTAATTGAATGTTAGTACTTTTAAACTTCATTAGTTGGTGTAAAAGATGACAACTAGTTTCGATTAATAAATCATCATCAGGACCTAATGCGGAAGACTAATTTTTATCAATTTTCGATGTAATTCCATTTAATAAATTTAAAATCGTTTAATACTAAAAACTTTCAACTAACCTTCTTATTTCAGACGTAAATAATTCCCAATCCTAAAGGGCACTTCACACGCGCGCGATTAAACGGAACTAAAACCGCACGAGATTCTCAACGAAAACGAAATAATCGAAAGCGTTTAAATTTTTAAACTAAATATAAAAATCGAACTGAATTATTTGATTTTTAGACCGTTCGCGGCGACGAATACACAAATAATGATTTTTTTTCGATACATTCATCCCTTAGTCATCAACCCTTACGTAATAATGACTCATACGTTTACAAATAAATATTTAATGGATTTAAAAACTTTTAAAAGTAAAAAATATGCAACTGTACCTTTTAATTATCGAAGTAAAAATCCCAATTCAAAAGGGCACTTCACACGCGCGATTAAAAGGATCTAAAACCGCACCAGATCCTGTACGAAAACGAAAAAAATTGAAAGCGTTTTAATTTTTAAACTAATTAATAAAAATCGAACAGAATTATTTGATTTTAAGACCGTTCGCGGCGACGAGTACACAAATAATGATTTTTTTTTCGATACATTCATCTCTTAGTCATCAACCTTTACATAATAATGTATTCCCATCATTAATTTCTTCTTGTAATTGAATAAATAAATACTAAATAAATAAAATACTATCTCCAATTTCATCAAATTTTGTTTGAATTTCTTAGTATGGTTCTAGTATCTATCTTAAAATAAGTGGTATTATTTAAGAAAAAGTTGATTTTTAATGACAAAAAGAACGTTTTTTTGGTAAAGTGCCTATTAAATATTTAAAGAAGCACATAAATGTTATTAAATAATGGTTACAAAGAATAAGAATGTTTTGTGATAATTCGGCAGTAATCAGAGCAGTGTAATTAACCTCAACTAAATTATAATAAAACATTAATTGGTAAATTTCCACACCACCACTGAGGTATTACCACGGCGCGTTACCATTTTTTTAAGGGGATGGTTCGCCTGTAGCCATATAACCCCATAAAACCCCAAATAAATAAAATTCTTAATAATGAAATCTATCAAAAACGAATTGTTTACAACACGAAGAAAAAATCGTGATTCCAGGAACTAAAAAAATAACTTTAGTCGAAAACGGAAATAGAAGAACAGAGAAAATAACGCCAACCAAAAACAGGAAAATAGAAGAAAAGTCCCTTCAGAAAAAGGGAAAAAAGCTCTAAACAAAAACGAGGAAATTTATGAAAATAGAGGTGCACTAGTGTTCAACGGAAATCGGGGAAAAGGAAGGAGCGCCCCTCAATGAACAAAAAACATATAAGAATAGCCCCATCAAGAATATAAAACGCACCTTCAAGAAAAAAGAGGTAAATAGAAGAACACGACTAAAGAAAATAACTTCAACGAAACACAGGGAAATGCAAAAGTTTCTCTATAGACACAGAAAATACCTTCAATCAAAAACCTCAACGAAAAACAAAGAAATGAAAAAGTGCCTCCATAAACAAAGAAAATCTCTTCAACCAAAAACAAAGAAATGAAAAACTCCCTCTATAAACAAAGAAAATCCCTTCAACCAAAAACAAAGAAATGGAAAATTCCCTCAAGAACCATTCCAAAGAAACAAAAACCAAATAAACCACGTAATTCCAGATAAACAGAGAAATTATCATGAACTTAGATACAGAAACTACCGACCAAAAAAGAAAATTCACTGAAAACTGCCCAAAATCCGAAAATATAGTACCAACTACAAATAATAAACAAACCCCCGGATAATAATACTGATGATCACGAACCTAACAAACTTCAGTTTCCGAGTTTTCAGAACAAATTCGACTACCTCCCCCTTTAGCGCATTTGCTTGCTTTGGACACAAGTCTGATCAATGCAGGTTCGGCAGAGACCCCAGCTAGAGGTGCACCACTGTTCAACGAAAATCAAGGAAAAAGAAGGAGCGCCCCTCAATGAACAACGAAAATAAAAGAATAACCTCACTGGGAAAATAGAACGCAAAAACAAAGAAATGCAAAATTCCCTTCAACCAAAAACAAAGAAATGCAAAAATCCCTTCAACCAAAAACAAAGAAATGGAAAATTCCCTTCATAAACAAAGAAAATCCCTTCAACCAAAAACAAAGAAATGGAAAAGTCCCTCCATAAACAAAGAAAATCCCTTCACCAAAAAACAAAGAAATGGAAAATTCCCTTCATAAACAAAGAAAATCCCTTCAACCAAAAACCGGGAAATGTAAATGTCCCTCCACAAACAAAGAAAATAACTTCAACGAAAAACAAGGAAATGGAACTGTCCCTCCATAAACAAAGAAAATAAATTCAACCAAAAACAGAGAAATGAAAAAGTCCCTCAATAAACAATGAAAATCCCTTCAACCAAAAATATAGAAATGGAAATTTCCCTTCATAAACAAAGAAAATCCCTTCAACCAGAAACAAAGAAACGGAAATTCCCTTCATAAACAAAGAAAATACCTTCAACCAAAAACAGGGAAATGGTAATGTCCCTCCATAAACAAAGAAAATAAATTCACCTAAAAACAAAGAAATGGAAAATTCCCTTCATAAACAAAGAAAATTCCTTCAACCAAAAACAAGGAAATGGAAATGTCCCTTTACAAACAAAGAAAATAACTTCAATGAAAAACAAGGAAATGGAATTGTCCCTCCATAAACAAAGAAAATAAATTCAACCAAAAACAGAGAAATTGAAAATTCCCTTCATAAACAAAGAAAATCCCTTCAACCAAAAACAAAGAAATGGAAAATTCCCTTCATAAACAAAGAAAATCCCTTCAACCAAAAACATAGAAACGGAAGATTCCCTCCAGAACCATTCCAAAGAAAGAAAAACCAAATATACCACGTAATTCAGAGTAAAACAGAGAAATTGTCATGAACTTAGATACAGAAACTACCGACCAAAAAAAGAAAATTCACTGAAAACTGCCCAAAATTCGAAAATATAGTACCAGCTACAAATAATAAACAAACCCCCGGATAATAATACTGATGATCACGAACCTAACAAACTCCAGTTTCCGAGCTTTCGGAACAAATTCGACTACCTCCCCCTTTAGCGCATTTGCTTGCTTTGGACACAAGTCTGATCAATGCAGGTTCGGCAGAGACCCCAGCTAGAGGTACACCACTGTTCAACGAAAATCAAGGAAAAAGAAGGAGCGCCCCTCAATGAACAACGGAAATAAAAGAATAACCTCACCGGGAAAATAGAACGCAAAAACAAAGAAATGGAAAATTCCCTTCATTAACAAAGAAAATCCCTTCAACCAAAAACAAAGAAATGGAAAATTCCCTTCACAAACAAAGAAAATAACTTCAACGAAAAACAAGGAAATGGGATTGTCCCTTCATAAACGAATAAAATAAATTCAACCAAAAACAGAGAAATGAAAAAGTCCCTCAATAAACAAAGAAAATCCCTTCAACCAAAAACAAAGAAATGAAAAAGTCCCTCCATAAACAAAGAAAATCCCTTCAACCAAAAACAAAGAAATGGAAAATTCCCTTAAGAACCATTCCAAAGAAACAAAAATCAAATAAACCACGTAATTCAGAGAGAAACAGAGAAATTGTCATGAACTTAGATACAGAAACTACCGACCAAAAAAGAAAATTCACTGAAAACTGCCCAAAATCCGAAAATATAGTACCAGCTACAAATAATAAACAAACCCCCGGATAATAATACTGATGATCACGAACCTAACAAACTTCAGTTTCCGAGTTTTCGGAACAATTTCGACTACCTCCCCCTTTAGCGCATTTGCTTGCTTTGGACACAAATCTGATCAATGCAGGTTCGGCAGAGACCCCAGCTAGAGGTGCACCACTGTTCAACGAAAATCAAGGAAAGAGAAGGAGCGCCCCTCAATGAACAACGAAAATAAAAGAATAACCTCACCGGGAAAATAGAACGCAAAATCAAAGAAATGGAAAATTCCCTTCATTAACAAAGAAAATCCCTTCAAGCAAAAACAAAGAAATGCAAAAATCCCTTCAACCAAAAACAAAGAAATGGAAAATTCCCTTCATAAACAAAGAAAATCCCTTCAACCAAAAACAAAGAAATGGAAAATTCCCTTCTTAAACAAAGAAAATATCTTCAACCAAAAACAAAGAAATGAAAAAGTCCCTCCATAAACAAAGAAAATCCCTTCACCTAAAAACAAAGAAATGGAAAGTTCCCTTCATAAAAAAAGAAAATCCTTTCAACCAAATACAAAGAAATGGAAAATTCCCTTCATAAACAAAGAAAATATCTTCAACCAAAAACAAAGATATGAAAAAGTCCCTCCATAAACACAGAAAATCCCTTCACCTAAAAACAAAGAAATGGAAAATTCCCTTCATAAACAAAGAAAATCCCTTCAACCAAAAACAAAGAAATGGAAAATTCCCTTCACAAACAAAGAAAATAACTTCAACGAAAAACAAGGAAATGGAATTGTCCCTTCATAAACAAATAAAATAAATTCAACCAAAAACAGAGAAATGAAAAGGTCCCTCAATAAACAAAGAAAATCCCTTCAAGCAAAAACAAAGAAATGGAAAATTCCCTTCATAAACAAAGAAAATTCCTTCAACCAAAAACAAGGAAATGGAAATGTCCCTTTACAAACAAAGAAAATAACTTCAATGAAAAACAAGGAAATGGAATTGTCCCTCCATAAACAAAGAAAATAAATTCAACCAAAAACAGAGAAATGGAAAATTCCCTACATAAACAAAGAAAATCCCTTCAACCAAAAACAAAGAAATGGAAAATTCCCTTCATAAACAAAGAAAATCCCTTCAACCAACAACATAAGAAACGGAAAATTCCCACCAGAACCATTCCAAAGAAACAAAAACCAAATATACCACGTAACTCAGAGTGAAACAGAGAAATTGTCATGAACTTAGATGCAGAAACTACCGACCAAAAAAAGAAAATTCACTGAAAACTGCCCAAAATCCGAAAATATAGTACCAGCTACAAATAATAAACAAACCTCCGGATAATAATACTGATGATTACGAACCTAACAAACTTCAGTTTCCGAGCTTTCGGAACAAATTCGACTACCTCCCCCTTTAGCGCATTTGCTTGCTTTGGACACAAGTCTGATCAATGCAGGTTCGGCAGAGACCCCAGCTAGAGGTGCACCACTGTTCAACGAAAATCAAGGAAAAAGAAGGAGCGCCCCTCAATGAACAACGAAAATAGAAGAATAACCTCACCGGGAAAATAGAACGCAAAAACAAAGAAATGGAAAATTCCCTTCATTAACAAAGAAAATCCCTTCAACCAAAAACAAGGAAATGGAAATGTCCCTTTACAAACAAAGAAAATAACTTCAATGAAAAACAAGGAAATGGAATTGTCCCTCCATAAACAAAGAAAATAAATTCAACCAAAAACAGAGAAATGGAAAATTCCCTACATAAACAAAGAAAATCCCTTCAACCAAAAACAAAGAAATGGAAAATTCCCTTCATAAACAAAGAAAATCCCTTCAACCAACAACATAAGAAACGGAAAATTCCCACCAGAACCATTCCAAAGAAACAAAAACCAAATATACCACGTAACTCAGAGTGAAACAGAGAAATTGTCATGAACTTAGATACAGAAACTACTGACCAAAAAAAGAAAATTCACTGAAAACTGCCCAAAATCCGAAAATATAGTACCAGCTACAAATAATAAACAAACCTCCGGATAATAATACTGATGATTACGAACCTAACAAACTTCAGTTTCCGAGCTTTCGGAACAAATTCGACTACCTCCCCCTTTAGCGCATTTGCTTGCTTTGGACACAAGTCTGATCAATGCAGGTTCGGCAGAGACCCCAGCTAGAGGTGCACCACTGTTCAACGAAAATCAAGGAAAAAGAAGGAGCGCCCCTCAATGAACAACGAAAATAGAAGAATAACCTCACCGGGAAAATAGAACGCAAAAACAAAGAAATGGAAAATTCCCTTCATTAACAAAGAAAATCCCTTCAACCAAAAACAAAGAAATGGAAAATTCCCTCCATAAACAAAGAAAATAAATTCAACCAAAAACAGAGAAATGGAAAACTCCCTTCATAAACAAAGAAAATCCCTTCAACCAAAAACATAGAAATGGAAATTTCCCATCATAAACAAAGAAAATCCCTTCAACCAAAAACAAAGAAACGGAAAATCCTTTCATAAACAAAGAAAATCCCTTCAACCAAAAACAAAGAAATGGAAAATTCCCTTCATAAACAAAGAAAATCCCTTCAAACAAGAACAAAGAAATGGAAAATTCCCTTCACAAACAAAGAAAATCCCTTCAACCAAAAACAAAGAAACGGAAAATCCCTTCATAAACAAAGAAAATCCCTTCAACCAAAAACAAAGAAATGGAAAATTCCCTTCATAAACAAAGAAAATCCCTTCAAACAAAAACAAAGAAATGGAAAATTCCCTCCAGAACCATTCCAAAGAAACAAAAACCAAATATACCACGTAATTCAGAGAGAAACAGAGAAATTGTCATGAGCTTAGATACAGAAACTACCGAACAAAAAAAGAAAATTCACTGAAAACTGCCCAAAATCCGAAAATATAGTACCAGCTACAAATAATAAACAAACCCCCGGATAATAATACTGATGATTACGAACCTAACAAACTTCAGTTTCCGAGTTTTCGGAACAAATTCGACTACCTCCCCCTTTAGCGCATTTGCTTGCTTTGGACACAAGTCTGATCAATGCAGGTTCGGCAGAAACCCCAGCTAGAGGTGCACCACTGTTCAACGAAAATCAAGGAAAAAGAAGGAGCGCCCCTCAATGAACAACGAAAATAAAAGAATAACCTCACCGGGAAAATAGAACGCAAAAACAAAGAAATGGAAAATTCCCTTCATAAACAAAGAAAATCCCTTCAACCAAAAACAAAGAAATGGAAAATTCCCTTCATAAACAAAGAAAATCTCTGCAACCAGAAACAAAGAAATGGAAAATTCCTTTCATAAACAAAGAAAATCCCTTCAACCAAAAACAAAGAAATGGAAAATTCCCTTCATAAACAAAGAAAATCCCTTCAACCAAAAACAAAAAAATGGAAAATTCCCTTCATAAACAAAGAAAATCCCTTCAACCAAAAACGAAGAAATGGAAAATTCCCTTCATAAACAAAAAAATCCCTTCAACCAAAAACAAAGAAATGGAAAATTCCCTTCATAAACAAAGAAAATCCCTTCAACCAAAAACAGGGAAATGTAAATGTCCCTTCACAAAAAGAAAATAACTTCAACCAAAAACAAGAAAATGGAAATGTCCCTTCATAAACAAAGAAAATAAATTCAACCAAAAACAGAGAAATGAAAATGACCCTCAATAAACAAAGAAAATCCCTTCAAGCAAAAACAAAGAAATGGAAAATTCCCTTCATAAACAAAGAAAATCCCTTCAACCAAAAACAAAGAAATGGAAAATTCCCTTCATAAGCAAAGAAAATCCCTTCAACCAAAAACAAAGAAATGAAAATCCGAAAATATAGTACCAGCTACAAATAATAAACAAACCCCCGGATAATAATACTGATGATTACGAACCTAACAAACTTCAGTTTCCGAGTTTTCGGAACAAATTCGACTACCTCCCCCTTTAGCGCATTTGCTTGCTTTGGACACAAGTCTGATCAATGCAGGTTCGGCAGAGACCCCAGCTAGAGGTGCACCACTGTTCAACGAAAATCAAGGAAAAAGAAGGAGCGCCCCTCAATGAACAACGTAAATAGAAGAATAACCTCACCGGGAAAATAGAACGCAAAAACAAAGAAATGGAAAATTCCCTTCATTAACAAAGAAAATCCCTTCAACCAAAAACAAAGAAATGGAAAATTCCCTTCATAAACAAAGAAAATATCTTCAACCGAAAACAAAGAAATGAAAAAGTCCCTCCATAAACAAAGAAAATCCCTTCACCTAAAAACAAAGAAATGGAAAATTCCCTTCATAAACAAAGAAAATCCCTTCAACGAAAAACAAGGAAATGGAAATGTTCCTCCATAAACAAAGAAAATAAATTCAACCAAAAACAGAGAAATGGAAAATTCCCTTCATAAACAAAGAAAATCCCTTCAAACAAAAACATAGAAATGGAAAATTCCCTTCATTAACAAAGAAAATCCCTTCAACCAAAAACAAAGAAATGGAAAATTCCCTTCATAAACAAAGAAAATCCCTTCAACCAAAAACAAAGAAACGGAAAATTCCCTTCATAAACAAAGAAAATATCTTCAACCAAAAACAAAGAAATGAAAAAGTCTCTCCATATACAAAGAAAATCCCTTCACCTGAAAACAAAGAAATGGAAAATTCCCTTCATAAACAAAGAAAATCCCTTCAACGAAAAACAAGGAAATGGAAATGTCCCTCCATAAACAAAGAAAATAAATTCAACCAAAAACAGAGAAATGGAAAATTCCCTTCATAAACAAAGAAAATCCCTTCAACCAAAAACATAGAAATGGAAATTTCCCTTCATAAACAAAGAAAATCCCTTCAACCAAAAACAAAGAAACGGAAAATCCCTTCATAAACAAAGAAAATCCCTTCAACCAAAAACAAAGAAATGGTAAATTCCCTTCATAAACAAAAAAAATCTCTGCAACCAGAAACAAAGAAATGGAAAATTCCCTTCATAAACAAAGAAAATCCCTTCAACCAAAAACAAATAAATGGAAAATTCCCTTCATAAACAAAGAAAATCCCTTTAAGCAAAAACAAAGAAATGGAAGATTCCCTTCATAAACAAAGAAAATCCCTTCAACCAAAAACAGGGAAATGTAAATGTCCCTTCACAAACGAAGAAAATAACTTCAACGAAAAACAAGGAAATGGAAATGTCCCTCCATAAACAAAGAAAATAAATTCAACCAAAAACAGAGAAATGGAAAATTCTTTTCATAAACAAAGAAAATCTCTGCAACCAGAAACAAAGAAATGAAAAATTCCTTTCATAAACAAAGAAAATCCCTTCAACCAAAAACAAAGAAATGGAATATTCCCTTCATAAACAAAGAAAATCCCTTCAACCAAAAACAAAGAAATGGAAAATTCCCTTCATAAACAAAAAAAATCCCTTCAACCAAAAACAAAGAAATGGAAAATTCCCTTCATAAACAAAGAAAATCCCTTCAACCAAAAACAACTAAATGGAAAATTCCCTTCATAAACAAAGAAAATCTCTTCAACCAAAATCAAAGAAAATCTCTTCAACCAAAAACAAAGAAATGGAAAATTCCCTTCATAAACAAAAGAAATTACTTCATCCAAAAACGTTGGGCCGAAATCTAAAATTTACAATAAATAATATACACACTGTATGTCATTCAATGATTAGAATGTAAGAAATTTAAAAAATGTTCACTTACCTTTCGAAGACACTGTATACCATCAAAATTTTACAAAAGTAAAAGTTTCGTAACGTTTGTTTGACTTTCGAAGAAACTCTGCTGTTGAACGCACTGTATATCATTCACATTGTACAACTGTGAATAAAACATACGCACAAAAAGTTTTTTTATAAAGGGCACTTCACACGCCCGCGATTAAACGGAACTAAAACCGCACGAGATTCTCAACGAAAACGAAATAATCGAAAGCGGTTAAATTTTTTTAACTGATTGATAAAAATCAAAAGACTTATTCGATTTTAGGACCGATCGCTGTGACTGACACTCGAATAATGAATTTATTTCCATAAATTAATATCTTAGTCACGACATCTTTACGTAATAATGACTAATATGTTTACAAACAAATAATACATAAAAATTCGTAAAAATATCTATAATTTAGAGTTGAAATTAATTGAATGTTAGTACTTTTAAACTTCATTAGTTGGTGTAAAAGATGACAACTAGTTTCGATTAATAAATCATCATCAGGACCTAATGCGGAAGACTAATTTTTATCAATTTTCGATGTAATTCCATTTAATAAATTTAAAATCGTTTAATACTAAAAACTTTCAACTAACCTTCTTATTTCAGACGTAAATAATTCCCAATCCTAAAGGGCACTTCACACGCGCGCGATTAAACGGAACTAAAACCGCACGAGATTCTCAACGAAAACGAAATAATCGAAAGCGTTTAAATTTTTAAACTAAATATAAAAATCGAACTGAATTATTTGATTTTTAGACCGTTCGCGGCGACGAATACACAAATAACGATTTTTTTTCGATACATTCATCCCTTAGTCATCAACCCTTACGTAATAATGACTCATATGTTTACAAATAAATATTTAATGGATTTAAAAACTTTTAAAAGTAAAAAATATGCAACTGTACCTTTTAATTATCGAAGTAAAAATCCCAATTCAAAAGGGCACTTCACACGCGCGATTAAAAGGATCTAAAACCGCACCAGATCCTGTACGAAAACGAAAAAAATTGAAAGCGTTTTAATTTTTAAACTAATTAATAAAAATCGAACAGAATTATTTGATTTTTAGAGAGTTTGCGGCGACGAATACACAAATAATGATTTTTTTTTCGATACATTCATCTCTTAGTCATCAACCTTTACATAATAATGTATTCCCATCATTAATTTCTTCTTGTAATTGAATAAATAAATACTAAATAAATAAAATACTATCTCCAATTTCATCAAATTTTGTTTGAATTTCTTAGTATGGTTCTAGTATCTATCTTAAAATAAGTGGTATTATTTAAGAAAAAGTTGATTTTTAATGACAAAAAGAACGTTTTTTTGGTAAAGTGCCTATTAAATATTTAAAGAAGCACATAAATGTTATTAAATAATGGTTACAAAGAATAAGAATGTTTTGTGATAATTCGGCAGTAATCAGAGCAGTGTAATTAACCTCAACTAAATTATAATAAAACATTAATTGGTAAATTTCCACACCACCACTGAGGTATTACCACGGCGCGTTTCCATTTTTTTAAGGGGATGGTTCGCCTGTTGCCATATAACCCCATAAAACCCCAAATAAATAAAATTCTTAATAATGAAATCTATCAAAAACGAATTGTTTACAACACGAAGAAAAAATCGTGATTCCAGGAACTAAAAAAATAACTTTAGTCGAAAACGGAAATAGAAGAACAGAGAAAATAACGCCAACCAAAAACAGGAAAATAGAAGAAAAGTCCCTTCAGAAAAAGGGAAAAAAGCTCTAAACAAAAACGAGGAAATTTATGAAAACAGAGGTGCACTAGTGTTCAACGGAAATCGGGGAAAAGGAAGGAGCGCCCCTCAATGAACAAAAAACATATAAGAATAGCCCCATCAAGAATATAAAACGCACCTTCAAGAAAAAAGAGGTAAATAGAAGAACACGACTAAAGAAAATAACTTCAACGAAACACAGGGAAATGCAAAAGTTTCTCTATAGACACAGAAAATACCTTCAATCAAAAACCTCAACGAAAAACAAAGAAATGAAAAAGTGCCTCCATAAACAAAGAAAATCTCTTCAACCAAAAACAAAGAAATGAAAAAGTCCCTCTATAAACAAAGAAAATCCCTTCAACCAAAAACAAAGAAATGGAAAATTCCCTCAAGAACCATTCCAAAGAAACAAAAACCAAATAAACCACGTAATTCCAGATAAACAGAGAAATTGTCATGAACTTAGATACAGAAACTACCGACCAAAAAAGAAAATTCACTGAAAACTGCCCAAAATCCGAAAATATAGTACCAACTACAAATAATAAACAAACCCCCGGATAATAATACTGATGATCACGAACCTAACAAACTTCAGTTTCCGAGTTTTCAGAACAAATTCGACTACCTCCCCCTTTAGCGCATTTGCTTGCTTTGGACACAAGTCTGATCAATGCAGGTTCGGCAGAGACCCCAGCTAGAGGTGCACCACTGTTCAACGAAAATCAAGGAAAAAGAAGGAGCGCCCCTCAATGAACAACGGAAATAAAAGAATAACCTCACCGGGAAAATAGAACGCAAAAACAAAGAAATGGAAAATTCCCTTCATTAACAAAGAAAATCCCTTCAACCAAAAACAAAGAAATGGAAAATTCCCTTCATAAACAAAGAAAATCCCTTCAACCAAAAACAAAGAAATGGAAAAGTCCCTCCATAAACAAAGAAAATCCCTTCACCAAAAAACAAAGAAATGGAAAATTCCCTTCATAAACAAAGAAAATCCCTTCAACCAAAAACCGGGAAATGTAAATGTCCCTCCACAAACAAAGAAAATAACTTCAACGAAAAACAAGGAAATGGAACTGTCCCTCCATAAACAAAGAAAATAAATTCAACCAAAAACAGAGAAATGAAAAAGTCCCTCAATAAACAAAGAAAATCCCTTCAACCAAAAATATAGAAATGGAAATTTCCCTTCATAAACAAAGAAAATCCCTTCAACCAAAAACAAAGAAACGGAAATTCCCTTCATAAACAAAGAAAATACCTTCAACCAAAAACAGGGAAATGGTAATGTCCCTCCATAAACAAAGAAAATAAATTCACCTAAAAACAAAGAAATGGAAAATTCCCTTCATAAACAAAGAAAATTCCTTCAACCAAAAACAAGGAAATGGAAATGTCCCTTTACAAACAAAGAAAATAACTTCAATGAAAAACAAGGAAATGGAATTGTCCCTCCATAAACAAAGAAAATAAATTCAACCAAAAACAGAGAAATGGAAAATTCCCTTCATAAACAAAGAAAATCCCTTCAACCAAAAACAAAGAAATGGAAAATTCCCTTCATAAACAAAGAAAATCCCTTCAACCAAAAACATAGAAACGGAAGATTCCCTCCAGAACCATTCCAAAGAAAGAAAAACCAAATATACCACGTAATTCAGAGTAAAACAGAGAAATTGTCATGAACTTAGATACAGAAACTACCGACCAAAAAAAGAAAATTCACTGAAAACTGCCCAAAATCCGAAAATATAGTACCAGCTACAAATAATAAACAAACCCCCGGATAATAATACTGATGATCACGAACCTAACAAACTCCAGTTTCCGAGCTTTCGGAACAAATTCGACTACCTCCCCCTTTAGCGCATTTGCTTGCTTTGGACACAAGTCTGATCAATGCAGGTTCGGCAGAGACCCCAGCTAGAGGTACACCACTGTTCAACGAAAATCAAGGAAAAAGAAGGAGCGCCCCTCAATGAACAACGGAAATAAAAGAATAACCTCACCGGGAAAATAGAACGCAAAAACAAAGAAATGGAAAATTCCCTTCATTAACAAAGAAAATCCCTTCAACCAAAAACAAAGAAATGGAAAATTCCCTTCACAAACAAAGAAAATAACTTCAACGAAAAACAAGGAAATGGGATTGTCCCTTCATAAACGAATAAAATAAATTCAACCAAAAACAGAGAAATGAAAAAGTCCCTCAATAAACAAAGAAAATCCCTTCAACCAAAAACAAAGAAATGAAAAAGTCCCTCCATAAACAAAGAAATGGAAAATTCCCTTAAGAACCATTCCAAAGAAACAAAAATCAAATAAACCACGTAATTCAGAGAGAAACAGAGAAATTGTCATGAACTTAGATACAGAAACTACCGAACAAAAAAGGAAAATTCACTGAAAACTGCCCAAAATCCGAAAATATAGTACCAGCTACAAATAATAAACAAACCCCCGGATAATAATACTTATGATTACGAACCTAACAAACTTCAGTTTCCGAGCTTTCGGAACAAATTCGACTACCTCCCCCTTTAGCGCATTTGCTTGCTTTGGACACAAGTCTGATCAATGCAGGTTCGGCAGAGACCCCAGCTAGAGGTGCACCACTGTTCAACGAAAATCAAGGAAAAAAGAAGGAGCGCCCCTCAATGAACAACGAAAATAGAAGAATAACCTCACCGGGAAAATAGAACGCAAAAACAAAGAAATGGAAAATTCCCTTCATAAAAGAAGAAAATCCCTTCAACCAAAAACAAAGAAATGGAAAATTCCCTTCACAAACAAAGAAAATAACTTCAACGAAAAACAAGGAAATGGAATTGTCCCTTCATAAACAAATAAAATAAATTCAACCAAAAACAGAGAAATGAAAAGGTCCCTCAATAAACAAAGAAAATCCCTTCAAGCAAAAACAAAGAAATGGAAAATTCCCTTCAACAAAGAAAATTCCTTCAACCAAAAACAAGGAAATGGAAATGTCCCTTTACAAACAAAGAAAATAACTTCAATGAAAAACAAGGAAATGGAATTGTCCCTCCATAAACAAAGAAAATAAATTCAACCAAAAACAGAGAAATGGAAAATTCCCTACATAAACAAAGAAAATCCCTTCAACCAAAAACAAAGAAATGGAAAATTCCCTTCATAAACAAAGAAAATCCCTTCAACCAAAAACAAAGAAATGGAAAATTCCCTTCATAAACAAAGAAAATCCCTTCAAACAAGAACAAAGAAATGGAAAATTCCCTCCAGAACCATTCCAAAGAAACAAAAACCAAATATACCACGTAATTCAGAGAGAAACAGAGAAATTGTCATGAACTTAGATACAGAAACTACCGACCAAAAAAAGAAAATTCACTGAAAACTGCCCAAAATCCGAAAATATAGTACCAGCTACAAATAATAAACAAACCTCCGGATAATAATACTGATGATTACGAACCTAACAAACTTCAGTTTCCAAGCTTTCGGAACAAATTCGACTACCTCCCCCTTTAGCGCATTTGCTTGCTTTGGACACAAGTCTGATCAATGCAGGTTCGGCAGAGACCCCAGCTAGAGGTGCACCACTGTTCAACGAAAATCAAGGAAAAAGAAGGAGCGCCCCTCAATGAACAACGAAAATAGAAGAATAACCTCACCGGGAAAATAGAACGCAAAAACAAAGAAATGGAAAATTCCCTTCATTAACAAAGAAAATCCCTTCAACCAAAAACAAAGAAATGGAAAATTCCCTCCATAAACAAAGAAAATAAATTCAACCAAAAACAGAGAAATGGAAAACTCCCTTCATAAACAAAGAAAATCCCTTCAACCAAAAACATAGAAATGGAAATTTCCCTTCATAAACAAAGAAAATCCCTTCAACCAAAAACAAAGAAACGGAAAATCCCTTCATAAACAAAGAAAATCCATTCAACCAAAAACAAAGAAATGGAAAATTCCCTTCATAAACAAAGAAAATGCCTTCAAACAAGAACAAAGAAATGGAAAATTCCCTCCAGAACCATTCCAAAGAAACAAAAACCAAATATACCACGTAACTCAGAGTGAAACAGAGAAATTGTCATGAACTTAGATACAGAAACTACCGACCAAAAAAAGAAAATTCACTGAAAACTGCCCAAAATCCGAAAATATAGTACCAGCTACAAATAATAAACAAACCTCCGGATAATAATACTGATGATTACGAACCTAACAAACTTCAGTTTCCGAGTTTTCGGAACAAATTCGACTACCTCCCCCTTTAGCGCATTTGCTTGCTTTGGACACAAGTCTGATCAATGCAGGTTCGGCAGAGACCCCAGCTAGAGGTGCACCACTGTTCAACGAAAATCAAGGAAAAAGAAGGAGCGCCCCTCAATGAACAACGAAAATAGAAGAATAACCTCACCGGGAAAATAGAACGCAAAAACAAAGAAATGGAAAATTCCCTTCATTAACAAAGAAAATCCCTTCAACCGAAAACAAAGAAACGGAAAATCCCTTCATAAACAAAGAAAATCCCTTCAACCAAAAACAAAGAAATGGAAAATTCCCTTCACAAACAAAGAAAATAACTTCAACGAAAAACAAGGAAATGGAATTGTCCCTTCATTAACAAATAAAATAAATTCAACCAAAAACAGAGAAATGAAAAGGTCCCTCAATAAACAAAGAAAATCCCTTCAAGCAAAAACAAAGAAATGGAAAATTCCCTTCAACAAAGAAAATTCCTTCAACCAAAAACAAGGAAATGGAAATGTCCCTTTACAAACAAAGAAAATAACTTCAATGAAAAACAAGGAAATGGAATTGTCCCTCCATAAACAAAGAAAATAAATTCAACCAAAAACAGAGAAATGGAAAATTCCCTACATAAACAAAGAAAATCCCTTCAACCAAAAACAAAGAAATGGAAAATTCCCTTCATAAACAAAGAAAATCCCTTCAACCAACAACATAAGAAACGGAAAATTCCCACCAGAACCATTCCAAAGAAACAAAAACCAAATATACCACGTAACTCAGAGTGAAACAGAGAAATTGTCATGAACTTAGATACAGAAACTACCGACCAAAAAAAGAAAATTCACTGAAAACTGCCCAAAATCCGAAAATATAGTACCAGCTACAAATAATAAACAAACCTCCGGATAATAATACTGATGATTACGAACCTAACAAACTTCAGTTTCCGAGCTTTCGGAACAAATTCGACTACCTCCCCCTTTAGCGCATTTGCTTGCTTTGGACACAAGTCTGATCAATGCAGGTTCGGCAGAGACCCCAGCTAGAGGTGCACCACTGTTCAACGAAAATCAAGGAAAAAGAAGGAGCGCCCCTCAATGAACAACGAAAATAGAAGAATAACCTCACCGGGAAAATAGAACGCAAAAACAAAGAAATGGAAAATTCCCTTCATAAACAAAGAAAATCCCTTCAACCAAAAACAAAGAAATGGAAAATTCCCTTCACAAACAAAGAAAATAACTTCAACGAAAAACAAGGAAATGGAATTGTCCCTTCATAAACAAATAAAATAAATTCAACCAAAAACAGAGAAATGGAAAGGTCCCTCAATAAACAAAGAAAATCCCTTCAAGCAAAAACAAAGAAATGGAAAATTCCCTTCAACAAAGAAAATTCCTTCAACCGAAAACAAGGAAATGGAAATGTCCCTTTACAAACAAAGAAAATAACTTCAATGAAAAACAAGGAAATGGAATTGTCCCTCCATAAACAAAGAAAATAAATTCAACCAAAAACAGAGAAATGGAAAATTCCCTACATAAACAAAGAAAATCCCTTCAACCAAAAACAAAGAAATGGAAAATTCCCTTCATAAACAAAGAAAATCCCTTCAACCAACAACATAAGAAACGGAAAATTCCCACCAGAACCATTCCAAAGAAACAAAAACCAAATATACCACGTAACTCAGAGTGAAACAGAGAAATTGTCATGAACTTAGATACAGAAACTACCGACCAAAAAAAGAAAATTCACTGAAAACTGCCCAAAATCCGAAAATATAGTACCAGCTACAAATAATAAACAAACCTCCGGATAATAATACTGATGATTACGAACCTAACAAACTTCAGTTTCCGAGCTTTCGGAACAAATTCGACTACCTCCCCCTTTAGCGCATTTGCTTGCTTTGGACACAAGTCTGATCAATGCAGGTTCGGCAGAGACCCCAGCTAGAGGTGCACCACTGTTCAACGAAAATCAAGGAAAAAGAAGGAGCGCCCCTCAATGAACAACGAAAATAGAAAAATAACCTCACCGGGAAAATAGAACGCAAAAACAAAGAAATGGAAAGTTCCCTTCATTAACAAAGAAAATCCCTTCAACCAAAAACAAAGAAATGGAAAATTCCCTCCATAAACAAAGAAAATAAATTCAACCAAAAACAGAGAAATGGAAAACTCCCTTCATAAACAAAGAAAATCCCTTCAACCAAAAACATAGAAATGGAAATTTCCCTTCATAAACAAAGAAAATTCCTTCAACCAAAAACAAAGAAACGGAAAATCTTTTCATAAACAAAGAAAATCCCTTCAACCAAAAACAAAGAAATGGAAAATTCCCTTCATAAACAAAGAAAATCCCTTCAAACAAGAACAAAGAAATGGAAAATTCCCTCCAGAACCATTCCAAAGAAACAAAAACCAAATATACCACGTAACTCAGAGTGAAACAGAGAAATTGTCATGAACTTAGATACAGAAACTACCGACCAAAAAAAGAAAATTCACTGAAAACTGCCCAAAATCCGAAAATATAGTACCAGCTACAAATAATAAACAAACCTCCGGATAATAATACTGATGATTACGAACCTAACAAACTTCAGTTTCCGAGCTTTCGGAACAAATTCGACTACCTCCCCCTTTAGCGCATTTGCTTGCTTTGGACACAAGTCTGATCAATGCAGGTTCGGCAGAGACCCCAGCTAGAGGTGCACCACTGTTCAACGAAAATCAAGGAAAAAGAAGGAGCGCCCCTCAATGAACAACGAAAATAGAAGAATAACCTCACCGGGAAAATAGAACGCAAAAACAAAGAAATGGAAAATTCCCTTCATTAACAAAGAAAATCCCTTCAACCAAAAACAAAGAAATGGAAAATTCCCTCCATAAACAAAGAAAATAAATTCAACCAAAAACAGAGAAATGGAAAACTCCCTTCATAAACAAAGAAAATCCCTTCAACCAAAAACATAGAAATGGAAATTTCCCTTCATAAACAAAGAAAATCCCTTCAACCAAAAACAAAGAAACGGAAAATCCCTTCATAAACAAAGAAAATCCCTTCAACCAAAAACAAAGAAATGGAAAATTCCCTTCATAAACAAAGAAAATCCCTTCAAACAAGAACAAAGAAATCGAAAATTCCCTCCAGAACCATTCCAAAGAAACAAAAACCAAATATACCACGTAATTCAGAGAGAAACAGAGAAATTGTCATGAGCTTAGATACAGAAACTACCTAACAAAAAAAGAAAATTCACTGAAAACTGCCCAAAATCCGAAAATATAGTACCAGCTACAAATAATAAACAAACCCCCGGATAATAATACTGATGATTACGAACCTAACAAACTTCAGTTTCCGAGTTTTCGGAACAAATTCGACTACCTCCCCCTTTAGCGCATTTGCTTGCTTTGGACACAAGTCTGATCAATGCAGGTTCGGCAGAGACCCCAGCTAGAGGTGCACCACTGTTCAACGAAAATCAAGGAAAAAGAAGGAGCGCCCCTCAATGAACAACGAAAATAGAAGAATAACCTCACCGGGAAAATAGAACGCAAAAACAAAGAAATGGAAAATTCCCTTCATTAACAAAGAAAATCCCTTCAACCAAAAACAAAGAAATGGAAAATTCCCTTCATAAACAAAGAAAATCCCTTCAACCAAAAACAAAGAAACGGAAAATTCCCTTCATAAACAAAGAAAATCCCTTCAAACAAAAACAAAGAAATGGAAAATTCCCTTCATAAACAAAGAAAATTCCTTCAAACAAAAACAAAGAAATGGAAAATTCCCTCCAGAACCATTCCAAAGAAACAAAAACCAAATATACCACGTAATTCAGAGAGAAACAGAGAAATTGTCATGAGCTTAGATACAGAAACTACCGAACAAAAAAAGAAAATTCACTGAAAACTGCCCAAAATCCGAAAATATAGTACCAGCTACAAATAATAAACAAACCCCCGGATAATAATACTGATGATTACGAACCTAACAAACTTCAGTTTCCGAGTTTTCGGAACAAATTCGACTACCTCCCCCTTTAGCGCATTTGCTTGCTTTGGACACAAGTCTGATCAATGCAGGATCGGCAGAGACCCCAGCTAGAGGTGCACCACTGTTCAACGAAAATCAAGGAAAAAGAAGGAGCGCCCCTCAATGAACAACGAAAATAAAAGAATAACCTCATCGGGAAAATAGAACGCTAAAACAAAGAAATGGAAAATTCCCTTCATAAACAAAGAAAATCCCTTCAACCAAAAACAGAGAAATGGAAAATTCCCTTCATAAACAAAGAAAATCTCTGCAACCAGAAACAAAGAAATGGAAAATTCCTTTCATAAACAAAGAAAATCCCTTCAACCAAAAACAAAGAAATGGAAAATTCCCTTCATAAACAAAGAAAATCCCTTCAACCAAAAACAAATAAATGGAAAATTCCCTTCATAAACAAAGAAAATCCCTTTAAGCAAAAACAAAGAAATGGAAGATTCCCTTCATAAACAAAGAAAATCCCTTCAACCAAAAACAGGGAAATGTAAATGTTCCTTCACAAACGAAGAAAATAACTTCAACGAAAAACAAGGAAATGGAAATGTCCCTACATAAACAAAGAAAATAAATTCAACCAAAAACAGAGAAATGGAAAATTCTTTTCATAAACAAAGAAAATCTCTGCAACCAGAAACAAAGAAATGGAAAATTCCTTTCATAAACAAAGAAAATCCCTTCAACCAAAAAAAAAGAAATGGAAAATTCCCTTCATAAACAAAGAAAATCTCTGCAACCAGAAACAAAGAAATGGAAAATTCCCTTCATAAACAAAGAAAATCCCTTCAACCAAAAACAGGGAAATGTAAATGTCCCTTCACAAACGAAGAAAATAACTTCAACGAAAAACAAGGAAATGGAAATGTCCCTCCATAAACAAAGAAAATAAATTCAACCAAAAACAGAGAAATGGAAAATTCTTTTCATAAACAAAGAAAATATCTGCAACCAGAAACAAAGAAATGGAAAATTCCTTTCATAAACAAAGAAAATCCCTTCACATAAAAACAAAGAGATGGAAAATTCCCTTCATAAACAAAGAAAATCCCTTCAACCAAAAACAGAAAAATGGAAATGTCCCTTCACAAACAAAGAAAATAACTTCAATGAAAAACAAGGAAATGGAATTGTCCCTCCATAAACAAAGAAAATAAATTCAACCAAAATCAAAGAAAATCTCTTCAACCAAAAACAAAGAAATGGAAAATTCCCTTCATAAACAAAAGAAATTACTTCATCCAAAAACGTTGGGCCGAAATCTAGAATTTACAATAAATAATATACACACTGCATGTCATTCAATGATTAGAATGTAAGAAATTTAAAAAATGTTCACTTACCTTTCAAACACACTGTATATCATCAAATTTTTACAAAAGTAAAAGTTTCGTAACGTTTGTTTGACTTTCGAAGAAACTCTGCTGTTGAACGCACTGTATATCATTCACATTGTACAACTGTGAATAAAACATACGCACAAAAAGTTTTTTTATAAAGGGCACTTCACACGCGCGCGATTAAACGGAACTAAAACCGCACGAGATTCTCAACGTAAACGAAATAATCGAAAGCGGTTAAATTTTTTTAACTAATTGATAAAAATCAAAAGACTTATTCGATTTTAGGACCGATCGCGGTTACTGACACTCGAATAATGAATTTATTTCGATAAATTAATATCTTAGTCACGACATCTTTACGTAATAATGACTAATATGTTTACAAACAAATAATTCATAAAAAATCATAAAAATATCTATAATTTAGAGTTGAAATTAATTGAATGTTAGTACTTTTAAACTTCATTAGTTGGTGTAAAAGATGACAACTAGTTTCGATTAATAAATCATCATCAGGACCTAATGCGGAAGACTAATTTTTATCAATTTTCGATGTAATTCCATTTAATAAATTTAAAATCGTTTAATACTAAAAACTTTCAACTAACCTTCTGATTTCAGACGTAAATAATTCCCAATCCTAAAGGGCACTTCACACGCGCACGATTAAACGGAACTAAAACCGCACGAGATTCTCAACGAAAACGAAATA
The DNA here is from genome assembly GCA_951812935.1 of Hermaeophaga mercurialis. Taxonomy (NCBI): domain Eukaryota; kingdom Metazoa; phylum Arthropoda; class Insecta; order Coleoptera; family Chrysomelidae; genus Hermaeophaga; species Hermaeophaga mercurialis. The sequence continues at coordinate 17,971,803 of OX638359.1, read as the reverse complement.
ATCGAAAGCGTTTAAATTTTTAAACTAAATATAAAAATCGAACTGAATTATTTGATTTTTAGACCGTTCGCGGCGACGAATACACAAATAATGATTTTTTTTTCGATACATTCATCTCTTAGTCATCAACCCATACGTAATAATGACTCATCTGTTTACAAACAAATATTTAATGGATTTAAAAACTTTTAAAAGTAAAAAATATGCAACTGTATCTTTAAATTCTGGAAATAAAAATCCCTATTCAAAAGGGCACTTCACACGCGCGATTAAAAGGATCTAAAACCGCACCAGATCCTTTACGAAAACGAAAAAAATTGAAATCGTTTTAATTTTTAAACTAATTAATAAAAATCGAACAGAATTATTTGATTTTAAGACCGTTCGCGGCGACGAGTACACAAATAATGATTTTTTTTTCGATACATTCATCTCTTAGTCATCAACCTTTACATAATAATGTATTCCCATCATTAATTTCTTCTTGTAATTGAATAAATAAATACTAAATAAATAAAATACTATCTCCAATTTCATCAAATTTTGTTTGAATTTCTTAGTATGGTTCTAGTATCTATGTTAAAATAAGTGGTATTATTTAAGAAAAAGTTGATTTTTAATGACAAAAAGAACGTTTTTTTGGTAAAGTGTCTATTAAATAATTAAAGAAGCACATAAATGTTATTAAATAATGGTTACAAAGAATAAGAATGTTTTGTGATAATTCGGCAGTAATCAGAGCAGTGTAATTAACCTCAACTAAATTATAATAAAACATTAATTGGTAAATTTCCACACCACCACTGAGGTATTACCACGGCGCGTTACCATTTTTTTAAGGGGATGGTTCGCCTGTAGCCATATAACCCCATAAAACCCCAATTAAATAAAATTCTTAATAATGAAATCTATCAAAAACGAATTGTTTACAACACGAAGAAAAAATCGTGATTCCAGGAACTAAAAAAATAACTTTAGTCGAAAACGGAAATAGAAGAATAGAGAAAATAACGCCAACCAAAAACAGGAAAATAGAAGAAAAGTCCCTTCAGAAAAAGGGAAAAAAGCTCTAAACAAAAACGAGGAAATTTATGAAAATAGACGTGCACTAGTGTTCAACGGAAATCGGGGAAAAGGAAGGAGCGCCCCTCAGTGAACAAAAAACATATAAGAATAGCCCCATCAAGAATATAAAACGCACCTTCAAGAAAAAAGAGGTAAATAGAAGAACACGACTAAAGAAAATAACTTCAACGAAACACAGGGAAATGCAAAAGTTTCTCTATAGACACAGAAAATACCTTCAATCAAAAACCTCAACGAAAAACAAAGAAATGAAAAAGTGCCTCCATAAACAAAGAAAATCTCTTCAACCAAAAACAAAGAAATGAAAAACTCCCTCTATAAACAAAGAAAATCCCTTCAACCAAAAACAAAGAAATGGAAAATTCCCTCAAGAACCATTCCAAAGAAACAAAAACCAAATAAACCACGTAATTCCAGATAAACAGAGAAATTGTCATGAACTTAGATACAGAAACTACCGACCAAAAAAGAAAATTCACTGAAAACTGCCCAAAATCCGAAAATATAGTACCAACTACAAATAATAAACAAACCCCCGGATAATAATACTGATGATCACGAACCTAACAAACTTCAGTTTCCGAGTTTTCGGAACAAATTCGACTACCTCCCCCTTTAGCGCATTTGCTTGCTTTGGACACAAGTCTGATCAATGCAGGTTCGGCAGAGACCCCAGCTAGAGGTGCACCACTGTTCAACGAAAATCAAGGAAAAAGAAGGAGCGCCCCTCAATGAATAACGAAAATAAAAGAATAACCTCACCGGGAAAATAGAACGCAAAAACAAAGAAATCCAAAATTCCTTTCATTAACAAAGAAAATCCCTTCAACCAAAAACAAAGAAATGCAAAAATCCCTTCAACCAAAAACAAAGAAATGGAAAATTCCCTTCATAAACAAAGAAAATATCTTCAACCAAAAACAAAGAAATGAAAAAGTCCCTCCATAAACAAAGAAAATCCCTTCACCCAAAAACAAAGAAACGCAAAATTCCCTTCATTAAAAAAGAAAATCCCTTCAACCAAAAATAAAGAAATGCAAAATTCCCTTCATTAAGAAAGAAAATCCCTTCAACCAAAAACAAAGAAACGGAAAATTCCATTCATAAACAAAGAAAATCCCTTCAACCAAAAACAAAGAAATGGAAAATTCCCTTCATAAACAAAGAAAATATCTTCAACCAAAAACAAAGAAATTAAAAAGTCCCTCCATAAACAAAGAAAATCCCTTCACCTAAAAACAAAGAAATGGAAAATTCCCTTCATAAACAAAGAAAATCCCTTCAACCAAAAACAAAGAAATGGAAAATTCCCTTCATTAACAAAGAAAATCCCTTCAACCAAAAACAAAAAAATGAAAAAGTCCCTCCATAAACAAAGAAAATCCCTTGACCTAAAAACAAAGAAATGGAAAATTCCCTTCATGAACAAAGAAAATCCCTTCAACGAAAAACAAGGAAATGGAAATGTCCCTCCATAAACAAAGAAAATAAATTCAACCAAAAACAGAGAAATGGAAAATTCCCTTCATAAACAAAGAAAATCCCTTCAACCAAAAACATAGAAATGGAAATTTCCCTTCATAACCAAAGAAAATCCCTTCAACCAAAAACAAAGAAATGGAAAATTCCCTTCATTAACAAAGAAAATCCCTTCAACCAAAAACAAAGAAATGGAAAATTCCCTTCATTAACAAAGAAAATCCCTTCAACCAAAAACAAAGAAATGGAAAATTCCCTTCATAAACAAAGAAAATCCCTTCAACCAAAAACAAAAAAATGGAAAATTCCCTTCATAAACAAAGAAAATCCCTTCAACCAAAAACAAAAAAATGAAAAAGTCCCTCCATAAACAAATAAAATCCCTTCACCTAAAAACAAAGAAATGGAAAATTCCCTTCATAAACAAAGAAAATAAATTCAAGCAAAAACAAAGAAATGGAAAATTCCCTTCATAAACAAAGAAAATCCCTTCAACCAAAAACAGGGAAATGTAAATGTCCCTCCACAAACAAAGAAAATAACTTCAATGAAAAACAAGGAAATGGAATTGTCCCTCCATAAACAAAGAAAATAAATTCAATGAAAAACAAGGAAATGGAATTGTCCCTCCATAAACAAAGAAAATAAATTCAACCAAAAACAGAGAAATGGAAAATTCCCTTCATAAGCAAAGAAAATCCCTTCAACCAAAAACAAAGAAATGAAAATCCGAAAATATAGTACCAGCTACAAATAATAAACAAAACCCCGGATAATAATACTGATGATCACGAACCTAACAAACTTCAGTTTCCGAGTTTTCGGAACAAATTCGACTACCTCCCCCTTTAGCGCATTTGCTTGCTTTGGACACAAGTCTAATCAATGCAGGTTCGGCAGAGACCCCAGCTAGAGGTGCACCACTGTTCAACGAAAATCAAGGAAAAAGAAGGAGCGTTTCTCAATGAACAACGAAAATAGATGAATAACCTCACTAGGAAAATAGAACGCAAAAACAAAGAAATGGAAAAATCCCTTCATTAACAAAGAAAATCCCTTCAACCAAAAACAAAGAAATGGAAAATTCCCTCCATAAACAAAGAAAATAAATTCAACCAAAAACAGAGAAATGAAAAAGTCCCTCAATAAACAAAGAAAATCCCTTAAACCAAAAACAGGGAAATGGAAATGTCCCTTTACAAACAAAGAAAATAACTTCAACGAAAAACAAGGAAATGGAATTGTCCCTCCATAAACAAAGAAAATAAATTCAACCAAAAACAGAGAAATGGAAAATTCCCTTCATAAAAATAGAAAATCCTTTCAACCAAATACAAAGAAATGGAAAATTCCCTTCATAAACAAAGAAAATATCTTCAATCAAAAACAAAGATATGAAAAAGTCCCTCCATAAACACAGAAAATCCCTTCACCTAAAAACAAAGAAATGGAAAATTCCCTTCATAAACAAAGAAAATTCCTTCAACCAAAAACAGGGAAATGGAAATGTCCTTTTACAAACAAAGAAAATAACTTCAATGAAAAACAAGGAAATGGAATTGTCCCTCCATAAACAAAGAAAATAAATTCAACCAAAAACAGAGAAACGGAAAATTCCCTTCATAAACAAAGAAAATCCCTTCAACCAAAAACAAAGAAATGGAAAATTCCCTTCATAAACAAAGAAAATCCCTTCAACCAAAAACATAGAAACGGAAAATTCCCTCCAGAACCATTCCAAAGAAAGAAAAACCAAATATACCACGTAATTCAGAGTGAAACAGAGAAATTGTCATGAACTTAGATACAGAAACTACCGACCAAAAAAAGAAAATTCAATGAAAACTGCCCAAAATCCGAAAATATAGTACCAGCTACAAATAATAAACAAACCCCCGGATAATAATACTGATGATTACGAACCTAACAAACTCCAGTTTCCGAGCTTTCGGAACAAATTCGACTACCTCCCCCTTTAGCGCATTTGCTTGCTTTGGACACAAGTCTGATCAATGCAGGTTCGGCAGAGACCCCAGCTAGAGGTGCACCACTGTTCAACGAAAATCAAGGAAAAAGAAGGAGCGCCCCTCAATGAACAACGAAAATAAAAGAATAACCTCACCGGGAAAATAGAACGCAAAAACAAAGAAATGGAAAATTCCCTTCATTAACAAAGAAAATCCCTTCAAGCAAAAACAAAGAAATGAAAAAGTGCCTCCATAAACAAAGAAAATCTCTTCAACCAAAAACAAAGAAATGAAAAAGTCCCTCCATAAACAAAGAAAATCCCTTCAACCAAAAACAAAGAAATGGAAAATTCCCTTAAGAACCATTCCAAAGAAACAAAAATCAAATAAACCACGTAATTCAGAGAGAAACAGAGAAATTGTCATGAACTTAGATACAGAAACTACCGACAAAAAAAGAAAATTCACTGAAAACTGCCCAAAATCCGAAAATATAGTACCAGCTACAAATAATAAACAAACCCCCGGATAATAATACTGATGATCACGAACCTAACAAACTTCAGTTTCCGAGTTTTCGGAACAATTTCGACTACCTCCCCCTTTAGCGCATTTGCTTGCTTTGGACACAAGTCTGATCAATGCAGGTTCGGCAGAGACCCCAGCTAGAGGTGCACCACTGTTCAACGAAAATCAAGGAAAAAGAAGGAGCGCCCCTCAATGAACAACGAAAATAAAAGAATAACCTCACCGGGAAAATAGAACGCAAAAACAAAGAAATGCAAAATTCCCTTCATTAACAAAGAAAATCCCTTCAACCAAAAACATAGAAATGGAAATTTCCCTTCATAAACAAAGAAAATCCCTTCAACCGAAAACAGGGAAATGTAAATGTCCCTTCACAAACAAAGAAAATAACTTCAACGAAAAACAAGGAAATGGAATTGTCCCTCCATAAACAAAGAAAATCCCTTCAAGCAAAAACAAAGAAATGCAAAAATCCCTTCAACCAAAAACAAAGAAATGGAAAATTCCCTTCATAAACAAAGAAAATCCCTTCAACCAAAAACAAAGAAATGGAAAATTCCCTTCTTAAAAAAAGAAAATATCTTCAACCAAAAACAAAGAAATGAAAAAGTCCCTCCATAAACAAAGAAAATCCCTTCACCTAAAAACAAAGAAACGGAAAATTCCCTTCATAAACAAAGAAAATCCCTTCAACCAAAAACATAGAAATGGAAATTTCCCTTCATAAACAAAGAAAATCCCTTCAACCAAAAACAAAGAAACGGAAATTCCCTTCATAAACAAAGAAAATACCTTCAACCAAAAACAGGGAAATGTAAATGTCCCTTCACAAACAAAGAAAGAAAATAACTTCAACGAAAAACAAGGAAATGGAATTGTCCCTCCATAAACAAAGAAAATCCCTTCAAGCAAAAACAAAGAAATGGAAAATTCCCTTCATAAACAAAGAAAATCCCTTCAACCAAAAACAGGGAAATGGAAATGTCCCTCCATAAATAAAGAAAATAAATTCAACCAAAAACAGAGAAATGAAAAAGTTCCTCAATAAACAAAGAAAATCCCTTAAACCAAAAACAGGGAAATGGAAATGTCCCTTTACAAACAAAGAAAATAACTTCAACGAAAAACAAGGAAATGGAATTGTCCCTCCATAAACAAAGAAAATAAATTCAACCAAAAACAGAGAAATGGAAAATTCCCTTCATAAAAAAAGAAAATCCTTTCAACCAAATACAAAGAAATGGAAAATTCCCTTCATAAACAAAGAAAATATCTTCAACCAAAAACAAAGATATGAAAAAGTCCCTTCATAAACAAAGAAAATCCCTTCAACCAAAAACATAGAAACGGAAAATTCCCTCCAGAACCATTCCAAAGAAAGAAAAACCAAATATACCACGTAATTCAGAGTGAAACAGAGAAATTGTCATGAACTTAGATACAGAAACTACCGACCAAAAAAAGAAAATTCACTGAAAACTGCCCAAAATCCGAAAATATAGTACCAGCTACAAATAATAAACAAACCCCCGGATAATAATACTGATGATTACGAACCTAACAAACTTCAGTTTCCGAGCTTTCGGAACAAATTCGACTACCTCCCCCTTTAGCGCATTTGCTTGCTTTGGACACAAGTCTGATCAATGCAGGTTCGGCAGAGACCCCAGCTAGAGGTGCACCACTGTTCAACGAAAATCAAGGAAAAAGAAGGAGCGCCCCTCAATGAACAACGAAAATAGAAGAATAACCTCACCGGGAAAATAGAACGCAAAAACAAAGAAATGGAAAATTCCCTTCATTAACAAAGAAAATCCCTTCAACCAAAAACAAAGAAATGGAAAATTCCCTTCACAAACATAGAAAATAACTTCAACGAAAAACAAGGAAATGGAATTGTCCCTTCATAAACAAATAAAATAAATTCAACCAAAAACAGAGAAATGAAAAAGTCCCTCAATAAACAAAGAAAATCCCTTCAAGCAAAAACAAAGAAACGGAAAATTCCCTTCATAAACAAAGAAAATTCCTTCAACCAAAAACAAGGAAATGGAAATGTCCCTTTACAAACAAAGAAAATAACTTCAATGAAAAACAAGGAAATGGAATTGTCCCTTCATAAACAAAGAAAATAAATTCAACCAAAAACAGAGAAATGGAAAATTCCCTTCATAAACAAAGAAAATCCCTTCAACCAAAAACAAAGAAATGGAAAATTCCCTTCATAAACAAAGAAAATCCCTTCAACCAACAACATAAGAACGGAAAATTCCCACCAGAACCATTCCAAAGAAACAAAAACCAAATATACCACGTAATTCAGAGTGAAACAGAGAAATTGTCATGAACTTAGATACAGAAACTACCGACCAAAAAAAGAAAATTCACTGAAAACTGCCCAAAATCCGAAAATATAGTACCAGCTACAAATAATAAACAAACCTCCGGGTAATAATACTGATGATTACGAACCTAACAAACTTCAGTTTCCGAGCTTTCGGAACAAATTCGACTACCTCCCCCTTTAGCGCATTTGCTTGCTTTGGACACAAGTCTGATCAATGAAGGTTCGGCAGAGACCCCAGCTAGAGGTGCACCACTGTTCAACGAAAATCAAGGAAAAAGAAGGAGCGCCCCTCAATGAACAACGAAAATAGAAGAATAACTTCACCGGGAAAATAGAACGCAAAAACAAAGAAATGGAAAATTCCCTTCTTAAACAAAGAAAATCCCTTCACCTAAAAACAAAGAAATGGAAAATTCCCTTCATAAACAAAGAAAATCCCTTCAACTAAAAACAAAGAAATGAAAAATTCCCTCCATAAACAAAGAAAATCCCTTCACCTAAAAACAAAGAAATGGAAAATTCCCTTCATAAACAAAGAAAATCGCTTCAACCAAAAACAGGGAAATGAAATGTCCCTCCACAAATAAAGAAAATAACTTCAACGAAAAACAAGGAAATGGAAATGTCCCTCCATAAACAAAGAAAATAAATTCAACCAAAAACAGAGAAATGAAAAAGTCCCTCAATAAACAAAGAAAATCCCTTCAAGCAAAAACAAAGAAATGGAAAATCCTATTGATAAACAAAGAAAATCCCTTCAACCAAAAACAGGGAAATGGAAATGTCCCTGCACAAACAAAGAAAATAAATTCAACCAAAAACAGAGAAATGAAAAAGTCCTTCAATAAACAAAGAAAATCCCTTCAAGCAAAAACAAAGAAATTGAAAATTCCATTCATAAACAAAGAAAATCCCTTCAACCAAAAACAGGGAAGTGGAAATGTCCCTCCACAAACAAAGAAAATAAATTCAACCAAAAACAGAGAAATGAAAAAGTCCCTCAATGAACAAAGAAAATCCCTTCAAGTAAAAACAAAGAAATGGAAAATTCCCTTCATAAACAAAGGAAATAAATTCAATCAAAAACAGAGAAATAGAAAATTCCCTTCATAAACAAAGAAAATCCCTTCAACCAAAAACAAAGAAATGGAAAATTCCCTTCATAAACAAAGAAAATCCCTTCAACCAAAAACAAATAAATGGAAAATTCCCTACATAAACAAAATAAATTACTTCATCCAAAAACGTTGGGCCGAAATCTAAAATTTACAATAAATAATATACACACTGTATGTCATTCAATGATTAGAATGTAAGAAATTTAAAAAATGTTCACTTACCTTTCGAACACACTGTATATCATCAAATTTTTACAAAAGTAAAAGTTTCGTAACGTTTGTTTGTCTTTCGAAGAAACTCTGCTGTTGAACGCACTGTATATCATTCACTTTGTACAACTGTGAATAAAACATACGCACAATAAGTTTTTTTATAAAGGGCACTTCACACGCGCGCGATTAAACGGAACTAAAACCGCACGAGATTCTTAACTAAAACGAAATAATCGAAAGCGGTTAAATTTTTTTAACTAATTGATAAAAATCAAAAGACTTATTCGATTTTAGGACCGATCGCGGTGACTGACACTCGAATAATGAATTTATTTCGATAAATTAATATCTTAGTCACGACATCTTTACGTAATAATGACTAATATGTTTACAAACAAATAATTCATAAAAAATCGTAAAAATATCTATAATTTAGAGTTGAAATTAATTGAATGTTAGTACTTTTAAACTTCATTAGTTGGTGTAAAAGATGACAACTAGTTTCGATTAATAAATCATCATCAGGACCTAATGCGGAAGACTAATTTTTATCAATTTTCGATGTAATTCCATTTAATAAATTTAAAATCGTTTAATAATAAAAACTTTCAACTAAACTTCTAATTTCAGACGTAAATATTCCCAATCCTAAAGGGCACTTCACACGCGCGAATTATGTCACCACTATCTGATGACATCGTAATAAAACTGCTGCACCCACAGTTTACCCGATGCGATGTTTCTTGGAGAAGAATTAGCCGGCGGGCGTCAGTTAGAATTTTTCATCTGTATTAAATAGTTGTACTAGTTAAGTTTTTGCATCTTGTAGAAATAAATAAAAATAAGTTTCGTTTTTAAAAACGTTCCACAATTACTTTGAAAGTTAATTGGCGCAGTCAGTAGGATATTCGGGATTGATTTGTATCGAACAGATCAATTATCGTATCTACGACTAACCGGATATCGAACCTTAGCAATCATTTTACTGTAACTGGTGGTCACCACTTGAGAATAAGATTTGGGAACTGGACCGACATTATCCATTTCTGCGAGGACGACAAGCTTCGAAGAAGACAAAAATCGCCGAATCGGACCTTCTCCTCATAAATTGGGATGCTACGAGTTGTTTATATACTGTAAGTGCAATTTATGTCTGACCCATCAATTGAGAATTTAATCGAAGTTTTTCAAGATTTAATTTTAGAATTGCCTTTAACTGACTCTATAAATAGTAATAATCTTAAATTAAGTACTAGCTCTAATAGCAATATGGCCGCGAATTTCAAACCAGAATATTTGAATTGTATCCCTCAGTTTGATGGAAACCCAAATGATCTAAATCGTTTCTTAGCAGTATGCGATAGCCTTGTTGCTAATTTTTTCGATAGGGCAAATATAAATAGTTTCCATAATGTTTATCTCATTCAATCTATTGTTAGTAAATTAGTTGGTAATGCTAGAACTGTAGTTAATATCCAAAGTGTCGTAACTTGGGATGATCTAAAGGAAGTTTTAAGACGCAATTTCGCCGACCAAAGAGACGAAACTTGCTTGAATCGCGATTTAGTTATGCTTAGACAACTGCCAAATGAAAGACCTCATGGGTTCTATGACAGAATTTTAAATATTTTAAATTTACTTTGTAGTTACGTTGAAATTCATGAAATTAATCAGGAATCGAAAAACTTGAAGAAAAATTTATATAATGATTTAGCTTTGAAAACGTTTCTCTGTGGTCTTAAAGAACCCTTAGGAACAACTATACGCTGTATGAGACCCAATTCTCTGTCAGAAGCGTTACAATTTGTAATAACAGAAGAAAATACACATTACTTCCAAAACAATAACTCCAGAAATTTTCAAAAACCTAACCATTCACAGAATAGGGATAATCAAAACAATGGGTTTGGACAAAATCCCAATCCAACTCAATACAATAATTTCAGACAAAATTTTAACTTCGAAAAATCTCACAATTCGTTTCCTTCACAACCAATTCCGGTTCAACCAAGGCAGAACATGCCACCACAAAAATTCTTCACTAACTCTCAAGTTTTTCGACAGCCTCCTAGAGAAAATGTTTTTAAGCCAAATCCCAATAGATCATTCCCAAACCCGACACCGATGAGTACCTCGACACGATTTACCGGAAAACCGGTAACCAATAACTTTAGTTATAATAAAAATAATAATTACCCCCAAACCGGTCCTTCAAATTATAGACCACAACCAAACTTCATTGCTGAAGAAATTTATAATACAGAAACTGAAAACGCAAATTATAATAGTGTTTTACCAGAAAGTGAATTGTTTGTACAAAACCAATATTCTTTTGATAATGAAGAAGAAAAATTAAATTTTCATATGCCGGCCGGTCAAGACAAGGGAACATGAGCCCATTGACTATTTCTTTTAATAACGTAGACTGTAGCGAATTACCTTATATAGTTTTCCCCGAATATAATATTAAACTTCTCGTTGATTCTGGTTCTACAAAGTCATTTTTAGACCCAAATATTGCTCAGAAGTTATTTCCCAAATTAATAAAATTTGATCCATTTATTGTATCTACAGTTTTTCAAAAATCATCTCATAAATACAGTGTTCAAATTCCTGCTTCGAAAATATTTCAACTTGACGAGGAAAAATGCTTAAAATTTTATTTGTTTAATTTCCACAATATTTTTAATGGCCTTATTGGAATAGATAACCTTAAAGCCCTTAAGGCTACTCTAAACTTTGACAATGGACTTCTAATTACGCCAAACGCAAAAATTAAACTAAATTTTCAACAAATAATTAGTAACAATAATACCAATATTATCAATTTAGAGCCCCGCATGCAAAGGGTCATACAAGTAAAAACATCGATAAAAAATGGCGAAATAATAATTCCATATCAAAAAATACATAATTGTGAGATTCCAGAAAGTTTAACGATCGCAAAAAACGGACGTGCTTTAACAACAATATTAAATAACACTACAGAGTTCTTATCACTAGACCTCTCCGAACCGTTGTTAGTAGATAAGTTCGACATGACTCTTGTACCAGAATACAACGTAAATAATTTTGATGACTCTATTAAAACTAATAAACTAGATTTAAGACAGATCCGCACTGATCATTTAAATAGTGAGGAAAAGAATTTAATTCTAAAATTATGTAATGAATATTCTGATATATTTCATCAGGAAAATATACCATTAAGTTTTACTAATAAAATAAAGCATAGCATTAGAACTACTGATGAGGTACCTATCTATACTAAATCGTATAGGTATCCATTTATCCATAGGCAAGAGGTAAACAATCAAATTAAAAAAATGTTAGGCGAAAATATTATTCGCCCAAGTAATAGCGCCTGGTCAAGCCCCCTTTGGGTAGTGCCCAAGCGTGGTCAGAAATGGAGGGTTGTCGTGGATTATCGTAAGCTTAATGAAAAGACAATTGACGATAAATACCCGCTACCCAATATTACTGACCTCTTAGATAAGTTAGGCAAATGTCAGTACTTTACAACCTTAGATTTAGCGAGTGGTTTTCACCAAATCGAAATGAATGAGAGTGATATCGAAAAAACAGCGTTTAACACGGAAAATGGGCATTATGAGTTCCTAAGAATGCCGTTTGGATTAAAAAATGCTCCGGCAACTTTTCAAAGAATAATGGATAACATTCTTAGGGGAATTCAGAACGAAAAATGTTTAGTTTATTTAGACGACATAATAATTTTTTCGACATCACTTCAAGAACATTTAGAAAATTTAAAATCGGTATTCCAGAGACTTAGAGATTCAAACTTTAAAATACAAGTAGAAAAATCAGAATTCCTCAGAAAAGAAGTGGCCTATCTCGGTCACATCGTAACCCCCGACGGAGTTCGACCAAATCCCGATAAAATCAAAGCAATAAAAAATTATCCGATACCGAAAACCACTAAACAAATCAAGGGATTCTTAGGATTATTAGGTTACTATAGACGGTTTATAAATAACTTCGCAAAAATTACAAAACCCCTTACCAAGTGCTTAAAAAAAGGCGCTAAAATCGAACACAATTTTGAATTTGTAGATTGTTTTGAAACTTGTAAAAATTTATTAGTAAACGAACCGATATTGCAGTACCCGGATTTTTCCAAACCATTTAATTTAACTACCGACGCCAGTAACGTAGCTTTGGGAGCGGTTTTGTCGCAAGGAACAATTGGCTCGGACTTACCAGTGGCGTACGCATCGCGAACGCTAAATGACTCAGAGCGCAATTATTCTACAATCGAAAAAGAACTGTTATGTATCGTTTGGGCCACCAAATATTTCAGGCCGTACCTGTATGGACGGCGCTTCCATATTATAACGGACCACGCCCCTTTACAATGGTTATTCTCCTTAAAAGACCCCTCTTCTAAATTGTTAAGGTGGAGGATAAAATTGGAAGAATTTGATTATACGGTTATTTATAAAAAAGGATCTTTAAATACAAACGCGGACGCCCTAAGCCGAATCGAAATTCACACTAAAATATCAGAAAAAATTTGGGATGACATTGACAAAATAATACACGACGTTGAAAACTCTAGGCAAGAATTGACTACACCAGACCTTAACGACTTACATTTACCTCCCACCTCACTTCCTATATCAAGATGCAGCAGTCCTGACCTGGACAATATTTCAATTCTAGCTAACCCAGATCCAGACCTACTGCAACCCGACGACGGTCATACAGTTCACTCAAATGCTGACGAAGACCCTATCGTGGGAATCCCAATAAGCGATACTCCCGTGAACTACGGACAAAATCAGATAATTTTTGAATCAGTCTTTCATTCCCCTGCAAAACCGACAATTACGATACTATTTGAACGAAAACAAAGAATAACAGTACAAATTTCGGATAACAACTTTGAACAGGACATAATAAATTTTGTTAAGGACTATGTCGCACCAAATATACCTTATTATTTATATTTTGTAAAGGCCGACATGTATGAACCTTTCTGCGAAGTAATTAGGAAAAATTTCAAATGGCCCTCCTTAAAATTTAGAAAATGCAACGGTAAGCTAATCGATGTAACTAATAAATCAGATATTATAGAGACAATTAAGTGTTATCACGAAGGTAAAAGTAACCATAGAGGAATCGAGGAAACCACAAACCGAATAAAACCGATTTACTACTGGCCCAATTTAAAAGAATCTGTCCAAACGTATATAAATAATTGCGAAATTTGTCAGAGATGTAAATATGATAGGAACCCTGTTAAAGTGGAAATGAATATTACACCAACAGCTAGTAAACCGTTCGAAATTATTCATATTGATGTTTACACGATTGAAAACTCAAAATTTTTAACTTTAATTGATACCTTTTCCAAATATGCACAGGCCTATTACTTAACAGTTGCAGATTCAACGGAAATTGCAAATCATCTTATAACATTTTTCTGTCACCACGGAATTCCAAATTTAATAGTAGCAGACAACGGGACAGAATTCAAAAATTCTGTTATTACGGAATTATTAGGCCTACACAACATAAAAATTCATTTTTGCTCTCCAAATCACCCGCAATCGAATTCGCCTGTGGAAAGACTACATTCTACCCTAAACGAACACATTAGAATACTTAATACGCGTGGCTTCACCAAAACGCCTACCCAAATGAAAATAAAATATGCCGTATTAGCTTATAATTTCACTATACACTCATCAACTAGACTAAAACCCATCGATATTATTAACGGCCACTTAAATAATGAAAACCCGTTCGACTTAAATTTAGAAATGATTTTAACAAGCAATTACGTAAGCGAACATAAAGATTTGGTTAAAGAAATGTATTCCAAAATTAATGAAACCCTGGCCAACCAAAAAGAAAAAATTATAAATCAAATAAATAAAAATAGAGACCCACCAAATTTATTCAAAGTAGGCGATGAAACCTATGTAAAAAGTTTTCTAAGGCAAAAACCCGCGAACAAATTTAATAGACCTACCGAAATAACTAATATAAATGAAAGCGGGAAAATAGTTAGTACGAGCTCGCAAGAAAAAGTTCATATGGACAACCTTAAAAGACCGCGGAAAAAGACATACGAATTCGAAAAAATAAAAGAATAAATAAATATTAATTTTTCAGGTTCCCTATCGCGCTAGGCCTGAGGGAACGAGTCTCCTTCCAAAATCTGGACAATAATTTAGGATTAATACCCCTTAAGCTAGGCATGGCCAAAGTAGAGGAGTACCCCTACAAAATAATACATTTCTATGATCTAAACCCGATAATGTTAGAAATCGACAAGCTAGATATAAAATCCACAAATATATTAACTGTCGTAAGCACAAGTAATTATTCCTGGGATATATCAAATTATTTAAAAATTTTAGAATTCACACAAGAAAAAGTACATTTAAAATTAAAAAACCTCTTGCCTCAACCACAACGAACTAAAAGAGGCCTAGTCGATGGCCTAGGTTCAATTTTCAAATGCATTACTGGTAACCTTGACGCCGCTGATGGAGAAAAATATGAAAACTTAATAAACAATCTTCAGAAAAACCAAGAAAAATTAGCTTCCACATTAAAGACTCAGATTTCACTTTCTGTTAACACTATCAAAAGCTTTAATAATACGATTCAAAAAATAAGTCATAATGAAAAATTATTAGAGTCAAAACTAATGCAAGTGGGAATGATAGTTAACTCAGTTCTTTACAGAGAAAATTCATTTTTTATAAAAGACGTAATAAATCAAATTATTAATATGTTCGAAATCATAATATCTATATTACAAGATTTAGAAAACTCTATCTCCTTTGCTAAATTAAAAATTATGCATCCTAGCATTATGAAAACAACAGATCTGTACTCTGAACTAAAAAATTTAGAAAGTAAATTTCAAGGTTCACAACTCCCATTTACCGTAACCCCTGAAAGTATCTATTTTTATGAAACAATAATAAATATCGAATGCTATATTTATAAAAATAAAATAACTTACATTCTTAATGTCCCCATAACTTATCCTGAAAATTTTTATATGTATCATCTTTATTCATCCCCCGTCCCTTACAAGGGTCAGTTCAAGGCTATCATTCCGCGAAAGAAATTTTTACTCAAGGGTAAATTGCACTATGGTTTTCGAAACGACATTTGCACAGAAATTCCACAACAAAATTTCGTTTGTCATAAAGAACCATTACAAGAAATAGATGGTCACCTACCTTGTGAACTACTGATTTTCGACATGAAAAATTCTTCCCAATGTAAACAAATTCATTTTACATTATCAAGACCAAAATTCAACCAACTCGATAACACGAACCTTTGGCTAGGAGTATTCCCCACCAGTGAACCCTTGAAAATCAGCTGTTTGGACCAACAAGAAGTGAAAATGTTGAAAGGTACATTTTTGATCAATATTCCAATTGGGTGCCAAATAAAATCTACCAAAGAAGAAATTTTCAACCAAAAATCTGTCACTCATAGCCAACCAATGCTCTTCCCAGACATCCAGTTTACAAACGAACCATTACCGAAATTAAATCCTACCGTATCCTTGGAAGATGTAAGCTTAGATCATTATCAGGAACTCCTCGACAAGGTCGCGGAAGAGCAATCCTTGCTGAATACAACTACTATATCTCACATTCCAAGCATCTGGACCATAATCATGTACATTTTAGCAATATTAGCAGTAGCCATGATCATCTATAAGCAATGCCACCACCGTCAAGAGGAGCAACAACCAATGCCTGCTTCACCTCTTGTTCAACTCCCTCACTTGCCCTCGTGAGTCGAATCTACAGGGGGAGGAATTATGTCACCACTATCTGATGACATCGTAATAAAACTGCTGCACCCACAGTTTACCCGATGCGATGTTTCTTGGAGAAGAATTAGCCGGCGGGCGTCAGTTAGAATTTTTCATCTGTATTAAATAGTTGTACTAGTTAAGTTTTTGCATCTTGTAGAAATAAATAAAAATAAGTTTCGTTTTTAAAAACGTTCCACAATTACTTTGAAAGTTAATTCGCGCGATTAAACGGATCTAAGACCGCACCAGATCCTGTACGAAAACGAAAGAAATTGAAAGCGTTTTAATTTTTAAACTAATTAATAAAAATCGAACAGAATTATTTGATTTTTAGACCGTTCGCGGCGACGAGTACACAAATAATGATTTTTTTTTCGATACATTCATCTCTTAGTCATCAACCTTTACATAATAATGTATTCCCATCATTAATTTCTTCTTGTAATTGAATAAATAAATACTAAATAAATAAAATACTATCTCCAATTTCATCAAATTTTGTTTGAATTTCTTAGTATGGTTCTAGTATCTATCTTAAAATAAGTGGTATTATTTATGAAAAAGTTGATTTTTAATGACAAAAAGAACGTTTTTTTGGTAAAGTGTCTATTAAATATTTAAAGAAGCACATAAATGTTATTAAATAATGGTTACAAAGAATAAGAATGTTTTGTGTTAATTCGGCAGTAATCAGAGAAGTGTAATTAACCTCAACTAAATTATAATAAAACATTAATTGGTAAATTTCCACACCACCACTGAGGTATTACCACGGCGCGTTACCATTTTTTTAAGGGGATGGTTCGCCTGTAGCCATATAACCCCATAAAACCCCAAATAAATAAAATTCTTAATAATGAAATCTATCAAAAACGAATTGTTTACAACACGAAGAAAAAATCGTGATTCCAGGAACAAAAAAAATAACTTTAGTCGAAAACGGAAATAGAAGAACAGAGAAAATAACGCCAACCAAAAACAGGAAAATAGAAGAAAAGTCCCTTCAGAAAAAGGGAAAAAAGCTCTAAACAAAAACGAGAAAATTTATGAAAATAGAGGTGCACTAGTGTTCAACGTAAATCGGGGAAAAGGAAGGAGCGCCCCTCAATGGACAAAAAACATAAGAAAAGCCCAATCAAGAATATAAAACGCACCTTCAAGAAAAAAGAGGTAAATAGAAGAACACGACTAAAGAAAATAACTTCAACGAAACACAGGGAAATGCAAAAGTTTCTCTATAGACACAGAAAATACCTTCAATCAAAAACCTCAACCAAAAACAAAGAAATGAAAAAGTCCCTCCATAAACAAAGAAAATATCTTCAACCAAAAACAAAGAAATGAAAAAGTCCCTCCATAAACAAAGAAAATCCCTTCAAGCAAAAACAAAGAAATGGAAGATTCCCTTCATTAACAAAGAAAATCCCTTCAACCAACAACAAAGAAATGCAAAAATCCCTTCAACCAAAAACAAAGAAACGGAAAATTCCCTTCATAAACAAAGAAAATCCCTTCAACGAAAAACAAGGAAATGGAAATGTTCCTCCATAAACAAAGAAAATAAATTCAACCAAAAACAGAGTAATGGAAAATTCCCTTCATAAACAAAGAAAATCCCTTCAACCAAAAACACAGAAATGGAAATTTCCCTTCATAAACAAAGAAAATCCCTTCAACCAAAAATAAAGAAACGGAAAATCCCTTCATAAACAAAGAAAATCCCTTCAACCAAAAACAAAGAAATGGAAAATTCCCTTCATAAACAAAGAAAATCCCTGCAACCAAAAACAGGGACATGGAAATGACCCTACACAAACAAAGAAAATCCCTTCAAACAAAAACAAAGAAATGGAAAATTCCCTCCAGAACCATTCCAAAGAAACAAAAACCAAATATACCACATAATTCAGAGAGAACCAGAGAAATTGTCATGAACTTAGATACAGAAACTACCGAACAAAAAAAGAAAATTCACTGAAAACTGCCCAAAATCCGAAAATATAGTACCAGCTACAAATAATAAACAAACCCCCGGATAATAATACTGATGATTACGAACCTAACAAACTTCAGTTTCCGAGTTTTCGGAACAAATTCGACTACCTCCCCCTTTAGCGCATTTGCTTGCTTTGGACACAAGTCTGATCAATGCAGGTTCGGCAGAGACCCCAGCTAGAGGTTCACCACTGTTCAACGAAAATCAAGGAAAAAGAAGGAGCGCCCCTCAATGAACAACGAAAATAGAAGAATAACCTCACCGGGAAAATAGAACGCAAAAACAAAGAAATGGAAAATTCCCTTCATAAACAAAGAAAATCCCTTCACATAAAAACAAAGAAATGGAAAATTCCCTTCATAAACAAAGAAAATCCCTTCAAGCAAAAACAAAGGAATGGAAAATTCCCTTCATAAACAAAGAAAATCCCTTCACATAAAAACAAAGAAATGGAAAATTCCCTTCATAAACAAAGAAAATCCTTTCAAGCAAAAACAAAGAAATGGAAGATTCCCTTCATAAACAAAGAAAATCCCTTCAACCAAAAACAAGGAAATGGAATTGTCCCTCCATAAACAAAGAAAATAAATTCAACCAAAAACAGAGAAATGGAAAATTCCCTTCATAAACAAAGAAAATCCCTTCAACCAAAAACAAAGAAATAGAAAATTCCCTTCATAAACAAAGAAAATCTCTGCAACCAGAAACAAAGAAATGGAAAATTCCCTTCATAAACAAAGAAAATCCCTTCAACCAAAAACAAAGAAATGGAAAATTCCCTTCATAAACAAAGAAAATCCCTTCAACCAAAAACAAAGAAATGGAAATGTCCCTTTACAAACAAAGAAAATAACTTCAACGAAAAACAAGGAAATGGAATTGTCCCTCCATAAACAAAGAAAATAAATTCAACCAAAAACAGAGAAATGGAAAATTCCCTTCATAAAAAAAGAAAATCCTTTCAACCAAATACAAAGAAATGGAAAATTCCCTTCATAAACAAAGAAAATATCTTCAACCAAAAACAAAGATATGAAAAAGTCCCTTCATAAACAAAGAAAATCCCTTCAACCAAAAACATAGAAACGGAAAATTCCCTCCAGAACCATTCCAAAGAAAGGAAAACCAAATATACCACGTAATTCAGAGTGAAACAGAGAAATTGTCATGAACTTAGATACAGAAACTACCGACCAAAAAAAGAAAATTCACTGAAAACTGCCCAAAATCCGAAAATATAGTACCAGCTACAAATAATAAACAAACCCCCGGATAATAATACTGATGATTACGAACCTAACAAACTTCAGTTTCCGAGCTTTCGGAACAAATTCGACTACCTCCCCCTTTAGCGCATTTGCTTGCTTTGGACACAAGTCTGATCAATGCAGGTTCGGCAGAGACCCCAGCTAGAGGTGCACCACTGTTCAACGAAAATCAAGGAAAAAGAAGGAGCGCCCCTCAATGAACAACGAAAATAGAAGAATAACCTCACCGGGAAAATAGAACGCAAAAACAAAGAAATGGAAAATTCCCTTCATTAACAAAGAAAATCCCTTCAACCAAAAACAAAGAAATGGAAAATTCCCTTCATAAACAAAGAAAATATCTTCAACCGAAAACAAAGAAATGAAAAAGTCCCTCCATAAACAAAGAAAATCCCTTCACCTAAAAACAAAGAAATGGAAAATTCCCTTCATAAACAAAGAAAATCCCTTCAACGAAAAACAATGAAATGGAAATGTTCCTCCATAAACAAAGAAAATAAATTCAACCAAAAACAGATAAATGGAAAATTCCCTTCATAAACAAAGAAAATCCCTTCAAACAAAATCATAGAAATGGAAAATTCCCTTCATTAACAAAGAAAATCCCTTCAACCAAAAACAAAGAAATGGAAAATTCCCTTCATAAACAAAGAAAATCCCTTCAACCAAAAACAAAGAAATGGAAAATTCCCTTCATAAACAAAGAAAATATCTTCAACCAAAAACAAAGAAATGAAAAAGTCTCTCCATAAACAAAGAAAATCCCTTCACCTGAAAACAAAGAAATGGAAAATTCCCTTCATAAACAAAGAAAATCCCTTCAACGAAAAACAAGGAAATGGAAATGTCCCTCCATAAACAAAGAAAATAAATTCAACCAAAAACAAAGAAATGGAAAATTCCTTTCATAAACAAAGAAAATCCCTGCAACCAAGAACAAATAAATGGAAAATTCCCTTCATAAACAAAGAAAATCTCTTCAACCAAAAACAGAGAAATGGAAAATTCCCTTCATAAACAAAGAAAATCCCTTCAACCAAAAACAAAGAAATGGAAAATTCCCTTCATAAACAAAGAAAATATCTTCAACCAAAAACAAAGAAATGAAAAAGTCCCTCAATAAACAAAGAAAATCCCTTCACCTAAAAACAAAGAAATGGAAAATTCCCTTCATAAACAAAGAAAATCCCTTCAACCAAAAACAGGGAAATGTAAATGTCCCTCCCCAAACAAAGAAAATAACTTCAACGAAAAACAAGGAAATGGAATTGTCCCTCCATAAACAAACAAAATAAATTCAACCAAAAACAGAGAAATGAAAAAGTCCCTCAATAAACAAAGAAAATCCCTTCAACCAAAAACATAGAAATGGAAACTTCCCTTCATAAACAAAGAAAATCCCTTCAACCAAAAACAAAGAAAAGAAAATTCCCTTCATAAACAAAGAAAATCCCTTCAACCAAAAACAGGGAAATGGTAATGTCCCTCCATAAACAAAGAAAATAAATTCAACCAAAAACAGAGAAATGAAAAAGTCCCTCAATAAACAAAGAAAATCCCTTCAAGCAAAAACAAAGAAATAGAAAATTCCCTTCATAAACAAAGGAAATCCCTTCAACCAAAAACAGGGAAATGTAAATGTCCCTACACAAACAAAGAAAATCCCTTCAAGCAAAAACAAAGAAATGGAAAAGTCCCTCAATAAACAAAGAAAATCCCTTCAAGCAAAAACAAAGAAATGGAAAAGTCCCTCAATAAACAAAGAAAATCCCTTCAAGCAAAAACAAAGAAATGGAAAATTCCCTTCATAAACAAAGAAAATCCCTTCAACCAAAAACAAGGAACTGGAAATGTCCCTCCATAAACAAAGAAAATCCCTTCAAGCAAAAACAAAGAAATGGAAAAGTACCTCAATAAACAATGAAAATAAATTCAAGCAAAAACAAAGAAATGGAAAAATCCCTTCATTAACAAAGAAAATCCCTTCAACCAAAAACAAAGAAATGGAAAATTCCCTTCATAAACAAAGAAAATCCCTTCAACCAAAAACAGGGAAATGTAAATGTCCCTACACAAACAAAGAAAATCCCTTCAAGCAAAAACAAAGAAATGGAAAAGTCCCTCAATAAACAAAGAAAATCCCTTCAAGCAAAAACAAAGAAATGGAAAAGTCCCTCAATAAACAAAGAAAATCCCTTCAAGCAAAAACAAAGAAATGGAAAATTCCCTTCATAAACAAAGAAAATCCCTTCAACCAAAAACAAGGAACTGGAAATGTCCCTCCATAAACAAAGAAAATCCCTTCAAGCAAAAACAAAGAAATGGAAAAGTACCTCAATAAACAATGAAAATAAATTCAAGCAAAAACAAAGAAATGGAAAATTCCCTTCGTAAACAAAGAAAATCCCTTCACCTAAAAACAAGGAAATGGAAAATTCCCTTCATAAACAAAGAAAATCCCTTCAACCAAAAACAAAGAAATGGAAAATTCCCTCCAGAACCATTCCAAAGAAACAAAAACCAAATAAACCACGTAATTCAGAGAGAAACAGAGAAATTGTCATGAACTTTGATACAGGAACTACCGACCAAAAAAAGAAAATTCACTGAAAACTGCCCAAAATCCGAAAATATAGTACCAGCTACAAATAATAAACAAACCCCCGGATAATAATACTGATGATCAGGAACCTAACAAACTTCAGTTTCCGAGCTTTCGGAAAAAATTCGACTACCTCCCCCTTTAGCGCATTTGCTTGCTTTGGACACAAGTCTGATCAATGCAGGTTCGGCAGAGACCCCAGCTAGAGGTGCACCACTGTTCAACGAAAATCAAGGAAAAAGAAGGAGCGCCCCTCAATGAACAACGAAAATAGAAGAATAACCTCACCGGGAAAATAGAACGCAAAAACAAAGAAATGGAAAATTCCCTTCATTAACAAAGAAAATCCCTTCAACCAAAAATAAAGAAATGGAAAATTCCATTCATAAACAAAGAAAATATCTTCAACCAAAAACAAAGAAATGAAAAAGTCCCTCCATAAACAAAGAAAATCCTTTCACCTAAAAATAAAGAAATGGAAAATTTCCTTTATAAACAAAGAAAATCCCTTCAACAAAAAACAAGGAAATGGAAATGTTCCTCCATAAACAAAGAAAATAAATTCAACCAAAAACAGAGAAATGGAAAATTCCCTTCATAAACAAAGAAAATCCCTTCAACCAAAAACATAGAAATGGAAATTTCCTTTCATAAACAAAGAAAATCCCTTAAACCAAAAACAAAGAAACGGAAAATCCCTTCATAAACAAAGAAAATCCCTTCAACCAAAAACAAAGAAATGGAAAATTCCCTTAATAAACAAAGAAAATCCCTTCAACCAAAAACAGGGAAATGGAAAATTCCCTCCAGAACCATTCCAAAGAAACAAAAACCAAATATACCACGTAATTCAGAGAGAAACAGAGAAATTGTCATGAACTTAGATACAAAAACTACTGACCAAAAAAAGAGAATTCACTGAAAACTGCCCAAAATCCGAAAATATAGTACCAGCTACAAATAATAAACAAACCCCCGGATAATAATACTGACGATTACGAACCTAACAAACTTCAGTTTCCGAGTTTTCGAAACAAATTCGACTACCTCCCCCTTTAGCGCATTTGCTTGCTTTGGACACAAGTCTGATCAATGCAGGTTCGGCAGAGACCCCAGCTAGAGGTGCACCACTGTTCAACGAAAATCAAGAAAAAAGAAGGAGCGCCCCTCAATGAACAACAAAAATAGAAGAATAACTTCACCGGGAAAATAGAACGCAAAAACAAAGAAATGGAAAATTCCCTTCATTAACAAAGAAAATCCCTTCAACCAAAAACAAAGAAATGGAAAATTCCCTTCATAAACAAAGAAAATCCCTTCAACCAAAAACAAGGAAATGGAAATGTCCCTCCATAAACAAAGAAAATCCTTTCAAGCAAAAACAAAGAAATGGAAAAGTCCCTCAATAAACAAAGAAAATCCCTTCAAGCAAAAACAAAGAAATGGAAAATTCCCTTCATAAACAAAGAAAATCCCTTCAACCAAAAACAGGGAAATGTAAATGTTCCTCCATAAACAAAGAAAATAAATTCAAGCAAAAACAAAGAAATGGAAAATTCCCTTCATAAAAAAAGAAAATCCTTTCAACCAAATACAAAGAAATGGAAAGTTCCCTTCATAAAAAAAGAAAACCCTTTCAACCAAATACAAAGAAATGGAAAATTCCCTTCATAAACAAAGAAAATATCTTCAACCAAAAACAAAGAAATGAAAAAGACCCTCCATAAACAAAGAAAATCCCTTCACCTAAAAACAAAGAAATGGAAAATTCCCTTCATAAACAAAGAAAATCCCTTCAACGAAAAACAAGGAAATGGAAATGTTCCTCCATAAACAAAGAAAATAAATTCAACCAAAAACAGAGAAATGGAAAATTCTCTTCATAAACAAAGAAAATCCCTTCAAACAAAAACATAGAAAGGGAAAATTCCCTTCATTAACAAAGAAAATCCCTTCAACCAAAAACAAAGAAATGGAAAATTCCCTTCATAAACAAAGAAAATCCCTTCAACCAAAAACAAAGAAATGGAAAATTCCCTTCATAAACAAAGAAAATATCTTCAACCGAAAACAAAGAAATGAAAAAGTCTCTCCATAAACAAAGAAAATCCCTTCATCTGAAAACAAAGAAATGGAAAATTCCCTTCATAAACAAAGAAAATCCCTTCAACTAAAAACAAGGAAATGGAAATGTCCCTCCATAAACAAAGAAAATAAATTCAACCAAAAACAGAGAAATGGAAAATTCCCTTCATAAACAAAGAAAATCCCTTCAACCAAAAACATAGAAATGGAAATTTCCCTTCATAAACAAAGAAAATCCCTTCAACCAAAAACAAAGAAACGGAAAATCCCTTCATAAACAAAGAAAACCCCTTCAACCAAAAACAAAGAAATGGAAAATTCCCTTCTTAAACAAAGAAAATCCCTTCAACCAAAAACAGGGAAATGGAAATGACCCTCCACAAACAAAGAAAATCCCTTCAAACAAAAACAAAGAAATGGAAAATTCCCTCCAGAACCATTCCAAAGAAACAAAAACCAAATATACCACGTAATTCAGAGAGAAACAGAGAAATTGTCATGAACTTAGATACAGAAACTACCGACCAAAAAAAGAAAATTCACTGAAAACTGCCCAAAATCCGAAAATATAGTACCAGCTACAAATAATAAACAAACCTCCGGATAATAATACTGATGATTACGAACCTAACAAACTTCAGTTTCCGAGCTTTCGGAACAAATTCGACTACCTCCCCCTTTAGCGCATTTGCTTGCTTTGGACACAAATCTGATCAATGCAGGTTCGGCAGAGACCCCAGCTAGAGGTGCACCACTGTTCAACGAAAATCAAGGAAAAAGAAGGAGCGCCCCTCAATGAACAACGAAAATAAAAGAATAACCTCACCGGGAAAATAGAACGCAAAAACAAAGAAATGCAAAATTCCCTTCATTAACAAAGAAAATCCCTTCAACCAAAAACAAAGAAATGGAAAATTCCCTTCATAAACAAAGAAAATCCCTTCAACCAAAAACAAGGAAATGGAAATGTCCCTCCATAAACAAAGAAAATCCTTTCAAGCAAAAACAAAGAAATGGAAAAGTCCCTCAATAAACAAAGAAAATCCCTTCAAGCAAAAACAAAGAAATGGAAAATTCCCTTCATAAACAAAGAAAATTCCTTCAACCAAAAACAGGGAAATGTAAATGTCCCTCCATAAACAAAGAAAATAAATTCAAGCAAAAACAAAGAAATGGAAAATTCCCTTCTTAAACAAAGAAAATCCCTTCACCTAAAAACAAAGAAATGGAAAATTCCCTTCATAAAAAAAGAAAATCCCTTCAACTAAAAACAAAGAAATGAAACAGTCCCTCCATAAACAAAGAAAATCCCTTCACCCAAAAATAAAGAAATGGAAAATTCCCTTCATAAACAAAGAAA
The DNA here is from genome assembly GCA_951812935.1 of Hermaeophaga mercurialis. NCBI lineage: Eukaryota > Metazoa > Arthropoda > Insecta > Coleoptera > Chrysomelidae > Hermaeophaga > Hermaeophaga mercurialis. The sequence continues at coordinate 17,945,935 of OX638359.1, read as the reverse complement.
ATCCCTTCAACGAAAAACAAGGAAATGGAATTGTCCTTCCATAAACAAATAAAATAAATTCAACCAAAAACAGAGAAATGAAAAAGTCACTCAATAAACAAAGAAAATCCCTTCAAGCAAAAACAAAGAAACGGAAAATTCCCTCCAGAACCATTCCAAAGAAAGAAAAACCAAATATACCACGTAATTCAGAGTGAAACAGAGAAATTGTCATGAACTTAGATACAGAAACTACCGACCAAAAAAAGAAAATTCACTGAAAACTGCCCAAAATCCGAAAATATAGTACCAGCTACAAATAATAAACAAACCCCCGCATAATAATACTGATGATCACGAACCTAACAAACTTCAGTTTCCGAGTTTTCGGAACAATTTCGACTACCTCCCCCTTTAGCGCATTTGCTTGCTTTGGACACAAGTCTGATCAATGCAGGTTCGGCAGAGACCCCAGCTAGAGGTGCACCACTGTTCAACGAAAATCAAGGAAAAAGAAGGAGCGCCCCTCAATGAACAACGGAAATAGAATAACCTCACCGGGAAAATAGAACGCAAAAACAAAGAAATGGAAAATTCCCTTCATTAACAAAGAAAATCCCTTCAAGCAAAAACAAAGAAATGAAAAAGTGCCTCCATAAACAAAGAAAATCTCTTCAACCAAAAACAAAGAAATGAAAAAGTCCCTCCATAAACAAAGAAAATCCCTTCAACCAAAAACAAAGAAATGGAAAATTCCCTTAAGAACCATTCCAAAGAAACAAAAATCAAATAAACCACGTAATTCAGAAAGAAACAGAGAAATTGTCATGAACTTAGATACAGAAACTACCGACAAAAAAAGAAAATTCACTGAAAACTGCCCAAAATCCGAAAATATAGTACCAGCTACAAATAATAAACAAACCCCCGGATAATAATACTGATGATCACGAACCTAACAAACTTCAGTTTCCGAGTTTTCGGAACAATTTCGACTACCTCCCCCTTTAGCGCATTTGCTTGCTTTGGACACAAGTCTGATCAATGCAGGTTCGGCAGAGACCCCAGCTAGAGGTGCACCACTGTTCAACGAAAATCAAGGAAAAAGAAGGAGCGCCCCTCAATGAACAACGAAAATAAAAGAATAACCTCACCGGGAAAATAGAACGCAAAAACAAAGAAATGCAAAATTCCCTTCATTAACAAAGAAAATCCCTTCAACCAAAAACATAGAAATGGAAATTTCCCTTCATAAACAAAGAAAATCCCTTCAACGAAAAACAAGGAAATGGAATTGTCCCTCCATAAACAAAGAAAATAAATTCAACCAAAAACAGAGAAATGGAAAATTCCCTTCATAAAAAAAGAAAATCCTTTCAACCAAATACAAAGAAATGGAAAATTCCCTTCATAAACAAAGAAAATATCTTCAACCAAAAACAAAGATATGAAAAAGTCCCTTCATAAACAAAGAAAATCCCTTCAACCAAAAACATGGAAACGGAAAATTCCCTCCAGAACCATTCCAAAGAAAGAAAAACCAAATATACCACGTAATTCAGAGTGAAACAGAGAAATTGTCATGAACTTAGATACAGAAACTACCGACCAAAAAAAGAAAATTCACTGAAAACTGCCCAAAATCCGAAAATATAGTACCAGCTACAAATAATAAACAAACCCCCGGATAATAATACTGATGATTACGAACCTAACAAACTCCAGTTTCCGAGCTTTCGGAACAAATTCGACTACCTCCCCCTTTAGCGCATTTGCTTGCTTTGGACACAAGTCTGATCAATGCAGGTTCGGCAGAGACCCCAGCTAGAGGTGCACCACTGTTCAACGAAAATCAAGGAAAAAGAAGGAGCGCCCCTCAATGAACAACGAAAATAGAAGAATAACCTCACCGGGAAAATAGAACGCAAAAACAAAGAAATGGAAAATTCCCTTCATTAACAAAGAAAATCCCTTCAACCAAAAACAAAGAAATGGAAAATTCCCTTCATAAACAAAGAAAATCCCTTCAACCAACAACATAAGAACGGAAAATTCCCACCAGAACCATTCCAAAGAAACAAAAACCAAATATACCACGTAATTCAGAGTGAAACAGAGAAATTGTCATGAACTTAGATACAGAAACTACCGACCAAAAAAAGAAAATTCACTGAAAACTGCCCAAAATCCGAAAATATAGTACCAGCTACAAATAATAAACAAACCTCCGGGTAATAATACTGATGATTACGAACCTAACAAACTTCAGTTTCCGAGCTTTCGGAACAAATTCGACTACCTCCCCCTTTAGCGCATTTGCTTGCTTTGGACACAAGTCTGATCAATGCAGGTTCGGCAGAGACCCCAGCTAGAGGTGCACCACTGTTCAACGAAAATCAAGGAAAAAGAAGGAGCGCCCCTCAATGAACAACGAAAATAGAAGAATAACTTCACCGGGAAAATAGAACGCAAAAACAAAGAAATGGAAAATTCCCTTCTTAAACAAAGAAAATCCCTTCACCTAAAAACAAAGAAATGGAAAATTCCCTTCATAAACAAAGAAAATCCCTTCAACTAAAAACAAAGAAATGAAAAATTCCCTCCATAAACAAAGAAAATCCCTTCACCTAAAAACAAAGAAATGGAAAATTCCCTTCATAAACAAAGAAAATCGCTTCAACCAAAAACAGGGAAATGAAATGTCCCTCCACAAATAAAGAAAATAACTTCAACAAAAAACAAGGAAATGGAAATGTCCCTCCATAAACAAAGAAAATAAATTCAACCAAAAACAGCGAAATGAAAAAGTCCCTCAATAAACAAAGAAAATCCCTTCAAGCAAAAACAAAGAAATGGAAAATCCTATTGATAAACAAAGAAAATCCCTTCAACCAAAAACAGGGAAATGGAAATGTCCCTGCACAAACAAAGAAAATAAATTCAACCAAAAACAGAGAAATGAAAAAGTCCTTCAATAAACAAAGAAAATCCCTTCAAGCAAAAACAAAGAAATTGAAAATTCCATTCATAAACAAAGAAAATCGCTTCAACCAATAACAGGGAAATGAAATGTCCCTCCACAAATAAAGAAAATAACTTCAACGAAAAACAAGGAAATGGAAATGTCCCTCCATAAACAAAGAAAATAAATTCAACCAAAAACAGAGAAATGAAAAAGTCCCTCAATAAACAAAGAAAATCCCTTCAAGCAAAAACAAAGAAATGGAAACTCCTATTGATAAACAAAGAAAATCCCTTCAACCAAAAACAGGGAAATGGAAATGTCCCTCCACAAACAAAGAAAATAAATTCAACCAAAAACAGAGAAATGAAAAAGTCCCTCAATGAACAAAGAAAATCCCTTCAAGTAAAAACAAAGAAATGGAAAATTCCCTTCATTAACAAAGAAAATCCCTTCAACGAAAAACAAGGAAATGGAAATGTTCCTCCATAAACAAAGAAAATAAATTCAACCAAAAACAGAGAAATGGAAAATTCCCTTCATAAACAAAGAAAATCCCTTCACATAAAAACAAAGAAATGGAAAATTCCCTTCATAAACAAAGAAAATCCCTTCAAGCAAAAACAAAGAAATGGAAGATTCCCTTCATAAACAAAGAAAATCCCTTCAACCAAAAACAGGGAAATGGAAATGTCTCTTCACAAACAAACAAAATAACTTCAATGAAAAACAAGGAAATGGAATTGTCCCTCCATAAACAAAGAAAATAAATTCAACCAAAAACAGAGAAATGGAAAATTCCCTTCATAAACAAAGAAAATCCCTTCAACCAAAAACAAAGAAATAGAAAATTCCCTTCATAAACAAAGAAAATCTCTGCAACCAGAAACAAAGAAATGGAAAATTCCCTTCATAAACAAAGAAAATCCCTTCAACCAAAAACAAAGAAATGGAAAATTCCCTTCATAAACAAAGAAAATCCCTTCAACCAAAAACAAAGAAATGGAAAATTCCCTTCATAAACAAAAAAAATCCCTTCAACCAAAAACAAAGAAATGGAAAATTCCCTTCATAAACAAAGAAAATCCCTTCAACCAAAAACAGGGAAATGGAAATGTCCCTTCATAAAAAAAGAAAATAAATTCAACCAAAAACAGAGAAATTAAAAAGTCCCTCAATAAACAAACAAAATCCCTTCAAGCAAAAACAAAGAAATGGAAAATTCCCTTCATAAACAACGAAAATCCCTTCAACCAAAAACAGGGAAATGGAAATGTCCCTCCACAAACAAAGAAAATAACTTCAATGAAAAACAAGGAAATGGAGTTGTCCCTCCATAAACAAAGAAAATAAATTCAACCAAAAACAGAGAAATGGAAAATTCCCTTCACAAACAAAGAAAATCCCTTCAACCAAAAACAAAGAAATGGAAAATTCCCTTCATAAACAAAGAAAATCTCTGCAACCAGAAACAAAGAAACGGAAAATTCCTTTCATAAACAAGGAAAATCCCTTCAACCAAAAACAAAGAAATGGAAAATTCCCTTCATAAACAAAGAAAATCCCTTCAACCAAAAACAAAGAAATGGAAAATTCCCTTCATAAACAAAAAAAATCCCTTCAACCAAAAACATATAAATGGAAAATTCCCTTCATAAACAAAGAAAATCTCTTCAACCAAAAACAAATAAATGGAAAATTCTCTTCATAAACAAAGAAAATCTCTTCAACCAAAAACAAAGAAATGGAAAATTCCCTACATAAACAAAAGAAATTACTTCATCCAAAAACGTTGGGCCGAAATCTAAAATTTACAATAAATAATACACACTGTATGTCATTCAATGATTAGAATGTAAGAAATTTAAAAAATGTTCACTTACCTTTCGAACACACTGTATATCATCAAATTTTTACAAAAGTAAAAGTTTCGTAACGTTTGTTTGTCTTTCGAAGAAACTCTGCTGTTGAACGCACTGTATATCATTCACTTTGTACAACTGTGAATAAAACATACCCACAAAAAGTTTTTTTATATATATGCACAGGATAAAAAATTTGAAAAAATGTTCATTTACTGTTCGAATACACTGTATATCATAAATTTTTACAAATGTAAAAATTTAATAATAATCGAAGACACCCTGTTGTTGAACACACGGTATAATACTCATTTTTTATAAACCGGATATACGCAAAACATTTAAATATAAAATTATCCAGAATCATTTTATCAAAAAGACATAAAGAATAAAATAGTTATGTATCACCCTCTATATTAGATCTAATATAGTCAAAAATATTTTTGGAATAGTTGAATTTAAGAAAAACTAAATTAAAAAAACACCATGCAAATACCCCATTTTTCCTACCTTTCCTGATGAAATTCTTACCCTGATGATGACCACCCAAAATTCTGAAACAAAAGAGAAAATATTATTTATTCGCTATTTATTCTCAATTTGCTTAAAATTTAAATAAATCGTAATTTAAAAAAAAATTATACAATAATTTAAAAATAGTATATCTAAATACTAAAAAAAATTTTTTTTAAATTAATAGTTATATTCGTTAGCGTTAACAATCAATTATTTTATTTAAACTATTATAATAAACTATAGAACAATAATAACAATTGCGAAAGGTAATTAAAAGTTTATTTTTAAATTTTTTTCGTTTCATTTAATTAATTAAAAAGAGTTTAAAAATTTTACCTTGTGATTTCTTAAGTAAAAATCCATATATGAAATCCATGAAAAAAACGAAAAAAACTCAAACCGTTTAATTATTGTAAACTATTAAACCACCGAATTTAATTTCGACCGTTCACTCCGAAAATCCGACTTCAATTAATTGATTTATTTTGATGTACATTTATATATTTATTAGTCACGACCCTTTAGTCACGAAATCGTGACTAACACATTATTGTAAACATAAACAAAAGGGTAAATTTTGTATACAGGGTGGCGTATCGTAAAATAATTAAATGTAATAAAAATAATTTTATTTAGAATTCCCAACTAATATGTAATAATAAATTGAAATAGTATTTATAATTATAAAATTTGTAATAGTGACGAAAAATTTAAAAGGAAAAATCACTTTTACATTTCTAAATTAAGTTGTCATTTGACTTTCGTCGAATAAACATCGTATCGATAGCAGTCGAGTGAAGCGACAAAAACGCAAACGGAATAAAAACGCGATAGCAGTAAGCTTGTTAAAATTGTTAAATAGTCCGGGCGCTTTTTAAAATATTTCGTTTTATGCGTAAATAGTCGAAAATAACGGGTCTCATGTCTCGCGAGTGAGCCCGGCGACCTGTGTGAAAGTTGCAAGTTATCATGAGAATGATGCAATCAAGTATTGCGATGCAAACACCCAATGAGGCATTACTAATTCAAAAAAATAATGCACTCTTTCAGGAGAATTATGCGAGATCGCAAAATGAACAACAACTGTATACAGTATGGAAAAAAACTGAAGCAGAAAAAGGGAATGCCGAGAAAAGGGCCACCCACTTAGAAAAAGTAGTTGAACAGCTACAATTAAAATTAACAGAATTAGAAAAGAGATTTCCAGAGCAAAAACAAACTCAGAGAATCGAATATGCAACTGATGAAGAGGAACTAGCTGAAGAAACAGAGTGGATTCGTGTTAAAGATCGGAAAAAGCGTAGAATGAATACATCGCTGACCCCTTCGCAAAAAGAATCAAAAGTACCACAAAAAGTGGTTGAAAAGACGAAGAAACCACAGCTACTACCGCCAAAAATAGTGGAAAAAATCACCAGATTTCCTGAATTACATGAACTAGCTAGAAAGAATTCCAACAAATTCAACATAAAAGTACTAAGCGACACCAGTGCAAAAATTAACTTTGAAAATGAAGAAGATTTCAAGAAAGTTGTCAGAAATTTAAATGAAAATAATTACATGTGGCACTCATATGAAAATAAGCAAAACCGACCAATCAGAGTTATGGTCAAAAAGCTTCATCACACTGCTGGAAAAGAAGCCATCATGCAGGACCTTACAAGGAGAGGGTACAAAATATTGGATGTAATACCAAAATTAAGATATAAAACAAAACAGCCGCTGAACATGTTCATGCTAGTATTTAGCAACGATGAAAATTTAAACAAAATACATGAAATTACCGATATACTCAATATCAAGGTAATAATAGAACCACTGAGAAAGACAAGATTAGTACCGCAATGCAAAAGATGCCAGTCATATGGACATACTCGAAGATACTGCGGCAAAGAACCCAGATGCGTTAGATGCACTGCAAAACACCTAACAGTCGATTGTGATAAACCAAGGAACGTAAAACCAAAATGTGTAAACTGTGGTGGAGAACATCCGGCAAGTTACAGAAACTGTATCGTTGCAAAGGAGATGCAGAAATTAAAGAATAATAATCAAAACAAAAAAAATATTAATAAGAATCTACCAAGACAACCACAAAGAGAACAAAGAAGAATGAGTGAAATTCCAACTCCAGAAGAAAGAAAAAAGACCTTTAGTCAGGTACTATCTAGAAACGAAGAACAAAAAAACGAACAAAACAAATCAAATATAGAACAAACTCTACAGCACATACTAGAGAAACTATCCAATCTGGACGAAAGAATAACCAGAATAGAATACAGCACCAAAGGAGCTATACCAAAAAGGGTTTCTAATGGCGGTAAATAGTCTACGAATCCTAGAATGGAATGCTAATGGGCTATTACAGCATCAATTAGAGCTGCAAGCCATATTAGAGATAGAAAAAATTGATATATGCCTCGTTTCTGAAACACATTTCACAAACGAGTCATACGTTAGATTTAAAGGATATAAAGTGTATCATACCATACATCCTGACAATGACTCCAAAGGAGGTAGTGCAGTCATAATAAAAGACAGTATTAATCATTACCAAGAAATGGATTACAAGACAAGAATAATACAAGCTACATCAGTAAACGTAAGAACAAAAACTTATGAGATAATTGTCACAGCGATCTATTGTCCGCCCAGGCATACTATCAAAAAAGAACAATACATTGAGTTTCTAGAAACACAAGGCTATAGATTCATCATAGGGGGTGATTTCAATGCCAAACACACCCATTGGGATCAAGGCTCATTACAACTAAAGGAAGAGAACTCTTTAATGCAACTAAACAGTTGAATTGCGAAACCTTATCAACAGGAAAGCCAAAATATTGGCCTACCGATCTGAATAAAATTCCAGATTTGATTGACTTCTTCATAACAAGAAATATATCAGTAAACTACATGCAAGTAGAAGAGGCATGGGATATGAACTTTGACCACTCTCCCATCCTACTTACACTTAGTGACTCAGTCATACAAAGGCAAAACCCTCCAAGTCTTGTCAACAGGCAAACAGACTGGCGGAGTTTCCAAATTCTGCTGGAAGAACAAATTAATCTCTCAGTAAAACCTAAAACAAAAGAAGAGATAGATAAGGATGTCGAGTTACTGAACAACTGCATCCAGCAAGCTGCATGGGACAGTACCCCTAATTTAATTGCAAGAACAAAGGGCAATAACTACCCAAAGGAAATAAGAGAACTGATTCGCGAAAAGCGCAAGTTAAGACGGAAGTGGCAACAAACTAGAGCACCAGAAGACAAAACTAGATTGAACAATGCCACCCAGCAGCTGAAAAGGGATATTCAGAGTATGAAGAATAATGCTATAAGCGAATATTTAACAGATTTGACAAACGACAAAAATACAGATTACTCATTATGGAAAGCGACTAAAAGACTAAAAAGACCAATTGTCCAAAATCCACCAATCAGAAATGAAGATGGAAGTTGGGCTAGAAACAATCAACAAAAAGCAAATAGATTTGCAGAGCACCTAGCAAACACATTTACAGCCAACGAAGGAGAAGAGCAACTAGGTCAAATAATATTAAATCAGAACAATTTGGAAATAACCCTTACTACTCCGAAGGAAATATCCACAATGATCAAAGAAAATATCAATCCGAGGAAAGCACCTGGATTTGACCTAATTACAGGTGAAATACTTAAACACTTACCAAAGAAAGCTATAGTTAAATTAACATATATTATCAATGCAGCCTTCAAACTCAAGTATGTACCTATCTTGTGGAAAGTAGCTGAAGTTATAATGATTCCCAAACCAGGGAAGCCACCAAATGTAGTATCATCTTACAGGCCAATATCTCTATTACCAGTGATATCAAAACTATTTGAGAAAATACTACTGAAAAGATTAAATCCTATACTTGAAGAAAGAAAGTTAATACCATCGCATCAGTTTGGCTTCAGAAAAAGTCACTCCACCATAGACCAAGTACACAGGATAACTGATGTCATAGAAAAATCATTAGAAGAAAAGAAGGTCTGCTCCTCTGTCTTCTTAGACGTGGCTCAGGCATTTGATAAGGTTTGGCATGAAGGACTCAAATACAAATTGAACAAACTCTTGCCCAAACAATATGCACAACTATTAGACTCATATATATCACACCGAGCTTTTAGAATAAAGCAGGAAGATGTTTATTCAGATCTAAAAGAAATTAATGCGGGTGTGCCACAAGGAAGTGTGCTAGGACCAGTCCTGTACCTGCTGTACACTAGTGACATCCCTCAGTTAGACAACGATACCATTGCTACATTTGCTGACGACACAGCCATATTGGCCATAGGCAATAACCACGAAGAAGCAGCAAATAACCTGCAGACATCACTTAATAAAATTAATAACTGGACGAAAAAATGGAGAATTACCCTAAACAAGAATAAATCGGTACATGTTAATTTCACAAACAAAAGGGAACAATATGTACCAATCAGAATAGATGATGAACAGATACCACATGCTAACACAGCAAAATACCTGGGACTAACTCTAGACGCGAAGCTTCGCTGGAAAGCTCACATCAAAAAGAAACGTGAAGAACTCGGAATTAGATACAAGAAAATATATTGGCTGCTGGGAAGAAAATCCACTCTGACAATATACAATAAATTATTAATATATAAACAGATCTTAAAACCGATATGGACCTATGGGATCCAACTATGGGGTTGCGCTAGCGAAAGCAACACCCAAATCATCCAGAGATTCCAAAATAAAGTGCTGAGGAACATCGTCGATGCACCCTGGTACTTCCGAAATAGTGACCTCCACCGGGACTTGGAGATGGACAATGTTAAACAGGTAACCACCATATTTGCCAAGAGTCATGAACAGCGACTCTTAGATCACGTGAATGTTGAGGCAATCCAGCTCCTCGACAACACCAACCAGACGAGAAGACTCAAGAGGACAAAGCCATTTGAGTTAGTTATTTAAGTGCCTAGTGTAAAAGCAGAGCAAAGTGCGAAATTTTATACGATAGTGTTAGTGTTATTTTTAGTACAATCTAAGGAACTTCTACTGAGTAAGACCCTTAGTTTTAAGACATTCGTAGTAATTTAGGCTAGAATAAAATTGTTCATTGATCGCGCTGATGATCAGATCACAATGATAAGAAATTCCCTACAGGTGTTTCTAAAAAAAAAAAAAAAAACATTTCTAAATTAAAAATATTTGTTTAATTTTAAAAATAAAAATAAAATCGTTTAATAATAAAAACTTTCAACTAACCTTCTGATTTCGGACGAAAATTTTCCCAATCCTAAAGGGCACTTCACACGCGCGCGATTAAACGGAACTAAAACCGCACGAGATTCTCAACGAAAACGAAATAATTGAAAGCGTTTAAATTTTTAAACTAAATATAAAAATCGAACTGAATTATTTGATTTTTAGACCGTTCGCAGCGACGAATACACAAATAATGATTTTTTTTTCGATACATTCATCTCTTAGTCATCAACCCTTACGTAATAATGACTCATATTTTTTCAAACAAATATTTAATGGATTTAAAAACTTTTAAAAGTAAAAAATATGCAACTGTACCTTTAAATTCTCGAAATAAAAATCCCAATTCAAAAGGGCACTTTACACGCGCGATTAAAAGGATCTAAAACCGCACTAGATCCTGTACGAAAACGAAAAAAATTGAAAGCGTTTTAATTTTTAAACTAATTAATAAAAATCGAACTGAATTATTTGATTTTAAGACCGTTCGCGGCGACGAGTACACAAATAATGATTTTTTTTTCGATACATTCATCTCTTAGTCATCAACCTTTACATAATAATGTATTCCCATAATTAATTTCTTCTTGTAATTGAATAAATAAATACTAAATAAATAAAATACTATCTCCAATTTCATCAAATTTTGTTTGAATTTCTTAGTATGGATGTTCTAGTATCTATCTTAAAATAAGTGGTATTATTTAAGAAAAAGTTGATTTTTAATGACAAAAAGTACGTTTTTTTGGTAAAGTGTCTATTAAATATTTAAAGAAGCACATAAATGTTATTAAATAATGGTTACAAAGAATAAGAATGTTTTGTGATAATTCGGCAGTAATCAGAGCAGTGTAATTAACCTCAACTAAATTATAATAAAACATTAATTGGTAAATTTCCACACCACCACTGAGGTATTACCACGGCGCGTTACCATTTTTTTAAGGGGATGGTTCGCCTGTAGCCATATAACCCCATAAAACCCCAAATAAATAAAATTCTTAATAATGAAATCTATCAAAAACGAATTGTTTACAACACGAAGAAAAAATCGTGATTCCAGGAACTAAAAAAATAACTTTAGTCGAAAACGGAAATAGAAGAATAGAGAAAATAACGCCAACCAAAAACAGGAAAATAGAAGAAAAGTCCCTTCAGAAAAAGGGAAAAAAGATTTTTTCTATCTAATTTGGTCATTCTTCGTGTTTCACTTACATATAGAACTATTGTTGGATTTTTGATTGATTATTTTAATTAACGTGTCTTTTATCTCCTTCCGTTTTTTTTTGTCAATACCACTCCAAGATAATGAATCTACTTGCATCATTTGTTCAAACTTTAACTCTTCATTATGTGTTTTTAATCTTATGTTTTCTTTATTTCCTTATTAAATGGGTATTTTTTGTAATTTCGTAATATTATCATAAATTACCCCGTTAGTGTGTATTCTGTGCTCCCAAACAAAAACTAACTGTAGCAGACTAAAAAAATCAGATTTCCAATATTATTTTATTATACAGAGTGGACCAAAAGTCTGGAAACGGCCAATTATCTCGTAAATTGCTAGTCCGAATTTTACAAAATTTGGGATAAGCCTATTTTGGGATACGGAGATTCCAGATTTGACATTTGCAATGTTGCTAGATTTGCCGTTTCTTTGATATTATTAGTCACTTTGGTTTTTTAAAAACATCGCCCTGTATATTCAGTCATTTTTGGAATCCTCTCTTCAATACGAGTTTAACCATATGTAACACTTATGATTTTATGTAGTTTAGAAGGTCTAGAGGTAGTATTGAATGGCCTCCACGTTCACCTGATTTCAATCCTAAAGATTATTTTTATTAGGGATACTTGAAAAATTCAGTTTACAAAAGTAAACCAGAAAGTCTTGCAGAGCTAATGCAACGAATTATAGATGAATCTCGATTAATTTCTAGACAATCTTGGAGAAGTGTGGTAGACGCATTCTACCATCGATTCGGGCACTGTCAACTCACAAATGGAGCACATTTTGAAGTAATCATTATTTTAAAAATGTTGTAATCTTTCAATTATTACGTTTTAATGTAGTTGAAAATAGTTTGTATTAAAAAATTTATTGAGAAAATTAGGCGTTGCCAGACTTCTGTTTTATTTATTTAAGATCTTATAGACTACATAAAATCATAAGTGTTACATATGGTTTCTTTTTTATACGAGTGCCAATTAATAGGATTTCATTTTGGAATTTTCATAAGCTATTTTGTATTTTTTTCGCGAAATTTTTATTATAAATCAAGAGTGACTCGAAACTATTTTTCCAATGTCTGGTGGTGTACTTTTAAAATCACTAACTGTTTCTATTTTAAGATTTTTAGAGAAATATAACCGAATCTATCAAAAATTGATTTTTTGACGTTTACGAGAAATGCCTAAAATTAATTTTGTTAATCTTAAATTTTTTTGGTTCTTCATTCAAATGTACATAGGCTGGGATAAATAGGCCGGGAAAAATGTTTCCCATATTTCCTAGTAGATGTAAAAAAATATATATTTATTATTTTTATCAATCTCCGTCAAGTTATCTTCAAATTGAACTCTTATTAGACTATTTAGTTACTCTGAAGGTTTTGATCACAAATAAGTATGCAGCGTGTTTGGAATATGGGTGCAAAGCTTTAAGGGGAAGCTGCCATAGGCCATTTAGATCCATTTTAACTATGGTTGTCTTAGACGAAGTCTGATTATTTTTTTAATCTAAATTTGAAAATATTTGACAAAAAATTTCAAAATTTTACAGTTAATTGCTGATAATAGTCAGCTTGAATGAATGATAAATGCTTTTTTTTATTTTATTTAATCAAAGTAATGTAAGCAATCAAACAAATCATGTTCTAATCGTCTGTGTCATCATCCATTTGTTTTAGAGACATTTGAAGTTCACCAAAATTTTCAAAAATGTAAAAAAGCCGTTTTTTCCAACAAACAGAGAGAGCATTTTTTTATTCAAACCTATATGAAAACATGCATGATTATTGCTATTTATTTTGAGGTATCATTTTTGCGGTATCTTACACACTATAGAAATTAGGACCTACGAACAAAATTGAAGGAGAATATTTAAATTTTTAGGCAGACTAATGAAAAAATATTGTTGCTCCAAAAATTAATTTTTATGTTCGAAATAATAACTGAGGTCAATTCTAAAATTTACTTATCATTCAAGCTGGCCATTATCAGCAAACACCTTAAAAATTAGATAAAAAAATAGTCAAACTTCGTCTCAGACAATAGCTAAAATCGTTTAAAATGATCTATACTAATCCCCTTAAAGCATTGCATCCATATTCCAAACACCTTGTATTTTTTATTTTGAAATTTACGTACAGAATACTTATTTTTTTATAATAATCATTATTATAACTATTGTTATTTTATTTAGACATAACTTTCACTTTGAAAGTAAAAGGGAAACCATAGTATTTATTTGATATGATTTAGCCATTTATCAAGCTGTTCACTTGGGTGGTAAACCAACATAATTCCTATAAACTTGAACTAGAAAAAACAATAGCATCCCTTGTCGTATTCATACAGATGCGTGCACCTGCATCTGGTAAAAGGATCAGATTCCCTTATAGTTTGATCGCTGTCATGGTGGTAGAACACAGGATCTATTCACTCGTGTTTTGGCCCTTATTCAGTCCCACATCAGGTGGCCACAAAAGTGTGCTTCTTGTCAATGTCCATCCATAATCAAGCCTAGCTAGAAATAAAAGAAGAAATTGTATAGATGAAGATGGTTTGTGAGAAAATGTCTTTCTTTTGTTAAAAAATAACTTGACATCTGCCTGCGTAATACATGTTGCATTGTATTCTTGTCTAAGTGTGTAATAACATTAGCAGATCAATCACAAAAATTACATTATTCACGTTATTTCATGGTTTCATGGTGTTATTGTAGGGAAAAAAGTTTGTATTTATGAAAATGGTTATCCTTTCGGTTGAATATTACTATTCAAAATTATAAAATCTATTCCAAATTACTGCTGTAATATGTATTTTCTAACACTAATTAGTTTTAATATCTTATATATCTTGAGAGTTAGGTATAAACGCAATATTTCTTGTACGATAAGTGTTCTGAAATAAGTTGGTATACTTTAGCAAAATGTTTAGTACATTATGTAATTCCTCATATAACCGTTTTTAAAATATTAATTTCGATAATGGGGCACCCAAATAGTTTGTCAGGTACATTTTTAAACTGATTCAAAAGTTATGAGTTATAAGTTATCAACAATCATAATCATACTTCATTTTTTTAAATATGACTCCTTAATATTACTTAAAATATTTCTTTAGTTTTATTGATTGGAGAAAGGGTTTTAACTAAAATTAGTAGAAATAGTTAAATCAACGGGTACGTTATTAAATTGTAAATTAGCAAAACTAAACTAATGACAGATATAATGCATCACATGATATAGTAAAAAATTGAAGGTATGATTGTCGCTTGAAAGGGTTAATTTAACGGTCAAAAATGAGCCCTTGGAGGCCATAATGTACGAGACTTTTGCTCATTTTTCAGACTAGGAATATTTTTTAATACATTTCATGTTCGTTTTCTGCAAATTGCTTTTTACTGAATCCATAAATAGTTAATTTTGGTGCTAGATTGCGAAATATCATTTTTGCATTTGGGAATGAACATTTTTTCGAAAACTATAATATGTTAAATTACTTCTTAATTAATTTGATTATTAATGATTAATTGTAAAAATTTATTTTTCTTGATAATAATAAATAAACGGGATCTGATAATATCTATAATTTCTTTAATTTTTGTAGGTAGATGTAAAAGTTACATTCTGGGTGTAAAAAAAACTTTTATGTAAGTTACTTAATACTTAATAAACATCATGTAAAGTCAATCTCTAATAACGATTTTAAAATTGTAACTATTGTTACGAACCGGGATGCTTTTGCCATAAATATATGAAAAAATCTAATTTGTTTTTTCAGAGAGATTTAACCAATTACCTAACTTGGTTATTGGAAATTAAAGAAACTGAGTGAAACAATTACAGTTTATTTATCTATGAATAAAAACAACTTTTACAAAATATTAGGGCAACTTACACATTTAAGTAACTAATACATTTATTCACAGGGGTAGGCACTATCAACGTCTCGATAATCCGAGAACCCAAATTTTACTTTTCAAACCAAGAAAACCTCAATGCTTATTAATTTTGATGAGTGTAATAAAAACGTTTATTTTTAACTAGTCAGATCTCTGTAACTACTATCATAAAACACTATTACAAGGTTTATTTAATCTATATAATACCCACTTCAAGTTAAAAATTAAGCACAGTTTTGGCCTTTCTGCCATAAAACAAACACTAGTTTATTTATCTTACCAATGTAAAATTATAATATTAATTTTTAGTTATAATAGCAATTTAGTGAGTAATGAATTTAAAACGTAATATATGAGACTAAGAGAACAAAAATATAAAAAAGCTAATAGCAAACAAAAAATACAACTTTGAGAATGCAGCCATCTTTAACTCTGTAGAACAGAAGACATGACTAACAGATAAAAAAATATTACAGATTGAATTTTAAGGGGAACCAGAGCACTCGCAATAAATAGAGAGACATTAAAAAGTAAAACGTTCCGCAGGAAAGCAAAAATAAAAATTTACTATACTTTAATCTGACCAAAGATTACAAACGCAATAGAAATGGTGACTCAAAAAGAAGGGGAAAATATTAGAAAGAAAAATAATGAAATCCATATAGGTACTAGGTCTAAAGGGAACTGACTAAAAAAACCAACTACAAAAAAACAACAAACTTAAGGGAAGAAAATATAATAAGATATATCAAAACATTGCATTTGGAATGGTTGAAATATGAAAAATGAAACGGACTTCCAGAAACAGTTAGTTATATATTTATTTTATTTACAGGATGTCCCCGAACATAGTGGTGATAGTTTATTTGCTGTAATTTATAAAGTAATTATTCAAATTAATTGGAGTGGCAGCAATAGACAAAGTGTATTATTTATATCTTTATTCCTAGCTTTCGAAAAGTAATTCTTTACTTCAGAATACGTCAAAAAATTTCAACTTAAAAATAACTTTTTTATTAATAAATATATTTTAATAAAAGTCACATTACATCTATTAGGTGCGATCTAAATCCATTTATGTGCTCTTTTTTTTTGGTAAAAAAATCGCTGGTGAATATTTTATAAACTTTTACCTGATATATTTTTGAAATTTTCCATCTCATAACTGTTTTATTAATAAAAATATTTTAATAAAAGTTGGGTCACATCTATTTGGGTGTCATCTAAATCCAGTGGCCTACTCATTTTTTTGATAAAAAATTCCCTAACAAATTTTTCATTAAGAGAAAATATCGTAGTGTATCTTAAAAATAGGAATAACTCTTTGAAACCCTGTCTCCAAAGTTTTTGATGCAAGAAATTGTTGAAATCGGTTAATAACTTCAAATACTCCGTTTAGATGGGCCACACTATATATATAAATATGTGTGTGATTTTTAGGTGGCTGTAGATCCTATATTAAAGGTAATAGACATAAAGTGTGATACATCGTTGAAATTAGCTCGACAAGAGTATTATAAAAATGTAAAAATATACGGGATATTCCATTAAAAAACATAACTTTGATATGCTGTGACCTTATGAGACCTGTATATTACGAAATAATATTAAAATGTGAAGCTATAACTTTTATTTAAAATGTTCTTTCCTATTTCTCAAGATAAGGGAAATGTCAAACTTCGGAGTATAAGTTGATCACCCTGTATAAATATAAGTATATATAATTATCTCAGTTAATTGGAGAGGCAGCAATAAACTAAGTGTACTCTTTATCTATTTATTCCAAGCTTTCGGAAAATATTCTTTTGATCATCAGGGAAAAACAATAAATAGTATGAATTATTATAACTTGTACTAATTTTTCATATGAATGTGTATCTTGCATAATTAAATGTGAAAAAAATATAAATAGGTGAAATAAAGTTGGTACTTACAATATGTGGAGATTAAGAAAAATCAGTTGTTAAAACACTGCACATAAATAGAACATCAAATTGGTTAAAAATAAATATAAAAGAGAGAGAAAGTATATAACTTTTCAAAGTGACATAAATCAAAATATAAACTTAATAGTTTTTAAAATATTCATAGTAATAGGAAGAAATTTAAGTACTGATAATTGATGCCTTTGTTTTCAAAGATAATAATACTTAATTTAACAAAAATGTGTTAAATACTTAATAACTTAGATTATTAATTTTATTATTATTTTGAAATTAATTACTGTTATTAAAAGACAATAAATAAGAATACATTTAAAGCATAGTTAAATGTCAATGTCAAAAAGTTTTTAAAAGTGTTATTATATCAAGGAATGTATAAAATGAATGTTAAAATTTTGACAGAGTTGCTTTTTAAATTTAGTTAAATCCACGTCTCCCTGTTAAATAATCTTGTCAACTAGATGTAACATTCATACTATTAATCAATTTTATCTTCTTCGCATGTGTTTTATTTTGTGAATTATAGCCAAATAGTTTGGTAGGAAATAATAGTCAATTTTACAACATCGAATTATTGTGATTTGAACCTGAAGATATGGCCCATTTTGCCACGAAACCGTAGTTCTCTTTTTTGTATGACAAATAAAATTTTATAGACTGTGAGACTAGAGGATTTATTTTCCTTTTCTTAATATTTAAAATTGCATAAAGATAAATGATGAAAAATTAAATTCAAAGTAAAATACAAATAGTTTCATATCGGTGCATATTGAGGATTATTTGTGTTTGGTTTCCCTAAGCTCAACGAAATAGCGTAGGGGATCTTTAAAAGAAAATTATATTATGATAAATAATCTAATATTATTATTATTAGTCTTATTATTATTATTGCAGGGACAAAGTCAAATGAGGACATACCGACCGTTCTCACCCTAATCCTCAGTGTTTTCTCTTTTACGGCTTCTGTGCAGTTTTAGAAGAAAGATTTCAACACTCCTACCTACCATTATATACATTGATAATCATCAAAGCCGAGCTTAAAATGAATTCCACCAGGTGAACCTAGTTGTACCTTTCTTCTTCCCTACATGGATCAAGTCACGACTCTTGTTCGGGCGATCGAGGTGAGAAAACTTGTGTCCGGTGCTGTACTCCCTCGTATTCAAATGAGAGCCGCCAGAATAAAAAACGGAAACACCTCACGTCCCGCCATAACCGGCACTTAGGGCCCAAGATAATGTCTTATTTATAAGTCGAAGATGGTGGAACACAACGTGGAACAGAAAATAAAGTACGGCCAGACAAGGCGCGCTAACTCGATGCTGAACCACTATTTTATACATTGAACGAGTGCAGTGTCGGGGTGCTACACGGTACTCTTTTAAGCCTACTCCAATTTCTCTTTATCCCTTTTCAGAAGCCTCTGCTCCATATTGGGCAGTATAACAATCTTCACAAATTATTGATTAAAGGAAAGATTATTAGGCATTGCTTAAGAAAAACACACCCATTACATACATAAGAAAAAAAAAGTCAAAGGTATTAGCTCGGAGCTTACAAACGTACATGCCTTATGCCAAATTGCGTTATTAAAAAAACACTGAACATATCACCCATGTGTCCACAACCGGCAGTTTTTCAACAATTTTTCGGTCACAAAATAAAGTAAAATTAAAATCTACTTGAAAACACCATTTATGCCTTGTACCAACCGTAGTATGATTCACAAGTGAATTTCTAAGAATTTTAACTATTGTAAAGTACATAAAAAAACAGTCTGTACATTTCTTTTATTAAACATTGATCGTGTAAAAGAAATGAATGTCTATTGATTTAAAACCACTCAATTAGTAACCCTTAACTTAACACAATTACATGTCAATTAATCCATAATAATTGTACCTAGTTATGTCATTGATTAATACATTGGTCCAGAAACATATCCATCCGTACTAAAAATTAACATTCATATTTAATATAACATTTACAAAACAAAACAGTATTTGCTTACCAAAGTTATAGTTCCTGAATTTACAGGTTATACTCATATTTTGAAGGACAGTCCATCCCTAATTAAATAATGTTAAGAATACTTTCAGACACGTAAATCTATGCTATTGTTGATTTTCATCCTAGTTTGCATGGAAATATAGTAAATTTGTTTCTTTAAAACCTGCAACAGGTTTGTTTTAGTTTTAGATGTCATTGTAGGTGACAGTTGTCACGGGTATGTGAGTTGTGAATAATGAAAATTAACCAAGCAGGGTCGATTTGGAGGAGCGCCTGTCTGAAGGTTTACATTCCATTATTGCCACATTGCAAACTTGAGATATGACTGTTTTCTTGCAGACAATTGCGGGAAATTTAAATTTTTATGGCTCTCTAACTTGACCTTTATGTTACTTTCACTGTTTTGTTGCAGACAATGGCGAGAAATTTTTTTTTTTTTTTTTTTTTTTTTTTTTTTTTCTTCCCTCTTTATTTGCAATCTGTTACAGATTTTAACAATAAGCAAATGATTTGATTAAAATTTGTCATGTAGGAAAAGTGTCCTGTGACAATTTCCTATAAATTAGTAGTTAATAACAAAGGTTAAAAACAAATGTTAAAAACTCAGTTTAAGATTTGGGAGTACATAACACTACACTTTAAAATCTATCTTTTAAATCCCACGGCATATAACGCCTGAGTCTTCGTATCACAGTTGGTCTACGTGTTAGGTTTCGAGCTAGTCTGTTTGGATGCTTTTTTAAACGAATGTTGTACTTAACGTAGTAGTTCGTTATTTCCGATTTCACAGAGTTCATCTGTAGGTCTCTCGCTATTAGATAATTTGGTACAAACCATGGAGCATTGGTCATCAGTCGAAGGACCTTTGATTGGAAACGTTCTAAGATTTCTATATTGGAGAGCGATGCCGTTCCCCACAGCTGGATTCCGTAGCTCCATATTGGCTTTAGGATGGCTTTATAAATTAGTAGCTTATTTTTCAAGTTTAGTTTTGATTTCCGCCCAATTAGCCAGTAGAGCTGCCTTAGTTTAAAACCTAGCTGTTTACGTTTTGAGAATATATGTTTTCTCCATGTGAGATGTCTGTCAAGGTAAACTCCTAAGTATTTCGCTTCATCACGGTGTGGTAGTTGACTGTTGTTGAGTTTAATTGGTGGGCAGTTTCCACGGCGGTTCGTAAATGTAACTTGGACAGATTTGGTGATGTTAGCTTTAATGCACCACTTGTTGAGCCACTTTTCTATTTTATGTACGTGTTCTTGCAATTTTAGGGAAGCAGTATTTTTGTCTTCATTAGATGTAAGGATGACTGTATCGTCTGCGAATGTTGCTGACAGGCTCTTGTCGCTTGTGGGTAAGTCTGCGGTGTATAGAAGATATAATAGTGGTCCTAGTACGCTGCCCTGCGGAACTCCAGCTTCTATTTTTTGCAAAGGTGTGTATTCTCCATGGTGTTTTACTAGGAAATGACGGTTTGTGAGGTATGAGTTGAGGATGGTAAAGTAATTTAGAGGTAAGGCTTTTTTAAGTTTGTACAGAAGGCCTGGATGCCAGACCTTGTCGAAGGCCTGCGTTATGTCCAGGAAAACCGCAGCGCAGAACTTTTTTCTTTCCAGATCTTCACTAATCTTCTGGGCGACCCTGTGTATTTGTTCTATAGTTGCATGTTCCTGTCGGAAGCCAAATTGATGGTGAGGTATTAGTTGATTTTCTTCGATTATTGGTTGTAATCTTTCTACAAGAAGTTTTTCAAAGAGCTTTGACAATATAGGTAGCAAACTTATGGGCCTATAAGATTTGATATCTGTTGTGGGTTTACCTGGTTTCGGTATTAAGATCACTTCGGCAACTTTCCATTGCGTTGGAAAATAACCTCTCCTGAGACATGCGTTTATTATAAAGGTTAGGAATTTCACTGCTTTGTATGGTAATTCTTGCAAGGTCCTGGCTCTGATGAGGTCATAACCTGGTGACTTCTTTGGATTTAGTTTAGTCTGTATAAAGCTGGCCACTTGCAAAACAGAAAACTTTTTTATGGGAGGTTCCAGTTGGTAAGTGGTGTTTAAGTATTCAAATACTTCGTTTTCGTTTACAATATCATCTTCCGTTTGCGTCTTGTATGGTTGAAAGACCTTTTTTAGATGATTAAGAAAGTGTAACGCTTTTTCTATATTACCTTTAATCCATTCACCTTCGTCTGTAAGGAGTGGTGGATTGTGTGTTTGAGGTCGGTTTAACTTTTTTGTTGCTTTCCAAAGACTATAATCAGTTGCCTCTGTTGGAGTCAGGTTTTCTAAATACTGTTGGATGCCGGAGTTTCTGTTTTTATACAGGAGGTTTTTCAGTTCCTGAGCTACCTTGTTGAATATTCTTTTGTCCTCTGGGGCTTTTGTTATTTGCCAGCGTTTCCTAAGTCTTCTTTTGTTGATTATTTTTTCTCTGACTACAGATGGTAGGGTATCTAAGCTGTGACTTTTTTTGAGTGCTGGCGTTGCTTGCCATGCACTTTCTTGTATGATATTTGTTAGATATTGTACTGCCTCATCAATCTCCAATTCACATTGTAGAGATACGTTTAAATCTAGGTTGTAGTTAATAAGCTCTCGAAATCTGTTCCAATCAGTGAATTTATTAGTTAAGGTAGGCGGTCTACAGGTTTCTAGAATTTCGGTACTTATTGTAATTAGTATTGGAGAATGATCTGAGGAAAGGTCAAAGCTGGATTTTGAACTTATAGCGTTTGACGGTATAGCTCTAGTAATGCCAAAGTCAACTAGATCAGGTACCTTGTTTCTATCTGTGGGCCAGTACGTTGGCTCTCCTGTCGAGCAATATTTTAGATTTTTATCTATCATGGCCATATATAGTTGTCTGCCTTTTGGCGTAATAAGTCGTGAGCCCCAGTGAGTGTGCTTTGGCATTATAGTCGCCAAACGCTACAAATCGGTTTCCCAGTGTGCAGAAAAATGCTTCGTATTCTTCTTTCTTTATTGCATGTTTAGGTGGTGAGTATACAGCCGAGATTGTCAGTGGTCCTTGCCAATCTTCAACAGTTATTGTAGTTGCTTGTAGCTTTTGATTTCGGTAACTTGTTTCTTCGTAATGCTTGATTATACTTTTGATTATTATTGCCGTCCCGCCGTGTGCAGTGCCATCAGGATGGTTGGTGTGATAAGTTGTATATTTCGGAATACGAAAATAACTTTTTGTGGTAAAATGGGTCTCGGAGATTAGCAATATATCTAAGTTGTGATGGATAATAAAAGATTTTACCTCTTCAGAGTGTTGAGTTAAACCGTTAGCGTTCCAAGCTGCGATATTAATTAACATAATCAGTTAGTAAGCTTTGTAATTACTGTGGTTAGTAGGTTTAATAGTGTACCCATTTGTTCAACTAGCCCTTTTATCATATTTTTAAGCTCAAAAAGATCAGAGTTTGATTGGTTATTGTTATGTAGAGTTGCGGTATTTATTTGCTCTTGATTACTGGCTGCTGCCTTGGCGTAACTTATGTTGGGTTGTGTGTAGTTCGTCTGGTTTTGTATTGTGCCTTTAGTATTTGTCTTTGGTCTAAGTGGGGGGTATTGCTTTTTAATTAAGTCTTTGTATACTACGCAACCTTTATAGTTTGCTGGGTGGTTCCCTTCACATAGAATACATTTTACATTAGCTGATCGTTCTCTACGTAGGCAATCCTGGGTTGAATGATCACCTGTACACTTTACACATCTTGGTTTTAACTGGCAGTATTTTTTTGTGTGGCCATAGCGTTGGCATCTGCTACATTGTGGTATATCTCTCTTCATTCTGGGCGGCTCAAATTTTATTTTTTGGTGTAATAAATATTCTATGTTATATATATCTTTGTTATTATCTGCTGCCGTTAAGTCAATAAAGAACATTGGCAGAGGAGATTTATTTTTGTAGTGTTTTATATTCCAAATATTCTCAACGGTATGCCCAAAACCCTCGATTTCCTGTTTTAACACATTTGTGTCTGTTGAGTAATGTATATTTTTGAGGACTACCCTGAAGGATCTTTCTGATTTTAGCTTATAAGTATGGAACTCTGTTTTTTTCTCTTCCAGAGCCTTAATGGTTTCTGTGTAGCTTTCTTTGTTTTTGGTTTGAATTTTGACTTGGTCAAAGTTTAATACTCTAATTTCGTAGTTGTTTTTTGCTATGGTTTGTAGCAGTTTAGTTAGTGGAGTAATATTTTTGACACCCTGTATAAAGATAGGAGGAGGTTTGACCTCCTTACTTTCTTGGTCATTAGTGTCTCCTTCTTTTTCCAATTCCTGGTTATCGTCAAGTTCTGCGTACCTATTTGATGTTTCTATTGGCGAATTCAACCAATAATCATTTATTTTTGTTTGTTTTACAGCTCTTTTATCTGGGCTAACTCTCTGCCTTTTTTTTATGTTTCCGACTGTAGTCCACTCATCTGGATTGTTCTGGCTTTGTTGATGTTGACTGATTTGTTGTGACTGTTGTGGATTTAAGGACGGTAAAGGATAGGACGTTAGTGAGTTACCTGGCAATACTTGGTACTGTTCACCGACCATCTGAGATTGTGTTAGGTACGCCACTGGTTGTGTAGTGTAACATCCTGTCGGCATAGTTGGAACTAGATTGGAACTGCATATTTCTTGAGAATTTGTTTGTGTTGGATGTAGTATCACTGGTGGTATAAATGATATTTTTACAACGTAACTATCCCAATTATTTTTTAATTTTTCGAGATTTATAGCACATACACATTATTAATAATTAATGATGTTAAAAACTGTGTTGTATTGTTTTGTATTGTTTTTCGTTTAACGATATGAAAGAATAAAACTTATCGAATTTTATCACCTACTGATAGCAGCCGAGACACGTCTGTAACCTTTGAAGGTAAAACTTTATTATGGCGAGAAATTTAAATTTTTTTAGCTCAACAGACTAAAATTTTAACTTGATCTAAACATGTTACATTAAAACTGAATATAATAACACAACTATTTTGTTTTGGTTGAATGATTAATAAAAACTACAACTTTTCGGTATACTTTTTAATTTGTGTTAAAATAAAAATACATATATTATTTTATAAACAAAAACTTGTTTCTTTTACATCTACTCATATGTGTGATCTATCTTTTGAAGTGAAGAGAGAGTTTTTTAAAACTTCCTTAATTATATTTGTTTCATCTAAAGAGGCTTTAGTAAATTTATTTCCAGTTTTCCTTTTCTTTTTAGTAGAAAAAAATGATTTTTGTTTCACGATGTTCTTGTTGGCAGGTTCAGCAGTTACAGTTTCGGTTTTCCCAATATATTTTTTACATTCACTCAATTCAGATATTGATCCCATTGACTTTATAACATTTAAGTTTTTTATAATAAAATCATATTCTTCTACTGAATAGTGTAAACTGTCAATATTTGCAATTATTTCCAATGCGGAGTTTTTAATTTTTTGTTTTTTGCAATCAGCATCAACTGGTGCACTTGAAGCAAGATGTTTAACAGACAAATGATTTCTAAGGTCCTTATTGAATCTAAAGGACATTTGGCACCCTTCCAAACACTTAAATAAAAAAACTTCATGGGAATAGTTTATAGTGAACTCTAGATTTTTATCAGGATGAACTTCTTTCGTATGTCTATTAAGATTTGTTTGTGTTGAAAACAACTTTTCACAATAAAAACAAAATACTGGCATTATGAAAACAACAAAAAATCAGAATAAAAAACTAAAAGTGAGGTTAGAATTCATGAATTTAGGAATCTGGCAACAATGGATTAGGAACCTGTAGGTAGGCGCCACTCGATTTGGTTGTGTGTTCTAATTTCATTATGACTGGTCGTTGTCAAACGCTGTCCGAACGCAGACTTTTCATTGGTCAATCGAGGAATTAATTATGGCAACGTTGGTATCAGCAGCTTTCTTGATTTTATATTGTTCCTTGAGGTTAACAAAACCAGGCAAATGTTGGGAGAATTTTTGGTTTGTCCGCTGCCGGCTTTTCAAGAAGGTTTTGTTTAACGGTCCTACTATTAAAATTTGAAGTTGAAAGAGAAAGGTCTTCCTGCACCAAGGAGGTAAGACAAATTTTTCAAAATGCTGAAATAGGAGCTTGAATGCTAATATGAATTCTAGATTTACCGACTTTGACTTATTACATATCGCCACAAAAATAAGTCAATTGTTGATAAATCTGGTACTAGAGATGGCCAAGCAACTGGTCCACTTCTTCCTATCTACCGTTCAGAAAAATTGGTATTAAGATAATTATGAATTAACCCGGAGCTTCATCATGTAAAAACAATATTCTTTCACATGGGTTAAGAGGAAAGTTTTCCAACAATAATATAAGAGTTTCCAAAAAAAATCTAAATAAACTCGACCATTCACTCGTCCTTTACAAAAATGAGGACCAATAGCGTAGTTTCCAAATATATCACCTCAAGCATTCTAATACCACCCAGTTTGACTATGTTTTCTTGTAACAAACGGATTGCTTGTGGAATAGTAATGAAAGTTATGTTTATTCACGGTTCCATTTGTGTGACATGCTGCATCTCTAAAAAGCACAAAATCAAAGAAGTCCAGCTGATTAAAAATTTGTTGTTGAGCCCATTCGCAAAAAGTAACTCTACGGGGAAAGTCAACATCGAGTTATGATTATGGATGGAATGTATAGTTATGGGATTATTCTTTGAACACTCCTCTGAATAATATCCTATTGACTCGAAATTTTCCTGTAATAATATGTGGACAGTTTTTCATACTTCATAGAACCAGTATGATTAAAACGATCCATTAATTACCAAAAGAATTACTGGAACAATATCAATACAAAGTGTTACATCCCTACCATTGTATTTTTAATACTATAGAACTTATCTGGGTTATTTGAAAGCATTCTTGCACTAAAATATTGGCCGGGATGGTACAGTAAGTGCATTTTCTTATAGAAAAAGAAAAAAGTAGGAAAATTATAATTCAGAACTGAAAATATCAAAAAACTTACACAAAATATTGAATCTTTCAGCATTTAAATTAGACAATGTGGAACATATATTTAGCTGAGTCGACAGATTAGTTTTAGACATTTCCTTATATAAATCAAATTGATCGAATATATTGATGAGAGAGCCTATTTGTCCATACTCACATAATAGGACTTCTCTCAAGCGAAGCCTGAAAGATGTACAGGAGACATGTACATGAAATGTCTTGTTCTTATCCTAAAGACAGTAACCAAATATCTCCTGTTTTGAATTGAAACTGATTGTATAAGGGGGCTTTTATCGGTTGAATGATCATACTGGAGTAGAAAGTTATTTCTGAGATCTCATCTTTTGCCAGCCTTTAACCCACTTGTCTTGATGGTTTCCCATGATACCAGAATGACCTGGAATCCAGGCTATAATAACTCGGATACCATGAATTTTGGCTAGGATTACGGCTTGTTTAGTCATAAAGGAGCCATGTTCAGTATCTTTAGAAAAAATTGGTATATTTTTTGTAAGATCGCCTTCAAATTGGAAAATATAACAGCTCTGGTAATGTTCATTTCTGGGATTTTCATAATCGCGTGGTTAATGACAACTACTTCAGCTGTACAAATCTGTGTACAATCTGCAAATAATTTATATTTATATTTAACATTTTGAATATAGACTCCAAAACCAGAGACCCTTTTGAAATTAAGGAAACCATCTGTGAATAGCTTAATATAATCTGGGAACTGAGAGACAATTTTTTTATACTAGATTATAGCTGAAACATCCTCTTTTAATGAGTAGGCATTATTAATTTATACTGAGGTTATTGGCATATCTAGATCAAAGTCATGACATGTCATTAACTTAGATCTAGAATGCATTAATGGACAATAAATTTGCAGATGACTAAAAGAAGTTTGTTTATCTGTATTTGTTAAATATCGAGAATTATAGCCCAGCCTACCTAAGTTCTGAATTGATTTTAAGATGGATACATTTTTTAATAGAAATTTTAGAACCAACCAATCTCTTCCATATTTATGAGGCATTTCATTATTTGCAATCAATAGTGCCTGTAAATATGGAAAGATAAATAATACTTTCCACGTTCTTCCAAAGCGTTTTAATATGTATTCATGTCTGCCTAGGTTTCGGTATCTATCTTTCCATGTTTATTATGAATAATTTCTATAAAGTAAGAGTTGAAACAATTAATTTAATAATGCCTGTATTTGTGTAGACTTCATATTACCAGAAATTATACGTGGAGCTTAGCACTGTATTTTATTAAGTTTGCAATAAACTTTCTTCGTAGTTGGGGAAAAAATCAGGCAACCTTAGTTCAAATGGCTAAGAGTTATATATTTATAAAGAATAGCGAACCGAAGTCTCAATCCCACCATGTTCAACAAAGATCCCTCATTAAATCGAGCCCTTTACAAATTTAAGTTTCAGTATAATCTATATGACAACTCCTCCTAAAGTTTTTTTTTAATATATATTTCTTAACTTAAATTTATCGCCCCATTCGATATACCCTGACTGAAATACAATTTTAATGTTTTAGGCCTCTTCCTAAACATTATGGCATATGATTTAAACGTGGATAGTTTAAAATAATAACTGAAAAACCAAATATCTAAAATTTGCAAGGCATTAATTTATTTCACCATATGTGGAAGGCTCTTTCCATTTGTCATGATTACAAAATCGTCTAAACATTGAATAATTTTAACGCAGCATTTTATATAAGATCCTTGATTACTTGGAAGTGGATCATAATTTTGACCTAGTTTGTCCTTGATGAAAATGTATGTAGAAGAGCATAGATCAAGTTAAAAAGAGGGCCTGAAATGTCCAATTGTTTCAAAATGGAGCACAAGATTTGAAGATTTATGAGTCATAAGCCGGTTTTTGATTGAAAAAGACCCCGATAATGAGTTTATTAATAGAATAGTTCATTTGAATTTTCTAGATGCTATTCGAGCCTATTCGTAATTATTGATTCTAGGACCTTAGTTATTCATGAGGACAGGGCAATTGGTCTGTAACTTGATGGAATAAGAAATTCTTCACTGAGGATATATCTTTATTTCATTATTTTTGGAAAAGCGTGGAATTTTAAGGTAAGTGTATTTTACCGTTTACTTTTATAATGGAGAGAATTCACAAAGTAAAGGTAGTAAGAATAATTATCTTATAAAATCGTTTACTTGTTATAGTAGCATAGTTAATGACGCAACTTTTGCATATTATCGTTTAAATTAAAAAATAAAACAACACGCTACTTTTAGCGTAGTTCTCAATCACAAGAATGAAGTAATTTAATTACCTATTCGATATTTTTAAAACTGATTTCAGTACTTCTTCGGCCAACTGCCAGATTCTATTGGCACACAATGTTGTTCCGCAGCTCATGAGAAAATCCATTCATTCACTTCTATGTGGTCTGCAGCTCTCGGAACTGTTAATGCTGAAGTACGGAAACTGCATTCTTCATATGAACAAAGATATTCCCAAATGATGCACAGATTAGTTATTAATTAATATAAAAATATATTTTTTTAACCTGATGTATTGTTTAATAAGAATAAATAGTTGAAAATGTTTGTTAGTTTTGTTTTTTTTTTTGAATTTTTAATACAATTTTGCTCACATATTTTTACTTGCAGGGAACTATTTTTGTTACAAATAAAAAATAATTATTTCATGCACACACTTTTAAAATTATTTATGCATAACTAGGTATCAAATTCCACATCATTATTTATCTTTTTTAGAACAATCATCATCAGGTCTCACAATATAATAAGAATTGTTAATTAGTCTTTTACCCCAATTCGTTTTTAGTACTAAATGTTATAAATATAAATTTGCATTTACCCTAATCAAAAGGGACCAAAAATATTGATGTAATTTGCAATATCAACATTTCTTAGATTATTAAACTAAAAATCACAGTATAATCATGTTTATTATGCTGTGTTCAGGATATGAGAAGTGCAGACATTCAAAATTGAAATAAACAATACATTATTATTTACAAACATTGAAACTATGACAATGAAACCTAACCTTCGAGTTTTATACTATTTTCTCGATATTCTCTACTTTTGTGTCAATTAGACAACGCTGTGTGTTTGTGGCGTAGAAAATTTAATCACGTGCTCTAAGACGGTACGTACATCGGTTTTTGTATTAATAATTCTATACCAAGCTCATTAAATCTTAGATATTAGTTTTCGTTTGAAAGAAACGTAAATTTTGATTTGAGTTCATCTGATCCATACAAAAAATAGTGATGCGTCCCATTGTGTGCACTCTGCTGCGGTTAAGACTGGAAGCTATTAAAATTTTCTTAGAAGCAGTATAGCAGGAAGCTCAAGAATAAGATTAAAAAAAATTGAAAGGTAACCTCCATTCAATTCTCGCTTGTCCGAAAGCATTTTTATATAGAGGTATATCCAGGGCCGTGCTGTTCATTTCGATTACCCTAAGAATATTTTTTTTTTTATTTTAAATAGTCATATTTTATTTTAGTTTGCGTGAAAAAATTATGAATCTATTTCTATTTGTCAGATCACTCTCAGCTAACTTATGCAATAAATAACCACTTTGGATATTTTAATACCGCACCAATAAGTCTAGGATGCTCCGATCAATTTCTATATAATTATGCATATTAAAGAAAAATAAGATCTCCAGAATCAACCAAAATATTTGGCTTGATCGTGTACCAAAGATTGTATAAAATTTTTATATTGCTAGAATAATCTGAAAATATATAATTTTTAGACAATATCAAGTACCAATAATTTTGTTAACATTTGTATTGTATTTAGTAAAAATACTGAACTTTATCTAAATTTATGAACTGTATAAATAAAGAATTTAGATTTACTTGTACTAACTTAGAAATAGAAACCTCTACGTTTTATCTGAATTAATTTTAACATAACTTTAATTCTACGGTCTATTGCAAACAATCTTTGTTTAGGTGATGAAGCTTTTACAGAATGATGAGAATGGAATAAATAATGAAGTATTTTGCAATAGTAGCATGCGATCTTAGGTCGTCGATCTGTGCTTGAATAAGCTTAGTTTGATCTTGGGTTGACTCGAATCTATCAATTTGGATTTTAATTTGTATGAATTCAATGTTTTTAGAATAGTCTCTTCATTACTATTTTAAAAGAGAATATTCAGTATATGTCTATCATCAGTATTATTAATTGCTGTCAGAAACAAGGAAGAAAAGGTAAAAAATAAACATTTGTTTTGAATGAAATTTATAAAAACAGTTTCTGTGTTTCTGACAACATAAATATACTTCACACATCCGATTTTAGTTTGCACCCTTCCATTTTGCACCTTGAATTGGTTTTTTTGTAGTCAAACTGTAGAAAATGGTTATATCTATCCATCTTATCGTTTTTCTACTAACGGTCTTACTTCTCGACAAAACTTATTTGAGATGCAGGGGATGGAAAATCAACACTAGTTGAAGGTCTTCCACGTTTAAGAGGTTGTTTGAATAAAATTAGATTTTCTGACCAAGAATTTGTTAGAACAAGATCAACAGCATGCCTCATCGTACGCAGAGACCATTTTTTAGATAGGACGTATGGCCTCTAAATACTAAGCATAAAGTCGGCTTTATCTACTTCTCCCATAGTTTTGTTGTACATTTGTACTGATTCTGGTATATATTGTTTTAATGCTTTGTTCAATCTTTTACAAAAAACTTCGTCTACGATGCCAACTAAGTTTGATGCTGTTACTGTAGGTTTTTTGAGATACCTTTTTTCTAGTTCTATCTCACCTTTACCGAGAGTCACTACAAAAGGTTAATTACACCTGTCTCTTCATTTCTTTACCACTCGAAAGGATATGCTTAGGATCTAGTCTAACGGTTCCAACAGCAAAAATGGTTAGCAACGAGAAACTGAAATAACTGATAAGCACTAAAATAGTCATCAAAATATAAAACCATGATTCGTTTTTGTCTTACACTTATAGATGGACATTAAAATAAGAGAATAATAGTGAAAATGAGTTTGTCTCTGTGTAACAGGTACATTAGTGAGGAAATAATCACTGTTATGCCGGTATCCTTCTTCTTCTTGCTTTCCCTCTCTCTTGCCACGGAGCGAGAGAGAAGACATCTTTGTCTTTTAATGTATTCTTCAGCGCATCCATAAGGAGTAGCAGCTTATGAGTAATAAGTCTGTAGATTCTCAAATTCGGCCAGAAAATTGTAATCCCAGGGCAGCTGCAGCTCCACAATTCAAATATAACTCGTTTATTTTCGTTGTTGATCCTTGGTAAAAGACAAAGTCGAATATTGTAGCACTTTGAGCCACTAAAACATATATTTTTATTCCCCGTTTCTTGGGTTTTTTATTTTTTGCCTAAAATATACCACTTGTTCGTCTACCCATAAGTGTATTTCTAGTGGCAATTTGAGGAATCTTACTCTTATTATAGTATACAATAAACGAACATTCCACAAACGGTCTAAATTATTTTCGTCACGAGAGGTTATACCAAACAAATGAACAAGCTGTCTCAAATTATAAAATCTTCTTCGATTTTTATTCTCATTTATTAGGCTAATTCCAGTTTCTGGTTTCCAGTACTTCTCTGCTCCTGGAAATTTCAAATTCGTCATCACAATATGTCCTGCAACGAATCTTTTTAATTCTACTGTGGTAGCTGTAAAACGGGGTAAATTGTTTTGAACATCATATAAATTTATCACAGTTGACATTGTTTCAATGACGTGTTCAGGAATGTATTTAAAAAAGTTATAGGCGCTGGTAAATCAATAATTGGCAATGAAGGTTGAGAGCATCATTTAATTTTTACAGGTTCGTAATGAGCATTCTTCCATCATTTTGTGTTATTTATTTCAGTTAGACTAGATGTTGTATAAAAATGTTTCTTATACTTATTTTCGTCATTTAGTTTTGATTTCTTCTTTCTGTTTAGCTATGTTTGGTCAAACGATTAGTATTATTATTTGTTTCAGATTCAGTATTTCTTACACTATTATTTCGTTTTTTCTGAATTACTTCATCATCCACGTCCTCATTTTCCTTACCTGATTCCTCTGAACCTCACTTCTCCACCATTCCCCTCTTCAGTTCTATGAACGTTTACAAGGTATAAGGCATGACTTTTAAGTCTGATGGAGGAGTGTGTAAATTATTCAGATCGACATTTAGTTGGAAACATTGTATTTAGTGCCCTTTGAAATTATCTAATGAAGATATTCAATGTATTATAAAGATAATAAAGTTAGTGAGTGAAGACATAGTTTCTCGTTAGTTTTCTTATTACTAGTGAAATTCTGCAACAAATAACAGACAAGAAAAATTGGACATATAACCTTAGTTAAAAAAAATGTAATTATAAAAATAATTATTATATATGTATAATCTAATTAAAAAATTACTCTAAATACAGCCGGTGTTTGTTCATATTTTCTGGTATTTTTTCTAGTCTACTAGTTTCTTTTTCCTATTTCCACTAACGGCTTCGTTCAAAACCAAATGGCTTATTTTCATGCTCGAATAGTTCGATCTAAATTATAATTTCTCGCTTGTAGTAAACGATTTTTTATTACAATGATACAGATATTTGATCCAATCAATATCGATTAAGTATCAAAAATGTGTTAAAAAATGAAGGATCTTCTTTTATAAAACAGGAGTATTTGATGAAGTTGATAGGATAAAATAAATAAAAGTATCAAAGAAGAACACTTAAAGAAGTCGAATCAACAAGGACTAAACGAAGATGGAATTAAAAACGACAAAAATACTTTTTCTAGAACGTTATTTTTTTATAAAATAATAATAATAATTTTTATTATCTGTCAGACAATACAGTTGTATGAGTTTTGTCAATATACAGTGTGTCTGCAAAGTATGGAATACATTCGTTATTTCCTAAACCAAAAATATTGTTAAGAAATCCTGAAAAAGGTCGATTTTTATTTTTATATTTCTACATTATATGTATTTTTTTTATTCTATAGGGTCATCCTCATGTAAGTTATGAGTAAAAAAGCTAATTCTGGCAAAATATTTGGGGTATAACATTAAGGAGGTCACGACAGGAGGCGTTTTAGAATAATAGTCATGCATTTTCGTTAGCCATTTTATTCTTTATCCTTTTTCTCTAAATCATGTATCCAATTATTTTGCACTTTAGTAGGATTATTTAAATAGCCAATCTTCAGCACTATCATTAACAAGTTTTTTTAAACTGATTTTATAGAAAAATCGAGTTTAACCTGGCATGCTTGAAAGAATGAAACTTAATTTAGTTGTAATAAATATTTTTTTATAGGATTATTAGTAGTTTTTTAGATTAGTTATTTGAATAATCTTACAAAATTGCAAAACATTCGGTTTAATGGTTTCTAAGAAATAGATACGTGAAAATGGATTATTATTATTATTATACCAAAACGCCCTCTGTCGTAACCCCCTTAATGTTTTACCCCAAGTGTGGAAATTCAGATAAGTATAATTTTTATTTTTCATACTTATTACAAAACTTCGGTCTTGTAAAGTTTGGAGTGCTGGAGGTTAATTTAAGCCTAACAAAATGTATATAAAATTTTTGATTTTGCCTCGTTTATGAAAAAGAATATTATTAACTATCTTGAACGAGTTTAAGTTACTCTAAAAAAAAACACTAATCTAGTTTAACCAGATTCTCGTTAAGAAATATTAGATATCCACCTTAATAGTCTTTTGTGTAATAAAAAAAATACACTGTAGTGAGGTGACTCACATCAAATAGATCTAAAGTTGAAAAAAAGAAAATTTAGCTTATTAATGTTTAAAATTAAATCTCACAATGGAACTTCCAATTTAACTTTTCATCGACGTATTTCCAACATCAATTAACAAATTACATACAGGGTGGCCAAACGAAAACGAAACAGAGCCATTATCAGGAACTGCGTCATTTTAGAAAAACGCAGGGACCCGTCGATTTTTGATCAAAGGGGGACACTTTTTTCCGGTATTTTCGACTTCGGTGCTTACACCTCCAAGCGAAGGTAACAATCGCCGCAAAATACTAAAATGGCATTAGGGGTCGAATAAGGTATCATTTTAAAATGTAATTTATTAAAAAATATTAGGCCAAATTTTAAAATTTAAAGACGGTTGTAAAGAGAATTGAAAGGGCTTTTAAATAAAAATAAATTCGTGCCCACACGTTTAATATAAGAGGATGCTAGATATGTATTTCGTGGATAGTCTTGGATTTTCGTTAGCCCAGTAACGGCAATTGTGTCGATTTATGGTACCATTTACAAAAAAGGAATATTCATCTGAAAAAGAAATATTGAAAAAAAAGTTTGCATTGGTATTTATTTTGTCAGTCATAATGTCATAAAACTGTAGTCGTCTGACTGGGTCATCTTCATTTATTTCCTGTACCAAATATTTCTTGTAGAAATGAAATTTATGATATTTCAAAACCTTACGAACGGTAGTGCGGGAAAAACTAGATTTTTCGGCCAATTTTCTTGTATTTGTTGTAGGATCTAAATTAATATGATCTAACATTGCTACTTCTGCTGCTTCAAGCCTAACACGATTTTCATAGTTCTTTTTTTTATTAGCTACTGACCCTGTTTGACGAAATTTTCTCACTAGCTCTAATACATATGAGTGATGAAGTTGCTTGTTTTCATGAAGCTGATTAAATAAATTCTGTTCTTCTTGTACACGTTTTCCAAAAATATGTAAATAATCTCAACTCGTTCCGCAATAGAATATACCATTTTGAAAGTATTCAAAAAATTCCTAAATTGATTAACTAAGAGCAATGTTAAACAAACTGTCTTAGTATCAAATTACTAATTTTTTGCAAAATTTGTTTTAATTTACTTTTCATGTAAAAGAAACAATTAAAACATTAGCAAAACATAGGCGTTGCGTTTCATTTTTAAGAAGTGTGGTCTGTTTCTGTGACCCACTCTGTATAAATGAATGTAAGAAAATAAAAATAAAAATACAGATATTTTCATAGTGTAATTAGTTGAATATGCGTATTTCCTACAAATTAAAAACAGATAACATGGAATAAGTCCAGCAAAATGCAATCATTATTAAGAGTATTTCGTTAATTAAAAATTACGTAATCTCCCAAACTTTTGTATTTTGAAATAAAAATGTAAAGGAATGTAGTTTGTAATATTTTCTTTTTATTATTATAATATTCTCCTATACTCATTTACAGAAACTAACAAAAAATAAATTACGAAACAAAATATTGAGTGCGACCACCGCGCTATTCCAGGGAACCAATTTAGTCCTAACTAGTCCCTCCCAATTTTTAAAAATCAAGAGAAATTTATGAATGTCATAAATCTCTATATAGCAGTTAATAATTTGGAGTTTTTTGTAGCTGAAGAGCGAGTAACCAATAGGAAACGCCCCTCACTCTCCTACCTTTGGTCGCACCTAATCATAAAATCCGTGCACACTCACACGTAATGGTGATAAAATTACAGGGTCCCCTGGTACATGTTGCCAACCCAACAACCCCAATAATATACCTGTCAGCAATTACCGCCTGGGATCTAGATAGAGCCATCAACTTTTTGTTGCAGCCGCTATTACTGAGAAAAAGAAAGAGATCGAACACAATGATAAATAAGATAACAGTAACACAGTGCAGTAGATACTCGGAGAAAAATGTTTGATTCAGGATTTTTAAGTCAACAAAAGATCGGATCATTACACAAAGAAAAAAATAACAGTAAAAAGAAAGAAACAGAAACGCAATGACGTACGTAATATAAAATGAAGTTACTGTTGCTGAGGTTTA
Source organism: Hermaeophaga mercurialis (assembly GCA_951812935.1). Taxonomy (NCBI): domain Eukaryota; kingdom Metazoa; phylum Arthropoda; class Insecta; order Coleoptera; family Chrysomelidae; genus Hermaeophaga; species Hermaeophaga mercurialis. The sequence goes on along the minus strand of OX638359.1, from coordinate 17,909,413 downwards.
TACAGAAATGTTCTTTTTTTCACCAATTAAAAGTTTTTTAAATTTTTTTATACCTTGTACTGACAGACACTTAATTTCAGTGACATTTTCTTAAATTAACGGATTTCAATGATTGTGGTAGAGAATGAAGAACAGAGTCTTCAGGGTAAATAGTGAAGTGAAGTTCTTTAAGTTTTCATGTAAATTTCCACTTAAAATAGGAGAGCAAAAGAGATTGCTAGATGACAACAAAGAATTTAAGTTTTACCAATTATTTAGAGTGAAGATAGAAATATGTAACAGTTTGGCCAGTATCAACGATAGAAACTTAGAAAAAGTATGAATATAAGCATAGTTAGGAAGTATAATGAATATAATTTAAGAAGGTCGAAAATTATTAGAGGACTTAAACAGACCAAATAAGTATACTGGAACTTATTATTCCTTAAACAAAAAAATAAAGACCCAGATAAACAAATGAAAATTGATATAAATCACTATAAACATGCCCATCATTATCCAAGATCTATTCAAGTGAAGATACGAAACAAAAATATTGACAATGGAAATGAAACATATAAAATAATGGTGGTAAAAAGAAAATAGAGTAAGATAAGAAAATAAGGTATATAACAACTAACCAATCAGCAAAAAATCACTAATTGAATATTTGTAAAAAGGAATGCGCCCAAGAGAATAGAAAATCAAATATTTTTTTCCTCATACTCATATGCATACATAAAAATATTGTTTCTAATATTGCAAGTAAAAGTTTTCGCAGTTGTCATAAAATGCGGAATTAATTTTATCCTATACAATCATTTATTTTCCCATTTTAAAAATGTAAAACAGCAGGAAAAATATGGAATAAACTACAATTTTCTTCTGACGGTCATTTCTGATTTCAACCGAATAACTAAGCTGATGAATGAGAAATGACAAATATTTTGGCTAAGGTTTACTTATTGTACAGAACACACTGTTTCAGGAAACAATATATTCATTTCCTAAAAATAAAAAAAATATCCAATTTTTCCAAAATCCAATAGTAAAAACGAAAAATAATTCAATTCTGTTCTGTCTTAGAATCACTCGTTAAGGAGGAAATATATTTTTCTATTTTTATATCACTGAATATTTTTGTAAATTTAAAAAATAAAATAGATATGCTTATCTTAAAACTCCACGATTTTCCAAAAACTTTTTATATATTCTCATGATATTCTTTTTCCTTTTTTCACCATTAGATAAGATTGATTATTAAAACAGTTTTTGGAAAATCGTGTAATTTCAAGTATATTTTATCTTTTACATTTATAATGAATCGACTCCACAGTGTAAGGGGTAGAAACAATTATTGTAAATATATTTAGATTGACTTTGTTTTTAATTTTAAAATTAGATACGTTATGAACTTTTAACTTATAAAAAAATAGTGTGTATTTTTTATTTTTTTGGTATATATAAGGTATTATTATCTCATAATAAAATACGTACATTTTTATCTTTAATTGTATTAATGATGGGTTGGAAACTAGGAGAAAAAGTAACGTACGTTAAAAAATAACACAATGCTTATAGAATTACATTTTTGTGCAGCAATAAATTTAAAAAAATATTTTTATATAGCATTTATGGGTACGTCCATGCAAGTGGATAACGATAAATGAGATAGTATTAAAACTGTGGACGATTGCGTGCCCCGACTGCATCAGCTAGAAATGCTTTTGTTATGTTCGACAATTATAAGAGAAGAGGAAGATAATGATGGAGCACTTCATTTGAGCTCAGTTAATCTACCATCTCAACGAAATAGCTTTCGGGTTTTTGTATGTACAGCCAGAACATATTTTTTTAATTAATTGGAACTGGTTCGTATATCAGCTTGCTTTAAATGTAATTGATTGATAAATTAGTTGTAAAGTGAAATGCAACATTAAAAATATTTTAAAAATAGTATTCTTATTAAGGCAGCGCACTACACTATACATTCAGTGTGCATGAAGAAATTTTTAATGATTTGATGCAAATTGACTTAATTGGATCGTAAGTTCATTATTAGACTATACGCTTTTAACGTAAAGTTGTTTGTCAATCATTTTGCACATACTTATTAAATACAACTTTGATAATAATGATATATGATGATAATATTATATAAGATACATAATAGATGAAATTAGTAAATGGATTACATTTCGATAATTTGCCAAGTACCGAAATCCCAAATTCCAGGGTAATCTCGACATTACAAGACATAATTCAATATGAAATACAGAACATTTTACATAAAAAATCTTTTAGAATAAAATGAAATTCAAATTTTTTGGGCGCCATTTTTAATTTGCTTACATAGAAAACAAAAAGCCTTGTACTTGAGACTCTACATAAATGTTTTAGTTAGAAACCTGACGGCTTTAACAGTATCAGTCTCGGCATTTAAAACATATGTGTTATTATATCTCCTATAATATACACAGCTTAGCCTTTTGGTACAGCCAAGCAAATGTTTTTATATTGCTGAAATACATACTTCACCTTGAAGCAAATATGGTCATAAAAATATTAATACCGATGGTGTTTCAATACTTTTGAATATTTTTTAATGATAAACGAAGTGATTCTATTTAAATGTAAATGTTTTTCATGCTGAGTACTTCATTACCATGAACACATTCTGCTTACGGGGGACTTAGAATGTATTAAAGTAACGAACACAGATCTGTTATGGATATGAGAAACTGGTTCTATTCAGTGGCGTGGTTAATTTTTAAAGCATTTTAACCACCAGTACTATAACTAAAACTCTTAGATGTTTCATAACTATGATCAACTCTTTTACATATTCAACCACGAAATCAGAAATGAAGATTTTTCTTTTGTAAATAATAATGATTGACGGGAATATTTCCAGAGAGATCTATTGCGATTTTCTATTTATTTAGAGTTCGCTTGTTGTCTTTAGCACTCTGATTAGGCTTCGACTTTTATTCTCGGAATTGATGAATTATCAATCTTCCAGCAAACAAAATGCTAATCCTTGCATTCATGAAATATATATAAATAATAATAAATAATAATATATATATATACTAATAATTGAGGATGTTGAGTATGATCTTCCCGTACAATACAGGAATATTCATTATCCCAATAACGATAATTTTCTTTGTTGACATGACCGTTTAAAAATAATGTGTTTTCACCAGTACAACAGATATTTTTTAAAATGCATGTCATTCAAGTTTTTCAATCACAGTTTCAAAAAAACTGAATTCATTTATCTGGATCGTCAACTAGATCTTAAAGAATATGCATTTTGTAAGGAAAAAACTTGTTTGATTTCAATACATTCCGACTTGACTCATGTGAAACTCATGTTAATTTTGAAACTTTGAGAACGTCGTTTGACGATGCATTGCTACTTGACCCAAAATCTCAGTTTGTATTCATTCATCTAGAATTCTAGTTGCTCTACATTTTGTACAGAACCAGATGTTTCCGCACAAGTAAAGTCACGTATAAATCGGTGACATTTTTATCCAGATGCCTTGCATAAAGAAAAATATTTCGTTCAGCAATTGTGTACACCATTTTTACATATTGTTTTCAAAAAACCAGTTCCTCTTTGATCAAAATTTGTCAATAATAAAATTTAAACTAACAATAAATACTTAAGTGTATTAAACAATTATGAAAAATCAAATTTACAAAATACTTTTATCTGTTTTTCTTTAAAGTTTTCTCCTTATTGTCGTTATTGGGATAATAAAAATCTCCGCATGTCCGAACAGAACATACCTAATATCCCCAAAAATGAATATTTGGGCTGTTATTCTAGGAGATTACAAATATTTTTTTGGCATGAAGTATATAAACTCTTTTAATTGGGGTTGCAACTTAAAATTTGGGAGTTGGACTACTATATTGCTTCCACCTTCATTCGGCCGAAACGGGTTTCAATCTTCAGAGCCACTCCAAAGTTATTTTCCGTCCTGTATATTTAGTTCAAAAAGTAATCTAAAAGAGGAGATCTTCCAAGATTTACTTGTTCGTTTAAGTACATTATACTTATACTGAGGATATCGTAGATGTCTCTTTATTTCAAATTCTTCCAAAAATTCAATATACATATATATATATATGAAGGATTTCCATTGTTATTTCTATTGTTTTATGGACACTAACCACAAACCTACACTTGATTAATGGACCCCTACGGCACTGAGACACAATTCATGCATCGGGACGCAACGCTCTGAATTTGAAACCATATTGGGTTGTAATAAGTGAAAAGGTATTAAAAATATTCTTTTTATTTACTTACACAACATATTTACAAGTTGTACACAGTTAAAAGGAGCAATTAGTAAATTTGTTACAAGACAGAACATGTGTGGAGAAATCAACCAGCAAAAATCCTCTATTATAAAATTTATACAATGTGTTCATGAAGTATGGAATAAACTCGTTTTAGGCTAAACAAACAATTTTAAGGAAAAATTCTGAGACAGCTCGGTTTTTGATTTTAATGTATTTTTACATAACAACTAAATATACAGGGTAAACCATGTCATTGACAATTTTTTTAAATGGCACGCCCTATATATTTCTTTAGATTGCAAATTTCAAAATGATTCCAAAAATATATCATACTTGTGTTCGGTAATTAATAGTTTTGAAGAGAGATAATTTTAAAATTAATACCGGCGTACCTTTGGTTATCATTAATTAATTAATCAAAAAGCGACCTGTCTCAGAATTTTCCTCAAAATTGTTTGTTTAGCTTAAAATGAATTTATTTCGTACTTTATGTACACACTTTACAGTAATAATGATTTATCACAATTTACAGTTGTGGTAGATTTGTTGGTCAGTTCCGATTTTATCTTCATTGGATACCTGGTGTGTTCTTAAATTCTTCTATATAGTTGTTTTCGTGACTCCCCATTCGACAAAGATAGTCTTCTAATTTCACCCATAATAAAGGAGACACTGAGATCTTTATGCAGTGTATAATTGGTGAACCATGGTGCATCAATTATTGTTCGTAGAATTTTGGATAGCAGTCTTTGTAGAATATGTATATGTGACGGTTTAGCACAGCCTCATACTTGTATACGTGTACTCTATGTCCATACAGTTTTTAGGATGCTTTTGTATATTAACACTTTATTTTCCAGCATCAGTTTTGATTTGTGACTCAAGAGCAACGCCATTTCACGTAGTTTCTTTTTTCTTTATTTATTTTATTTGTGATCAGCTGCTAAGACTATTCGACCAATTTCTTCTCTATAGAAGCATATTAAATTATAAATTATGTTAGTATTCGTAACCGTGCACCTTGTGTCTTAGGTTCTGTAAGTTCAATGTTTATTTATTGTGTCTAGTTTTAGTCTAAAAGTTTCAACACTTTTAACAGATTTTCTCGCACACCTCAAAAATTTAAATTTTAAATTCCAAAAGCCTTATCCCTTTCATGTAGTTTAAAATTTAGTTGTTAATATTAATTTGATATGTTTTTTCCAAGTTAATCTTTGATCAAAGTATAGGCCAATAAAAATAAACGAAATTAAATCAGTGTAATTAACATTTACCACTAAACGAATAATTTTCCTTCCAGTATACTTAAATAATACACTTATTGCAATTTTGCAAATTTTCTGAACAACATTTTTTAATTCCCTTTAAAATAAATAAAGCTTCCCTTTTTTAAATTACATCATTTTTATGTACGTCCTTTTCTAATTTGTGACCAATCCTTTCATACATGATTTTACTAAAAATGCTTACCAGAAGAAAGCAAAAAATAAAATGTATTGTTATTGTATTCGATTTTTTTATAAATCAAGATTGAATGATTCAATGTGATACTTGTCCAGAATATAAAAAGCAGAGAGAAAACACCCTCACCCACAATTGGAAAACGAGCCTAACTAAAAACTGCGAAGAAGTTATACACTACTTTTAAGATAATAACTTATATTGTAAAATATTACATTGTGTAACATTTTAAGAACCTAACCGCTAATAACACTTTCACACTTAGTGGTTAATGCGGTTCTCTGTTGTTAAAAAAAAATTGAATGTTTTGTTATTAAAATTTTGAAAGTTGGTCAATTCTATAATTACTATCCGATCGCTTTGTTTTGAACTACCCCGTATAAGTAAATATTTCCAATACCGCAATATTTATTAATTCGCCCCAGGACGTATACTTTATAATTTTAATGTATATTACAATCTATAAAAACGTTTTATGGAGATTGCATTTGATTTTGCAATCAAGAAAATGCAAGAATTAAAATTCTTGGAAATCGCAGTGTATAGGGCAATAAAATACAATTAAAGCTGGTTTTATGGAATCAATTTGTCTCTTAATAGCTTTGCGGTACTGTTACTAATTGGTTGATTTCAAAGGCATTTGCTATAATTTATTACAGTTAAATAAAATCAGTATTAGACTTGAGACCTCATCGAAAATATATATAACTGAATTGTTAGTTGCAAAAAGGAAACTGTAAAGAAACAAAATAGAATGACCTTGAATGTTCTTTCGAAAAAACCCATTTAACTGAGATATTATTTAATAATCATAGACAATTCTTTTCTAATCAAAAAATAATTTATGGACTGAAAAAGCAGCCACAAAAGCGTCAATTTCTTGAATATTCATATTTTAGTATTTTTTCTTAATATTTGTAATACAATTAATTTTGAATTAATTGTTTCAACCCTTACTTTGTGGAAAATACCCATAATAAATATGGAAAGATAAATTGTACTTATCTGAATTTCCACAGTATTACAAGGCTACAAACAAGGCTTTTTTAAATTATGTGTCACACCACGGTTTCATCACTAGTGTGACACTTTCGAAGACAAGCAAGATTGACAGATATTGACAAGCGTAAACAACTTCACATCACAAACATTTCCACCAACCACAATTAAGCAATATATGTATACAATAATAACCTTCTTTTGTAAAAAAATTTTTTAGTTATTATTTAGGTATTTAATCTAAAAGGTAATCTAAAATAATTGAACTTCCCAGGTTTATTTGTTCATTTAATACTGTATATTGAGGACATTTTAGGTATTTCTTTATTTCATATTCTTCCAAAAAATCAAGTTCTTCTTTCTTGTCACTTACATAACGTAGCTCCAGTGTTGTTTCAATTATGTTGTTATATGGTTGTGTTTAGTGTCACTGAGGTGTTTTGCGTAATATGACTGGTTGTTTTAATCTATAAGCTCGTAAGTGTTCACAGTATCTTATGTTAAAATTTCTTAGGGTTTGGCCAAGAAAGATGACGTTACAACCCAGACAATTTATGAACCTATTATTTTTGACTTTAAAAGATGTTTTAGAAGATGTTGTACGAGATATCATTTTTGATATCACTCATTGGTATTGGAAAAGCTCTATGTATCATTGAATTATAGGCTGCTAATTTATGTGACAAAGAGTGATATGAGATTTAAGGGATAGTCATATTTGTATGAGTTGGTTTACGATAAATTGCATATTGAAGATTACACTTTACTTTTTTGATATTTATAACTAAGAATCTTTATAGAGCTGTTATCTTCAATCTTCAACAGTAAATATTTTTGGATTTAAACTGTTAATAAAATTAAAGAAAATATCTAATTGTTTATCGCTAGCTGTAAAACCAGCCAATATATCATCAACATATCTACACCAAAACCATACATTGTTGGAGATTTTTTTGTTCTAAATTATCCTTAAAGATATTTGCCCAAATTGGTGATATTGGTAATCCTTCTTTTTGAATATAAAATGTATCATCAAAAAGAAAATAATTTTGATTAATAAATAAATTAAATTAGTTTATAATTTCCATAATTAAAATTTGTTTAATGTTCTTTGTTTCTAAGAATTTATTTATTAATTTTACTATTTAAAATTTTTATTATTACATTAGTACGCCATTGACCATTAGGCAGCATTCTAACACTCTACAGGGACTCCAAAACCAGACTCAATCTTCCAATAAAGACGTATCTGTCAGTTTTTGTGGTCGTTAACCCTCTTTCCCCACCATTGTTACATTGCTGTGATTGTATTTTAACTCCAGATTTAAATAGTTAACGTGAACAACGACCTTCGCCTTGACCAGCGGGCTCCATAGAAATCTAAAGTCTGAATCTATACCTACAGTATCTGAAATTGTAAAGATTTACTATTTACCTGTTCATTTTCTTCTGACAAAGAAGGTAGGGACGTGTTTTAATTAAAAAGAAATTATTTGGAGTGATATAAAAGAAAAATTTGCAAAATGACAATGTTTGGATAATTCAAGGAGTTGTTCGGAGAATTTTAAAGTTCTAATAAGAGTAGATCTGAAAGTTTCTTTTAAAGAAACCAGTGCTGTCTGAAGATTGAATATTTATTATTTTTCACCAAAGTTTGAATATTTTTTTATCAAATTTTGTACAGGGTATTACTAAACTATAATTTAAGGTGAATGTATTGATTATACAGAGGCTTAAAAAAATAGAAGGCCCTACAATTATTTCTGAGATTTGAATATATCGTGAAGTTTTTTAAACACTCAAAATATGAATGGTTTAATTATTTTAATTTAATTAAATATATATATATATATAATTTTAATTAAATATCTAAAAAAGGTGTGTTTGATAGAATAAATCCAGACACTATTTTCTAGCAAACCCATGTACCCTTGAAGTTTCATTTATATGAAAGAACATTTGGCCTACAAAAAATAGTTAGAATATTTCCTTACATTATTTTACGCTAATATTGCGGATGTGCCAAACCATAGAGAATGATCCAACTCTAGAATGGATAAAATCCAAATATTTTTTTGTTCGATAATCCTAAGGATTAGTATATTTAAACCAGGTTTCTATTAGTAATATTTATTGGTATAGTTTATGGTCTTACAAAAAATTGCGATCACGGATTAATTTCTCTAACATTGGTTTATTTTAGAATTTTCCAGTTTAGAAACACTTAAAATAGTTTTGTACAAAGTGAATGTTGTCATAATGTTATAATACGCCATATATACAATTTAGTAATGTAAATTTGTACTTTAAATTAATTAATATATTTTACAGGAAAAGTAATTCAAATTCAAAAAAGGTTAACGTAAAATTTATTGCCATATAAGACATTGCTTTTTTTTTATCTAATCAATTTAGTCTGACGAGAGCTCTAAGCCGAAGCTAATAGGTATATATTTAAAAAAAAATAGACTTTGATTTACTTCTACTTTAAAATCTATTATCCACATAGATGATGATGAAGACCATTTTTATTTTAACATATTTCATATTTGAAATATTCTTAATAAGAAATTTTTTTAAAGTTTATTCATTTCCACAAATTTGGACCTCAATTACGCATCCAGAAGCTTCTATCGCTTCTTTTTATACTATTCTTCATAATTTATTGCATTCCTTCCTTTTGTGCTTCTCTACTATTTGATTAATTATTTTTATTTTATTTTTAAATTTTCATTTTCCGTTATCCGTGGTCAATAAAGACAAGAAGTAATCTTATACTACTACAATAAGTACTATTTTTTAGTAAGTGCTTTATTAATCTATTTGTATTACTAGGGAGAAAATTGTTGCTTTTTCTTCCACGAATGTGGTTTGATGACTGATGACGCAGGGAAGCAGAAAAAAGTAAAACAACCAAGGGAAATAAGTGTACTTTACATTTGGGTAAACAACTGAGTTTTTCTTCTACCTCTATAAAACAATATTTGTTGAAATATGGTTTCAATTGATTTATTTTGAAATATTAATACTTACAAGGTAAATTTTTGAAATATAGAAGAAGATATAGAAGATGAATATTTTTTATTACAAGAATTTGTTTTTTAAATAAACAGCAGATAGTTATTTGATGCTCTTTTAAAATATGTCTCCAAGAGAAAGATAAATAGTAGAATGCTTTTAAGAGAACACACCACTAATTAAGACATCACCTAATCTGATAGTGACTTCAAGTTTTAGAGTTCCAATTTCCTGTATACTTTTCAATTTTAAGTACCTTGGACAATGTTATTTGTTGTCCAGACATCTGATAACATTGTTATTTCAAGAGCCAATAATTTTAGTTTTGTCGTCATACAAGAACTTTTAATTTTCGATTTAAAATGTAGTATATCATAAAAATTGGCTCTCAAGAATAAAGTTATATTTTTGGATTCACAATTAAGCAGAAAGATAATGTTAAAATTTAAAATGGTATGATAAATATATGCAATCAAATTTTGTTATTTGCAAAAATATATTTTCTTGGATTCACCTGGCTGACATTAGATGGAGTACATACAAATTATACTCTTTTTATGGTCTTTGAATTTGTTAAACATATATATTTTATATCTTTTATGTCGTGTCCAAATTTTTCAGGATTAGTTATAACATTGACATATGTAATGAAAAGCATTTTTGAGTTACAAATAATTTATATAAACGATAGCGAGAGTACTGTATAATAAATATCGTGGTGGGGAAACTTTTTACTATTAGAGGCCCTACGTAAAGCTGTAATAAAGGAGGCCGCATAAGTTGATGCACCTATAAATAGGACTTTTATAGTTTTCGTATAGTTTTAACAATTTATTGCATTCTATAGAAGTATTAAAAACAACACATTATCATTTGTTATTAAACATACAAAGTTACAATATAAAATATTTTTATTTTCGATTATCTGGATAAAAAGCTGTTTTTAAATTCGTGTGATTTAGGTATTATCTAACTGAGTTAGTGAGATAATATCCATTATCTAACAATGGGCAGTTGATGCAAGTACTTTTTATGTAGCGGAAAATTCTTTTTACTTTTTCAACATCTGTATTGTAGGGATTTTCTAGTTTTACTAACAGCACAGGCCATATCAGGTTGAGTACAAATCGTGGAATACATCAGGGCTGACTTCCATATAGTTACTATACCATATTTTTTTCCTAATTTTCAGGTCCAAAAAATAAAACGTTGTTCTAACTAACTTTTTTATAGTCTCGTTTGTTGAAGCCAGAAATTAGTCGTATACGTACAATGCTAAATCTTACTTAATGTTATTTAAGATTAAGTTTTCCAATGTAGTCGCTGAATTTTTAATTCGAGCATCTTGATGCCTCTTTGAGTCAGTCCATAAAGACTTAATTTATTATTACAAACCATGTTACTTCCATCTTGGTATTCTTCCGGTTGCTTGATCCAGAGCCCTTCATTTAATTTGCCATAGAGAAATTCAGTACAACATCGAATCGAGTTAGCGTCATATTCTTGCTAACAGTTTTATAATACTAGGCTAAACTTTTTATCTGTCGTGTTTGTGTTTTGAAGGTTTTGTTAATTTTAATTAAGAATCTGATCTTTCTCTATGAAATCTTCTTCATGTTCTTCATGATCTTCAACTTCATTGTTTGATGTGAGTACTAGCTTATTTAACTCTTCTCTAGTAATATCAGTCTCAATTGATAACAAGGGATCGTAATAATTTTATCTACGTTGTAGCTTCTAAAGGCTTAAATTCTAACTAGTTTTCTTTGCTCAATAGACCAATTCGATATCGTCGTTTTCATAACTCACACTTAATAGCTTTCTTGTTCATTTTCTTACGAAGACTCTTAGGAATATGAGCGTAGCAAGTACTTTCTATGACTCTCAGACGCTGTAAGTTATGATTCTTTTTATACCAAACTTAGAAGGAAAATTTGCTCCTACCTTTTGACTAGTTTGATGTTAGTATACATACCATATCTGTCCAAAATTTCTATTTAAAAACTCCTTCTCTAACATGTAACACTCTCGCAGTACCAAGATCAGTTCGGTTTTCTCTTTCTGCAATGTCATTTTGTTGTGATGTGTATGGCATGATCAACCTCTGTTTTAGTCCTGAGAGCCAAGAACTTTTCTAACTCTGTTATTGTCAAATTGCCCACCATTATCGGATAAAAGCTCCTTTATATCATATTTCTGAGACTGAGTCTCAGCTATAACTAATGCTAGATTATCCACCATTTCTACTTTATATTTAATGAAAGCCCACAATCATGAGTGTGAATAAACTTACTTTGTTCTTCTGCTCGTTTTAGTTTGCCAAATTTTGAAATATGAGCTTTCAATAAGAGCGCAAGATTTTAAGGTTAAATAAAACATTATTTTCTCTAGCAAAGTATTGAAATATTTATTGATTTATAATGTATACATTTAGGAATTATTTATGAAACAAAATATCTTGTAAATGACCGCCACGGCTTTGCTGGCACATGCGTACTCTTTTGACAAAATTTGAAATAACATTATTGTATATATGTGGCGGTACTTCATTGATGAAGCGTCTAATTTCGGCCTTCAATGCTTCGGTGGTCGCGGGCTTGTTGGTATAAATCTGTGTCTTCAGATAACCCCACAGCTAGAAGTCCAATGGTGTTAAATCACAAGAACGTGGTGACCAATTCTGGTCACCAAATCGGGAAACGTCACGACCAAGACAAACTCGTGCAAAACAGTAAATGTTTCACGTATGACATGTGGCACCGTCCTGCTGCCATCAAGAGCAATATATTCCAACTGAGGCACAAAAAACTGCGTTATCATAGCACAATAACATTCGCCATTCACCGTTAATGCATTACCTTCCTCATCTTCAAAGAAATACGGTCCAATTATTCCTCCAGACCACAATGCACACCAAATAGTGACACGTTTTGGATGCATTGTTCTTTAACGAATCTTTCGTGGATATTCTAAGCCCCAAATGTGGCAGTTTTGTCCATTAATAAAGCCATCGAGGTGAAAATGGGCCTCATCACTGAATATGATTTTGTTCGCAAAATCCGCATTCACTTCTGTTCGCTCAAGGATCCAATTGGTGAACTCTCTTCGCTGTGCATGGTCTGTTGGCAAAAGTTGTTGAGTCAATTGGACTTTGTAAGCGTGTAGCTGTAAATTTTTAGTGAGAATACGCTGAAATGTGGCTGTTGTAATGTCCAATCCTTGTGCAGGATGACAAATCGACGTCTCTGGATTTTCAGCCACACTCTCACGTACTGCCGTGATGTTTTGTTGTGAACGACCTCTACGAGGTCTTGTCGTGTGTTTCACATCACTAACTGAACCAGTACTTTCGAATTTTTCGATTATTCTTTTCACGGTAGATGAATTAAGAACATTCTGTCGACCGATTATTGGATGCACTTTACGAATTGTGGCAATCACCATTTTGATAATAATGTTTAACAATCAGGAAACGTTGTTCTATCGTCTAGTGCTCCATAGTTACTAACTCCCATCTATCAACTTTCAATGTCATTATGACGGTCAAACCTGGCGGGCAATTCAAATCTTGCGCTTTTATTGAAACACCCTTTATAAAGCCTTCACAAAGCTCAATGTTTAGGTTAAAGTTTATTTTCACTTCACGTTTTAAAACCATATTTTCATGTCTCGTATTTTGGAGACCAAATCTTTCATTGATAAATCTGTAATACAATTTAGTTACTGATTAAATTAACCCCTTTAGGTAAATCGAGATTTCTGGCTTTCGTATTCAATTTATATAAATCTTTTGAGAATTCTGGAATCAAATAAAACAGTTTTCTAGATAATTTCAACTGGTTCTGCATTTGAACAAATTCGCTTTTAGGATTTCTGTGCAGACAGAGTTGATAACACATTTTTTTATACTAGGCACATGCCATATTGTTTTTGTTTTACTTGCATTGTTTGTCGGGCTTGGTGTTTACTATCTTCTTTCCATTTAGCACAATTTCGACCTTTGTGTGGCCTACTTTTTTTACTTTTATTCAACAAATATTTTTGATTGTCTCATAGCAGTCTTTGTCAAGTTTTCTATGGTTTCATGTCTTTAATGTACATCACAATTCAACTAGATATAAATGAGAAAAGTGCAGAAGGTTAGGTCTGTAAAATTTTACATATTAAGAGAACTTGAAGTAAGTCGTAGTTACATGGAATTCCTTTTGTTGTCTTGTCTTGGGCAATTTCCTTTTGCAAGTTGGTCCATAGCTTGAAAGTATGAGTAGCAACATCGTCATTAACTTGTCATACATAATTTATTGTACTAATTAATAGAATAAAAAATTAAATTTTCAATTTTATTAACTCTTATTTTCTTGAAGCCGCAAAGCCTTAATTTTTGCACCTAAACCCCCTGCCATGTTAATAGTTTAAAGGACTTCACAAATATGATTCTTATGACATTTTTTATACATAGGTTAATCAAAAATTGAAATATACAGTCTCTATCTTAAACAAAAAAATTAAAGTACAGAGTGTTGAAAATATAAAAAGATTTCTGAGAATTTATTCTGTTTCAATAAAGAAATCGATTGTAATTAATTTATTTCACGATTACTACATTTTGAAAAAGAGGCAAATAAAACAGAAACTATCATGGATAAGTACAGGGAACCTTTAATAAACGAATATTAGTTATTTCAGTTGACTTTAAAATTTTAACAAAATACGGAGTATTCGCTTAAAAAATATATAACTTGATAGTGTTGTCTTAATTTGGTTCATCGTATATAGTTTAACAAATTTTAAATTGTAGCTATCACAAACTCACATACATCAAACACCCGCCGAAAAAATTTTTAATATCTTTCGTGGTTTCCCCATGCTCCGTCTAGTTAAGCGTGGTACACCCTGTATAAGTATAGACACTTTCGATTTATAGTACACGAAGTTTTAGTTGTGTTATTTTTCATTATCAACAACTGATTTTTTACAATACAATGTCAACATTTGTCTACATATACGTACATTCTTTGTCTATGAGATTTTAGTTCAAAGTACGAAAATTAATGTATGGTGACAGTACCCCAAAGAATGCACCTGGAACAACAATAAAATATATAAATGCAGATATCTACAATAATAAATTCATTTCATAGTATGAAAGCTTTTATATATTGTGTAAAATGACGTAAGAAGTAATAACCCAGAGAGAAAACCTATTTTGTATTTTGGCAGATGTTAGCATAACCCCTATTGAGTTTAAGGCAAAAAGCAAACACAAAAGAAGGATCATCGGTCATTAGTGTACTTTGAAGACCATTCTGGTCTTTAAGTGTTCAGCGAGACGTGATAAGCTTCAGATCTTGAAGAATTATTACAATGTTCGCTAGGATATTTGTCTAGCTGATAGTGATTCTAAAAGTGAACAACGAGCAGGTAGTCTGGTACTATTTCAAAATAGAAAGTTTTTACTTGGAAAATTAATGTTAGATCAAAATTCGTGGTAAATATCTAATTGGTAAAATTAAATAAATTTCTTCTCCAAGGGAGTTATCATTATTTGTAATTTATACCCCACCTAGATGTTCACATAAGTTTTATCACATAATTGAAAATTATTTAAAAACTAACGTTATTTTTTTTATATTCGAAAACTCACCAGGTAATAGCAATAAATTAAAAAGATTATTTTCTTTCTGAAGTAGAACTTAGAAAAGCTATTAAAAAAATCATAAATCGGAAACAGTGGATATTAAAATTCAAATAAAAAAATTTATTGTCTTGTCATAAAATACTTTAACAATAGAAACCAGCCATCTTCACACTATTATCGAACTAAAAAATTTCTTTCTGTAGGTTTACGATCAACTATTTTTATAGCTAGTAAAACTATAAATTCCAATATATGCATAAAATATCTAAATTCTAACATAAAATTAAAATATGTAGAAAAATTCTCTCTTCAGGTAAAAATTACAAAATAACTCTAGAAGTAAATAATTTCTGAAAATAGTTCTAGAAGGAGATAGCGTTATTTTATTGTATGATTACAAAATTAAAGATTGGATGACGACAAAAAACTGATAAATAGGAATATTAACCAGAAAATAAACCTTAGATTAAAATCATTCATAAAAAGAAGTAAGCAATACTCCATAAACTTATGGTAATAAGTACAATGATGATTTATTAAAAATCTAGGTAATAAAGAGAAACATAATCTTGTCACAACCTAAAACCCCTAACTATAGAATATTATTTTCGAAATATGGAGCAACTAATAAACTAAAAAAAAATTAAAGCGTTCATTTAAAATCGTATTCACAAATAAATTTTACTTTTAGTCATTTTGTTTTATGTTACAATAATATCAGCAAACTTTCCGTAATGGCAGTTATTCAAAAATTGTGAATATATGTATAATCCAGAATTGCTGTCAGCCCGAAGTGAAGCCATATGTGATTCAGTTTCAGGAGAATCAATCAAACATTAAAGTTATGTGCGGTTAGTACTTAGTTTGAACATTGATGGTTACTAGTAAGTAACTTTGCATATTCATCCTTAGAAGTACAGGTAATAACTTAAGTTCATTTTATCTCGACGGAGACGGCCAGTTGAATACTACATGTTTATGATCACCTCTTACTACGGACTGTATTAATCATAAAATATTGTACCACATGTTCATCTAAAATATATCATATGTACTGTTTATTTTGTTTTGAAATTTGACCTGACCAGCGTCCATATATCTAAATTGACATGACTTATATAATGTTAAACTTGTTATTTTTTGAAATAATATTTAGAAAATAAAAAATAATATCAGTCTATGGATACATACACGAAATTGCCTGACTGTAATTATTTAAATATATATATATATATATATATACTTGCCAATGACCGTACAAAAGCTGGCATAGGCAATGGAGGAATTAAGGAACCTAATTTACCCAACACATTATTTATGCTTAATAAAATATCATATTATTTGTTACAACTGTTTTGAGCTACACACTTGGTAGAAAATATATTGTTTAAATAGAGAAATATGGAGACAGAAATCTATCGTATAAAAAACTACTCAATCAATAAAATATTAATACTTCCTAATAATTGAAACACACATCTTCACTTTTCTCCAGAAAGATAATCCCATGTGGTTTAGCTAGAAGAACTGTAATTTTAAACCAAAATACTTTTGAGATTCAGTAAGAGTTCCGCTTAGGACTAAAATAGTTATTTTCTACTGAATTTTAATATTGGGTCATCTTTCAAGTTTGGTCTAACAGTAAGATTTAAACATCCAACTAGAACGGTTCTTTTAAATATATTGTTCATGCTTCTAGCCTGATGTAAGGTTTATTTTTTTAACAATAATATTTTGATATAATTAATCGAGGTCACTAAGAAGATTTAAAAGTTAAAGTGCAACAAATAATATTACTATCCTGCAAGTATCCAGTCTTCCCGTGGTCCATTACACAACTGTTACGTTTATTTGGATAAAAATTTGTAAATTTAATAAAAAAAAATAATTATTTAAATGAGGCAAACATTTAAATGTTTCTTAAGTTCCGCCTAGATTGTAAAAATTAGAATAAAATGAAGAAGTTTAGTTTTTATTAATTTTAAATTGGTAAAATGTAATAAATATACATATTCTGATCTTAAGTAAATTTTTAATTATCTTTACCCAAATCTTTAATGAATTCCCCTTTAAAGCATGAAACGAAAACCAAAAAGAAATTTATATTTAACCAATTAACTATTTAATCAAACATTTCTTTAAAATTTAAAATATTCAGTTCTTTTAGCTCAATTTTTTCACTTAATCTAATGTAAGTTATTTCACTAAGATAAATAACATTTTTCACTTCTAATTCTTCTTGTTAAATACCTCAACAACAAATATGAAAAATAAATTATATTTATCTGTGTTTCCACAGGATTCCAACGCTTTTTTAGTTGTAATAAAACGAACACGTTTTTGATATTTTCACATATAGCAGTTTCAAGTTTTAATAGAAGATTGACAGATCTTTGACAAGCATAAATTATTTCATGTCACAAATATTTCAACCAATCACCACTAGTAATCTATGTATACAAAGTTCTTTTTTTTCTATAAGATATTTTGGTTATTATTATATGTGTATTTAGCACAAAAGATAATTTAACATAATTGAACTTCCGAGGTTTAATTGTTCGTTCAATACTGTATATTGGGGACATTTTATGTGTTTCTGAATTTCATATTCCTCTAAAAATCAAGTTCTTCTTTCTTGTCACTTATATGAAATATTTTCACTGTCGTTTACATTGTGTTAAGTGAGGTTTATGTTTAGTGTCAATGAAGTGTTTTGCGTAACGTAACTTATCTGGTTGTTTTAATGTATAAGCTCGCAGTAAGTGTTCACAGTAGCGTATGTTAAAATTTCTACGTGTATGGCCAATTTAGATGGCGTTACAATACGAACAATTTAGTTTGTAAATACCCGATTTTGAAAATTTATTAATTTCATATTTCTTATTTAATAAAAATGAACCTACATTATTTCTTATTTTAAAAGATATTTTTTAGATAGATAGATAGATATAATTTTAGATATTTTGTTTCAAATATCCCCAAAATATGTAATTGTTCTGTACGAACCATCATCTAAAGGTTGTTTCGGAAAAATCAGGATATTTGGATAATGTGTTTTCTTTCTAAGGATTTAGTTATTAATGGTATACATTTACATGGAGGAACTTTAGAAAACATATTATTAACGTCAAATGAAACTAATTTTGAATTTTCATTTAATTTATGTGTATTTAGATTATGTATCAAATCCAAAGAGTTTTTTATATGTATTTTGTATTTTGATATGTAACTCTGCTAATTTTGTATTTGGGGAATTAATATAAGAAACCACAGGTCTAATTGGTTTTGTTTCTTACCTTGTATAACTAAATCAAACATTAAAAATCAACTAAATCAAATCGTTAAAATCAGGAGTTAAAGTAATTTGACTTCCTTTTTCGTAAAAAATTTGGTAGCAGAAAAGGTTAGAAAAACCATTTTTTTAGGCCTGTTGTATACTTGTTTAGCAGGAATGTTTTAAATGTCGTAGTCAACAAAAGGTATTCCTCCTATTCCTCTTATCAAATCATATAAATTTAAAAGTTAAGGAACCTCTAACTATCTGAAAACGCCTTTTCTATTTAGTTTTCTTTTTCTTTTTCTTGTTCTTCTTCTTCGCAGATTCCTTATTATACCCCTTCTTGTCTAGGATTTTATCAGTGACTCCTTTATCTAATTCTTTTATTCTTTCCTTTTCTGTAGTAGTTGATTAATTTTTTCCAATTTTCCCTCTTTGTCTCCGCCAATTCGATTTATTTCATTCGTCCATATTTTTCTTGTTCTGTTTCTATTATTCTTATTTTTCATTCTTGCCACAAATATTCTTTTCGTTAGTCAACTATCCTCCTTCCATTTAATGCGCCTATACTATTCTAATTTTCTATTTTCTTAATGATTGGGATTTGTGTAGCTGTTTCCAGGACGGCTTCCTTTCGTGTATGATCGTTCTTTGGAATGTTTATTAATCTTCTCATCTCCAGGCATTTTTTTAAAGAGATCAGAAACAACACTGAAACTAAATTGTTATTTTGATTCTTTATTTAATTTTTCTTCAAATATTGGAATACCTACTTAACTTAGTTAAGTTGAATCAGTAACCAAGCTTTCCTGTACTTCTGGGTGCTTTGAATGTAATTAAAATTGCATTATCTATATATATATATATATATCTATATCTATAAAATATATTCTATAATCAATGAAATATCTATTAAATGGATTTTATATTTCTTTCTGGTTATATTCTGATGTCGATTCCGTAGCTGCACGGCACTGTTGTACAAAATAGTTGATATAAAAATAAAAATTAAGCTGGCGAATGAAGCCCTCTTCATATTGGATATTAAAATTTCGACAGTTCATTAAGAAGGTTTATAACTGAACGAACGGTATAATCCAACATTGAATGATGAGATGTCAAAAAAACCGGATATAAAAATAATTGAAGACTTTTTTTAATACGTTTCAACCTAATGAATAGTTCATTCTTGTGTTATTTTAATGACCATTTCGTAACGACGACTTAATCAAAAATGCTGACTGTGACTAGTTTTGGAATAGGCTTGGGAAGGAATTTTATATGCCACTTTCATCATTGTAAATCCGGAGGATAATTTAAGATGAGTTTGAATCTCTGAGCTTGACTAGACAAATTATGAGGTTTTACCTTAGCAACAGAATATTTTTCTCGGAAACCTCGGCAATAAGATTTAAACTTCATTCATTACTTTCTATTTTACAATCTTTTATTAGGTTCGTTTTATTATGATGCTGTGACAATATAGAAAATTTATAAAGCTAGTTACTATTATTCATGATCAAATGTGACCGGTTTTTTAATGTCAAAAAAAATTTAGACATTACAGCATTGAATTAGAAATTGTAATATAATTAAAATTCATCAGCGTAATTCTTAAAATCATTTTTATTAAAAAAAATCAAATTAAAATTAAGCGACAAATATCACTGAAAATGAATTGTAAAAGAAACAATTAAATAATAAATTAATACATAATTAAATTGTATTAAAATTGCCGAAAATAAGTTTTAAAATTTAACTTTGGCTAAACTTTCACAAAATATATCATTTCTGATCAAACACCATAATTCTGATAAATATAATATTTTTGAGATAAATTGTCTGTTTCAATTCAGATTGATTAGTATAATTCAAGATATATTCTATGAAAAATTAGACAATAATAGAAAGTACGCTAAGAGAACGCCAAAGTGGGCAGGGAAGGCATTTATAAGCAAATAACAAGAAAGGAAACTGAATCGAAAACAGCAACAATAATGGCATGACTTTTGTAATAGAAAACAATTTGAAGATAATGAGTACCCACTTTTTTATCAGAATGGATATTTATAAACATACATGGAAAATACCGGGAAGAAGTAACGCAAATCGAATACCTATCAATCTAAGAAAAGCACGCTAAAAAATAATAACATGTAGAGAAGCAGAGGCTCATTTTCTAGTTAAAATAAAGGTAGGATATGGGGGGCAGAAAAAAATAAACATAGGCGTCAAAAAAAAAGATGAGGTATAACAATAGACGCCTAGTAAAAAGTATTCAGTAGAGAGAAGAGGAAATTTATAAAAAAATCACTGGATAAACGAGGAATGCCAAACTGAACAAAAAAACTGTTATTAAAAAAAGCGTTTCAATTGCAGAAAAAAATGGACATGAAAAGGTACAAACAACAAAAAAGAAAAACAAAAAAACTGCTAAAAACAAAGGAAAGGAAATCTACGAAGGAAAAAATAAAAAAATTACAAGAAATAAGAAATGTTTATAAATATAATAGGTTTAATGATAAAATACCAGAAAAGATCAGTTGTCCATAATGACAAGAAAACAAATATGATACAGAACGATGAAGACATTCGAAAAAGGTTGAAGCAACATAGTAAAGAATTAGTAGATGAAGAAACAAAAAGCAATTCGAAAACAGAGTACCAGAAATGAGAAATCTGACAAATATCAAAAATCCTAACGAAAGTGGCATAATGGTGGAAAATTTAAGGTAACTATACGATCTTTTAAAGAAATCTGAATTTCAGAAACTATACCACAGCAGTGAAACAAAACATTAATAATAATAATAATAATAATAATATAATAATAATATGTTAGAGTGGACGTATTGAAGGTGGAAACATCGTTTAAATTAATTAGATACTAACATGATGGCAGTTATAATCATACCTAATAATTTATAGGATCGCCTTGGTTTCTAAAAGTTTGGCTTGAAATCAAATCAAGATAAACTATTAGCCAAACCAAGCTTTTTGGTAGGTAGAAAAAATTACAACACTAATTAAGCGCGTTAAGAAATTATATTCAAATGGCGATGTTGTTAACTCCTGTAGTATACTCTCCGTGTACTTATTTTTATTGTTTATGCATCTGTGACGTGAAGATCATAAGAAAATTCAGCAGTTCTATGTGCCCATTTTTGGAACACACTAAGGAAAGGGAATAAGCTTAAAAGTAATGATACATTTTTTATACGACTTTGAACCCACAGCATTTTTAAAGTAATTTGACATTTCAGAAGTGTATATTTAATACAAAATGTATATTTTAAATACCCTGGATTTATGTGCAAAATATGTTTCGATAATATTTAATTATATCAAAATATTCTCTATTCTTTCTTTTACAAACGGGTATATAGAATTCCAATTTAGAGTTTAAATTTGCAAAGAATATTAATAGTGAATGAATATATATTTCATAAGTTTTGTTATATTTATTTTACAATAATAAATTGTTTGAAATCTTTTACATAAGCCATCATTTCTAAATTCTATGTTTAATTTAATATTAAATATTCAAATTAGTCAGTATGCTAGGAGTTAACATGTTATTAAAATTTATTAAATATTATAATTTACTTATAGATTGATTTAAATTTTTTGTAACAAACCAACAAATTTGTTGCTAATTTGTACATACTGGGCTTTATGAAAGTATTCTAAATTTATTTTTAGAGTCTATTATTGTTTATACAAAACCTAAATATACCGGTAATTTGCTTTATAATTAAAATCCGTTTCCGATTTATTAATTTAATGAGACCAATAGTAAAACTAAAAATGAAAACCCAATTATTGTCAGAGAAAAAATTATAGAAAAAAGAAAACTTCGAAAAAAATGGCAAAAACATAGAACTGAAATCAACAAAAGAAACTACAACAAAGCTGCAACTGAATTGAAAAAGCTCTTACAAACTATTAAAAACCAAAACATTCAAGATTTCCTCGAAAAATTGACACCCACAGAAGCAACGGATTATTCCTTGTGGCGAGCAACACGAAAAATGAAAAGGCCTGTACAACAAATACCTCCTGTAAAAGACATCAAGGGAAGATGGTCCAGAAGCTCCAGCGAAAAGGCAAATGCCTTCGCACAATACTTAAGCAATGTCTTTAAACCACACGAAATGAGTACTAATGAAGAAGATAATAATGAAATAAAGAACTTTCTCGACATACCTTGCCAAATGGATCTCCCTATAAAAAAGTTCAAACCCAACGAGATTAAATCGGTAATTAAAGAACTAAATCCAAAAAAGGCACCAGGATACGACCTCATCACTGGTAAGATACTGCAAAATATAACCAAAAAGACAATAACGGCATTAACACAAATATTCAATGCAATATTGACACTCACACATTTTCCTGAACAGTGGAAAGTTGCAGAGATTATCATGATACCGAAACCTGGAAAAAATCCCAATGACTTGGCCTCATACAGACCCATTAGTCTCCTACCTATTATTTCCAAGGTCTTCGAAAAACTTTTTCTAAAGCGATTAGAACCGATAATATCAGAAAAATCTCTAATCCCACAGCACCAATTCGGCTTCCGCAGTAAACATGGAACGATAGAACAAACACATCGACTAGTCAAACAAATAAATAATGACTTGGAAAATAAAAGATACTGCAGCGCAGCTTTCATAGACATTAGTCAAGCGTTTGATAAGGTGTGGCATGAAGGACTTCTTTACAAACTAAAGCAAAACCTTCCTCAGGACTTTTATCTAATGATCAAATCGTATCTAATGAACCGTTATTCATTGGTAAAACAACAAGATTCACGCTCGGAAATATTCAAAATAGAGGCTGGCGTCCCGCAAGGTAGTGTACTTGGACCAGTACTATATCTGATGTTCACTTCTGACCTACCAACAACCCGACTAACGACAGTCGCAACTTACGCAGATGACACAGCCATTATTGCCTCTCATTCAAATCCTCAAGGAGCATCCAGAAATTTACAAGCCAATTTCTACAAAATAGAAAAATGGCTACAAAAATGGAAAATAAAAGCAAACGAGGCAAAATCCACCCATATGACATTTACATTACGTCGAGAGACATGTCCACCCGTCTATCTAAACAACAAACAACTAGCAGAGACAGACTCTACCAAATACCTGGGCATACATCTGGACAAAAGGCTAACCTGGAAGAAGCACATATTCACCAAGAGAAAACAACTTGGGCTCAAATTCCAACAAATGTACTGGATAATTGGCAGGCAATCACGATTATCACTCGAAAACAAGCTTCTTATATACAAAAGCATAATAAAACATATATGGACCTATGGCATCCAGCTATGGGGCTCAGCCAGTAACTCGAACCTAGAGATTTTACAGCGCTTTCAAAACAAAGTGTTAAGGACCATAGTAGCCGCTCCGTGGTATGTCCCTAACAGAATAATAGAGAGAGACCTGAAAGTTCCCAGCATTAAAGAAGAAATCAGCAAATACAGCAATAAGTATGAAGCAAGACTAAGTGTGCACCCAAACGCGTTTGCTAGTGAATTATTTAATACCCATGGTGAAGTGCGTAGACTGAAGCGTTTCAAACCATCCGACCTACCTTCCAGATTTTAAACATTTCAAACATTCTTTAGACTTAAAAAATTTTTTTTTTTAAACATTTTAAATATTTTTGTGGATTTTAAACATTTTAAACATTCTTGTAAATATTTTAGACATTAGTTCGTAAGTTTGCAAAAGGGAAGATTTCACTGGAAATCCTCCCTACATGTCCCATTTAGCAATATCATAATTTTAACTTATTGTTCCTAAGAGGCACAGATTGTTAAATAAATTGGAGAAATAAAAAAAAAAAAAAAAAAAAAAAAAAAAAAAAAAAAAAAAAAAATTAATTTAATGCCTTACTTCCTTGAATAATATTTTATTTTTCGTATATGATACAAAATTACGTTATAATACATTCGAGATAAGGGGACAATGACAAAATTTATAATCTTTTGGGTGTGTGAATTTCTCAAAAAGTGAAGCTGGCGTATAGTGTGAACAGGTTTCAAGGTCTTAAAAATATTAAAACAGTTTCTAAACTATACTTATAATTAAGGGTCACCAAAAGCAAACGAATACAGGATATAAGCACATAAACAGTTTCTAAACATTTTCTACGTGGCGGGCACGCATTGTACATTTGATTACATTGCTGTCGCTTAGTTTTAAATATACTTATTGAAATTATCTAATAAAAAGGTAAAAATTAATCAATCTCTTTAAATATTCCTTCTAACAAATGTTACAAGAAATGGATAGGTACTATAATATTTTTAGTTTGAACCATAAATCATCTACAGAAAGACATATAAACAGCACAAGGCTTCCCTTTTTCTCATAAGTAGGGTAAATTAGCTAGGTGTGCGCTTGAATAAAATATTTGAATCAGTATCGCAAACTTATTATTTCTCATAACCTAATCTCAATAATATGTCTCCTTCCGTTCCATAAACGTTCATGTCTTTTTAGTTTCCTATGTTAGGTAAATGATGAATTTGGAGCAAATTGTGTTCGATCATGTTTAGTTTGTACATCCGGTTTAATACGTTTAGGACCATATTCAGAATTCAGACCTTCTCTAACCGCAGTATTAAATTTTCCTAGAAATTTATGCTTAGTAGTTATTGTTGTGCTGGAGCTGTTGTTCAACACTCCATCTATATTCGAAAAGGCTACCAATGCCATATTTTTCTATTATATAAGTTGTTTATGTAAACATGCCAGCTTTCTAGCCAAATTGATCTTAGTGTAAAAATCTTTCCGCTAGTAAACCATTACATAAGAGTAATTGCTTTTACAGGTTTACGTATAATTGTTAATGTGATAAGATTTTATGTCAAAACAGAACAAAACTCGCTAAGGATATACCGTGTAACTTATGATATAAATGGCCACACCATCGGTACATTATTTTTTTACTCATAGTATTAAGTAAATAACGTAGGATCCTGGTGACTTATAATATTCAAATAGCATAAATTTTGTTATTATTAAGATTTCTACTGTACAGATAATATTAAAATTAATATGTTGTATAGTAAATATCTTTTATAGATTTATATTAATATTCTATATCTACCCATGTTCCGGATGTTTTAACTTTACAAAAGGAAAACGGTGTAAAAAAGAATGCATTTCTTAAATTTTGATTATGTGCATTTTTGCACTTTGATGCGATTTTACTGTAATAATAGTAAAGTAATAAATACTAAGAAATCTTTAACAAAATATTTTTCTACTATTTTTAATTACGGATTTTTTATTTCTAAATTACTTTAAAATTAATATTTTAACTAATAAATTAGTAGAAGAAATGTTTATTCTTTTCTAATTGCAGAAATATTCAACTGTTATACTGATGAAAATTTCTTCTTTTTATTTACAGAACAATATTTTTTTCTAACAAGCAGATCTTTAACTATCGGTACATATTATTTGCAAATAAATAATGCATACTTATAAATAATTAAATATGATGATCAATGGTGCAGAAACGAATACCAATGAGTGCACGTGCTGTTTGTTTTGGAATAATGAACCACGATCTGAATTGATTAGAAATAGACACGATTAAATTACAGTTTGGTTCTTAGTTTCACCTACACAGAGAACTTCGTGATGTTTATCTAGTTTTATATTAACCGTTAAGCTACAATGGAACATTTTTTAAACTTATATTGACAGCAAATACCATTGACACAGATCAATACACAAAAGAAACGGATTTTAACCACCACTTTCTATTACCAGATAAATCAATTCGTTTTTATCAAGAAATTTTTAATTTAATTCATAATTTTGAAAATAGCTGCAAACTGCCTAATGAAATTACTCGAAATAGTTTCCTCCACTGCAATATATTGAAAATGCGTCTTCACATTCATTGAAGAATAGATTGTATTGTATTAATTATATAAATATATAAAAGTTATAATTTATTATAGTGAAACAAATTTTATTGTTGATCGTCAAATACTTCACCGGCTGTACTATTACAAATTGATAATTGAATTTCTGGTAAAACACAAGAACTTACTCAGGGGTGGTAGGGTTAGAGTCAACAGTTATTAAATACAGACGACAAGTCAATCAGAAAATCAATTTATTGTAAATAAAGAAAAACCTCAATTTTTTTCAATATGAAAATCAATTTAATGTAAATAAAGAAAAATCTCAATGTGTTTGAAAAATGCAAAGTGATTAAAGTCAACATTCAAAGGCAATTGAACAAAATTTTTGTAATAAAATTCCTTAAAGTTATACCATAATTGTTGTTAACCTTAAATGTATGGTGGCAACCTTTAAATTAATCTAATATAATAAATTTTAAGTATTACATACAATTAAATATGTTTATATCAGAAAAAAATAAATATTTGTGATGAATTTAAATCACATCTTTGTTCCTTAATCACAGCCTAAACTTAATTTTAAAAAATTTCTAAAAAATTGTTCATGTTTAAATCAAATTATCAAAGTTACTGAATTAAACATTTTTTTTTCTTAAACACACTGAAGTTTGTACTCGTAACCTTTAGTTTTCGGTGCAGAAGTCCACCAGATGAGTTTCCAAATCCGTGACTGGAACTTGTAGAAAAATTTCAATCCCCTCAACTAGGTTACGGCGAAAATTCGCTGAGGTTATGAAAAAGATACAGGACAAATTTCCAATCACTTACTTAGACGAGCCAATTTTCTAGGCTGAATTTCACAAAAACACTAGCACAAAGCTTTATATATACTTGTATGTATTAAATTCAAGTATTCACAACAACTTATATCGATGATATTTAACTTCACTAACTATTTTTTTTACATCTCAAACAACTTGTAAAATTGCAATTGCGAAACTTCAACAGCAATGGCGAAAACTATAATGGCGGACTGTGTATCCGCAAAGCTACTTACAGTAAATTAAAGTTTTCAAAAATCACCCTATCGGGTTTATGTCATAATTGCCAAATTTACCCTCTACTGGGTCTTAAAAAACGCAAGTATAACAAGATTTATTAGTTCTTTGAAAATTTGGGGTCTCTAGATAAATTCATTTAATTTTTCTCGACAAAATACTGTCAAAATTAATTTTTATTAAATTTTCCAAAATATGAACTATTTTATGATTAAATATAAACTGTATAAGGTTCTTTGAATCTTCTTTAAAGTTTTTACACCTTTTCTCACAGTTTACCTTTGAGTTTAAAGATGAAAATTTTCCGAATCGTGTTGTTATCTACATAGTCAGACATGTTATGGTATATCTTTTTCAAATGAGAACAGACAATTCTTATATACCTCTATACCTTATCTATAGCCTTCATTACATGATCTGTGTACATTTACTCTTTCCTATACCTATATTTTTCCTCTTTATTTAGTGTAAAAGTCGACAAGATTCATACCTTTTTACTTTAAACACTAATATTTGATTATCCAAAAGGTATATTTTATGTATTTTGGTTCTCTATGCTCTAATAATGTCTCTCTAACGATATCCCATTAATATTTGAGCTTTTTCCTTTTATTTAATAACTAACTGACATTTTCTTTTATTTTTAGGTGCTTCTAGAAGAAATAGCCATCCTTCAAGATTGTACTATGACTCTAATACCCATTGTTAACTATTGATTTATGTTTTTGTATCTCTAACTATATTGCTATCAATTAATACTTCACAATATTTATAATTAACTCCTGTAAGAATTTTCTTGCAATACTCCTTAAGTCTCGTTGACTATGCGTAGCTGAACAGTATTAGACCGGCCTTCTTGACCTTTTTTTTGATATCCATATCCAGGTGTTTCATTTTAACAACCTTTGGAGTAAACTTTGCTTGCCTCATCCTTTAGTATTGGATGTTCAGGTGAGCGGAGTGGAATGGCTTTGCTGACATTACTGATCCCATTCCCAATCTTATCTTACTATGCTAATCTACCCAATTTTTTGGGTAGTTGCTGGTGGCAACTCATTGACCTCCCAAAGTTCTTTAGTTGTTACCTTTTTGCACTAAACTTTCTATGAATGTAGTTTATTACCAAACTTGGTTCATTGTTTTAATCGTACACAGTTAGAGTAATTTCGTGGTATTTTTAGTTAATTCAAAGTTTAAAGTATATTAGTATATTTGATGTTTCTAAGTTTGTTCATTAACAGTGTTTAATTTCTTACTATATAATGTTTATAATTTTATTTCATTATGAGATTTAATTTAACCTTTACACAGTATTGATTTTTATTCCTGTTATATTAAGTTTAGGTAAGTTTGTTAGAACTTTTTAAACATCATGGTCGTAATTAGTTATCTATCTTACATATTTGTAACAATATTATTAATTTTCATACCTGAAGATGACTTTATAAAAGTCAAAACTTGTTGTCTTTTTTGAATAATAATAATAATAAACATTGTTGTTGTATGATTTCGAGTTTTCTTTGATTAATAATAAGAAGAATTTTAAATCTGAAGATCGAGGTGATTATGGTTGAATTCTTATACAACCAAGGCTATGCATAAACTATAACTTCACCCGAACCCTAATACAAATATTATCTATTTATCCCAACAACAAATTTTTGTATAAGATGTTAGTTCCGCAAGAAATTTAGGACCAATTTAATCAACACTAATAATTCTTTCCCCTTACGCTTACAAATAGTGACATTCCAATATACTCTTTATCTTCACACCAAATATGATTCTTAAAATTTGCACTTCTTGGAAACTTAGCCAGTAACTAATATCTGATCCAATTCTCTTAACTACCCATATCCAACCAACCAAATGTTTCTAAAAATCGGGTATAAAGAATACGATAAGATTACTGCACTATTCTTTTTTCTGTTCCTGTAATTGTCGATTACATCATGATTAAATCGGATGCGGCATGAACATCAAAGGGACCGCTCTCGCTTATTGAGACATATCTCTTCAACTAAAAAGTTGAAAATTACCGAGTGCAACGGGCTCCGGGCGGCGGCGCAATCTACGTCAAAGAAGAAAAAGAAGAGAAGAAATAATGATTGTACAAAGGTGCGATGAAGTAGAATATGGTGCAGAATCATTGGTTTAATTAGAATCGAGCTTAAGTTGCTGGAAAGGAGAACGCGTATTATTTGCTCTTAAAATTCACAATTATTTTATGCGATGCACAATATTTAGCACTGTTACTGATTCCGTTCCTAATTTAGTCGTAATATGTCTATAAATTGTTGTTAATCATCATCAAAATTTCAATCAAAATAATTTTTTCATAATAAAGAAGAATAAATATTTCTATTTTTAGTACTTTATGTAAAACATAAATAATGTTAAAAATAAAAAGGAGACAACCTTAAGATGTCTTGTCTACAGAGAGGACCAAAATTCTGGAAACGGCCAATTATCTCGTAAATTGCTAGCCTATTTTGGTATACGGAGATTCTAGATTTGATATATGTATGTAATGTTGCTTGATTTGCCGTTTCTCTGATATTATTAGTCACTTTAGTATTCTAAATACATCACCCTGTATATTCAGTCATCAATACGAGTTCAACCATATGTAACACTTATGATTTTATGTAGTCTAGAAGACCTTAAATAAATAAAAGAGAAGTCTGGCAATGCCTAATTGTCTCAATAAATTTTTTAATATAAACTATTTTCGACTACATTAAAACGTAACAATTGAAATATTACAACTTTTTTAAACTAATGATTACTTAATCAAGTGTTCAAAATGTGCTTCATTTGTGAGTTGACAGTACTCGAAACGTTTGTAAAATGCGTCTACCACATTTCTCCATTTATTTAAGATCTTCTAGACTACATAAAATCGTAAGTATTACATATGGTTGAACTCGTATTGAAGAGAACATTCCAAAAATGACTGAATATACAGGGGGGCGTATTTAAAAAACGAAAGTGACTAATAAGAACAGAGAAACGGCAATTCTAGCAAAATTTTGCAAATGTCAAATCTGGAATCTTCGTATCCCAAAATAGGTTTATCCGAAATTTTGTAGAATTCGGACTAGCAATTTACGAGATAATTGGCCGTTTCCAGACTTTTGGCCCACTTTGTATATAATCGTAATGTGACTTTTTCATTTACGGACTCTATTATAATATAACTATATTTCTTAGTGAAAACGCCATTATCTCTTAGTAATTTCCAATAATTTTAGGTAGTACCTATTTATTAGTTAATAGTATCCTTTTGTTGATTATTTACCAAAAATCTTTAACAAGAGAAGCTGTAATTAGTCCAGATGTAAAATTTAAATTTGTTTCTCTCTGTACTGCGACCTGAGTTTTTTGTAAAAGAATTCTAGGTACATTAAATAAAAACCTTTTCACAAGCACATTACCATAAATATCACTAAAGACGATAATTTATTGTAACGTAACCAAGCTGTAATTCTTCTAGCGTTTTCAAATAACTTTTCCTGACCGAAGGTGTTCGTTTCTCTTATCTTAAATTTCATCACGTGATGTATGTCTTCTTCTTTCCTGTTCGTAGTTATAAAGTCGTATTTCAAAAGATTTTTTTAACTGCAGGCGGCCAAGTCACGATCTCGACGAAAATCGCACGTTGCACAGTATATACACAAGATAAGGATACACATTTAAATTGAACATGTGTAATTTATTCATGCGAACAAAGAAAATAACTTCATCCACTATATACAAAGCCTTAGCTCCGCCTTTTTGAAAGGAGAAGTGTGGAAACAAACACTAAGTTTGTCTTTTGAAAAGGGCCGAAACAATGGCGTTGCTTTTAATGGAAATACAACAGTATTTAATAGAGCAAATATAAACAATAATGCATACGTAAATTTCGTTCTTTCTTTCTTTTGTATTTGTTGTTACTTTTCTGTCTGTTTACTTTGTTGTAATAAAATGTGATAATTTACATTATGTACCTACCTTCTATTTTTTTCAAATTTTTATGTTTAACGATATAAGTTTGTACTCACCACGCCAGTAACGTCTCTTTATCTTCGACTTCTTGGACAAAAATCTATTATCAAATTCATTTCAGTTAGGTATTAAACATTATTATCTAATTGAGCTACATAATGAACCCATTATTTTATTCGGTTAGTAAATTAAATCAGGACCAAAATTTAATTATTTATTAAAAACAATTCAAAACAATCATTTCTGAATACGGTTAACAATGATTTTGCATTTAAACAAGTTACAGGGCCAATAATTTCCAAATTATTACTCTAGTTACTTTTTGATAGATCCATTTGCAAATTCTTAGAAATTTTGTAGCTATTAGATTTTTTAATTTTCTATGGATGTTTCAATGTATCCTTCAACTAGTGTATTGCTTTTCCAGCCTCCGTATCTTTTCACTGTTAGTAGATCCGCTCCTGAGTTTACAAGTTATGAAGTTCATTACCTTCGGAAGTATTATAGCAGTTTTTTGGCATGGTACCAATTGTATCAATACCACGTGGCTATTTCATGCATTTGCTATTTCCGTAACCAAATATAAACTTTTTTGATCGATACTACAAGTGTGCAGTACTATTTATTTTCGTACTATTTCTACTAAATTAATTCCATCAATTCCACGTTAGTCTTTGTGTTTGGTATTTTAACAAAGAACACTTGTCTTTCATCCCGCAGATCGTTCACTTGCATCTTAAAGAGTTTCTCCTTTCCGCAGGCTCCACAAAGTCCAAAAATGAAAATAACCTTCAAATTGTTAATTATGTATATAAAGTAATAATTTTTGGCATTACTCTCTGTATACAACTTTTGTTCGTAACTACTTTTCATCGTCAGCTTCTTGAAAACGTTTAGTTACATCCTGCTTCGTTAAAATGTTTGACTTCTTGGGTTTATATCCTTCGCTTGAGAAACGCAATCAACTGAATATATTTGCCAATATCCACATTTATCGTTGTGGATATCATCGCACGTATCATTGAATAATATGCTCAGAGGCCTGAGGATTTATAACTTTTAGATAGAATCTCGAAATAAGCTAGTTAACACCTTCTCATTCGTTTCATTTTTGACTTTCTTTCCTTCACACCATTTGTTAAAATATCCATAAGCTTGTTCATATTGTATTCGTGATTTTTATGGAATTAGTAACGAAATGCCATCGTTCTTCAATATCCGACAGAAGACTTTCAGATTCAGACTCACTCACATTAACGCATTTTCTAGAAACTAAGAGAAATTTAAAATATTTAACGTTGTTTGTAATAAACTGCCAGGTTACCATATAAACAAATAACTGGTATTAAAGAATAACTGCTTTGGTTTTTAATGCAATATTCGCCAATTGTTAAATAAAATATATCGAAATTAATTAATATACTCATACTGTTACCTACACGTACAACTTTCGCATATTAATAATCCCTTTATCCCACTAATAGAATAAATAACTCGCCTGTTATTCACCTCGATCGTCTCATAATCTCAGTCTAATTCGATAAAAAATCACGTCACTTAAAGGGAGAAATTGTATGCAACAATCAATAACGAAATGTTACTAACACTGAGTAGCTTTATATATATTTTTTAAATAAACTAAAATATAGAAAAAAAATCTCTTAAAATATAAATAAATAAATATTAAATATTATTATTAATTAGAATACTACTACTAATCAATACCTACTTTTCATTTATTCTTCCAAGTCATTATTTGTTTAAACGGACAAAGTCTAATTAGATTATAACTCTAAAACTCTTTAGATTTTGAGTTCACAATATTAAATTTTATTCGAGTCAGTCGTAACAATATTTTTATAGAACTACTTATTATATTTTCATCTTTAGTAAAAGTAACAAACCCGAATACTAGATATAATTTCTTATTTTTGATAATCTATTACGAAAGCAAAAATAAAGAAAATAAGAACATTATATAAAAACTTATCAGGAACAAATACATGGTACAGATCATATACATATTGAAATTGGAAGGATAGGAGAGAAAAAAAGTTAAAGGGAGGAATAAATACTTAAAAAAAGATTAATAAAAATATAAGCAAAAATAAAAAAGAAAAAGTAACGGACTATTGGACAAAGAGATTAATATAATTAAATATTTGAGCGTTTAAAAAATTGAAAGAAGAAGAATTTGAAGAAGAAAAAAGCCGTAAACAAAGAGGAGACAGTAATGTTAAATGTATATATATATATATATATATAGAAATGGTAGTAATTATGAGAAAAAAACATCAAGTTATTAAATTTCACAATCAACAAAAAAAAATGGAGGGCAAAGAAAGAGCCAGGCAAAGAAAAATAAGCAACAAAGTAACTGTCCATGTCCGTGGTTTAAAGTTTCTCTTATTGCTTTTCTATTAGTTCAACACTATAAGTGATGATTGTATGCTGTCATTTTCCAACTGTATTCAACTGCTCTAACATCTTTCAGACCTGCCTCTAGCCATATTTTACTAGGATGTCCTCTATTACTTATTCTTCGCTTCCTTTCCAAAAGCGTACTTTTTGCATGTCTTTCTTCTGACATTCACTTAATGTGCCCAATCCCTTGCTCTTTCTGCTCGTATAAATCGAGTTATCACTGGGTATCTGTAACGTGTCTTTTACCACCTGATTTGTTCTTCCTTGTATACTTTCAGTTATCCAAAAAAGTTTCCTTAACACTTTCCTCTACCATACTTCAAGCTTCTTTTCTTCTTTTTGGGTCAAAACCACGTTTCACTAACGTATAATATTGTTGGATGAATTATTGTTCGATATAATTTTATTTCTCCTACTCTACACAAAGTTTTGGAGTGTAGTGTCTTATTTAAGCTTCCTACAGCTTTACTTAAATGTTCCATTTATCTCTATTTTTGATTTTGTCGGTAAAACTAGAATTAATACATTTTAAAAATCGGTTATGTACAAACTAAATTGTCCGGATTGTAGAGTCGTCTATCTTGGCCAAACATTAAGAAACTTACGGTACAGTGAGCACTTACGAGCTTATAGATTAAAACAACCAACATAACGCAAAGCACCTCATTAACACTAAACACAAATCTACCCTTAATAACACAATGGAAACAACAGTGGAAGTACTTCATATATGTGACAAGAAGGAAGAACTTGATTTTTTGGAGGATTATGAAATAAAGAAATACCTAAAATATCCTTAATATTACAGTATTATTGAATGAACAACTAAACTTGGGAAGTTCAATTATCTTAGATCACCTTTTGAACTAAATAATACTAACCAAATATATTTCTAGAAAAAGAAGGATATTGCTTAATAATGATTGGTTGTCAGGTTTTTAAAAAGATCTGTCAAATTTCTATCCGTCTTGAGAATGGTATTGTCAGATACCAATACTTGGGTAGACCAGAATATATATTAAAACGCTTTGGAATACTGTGGAAATTCAAGATAAGTATTATTTATCTTTTCATATTTATTATGAATAATTTCTATAAACTAAGAGTTGAAGCAATTAATTTAATTTTAGAAATAAAGGAGTTTATATGAGAAAATTTGCTTATCAAAAGTTAACTTAAACTTAAACTTAAAAATTAACTTAAGTGTTTCTACATTGAATTTCATACAAAGTTTTGACAACTTTATTAGAAATGAACATAATATTGTTCTATTTATTTTACCTGTTTTACATCATATGTATGTTTGTTCTGTTTTCTTTTTAAACCTCTCTTAAGATTATTTACTGAAGGAAAGGACGGAAGTAGCTATACGTCTAATATTAGAAAATTCTGAAACCATACAGAACACCTTAAAGCACAAAGCCACCTTTCAACGTTTTAACTGTAGAGCGGATGACATAATTTTCGAAAATCCTCAAAAGCGGCAATTTACAATCGCATGTAGTCGGCGGCTAAATACAAAAAGGGGCCTTGGGAAACTACAAGCAACAGCTCCGAACCTTAAAGTATAAAACAACCTGTCATGAATGCATCAGGGGTGTTAAGGATTTTTCAACTATTGTAACTTTGGTCTTTGAGCAAAAGCCGACAATAAGCATAAAATTATGTAAGATACTAAGTATATAGCTGAATGAGCTTTATAACTTAATTTTTCGTAAAGGTATGTTTATCATTGTAAGAACAAAACATGTGAATAAAAATTTTAATCTACCTTTGTTTTTTTCAACTTTAATGTTATTTTGTAGTAGTAAATGAGTTTAATTAAAATAGAATCAATAATATTATTTTTTTAATAAGTTTTTAAAAAACAGAACACATCGAGACAAACAAATAAATTCGATTGTTATACAAAATACTTCGTGCTTTTTATTTGTTATATAATATAACAAATTTTTATAGACAAATATTTATTATACAGGATGTTTGGAGGATGGGTGCAAAACTTTAAAGGGAAGCTAGCATGGACCATTTTAGCTATGAGTGTTTTAGACAAATTCTGTTATCTATGCAAGAACATAATCATACCATTATTGATTTAACTGAAAATGGAATGAAAATGAAACACGGGAATACTGGATTCAGGCAGAATAGTGATACTATTTAATGCAATTTGACTTTTAAAACTTTTTTAATTCAAATAAGTTATGAAAATCTTAGTATTAGATAAAATAAAACTTAGACCAAACTAAAAGGATGAACAATATATTAAAACAACTAGAAACTAACGTTATATTTGAATACAGAAATCGTAAAGATAGACCAAATTAGAAGAAAAGATAAAATACTAAAAAGAATAGAAAGAACCGTTCTAGTAGGATGCAGAAATCTTATTGATTGCTAAAACATGTTTGGATTTAATATTACAGTTCTAGGGACATATTTCCATTTAAATCTTGCATCTATTAGATTAGCTAATATAATTGAAAATTTTTAGATAATTGTTTTAAATTTCTCCAGTGATTAATTGAAATTCTAAGAATTAATGTGGAATATTTTTATAAAGGGTATGTAAATTACATCACATTTGTTTTAAAGATAAACTCAAATTATAGGAAATAAGGTGGTAGATATTTTTATTTTCATTTTAGTATCTTAATGTACTTGTTGAAAACAATAATATTAATAACTTCCGATTTTAAAGCATAGTTATCATTTGTCATATTTATCAAATTTGGGTTATGGTTTAAAATAGTTTAAAAATTTAGTTTATTTTAATAATTAGGTTTTGAAAGACCCTACAATTTATTGTATTTAACATTTTTCTCTAGCGGTCTTATTTTACTTTATAATTGACCGTTTATATACATATCAGCGACCCTGTATATGTTAATACTCAACGATATATGATCAATGACCTAAAAAAATAATTATTTAAATTTATTTTGGAAAAAATTCAAAATACTTTTGATCCTGACTATCCCACCTATTTTCCTTAAACATTGTCTACAATTCTACTTTTTTATATCTCTAATATTGTGCCTGATTCTTATATTTTACCATTAAATTCCTTCGTTTAAACCGTAAAAAATAATTAATTATGAAACTACTAAAAAAAAATCCTCCTTGGTGCTTTAAAAATGAGGTGAAAATAAAAAGCTAATTTAAATACCTGAGAGGCGATATTGGTTTAGTAATGTGTTATAATGTTTTTTCCGATTCCAGTCACTTACTGCCTTGTTACTGTTCTTAATAAAAATAAATGATAATGAGAATGCACACAGCGATGTTTGTTTAGTAAAGTGAGTAGTAAGTTTGCTTAAACATCTTCAGTTGGCTGGTGATAAACGATCTTGAAAGATGTTTGTTTTCGGGTACTGCTACCTTTCTTCTTCAAATATTGACTTTTGTTATTTATTTGCTCTTTGTGATTCAGGAACCGGATACTTAATGGCTTAATTATTCAACAATACGTATCGTTAGCTCAACTTTTCTAAATGTTGATTTATCCAAAAGTACGGAATTTTACTAAGACGAAGTTTAAACATATACTTTTCTAATAGAATTAGAGAAACGTAGTATGTGTCCTTTACAATAATTTTTATAATACTCAAAAAAACTCAAACAAAAAATGATATACATATATATATATATAAATATATTTTTTTTAAATTAAGGGAGCGGATGCCTAAATAACATAGACTAGTATAAAATGTAAACTTCCTACAGACTAAAACTTATTTTTTATTTTACATTTTCCAAATTATACTATTTATGGCTGCAAATGTAAAATAAATATTTTTTGTCATCAAAATTAATAAAAATTGGGGTCTTCTTAATTAGGATGATCGAGAAGTCGATAATGGTTGCAGATGTCAAAACAATTTCTTTGTATATCTGGAATATTCGTCAATTACAATAATTTTTTTCAAATGAATATTTTTTCCTGTATTTCTATTAAATTTGAAGTTTATACGATTAATTTGTATACATTTGCTTATTTTTTTCGCCTTTAGATTTATTTCATTATAAACCATTGTTTTAGAAGTAATAAACTATTATATTTTCTATTCTAGTTTGATTTTCATAATTTACAGATTATTAACCACGTGATTGTAACATGTGAAGTTAAGAACTTTTAAATGACATTACGTCAAAGATATTTCGAAAAGTTTAATTTTATGATGCAAATTCTTTGACCTCTACTAGTTTATTTTAAGATGAAATGAAAAAAAACTAATTTTGTGAAAAGATCAGTGAAGTGACAGAATAATGATTACTTCAAATGACTTGTCAAACTAAAATTTTATTATATTAATGACTTGATTATTTATAAAATATAAATTTCTGCTTTTATGTATTTTGAATACATTTTTGGAAAGATCCTAGTAGACTGGTGATACAGGATTTAATACAAATTGACCTGG
Organism: Hermaeophaga mercurialis; assembly: GCA_951812935.1. NCBI lineage: Eukaryota > Metazoa > Arthropoda > Insecta > Coleoptera > Chrysomelidae > Hermaeophaga > Hermaeophaga mercurialis. Next base: position 17,870,919 of record OX638359.1, on the reverse strand, counting down.
AGATGTTAGTACTTTGAGCCCTGAGGATGGCCCAATAAAGCGGCCAAAACGTTGGCATTTGAAATAAAAATTCATCTTCTTTTAAATTTTATGTATGAGGAAAAGTGCTAAGTTCTCATAACCAAGAATAAGCATAGGTACTATGTGAATATCTGTTATTTTAACCAACACAATCTGAACCCATTTTGTTTAAAAGTTTTAGGTTTATTGTTGGAAATTAAAGTTTCATTTGCTAATTGGTTTATTTTTTATTTTATTTTTATTATTTGGATTTTGACTTTAACTTAGTAATTTTTATTTATTCTTTTATTATTTTATTTTGATTTATTTCATATTAATATTGGCGCTCAACATGATTATTTTAATAAAAGAATTGATTATAATAAAATTCTTTAATTTATGAAATCGAAGATCACTCATAGAAATTAAAAAAAAACAGCATTCGATATTATTACACTATATTTACTTGTCTCTTACCTTTCTTTTAAATATTTACTTTATATGTTTCTTTAGTCTTGTAACGCAACCGTACACTAATTTTATCAATTCTGTCAAATAAAATCAAAATAAATCATGTCGGTTAATATTTGAACAGCATTTAAATAAGGAATAATTTTTCTATTAAATCTAAAGAGACATAATAATGAAACGCCTATGGTTGACCCTCTTGAATTATCAGCGCAATTTTCCACCGTAATTACATGATAGTGTGATTACAGTTGAAGAAAGAGGAGAAACGTATGATTGGCCAACGAAAACGACATCAAGAACTCTCGAATATATGCTTTTATAAAACAATCATACCGAGACATTTGTAATTACCGGTTACCGGCAACATCATATTACATTGCTAAATTGTTCTGTAGGTCTATAGGAATCTACATAACATGACATGCATGACAAAACCTTTAATGAAAATTATGCTTATTGTTTTTAGAGGCAGATTTTTATTAATAATTATATTGATTTATAATAGATCTAGTGCTTAAATTATTTTTATTAAAACACCAAATCAAAATACTCTACTTGATGAGAGTTTCGCTATGTTAGATCATCAGGATATGATTAAAACATATTGAGTTAACAGTTTTCCTATGTTTGGTGAAGTATGAAAAATCTGACATGGAATATATGTAGAACTGAACAGATTTCACAGAGTAACTATAAATATTCTTAAGTTAGTTAGAAATATTAAGGACAGAATATTGCTAGGCGCTTATGCAACTATAGAAATTTACAGATTAAAGAAAAGGATGAATATCCCTTACAGACCATTGTATCATTTGATCAAGGACGACTGATTTTCCACAATAGTATAAAAATAAATTTGGCGTTTAAATTTTCAAAAAATCAAACAATTACGACATCCCAACATTTCAATTCTCAACTTAGTTGAGATAGCTTAACGAAATACTGAAAGTAAACCTTTACCGTAAGTTAAGTATTAACCCATTAGCGCCTATCGTTGCCAAATGGCAACAGTAAACATGTGATTACTATTTGCCAGGGAAATCAAGAATACATACTCTATGTGAGCGGGGACGTTTACCACCACTTCGGTAAAGATTCCTAACTAATTTTATAACTTTCTTATTGTTTGCAAGTGGACTGATATACGTCATAGAATTCAGACATATTTCCCAAGTGACGAAAAAATGGACATTTGCTTTGAGTTAGTAAATTTTTATTGTCTCTATAATGATTATTAAAAATAATATAATTTTGTGTTGAATATACGTAATGCTCTCTGTTAGTGAATATCTCTCAATTATACTTGTTCAAACATGCCCGTTGACATATGGCAACGCTAGGCGTTTGAATGATCACTTGAGAGATAATATTTATAAATTGTTTTTGTGGATATGGATATGATTTTTAACGATGACTTGGATGCTGAAATATTTATTGAACCACCGGAACAGCATGTGGAATCCGATGAAGACGAAGCTGACGAAGATGGAGGGTAAATTTGACGAGTAGTTTTAGTGGTAAAATGTTTTTAGTAACGAAAACTCATCTTGGTAAATTTGATACATTAAGTCGGTTTTCTTCCATTCTAAATACTCTCATAATTTTTCTTCCCCTAACTTTCTCTAGTAGTAGAATAGAAAATAACAAAATTCAGAGATACAACCTGGTACGAGACCCGTGACTTAGCCAAAAAAAAGGATGAAGTGGATCAACTAGATATAAGCCCTAAATGTCATCCGCGAATAAACGCACCTAAATTACTACTGGTTTAAAATTATGTGGAAAGGAAATAAGTGACTACAATATGGATTACCATTAGCATCTATAATCTAATATTTTTGAAGAATGGTTCGAAAAGTCATTGATCCCAAACCTACCTGCAAATAGTCATGGATATCGCTTCTTATTATTCCAATCAGTAGAGAAAAATACGTACAAAAGCAAGAAAGAAAGAAGAAATCCAAACATTTTGAAGGAAAACTATTTATTTTACTAAGAAACATATACAAAGGAAATTGCTGAAGGTACTTAGAACAAAAAAGTTACAAAAGATCTACGCTATAATGGTATTTGCAGAACAAAATGGCTACAGGATTTTAAAATTACTTCACTATTTCTGTAACTTGAACCCAATTCAACTTATATGGGGTCACCTAAAAATGAGAGTTCATTGGAAAAATTGTTTTCCGAAATTTGACAAGAAAGTGGTCGAATTGATAAAAGATGAGGATTCCAAAATTACCAACGAAGATTGAAAAAATGGGTGGATAGAATAAAAATCGAAGAAGAGTATAAGAAAAAAAATTAGGCAATTTCATAACAATATATTCATTATAGACTTAGAGGAGGGTGATAGTGAATATGAAGACTGGGAAGAACTAATGGAAGTAATATTAGAAGAGGGAAAGAAAGAGTGGATCAACATTTATTCACCTACCCAAATTGAACACTTCCTTCCCTTCTTTAACTTTGTGTATAAATCCTTTTTTATTTTTACGTAGTTTGTTAATAAACCATTGTAACTTTTGTTATTTTACGCCTTTCAAAAACTCTTGTAAAAAATGTTATATAGATTATAAAAATCGAATCACACTCAATTTGTTTCAATAATATGAATCCGGTCCTGTCTCCTCCCATCACAATTTCTATCCTCTAACATATATTTTCCGAACTATAAGAGCCCTAATCGCGAATTGTTATTGTGGATTATTAATATTATTTTAACGTTATATACCTATAAAAGAATACATCCCGATTCATGTTTGACATTACTCTTATTTACGCGCACAAATATACTTTATTTTGGTTCGTTTTATATTTTCGGTAATTCGATATAATGTATGCAATAAATTTCCGACCTCTACTTAGGTTATCCTGAAACGCTCTGTGCAATATACGGATGAGGCCTTGCTTGACAAGTTCAGCGTGTTTTTAAATTTGATCTCTTTTGCTTTAACCTTGGTTGGATGGTTGGTCAGTTCTACCGAAACAAAATATCCATTTTGCATGCTTGTCAGAGGTTCAATCGTTAACGGCTCAATTTAAACTGAAGCCGCAAACTAATTAAATATGTATTATATTGAGATGCCAATCTAAATGTTCAGTTTAATTTCTACACACTGCTCGATCCCGTATTTGGAAATCGAGGCATATATTTGCGGAACAGATCGATTTTTGAGATTATTTGGTAATCACAGTTCAGTGTTGTAGTTAAAATGTGAAATAAAGATTAAAGCATATGTTTCTATAAAAAAGTCTGGTACGAAAAATCGGTACACCTCGTATATACGAAAATATTTACAAATCTTAGCTAAATCTATAAGCATCTAGATAAAGCATTTTTTTTAAATGTACTTTTGTACACCATCAGACATTTGCCACAAAAAATCTGCAACATTAAATCCAATGTTATATTGCAAATATACTATTTCAATTATTTATTAATATCGCGTTAAATTAATAATAAAACAAATACAGAGCAATTCATAAGAAAATCGTAACCCCTCGTAAGCCTTTAAATAAGTAAATTTTTATTTTATGTGAAGGACGGTTTAGGTAAGTTTAAATGTGAAAATAAACTAAACAGACAATTGTTAAAAAAATTACATTATCTTAAACTGATAAAAATTATCAAATGCTCCAATTCGTCTCCAACGATTTCTTCGCAAAAAAAGAAATTACATTTTTTTAATAAAAATGTGCTTCATCTAAAATGAAAATCGATAAGTTCAAGTATTCTCTTCGTAAAGAAGTAAGTAGGGGGGGGGGGGTTGAGGTAGTAACACTTATGATTTCCTCGTTTTAACATTTAATAAAATCATATATTGAACTATTTAATTTAAGAGCATTCTTTACTTTTCGAGAGTTGCATATCCCGTAGGCCCCTTCTATAACAAACGTATCTAATCAAACGTCGTTAGGTTCTACTAAGTATTTACAACTTTGTCTCATCACCTTTTATGTGTTTCAAGGGAAAAATAAATTTGTATACTTGCTTCATTAAATATAATTTATGTTAATTCAGACACTTACCCATAATCTTCCAAGAATAATTATTAGGAGCATTTTATATTCATTATTTTAAAAAAGTAAATATTAGGAATATTACACAGAGTGTCTCGACGATGATTTATTTATACCTCTGTGATAGATCGATATTTAAACTAAATATTTAATAGCATTATTTTTTTTTAATAATATGCACGGCGATTTATGAAATTTGCTGAAAACTTCTTCAACCTTTGTTTTGTAACCCTTATATATGATTAATGGGTTATTAATTTTCAAAAATTAAAATGATAAAATTTAGAAAACCCAAGATTGGCTTGAAATAGTTTTATTTGCAGCTCTTATCAAAGCTTTTTCGAAACACATCTATTTTGATAAATAATTACTTTTTCAGAAAAAAATCGAGCTGTAGGTTTTTTTAATGTGAGAATATTTTTTGGGCACACAAATTCCATATCTCACAATATATTTTAAATTTGAAATCCAATCTGATTTTTGATGATCACTCTGTATCAAATATTTTTTAATGCCTTAGCTTAGAAATTGAAGAATTGTGATATGGTCATGTAAGCCGTTTTTATTGATTTTCTACGGTTTGGCTGCTACATACTTCAAAAAAATGTAATTTTCAGGATGCTGTATATCCTTTATTTAACACAATAGACATCAAGTGTGATACGTCGTTGCAATCAGCTCGGTAAGTGGTTTATAAAAATATAACATACGAAGTGTTCCATTTAAAAAACATAACTTTGACTCGTATCGGAAATATGGGATATCTTATATAACTCAAAATAATTTTAAATTGTGTATCTTAAATCTCTCTTCCACTTTCGTTTACAAAATTTTTAATATCAATAATAACAAGAGATTTATTGCACTTTGTCGTAAGACCGGTACACCCTATATATATTTATATATATATTTTCGACAAGATATTGGTCATAAATAGAAAAAAACAATATGCTACTCAGTCAAATTCATTCTTTTTGAAAACTAAATCTTATATCTCTGTTTTTGGCTATTTAACAAAAATTTCACTACCTCGCAAATAAAGTATTTTGTGTTACACTAAATTATTCACGTTAAGTATTTCTAAATATTACAATTATTATATCAGCAGTTTTAGACATATTAAATAATTCTGACAAGTAACTTATTATCATTTTTCTGTATTTGAATGTCATTTCGATCCTTATAATATTATTTAGTACGAATGTGTTGAAAGTCAAACCAAAGAGTAAACTAGACAAAAGAATTTACTCTAATATCAAATTTGAATTTGAAACTATGACCTTGAAATTTTTTGACATTAAATATCTCCAACCTTTTATAAAAGCTTATTAACGTTCAACTGGGTTTGAAAACTTTGTTACTCAGTATTGATTATTTGATTTTGTTTATTTTTCTCAACGGATCGATATTCTTATCAACTCACATATTAAATTTTTTAGGTTCCAATAAAACTACTAGCTATTTTTTTTTTGTTTTAAGAAGGTCGTATTATTTTTAAATTGAAGGAACATATTTACACTGAACTGCAAATTATATCAGTTTTAATCAAGTTATGTGAATAACATAAAAATTGACTAATTAGTTACTCTTTAATCAGAAATTTCATTCTTTCGCAATTCATATTTAGAGTCAATAAAACTCTTTTAATTCTATAAATAAATTGATTTACATAATTTTTCGGAGTAACTGAGAGACCTACATAGGACAAGACATTCTCTTATATGAAGGAAATATCACGTAACTACTTCTCAATACTCCTATTGGGGGTCCTCAAGTTTCTTAATTTATTACATGTTTTATATAATAAAATGGCAAATTCCACTCCAATCAGATTCGAGCTTTAAGGTCAATGAAATGGGCAATTATATTTTATATTGATGGGTAAAGGAGTGATATGGAACTGGTCCTATATATATATTTCTTTTATGTGCCGTGTTTAAAAATTAATTCTGACATGTAATTTTTTAGGCTCTTTTGCATTTCCCTGCCTAGTTGTTTTAATTCCCATAACGTGAGTATGCCTTTCGAGATATCTACCAAATATTATAATTTTTTATATGCCGTTTTACAAACAATAATTATATCAAATTCAGCATAACACAAAATGTTTATCCTCTTGTACGCCCGTGAACTGGGTAATAGAGTGCATCCGCTAATTTGGAGAGGTCGCTACTTACCGATGCATTTTAGGTACTATCTTAGAATACTTCTAATTCATTTAATGTAGAGTCCCAGTTTTTATTTTTTCATATAAAATACAGAAAATATTTGATGTTGGCAGGATGTCCATTTAATTCTCTAAAAAAAATTTTCTTTGACTTTTTTATTTAAAAAAAAAGACGCTCAAAAATAGATTATTTTTAAAGTGTTATGGTGAAAGATGCATGAAACTTCCAGTTTTAATAAAAAAGATATGGGTATACTCGTACCAGAACGCTCTTAACCGCAAAATAAAAAGTTTAAAGTTAAAAAAAGAAATTATTCTACCTCTGACAGTTTTAGATTTGTTATTTCGGTCTTAGATCTGTCAATGATGACGTCTGCCTATATAAAAACAAATTTACTAAAATCGTTTCTCAAAGTTGTAACTTGGAAACTGCCAAAGTGCATACGAACTTAAATCCATCATCGTTCATATTCACTCAGAGAAAGATTCTGAACATCTGTTTCAAATTATTAGGCATGAACGGGCGAAAACTAACGGCAGTGTATACTAAACCGCTGTTTGAAGATTATTATTTAAAAAAAATATATGGTCCAATTATCTTAAAATATTATAAATTTTTGTAATAATTTGTTTATTTTGTCTATACAAAGAGATTAAACACGATGTTTCAAATTCGTAACAGTTTTTGATGTAATTTTGTTTACCTAAGAAAACAGATTGAAATTATTGAGAATAAGCTAGTTAATAGACCTTTACTGATAAGAAAACACCGGGTCAACTATGCTCAGGCGCACCTCCCATTTCCCTAAAATTTCTCCTCATTCTAGTAACATATAAAAGTGACAATATGTCAAATGTACTAACAAGAACTGGAACAACAAAACAGTGATACCAACAAAAAAACTAGGTTCTTTTAAATTGCCAACTTAATTCTTTCCCCTACAATAACTGAAGAGTGGGAGTGCGCGGAATCTACATCACCCAGGGAATATTTCAAAACAGAATAGATGAATTATAAATTTGAACAAGACTCAGATTTTGAATGAATTTGTAAAATTCTGCCATTTGGTTGGTATCCTATTCACTCCCAAAACTATAACGACTAGCAATGTGTGGTTGTCGAGACGCATATTTTTAAAAATCCATCAGAAAGAGACCATATGGTGCCATAATATTTGATATATGTATGAGGCTTAGAACATATTATAATGTGCCTTTTACGGTAACTTATTGGAAGACATATAAAGAGAATGATAGTGACTATGCAATACGTATTTAATTACTAAAACCTAATATATAAAACGAACTGTGTACATTAACTAACACCTACAAATTCTTTTGTATTATTTATGAAAGGAAATTAACATCATTGATTCCAATGTAAGAATTGTTTTTTCATCGATTTACCTTTATTTAATGTTGTAGGATACTCTATAAGTATATTCTATGCAAAATGAATTAAAGATTAACTCAATTTTTTAAATATTTTGCTTTGAATTAAAACTGGAAAACCTAAAACTTTTTTTATAAAAATATATGGTACACTGAAACACACAATTATTTTTGTGTGGGCGAATGTAGGTTTGTATTGCAGGTAGACGTAATTTATCCCATAGGAAGAATAACAACAGACAGAAAAATGTATAAATAAATATTAAACTTAGTGAAATATGTTTAGTCCTATATTTAAATACTTTTCGAGCAACCTTGTAATGTATTTCACTTTATTTTCGAAAATTTATTCAAAATTACCTCTAAAAAATTTGTTTATATAATATATGGCAAATTATTTATTTATTTGTAATATATCAATATAAACACTCTGTGCATTTCCATTTTTAAACGTTGATTTAGTTTGTCATGTTTTTCATTATGTTACAAATAACCGCACTTTGTACGAATATAAACAAAATGTATGTATGGCCCTCTTTAAAAAAAGATTTCTTGGTTACCATTGAAACTCTATAATGATTCCATCGTACCAATTTAGTTTATAATGAAATGTGTATTTTTTGGAAGTAGTAATTTATTTCATTTGTATGAAAGTTAAATTATATATTTAGTTTATAACGGGACATAAAATATTGTATTTTAATTTAAAACGAAATTACCATAATGATTATTTATTCTACAGTTTAATTTTTAATGTGATCCTTAATTCATTTTACGCAGTATACATATACGTAGCACGATTCCATCTCTCTTAGATGTTTGTTATCTTCTTTTTATTTCTAATTCAAGAAAATGTAAATTATTTTAGTCTGTGGGACATAAAACAATTGTCACTGAATTTTATTTTCATCAGTATGACGTTCACTGGCCATTACTTCTCAGCTTCGCTAAAATTAATGGTGTTTTTGAACTTGTACTAAGAAAACAACTAAGTATAATTTTAAGTTCATATCAAATACTTTATTTAGACTAAAAGTCTTCAAGACTTGTTTTTTTTTATTTTACAAAATTATAATAATATAATGTTTGTTTCTCCATTGTAGATGTAAAAGATGAATTAAACTTATCTTAAAATTCCAGGATATTCTAAATATTCTTATGACAATTGTTTCACCAATGTTCTTTGGCATTGGTAGATAAGATTAAAAGAAATTGACAGACTTGAGTTCTGATCATAAATTACAAATAATGTCTTTTTATTTCAAATCAATCTAAAAGATATTGTCACAAGGATTTCCGTTGTCGTTTCTATTTTTTGTTAAGTATAGGTTTGTGTTTAGTGTCAATTAGGTATTTAGCATAATGTGACTTATCTGATGATTTTAATTTAAAATCTCGTGTTCACTATATCTGATCTCAAACTTTCTAAGAATCTGGCCAATATAGACAGCAATAATTAAATTGTCTTAAAAATATGTATGGTTGATTTCCATAGAAAATAATATCATTTTGTATTTGTTGCCACAATTATTATCGCGTATTATTCTCTTAAGCGTACTCTAGTATCTTCGCAAATAAAAATCTAGAGGGTTAAAACCGTCAATTCAAGCGGACCATGGAAATTCACTTCTTAACCTATTTATATAGGTACGAGGAAATTAATTTTTCCATTCCAATTTATCACAAAACGTAGTTAGGAGAAGTTTCTAATATAAATTAATACTGGAATCTGCAGTAAGTTAAAAATATTATTAAAATATATTTCTCTAAAAATTTCACATCAAACTTTTATTTTCAATTCGTTTGGAAGTTAGCCTCTATGATGAGTTCTTCAAGAAAGTTAAATATGGTCTAAAAAATTTTTTAAATGAAACTTTCATTTCGTTCAGGAGGAATATCTAAGTGTTTCGGATTTTATTTATATATACTGTGCCGCAAAATGAACACATAGTCATTTAAAATTAAATATGTACCTTGGTAAATATTTTATGTCTACGTTAATGGCTAAGAAATATTTATTTGCCTTGTCTTCCAAACTTTTTAAGATATCTTTGGTTTTTGGAAACTGTAATAACTGTTGCAAATATTTATAAAGTTTATTAGTCTAAAAACATTTCTCATTTGTATTAAGTGTGATAAATCTTTCTTTAGAGGAATGTGTTGTTGTCATTGCTCTTGTAGAGGACGGCTTATCCGAAATCCAATTAGGTTTACGGTTTCTAGAGTTTTAGCACGATTTAGAGAAACTGGTAGTAACCAAAGAAGACGTAGTCAAGACGTAATAGGGTCACCATAGACCGTCAAGAACGATTTTTGCGATTAGAAATCCTTCGAAGTCGGTTTGTTAAAAGCACAATAATTACAACAATAATTTTCACGACGCTATAATTACCAAGTAAGTCGTGATACAATAAGAAGATGGTTGATGGAACAGAATATTACTCCATGTAAAGCCGCATCAGGGCCACTTCTTATCGCAGCTCATCGAAGGCAACGTCTTCAGTTTGCACACGACAATCGCAACTAGAATAATCATCTATGGGGCAACGTACTGTTCAGTGATGAGTCTGGATTTTTCCTCTTTAGTGATGATCGCCGTAGAAGAGTTTATCGACACCCTGGAGAGCGATATTCCCAGCGCAATATTGTGGCAACAGTTGCCTATGGCGGTAATTGTCCAAGAGGACCGATTGAATGCATGTGATACCATATGCCCTATTTATTAGGGATCATTTTGAATTTATGCAAGGCAATGTTCGTCCACACGCTGTACAAATGGTGCAAAATAATCTTCAAGCTGTCGGCATTTCAAGAATGACCTGGCCAGCCAGAAGCCCTGATCTTAACCCTATACAGCAGATATGAGATAATATGGAACAGCAAGTTAGAGCTCTACATCCTCCTCCTGTTATCCGAAATGAACTGTCATTAAGGCTCATTGAGATATGGAACGAATTAGATCAAAATGTTATCAGAAACTTGATTTTATTATTATAAATTAGGTCAAGAGGTGGAAATATGCAATAGTAATGTCTCTTTTGGAGAATTATGAATTGCTTGGTAATAAGGATTTATCGTATTATTGAACACGCATTGTATATTAATTTTTAAAAATAAAAGCTTGGCATTTAAAAGAATTTTTTTTACCACATTACCTATTTTTGAAGAAAACAGATACATTTATACATGTATTAATAAAATTTTGCTTTAAATTTTGCCCGCGCAGTGTATTTTGTGCCAGGGTTTCTTCATTTACTTTATGCACAATCGTAATAAATATAATGTATTTCCTAAAAAAATAGGTATATAATATAATTTATACTTTACAATTATATGCCATAATTAAACTTAGCAACATACAAAAGCGAGCATGTTTAGGCATTCACAAAGTTTGTCTACATTACCTAACCTGAATGTTTTCTTTAAACCAATCAGAATACATAGAAACACTTAATGTTTAGAAGAACATAATTTATTTATCCTAATGAAAAAAGAAATAAACTTTCTTAAAGTACGTAAAAAAGTAAATTCAATAATTCAAACGTAATTACTTTTTGCGAGCTAAGAAAACGTATACATACGAAAAATCCATTTTTAATTTTTTTAATTTACCTCTCAAATACAATTTATCTTTAACCGTTTACGGCAAAATATACCTATCTACTTTTTTACTTTCCGTCAAAGCAACTAATCTTTTCAAATTAATGTCGAGGGATTACAGTATTTTTTAATGAGTTCGTATTATTATCTTCGTTAAACTAGTTTTTACCATACATAAAACTCATTTAATCCCGCATACATGAAACCCGTCTTTCCAAGCGACTGTTTAAGAAATTTTAGTGGTACATCCGAATTTTTTTTTTGTTTGATACATACACCCTAAATACAGAGTACCTACTAAGTAAGAGCGTAAAAAAACTGGAAAATTCTAACCTAACACGAAGATTAATTTTTGGACAGTAGTATAGAAGATTCCTCACTTCATTATACAGAATGTCCCAAAATTCGACTGCCAACGCTCTAGGGGGAATTCCTTGTGCCAAATTATGCCCATTGAGGTAGACAACTTATGTACGTAAAAGCAACCTTTTCAAAATACAGGGTACTAAAATTTAAAAACTAAAATAGTTTATGGTTAATAAATTTGAAATAGGTAGATCGATTGTAATGAAACTTTAGGAGGATTATCATGTTGGTTATCTACTTCTTTTACATAAATAGATAATTTCCAGTTTTCCAGAGGCGTACACTAGGGGTTCGATATCCTTCTTCCGTACTTGAATTTTCTGTCACTGGATAAAACTTTTAATTCTACCATCATTTGTATAATAATAATATTTTACTCGGCTAAAATTAACTATTTTCGAGAAAAACAATAAAATTCAATTAAAAGTTTTTTACAGTTAGATATATTTTGAGCTAAAAAAAAATAAGGAAAAGAACAATAATAGGCAATAAAATAAACGAAGCCCTCAAATGTATGCAACTATATGTATCATAGATCATAATGGTGTTGCCTTATAAGAATCCGTTTCTGTATCCGGTTTTATATTTTTAAATACACAAATTAGAACATGCACATACATCCATGCCCACGCCTGGATTCGAGCAAGGGACCTCGGGGACCGAAAGTTGGTTCGCCTCTCAGTCGACCAAGTCGCCATTATAATACTTACAAATCATCGAAAATTATTAAACTAATCAATTTACATATATGGGATAATTAAATATTTGATTGATATTTTCGATACCTCTGATACTAATACTGGAAATGTGATAAACCGTAACAAATAATTCATTTTCAATCATATTGAGCGACCAGTACAGTACACAGGTGTTTCGCACAACTCTCCATTTATTGACCAATTTGTTGAATACGTAAACGTACAGTAATTTATTTATTGATTGTACAGGTGCTAAATACTAAAACGTGCGAACTTCAGCTACGTGCCTTTTATTACTTCCTCATTTATTTATATAAATCGGTTTTGTACTGGTATTTTCTTCAGAAAAATAAATAATATACGCCTAAATGCATATTTTGAAGATACGAGCTTGGACATAGTACAGTTTTATCTAACAGATCCACCACAGTAAAATTTTTATTTAGTTTTAGTACTGGTTTTCCGAAAAAAAAAATTCAAAATCTACCGACTACGATTATTTATAAAATTCGTAATTAGACAATAATTACCGAATAGTAGCGTATCTTGATTTAGTATTAGTAACAGAAAACACGAAAGACCTGAAAGAAGTAATCCATTACATGAAATTAAAAATAAAATAGGGCAAATGCGAAATAATTAAAAAGACTACCAACGGAGGACTTGATAATCAAAACAAGTAATTCGAAGTGAAGCGTAAAAAATGAGGCGCTGCTTTAAGCAAGACAACTCCAATGATTATGGATAATTGTAAGTGTAACAAATAAAAAAGGTAAAAATTATAAAGTACTCGAACACTGAGGGAACCTATATACAAGGTGCCCAGAAACTTACTTCATAAAAAAACCTGCAAAATCTAGAGCTCATTTTATGTCAATTTGATGCAAATCGCCTTATCCTCAAGATGGCGCTATAACATCGATTTAATTCAAATAACTTGAAAACGGTTTTCTTTTAAGTCACAATATTTCACATGTTTATTCCTTGTAATGTGTCCAATTAAATTTTTTTATCTCAAAACGTTACCATTTTCCATTGCTATTTAATGACTAAAACATTAATTTTTAATTATCTAGATGGCTGTAGAAAAAAATTATGAATAAAAGTTTCCAAAACCCTTTATAAAGAACCGCTTATGATTACAATTAAAAAATCTTATTTCATTGTGGCATATCATTTAACAGGAATCCGTTTTGAAATTATTTGAATTAGACCGATAGATAAGACGCCATCTTTAAAGAGCTCTAACTCCCTTAGGAAGAATCACTTTTGGATAAGGTGAATTGTGTGAAATTAACGTAAAATGAGCTCCAGATGTTGATGCTTTTTTGTCCTGCTAAATGCTCTATATAAAATAAAAACCAATTTTTGAGACGCTCTATAGATATCAACAATTTTTTTTTAGAATTTAAGATCTCTTAAGAAATTTTCTGTATCAAAAATAATGAGGTAACGGATTTTTTCTTTTGCTTTGCATTGTTTGGATCGACTTTATCGTCTTATATGTCTTTCTTCTTTGGCCTACCTTATACTGCATTATCAATTTATTTATATATATTACAAAAATGTACTAAATTCCAGTGAATGTATTTTGACTTGACTCTTAATTATGTCTAATATTAAAATTCATTCATACAACATTTAATCGGTTCACAAAGAAATCTTTTTCCATAATATAGAATTATTTATTTCAATATAGAAGGTAAAATACACCTTTTTAAATTATATAAATTGTGAATTGCTCAGTTTCCTGTACTTTATGAGGAGATTCGTACGAAAATGTAAAACATATTTTTTACATTCTATAAAATTTTTATAAAGAAAACAACTTTATTACATGACTACTAAAGCTTGAAATCTATGAATAAATTTTAAATTTAAATTTAAATAACCCCACAAAAAGAAATCCAGGGGCGTTAAATCGGGAAATCTTGCAGGCCATTTAATAAAGTTCAATAAAGTCTCTTCTTCCCATCCATTGCCTAGGAAATCGTTCATTAAGATATTTTACAGCTCCGCTATAATGTGGAGGTGCGTCGTCTTGTTGGAAAAACAGATCATCTTCTGAGTACCAATTATCATCTCCGATTGTATCTGTGAGAGTGGAATCAATAGGGTCCTCTAATAATTCGAGATATTTTTCTCCGTTTAAATTTTGTGGCACAAAAATGGCCCAACAATACGATCCCCATAAATTCCTACCCACACGTTTAATTTAAGAGGATACTGGGTATGTATTTCGTGGAATATTCTAGGATTTTCGTCAGACCAGTAACGGCAATTGTGTCGATTTACGGTACCATTTACAAAAAAGTAACATTCATCCGAAAAACAACTATTGAATAAAAAGTTTGCATTAGTATTTATTTTGTCAGTCATAATCTCCTAAAACTGTAGTCGTCTGACTGGGTCATCTTCATTTATTTCCTGTACCAAATGTATCTTGTAGGAATGAAATTTATGATGTTTCAAATCCCTACGAACGGTAGTGCGCGAAGAACCAGATTCTTCGGCCAATTTTCTTGTACTTGTTGTAGGATCTAAATTAATATGACCTAAAATTGCTACTTCTGCCGCTTCATTCATAACACGATTTTCATAGTTCTTTTTTTTATTAGCTACTCACCCTGTTTGACAAAATTTTCTCACTAGCTCTAATACGTATGATTGATGAAGTTGCTTGTTTTTATGAAGCTGATTAAATAAATTCGCTGTTTTTTTTGCGCACACTTCACGTCTTCCAAAAATATGGAAATAATCTCAACTGGTTCTGCAATAGAATATACCATTTTGGAAGTATTCAAAAAATTCCTAAATTGTTAACTAACAGCAATGTTAAACAAACTGTCTTAGTATCAAATTACTAATTTTTTGCAAAATTTGTTTTAATTTACTTTTCATGTGAAAGAAACAATTAAAACATGGTATAATCTCTATTTAAAATTAAGGGGTCGGGGAAGTGGAAGGGACGGGGTTGACAAATGGCAGATGCCTGTATCGTAAAAATGTGTCCCCCTTAGAACAAAAATCGACGTGTTTCAGCATTTCCTTGAAATCTACTGAATACTGCCAAATATCGGGATGGACTGTTTTCTATGGCCCATTCTATATATAAACTCTTTAAAATCGTATTGTTTTCCTCTTGTTAATAATGATGCTATTAAAAGATTTTTCTTCAGTTTGGTCTGTTTCTCCCATAATCATAAATTTTTTTTTTCCTAGTTTATTTCAAACCCTAAATTCCTACACTCCATATACGAGGATGTATCAGAAAATAAAGAGACAGGTGCTGTAACTTCTTCAGATGTAGAATTTTATGACACAAAAAAATGTGACATGAAAGCTTTATCGTTAATGTACTTTTCCTCAAGTAGGCTTTGATTTAACGTTTATTACAAATTAATTATTGAATTGTCCGTGTTTTGCGTACCCCTTGAAAAAATGAAATTGGAACAAAGATATGCGATAAAATTTTGTGTTCGGTTGGGTAAAACATCAATTGAAACTTTTGAAATGATTAAAAGTGCATATCCAGATAATAGTATATCACGATGTAGAATGTTTGAGTAGCATAAGAAGTTTAAAGACGGTTGTGAATCAGTTGAAGATGAACCTCGTCCTGGTCGACTACAGAACTACGCCAAGTAACACAAAAATAACAGAAATTAACGACTGGATATAAAATATCGCCGGATTGGCATAAAACGAATTTCTGACATTGTTAATTTGTCTTACGATTCCACTCAAAAAATTATTCATGAAGATTTAGGGTATCGGAAAGTCGCAGCAAGATGGATTCCAAAAGTGATGACTGATGAACAAAAAGCGAATCAAGTGACAATTTGTCAGCAATGGAAATGGCAACTGCAACGTAATCCACAGTTTTTAAATAATGTGGTTACATTTGACGAAAGTTGATTTTATCATTACGATCCTGAATTGAAGTCTCAAAGTATGCAATGGAAACATAAACGCAGCCCAAGACCGCAGATGGCCAAAACTATTAAAAACTCTGGTAAAGTGATGCACTTGATTTTTTTTATAAATGCGGCGCTATTTACGATCACATTGTACCTAGAGGAAACACAGTAACTGGGGAGTACTATTCTAATATACTACGAGGACCTTTAAAGGTAAAATTAAAGAAAAAACGACCGCTTTATCAATACTTTGGTTGGACGCTGCATCACGACAATGCTGCGGCTCACAGATCAGCGATTTGTCAACGAACAATTGAAGAATTAGGGGTAGAAATTATGGTTCACCCCCCCCCCTACTTCCATTTGTTTCCTGAAGTCAAAAAAGAACTGAGAGGTCGAAGATTTGAGTCGGATTTAGATCTCAACAACGCTATGATGGGTAATACTAAATAGACTATCAAAGTTTATAACAAGTGGATAAAGCGATGGGATAAGTGTATTGAACAGAATGGAGAGTACTTTAACTTTAAAGGATTGTTGTTGAAGTTTTTTAAATAAATGTTTCGTTGTTATACTAAAGCACCAGTCTCGTTATTTTCTGATACATCCTCGTACTACAAAAATGTTACTTTTATCAGTAAAATTTTAAATTCGTTCATCATATTAATAAAGAAACTAATTCAGCATTTCTAGGAATGATGGTTTATAAAAACATGGTTAGCCTTCAGTTCTCTTCGAATTCCTTATTTGAATTACATAAGAAAAATAACAACACAAACATCTCATTCCTGGAATGCCTGCTTTATTTGGTAAATAATATTTTAATATTAGTCATCAATATACAAACAGCACATTGAATACGAATTCTAATATATGTACATACAGGGTGGCCAAACGATAACGCAACAGAGCCATTATCAGCAACTGCGTCAACGTTTTAAAAAACGCAGAGACCCGTTGATTTTTGATCAAAGGGGGACAATTTTTTCCGGTATTTTCGACTTCGCTTGCTTACACCTCCAAGCGAGGGTAACAATCACACCAAAATATTTAAATAGCAATAGGGGTCGATAAGGTATTATTTAAAGCTCTTTCAATTCTCTTTACAACAGTCTATAAATTTTAAAATTCGGCCTATTACTTTTTAATAAATTACATTTTAAAGTTTAAATTATGTTTTTTCAGTTGTTTACTTACTTCTTAATTAAATTAAATGTTCAAATTGATGACAACCCGCATCCATACAATAATAAAGATTTTGTTCCAAACGTTCTCGCACATTTCGAAGAATTTCCGGAGTGATTCAATGGCACTTCTCGACTATTCTTCTAAAGAGGCTGGTTGTGTTTTGTAGAATTTACTTTTGAGGTATCCCCACAAAAAACAAGGGGCGACAAATCTGGTGACCGTGGAGGCTATTCAATGCTACCCCTTCTCCTAATCCAGTGCCGTGGAAAATGTTGGTCTAAATACTGAGGAACAGTGAAAACATAATGCGGAGGAGCACCGTCCTGTTCAAACATTCAATGATATTCACTATACTGTTGGTCATTTTCAATAATATCGCTCAAGGTAGGGTCAATAGCATCTTCCAGTAATTGCAAATATATTTCGCCAGTCAAATTACCAGGTAAAAAATATGGACCCACCAGCCGGTCACCGAAAATGCCAGCCCATACATTTAATTTTTGCGGTTGCTGTGTATGTACCACCTGGAAAAGTCTTGGGTTTGAATCAGACCAGTAGCAGCAATTATGACGATTTACGGTACCGTTCATAAAAAAGCTGCATTCATCGGAGAAACAGATATTAAAAAGAAACTGTGAATCGTTCGCTACTCGCTCCCTCATTATTTCGCAAAATTGCAAACGGCGATCATAATCATCCTCATTAAGTTCCTACACTAACTGTTTTTTGTACAGATGGAATTTGTTCTTCTTCAAAATGGTTTGAATGTTAGTTCGATTGATCCCAGACACAGATGCTAATTTCCTTGTACTTAACGTAGGCACTAGATGAACATGTCCCAAAACTGCAACTTCACTAGCTGTATTAACTACAGGCGGTCTATTTTCTTGTTTTTTATTAGCTTTCCTGTCTCTTTAAATTTTTTCACTAACTCTAGAACATACTTCCTACTAACTTGTTTATCTTGATATTTTTCATTAAATAACTGAACGGTTACATTTGCACACTTATTTTTCATAAAATAAAGCGAAATTATATCTACCCTTTCCGCAATGGAATAAACCATTGTATTTAATTTTCAAAAACACAATTAAACAAACCTTCGCTTCGATATACGAATCCACTAATTTCACGTTCTTTGTGTGTCCGTATCGTATCTACTTGTCTTTTACAAATGTGATAAAAAAATTACAAAAACAATGCAAAGCAAGAAAATAATAATTTAAATTATAAAATGTAATTTTTTAAAAAGTATCAGTCCGAATTTTAAAATTTAAAGACTGTTATAAAGAGAATTGAAAGGGCTTTAAAATGATGCATTACTTGACCCCTAATGCTATTTAAATATTTTGGGGATGATTGTTACCCTCGCTTGGAGGTGCAAGCAGCGAAGTCGAAAATACCGGAAAAGTGTGTCCCCCTTTGATCAAAAATCGACGGGTTTCTGCGTTTTTTTAAAACGTTGACGCAGTTCCTGATAATGGCTCTGTTTCGTTTTCGTTTAGCCACTCTGTGTAGTAGTAGACTTTAACCGTAAGTACAAGGTCTATTATATATATTATATTCTATTTTATTGAACACATAGGCTATAAATCAGTGATAGAATGTATCTCACTGACTCTAAAAGGCACCAAAATCAGCCCCATCAATTGAGTTTTGAATAACAACATGATCTAGTGTCACATTATTTAATGTTTAGGTAATAATATTTATTTTCCTTATAATTCACCCGTTTAGGAGTTGAACACAAATGGGTTTCCGAATATGTTTGGTGAAATGGAATGCCTCAAATATTGGTTAGATTTACTTGCAAGCTCTTAGTAAGGAAATGAAAACTAGTATTTTCACCTAAATATTGATATACTATATTAAGTCTGTAAATTTCAAACACTGTCGCACAAATTGAGTGTTTACACAGATTCTCCCTTTTCTTTCATCATATGCATACTTATGATGCATAATTCACACCTTTTGGGAGTTTTTTTTTTTATATAACTTTAATGGTTTTTACTAATAATCCGTCTTAATACAGATTTTGTCACTTATTTTTGATAAACAAATTAAAAAAATATTGCTTCTTTGAAAAATGTTGTCATTTTACTTGTTGAAAACAACAAACGCTGATTATATAACTGTCGTAGAAGCAATGAATTTTTTATATATTTTTTAGGGCAGTGGTATTAACTAAATGGCCAAATTCCTGTTTGTTTATTCTGAATTAAATTATTTTTCTAGTGTGGATTATATTATCATTTCTGCTTTATTTATAATGTTTTTTTAAGGTTTTTACCATTTTCCTGCTGCAATGTTTTTTTATTTTATTTTTTAGTTTTAATTCTTTTACTTTTTTTAAACTTCTTTGTTTACTTGTGTGAATATAAATCCATTAGATCGATTGTAAGGTTTTTCTTTTTCTTGTTATTATTAATATTTTTTTAAATTTATATTGTATAAATTTTAGATAAATTTCCGTTTTGTAACTTTGTTAATTTATAATTACATCTAGGAATTCATTTATATTAATCATTTACGACATATGAAGCAGAACGAGTATTAGAAACTAGTTTATTTATAAACTTCTCAAGGAATAGTTCTATCTGTTGTCTATGATCACGAAGAAAAAGAAAATTCTTTTGAATTGTAACGGTTTGATATAAGTCAACAGTCGTGAGATCATTTCCTACACGCAAAGATTGTTATTTCAGAAAACCTAATGAGGCATGAGAGTCGTTTATTTAAAATTCCTATGGGGCATTTCCGTATAATTAAAATACTATTAAAATCCAAAAGTTCTAAAATTAGTTCATTTAAAATGTTCTCGTAAAAAATCGACTATATCCATCTAATTATCGTCTAAAAAGTAGGTATGAAGTGATGAACTAAAATACAAAAATGTATTTTTTTTTTATAAAAAGTTAGCCATCATATTATTCAAATATAGACTTACTCACTTTCAAAATATCTAAGTAAATTATTTATTATTAATCATGAGACTCCTTTTTCTTCTTCCCTCGCAAGATAGAGTTCATAAAAATAATATTTTCTTTCTTTCTGAATTTATATCATAAATATTGAATACATTGTTATACTAATTTATTATTTTTCTCAAAATTCTATGATTTATCTACTTTGTATTTTATGGTACTCATTATTATTCTATATTTACAAAGAGAGGCTATACAGTTATAAACATCAATGTTCACAATTTATTCCTTTCAATTCATATACAAAAAAATCGTTCTCTGGAATACCTTACAATGTAAAGCCCTTTAAAGAACACGAAATAGAAAATCAAAAAATCTCCATTTTTCACCTAATAATTTCATGTCGTTGTCTTTATACCCTTTAAATTAAATTTAGTTAAAAATTATTAAACTCATAATGAACAATACATAAATTCTACCTTTATACAGTACGTACATAAAGGATGGAATAAATTCATTTTAACAAAAACTCTGACAAATAGGAATTTCTGAATTGGCATTAGACAGAAACAAAACTAAATGGAACTAAATCGGAAACTAATTACTGACTTCTATTCTTGTGAAAAAAGACTAGGCGCATTTATGTTGGCAAAATACCAAAAAAAGGTGCATTACCAACTTTTGTTCTTGTCACGTATTTCAGTAATAATATATTCGAAGTAATTATTAGCAAGTTCAACATTAAAATTAGCACCCATAATTTCAAAAGGTATTTCAAGAAAACACAGTAGAACAAAAGGTAATAACTAGCCACTTTTTTGTTTAAAACCACTTTACTAATAAAACATATTAACAGTTTGGAGTTATTATTGTTTAATTTGCAAACAGTTAAACATAATGTCTAAATAATATATTTACTATAATTACCAATATGAGTTTTGTGTTTCCATGTAGAATGTGTTGGATTTATGTTTTGTTTTTTTATACTTATAGACTAGAATTGTAATAAACTTTTCTAAAAAACTTTTTTTTAAAAGCTGTTTAATGTTAAACAAGGTGAGTTGGTGGACCAATACTTAGTCAGCAGTTATTAAAGACAGAAAATTAACCCTCCATTATCAAATCTTGAGTAAATGATCATTTTTTAATTATTGTAAATTTTAATATTTATTTTCATTTGTATGCTTCTTTTCGTTAAAAATATTAGGCTGGCGATGGGTCATTTCACTATCTAAATCAGCAAACAGTTTATAAAGGATCAATATCTAGCCAACTACATTTATATGGTGTGAAACAGCCAAATGGATTAAATTCATTAATTCAATTAATGTGCATATTTATAAAAAACCTCATCTCTAAATTGAATTTCCTTCGAGTAACAATTATAACTTATAACTCCTAAATTTTTAAATAGAAGGTAGGGCTTGTGATACATCATTTAAAAGATCTGTTCATTCTCTTTTCAAAAATGTTATCGCGTTCAAATGTATTGTAAAAGTTAGTAATAAAAAAAATAAGTTCATCTGATTGACGAAATTCGCTACAACACACTAAAAACTTATTAAGTAATACCGTTTCGTTCCAGTTTGTCGAGATAGAATTCTATTACTAATATGTGGGTCTTCAATTGTATCCAAAATAACTTCTTCATTTCGTGCCCTCATTGAAATTGCACGGTTTCGAGTGTTACTGAAAAAATTACCAATTTCTCGAAAAATGTTTTGACGTGTAATTTCATAGCCAACTTTTAATTTTTGATTATTTTAAATAATCCTGCAATACATGTTTTTAGTTATTCGGGTTTCGGTTGAAA
The DNA here is from genome assembly GCA_951812935.1 of Hermaeophaga mercurialis. Taxonomy (NCBI): domain Eukaryota; kingdom Metazoa; phylum Arthropoda; class Insecta; order Coleoptera; family Chrysomelidae; genus Hermaeophaga; species Hermaeophaga mercurialis. The sequence continues at coordinate 17,848,357 of OX638359.1, read as the reverse complement.
ACGGCAATGTTTTTTGAAAAATAAAAGGAGTAAGAAATATTTTAGAATTAAATTCCGTATGAAATAAAGTAACAATTTTTTAGATAGATCAAAATTAATTCTGTCGATTAATGTTCTTAGTACACTCACAACTTGTACCAAATTTGATTTTAAAAAAATTCAACTATAACGGAGATATTGATTTTTTTCGAAATTTGAAACTACACTTTCGGGGCCTATTACTTCTCAAGATTGGAACTTAATGTAGGGGTAACTCACCATATTTTGGGTTGCCCTGATACACCTGCTTTGTGTCCATTCTTTTACGGGTCACCTTGTATGAGACAGAATACTGGTTCATCATTGACTAATCTTTGGTGTAATAAATGTTCGTAGGGGTGAACATTATTGTTAATATGTCAATAAAATTTAGATAGTTTTATATTATGATATATAAAGAAGTAGTTATCATTTTGACGTATGACATTTAGTTAAGTAAGTAGAATGAGAAGAGTTAAGGTGTGATTTAGTGTCCTAGATTTGTAATTTTATTGTCTATGTATTTTGTATAATTTTTCATACAAGTTCGTCTATTAAACCATGCAAAAAAATAAGAGTTTTTTTGGAACCAAAGCAACGATATTAGCAGTAACAACTTATATACATATGTATAATGAGGCCATTACCACGGACCTATAAATCAGTACATTAATATATGTGCAAAATATTAAGGCCAATATAACATGCTTGGTTGGATGAAGATAATGAACAGAAACAGTAGAGGAAGATACGACGCATATGTATAAAGAAGCGCAAACCATCAACGACAAATTTAAAACTAGTAAAGGTCGGAAATCAAAATATCTCTAGAATTATAACAGATTTACAAAAAAAAGTTGGTTAATTATAATGGCATTGTTAACGAACTAAACAATACTTTCTCTATCATCCGTCTTTCGTAAACCCCCTGCCGCAGAATTAAAATTCTTAAAATCCCCGCCCATGAACATATTTCAGGTACCCGCGGCCTGTCATTTCTTTCCTACACAACTTAATTTTCTCTCCAAGATAGAGATACGAGAGCTTTCGAGAGAGAAAAAGAAAGAAAGCTCTTTGCTTCAGGACCGAATCACAATCCACTTCTGCTCTGGGCTCTCAGAGTTTAGATCGCTTTGGCTGCGCTTGTCAGACGGACGTTCGTCACTTGTTTATTTCTCGTAACACTTTGATAGTTTCGTTTCCCAGCCTGGCGTTCAAAGCTTTTTAGACCCGGCAACGTTTACTTTCCGTTTTCGACCGGTCCTAGTGTTTTTAATTTAGAACTAACGGTCTTCTAGTTTTACAGATGTTCTAATAGTGCTTTTTTGAGATCATAGAGTGGATTGGGATTTCGAGAACCAACATTGTGTTAAAGAACATGTAAAAGTTTGGATTTTCACTTCTAAAAGTAAGTTCGTCTTTGATATAAAATATACATAAAACTTTGGGACCAATAATGTTTGATTAAATCATTTTCTTTAAGAGCTTGTTTATATTTGGTATAAACATTTATATAGTTAATTAAAACCGTTGCACGAATTTTAAAGTTTCTTTTAACTTTAACCTGGCATGTAATTTAAAGAAACATGTAAAGGAGAGATGGCAAAATATATTTTAAACGGGGCAATATACATAAAATTTTTATTTACTGTTCTAGCTTTATTACATTTATATATCACTAGATCTGGATAGGCAAAGCTATTTTGAAATGAACACCATATTCCATATTTTAGCTATTATTTATTTATATTAACATATAAAGCACTAAAGATGAATAGGAGTACATTAACTCATTCTGGAAGAAAAGGAACTGAAAACATAGTAAGAGTAGTTGACTTAATTTTAAATAAAAAAATAAAATGCTAGAATATACACTATTCAACAGGATCTGGTATAACAATAATTGTGGAGCCATTAAAAAATCCAATTTAAGTAAATTCTAATTATAAAATACCTTGAACCTTCAACGGAAATAGAAATTGATGATAAAAATGACGTTCGCCAAAAGTTAACCCATGTACTATAGAGGATAAAGTTAAGGAAAAAACTGTGTGAAAACTTAGACTTCGTATTAGAAATATCCACTTTTAAATACTAATAAAACTATGTTTAGAAATTAGTTGACATATTTTTTTTTTACGTGGAAACAGGTAACTTGGATCTCACCAAATAGACAAACTAAAAATCAAACTTATCACGTGATGTTTATTCGCCAAATGAAAAAACAAACAAGCCATATCAAAGAAATTAAAGGGAATTAATATTGATGAATAATGGGAATGCATAATAGAAATAATTTACGAAAGAGCAGAAAGAAAGAAAAAAGAAACAGTTGAATTAGCGATGAAATGTGGCAATTAATTAAACGTAGTATAGAAATCACAACACTTATTAATGGAATAACAAATATTAAAGTTGGAGAAAAATTGTCAAAAGAATATGAAGCAGTAGAATAAATATCAAAATGGTCCAAGAACACACAAAAGAAAATGGGCAAATAATACTGAAAACTATAGAGGAAGATGAAGCGGCCATAAATGAATACAGAAATAGAGACAGAAATTAAAAATAAAAACTAATAGCAACAATAACTAAAAAACAATTACATAGATATATGAAAAAAAACTAATATCTACAGAAATAGTGGAAAAGTTAAACGTAGAAATAGATAAAGATAGTGTCGATCCATTAAGAATCGATATACAATAGTGATGAACTTAACTAATAATATACCAGCAGGCTTTTGAAAAATGGACCAAATTTAACTCCTATGGATATGGAAAAACAATATGTACCTATTACGTGGTGATAAGGAATGTAAATTAAATTTTTAAAGAATTGCAATATAAGAAAATTTGAAATATGTACCATTTATCTGACCTCCAAGTAACCTCGATGTGTTTCCTTTATTTTGATTCATTTTGTGAATGTTTCGCCTCAAGAATTCTTAGCTCCTAATTACGAGCTTGTTGACAAAGTAATATATGCGATTAATTTACCACCTAATCATTTATACAATTTGCGTTTTCACCTCCACATAATAATAATTCTTCATTTTCTCATTAATATAAACCTTCCATTCTAGATGTTTGCCCTCATATGCTAAGATAAATTGCTGAATATCGCATTAAATAAAGCTATATTTCTACCCACAGGAGAGATTCGTCAAATTCTAGCTGTAATTTTTGCCATATTTTGCAATTGCTAACACCAACTTCCATATAGTCATTATTTATTTATTAAACCACTATTAACGGTCCTCTATATTTACAATTCTGAAAATAAAATAACACAAAAAACAAATTCATATTCCTGGACTAAAAATGAAGGAAATGGAAATTAAAATGTTGGTAGTTACAAATCTGGCACTGGTAATAAATGAGACGGACAAGTTTAATATTTGTATAAAGTATTAAACATGAATAGATGGAATATTAATAGATTCTGGAAGAATAGGAAATTATATCTGAAAAAGCAAGAATATGTCTTATTCAACGGGGTCTACTATATATAATTATTGCGTCATTAAACAATCCAATTAGGAAAACTATAATTATAGAATCCCATATATCCTCAAAGGAAATAGACATTGATAATAAAGACGTAAATAAAGGAGGCATAACAATATCGATCAGGGAAATAAATAACAAAAAATGAAGGTAAAAAAAAGTTGTGTGAATATTTTTTAGAAAACTACAATATAAAAATATCTGAAAGTACATATGTGCCATTTACCTGACCTCCAATTAACCTGGATGTGTTTATTTCCTTTAATTTGATTCGTTTCGTGGAATTTTCGCTTCAAAAATTCTTACCTCCTAATACGAACTTGACTTGTTGATAAACTAACACACGGGGTTAATTTTCCACCTAAACATTTATGCAATTTGCATTTTTAGCTCTTAACATCATATTTTTCACCGTAATATAAACCTTCCACTTTAGATATCTGCTCTTATTAGGTAAGGTAAAATTGCTGGATATTAAATTTATTTAAATCCTTTTATAATCTCAAAATTTCAAAATGAACTTTGTACTGGTACATTTTTTTTTCTTTATGGTGAAAATATATAAATACGAATATAATACCATTGTTTATCAATGTTTCAAGAAGGTCTCTTCAGGCAACAAATAAATAAATATTTCTAAATTGCATAAACATAATAAAGGTTATTGAAATCATCTTTCATTATATATTTATTCAATTAAAACTATAATGTTTATTAAATGACATACTTTATACGCAAGATTATCATAAAATAAGCCTTAATGAACACTTTTTTAATCTAAACGAGTTCAATGCAATGCTCTAAAGATTTATTTTAATAATTTCAATCATCATTGACTTTGTCACTTGACCTTCTTGGTGTTTTATTGATAATATGTTTGTTATTCCTTTTTAAATTGATTTTAATTAATTTTATGTGCAGATAGGTATTAGCGACTGTACAGCACTGGTTTGACTTGAAATTTTTTAAATTAAAATCGTAACAATCCAATTTTTTTAATTAGATCGGAATCGGAGTACTCAAGTAACGAACATCAATATTTCCAAACACATTGTTAATAAAAAGCTTAAACAACAGACGTTCTAGAGTGGGTCCGAGTCAAACATGTGCATCTTGTTTAGAATTGAATACCGAGATATTTATTACATCATTAGACAATATCCTGAGCTTATTCAGAATGGACAGTACTCTTTGCTACTTGCGAGCGCCAAGAATAAGAATTTGTGGGGATTGAATGTATCTCACTGCAGATTTACCCTCCTTTATAATCTGGAAGTATTAGTACCATTTACATAGGTACTATTTCTTGTTTTTTTATATATATATATATATATACAGTATATTTATCAATTGTTATCGAAATCTGCACAGAGGCATAGCTTTGGAAAAGGAATGATATTTTATGTATTATTTCAATATTTGTTACAGGAGACGCCACGTGATGATTCCTGATGATGAAATTAAGGGCTAGCTTCTTTTGACGAAACTTTTTAGTGATTTTGATTAGAAAATATGATGTAAACATCATTTCTACGTGATATTGGTACTTTTGCCGATTTCGATAACAACTGATAAATATACTGTGTCATTATCAGAAAAAAACGGAAAAAAAAATCAACTTTAACTTCCTATATTTTATTAAAGTATATTTGATCCTATCGCCATATTTTGGTCCAAATAACCTGCCCTTAGCCTATGTCCCAATAGTAAATCACCCTATATATAGCTATACATTAAATATCACAAAAAAAATATCAAGATATTATCATGATTGGGATTACGTTTTATTTTAGTCTTTTACTTGATTGATATCATCATGATCATCACCATCTTTCAATCCTTAATGATCACGATAGATGTGTAGCGGACTTTATCCATTTTTTAAGGTGGAAAACTATTCCTTTATCTTGTAAAATTTGCATATATAATTTTTCGGTCTTCCTCTGCTACTTGATCTAATAGGTGTCCTATTTTTTATTCTGTTTATCATTTTTATTGGTGGTTGTCTCATTATATGACCTATCCATTCTAAACGCTTAGCCTTTATATGTTTTACTATATTTTCTCCGTTCAGTTTCTGTTCAATTTCTATGTTTTTCTTTGGTCTTTTTAACTTTCACTAGTTATGGTTGGTCCCAGTTTCATTACGATCCTTCTCTTTAATATATTGTGGTCCATTTCTTCTTTTTTATATCCTATTATTATTCCTAGCTAGTTAAATCACTATTATTAAGTATTTATCACCTTACTTTTCTTTCATCACTTACAATTACGTACTTCGTTTTTTATTCATAAATCGTAGACCGGGATTTAATAAAGGGAAGTTTTTAATGGTATAAACATTTTCTAAGTTTTCATTGCAAGTTGTTTGAATTTAATATATCAGAGTCCTCATATTTACACTAAAGACATCAAAAGCCTGTAGATTACTTTTATAATTCTAGTTCTAGAAAACATTTAAATCGAGGGAAGTACTTTAGAGAGAAATTTATCCTCCTTCAAAGTAGTCAGTCATTCTTTGCATCTACACAACTTAAACACAGTTTAAACCAATCAAAAGCCCTTAATTTACTTGAGCCTACATCAACTTATAAGCTTGAACTAACATTTAATGAGCCTCAGTTGCTGTTTTGCACGAAGTTAAAACAAGTTAAAAAGTTAAAAACACTACTGTAAACAATTTGTCCGTTTCAGAAATTGTTGCCAAATAGTATTTTTTATAAGGTGAATTAGTGGTATTTATTTCTTCTTAGCAAAGAAAATCTTGTCTCACAAAAGTGCAGGCAGCTGCAATTTCTTAACTCCGGAAGTTCAAAACAGGTGGATGCAGATATCCAAAATGAGAAACTGTTGAACAAACTCACTCAAAAATGAGAGATAACACTTCACTACACAAATTTTGTTAGTGTAGACAAAAGTGTTGTATTTTGAACCCAAGTATGTATGTTGCATAAAAAAAGTAAAGCTTCTATTATTAGACAGACTTGTAAATAATTTAATTCACTTAACAAGTTGATTAGGTCATGAATTTAACTATTTTAACGAGGTTTACCCTTAACAGTCAAAATTTAAAGAAAGAGCTGCCAATGCCACGTTACCAATAATTTTATTATTTTACTGCTAATTTTATAAACTTATCGTATAATACCAAAATTTGATAATGTTAAAATATGTTTCGCTTAAAATATATTATCAATTACTAAACCATGTCAAAAAATTATATTACTTGAAATGAAAACAAGCATGTTCTACCATTATGCCACAAATTTTTCATAATTTTACATTTTAATCCAAACACTAATTAAAAACATATTAAACATGTATCAATTAATTGATTAATTTTGTAGATTAAATTTGTTAATGAATATTATTAGTTGCTAAGTATAATACCATGTGACTATATTTATTTTAACATTTTTTAATAAATTTCAATGACTTGCCAAATCTTAAGATGTCATCTGAGATTTTGATCTGATGAACTCAATGTTTGTTCGGGAACTTTCGATATTTCGAATTAGATTATATGTTTATCAAATTTTGATAGTAATTAATAAATAATCGTTTTTTTTATAATTTGGTTACCATTTATCATATTGGTATGTTAATAACAGTCATGTCAAAAATTCTTTTAAAATTTATAATTTATAATATAATTTTATTTATAAGTAACTACTGTTTTACGTTAATGAATAAGAGAAGTTTGACGAAAAATATGGCGGTCATCCTTTTCTTTCTACTTCATTATCTTTGACAAATCTATAATATTATAACATTATTACTATTTTAATTATACTACTATTATAAATTTAAAAAAAATGTAGTTCTTTCACTGATTTTATTAATGTTAACTTCTTGAAATCATTATTGACTTCGTTTAAAATTTGATTACACGTGAGAACTTTATTTCTTAAAAAAAAAATACACATCTTTTTATCTGAAATATTGTCCGAAATCCAAATAAACTTTAAATACCGTGTTATTTCGTATGGCAATCGTACTATAGTAAAATTATATTCAGCAGATTCATTGAGAATTTAAAAACTTAGGCAGAAATTTTAGGAAGTAAAAGAATGCGTATAATAATATATTACCAGATATCCGAGAGAACGCGCAATAATGTGTTCCTTCGTTAAACCTACACTCTCGAACTCCGCTGTGCTATCGAATTAACTGGAACGAAGTTTCCACTTTCAAGATATTTTAAGAAAAAATTGTATTACATTTTCGATTTTTTATAACACGTTCTCTTACGCTTGCATGAATTCATGTATAGGATTAAATGTTTCCTCTGAATCTGTAGGTATATGATTTTTGTAGAATTTCTATACATGTACATACTCTTGAGTCACCTATATGCATAGTTTCTGTTTGTTTTTCTTGTTGTGCGGAATTTGAATTATTCGCAGATGTAAATTTCCTAAATAAACATGTTTAAAAAGTCACTTATAACAAGCAGGCGCCTAGTGTTCTCCATAATTTTATTAAGATCGGCGTAATCTGATAGCGCAGACTTATAAATAGGCCTTGTTCCAAAAATCTTTTACAATAAAAGAATTACATAAATTAACCTTCCACAATTACAGTGATTTATTGCTACATACTACAGACCCAGATAAGAATATATATTTTTAATACATTGTTAATCTATAGTTAATAAAAAGATCCTGTTATGACATTAACACATTTAACAATAAATAATCTTGTTTGTTAAAAAATAAAGTTGAAATATTTGGGACTTTTATCTCTAAGAAGATAATTTTTATCTTTGAAATATAACTTATAACAAATATAGAAAAATATCTCGTACATTTAGTTAAATATGTTAAAAAAAAACACTCTTTTATAAAGAAAAGATAATATTTCTAAAGATTAAGTAGAACCTGCATGATCTAAATTTATTAAGAAGATAATTTTTATCTTTGAAATATAACTTATAACACATATATCTTTAAACTCGATAACTTACTAAAATTTGTCACGAGACATTTTTTTTTATCCTTTTGGTCGGTCTATTTTATAAACACTCAGTAAAAACGTGGAATAATTAACATTATCCCAAATTAAAAACTAGTTGTAATATTCCGAATTAAATGAACGTATTAAATAGTTCAAGAAAAAAAGTACCGCTTTTCAATGGCTCTGTTTTAAATAAAAAAACGGTAATTTAAGAGCCAACGGTGCCGCATGAAATCGTAAATTCCAAATATTTCGAGAACGGACTCAGATAATGAGATGATTCAAAAACTGAGATATCCAGATATTTTTACACCAGAAGGGGGGACGTATCTTTTATTAAAAAATAAATTTAAGTACTCGTAAAAATGGCAAAAAAAGGAATACATTACTCCCTTCATGCAGATTTCTTAAATTTCAAGATTAAATGCACCTTTTTTATATTTCAAGCGATTAGAAGTAAAACGGTAGTTCAAATACTGGAAAAATTAATCAGTAGATTACGCACGCATATACACTAAAAAAATACAAACCTATAATCTTTTCAACAATGTTCATACATTTGGACAGATTATGCTTTCACGCCTGACGTTAACTGCGGCCAAGTACATACAGCTTTTCGGGAAAATTTGAATTATTATTTGTACAGGACCGTTTGCAGAAATTGTAAACGACTTTAGCCAGACTTAAGTAATCATGGAGCATACTTTCACCGAATATGATAAAAGTCACAATAGACGTTTGTCCTATAAACGACTAATTGGAAAAGAGTAGTTTAAATTAATACCGTTTCATATTTTTATTGCGAATTTGGTTATGTCTAGTGCCAATTTAAAATTATTACGTAATAGGAAATATTTCTATAACACTTGAAGTAACACTTTTTCTATATATTTTATTTTAACGCTTGAAGAAAAAATAGTATATGTCACTCGGATTAGAAAGCTCAGCATATGTTTCGTCCAATTTGCACAGTATCATCTAATGCCACGGCTCAACAAATATTGTTAATGTTTTACTCCTAGTAACATAGTATACTATTTTTTACTGTGGATTTCCTAATGTCCTATACTCAATTATTCAAAATTTGTCTAAAAAATAACAGTATATTAGCGAATGTAAAAACTTATTATGATTTTTCAAGAAGTACATTTATTTCTTTTAGTAAAATTTCACATAATGAAACTTTGTTTTCATAAATATGTATAAAACAATTTTGAGATGAAATCACTCGTCCTAAGCGCTCGTGATTTTGTTTTAAAAACTAATTCTACATTTTTATGAAACCATGTTTTAATTTTTAATTCATATTTTACTTGAAAAAGCCCACAAATATTTATTGTATCTTTTAAATTTTTGTTACCGTTAACGTTATGTTAATCCATTTTTTGAAACCTTCCCTTTAAATCAGTTCAATGCATCACTTCTCTACAAATTTAACCCACAGCAAACAGATTTTTACTCCATCTATTCGTATGTGCGCTAAAAAAATTAAATCTATTTTCTATTAGAACCAGGCCTGTGCAGTATTCTAGTAGAAAATTGATGTTGCCATATCAGTTCTGTTCAAATTGTATTCGTTACCTTTTTGTTTCATATAATAAAATCGGAAGAAAGGAGATGAGTTTATAGTTAGTGTGTTTTAGGTCTATATGGATTATATCGACTATATAATCTATAAGGAGACAAATGTTTTTAGTCGGAAAAGGTCACGTGATGATGCTGGCGCACAAATATCTGAAAACCAGAAACTAGAAGTTCTGCTAGCCTTAGAAGATAATCCCCATACCAATTTACGGCAAGTAGCGTTAGACAATGAGATTGGCCATCAAACAATTCTTAGGACGCTAAAAAAGGAGAGATGGCAACCCAAAAAAGTAAATTTAGTGAAAGAACTTATGAAAAAAATTTTAATAGACGAATTGAATTTTGTGAAATTCTATTGGAAAAAAATAGTCCCGATGTTTTTAAAAAAAGTTATTTTTTCTGATGAAGCTACATTTCTACTAAACCGTCATGTGAGTCGTCAGACTTTCCCGTATTAGGCTACAGGAAATCCACACTGGATGCAGGAGTATCGTACTCAATGCCCAAAGATAATGAATGTTTGGGCGGGAATAATAGATAATAAGACCACACTTTTTCGAAGAAACCTTGACAGGTCCTCGATATTTACAATTTGTGCAGAACTTCTTATTCACAGAACTAAACCGGTTGTTCTCAAACAGAAATGATTTGTGGTTGTAACAAGATGGTGCGCCACCGCACTATGTTGTCTTGGTGAGAAACGACTTGGACAAGTCGGTAGATAGGTTCAAGAAGAGCAATTGAGTGGCCACCGAGGTCACCTGATTTAACTCCTCTCGATTTCTTTTTATGGGAATACTTGAAAAGTAAAGTGTACGTACCACATACTATTAATGAACTCAAAGAACGGATACGCATTAATATTACAAAAATAACGTGAAAGTTCGAGAAGAATTCCCTGCTCGTCTTTCGCATTGTATTTTATCTGACGGTAAACAATTTGAACTCTTGCTTTAAATTTAGTTGTACTTAATTATAAAATTTATTGTAACATTAAAAATTTAATAAATCATTCTTTGACAACATAAAAAAATTAATTAGTTAGATATATTGATATGGGTGAATAGATATTAAAAAGACCTTTCAATTGATGTATTACAATACCCAGTTTTCTATTTAAAATTTTTATTGATGACGTCATCACTCTCACAGAGATGACGTCAAAAATAAGAAGGTGATCTGACGAAGCGCCCATTAAAAATAAAAATCGACGGGTTTCAGGATTTTCCCCTAAAATCACCGATTTACGAAATAATTAATGTATTCCTTTCATTTAGACGATACTGTACATATACTTAAAATTGGTTATGCTTTTGTAGAAAACAGTAAACTCAGAAAAAGTGTGCCACTTGAACGTGATAGATAATTTAAAAAAAAAATCTGAGCGCATGCCATCAAGAAAAGAGAAACGTATCGATGATGGCAAGATAAGAATTTCGAAATGCAAACAAGTCGACAGATGCATCTTTCAAATGAGTACTTTCCATGTTACTAACATGAAGTTCGGCCTAGTTTTAATGGTATGCCATTATGATAACCGATCTTACTGTATCGAATGTCTGAAATAATTCTACTCGTCGACTCGTTAATTCAATATTTAGAAAATTTGTTTTGCGATTATTGCTCGAAAATAATATTATTTTGTAATTACTATTATCTAAAATGAGGGTTTTACAGTTTTTTATTGTATTGTCTTGCGAAAAATTACATACATGTACCTAAGTAATACTATAAACGATATAAATGTGCGTGAATAGAATTTAAATTATTTTTTTTTTATTTTGATGCTATTTTTCCTCGTTAATTAACTTTTTGTGGCATAAATAATTCGTGCATATCTCTGCAACTAAAGAAAACCAGAATGAATATGTTATAAAAGAATAAAGCAGATTTAATGGTGTGAGGTCACACGACGACTTAGGTGGTCGAATATTTCTTTTGATAAATCTGTTATATACAGCCAGAGGACATTTTTTATTGAAATTTCTTTCATGTTAAAAATGTGGTTATTTTTTGTGTGTTTTCCTTTGCTCATAAACAATTTGTTAACTTATTTTTTAACTGGTTTAAACTTGTTTTTCTCTTCATATTTATTTTTTTAATGAAATTTTAAGTAATTAAAAACTAATTTGGTATGGCTCCTTCCTGTTTACGAATTAGTGAAAAATTTGTACAGAGTATAATTACTTAAAATATTATAACTATCTTACAGAATTTTATAAATTAGTGAATATTTCACGACCATTTAAAATTTTTACACTTCAAGTACTACACCTGTTTTACGTCAACCGACAGAAAAAAATATACGAGGTGTGGCAGTTAAATAACGAGACTGGTGTCATAAATGTGATTTATTGCAAACAAAGTTACAAATTACTTTTATCCCCTTTGATATACTCCCCTTCTCTATCTATACACCGCTGCGTACGTGCCTTCCATTGTTCAAAGCAATGCTGTAGGTCATCAGCTGTCACCTTGTTTAATAACGTTTTTGCTTTCACCTCTTCCACAGACTGAAAATCTGTTCCCTTCAATGTACTTTTCACTTTTGGAAACAGATAAAAGTCACAAGGAGCCAGTTCTGGTGATTACGGAGGATGATCGAGCACAGGAATGCGCTTATCCGCTAAAAACTGCTTCACGGAAAGGGCATTATGGGCAGGCGTATTGTCTCGTGCATCGTTCTTCCACAAATCCGTTCTCTTCTTCCTTACTCTTTCCCTTAGCTTGATTAGGTCTTATTAACCGTTTGACCCTCAGGCACCCATTCAGTTATGATGATACGCCTGATATCGAAAAAAACGATGAGCAATGCCTTCGGTTTTGAATTGCTCATTCGTGCTTTTTTCATTCTGGTCTTCCAGTGCATCGATTGACGCTTTGTCTCGGAGTCGTATTGGAAGATCCATGTTTCATCACATGTGATGACATATGTTAGCAAGTCTAGTTATGCTTTGAGTCGTTCTATGACGTCACAGCAAAGTGTCTTCCGATTTTCTTTTGTTCCCGAGAGAGGTTTTTCGGGACCATTTTTGCATAAACTTTTGCCATGTTTAATTGTCGTGCAACATTTGTCTTGCTGTCTCTCTATTAATGTTTATTATATCAACGATCATCCGAATACTCAGGCGTCTATCTTCCTGCACAATTTCATTAATTTTCTGAACATTTTTATCAGTTCTTGAATTCACAGATCGACCGGGACATTCATCATTTTCAACCTCCTACCTTCTGAAAATCGCCTTTGCCATTCGAAAACTTGCGCACGTGTCGTAGTATTATCACGAAACACCTCTTTTAACATTTTAAAACATTCCATCGGTGATTTTTTTAATTTCACGAGAAATTTTATGTCAATGCGCTACTCTACTTTTATAATCATCATAATTGCAGCACTACTACAGAACAACGTACTCTTTCAAGTGGCTGTAGATCCTTTATTAATCATAATTGACGTGAAGTGTGATACATCGTTGAAATTAGCTCGGCAAGAGATTTAAAAAAATGTATATTTTTATTTTGATAAGTATTTTTTTAAGAGTTAGTATTTCTACGTATTTTTACATGAAAATAATTATAAATTATTATTACTAAGACCATACTGGAAAATTTTATTTTTCTAAAGAAATATTAGGGATTTTATAATAGAAATTTTGAGAAATTGGGTAATTTTCATTTAATAGAGAGGTTATATTATATTTCTTGTTGTAAAATATTGCAAGATTGTAATTATATTTGAGTATTACAAGAATTTACTTAGGTAAGGCTATATTAAAAAGGCTGAATTAAATCATAGGAACTTTAAGTTCGGAATGTATCTTTAATCTTTATAAATCATATGTATTAAAGTTAAAATAACTATTTAAGATCAGACATAGCACAGACATTTTTTTAACAATAAACTAATAAATACATAATATAAAAATTTTCTATGGTGTTAAAGTGCCTTAAAGTAAAACTAGTTATAATAGCTCAAATAAAACCTTGAGAAGTTTGTAAGAAACAAATTTATTATTAAATTGTACGAGTATTATGTCATTGATTTTTACTTTATAAGATTTATTGAGTTTAGTAGTATTAGTATAAAGTTTGTTCTAAAATTCATTAAAAAGGTGTTCAGCAATGTTGGAATATGAACAGTTAATTTTCCTTATAGTCCATAACGATAAAGATAATTAAATCAAATTATGATCTAATTGAATTTATATTGTTATACATCCGTCTGTCATTGTAAACATAACATCAAATTTGGTATTGTTGAAAATTTTGTTGTTTAAATCCAAAAAATATTTCACATAGTAAAATTATTAAATAGTGTTGTTCTCGCCTTAAATGGCCATCCATAATCATCATTTTTCTATTAATTTTGGACACCTGCGCCCAACTTATTTTCACCATTTTGGAATAAGATGAAAATCGGAATGTCAAATCTCGCGAAGATCGAATAGGTTAGTAAGTAAAACAAACGTTAAAGCTCCTTAGCCACATTGTAAACTCTTTCCAAAGTTAAACAAACTAATTTTCTCAATTTTTAAACAGATTCAAATACAGAATTTTTGGGTATTATTCGTTGGTAATGAACTAATTTTGTTTAGTTTGACATTGAAAAAGGCAGGTAAAAACACTTGAACAATTGAATCCGTACTGGGTACTGGGTATTTCATATCTTATTTATTATTAATATTTATGTATTTCTTTTTGTTTTTCGTTTCTATTTGTTTTTTTTTATATTTTATTTTCTTACTTTTTCAATTAGATTCAATTAATAAATATAACATGTGACACTATATTTGCTTTTTATTTAAAATCTTCTAAAATAGTTCTCCTTTTTACTGTTGTTTTATTTGCTCTTTCCATTTTCTAACTTTTTCTTTATATATAAAAAAATCTCTTATATAAGCAAAGAGGTACAGGCTGCCATTTTTATTTTATTATTAGCATTTTTTGTATAGTACGCCCATGTTGTATGGGGCTCAGGTAAAAATTATTTCAGATAAAATCGTTCAATCTTCCTGTCAGGTGCACATGTTTCTACAACTTAATTTCGGAGACATTTGGGGTATATCAAAAGTTTTAATATAAAGGTTTTGTTCATTTTCACGCTGTGGAGGTTCTGGATAGATTGTGTCCATTATTGTTCTAAAGAAAACATTTCGTTACCTGTTATATTAATTTATCAATGCTATTTAACACATACTGATTTTTTGATATACTCGTATTTTATGGGTAAAATTTTTTGGCAAAGCATTTCATATGTTTTTCTTGTATAACAGTATTTACATTTGACACTGGCTGAAATTGTTTAATAAAACTGTTTCTAATTGGAGTTTCTTTCATGGGTAAAGATGTTGTTTATTTGTAACTTTAACAAGTTTTTTAGACATTTAAAATAATGAAATTAATAAAAAATCGGTTTCCTTTTTTTTTCGTACACAAAATATGTATTTTGTGTATTTATCTTTGCTCCCATTTATGAAAGATAATACAATCTAAAGGAATGCTTGCATATGCTAGATATATTTATGTTTCCGGCCGTAAAATTAGACATAAAAAAGCTTTAGTACTGTGTCTCACAAATCAGGTGACAGCATCTAAAGATTCAACTAAGAAAATACACGAGCTCACCAGAGATTTTCAATAAAATGAGTGTATAATGGATTAAATAATATTTTTTATTGAAAATTGCAAGGCCACCTAAAATGAAACAACAAAACATATATTCGTCTATACAGTATGGTCCAAATGAAAGGAATAAATTCATTATTTTGTAAATCGGCGATTTTAGAGGAAAATCCTGAAATCCGCGATTTTTATTTTTAATAGGGCGCTTAATTTTTGACATCATCTATGTGAACGTGATGAAGTCATGAATAAAAATTTTAAATAGAAAAGTGGGTATTGCAGTACATTAATTGAAAGATCTTTTAAATATCTATTCACCCATATCAATATGTCCAAGTAATTAATTTTTGCATGTTGGCAAAAAAATGATTTATTAATTTTTTAATGCTACAATAAATATTATAATTAAATACAACCAAATTTAAAGCAAGTGCTCAAATTGTTTACCGTCAGCTAAAATACAATGCTAAAGACGAGCTGGGAACTCTACTCGAACTTTCGCTATAACTTCCGAAGTTCTTTTTGCAATCTCAATGCGTATTCGTTCTTTGAGTTCATTAATAGTTTGTTGTCTATTTATGCATACTTTACTTTTCAAATATCCCCATAAAAATAAATCGAATGGAGTTAAATCAGATGACCTCGGTGGCCACTTGCTACAGTCACAAATCATTTCTGTTTGGGAAGAACCCTGTTTAATTCTGGGAGCAAGAAGTTCTGCATAAATTATAAATATCGAGGACCTGTTAAGGTACCATACTCCTGCATCCAGTGAGGATTTTCTGAAGCCCAATACCGAAAAAACTGACGATTCACATGACCGTTTAGGAGAAATGTAGCTTCATCAGAAAAAATAACTTTTTTTAATAACATCAGGGCTCTGTTATTTTTTTCCAATAGAATTTCACAAAATTCAACTCGTCTAGCAAAATTTTCTTTCATAAGTTTCTGCACTAAATTTACTTTATAGGGTTGCCACTTCTTCTTTTTTAGCATTCTCAGAACTGTTTGATGGCCAACCTAATTGTCTAAAATGCTACTTGCCGTAAATTGGTATGGGGATTATCTTCAAAGGCTAGCAGAACTTCTAGTTTCTTGTTTTCAGATATTGGTTTTCTACTACCTGTAGGGAGCTCTTTTACATGACCCGTTTCTCTAGAATTTTTTTTAATTTCTCAATTAATATTAGAATTTTAATTCTTTCGTCAAAATTAAAAAGGTGATCTGACGAAGTGCCCATTTAAAAATACAAATCGACGGGTTTTTCCCTAAAATCGCCGATTTACGAAATAATGAATTTATTCTTTTCATTTGGACCATAATGTAGTGGTATAAAGAAAAGCAAAAACTTGTATACTTTTCCTTTTTATATTTCTCTAAGAATCCCCATATTTTTTATTTCAATCTATACTGACATCTGAGGTACTATTCCCACATTCCCTACTGCTTCTATCGAAGTTCTTCGTCTGTGATTTTGATGACAGCTCCTTTTTATTTTCCCTTAGTCCCCGTATACGATTTTACCCCCATTTAAATTTTGAAACTTTTGTGGTTAAACTATCAGGAGCTTGGAACTTTATTACTTAATTTTAGGTATCCGTTATTTACTGTATTGTAAATCGTAAATCGTAAATTTTTCAGGTTAAAATGTATTTTTTGCCTGCACCACGCTGATTTTATAATTATAGTTCTTCAATTTCTATTTTTAAGTACGCAGCACGCTACCAAATGGTTCCAAGAAATTGGGCTCACTGTTAGCCAATAGTTGTAAAAGTCGAGAAGTTAATTGATCCGCTTGACTTTGAATAGGCTTAAAGGAGATTTGTATTTTAGATATTCTCAGTAAAAGGGGGTGACAGATTTATGATTGAAGGCCATAAAATAAATTTAAATAATAAAGAGAAACTTTAGATGGATCGATATATATTTTTCCACTATTTTGTAGTTGTAAAATACATATAAATAAAATAACATTATTTCTATAAATATTAATTTAGATCCTGGGTCCCACGAATTATGACATACTGAGTGAATCATTAATGCAAACATGTTTTCATAATAGATCTAAGAGCAAAAAAAGTTAATAAGAACTTAAAAGCTGAGTGTTTTATAAAAGGAACTGATTAATAATCTACGTACCAATTCAAGTTTTCATGCTTCAATATTTTAAAGATTGTTACTTGGTTTTAAACCATATTGTTTGTATCAAATTCTGAACAAACAATATGAACATTAACAAAGAAATTTCATTAGTCATATGTCAAAAATGTTTAATACTTTTTATTTAAATGGGTATATTGAAACTCGAAACTGGTACTAGCAATGTTTCGATGGTGAATGAGTTTAATGTCATTGTCGCAGAAACGAATTACTAACTTAAAGAAATACAGACCAATTAGTAATACATAATAACTTCTTTTAGTTGAAAGTGACATAAATTATACTTGAAATTTTTGTTAGACATAAGAAACCAGAATTCTAAGTTAAAAGTTGTTTGTTATTTTCTTCAATTCAAACTTTACAGAAATTTTATCTGAAAGTTAATTTACCTAGTAAAAATATACAAAACCGTCACCTTGTGTTAAACTTTGAAGACATTTATTATGTCTAAAGAATTTTAATCCTTAAGATTAACCTAGAATATATCTTGTAAGTTCAGGTTTCTTTTTGGTTCCCGATTTAAGTCAAATATGACTTGTTTATAATCTATAAATACTTTGCTACAAGTCATAAAGAAGGCTGGAAAATTTAAAATTTGACCTTATTTATATGCTTTAAAGATGTTGCTATTAATTTGTACAAAGAATAACTCATTTTTAATTTAATTAAGCAAAGTAGGACTTATTTTAGCCAGCCATGAAGATTACTACATTTTGATAATACAAGCTGAGATATTCACACACATCCATTCCCATGCGATAAAATTTCGCTTGCAATAAAATTTGTGTGGGAATTTTTTTTTTTATACTTTTAACTTCCTTGTTATTTTAATCTTGTTAAGCTATTTCTAACATCAAAACTACGTATGTTTCTTTCTCTAACTTGGGATTTAGAACAAAAAATGAAGGTAATTTCCACATTCATGGGAATGATTGAGAAGAATTTGTAGGTTAAATTTCGCTAATTTTATTTAAACGTATTTTGGGACATAATCCGTACCATACTTCTTTATCCTTCGAAACGTTTAGCTGATCTTATCATTTCTTCATACATGTTGTCACATAACTAAATAAAATAAGATATAAAATATAAAACTCAGAGATCAGTTACAACTATTACAAATGTGTTTGTGTGTTAACATGCGTACTATAATGTTAGTTTTTTAAAAACTACCCCTGGAAAAAAATATTGTCATTATATTTATTTACATTATGGAAAGCCTAAGTCATAGGTTAAAAGGATATTAGTATGAGATAAATATTTTAGCAAACAAATTATATATAATTACAAAATAACATAAAAATATCGAAGTTGTAACCTGAAAAAAGATCAAATATGTTTAAAGAAAATTTGAATATCACAGATACGACTGTCTAAAAAATATTACAATTATACTGTATTAACGCAAAATCTAATAAAAAGTTACATTATGAAATAGAAAAAAATCTGTTAATAAAAAAATAAATCACAAATACAATCATAAAAATATAAAGTCCATACTAAAATCTGTAAATGGTAAGTGTTAATTATAAATTTAAGTTATTAAAGATATAGTGAATTATATATTAAATAAATAAAAAATCCTCAAACATTGACAAGATATAACAGATATTTCTTGTTAAAAATAAAAAATAAATTATTTCGTTAACGCTCTGTTTTTGTAATTTTGTAATAGAATTTGGTCACAATTTTTAGCCTCATTATTCATTAATCTAATTACAATATGTAAAAATTCCAACTTAATTTAAATAGCTTAAAAACGCCGAAAGAAACTTAACCTAACCTAAAGACACAAAAGATGGGACGACACTGGTAATAATAGCTTTAAAATAGCTGACTACCATCTGTTTACTTCCTATATTTTCCTGTATCAATTTCCACCATTGTGGATGTCTTCGAATCTTTCTTTTTAGTTAAATTAAAGATCTGTAGAGGATTTCCATTTAAGAACGTGAAATCTGGCGATCTTAGAGGCCATTCCACAGATTCTCGTCGCCCTATTCACCTTCTCTCATAAACATTTACTAAATAAATTCGGGCATTTGGATCAGAATGAAAAGAAACTTTCTCATTGGAATAATATCTCCATCTTAGATTATTTTCTGTAATATTTCAGTTAGTTGGTTTGTTAATGTAATGATTGTCATCTATTTCGTCTGAGCAAAAATAGTCAAGAATTTTAACTAAAGATTAATCGTAATTTGAAGATCAAAATCATTTCAAATTAAAAAATAACAAAAAACATATTTTTATTAATTAAACCTGACGTAAATAATAACAGAAAACGGTTATCTGTTGTTTATTCCAAATTTTGAATTTAATTAATCCATTTTAAATTCATTGTCATCATAATTAAAGACCCTTTCAAATAAATCATCAGTAGACCCCTGTTGCAATTTAAAATAATAATAGAAATAAGTGTACTTGTTCAGGATTAAAAATTCGAGTATTCTCTCTAATAATTTGTTAAAAAAGTACTAAACGGGGGGCTTATTAATTTTGCTTTTATTTATAATAAAAAAAGTACTTTATTTCACTTCCAGCTAAACTAGAAGTGCCTGTTAACATTAATAATATTAAATTTTATTTTAAAATTTATAGAAAAAAGCTGTTTTTATTTAATATATATAATCAATTTTAAACTACCTTTCGGAACATTATTTATAAATTTAGACACCTGATGTTTCCAGTTAAGAAAATATAATTGATTCTCCTTAAATTATTGTTGCGAATAAATTGTTTTCTATCAGATCATATAATCAGTTTCATCCAGTCGAACTAATAAGTAAATTAAATAAGATATCAAGGAAGTAGACATGCAACAGGTCACGTATGCTTTTTAAAGACAAAGTTCTAATCTCATTCGAAACTAACGTACTAATCAAATTTTTGCAATGTACGTTGTGCTACGGGAATAGAAAGTAATAAGAGTTTCACGTGAGAGATCGACTAAGACTTGAGCGGTTTTGAAGTGAGTTAAATTTTCACTTTTGATTTTAGATTTTATCTTTTTGGGTCAATGACATCACTAGTCCAAGTTTAACTAATGTATGAATTTAATTCCGCCTATATTTATTATACACGGTTCGTCATAAAATAGGATTTTCTAGAATATTTTTATAATTATGTAAGAAATTAATTTATTTTATAAAATTTTCCCAGATAGCAAGAAATATTAATTAAATATTTTTTAAGAATGTTTGCTACATATTTGTTGGGAAAGATTTTTAAATATTATATACAAATATTAGTTTTAAAATATGGGAATAAAATTTTTTTAAATATATTCATTAAAAATTTTCTACATATATTAGTTAAATATTAGGTGTATGTATTATTATATTTATATTTTTTTTTCTATGAATAATACCAAAATGGATTGATTATATTAATACTAAAATACTTTTTAAAAATTTCACGACCTATAACTTATAATATATAAATAATATTATATACCAACAAGCTTTAATGCTTATCATTAGAGAATTAATTATAAGTCGAGATTATATTGAATCTTAATATTAAAGCAGTAATTTAAACAATACAAATTTTAAAATCTCAAAAAATTAAATTCTCGTGTTTTGCTTCACAATCTCGATTTTAAAGCAGAATTATTAAAATCTTATATCCTATTTAAAGTCGAGGTTTGAATGAATCTCTATGTTAAATAGTTCTCGATTTTAAACTAGGAATTTCAAAAAACACATTTTTCATCAAAATCTCGACTTTGTTATTGAATCTCAACTTTAAAGAATTTTTTTTTAAATTATTGTAGTTTACTTCAAGAACTCGACTTTTGAATTAGAGATTTGGAGAAATCTCACAAAAAGTATTAAAAAATCTTTTCTTGTGCTTTAAATCATTTTATTACATTTTAATGGATGTCGTTTTTAAACCAGAAATCTTAAAATATCTCATGTATTTCTTCAAGATCTCGATTTCGTAATCGAGAATTTTAAAGTCAATATTTTATTGAATCTCAATTTTAAAACAGAATTTTTCAAAATATCAATTTTTTACTTCTAAAGCACGATTCTAAATTTTCGTGTTTAACTTCAAAAGCTCGACTTTAAAGATGATTTTTCAATAAATCTCGATTTTATATCAGAAATCTTAAAAAATATCAACTTTTGACAGTCAATAATTTAATGGATCTTACTAAAAAATCTATTGTAAACCCTAGAGTTGTTCTTTAAAATTTTAACGAATTTTGATGTTAAAGTCCAGATTTCAATTAATTTCGAATTTAAAGCAGGAATCTTAAGAAACATATTTTTTTCTTATATATCTATCTAGATAAATTTAGATTTTAGTGTCAATATTTTAATGAATATTACGAAAATATTAGAAAAATCGTCTGTGTTTTACTTTAAATCTCTTCTATAAGCTCGATATATTAATGAATCTTCGATTTCAAAGCAAAGATATTTAAAAAAATCACTTTTAACTTAAGATACCTATTATAAAGTCGTGAAATATTTGAAAAATCTGTTTTACTTTAAATCTCGACTTTAAACTCGATATTTTAATAAATCTTGATTTTCAAGCAAAAACATTAATAGTTAATTGTTATTCTTTAAGATCTTAACTTTAAAAACGGTATTCCAACGATTTCTGATTTTAAAGCAACAAATTTCTAGTTTTTCTTCAAGATCACGACTTTGATATTGAGATTTTAATTAATCTTTATTTTAAACCAAATATGGTATAGATGGGGTGAAAAAAAATTCCAAAAACAAAAAATTTAGTGGTGTTAACTATATACATTTTGATACGACTACAATTTTAATTTTTTATTAATTCTTTTAAAATATTAAATATTTACATACGGTCTAGAATATTTTGTATAAGTAAAGAAATCAATATTTACTGTATATTATTTAGGAAATATTTTTTTTCATTCATTATTGTATAGTAAATATTTAATAAATATTTACTTTAGATAATAAATATTTAAAGAATAATATTTGTTTTATATTTGGTTCCTATTTATTTATTATATTTTAAATATTTTTAAAATACTTTATTTAAATTGTTGTCTACCAACAAACAGTGCACTTGGTTATTGTTAAAGAGAATAAAGTTTAATACAAAAAGTTCTAGGCTTCATATTTAATTTATCTAAATTCCTGCAATTATAACACTGATTATTTCTTAAACTTGTGACAGCTTAATGAGAGTCTTGTCACACCCTGTATATTTTTATATTTTTAAGTTTTCTTATATATCTTAAAAAAGTATATGACCAAGTCTTAAATGAATACTCAGGCAGACAATTAAAAAACCATTTGTATGACATTCAGGAAATGATTGAATATTAAGACGTATCTAAGAAAAATTGATTATTGTGTTTCATTATTGGCAATGCAATGTACAGTTTAAAAAAATAAATCAGAAAAACGCGAGAAGAATATTATTTTTTAATAGTACCATACTTGTTTACATTCATTATAAATTGCTAAACGGATTTTTAGAGAATATTCAATTAGGTTTCCAAGAAAAAGAGTCAAAAATAACAAGCAAATTAGTTCTCAAAATTTTTATTTACTTGAAACTGTAGGAGTAAATTGTAGCCCATAACTTTTACATACCTGAAACTACACAACCAACGTCGTTACTGGTTCATAGAATAAAACATGTTACAGAATGGTTGCATGATTTTATATAAAAATACGAAAATGTAACAACACATTGTTATTCAATTATTAGCTAAATTAACATCATAAGAACCCAAATACATATTCACTTTAGATCAAGTACATATAACTCACAATCATATAACATTGCAAAATAAAAATTTATAGAAACAGACAAATATGACATTTGAGTGTATTCTAAAATCTTTCAAAATGTAGCTCAAGCCCTAAAATACACTATAGCCAGAACCGTTTTCCAAAAATCCTCTGATCCTCTTAAAACTGGTACCGAAATTTTAATAAACAATATGAATTCAATAGTTTGTTTGTTTGTTACAGGCGTTATGTGGTTAATTATGTTATCAGTGGCGTGGTTAGTGGGAGCGACGTCAGGATTACGCTGTGAAGAAGCCAGACTGAAGTGTGCGTATCGAGTCGGATGTGGAATGGCCCTTCAAAATTATTTGGTTGGTTGCTCGGCAGTACTTCAAGGTCAAGATTTTCCAAAATATTGCCCAGAGATTTGCCAGTATTCGCTAACCGCTCTTACATCCACCGAAGAAGGAAAGGAATTAATGAATGTAAGTTTTTTCAATTATGTTTGGTAGAAAGTGTGATAATTTTAGAGTTTGAGAGATGTGCATGGAGATTTGACAAATCAATATTTTATCGCTCTTTTTTTACCTATAATATACCGATCCATTTTATTTAAAGGTAGATTTTCAACTTTTTCAATAGATATACTAGATAAAATTCTACAAAAATTATACACCTTGATCTGAAATATGACAAAGAATATGTAAATAGTTTTTTTTATTATTCTGTTATGATATTAAAACTTGTGTGTGAAATAATCGCAGGCCACAAATTTAAATAATATTGAATTACAAAAAACCCGCTTTCTTTGCATCGCCCTATATTTTCATTGTTCACTGGTCAATTAAAATGTATAATTGATTTCTCACTACTAAAATTATTTTAGTGCAGGTCGTCTAATTATAGTTCAATTCTAGTTACATTTTCAAACATAAAATAAAACATTATTACGATAAAAATGTGCTTAATACGAAGCTATCAGACAAATGAAAAAACATACAGTGTGATCTCCACTGATAATAACAAAATAAGATTATGGATTAAAAATGAAAATGACAAGAATTAATAAAATATTTTTTCCAAGCACCAAATTTGATTTATATTTTTCGAATCGTTCAATAATTTTCGTATATTATTATTTTATTGGTGCTTCTAGAATTCAAAACATATTGAACGATTATGTCCTAAGTAGGGTCTTGTAGTAACATTTTCCAGTGATTTGTAATTGTAATAATCAATGTTTGAGATGTTTTTCTAGATAAATTAAGTAAATGTTAGTAACAAATTAACAAAAATCTTCCTGATACTATTTCGTAACCCCCAAAACGCTCATAAATCATACTTTGAAGGTAAAATTTTAGTAGTACAATTGTCTGTGGAAAAATAAAAAGTATATGACTATTCATCTATATTGGGATTTTTTGCTGTTTCGAGTTATAAAAAATTCGATATACAGGGTGTTGTTTTTCGGAAAGACAAATTTTTAAATTTTCAGATAATGGTTATTATGCGTACCTAATATCAAAATAGCATACAGAGTAATTTGGAAGTTAAAAGCTCCGAAAGAAATAGGCCAAATTGATAAAATACCCTATATATCAATCATTAAATATAGGTTACTTGGAACCACCATAGTGACGTCCATCTATAGTAAAAGTTAATCCCTTTCCCAGTGAAATATTCTATATATAAAAGAGGTTTTTCCGACAAAAATATGTATTATATAAAATGCATCCATTTAATAAACAAGACATTTAGAAGAATGCTAACAGCTGAAAAAAACTAACGAAATTTAAGTTAATAAAAACAAAATTGTGAAATTGACTGCGTCAAAAATAATATAGGATCAATAATAGACTAGGAAATCCCAAATAAAGCTGATAAGATTAGAAATCTAACATACAAGAACCAGTTGGATAAAATCGGGAAAAGTTCTAAAAAGAAAGTTTAAATGCAAAAATATTGATTTGTTTTTTGTAGCATTCGCCATTACATTATACGCACTCTTTTATACATTCAAAACACTTATTCATTTTTAATTGTAGGAAACGTAAAAAAGTTTCCTAGTGCTAAATCAGGACTATGGGCAAGTTGGGTTATTAATTTGACCCTTGCACTATTCAAATAATCGACTGTTTCACGTGAGGCATAGGATATTGCGTTATTGTGATGCAGAATAATTGTACGATTACTCTTTGTTTTTCGCCACTTATCAATTACATCCAATCACCAATTTATTGTAAATCACCCAAAATTTATTAAGCTATTAACCAGTTTTGTGTACGAAGTACGCAATCATTTTCTTCGAAGTGGTTCTTGACATGACGGTCTTCTTCAATCATTCGACGTGCAACATCAATATTTTCAGCAACAACTAATGTTGAGGGACGCCTTTCCCTCGATTAATCCTCAAGCGAAATACGACCAAATTTAAAGTCTGAAACCAGCGATATACTGTCGTTTTTCATGGAGGTTCACCATACATTACAAAAATTAAACGTTTTTTACAAAAATTCATAACAAATCGTGTTAATTCCATTTGTGGTTCACTTTATGACCACATTGTGTACAAACGGACAAAGATTTTAACAATTGAAATACAAATTCTGGACATATTGTACTGTGCTAATTCACTCAAGCAGAGTTGCCAGATTCCCGAATTTATTCAACTGTTCCTTAGTTCAGAGCCAGACTATGAATATTACAGCAAAGTTTCATTCGCCTTAAAAATTTGCTTTTTTTTCTTGACATTGACACGTCTATCGAACTCTTCATATAGTTTCCAATATTAATAATATGAGACTTGTGTAGAAACACATATCGGTTGCAGTTTTTTGACATTTTTTATTTTTTCTAATCGATCAAGAGCCAATATCATAACGTAACTTGTTCTACTCAAAATAATGGCACTCTTGCGTCATCAAAAAATATATAAACCTACAAACAAACTATTTATAAATATGCCTCTTTTCTTCTGATTTGATTGTGCGAAACAAAGAGGGAAACGAATGCGATCTCAACCAAAATGATTTTAGCGAAATTGCTTTTGTGATATACACATCGACTAGAATACTGCACAGGCCCGCTTCTAATAAAAAGCATATTCAATTTTTTTGTTGCATGGAGAGACGTGTAGCATAAAATAATATACAGAAGGTTATCCATGACACTAAAATGTGATACAAAATTTTTAAGAACTCAAGTTTGTTAATAAAAAGTATAAAAATTGGAAAATTGTGAGGGCAATTGACACAAGCCATGCAACCCCTAATAAGGGTAGAGACTCGTGTACAAATAACTCTTCTCCAATGTGGAAGAAGAAAATAAACGAAACTGGAAGGAGAGCTTAACAGCAGCCACTCGACCTTTCTAGATATCTGGCATCCGGTAACACCAGAAGAGACATCATTGAAGGGGACAAATGGAACAAAAAAATTTGTAATGAACAAAACCCACGTACAAACGGGGTAACAAACTAGCACCTTAAAAAAGAGTGCGAAATAAAAGCCCCCTAAAAATAGGGAAAGGGCAGAAAACATAAAGTTGGGAATCTGTAAACTAGCCAAACTGGCAAACATAAAGAGAGACCAAAAAATATCTAAAAATGACTTAATACTTCAGGTTAAGTCACACTAGGTTCAAACACATGCGGTTAAGTCAAATGTCAAATATTAGAAACAAAGATAAGAAAGGGAAACATTTTTATATGATGGGATAGGTAACAAAACTAAGGACTAAAGTAAATGGCCACTTTAATTCAAGGTGCAGAGGAAAGCCACACTAACCTATTAAAAAATAAGTAAATAAACAAATAACAAATTCATATATGAAAATCCAAAATTAAAATGAGGCAAAAGAGAAAATCAGGCTATCTTATGAAAATCAGGTTTGTAAAAATATACGGTTCTTGGGATTTTGTATTTCATTGGATAAAATAATATGTTTGTGGTGGTTTATGGAAAAGTGGAAATTTAAAAGATACAACAAATATTTGCCGTCTTTTCCAGTCAAATTTCAATTAATAATAAAAACAGGATTTCATAAAAATGTATGAATTAAGTGATTTCAACAGAAAATTGTTTTTGAAAACAAAGTATAAGGCATTAAAAATATATTAATTTTATTTTTTGATCGTTCTCGGTACAAGTACTTTTATTCACACATTCCATTATTACTTAAATTTGACTAAAGTTGTTTACAATTTCTACAAACGGTACTATACCGATAGTAACTCAGCTTCTACCGAAAACGAATACCAGGCCGCAGTGAACGTGAGGCGAGAAAGAGATGAATAGAGCTCGGATAAATAAACGCACCAAACGAGAGAGAAATTATAATGGTGTTGATTAATTTTTCCCTGTATTTGAAAATTAATTTTACTGCTAAGCGATTGAAATAAAAAAAATGCATTCAAATTTTAAAATTAAAAATTTAATTTAATTTTTGATTCAAAATTATTTGAAAAAAGTAGTTATATCCCTCTGTTTGGTGTACAAATTTGCGTCTCTGTTTTTGAAATATATTACGGATCTCAAATTTGTTTTTGAAATAAATGCAATTTACGATTTCATGCGGTATCGTTGTTTCCTAAGTTTTGACAAAGTTCAAAATCAATGAATCAAAAAATTGTTATTAAAAAAAATTATGTTTAATTGCATCATAAATTTACTTTATAAAATAAAGTAATATTTAAAAATTGTTGTTTAATAGTTCTAAAGAAACCAATTAAAATATTTTATTATGTTCTTAATACATTTTCTTAAAGGATTTATAAATTTTATGTAAGTATTTTATAGTAATTACGGTAGGAACAATAAAATGATAATAAAAATTGAAATGTTTTATAATCTTTGCTATTTTTATTTCTATAGCTGTTGTTCTGGAAAATAATTTTACAAAATTTACCTCAAAGATATTCTTTAAAAATAACCGAATTGCTAGTTAGTTGGGGTTATATTAAATTTAATTAGTTACAATAATGAAACCTGAATAATCGAGTTTTTATAGACAGCTAAAAAAAGTAGAAATCTCTACTTCATTTATTGTTATTATACGAGCATATTACATGCAAAGTATACGTTAATTTGTAGCAAACAGTTTGCTAAATAATTCTACAGAGCTGGCCAAAAGTAACGTAAAAATCTAATAAATAAATTAGAAAGAATAAAAACTAATTTTCTTTTTTCTTCGCTTCATTTATTCTCTTCAGAACATCTCTTTGTTGTTGGTAACCACGGCATCTTGTTGCTTTCTTTTCTATTTGGCATAAATCCAACAAAATTTATTTTAATGCAAATTACCTGAGGCACACATATAGCGTGTTGAATGACAAAGTACAAACTATGTTGTCACAAGTTATATTTGAAACTTTAGACTCCGAGGAACAATTAAAATCAATTTTAGGCTAATGTACTTTTGTGTCTAGGAAAGACAGTATACATATAAAATCTTCCAATTACCGAAGAAAGTACTACTTATTATTTAAAAAACTATATTTATAAGACAAATAGCAGTGGCCAACTTAAAAAATAGATTAGCAATTAAAGTATAGACCGAAATTAACATTAAACATTGTATGGATGTTACCTATTGTCTAGCATCGCAATTGAAAGTAGTATCTAATACTATGCCGCATGCACATAATTACAAAGTATCAGATTATGCTAATTTTTGATTCCAATTAGAGGTTGTCTCTGTTTGGAAGTCATTATT
Organism: Hermaeophaga mercurialis; assembly: GCA_951812935.1. Lineage (NCBI taxonomy): Eukaryota > Metazoa > Arthropoda > Insecta > Coleoptera > Chrysomelidae > Hermaeophaga > Hermaeophaga mercurialis. The sequence goes on along the minus strand of OX638359.1, from coordinate 17,819,064 downwards.
CTGCCTTAATGAGTTTACAGTCTCTAGATGGACCGAGGTAACCATAGTGTCCTTCACTATACTTTTATATGTAAATGAGCGAGAACCAGAACTAAAAATTAAAATACTCTATTATTTGGGTTTTACACAAACGACCAATAGAGTATTAAATTAGGTTTCAACTATATTGATTGTTACACTGGCAAAAAATACTTTCTTTCATTTCATTTCAGAAATCATGGAACTTATCTTAAATAGAAGTTGTTAATATTTTTAATAGAGGATGTTTTTTAAATCTAACTAACTAACTAATTAGACATTGGCCTAAAAATTTTATTAACGAAATTTAATCGAAATAACTTGATAAAATAGTCAAACAATGTTATTAGTGAAATCATCAACAAAAATGTAAAAACAATGTTTCTTCCAAACAGCTAAGAATTTTAATAAATTTATTACTAGTTTAACATATGCGTTTTAAGAATAATCACGGTGATATAAAAACATATTTTTAAAGATGCAACAAGATTTAATTAAACCATATATACCTATTTTATTACATTCAAAAACATAGACCTACATACACCCACCTAAGGAATTTTTAATATCCTTTGTGGTTTACCCTCTATGCTCCGTCCCGTTGAGCGTGACTCACCCTGTATATATATATAAAAATAATTTTAAAAAGTCAGGTTTTAGATTTTTTAGAATTTTTTTAAGTAACTTTTTCCCTCAGCCAAAACAAGATATAAAGTCCTAAAATTTTACCTAAAAAATGAGGTTTTTCATGTATTACTTTAAAAATAAGAAAATCCCTTAAAATTAATAAATTAGTGTATGAATCTTTTAAGTTAATAAAAAATATTTTTGTTTCAGTGTGAATGTAGCGATGATTACTGTGAAGACCAAAAACAACGTACTGATATCTGCAGACCTGCAGTACTACATTCGATGAATGCAGCTGTAGTACCCTGCAGGGTAGCCCAATGGATCTGCGTGGCTGATGCGTTGTGCTCGAAGGCTCTGGAGTACTACAACGAATATTGCAAAGCCATGTTCCATGGAAAAAAATGCACTCTTAGGTGTAATAATTCTATCAATATTTTAAGGAGACAAGAAAAAGCTGCGAAGTTGAAGATTTGCAAGTGCGACGGTAAGTAAATCACAACAAAAATAATATTAAAACACTTTATACTTATTGTCAATATACATGGTTCAACAAATGTTTAGGACCGAATAAATATAAAACTGTCCTTTATTAAAAATATTTCAGTTCGATTTGAAATTTTTTGAAGAAAGGGGTGGGGAGATGATGATTCTGCCTATACGTAATATTTAATTACATCACGAAGTTTAGTTTTTCAAATATTTATATTTGCACCTAGTATGATACATTCGAGATTTTACAGCACTAGTGCTATAAAGTAATGCACTTACCTAAGGGCCCTAAAGTTAAATATCGCTCATAGTTGGTAACCTTTTGGTTTGATTTTTCTAAATGGTTAATTTAAGGAAGTGAAAGTGTGTATGATCTTTGATATTTAATTGTACTACTTACTTTAATCGCGGGTCGGGAGCCTTAGCCATCACAAATTATCATCTTGTATGAAACTGATTAAAGACCGGACCAGAAATAAATTAACGCATTTTTTTCTTTCAGGTTTTGAAGATTATGACTGCCACGGTATCCAAAGAAATATGGACAAACTTTGTTTCCACAAGCACTCCAGGCATCACAACAGGACGCATCATGGATACAAAGAGGAAGAATCTGTTCGCCAAATTCACAAAGAAGAAGAACAAGAAGTAGTGCCGACTGTCATTCTTGCTAATAGCGGATTAACACTAACCACAAGTGTGATAATCCTCTTTTCGATGGTGGCAGCACTGGTTTCGTGAATGTAGCAGTCTTAAAGTCAGGACTTAGTTATCTTTTAAATCTACCTCTTTAGAAATAATATTTATTTATTTGGAATTGTGATACTAAAGCTATGGAAGAAACGGTGTAAGTCAGATGGCATAAACAGTTCGTTTGAAAATGATTGTTTAAAAAAATTGTTTAAATATACATTTTGTGGAGGCTCCTTATTTCAGACATGTCATCTTTTTCTTTCACGTTAACAAAAAAACGTAAAACATTTCCTTCAAAAATACCTTCAATTTAAAATGCGAGTTTAGAAAAATATTTTCATTAAACAATATTTAAATACTTGTTTTGTTCAAATGACTAACTAAAAATTCTATTTAAACGCCAATTTTTAAACTTGCCTTAATTAGGTAAATAAATTCTAAATCGTAATAGTTTTAGTATAAACAATAGAACCAAGAAGGTTCATAATCATTGCCAAATGATTAGAGTGACTCAGATTCTTAAAGTTCCTATGTAGTGAAAATTTGAATTGATCTGCTGCAATAAATGATTGATATCCGTTTAGTGAAGTATACTATTTAATTAGTAAAACTGAACTACGCATAAAATAAGATAATTTTTCCCTAATAATTCAAATAAATTTCGATCATTTATTTCAGATTTGACTTTTACAAGAATCATACCACTCTGCAGACATGAATTATGTACAGTGTAAATACAAGAATTAGGATAATAAGAGTTTCTATATGGGAGGCAAAATTTACCAGTGATTGTTTTAACAATAATGTTAACGCCAAAAAGCCTGACATTATAAAAAAATATAACCAAAGAAGGCTTGCTGTATATAGCTTTAATTTATTTTCTGAAGAAGGCTTTATACATGTCAGCACTTCTTGATTGTATAAAAATTTGTATATACAAAAATAATAATTTAAATTTAATTCGTTACCGAGGATTTTACCATACAATAATTGTAGACGAAATTTTAAATTTGTATTTCATTATACGTATCATAATATAAATAGATAAAAACGACATCATTTTCAGTGAAAGTTCAATTTTTCATGATATTTACTGGTACTCATAAATTCTAGAGAAATTTTCGATTAAAATAATTGTTTAATTTAACAAAATTAACTCGACTTTTTACATATACAGGGTATCTTAAAATAATCACATTTTATAGCGAATAGTATTATAATTATTTTACCTACATATATACTCGTATATAAAATACATCTCCCAAACATTATTCTAAATGTCCGGGAGTTCCATGTCAAAAGATTTTTCTGTAATACATTTATTAAAAAATTCCGATTAATTATATACAACTTGATCATTTGCTTCTATTTCAGTAATATCATTTTAAAGCCAAAAAAGATTTATTAAAAAGTGTTACTGATGACTTCAAATTTTTATTTATAGCTTAATTAATATCATTGAAAAGCATAAAAAAATTTTTTAGTTCTACTAATTATCATGAAGTAGACATGTAGCTCCTATCATATAACAAAAAAATATAGCCTTAAAATTTCGTAGGTACAAATTAAACCAATAAATGGTAAGACTGAAAATGTTACACTTTTATTATTAAATGACTTACATTTCTGATATATTTATAATAAATATCTCATTTTTTTGTCGTAATGTAAATAATTTATTTGACAAAATGTATTGTTTTTCCTTCGTAGAAAATGGTTGATATAGTATAGTTTGTAAATAATTATATGAACAAATAAAATTTGTTACTCAAATATTTGGTTTTTTTGAGAAATGATTCATAATAAATATATGAAGATAAATAATACTTATCTTGAATTTCCACAGTCTTCCACAGGGTTTTAATAGACTATAATGTATATTAAAACTTTGGAAATTCAAAATAGGTATTATTAATCTTTCTATGTTTAAATACTTTCAAGCTCATTTCGACTCTCCTTTTCTTAAAAAAGATGTTTAATTATCTCGAACGAATAAATGCGTCTCCAATTTATAAGAAGCTCAAAATTGAGTAATTATCAAATTGTTTACTTCCCGTAATAATCTAAAAAGTGGACTTGAAACATGACTCTCTGGTAATTTATTTTTTTGTGGTCAACATTCTTGTAAGTCAATGCGTGATCAGTATCGGTTTTATTTTAATGTTATGTTCGCATTTTCGAGACATGATACATAACAGAAATTTTTATGAGAGCATTTAAGTACAGGACCAATTAAATGCATGTGTTACGAACATATAAAAAAGATTACCCATATATTCAAAGGATAAATATATTTTAAAAATCCATCAGCACCTTTCGATTTTTACAAATGCGCAATTCATTAACAATTTAAAGAAGATTTTGTTATTATAATCATGTTATTACAAATATTTGTTTGTTAGTAAATATATTTTAACACTTTCATTAAACCTGCGCACTCATTTATCAAAGTCATTCTGATTCTAGATCTGCAAACTTCTTTGAAGGCCGCAAGATTAACTGGAGGAGCTTTAGTTTCCAGTAGCTCTGCGGTATAAAAAAATATAAGTCGTCGCCCTAAAATTTGAAAGAACAACGATTTTGTATGCATTTTAGTATATTTTTGTGATTTATGTCACCGTATTAAAAGTTATTCAAAGTGAATAGTTTCCATTAGAATGCTCTATAAGTGTACGGTTTTGTATATTATTTTGCTATCTTTGATCTCATTTTATAAAAGTAAAAACAAAACACATATACGAGTATATCATTGTACATACATGTATACATATAACAATCTGATAGTAAGAAAAAACTAAAAGACCGAAAGCCAGTTTAAAAGGAACTGAAGTCTCGGAAGTACGATGACTCGTTTACTTCGTAGTAAACAATCAAAGGTCTGTCGCAAAAAAGTGGCGCTCAGGATGTTCGTGCTAAAGTAGAACATTTTTAAATGAGTTATGATTTTTTTTGGTAAATGAACAAACCATTTTCGATTCATTAGAAATTTAAAACAAAATCCATAAATATAGAGATAAGTGTTACACAACATTAGTAGCTTCCACAGAAGATTTTATGTGATAGAACCTTTGATATTAAAAAAAAACAAATTTTCATTGGCAGTTACTTTTAATAATTGGCCGGAGTATAATTCAAATACGGCCTCTGGTGAATAAGTTTTTAGGCATGGCAACACCAATTCCAATACGTCAAATCTGACATCAGCTTCGGATAGTTTGAAGTTTTTAATGGTATACATACTCAGAATCTTTTTTCAATTGAGTGCTATTCATGTTATACACAGTTTCTAGAATAATTAATCTCGACCAAAAAATTGAATTTTATCGTGAAAATTTTCGTGTTACGGTTTATTATGATTTTCTCAACAACAGTGTGTCGATCAACTATCTTCGACTTTTGGTGATGAAGCACCATCCCGAACCACACTGTTTCGCTGATTTTCTGAATTTAATCGTGGTCGTTGTTCGCTCCAGGACGAATTTTGTGAGCGACGTCCAAAATCAGCTGTTGCACAAGAAAACACCGATGCTGTATCCAACTGATAAAGAATTATCATTCTCCATCACAATAATGCGATTTCAAACACAACGCGTCAAATCATTGATCTTCATAGAGAATATTTTGAAAATATTAGAGCTATTTTCGACGACAAATATTTGTTTTTAATGTTTTAAGATAATATAATTTAATGCCTATCTCTTTTATACCATTTTTCTTAGTATAATAAAGGCATATAGAGTCGGTACCATTAATGCAACACCCTATACAATTCTGAAAATATATGATTACAGTTTATTAAAAAACGTTTTAGAAATTATACAGCAGAAGTATGGTACACTATGAATCACAATCTAAACCATAAAGGTGTGTCCAACTCTTTTTCACAAGAAGAAATGTAATGTCTGTTTTTCCGGAGATAATAAATTTTCATCAATTCCTCTTTGCAGAAACAACTGTTTATGACAGTAAGACAATGTGTGGGAGTTGATTTATATTTCTATATAACGAAAAATAGTCTGGCAATAAGGAATCAACAACGAAAGAGTAGGTTGAAATACAGTTCCTACTCGAAAACTGTCCACCTTAAACAAATCAATTGACAATTCTAAATATCATAAGCAACTTTAAAACAGAAAAACTAAGTCTGGAGCAATTACAGGTATTCAAATCGAAGAATTTTTGAGCTAGCATTTTTTATTATTTAATTTTTATCTCAAGGACAAGTGACCTTTGAGTCGGTAAGCCAGACTTAAAACTCTTCAATTTTCTCCATTTTTATGACTTAAGTAGATCCACGCATTTGAATGATGGTCCAATTTCCTCAGGTGCGCTGTACTGCATTTGTTAATTTCTTTGAAAACAGTATCAATCTAGGGGTCTTGGAAACGAAACTTTTGGCTATTCACCAGAATGTACTGTAATGTGTCCATATATACTTCAAGTAAGGTTTTAAAAAGTATATATTTATTTTAAAGGGATAGATGGGGACCATCAGTTGGTATCTTGACCTGTGTTTCCTTTTTGTCCATAATAACCTTTTTCAACCTTATTCCAAAATACTTATATTTAAGTATCCAGATGAAAAGATGGGTTTCTTTCTATTTCATCCTACGTACCACATTTGAGTTCCATGGATAATCTATTATATCTACCATATAATTGTTGATGTGTAGTTGGCTTGAGTTACTACCGCTTTTCTTACCTTTTATGATGAATGTTTCGGCAGCTTAACCACCAAGGAGGAAGAGAAGAAAGCCATAGTGGGATTTGTACGAGAAATTTTGATATTTGAGTATATATTACAGGAACTTACCTTATCAACCAAGCCGCCACGTAGCACTCCTGCTGTAATGGATTGTATTGTAATGACTATTTAGCCAATGAGCTTCTCCAGTCAATATAAGACTTGAATATGAAGAGAGATCCAAGTTCAGTTAGGCAATACAAATAACCGCCTATTTAATCCATCTTCTGCAAATGTATACTAACTGTAGGTTTTTGATGACTAAAGGCGTATTTTATTACTACTTATTAATATTTCTATATAATATATCTATTTGAATAAAATAAGAAAACTATTTAAATATTAAAAACATTTTTTTATTAACTTGTTAATTGGATAAGTCGGCAGAATAATTAATGTAAGATGTATATTCTTATATTTCCCATGTTCTAATGTTTTTTAAATGAGAAAACATACCAACACTAATTTTACCTAAATCCTTGATCCGCATAAAAATAAGTAAAAATCTCGACACGCAAAACTGAAACCAAAACAAACCGAATCGATGACCAACTGCTACCGTGCGTCAACATAATCATCATTCTTGTTTTATTCTTCTTGTTCTTTTATTAGAAAGAGGTCCAAGTTCTTAGGCAGCCGGTCCTGCTGGAAGCAACGAGCGACAGATTCGGCCCTCTGCCGGCTGGCTGGCTGGAAGGGAGCCCCGAGAGGTAGGGAGAAAGGGGCAGAGCGCCACACACGATGCCGGCCACACCGTGGACCACCCAACTAGCTGCAGCCCGGGGCCCTAGCGGCCCTCCATCGCGCAGAGACGGACCGGCACCTCTGGACCACCTGCGAATGCACACGGTGGCGCCATCTAATCACCAGTTAAGGAATTATAATAATAATAATTTAGACTGTTAGAGGATTTTCAATTGATATTTTAATGTAAAAATGCCACAATGACAACAAGTTTATTAATATTGAAGTATTGAAAAGTAGGGAGGATCTGGGTGGAATTTAACAGCCTATTTAAAAACGAAGAAAATTGCGAAAAAATAAGAAATTCAGATTTTTTTGACATGCATTTTTTTGCCCCAGTACCCATTGCTCGTATATATTTTAGAAATGGAAACAAACATTTGTCACACACTAAATATCCTTTTAGGTATTTAGAATATCATTGTTACACTTTTTAATAATTTAAAAATATTTCTAAGAAATAGTAGAAATCAATAAATGATGATAAAAACACAATATGTGGTAATTTCACCAATTAATTAAAAGTATACCTAAAGCAAAATATTGGTGAAATAAAACTATTCATTTATTTTTTGGCAGAAGGACCTTTACAACTAGAATCTTGATAGTAATAAGTAATTTATTTTAAAATTGCAGGAAGCGGGATCTGGATGATATTACAGTAATTAAGATATTTCTTATTTTAATTGTATAATAGAAATTGAGTAGATAAAATTTTAAGAATTTTCTATTGTTTATAAAATATTAAGGTTTTAGCAAATACATAAACTTATTCAGGCAGTTTAAATAAACTTTTTAAAATTTAGAGGATGAGATAATACTTTCTTTCCCAGTGGCGTTTCCTACCAAAAGACTAAATAATTTATTCATTGGTAGTCCATCAATAAATTATAAGGAAATTCCTAAATATTCGTGAATATATGTATATGTTTTATTTAATTCGCAAAAAATATTTTTTTTATACTGTATGCGTCTATAAAGTCATTTTGGACGCTTAAATCACTTCAAAAACACTAGCTTAAATCATAATGATTGTTTATCCTTACTTTGTTAAATCTATTAATTATAAATGTAAAAAAAAGATAAAATATGCTTATCTTAAAATTCCACTACTTTCCAAGACTTTGAAATATTCTTATGACGTTGCCAAACAATGAAACAATTTCATAAAAATATTTGTATTTGAACAAATATCCTCCGAGCTATTTTTTGGACATCAACCAGATTGGACAAATGTTTTGAAACAATTCAAATACATATTTTTTTTTTTTAATATTAATTATCATTTGTTGTTGCACTTGGATCCCAGGACACAGTATAATGAAAGGAAATGAAAAGGCGGACGCCTTCTCAAAATTTGGAGGAAATATCAGACTAACCACATTCCCAGCTGGCGGCCATTATGAAGTGGTTGATCCTAAAATATTAAGTTTATATCCAGTTTTGAAAGTGCTTCTAATATAAAACTGTAACTTTCGTCAAATATGCTCAGTGCTTGAAAGAACGCATTATTTTGCCAATAGCATATAATTATCACAAACCTAAAATCATATGAAAATAACCTAAATAAGTATTTGAAGAATAAAAATAAAGGCCGAATAATCCTAGTAGCTAAGGTCTCCAAATGAAAATAAAGAAATGAAGAAGAAAAAGAACGCACTTTATGATTGTTTCCCCTTCTATTGCCCTCTCTCTCTCTCTCTCTCTTTCTCTCTCTAGTTAGGTTCATGACTATTCTCTCTCGCACACACTCGACCACTCGGTCTGAGGTTTGACCGGTCATTTTTTAGAGAATATTTTTGGCGCGTAATACAATAAATTCGTTCAGTGTAATTGTTTGACATGGTTCTTTAAATCCTCAGAATCTTCTCGTTATTTCTGCAGGGTCGACTAGTTGGTTGCCTCATTTTTTTATTGTTCATGGTGAAATTCTTCTATCCTGTATTTCATTGTTTACAGCATGCCAAGGTGTATCAACGATATTTCTGAAATATCCAAAAGTTTTCGATTTTACTATTTTTGGTAAAATATCCAAGCACGTTTTATAATTTGCTTGTAGAGTAACATTATACTTTCTTGCATTTAATACTTATTTCTTAATATGATAACTTGGCTTCATTTAATGTTATATTTTTGGCCCTTTATTGATCTGATTTAAGAATGCTTGTAGTTCTTCCTTTGTAACCTTGGAAAAACTAACATCATCACCAGCAAAAGTAACCATATATAATTTCAGCTAGTTGTCTGATTAATTAAAATCAGATAATGATCTACAAATTTAAAATTTAGTAGGAAATTATTAATTTTCAAACAAGGTAAGGATTTTTATGAGAGATTTGTCAACTGACTGTAATATTGAAATTTTACATTAACTGTTCTAAAATAGCACAACAAATTAATTAAAAAAATTTCAGCCATTTTTAGTTATAAAAACAATATTTTTTTAAATCCAGTAACTTAATGCTCATCTTAAAGTATAAATTCATTAGAATTAAGCAATTTTTTTTATAACATAATCGGGTCTGTTTATTCTGGGATACCCTGTAAATTTTGAATAATTACAGAGTAGTTCTAATAATATCTTTAATTCATCGTATATTAAATGCAAGGGAGTACCACTATACCCAAAAATACAGAAGTGTATTATTTGCTTTGTTTTTTTATAAAAACATTAATTGTCCAGATTTAGGGGGACGTTATGAATATCGTCAGCAGTACACTGCACTGGTAAGCTACCATCAATTTGAATTACGAGTTCTCGTCCAGATGAGTAAATAAATAGAGATGAAGATAAGAAGAAAGGAGAGGTGAAGTGGTACTACACCAAAACACAAACGAAATACTACAACTTCTCACTGAAGGCAACCTTGATGTGCAACGGAGCAGCTGATCGGTCGAGGAGGGATGGTGGTGGCCCATTCACGAGTTCGATCTTCGTCCTATCTCTAACAATATTCGCCATTCCTCGCAATGTGTATCACTGGACATTCACAGGGACGGACTTCTTCAGTTACATTTTAATTTTATAAGATAGTCATCTAAATATATTAAGAATTCAAATATGTGGGGAAATTTGAGAAGTATTTATCTAGAGCAACGTGTAATGTAAAGTATTATTTTTTCTACAATCACTATGGAAAGAAGGCTTTTGCGCTTCGATAAGTAACCGCAAAGTTGACGTTTTCCGAGAAGTGACTAATGTCAGCTTTGTCGCTCTAGAGCAATAAAATTGGAAAAACGCTCGCCTAATTTTAATTGCGCATACAACTGTTCAATGTACGTAAACAGTAGTATAGAGGGTGGCCAAACGAAAACGAAACAGAGCCATTATCAGGAACTGCATCAACGTTTTAAAAAAACGCAGAGACCCGTCGATAATTGATCAAAGGGGGACATTTTTTCCGGTATTTTCGACTTCGCTGCTTACACCTCCAAGCGAGGGTAACAATCACCTCAAAATATTTAAATGGCATTAGGGGTCAAGTAAGGCATCATTTTAAAGCCCTTTTAATTCTTTTTATAACAGTCTTTAAATTTTAAAATTCGGCCTGATACTTTTTAAAAAAATGTATAAATAAACCATTTTTGTTCATGGTTTCTGAAAACTGATTATTCCTATAAATATAAAAATGTATTTAAATATTGTTTGGACACAAAAATATTTTGTTATTTATTTCTCACATATAAAATATTTGTTTAAGGAATACAAAATAAAAAATTTTAAATCCCATCATATTTTTAATAATTTGATATTGATTTAAAAAAACTAGCCGATTAATTAAAATCTCAGTCTCTGTCAGAAAACTTTCTTTTGCTAATTTAGATACAAACACTAAGATTTTAGCAAACGAGTGTAGAGCATATTTTGGAAATATTGTACTTAGTAATAAATACAATATTAAAAAAAAATTAGTTAGGAATACCGGAAATATTACTCAATTTTTTCATACGGATGCTCCTTTGGAGCCAAAATTTTTAGGTTCTCATTTCAGTGAAATCGACACATTCCGGAATTTTGTAAATAATTCAAATTTCTTTGATTAATTTTAGTGACGGCAGTTCTTGGAATAAAAATAAAGCATACGATGAATTATGTAAATATGTTGGTTTAAGTAATAATTACAAAAATCGATATAAGTTAAGGAAAATTTGAATACACAAAAGGCAGTGTTTAAAATCGGTATCAGAGGCCAATTGGAACCGTTGTTAATGTTAGTATTCCCAAATTTACTCGTAAATATTCCAAATTCTTTTAACACTTTTACAAATCATATTGCTTTTGAGAATAGTTTAACGCGAAAATTCATTTTTCCTATTTGTAAGTGTAATAAGGGTGATGAAATTGAATAATTATTTATATTGTATACATGAAAAGTTTAGTAGAATTAATAATGTTTGTGTATACTTATTGTATACATATAAAATGTAAAAACTTTGTAATTCGGCATTTATTTTATTTTAAATTAAAATTTTATTTACAATTACGGAATATTCATTCTATTACTTATTATATAATGAAAATACATGCAAAACACATAAGAGGCAAGTGTATCAGAATAAATATTCTATCTTAAGAGTGAGAATCTTTACATTCTATTATTAAAAATGATATTAATTCTACACCCGCCGGTCAAATTGTAAACGGAAAGTTGGGCCGTATAAAGTCAATATCTGTTTATAAGAATAAGAATATTAAGTCTGAGCTTCTGTCTGAACTAGATTGGGATATAGAAGAATTTACTGATTTACGCCTTATGACAAAACAACACGCAGAATGTTCAGTATGGTCCAAATAAAAGGAATAAATTCATTATTTCGTAAATCAGCGATTTTAGGGGAAAATTCTGAAACCCGTCGAATTTTATTTTTAAATGGACGCTTCGTCCGATCACCTTTTTTATCGTTATCTCTGTGAGCGCGATAAAATTTTTAAATAGAAAAATGGGTCTTGCAATACATCAATCGAAAGGTCTTTTAAATATCTATTCACCCATATCAATGATGTCTATGTAATTAATTTTTGTATGTTGTCAAAAAAATGATTTATTAAATTTTTAATGTTACAATAAATATTATAATTAAGTACAACCAAATTTAAAGCAAGTGCTCAAATTCTTTACCGTCAGCTAAAATACAATGCGAAAGACGAGTAGAGAACTCATCTCGAACTTTCGCTATAACTTCCGGAGTAATTTTTGCAATCTCAATGTTCTTTGAGTTCTTTAATAGTTTGTGGTCTATTTATGTACACTTTACTGTTCAAGTATCCCTATAAAAAGAAATCGGAAGAGTTAAATCAGGTGACCTCGGTGGCCACTCAATTGCTCCTCTTCGACGTATCCACCGATTTTGGAAGACGTCCAAGTAGTTTCTCACCAAGACCATCTTGTTGCAGGCACAAATAATTTCTGTTTGGGAACAACCGCTTTAATTCTGGGAGCAAGAAGTTCTGCAGAAATTGTAAATAGCGAGGACCTGTTAAGGTATATTCGAAAAAGTATGGTCATATAATCCTATTATCTCTATTATTCCCGCCCAAATATTCACTTTCTCTGGGTACTGAGTACGGTACTCCTGCACCCAGTGTAGATTTTCTGTAGCCCAATACTAGAAAGTCTGAAGATTCCCATGACTGTTTAGGAGAAATGTATCTTCATCAGAAAAAATAACTTTTTTTAAAAACATCGGGTCTCTGTTATTTTTTTCTATTAGAATTTACTCTATAGGGATACCACTTCTCATTTTTTAGCGTTTTATGAGGTTGTTTTTAAATTCTCTTAATTTTGATGTTTCCGGTTGCTCTACGTTCGACGTTAGCTATCCATTGCAAACCGACAGTTTTGTGGCATTTTTATTTTGATGTTCGCGAAATGCATTATCGACATGTTAAAGTGGAATATTCAAAATTTAGATAAGCCTGATGATTTTCGGCAATTTCTCTTATATATACTAAAATACTCGGTTAATTTAGAAAATTAATGTGTGTGAGAGGGTTAAAGGTATGGGGGATTTAATAGACTGAAACTAATGTACTTTCTGTAACCGATGGATTTATTATTCGTATATTGAAAATAAAAATATAGATTATACGCGTCGGTTAAATGATCAATTACTAGGATCGTTTGATAAGTCTGGTAAATTTCTAAGAGATGACATCGCAATCTATTTGTTCACGTGACGCCTTGAAAGATTGACTCTTCAAATCCCCCAATACCAAAATTTAGTCGAAAGTGACGCGTAGTTCAAGTTTGGCATGAAAGTGAGTTAGACGAAGTTCATGGGGACTCTGCTCCTGCGTTGAAGACCGTTTTTTTCTGGATAAACGAATTTAAACATGACCGAACAAGCAGTGAAGACGAAGCGCGCTCCAGGCACCCTGTTGAGGTCACCACGCCGGATATGGTGGAAAAAATCCATGGTATGATTATGGAAGATCGCCACGTATGAGATTGCTGAGGCCGTAGATATCTCGAGACAACGAGTGCATAACATCTTGCATGAAAAATTGCAGGAGGATTTTTAGCTTCGATTTATGGCTGTAGACGAAACTTGGATCCACCCCTACACTTCAGAGTCGCAGCATCAGTCAAAGCAATAGGTAATTTCTGGTGAAAGTGTGCCAAAGAGGCGAAAACTGTTTTGTCCTAATTGAACACTGTAAAAGGGTAAGACACTAACAGGAGAGTACTATGAAGCATTATAGGACTGTTTGAAAGAAGAGCTGAAAAATAACCGGCCAAGATTGTCGCGCAAAAAAGTGCTTTTTCACCAAGACAACACCCCTGCTCACAAGTCGGCTGTCGTAATGGCAAAATAACACAAACTGCGCTTCGAACTGTGTTCTCATCCACCCAATTCTCTGATTTTGGTCCCGTGCGACTTCTTCCTGTTCCCAAATTTAAAAACTTGGCTTGGTGGGAAGAAATTTTCGTCGAAGGAGGAAGTCATCGTCGCCTACTTTTCCAACGTTATAAAAAATTGGAAACTCGCTGGACCAAATGTTTCGCCCTCGATTGAGATTATGTTGAAAAATAAAAACGATTTTTTCCAAAAAAGTGTGTTTTACTTGTTTTTTTACCAGAGTTATCAAATGATCCTCGTATCTTGCTTGATTTATGAAAATTTTAATATACGTTTGCGTTTATTAACGCTATTATTTTTTTTTCTTTTTTAAGTATAGAATAAGTTTCTGAACCTTCTGCCTTTTGATAAATTCATGGATACGAGAGTACTTCGTATTATAAATTTTCGAATTTACAGCTCTTTGATAAATTCGTCCGTTTCTGTATGTGTGTCACGAAAATATAGGCGAAAAGAACGCTTTGAAATATGTGTACGAGTATTTGTCAATATTTGCTTGCAACTGTATGCGCAGCAAGAGGTTACGTTAATTGGGATAAAAGAATCGAAAAAGAAAAACAAAAAACCAAAGAAGTCATTGACTTTCCTTTAACTAATTCATCCTTCCCTATTACTTCCTGGCAAAAATTGCTCACACCTTCCCGTGGTATGATTGCATAAAATAAAACAAAATTGTTGAAAATATTATTTACAAAGATGGGCACTTTTTTATGTCAAAAGTTACAATTATTTTATTTTTTTATAATCTGTTGAAATTTCGAGAATATTACTTTAGGTGTATAAAATTATAATTTTGCCGTTTCTATTTTGCTCTAGTCCTCTCTCTATTATTATATCATCCTATTATACTCATATTAACATCCAGTATTCAGTCACAGTACATGATTACCGATAAACAAATAAGTAAGTATGTTTAAGTACATAAAACAGTTTCACGTTTATTTTGAAAATCCGTAAATTAAAATGTGAAAATACAAGGTGTTAGTCACACTTTATAGGCGTTTGCACAACAGTTTATTTCAAATATTCCTTACATTTCTCAATGTAATAAAATATCGGAAAAGCATATTTTTTGTGTTGGGGACATTGCATCAGCGGCGATTTCAAAATATCGAAAGAAATAGCAAAACTTTTGGGTGAGTAGCAGCAATTTTTTTTTATCTCAGAACAGGAATAGCTGAAAATTTCTAATACATAAAAATTGTTGTATTTAGTTCATATGGTTTGAACAAGAACCTTCCTTCACTACGTCATTTATTGTGACGTCATGTAGAATTTTGGGAATATTCAAGAATTACTGCTGGCCAGTCTATACTATTCTGACGTTTTCCAGAATCGTATTTAGCCAAATAATATGAAAAAGTTTAGTTGTTTTATTGGCAACTTCGATTAAAAAGCATACTGAAAATAATCCAGCAATTTTAATATATGCATCTTGGCATATTTTAATTAAAAAAAAACAGATAAATAGAAAATTAAAAGTTTCACTTTATTAACGTGTGCAGCACACAAATTAACATGAAGCAATCAGAAATAATGGTCAGAACTAAAATTTACCTGTACCTCTAAAAAACTTCATAACCCGAGTAGAGTTCATGCGCCGAACGATCCTCTTTCGCATGATTGATAGGTTAGAGGTTGAACTAAACCTAAATGCAAGACAATTAAATCTTTGTAAATAAAGATCGTTTATGTACATAACTATTCGTCAAAGCTTCATTATTTTCTTGTGGAACAGAATAACAGACCTACCGTTTTTTGTTGCTTCCAACTTAATGTGTTAAAAATAAATAAATAAAGAATAAATAAAGAGTGACGCACTCTCAGAAGGTTGTTGTTAGCTACAAATAATAAATACACCTTTTTTACCAACAGTACCTTGTTGAAATTTTCACTTTTAACTTTTCTTTTTACACTAGTATCGTTTGTCAGAGATTTTTTGTGGTACATTATTGAAAATTATACTCTTGATATATTAGTCAATATTATTTTAACCGATAACTTAATCTAATGTTACAGGTACCGATAAATATCCGTAAAATGTTAAAATTTGCAGTTTTAATTTTTTTTTCTTACCGTCGTATTGTTTGTCACCTATTTTTTGGTACATTTTGAAAAACTATAATATTCTTAACATTTCAGTCAATATATTTTTAACGGAAACTTAATTTGATGTCACAGGAACCGATAAATATTCGTAAAATGTTAAAATTTGCAGTTTTATTTTTTTTTCTTACTCTAGTATCGTTTGTCAGTGATTTTTTAAGGCTTATTTTGAAAAACTATTGCATATTTAATATTCTGGATTAAGATTAGTATTTAACAGACAATTTTATTTAATAGTGAACTAAATTATTACTTTTGGTCTTTTATTTATAAATTATATATTATACGTTGTAATATGTAATTTTCCGAAATTTTATTTTCAGTTGACTCTAGTTGAATCATAATTCGAAAATTTTGGGAAGAGAGATGTGTACTTTGCTTATAATTATTTGCATTGCGTTTTTTGAACATTAAGTTAATCTTTCCAAGCTTTTAATTTTTTTCTCACCACGTTTTTACATTTTGCTTTCTTAATTGTACTCCTGGTGGTTCTCCCTTCTTATCCTCTTCTGTAACCAACTGTATAATCACTTCAAAATACGGATTCAATTAGATAAGAACCAATTTCCGCAATAAATATCTATGTTATACATGGTTTCTAAATATTTAATGGCTTTCGGCTAAAATCAAGATACTCTACTTTATTTAATGGCAAAGATGCGCCCTGTCACAGCCGTCAAGGCGGTCTGGTTATTTTATTGTGTGACCATATGGTAGATTTAGTACTTACCGTGTAGGAGTCACTAACAACTTTACGTGAGGTCTACAATTTTTACATAAACCAGAAATTGGTACTTTACTTGAACATAGGAATAAAATAATGTAATTCCAACTCATAGTTTGAATCGTTATTCTGGATGTAAAACAAATAAATTTAAAGTATTTTTTTGTATCGATACAGGAAGGATTTTACTGGAAAATATTGACCTATTATTTCATAAAAATAAAACTAAAAAGAATGAGCTGTTACCAACAATATTTCGCAACAAAAAGTATCTTACTTCTTAATTACAATCTAGAGCATTAAACAAGCTTTTTATATTTATAATTCTAATGAGAATGTAAAATGTTTTTCAGTTCAAATTTTATTGAATAAAAACACACAAGGTTTTTCTAAATTCATACGAAAAAATTCAGTAGGAGGTTTCTGGTTAAAAATTATGAGAGGTCTTTCCTATAACAAAAATGTCTCACCCCAATCCCCAATTATATATCAACCACCAAAAAGAATAGATTTAATTTTGAGTTGTTCATTTTTTTCTCACATTCGAGTTAATCTAAAATCTTGAAATTACATTCTCTCATAAAGATGGGATTAAAGGATTTTTTGGGTATTATTTATGTTAAAACATTTATTACTACTTATGTTATCTTCTTTAAACCTCTCATATTTTCAACTATGTTACGACATTTAAACAATCTATTGTGTTTTGTTTTCTTTTTCTTCGAAAACTATTATTTCTATAGACAGATACAGACAGATAAAGATATAAGAAATAAAACAGGAATTCCGAATACTATTTTTAATTTATAAATTTCTACTACAGAAACTACAGAAAAAAATAGAGACAAGTTAAATTTTGCTTTTTTCGAAGGTGATATGTCTTTAGGGATTGGACTGAGAATTTTTTATAGGAAAGTCCTGTCATAATTTTAAACGAAGAAACTTCTTATAAATTTTTACATGAACTTAAAAATACCCTGTACATGTCGAATTATTGTGATAATTAAATTTTCACTGTCACTAGTTTTTAAAATAACATCGCTGCTATATTTCTAATATTTATAGAAGAGAAAAATTAGAACGGGAGTAAAAACTTAAGTATTTAAGATCCATAGTTACAGAAAGAAGAATAGGTGTGAAAATAAAGGAAAAGGTTATAATTGTGGAAAATATTTTAACAAACAAAAGACAGCTTGTTTGTAAAAAAAACCGTAGGAAACAAGGAAATACATTTTTGTGAAATTATTTCCCTTTATTCATTTTTGAAACAAAAGTATAATTTATACAACAAATAAAGAACACGACGGGTATGTAATAACTAAATATATATATATATATATATATATATATATATATGCAAATAATTTATTAAGAGATAAACGGTGTTTCCAAATAAAAAGGCCTTAAAGAGTGTGCTACATTTATTCTAGGTCCACTTTTCGTTTCTGATTACGACCTTCATCAGGAGACTCCAATAGGTAAGTTTAAGTTCTAAAATTAATTAATTATTTCTATTTACCAAGGTTTTAGATAATAATACTAATTAACATAATTTTTCTTAAAGAAAATTGTACAATAACACAAAAATAAAATTGAGACCTAAATTAGAATTGGACATAAACGATGATAATTAAATTGTGGCGTAGCTAGTCCTAAATTCGACTGTATCAAAATTTATTGAAGGGGCCTTTTTGTCCTACTAGGGCGAGGCCCAAAAGTACGATAATATTTTTGTACAAAATAAATCAAACCAGTCGCATTAATAAAATACGTATATCTAAAAGTATAAGAAACTAGCATATATAGTTACGTACTATAAAACTTAAAATAATAATCCTAGGATCCAAGTTAGTTAAATAGACAATTTTCTGGCATTTTTTCTGCAAGCTTATTTATTAAAACATCCATAGCTGAAAACGATTTTAATTTTTGTAGATTTTCTCTTTTTTAGACAGTACTGATAAGTCCAACAGCGGTTCTTGTCTCATAGAGCTTCTAAACTAATTTTTAATCAGCTTGATCTTAGAAAAGCTTGAAAGCTCGAAAAAAGTTGGTCAGTATTTAACAAGTTTTGTGTAATATTCATAATAATTACTTTTCAGATAGAAAAGGTTGAAATTCTACCACAGATGATACTAGTTTTAATTATTCATTCATTACGGGACTTTTATCAACTAAGAATTTTAGGTGGTAGGTAAGATTTTACGAATTTAAACGTGAACACACATCGGGGCCCTGTAGTCCGGGGACCCCTCTAACCCAAGGGCTCCATATAATTGATATGGTTGACAAATATCCCTTGGTAATTAAAATAATTAGTAAAAAAATAATTTTATATATCTTGTCAAGAGAACAACAGTTAAGACCGTTGAATGGACTTTTTAGGTTACCTATTGAACAGAATCGATTTTGTTACCGGTCTTTGGACTATTTTGTGTCAGATTTTGTCTGCGAGTTAAAAAAAGAAGGGCAGTGTTTCCCACAGGTCCTTTGATCTTCTTCACCAAATCGCCACGTGATCTGTAGTTGTTTCATTAACCATTAGAAATATTAAGATTTGGAATATTATTATGATTGTACTTTGTAAAAAATTAATAAATAGTGCTAAGTGGGTTAATATTAATCTTAGTGTTCACGGCCTTAATTTTATCTTTGAGATACTGTTGTTCCCAGATACTAAATTTTTTTTACCCCTTTCAAATTGTATTATTTTTTCCTCCTATTTTGAAATTTACCTTCTGAAAGGTTTTATTTCGTTGATCATTAGCTTCAATCATGACAAGATATTTTGTCTTTTGTTTGATAACTCTTAGCCCAATTTTTTTGCTTGGTCCTATTGATATAAATATTTTTATTTTAGTTTCCTAGCCGATCTATTTAGAAGTACTAAATCGGCAGCGTATGCCACTATTGAATGTCTCTTTTGGTATATTATTTAGGTAGTATTTATTTTTCTTTATCAAAGAATATTTTTTAATCCTAGGTAAATAGCGTCGTTGACAGTGGACCTCTCTGTCTCAGATCTCCATCCATTTTAAAGATGCCTGGAACATTTGATCCAACTCTGACTTTATTTTTCATTTCATGTAGAGCCATCTATACTAAATTTATTATTTTTGTAGGTATTTTCAACTTCTTTACTTTTTAAGTCATTTCTTACTATTGTTGTTATATGCTGATATTTTGCTGATACTCATTTTTCAGATTCATTTTCATTTTGTATATTTAATCAGTTGTTCCTCTTCTTTTTCTTAAACCTCCTTGGTAGTCGCCAACCACTTTTTCTTGATATCTTTCAAGTCTTTTCCTCAATATCTATTTTTATATAATTTCTGTTAAATTGGATTGGATCATTAGATTTAATAACATTTCTCACCTATTTAACGAATTTCAAATGGTCCTCTGGTCTGCCCTCCAAGTCTACTGTTGGTGTTTTATTTATTGCCTTGTCTACTTGCTCTTTGTCCTCCATACCAGATATTTCATCAGCTTTTTCCTTGTATTGTTCTAGAGTTTCATATTTATTTTTAGTTTCACCTCATTGACTTCTTTATTTTTGGGTGTTTTAATCTTCTTTCTGGGTCCTGGCATTTTCCAGTCTTCTTCACTCTCACTGTTATTTATTTCCATTAATTCTTCTTCAATTTCTACACTCCATGGTTTACCATGTACTGCTTCTCATATTTTTTTATCAATGTTATTAAATTTATCCATTTTACACGTCTTTGATCTTTTTGATGACTTGGCATCTAACACAACAGTTCTTCCAAATCACTTTAATTCCCCAAAGATTGGGATAACTCTTATTGACTGACTACATCACTTTAACGAAACATATAAATTATTAAAACATAAAATTTTAAAACGTATCAATCGATTCTGTGAAAAATACTTCCCCTGTTTACACCACAAAAGATCTTTTACCATCTAATAACTGTTTTTTCAACCATTGATTTATTCATTAATTATTATATAGCTTGTCCTTTATTTTCGTTCTTGTATATTAGAATAATTATAGATACTATCAGTTTTTGTTTGAAGATTTACTATTTTCTTTACACGTTATTTATTTTTCATTCCACTCTCGATGGAATATGAATTTTAGCTTTTTGGAACAAATAAAATGTGAAATTTTTATTATAAAGGTTTTGGTGTCTATTTCGATGTGTTTTATAGAGGACATCAAGTAGTAGCCATGTTTATGTATTAAATGTAAATTAATTTGTTTTTTCTTTGAGTTTTAACAACAACAAAATTACTCTTGTTGTCAATTTTAAAATTTTCGCTAAAAAGGAGAAAATATATCAAATCACACCTCAGTTAAAAGAATTTAAAATATTAAACAAATGTAACATAGAGAGAGAATCTCAATGTAAAACCATTTAACAAAATAGAAGAGTGTGAATTTAGAAGTTACTGGATATAAAAAGAATGGCAGAAAATATATTAATTAAATAAATATAAGAATTAAAAATTACCAAAAAAATAAAGAAAATCTGAGACGAACCGGGAACAAAAATGTGAGAGAAACAATGCTAAAAGAGACATCTCTTGAACATAAATATGAAGGCTATACAGAACAGGGACACGTGGAAAGATATATGGAAGAAACCGATGAAAATGGAGAGATACTAAAAATCCACTGCTTTAGACCTACAAGTGTATTTAGGCTATGCATTTATGTATGTATTTTTAACAATATCGAAACTCGTAATGTTGTTATTTACCTTGGAAAAGTTATTTTATTTACTTTATTCATATTATTCATATTACTGTTTTTCTATTATCGTTCACATTAAGATTTTTGTAAAGAAAACTTTTCAATTTTAAGTAGACACACTATATAAGTTTCAGTTTTGGATTTTTTGTGTTATTTTATAGTAGAGGTTGGACTATTCCGCCGAGATATATCTATATACTTTCTACCACGCGCGCCGATGTTTTTTCTTTCGTTTTTTGAATCTAAAGTGAATGCGGTGTTTATTACAGTGCATGGGTGGCCCGTCATTATGTGTATATAGAAATCTAAAGGCGAATTGTATTAAAAGAACCACAATACTCAACCTTTTATTAAATAGAAATTTATTCAATTCAAATGGATGGTGCATGTGTATATATATCTGGCTGTCGCCCATTATATGTTGCATATGGCAAATTGTTTATACATATTGTATCATTAAGTAAATGAAACAACATAGAGATAAAACTTATTTTAAGAAGTTCCCAGACTTTTTATATTAATTAAAACAACAGAGAAAATGAAAAGTATTTTTCTTGTAACATTTAGCTATTAACCTTTCGCAATTATTGAAAAAATAATCGAAATCACGATACATGAACAACTGAATAATTTATTATTCATCAACCAGTCTGGTTTTAGAAGACATTATTCCTGTGAGATGGCTTGTCAGTTACTTTCTAACAACTAAAAAAGCGAAATTGGCGAAGGAAAAGTTGGGATTAGTGTATTTGTGGACTTGAAACGAGCTTTCGAAACTGTTGATAAATTAATAGCAAAATGCAAAAAGGGGAATATTCTTAACTAGATTAAAAATTACCGGTTGATAGCAGAATGCAAAAATTAGCGGTGAATGTTCAGGGGAGCTTAAGACGTATTATGAAGTCCCACAGGGTAGTTATTATGAATATTATATATCTGATCTTTATCAATATTTACAGAATTCTTTCGTCAATTTCTTTGCAGATTTTACCTTAATTTCTGTATCTGGTAAAACCTATTTAGATGTGGTAATTATAATAAATAATGAATTGGACATTTTAAATGAATAGTTGATGGAAAGTAAATTAAAGTTAAATGCACAAAAAACTAAATGTATGATACTAGGTAGTAAACAAAATTGTTCCACGTTCAGGCAAGGTTACTGGGTTATTAAAATTTATAATAGTATAATAGAATACATAGATGAAATAAAATACCTAAGAGTTGTATTTGATCCTCAATTCAGATTTCATAAACATGTTGACTTCTTATGTAAAAAAATAGGAAAAAAATTGGATATTTATCCAGAGTCAGTAAAAATATTTAAAATATTGTGCAGAAAACTGGTATAGAATACTATCATCTATCCACATTTTTACTATTGTGTGACTCTCTTAATGTTTTGTTCTAATAAAAATATTCGTAGACTGAAAGACCTTCAAAACAAAGCAATGCAAATCTTATTACGATTGGACAGGTACACCCCAATTAATTGAATGTTAAAATCATGAAAATTTCTAAATGTAACACAGCTTAGATTTATTTCAACAGTGTAGTAGCTACTCACTAAGGCCCAGGCCATACAAATGAGGGGGTATTTTAATTTAGAATGCTCTGGAAGGGAAGGTAGTTTTGATTTTAGAATGTTATATTGTTAGAGTGTTAGATAAATAGATATTAATGAAAATAAGGAGAATTATCATCGGAATTGGAATTTGAAACATTTTGGCGTTACTACAGTGAACTGAAACATGAGGAGCCCAGGCGAGATGGTTTGGCTGTTAAAGACAGTGAAATTTTGAGAGACAACACCATTTTAGGTGAGTAAGTGGCGGAGAAGACCTAACTCCAACTCTGCTCTAGCTTTCCAGATCAAAAGGCGAAGAGGACCTAACTCCTATTCTGTCCCAGCTTCCTAGACCAAACGACGGAGAGAAACTAACACCAAAACTGCTCCAGCTTCTTATACCAAGCGGAGGGGAGGACCTAACTCCAACTCTGCTCTACCTTCCCAGAGCAAATGGCGAAGAGGACCTAACTCCTATTTTATTCTAGCTTCCTAGACCCAGTGACGGAGAGAACCTAACTCCAAGTCTACTTGACTAAGTGGCGGAGAGGACCTAACTCCAAAACTGCTCCGGCTTCTTAAACCAAGCGGAATGGAGGACCTAACTCCAACTCTGCTATAGCTTCTTAAACCAATGGCGGTGAGATCATTCCATTTTTATTTTCAAGTGTCTTCATTATTGAATTGAAGTGACAGTAATTGAGTAGCTAAAGACAAAAATTTTTAAAACTATTTTATTATTTGATATATTGAATACGTTTCTTATCATTAGTATAAGATATTTAATTTCAATAACTATAAACTGAGATATTATTGGGGTAGAATTATTGTTTATTACCATTCCAACTATTTATCCAAGAAAAACTCAAGATTTTAAAGCCAACAAGGCAGCCGCTGATAAAGAAAATCACAATGATAGTAAGTTGAGTGAAGAAGACGAGGTAAATGATCTACTATTAGAAGATAAACTGATAAACTGTTTGAAAGATTCTTTTACAAAACTTAGTCTTACTTTAAACAATAATATAAAAACTAACCTTGAACAATTAGTAATTCTATCGATTGTGAACTTCATTGTAGTTACTTTACTATACCTAATTCTGAAAAAAATAAACGAAACAGTTGTAAACTCTGATGGAGGGGCCAGTAGTAGTTCTGCGCGAGATATGAAATCTTTATTATATATCTAGTTGGAGGGATCTAGGGGGTCCCAACTTTCAATTTTCACCTAATGGCAATATTCACCCAGTATTATTTCTAAAGAAATTAATCACTCTCCTTAACAAAGCTGACGTTTCTAATGATTATAAACTATATTTTGCATCAGCTTTCAAATGATGAATGAATAAAATTGAGAGTTGGTCACTTTTCATATGAAATTCGCAGAGGTTTAATTAATTTAGGGTCTATGTCAGTAGAAGAAATCTAAAGTTATTTAAGGAGAATTGACGAATTAGATGAAGACTCAAATACAATTTTAAGTAGTAATGTAAGTAATAATTATAATAGTACTAATAGACAGACCGAACCATTGTGGCAGGGGCCCCCAGCTCGACTAAGAAATGAACCCGCTACTAATACTAGATAAATTTAGAATTATCGGTATTAATTAATGAACCTATTTACGAAATATTAAAGGAGAATGGCGTAGAAGTATGTCACATCGCGGTTTTACCTACTTTACAAATTACGTTTGAAAAAGTATTGTCAGAAGTTTTGGTAGATTCTGGAAGTCAAGTTACGGAAGTCAGTGAAAGGTTTTTTTGTCGGGATTAATGAAAGTTAATACTTTTATTCCAAAAATTTCCTGTAAAGGTCGATTCATACATAACAGTTACGTGTTAGTGCCGTATCGGTTCCCTATTTTTATCGGTCATGATTTCACTGTGACATATGTGAATACATAACAGTGATCGTTCCATGACTTGTCAGTGCATTTCAGTACCCAACATGACAATGTTCTCAGAGGATGAACTTTTGATGATTGCTCTGGTTTTGGGTGAAGAAGAGGACCAACGAGCAGTAAAGAAACAGCAGATATGGTTTCATCAAACATTTAAATGCAGAGAAATGGGGTGGAATGGATAAATCACACAATTCCTGGATTAATAAAAATGCTCTTATATAAAGTCTTTTTCTTGTAATAAAAAAACAATTTTTATAAAATGTGATTTATTTAGAAAAATATTTGTTTATACAGTTTTTTCAAACATTTTATTATCAAAGATTATTTTTTTGATTCAATACATCCACACATGCAATAGCAATATGAGTTGCAAATATTACAAGCTATTCCATCTACTTGATCGCTAGGAATTTCAAAGCATTTATTTTTACAGCAGTATTTAATCATAATTACAACATTTATTCGCTAAAGTATTTATTTTTTACATTTTTAGGTACTCTATAGCCACTAGTATATACCTACAAAATATTGTTTTTAATAACTCACCCCTTTCGGAGAAAAGAAACTTATCGAAAAATATTACATTTGACATAATAATTGATCATCATTGATTTGATTGTTTATAATGTGCTATACAGGGTGAGTTACAACTATTGAGACCTATAGTAAACGTAAGGTTTAATAAAGCGTTGCAGTAGCAAAAAATACAGGGTATTAGCGTTAATGTTTTTTTTTTCGTTTATCGGTAATAATTACTATATTCATAAATTGTTTTCAAATTTGGCAAAGAAGCTTTATTTTAAACATAGCATATTATTTATTTATAATTTTAGGTTTTATTACAGGGCACCACATGGGTGATTGTTGATGATGAAACTGAGTCGTAACTTTGTATAACAAAATTTTTAATAATTGGTATTAAAAACAAGACGAAAACATAATTTTTAGATAAAATGATTATACTTGTTGGATCAAGATAGCCGTTTTAGATAAAAATACTTACTCCTTACTAAAATTAACCCCGTTTTATAATTTTCTCCAGAGCTTGTCTTGTAAATGAATTTCATTTGAATGAGGGTTTTGGTGGCAATTCTAAATGATTCTCTGTCAGTCCAGCGTTGAGGAAATATATCATTAAGATAATTTCTAACTACTAATGGGAATGAGGTGGCACTCTGTTCTATATAAAACTCATTATTCTTCTTACACCTAGTAAGAAATAATCGAAAATGTAAAAAATAAAATAAACAAGAATCTTCTCCTTTTAAATTTGGAGCAAGAATACGTTGGCAGAACTGACCATCATTAAAGGTCTCTTGGAAGTAAATTTTTTCTTCTTAGAATTCTAATAATAGACTTACTCCTGTTGCTGCTGACAAATAAAGTGAACTTATTTCAAGATGTTCATCTCTTGAAATAAAATGTTATCTTCTTAATAAAGTGCTGTGTATTGGTCGACACCCATCATTTTTAGTGCAAAATGACCCTGTCTCACCAAACAACAATATAGATTTGCAAAAGTTTTATGATTTGGTTGACCTCATAACAAGCCACAACTTCTGATTGCAGCTCCAGCGCTATACTTTCCTTGTTCACATTCATAAGCATTCGACGTGTGTATGCGGGACAGTAGAGCTCGTGAGAACTAATGGCTGCCAAGATATTTGCTAAGATTTTCCCTTTATTTTCCTATATATGACTTTTAGGCTAAGAAAGGGTATCCTATAGCTTAAAAAGTTGACATGATAGACATAAATTTCTGTTACTTTTGGATGGAGAGGCAATAGTTTTAGTCAAAAACATGTCACAGATCTAAGATAACGAAATTGCTGTTCTTCAGTATTATCTGGTAACCTAAGCACACTTTTCGTAAATGAAATATTATTTGAAATCCCTTTCTGAAACTTGGAACTGCTCAATTACGTTTATCTCGAAAAAGGTTGAAATTATCAAGTTTCAACAAATATAACAATTTTATGTACTCCGTATTAAAACACAGAGAAAAATTTTTAAATAATATTCATTGTATAAAGTTATACGTCTTTGCCAATTTTGTTAACAATTTATGAATATATTGTGAAATTATCAAAAAAAAATGATTAAAACATTTCATAGCCATAGCAAAATTTTATTATTGCATATTTGCTCCAATCTTCATATTTTGATCCAAATAATAACCTGTGCTTACTCTATGTCTAACAGTTATGACTCACCCTGTATAAATATGATAGACTCCTTACTCTTACTGCTATAGATAACTAAATACCATACAAACAGAGGCCAAAACTAAATACGAGTAGAAGAATGTAATACTGTCATTTTCAATGCTGTGAAATTGGCTCCATTAGTTTGTTTATAAAAAATAGTTTTTAAATTGTTAACAATGGAAGATGAAATCGTTCTTGAAGAGGGCGAGGTACTTTTTTTTTATTATAGCTTTTGAAATATTATATATTTCGGTTTTAGCTTTCTCACGACTCTGAAGATGGATATACTCCCTTAGAAAGACCAGCAAATTATGCTAACACTCAACCAATGCCCCGGCTTCCTGATGTGGCCCCTCAATTAGAAAGCGAGGAAGAATTACAATCTAGTGATAGTGATAGCGATTCTGATTCAAATGATAAGAAAAGAAAAATACCCAAAATGCGTTTGAAACCTCAACCACAACAAAGAGATTTAAAAAGTAAAGTATTGCTACCTACAAATAGCCCCTGTATTCTTTTAGAAATATTTAAGAATTATAAATATTTGATATTAAAACCTGTATATACTAAACTATTAATAATTTTAGCTAAAAAATATGATATTTGGAGTAGCAGACTTCAAGAAGATACACTTGTTGCTACTCTTGGGAACTGTGATGTTGAGAAAAAAGAGAGATCAAGAGATGTAGAAACGTATGATTATACTTTAGCTCATAAATATTATAGCCAAGAAGATGATAATCGATTTCGCAAAGTAGAAAGAACAAATAATAAACGAACAAGACAAGACAGAAGTAATCATAATTTTCAACAGAGACAGAGGACACGGAGCTCAGAAAGGGAATACAAAGCTGAACCCAGAGATATTCCTGACTTAGAAATCGATAAAAGTAATGAAGCAGAAAAAATTGCTCAAGACATAGCTTCTAAATTGAATGAAGAAAAAGTTGAGCTAATTTGTAAGTTTTTTAATTGTAGTGATGTTTTTAAGTTTCCAAATTTATATACATGTGTTGTATTTATCATTTTTCTAGTTACATATTGCTGTATTATTTTTTATGTCCAAATAGTAACTTAAGCATGTAGACTTTTTTTATCATATTTGTTGATGTGTTAACATTATTTTATATTTGATTCGTCAATATTTTTAGTAAAAGTTATAACAGTCCTTGGAAAAGATAGGGCTATAAATATGTTTCAAGAGACTAGGAATGTTGAAGCAAATGGTGGTATGTTAATAATGGTGAGTTTGTAGATTAATCATTTTATTTGTACTATTTTATTTAAAAAACTGACTGTAAAGTCTTTAGTAATCTGTAGATTCTTAAGAAATTTTAATTGACTTAAACTGTTATCTGACGTTTATCTTGCTTATATTTGGATTAAACTTGACTCATTAGCTTGTTTTTAGGGATGAAGCATTTGTAAGTTAATTTTAAAAAAATAGGTATTTTTTCAATTTTACTAATATCACATGGTTGTTACTAATAGCTCTTTAATATATATTTAATATAAAATGTTTATATCGCCGATTCTATTCTATTTTTCATATTTACACTTTAAAGAGTAAATATTTTTGATTCTTGATTTGGAAAATACTGTTCAATCTGCTAGTGTTATATATGATTTTTTTTAATTATATTACAACAAATGGAGTTCTAAAATGTTCCTAATAATAAGATTTAAGTTTTGAGGATAGCAGGGAGCTTATTTGCAATGAATTATTGTTTGTTATTATTAAAGTAAATAGGGCAGTAGTAAAATAATCTGTTTTTGTAGAACATTTTAAGATTATTTTTAGTAAGAATAACATGTTTCGTGCATCTTTGATTTGGAAAACTCTTCATCTCCAAATGGCAATACTCCATGTATTTTTTATTCATGTTTATTGATATCTATGGACTATCCTGAAATTTAAAACTTTTATCTTAAATGAAATACTTTCAATAGTATGTTGGATATCCAACCAATACTATATAACCAAACAAAATTTGTACATATATCAAATTTGAACGGCAATATTGTTTCTTATATTGTTGATGTTATGAAATAAACACTAAAGCATTTTTTAAAGAGTTTATAGGAATACTTGTTAATCATGATATTTTTAATGATTTTTTAAAAAGATTTCAATGTATATTTTTTTAAATCCCAGAATCAAACAAGGCGGAGAACATCTGGAGGTGTTTTTTTAAATTTAGTTAGACATGAATCCCATCTCACAACTGCAGAAAGAGATCAGATATTTGGAGACGAAAGACAAAAGTATAAGGAAATTATTAAGCAGAGAAGGAAAGAGAAAATTTTAAATATCCAGAAAAAAGTTGGTAAGAACAAGCCTCTGTTTTTTGTAATGTTCTTCATCATTACACATTGTACTTTTTATATTTTTGTTTGTGAATCATTTCTTTTATCCACAGCACAAGAAAGGAAAAAGATACTTCCTGATCTTTTAACTAGAGCTAAGCTCTTGGCTTCTCAGAATCTCGACAGAAAAGTAAGAGAAACAGAAGAACAAGAAGATTGTGTGAATCCTCCTCCAACACCAGAGACTGATTGTTGTGAAAACAGCAGAGATGGTATGGATGGGTCTCCCGTGCCTGTGATCAATAAAAATGACTCTTTGGAAAGTAGCAGAGAAAAGTTATCTGCTTATGATGATGATGATTTTCTTGACCTTGGTTGTGGTGTGGAAATGGATTTGTTTTAAAAGACTAACTTGCCTGTGAGAGTTTTACATTAATTGTTGACTTATGTTAACTGCATATTATTAAAGTAAAGCAAGAAAAATAACAGAAAAGGGAGTTAGCAAATTAATTTGTTTTTAGTTCTTCATTTCTTAATACAAATTTCATTAGAGAAATTTGTGTTTGTAGTATGTACCTATACATAGATTTTCTTTCATTAATTTATGAAGACCAATAAAATTTATTATTTTTGTTAGTAATATCTAAGCTCCATTTTTTGAATATAACAGATACAATAAAACGATTTTTTTGTAAATAAGTAAAATTAAGAAAATAAACAAAATGGTATCTAATGTTATTTCTTTAGTGATTGTTTAGATGAGAAGTAATATGTAATAATAATGTAATAAAAAATATATTTACGTAAAAATTAATAATAGTTAAAACAATAAAATTATCCTGTTGATTGCAGTACATAGTGGCCATATACATATATAATAGGTCTTTTTACAATGCAGATTTTTTACCAACTTCATCCCATAAAGTAGTTCCATCACAGGCGCAAATTGTTTTTGGATTTTGAAACAAACCAGCTGATCTAGCAATTACACCACAAGTAACTTTTTTTGATTCTTTTGTAACAACAAATGCTCTTCCTATTAATTCCGATACTTTGACGTGTTCCTTTTGAAACCTAAATTCTGCTCTTTTATTTTCATCACTATTTATAGAACCAATGTCTCCATAAGCATTTCCATCTGAAGAAACAATTGGGTTAAAAACTTGTCCCACATTTTCGCAACCTGTAGAAATAATACAAGTTAAAAAAATTTAGATCGAAGGCCAGGACCTGGCAGAAATACGTTAAAATATAAAAGTTAAAATTTTTTTTGTGTATTAGGTAAAATCGCTTGGGAATTACAAAACTTGACTTAACCGGGACTTAGGCAGGTATTAGGTAACTAAGGTGAGTAATAACGGCTTACATTAAAGTACAAAAGTTTTTATATAATATTTAACAACAATTTTATGACAATATTGATCAACATTTCATCTGGTAAAGCTGCATCTAATGAAGAAGAAAAGTTTCTTTCGAATTTAGAAGAGAAACGCGTTCAATAATGAAATACTTTTATATTTGATTGCCAAACCGATATTCATAAACTTGAAAAAAAATGCCTTTAAAATTTTTAGTAGTGATTACAAGAAAAACAAAAAAATTGAAGGTAAAATTTAAGAAATAAAATCCAGATAGATTTATTGATTTTTTATACTACATTGGGCAAGTTGCTGCATCCATTGGTAATAAAGTAGTGAATGTACATTTCAAGCAGTGCCATTTGTTTGATATTATTAATCACAATAAATTGTGTAACATTTGTGCAACATTTAGTATGAGGGAAATATTGTTTTAAGAGGTAGCGATTCTGATGTTGCTATACTTGGTCATATGCATAAAAAGTTATAAGTCACACATCTGCATGATTTCAGGATCTGTAAATAAATTGAGAATAGATCTCAATAAAATTTATGTATATCAAAGATCTATTTATAAAAGTTTGCTTGTACTTCACGCTATCATAGAATGTGATTATAGTCCTGCTTTGTCAAAAAAGACAAAATCAAGTCTTTAAATTGCTGAAAAAAAAATAATACCAGCAATGTTTGCTAGTTTTGGCAATGTCGATTTTTTAAAAAAGGTAAAGTAAACCATCACTTTCAACAAGGTTCAGCAATTTATCTGTGATTTACATAATGTACCAGGAGTAAATTATGCAGATGCAAAGCTGTTTATCAATATAAACAGTTTTAAATGTAAATGAATCAATTCAAACAAAATTAAGAAATTTTGACACTGGTAATTTACCACCCTGTAAAATTGAACTTGGGCACGTTTTAACAATCAAATATGTTTTGAGCATTTGGACCAATGCCAACAGTTGCCGAATTTTTTTAGAGATTCACTACAAACTCAGCTGTTTTTTTAACCCAAAGATTAATTTTAATCAAAGAGCTGCTACGAATCAAATTGGTTTAAATTTTACAGAAATATCAAAAGGCATTGAAGATGATGGCGTTTATAAAGATGATACATTTATTGCCATTTAATGGCTGTTGTGAAATAGACATTTTGCGCTTAGTGTATTTGACGTAATACCTTGTCTGGGGAATGTTAAACCTTTCAAATGGGTGTGGCTTTTTAAATACGGTCATAAAATTGTTCTTTAAATACTATATTATATATAAAAATTTCAGCTTTTGTACTTTAAGGTAAATAAGTCCAATTATTGGGAACTTTTATTATCTGATACCTGCCTAAGTCCCTGACGGTAGTCATTTGTAATCCCCAAATATTTTTATCTAAACTAATGAGAATCGACGAAAACTTTTTTAGATTTTATGCTTAAGGTATGTCTGGCAGGTGCTGGTTCTTAGTATCTAGCCTCAAAACATAGAAAACATTTTTTTATTGTACAAGATTCCAATTTGTTGTGGACCATTTAGGTAAATATTGTTGGGTGTTTATTTTCTCAAATGTAAAAGAGAAATATTTACCATTTGAAATATCACCACATTCATAAATGTATGCATGATGAGCCCCTTCAGCTAACCCGTCAATAGTTCCATCAATAATACAAACATCTTTAGTTGGTTGTATAAAACGTACTACTCCTTTAACATCCAGAGTTCCTGCTTCTAAAATAGAAACGGCAGCTTGTCCTCCTGCATAACCTTTGACTGCAACTTTTTTGCCGGTAGTTTCGAGAATATTCAATAATTTTAATGTAGGTAATGTGCTTTTTATAACTACACATTGTTGATCTAGATGGATTTTTATATCTTCGATACCTTCTATATTAGATAAACGTTGTTTTATTGAATCTACACAAGAATTGCAAGTCATTTGAACCGCAAACTCAATTGTTGAAGCCATGATGGAAATTTTTTTTAACAATGTATAATCGTATGTATAACCTTCTTAATTAAGCGTTAAATTAAAACTAAATATAAATATATATAATTAAGATTAATATAGTTTAAAGTTCATTACTTTTAAATATTTAGACAATGACATATTACATGTGTCTTTTAATAGGTTTCGAATTGGCCTTTTACGTAATACAACTACAAGTATTTTGCATACTAATATAATTTTTAAAATAAACCTGTCAAAATAGGTAAATTTTTAAATATTTTCAAAGCTGAAGTTTTTATAATTTAATAAATTCAAAACCGTCTTTTGGCATCCCATAAATAAAATTGAAAGGCAATTCAATCTACACTTTATTGTAATATGTTTTGCCTATCGTTTATAAAAAACGCAATTTATATGTACAATTTTAACTTCAGGGCGCGTTGATAATAAACAAATGAACTTAAACTTTTTAATTCCACGGCACACGTTAAACAAATATGTATACAGGGTATTCCAGCATTTTTAGAAGTTGTTGCTTTAAAGAACCCAAAGAATGTATGTTTAAGCATAAGAGCGCTGACCGTAATGTTAAAAACATTTAAAACATTTTTCCATTTTGTAGACAACTTTTCCGCATTGGATATATGGGTGTATGTTTGTTTATGAAACTTTTTTTTTTTTGTTTTTACGATATAGTGAAAATTAGTTGCCCCTTAAGATTACTAAACACAAATGTATTTGATGAAATCGAAAAAATAAGAAAGCTTTTAGTAGAATCATTTCTCAATAAAGAAACTATCAACAACCCAGCTAACAATTTGATCATTGGCCGATAACAATCTTACCAGAATTGGCCATAACGGCAAGATGTTGGCAGTGCAAAAATGAAACATCAGCCGCCGAGCGGGCCAAAGGGAATCTACCCGATATATGTTTTACTGGTCCATTTCTGTTACAAGATCCGTTGGCCGCCGTCTTTAGGCCTACAAGGTGAAAAAAATAGTATGCCTCATATATTAAATTGATGGGCATCTATTGGCAGAATATTAAGTGGCCATTACTGTTAATGCCTATGATAAAAAAATGCAATGGCACGCGTATTCGTCTTTACCGATTGAGTGGTGTTTGGAAAATAAATTTTGACGTACTGCTACCATTGTCTGAGGCTTCTTCAGGAGAAACGATAATCCAAACCATATTTGATCTTATACTCTAAAAATGAGATTTACTACATTTCAAATTATGATGTATATTCAAGAATAAGAGTTTCGGTATACTTCTCATGTTCCAGTTTTGTTCTAAAGAAACTTCTATGATGATAAACCAAATGGCATTTTTATTCTCATAGCAAAATGGTGCAATCCCCAATACAAATTATAGGCCTGGAAGCTGAAATATTGTTTAGCATGTTAGTAATGATTTTTTATGACTTTCTTCTTAAGACATGTTGACAGCGGGGGATGCTCCTGTCAAACAATCCATTTTATAGGACAAACGTTTTTTCGTGTACTTTATCAAATTCTCTCAAGATTCAACTAAAAAAAATAACTGTTATGAATAAAATTTGGACAAACACCAAAACGAAATGTTTAACAGCTGTGCTAGCTACTCCATTAGCTACCATTATCGAGAATTTTCGTAGAGGAAAAAGTTGGGGTATCGTTAAGACGAAGCTATTTACAAAAATTCTAGTAATCAGTAGTAATCCTTTTAAAAGGCATGATGGATCCTGGACTAATATGTTTGAAATACAAATTAAGCATTTCATACGGAACGATATATACATATGTGATGACAAGATTGAATCAAACGTTTGTGCAATATATAGTATGTATACATAAAGTTTAACAGTTATCCTACGTTTTCTTACAACAGGAAAATCTTATGAAGATTTGAAATTTAGTTGTGCAATCCACCACCATATAAGAACAATTAATTTGGAAACATGTCGAGTAAATTACCAGTGACTAAAAAAATGAATATTTAAAGGTAACATTAAAAAATATTTAATATGTTAAAAGCAAAATTCCAAAAATGTGTTTATAAAGACAATGGTTGAAAATGCTCTTCATTTTTGGCAAACAAGATGGTGGTGAATTATATGGCTGCTTTTCGTCATCAGCTTGATTTAAGACTTTATAAGCTTTTTGCAAAATCGAATTTTGTTTCTTTGATTATATTTTTCTTTTTCTTAATAGCTGGTGGTTTCTGTGATTCTTGAGATTACACTATCAACACTGAAAGCAAAATTTGTTTCAGTTTCCTACCTGTCAGGAAGCTAGGATTGAAATTGCAACATTTTCAGATGGCAAACACATAAAAATTATTGTGCCTCCTGGTTGTGGAAGTTATTTATTTAATTACAAAAGAAGTCACACAACATTGTCATATTAGCCACAGCAGATGCTAATTATGAATTTTTTATGGTATACCTAGGAACAAACGGAAGAGTATCAGATGGTGGTGTTTTGGAAAACACAACATTTTAACAATCACATCGTCTTTATTTTCCAACGGGACAGCCATTAATAGGATGCATTGATAAAACTTCAATAGCATATGTCTTCGTGGTAGAAGATGATGCTTTTGTTTTTTAATAAACATAAAAATAATTGAGTAGAAAAGAGTGTTTTTTAATTTAAATGCATTTGGAATATTCGCTGCAAGATTTTGAATTTTCCATATAGCAACAAACACTTGATATTGAGCTTTCTTACTAAAAATGGAATTTTATCCGAAGGTATTGGTGAAAATCTAAGGAATCATTTGTACCATTTCAAAGAAATCACACCAACCAATCTGGAATAAATGCTAAAGAGAATATTTAAAACATTATTTTAACACTGAAGAAAAAGTATAATGTCAAGATATGAAGATATAAAGTAATGTATTACACGATAAAATAAGTAAAATATAATGTGTTTTCTATTTAAAAACTATGTATTTAATAAGAAACTAGTAGACGACATACAATTGTTAATGAATGAAAAATGTACCTTATTATTGTCATCATCATAATTTGGTATTTTACAGTCTGTAGGCGTTTCTTGATCCGATAGCATAATTTGAAATTCCACAAATGAGGTTCAAAGACATCATAACTTTCAGCTGTAGACCCTTTTCCAGTTCTTGTCTGAACGCTGTTCCTAAGAAATTATTTTTTTTATCACCATATCTTTGTCTGCATGTGGTTCATTTTCTTTTGATTTGAGTTTAACGTATTCGGAAATTAGTTTATTCAAATAATTCCATTGATTTTATATTTCACAATACTAGTTTGTTGTTTAATACCGGCAATAAAAGTAAGTGACATTCACGTCCTAGTACTACACGTAGTGACTTGTTTGTGCAACCTTCTGTTCAAATAAAAAGTCAATCTCTATAGATTTTTCTACCCCGGTTTGAAGGTTTTGTGTGCCCAAACAAATTATTGAAGTTCATGTGCATTAAGGTACGCGGAAACACGTTTGTGCATACAATATTATCAAGGTGCTCTTACAAGTAATTTGAAAAATGTCAAGATGATGGGTTCACAAGAATTTAGATAGAATTTGCCTTATAACTGTTATTCTCATTTTCAATCTACTTGTATGAACAAAATGTTGATATTAATTGGAATTTGTCAAATAAATGAGTTGTTTATAAATATGTTTGTTGTAATTGCCGTGCCTCAGGACAATTTTTTACTGTCCCAAAAAATTTTTGCTAGGTACCTATATAATGAAAAGTTAGTTTGTTTAAATATGCTGAATTTATTCTATTGTTTTATTCTAATGTTGAACAGTGCCAGAATAAACAGGTACAATACAGAACACCAGTTACAGTTTTTCATAATTATGGTTTCATCAGTTGCAGATTAGGAATCATTAACTTGATTTAAAACGGTGAAATATGATACCGATGATTTCATTATCTGAAAAATAATAAATTATGGAATGTGTGTTCAAAATGATCAAATTTTAATGCCTGAATAATGAAGATTAATTTTTACCGCAACAAAAGTTTCTAATGATAATGTAACATATCCTCCAGCTAAAAGCCTCAATGGTTTTTGACATTTTGCCATAAAAAAAATCAAATTCTTTTTGAAAACTATAGAGCGCTCTCTCCACTCACATTGATACGCAGAAACGGCCAATTCGTTGTGCTAAAAATAAACATACATATAAGTAGTATTTGGTCCTACAAAATAGAGTATTTATTACATAAAATTATTTTGTGCCGGAGTTAAGTGTACTTACAAAGAGGTAGAGCAAAGCGACGATCAGAGCGCAAAATAGTAACAAAGAGCTCAAAAAGAGAGAGAGAGAGAGAGAGGAGTTTCGCATTTAGTAGTGCAGAGATTTTATAAGCAACCATTTCACTAGTAGAAGGGGTGGAAGCAAGCATGGATATGTTTTTACATGAAAATTTTTCTCTTTTTTGTGGTATTTGTTGCGTTATCGCACCCAAGAGATGGTGTTCAAAATTCATAAGAAAAATGGCTAAAATATAATGCTATAGCTGTTTATGTTGGATTCCATATGATGGTTTTTGTGAAATCAGAAGTGAATGGTGTGCTTTATTCTCATCAATGGGTTCGTGAGTTTGAGGTTGTTTTTCATCAATGTAACCTTGTTTTCCTTGAGTTGAATCAAAGTTCTCCTAAATTCATCCATCGGCCGTTTTCGTTTATTATTTTTTTTTTCTATTTTATGGGACCGATACATCTAACACTCTATCAGCTTCAATTTCTGCAGTTTCAAAAGTACATTGGTCGCCGGTTGTTGGTTCGGTTAGTTCTGTGTTCTCGTTTTGGTGAGATACGACCTCTCTATTTTACTCTTGGTCAATCGGCGACACATTTTCTCCAGTTGTTTGCACAGTAAACTGAGTTTTCAAGAATGAAAGATTTTCAAAACATTGCTAAGATCATTACCAGTTGACTTGAGATCCACGATCTCCAGAACGTGTTATAGGTATTTGGTTTAGTTCTTCGCTGTCATGTAGTGTATTCAACATTATTTTAATCGCGTTTGCTGAAAAATTTAATAAACTAAATATAAATTATAGAGGAAGTGGTTTATATACATACATAGTGAAGGAAAGTATCGACAAATTATTCATAATTTTACGAATTGTTGATAACATTTAATTTTTTGCTTCATATTTCATGTTTGTTGTCTGTTTCAAATTTTTAGCTACTGGATTCTGTTTCAGAACTGTCAACTATAATTGAATGGATGTTTTTAATGCCTCATCGTTTTTTCACGATACGGTAACTATTATTAGGAAAGTGTTTGAATCAATCCGTATAATCGAATCACGGAACATTGAGTTTGAAGAAATTGCTCATCAATTTTACCATGAATAGAATTTTCCTCTTTGCCTCGGTGCGATTAATGATTAACATTATCGTGTCAAATGTTTAAACTATTCCGAAATTCTGATAGTATGTTTTATAAAATTTTTCTTCATCGCTCTTCCTGTGGTTGCAAATACATTTTTGTTAAAGTTAGTGATTAAGGAAAGTAAAGTTACGAAGATATTTTTCGACAGTTATCAAATGGCAACAGACAACTTAAACACCTCTGATATCGTATTGCAAAATAGCAATTGAAATTTATTCCAACAGTAGACTTTCACAAACAAGGTTTCTTATTGAAAGCGCATTTGGTAAGATTAATGCCAGTTTCGTATCCTTTGGAAACCTTTAGAAACTTGTACAAAATTCGCAGGCTAGCTTGATATTTTACAATACATAATTATCGAAATGGAGGGTTTTAACGTGTTTGAAAACCAGCTGCAGCCTCTTTTGCACATCCAATAAGGGAAAAGTAATCAACCAACACATACTATTAGTTTTTTAGAAAAACTTCTTAAGACATTTCTGTAGTAACATAAGATGAACTTAATATAATATCCTCTTTTGTGCCGTAAAGGTTTTTTTTTTCAAAAGTCAAACGTATTAACTCGTCCTCATCCATTTTTATAAAAGATAATAGCAGCAATAAGAGCGAAGAAAATAAACATACGTTGGCGCTGAGGTTGAACACATATAGGATAGAAGAGCAAAACAAAAAAGAAACTAATTAATTCGTGTTACAACACGTATAGTGGAGCGGCAAGCATAGATGTAGTAGCGCTTTTATATGCGATCAAATGAAGTGTTTAAGGAAGTTTGTTTCCATTGCTCATATTGTTGAACGGCTGTCGCGCTTTTTACCAGGGATAATGAATGTTGAACAATTAATTAGTAGTGTTTTTCTGTGTAATGAAGTTTTTTTTAGGTATATCAGATATGGTATATGTCAGTTTATTTTCCGTTAGAATACCCATCTGATACGCTTCTGGTCATTTTTAAATATTGTCATATCGGTTAATTTTTAAATTTTCGTGCGTAAGCAGAATTTTAGCCCCACTAGATTAAATTGTAAATATTTTGGAGGGAGAGAATAGGATAAAAGGGCCAAGAGG
The DNA here is from genome assembly GCA_951812935.1 of Hermaeophaga mercurialis. Lineage (NCBI taxonomy): Eukaryota > Metazoa > Arthropoda > Insecta > Coleoptera > Chrysomelidae > Hermaeophaga > Hermaeophaga mercurialis. Next base: position 17,779,595 of record OX638359.1, on the reverse strand, counting down.
ACTCTTGGAGCTCGTTCTTGACCGCTTTTTCGTTTCGCCTGAAGAAGAGTACCGTAGTACCGAAACTGCAGTTTGAAAAGTGTTTTGTAAAGAGTAAGGAAATATTTGATTTATTTTATAAACTCGGAAATTCTTGCTGATTTAGTTTCAGTGTTATATTTTGTTACTTGATTTTTGATATTTGACTTTTAGTGTTTCATTTTGTTACTGGATTTTTGATATTTGATTTTAATGTTTAATTTTGCTTCTGGATTTTCAATATAATTTGATTTTTTTTCGTTAAATACCCGTTTGATAATTTGTTTAAATTTACATTTATTATTTTTCCTCTCTGATTCGTTTTAACCGGCAAAACTACTGCTTGTGACCGTTGGTGTAGAATTTGTACTGGGTGGGCTGTGAGTTATTTATTTTTTACTTTGATATATTGCAAACATTTTTTTTCTAGTCAATATATGGTATTTGTATTTTAAAATTTCTTTCTGTTTTTTATTCCGTTTTTTACTTAAAGGTAACTTTTCAATCAGACCCCTGGAATGACCGTATTTCCATCTGTTGCTACCTTGGCACTCATATTGCTAATTTAAGGCATCGTGTGTTCTTCACGAAAATCGAGAACTGGCGCCCGAGGCTTCACCGAAAGCGCCATAATGAGATCAAAAAAATGCATGTAACAATTGATTTATTTTATATAAATTGTGGAAAGCTGTGTCCGCACAGACAAAGTCGCCAAGTATGATAATATTGTTTTTTTTTAATAACAATTCCTATTCTATTCTGACATAAAAACATTTTAAAAGTTTCTCTGATAAAATTAGTAGTATCAGGCAGTCCACAAATTAAAATGTTGTTGGTAATGAAATTACAATTACAATTACATTACTTTGTTTGTGGAAATCAGGATAAACAACATATGGCAACCTCTAGAACTTCTCAAGGTTATGAAACATATCCTCAACAAGTACTAACAGAATTACAGAATGTAAATGAATACGCTAACTCAGGGGTCTCCAATTTTTCTAGCTTAAGGCTTACACTGATTCCTCCACTAAGTCCCAGGGGCCAAGACTTAGTTGGCTCATTATACCAACATACTGCAGTTGTAAATTACACAAAATTTTCGTCTTGGGGCTTGTCGGAGACTTGTGAGTATATAACACCGTCTTGTAGCGAGTAACAGAGCTCGAGAATGTTATGGAAAAGCTCTGTTCTACTTGATTGCTTAGTAGGAAGATTCGAGTATTTTTGAGCATGGGAGAGATGTGTAAATATAGGAAAAACGAGAGTTGAATAATTCCAAAGTTTGAATTCGGAGTGCTATCTGAAACGCGTGTTATGTGATTTTAGTATTTTTAGCCTTAGTGAAAAGTCACATTATTTTGATTTGAAGCTAAGTGCTTTTTTTGGTAATTTGTACAAATTTGGAATAGAAACGAAAGATAAATAGTTAGTGCAGAACATTTAAAGATAAGTGGGGAAATCAATATTTCGTGATTAGGTCATGTCATGTGTATCATTTGCAACGAAACAATATCAGTCCTCAAAGAATACAAAATAAAACGTCATTATGAGGCTAAACATTCTCAGAATTACTCCAAACTTACAGGAAGTCTACGGTTACAAAAATATGAGTCTTTGAAACGCGGGTTGATATCTCAGGAAATGTTGTTTAAGAAAGTAAATACTGAAAAGAAGCAGCAACTCATTCGAGTTTCCGTATGGCTCGTTCAATAGCGAAACATGGAAAACTATTTACTGACGGCGAATGGCAGCAGTAGAAGCAATGTGCCCAGAAAAAGCAGATTTGTTTAAAAACATTAGTTTGTCAGCAAACATTGTGGCTGGAAGAGTAGATGATATTGCAAAAAATATATTAACTAAATTTTCTGATAAAAATCTACACTTCTCAGTTCTCAGTTCTCTTTGGCTTGTTTTCTCTATGGCCGTAGATGAGTCAACAGATTGAAAATTATCTTCAAAAAAAAATCTTCTATTGGAAAAAGTTTATTGTCATATCAAAGGCCGTAGAAAATGACGGTGGATCAAAAAATATATAAATCGTACGTCATTCATCAAAAGAAGTTTTGCGGAATCTGCATGGATATGTCAGAAATGCAAGTAGACAGGTTTAGCTGCGAAAATCTCACATTGTAAAATTTACCAAAATAAACCTACGCGGCCATATTCTTGGTGCTCGCGGGGCGGTGTTATTTTATTATTTAATCATCCGTTTCTAAGAAATTATATAAATGCAGAGACATGTTTCACTTACCTTATGGTTACTTTAATATGCTATATTGGATTGATAGAGTTGCGATTAAAGTTTTCCATTTATTTATCAGCCTCGGATGAGTCTGTTTGAAATTATAATGAAAAGTTGTATTGCTCACTCGAAAATATCATTGGAACTTTTCTTGATGTATCTTTTTTATTTATTATTGAAACACTCTTCGATTAAGATTAAGGTTTGCTGTTTCTCCCACGCTCTCCTCCAACTCTGAACGAGCCAGTTTTCGACGCTCTACTTTCTACTTTGTAAGTACTTTAAGCTAGATTTTTAGTAATTAAACAAGTTAAAATTGACTTCGCATTTTAATCGGGTTTTTTGTTCAAAGAAAATGTATTTTACCTTGTCGGGATTTATATTTTACAATATAGAGGTTTAATATTTTATTTTGATAATTTTGATCTTTTGCATATCGGCGATGATGTACAGCGTCCGGCAAACCTCTGTCGTAGTTCTATAACACTCACTGTGCAAAACTTAATGCCTTATTTGAAGGATATCTGTAAATGGGGGTCGAAACCAAATATTCGAAAATTATTTTTCTAATGAAATGATCCAACTTTTTTAACATTTTTTGATACTATATAGACACTGGTATATACCTACAAAATATTGTTTTTAATAACCCATCCCATTCGGAGAAAAAAATATTATATTTTCATACACTTATTTAAAAATGCTCTTTTCTCTCGGATTTAATTTTGGAATTTAAAATATTATAGATGAAAAAAGCCTATTAACTATTTTTTTCTTAAATTAAATTTTAATTTTTGTATACAAAATACACAAAGTAGGGTGGACAAAAATTAATGTCACTTTCCAAGAATATCTTGGGAAATTTTTTCAATTTTTTCAAATTCATCAACGGATGGCAATTTTATACCCTTCGACTTACGTTTGTATTTTCCTCTATCTATCTGTCGTCATTAAAAAGTAAATTCCAAAAAGTCATTTATCTGTAAAATGTCATAATTACTATATCAAATCATATAGGTTGGGTCTTAATGAAGAGCCAGATTATTTAGATTCTAACAATAACTTTTCAAAAGTTATTTTTACTGATCGCGATAGTTTTTCTAGTAATAAGGAATTCTTCAAAAACGAAGCAATTGACATTGTTTTTGTTTTGGGAGAATCTGACAGAAATTGTTTATTGGCAAAAATAATTTATCATCACGATGTTCGGAGAGACATATTCCAAATCTAAAAATTTTTGAAAAATTACTTGTAAGTTTTGGCCAAGTTGGAAATGTTGCTTATAGAAAACGAGTAATTGACAAACGTGCTACTGTCGATAATAAACGATAATAACCTATTATCTGTTTTTTTGACACTGATAGAAGATACAAAAACCTGTTGGATGTGTTGGAAAAATTTTAAAACAGCATCATCCTTACACATTACAATTCTAATAAGAACTGAAAGACACCGATTTTGTTAAACGAATTAGGTTTTGTAATTTTGTAACTGGACATAATCCAAACTGCTGCAAAATCCTACTTTTTCTGATAAAGCGCTGTTTTCTGACGAATCTGTATTCCACAAGAAGGAATTCGTTAATAGGAAAAATGTCCACTGTTATTCTACGGAAAATCATACAATCATCAGAATACATAGCCAAGAAAGATGAAGTGTAAATATTTGAGGAGGCATAATTAAGGATCGTGTTATTGGACCGGATTTTTTTGAAGGCAACTTAAATGGTTTAAAGTATTTAGAAGTTTTAGCTAATCATCATCCTGTTCTATTTAAGAACATTCGCTTTGCTGTAAGATGAAGAATCTGGTATTAGCATTTTTTACACGAGGTGGCAGATGCATTAGATAAACAGTTTACTAATAGATGGATTGGTGGAAATGGCCAGCTCAATCACCTGATTTAACAAAACCTGAATTTTTTATGAAAATATTTTCTAAAGCCACCTATAACACATATGAAAGAAAGGATAGTGCAAGCTTTCTATTCTATTACACCTGACATGCTCAGAAACGTTTCTCGATATGATATTAGTAGACATTCTTTAATATACTCTAGCGTTGAATTAACTCAACCAACACCTCCACCGCGAGCTTTTACTTATAGAAAAATACATAACATAAATCTTTACGATTTTCAACGTGATCTAGAGAGCTGGAATTGGAATATAATTCTTAGAATCGAAGATATAGATAATAAAATTGAATATTTAAATTTCTCCATCCTCAGTCTTATGGACCAACATGCTCCGGTTATAGAAATTAAAATTAATAATAAACAAAAAAATCAACAGCCTTGATTTACAGAAAACATGATATTAATGCAAAAACTACGTGACAATGCCTTTAGAAATTATAGAAGAACTAGATTAGAGAGTCATTAAGATTATTTTAAAAATCTGAGAAAGTACACATCTTCTGCAATGAAACGAGAGAAAATGGCTTATCTTACTTTTAAATGTCTCATTGTAACTCAAAAGAGAAATGGAGAGAACTCACAAAATTAGATGTCAAATTTAACAGAAAACAGTTAATTTCATCTCAACTTACAAGCAATTTAAATGAACTGTTTGAATGTAAAGAATATTCAACAGCTTGATGAACATACATTAAATTTTTATCAAAATAATATAGTGTGAACTGTTCAAAGTACTGTATATTTTGACAAAACAACAGATGAAGAACTTGTGTTAATAATTAAAAATATAAGGACTTAAGTCAACGGTTCTGATATCATTAATATTCAGATGATACTACTTTGTTGTCCATTTATTATCCTCTACTTGACTCATATTGTAAATGAGTGTAGTGTGTAGTCATTTTCCCTCCGCGTTAAAACAAGCTCATATCATTCCTCTACCAAAAGTATCCAATCCTAAAGACTTACAGTCAGTTAAGAAGTATAAATATTTTGCCTACACTCTCTAAACTTTTTGAAAAAGTATTGGAACTCGAATGCGAACATGTAGCAAGCTCCAAACTTTTACCTCTAAACGAATCTGGTTTCAGAACTGGTTATAGTTGTGCAACTCCAATGGTAACTGTAACAGATGACAATAACGATTTGACGTGATCAATCATCAACTTCTTATAGCTATTTTGCACTTCCTGTAGGATTCAGTGAGTCAGCAAGTATTCTCACCTCTAGCTACTTAACTAAAATATTTTAATGAGTGATTATAAATAATATTAACCTAATTGTATATGTGTGAAACAGGGATTTCCCCAAGGCAGAATATTAGGTTCATTATTATTTACACTTATATACTTGTATTTTTTATTTGTTTGTTTTATTTAACGAGACCGACAGTTTAACGCCTCCTCCGAAAGACGGCATATCTCCACTATACCTCGTGCTCATTGATATAGTGCCTGCGAGCTATGACACAAATATACTATTCTTTTAAGATATCGCAATTAAATCAAGCAGTTGTCAATATTCTGGATATTTTGGATTCTAATTTACACTTTGTAAAACACATTACTGAAAAACTTGGTAAAACTTGTTCCTTAAAACTTATTTACTCATATAGGTAAGAACTAACCAAAGAAAAACTAAACTAGTGTTCACCGATTCACTGGTCTTATCCCACTTTAACTATTGTGACAATGTGTACGGCCCTTGTTTGCGCAAGGTTGATTCAGACCGGATTCAAAAAGTGCAAAATAGCTGTCTGCGGTGATATATGGCATTAGGAAATATGATCGATTTTCACACAAGTTAAAGGATGCAAAATGGCTAAATATGTTCAACAGGCGCAAACTTCATTCCTTATGTTTATATTACAGGACTCTAAAACCGCGTACACCTGAATATCTGCTAGATAAAGTTAGGTTTCGAACTGACATCCATAATATAAATCTAAGACATAGGAATTTGATTGATGTTCTTATGCATAATAAAGAACTATATAAGAGATTCTTTACTTACCAAATATCATCAATGAGTCATCTTCTGGATATCCTTATTTACACCTTTTCTGTCAATGCTTATAAGATAAAATTTAAAAGGCAATTACTCGAGCATCAATAAGAGCTACCTTAACTTAATTTAACTTATTTTACTAATTTAAATTATTTTACTTAGGTACTTTATTCTGTTTATGTATTCAGTTATGTCAAATTTTCTATTGTAATCATAAGTATTCGTCTTGTTAATGTTATGTAGAATATAATTTGTGAATATTATATTATTATAGTTTGAAGGTATATTATTAATGTTCTGGATACCCTGATAGAATTGGTTTTCGGACCTAATACTATACCATTTATTTGACATATTTTGTAACTTTTGTTATTCTTGGCAAATAATAAATTATTATTATTATTATTTGCTGAACGAACAAATATGTGCATTAGAGAAAATGGCCGACATTTTGAGCATCTTTTATAAAATGTAAATTTATGTTTTTATATATTTTCAAATAAATTTTATCATTGTAATTTTCTTGAATGTGGTCTTTTTGAATTTACTTTTTAAAGACGACGACGGCAGATAGATATAGGAAGGAAGGTATATCCGGAAATCGAAGAGTATAAATTTCGCTATCTGTTGATGAATAGTAATAGTAAATAGTTCCATTTGAAAAACTTGAGAAAACATTCCCGGAAATTTTTGGAAAATGAAATTAATTTTTGATCAACCTGTAGAAAAACAAAAATTAAAACTTGGCCTAAAAAGACCTTTGGTATATGGGCTTTTTACATTTGTAGTCTTTTAAATTCCAACGTTAAATCTGAGAGAGTGAAGCATTTTTAAATAGGAGTATTAAAATGTAATATTTTTTTCTCCGAACGGTATAGGATATTAAAAACAATATTTTGTAGGTATCTACCAGTCATTAGAGAGTATCGAAAAATGTAAAATAGTTGGATTATTCAAAAAAAAAAAAAATAAGTTATTTGCCTATTTTACTGTTGGATTATACTGTATACATGAAAATAATTTTAGAATGTTTGGTTTTGGCCCCCATTAACAAATTTCCTTGAAATAAATTTGCATACAACAGAGGTTTGCACGACCATGTATGGTGTATATATGTGGACTCAGTTACTCCCACAAGTGGTGGTCTTTGCGAGATTCAAAGTTGTTAATTCTGGAAAGGGGCCGCCGATGTTTTAGAAAAGATAATGGATTCGAGGATGAAGATCGATATTTTTTGAAAGACCAGTGCTTATTTTGTGTGCAGTTAAAGGAGAGGATTATTTATCATTTGTTTAGTATTTTACTTATTTCCAATTTAATATCTGTTAATAAACGAAATATTTTTTAAAAACTTTTGTTTTTTAAGTCCCAAGAAGTTTCTGTTTCCCGATGTTGGTTAAAATTTAGTTCATAAACAGACCTGTTAGTTTCGTATGTTGACGTGGCTAGAATTTTCTAAGCGCCACTAGCAGCCGAAATTTAGAAAAAGAATAAATTCGTGAAGTTTTCACCAAGAAACCACTGTAATTACATATAATATATACAAAAGTATCGGGAAATTCGAAATTTTCCTAAATATGTATCCCGGCCAAATTTACTAGGGAAGGGAATTTTTAATTCTTACGGAGTACGTTAATGAGGATTCCTGCTTAAATTTTTAGTGAATGTGTGGGTGGGTATTATTGGAAATTGTTTAATTGGACCTTACATATTTCCAAATAAATTTAGTGACGATATTTATACGCGGTTTCTGGAAGAAGTATTAAATTGTTGGATAATGTACCGTCAAATATTAGACAACAGATATGGTTTCAAACACATATGGTTTCAAAACGATGGAGTATCTGTTCATATCGATACAAGGGCTAAAGATTTCCTAATAAGACGTTTTAGAGACAAATGGATTGGTCCTTAGTATACGAAACCATTGTCGAAAACGTGGAAATTCTAACACCAATAATTCAAGCTGGGGCAGAATGTATTCAGTCTAATCCCGAGTTATTCTCAAAGTCAAGATTTTCAATGAGAAAATGCAAATTTCAAGGAAATGTCTAACAGTTTGAACTATTGAACTATTGTAATTTTGTTAATTTTATTATTATTGTAATATATTTGTTTGAATTTAATTTTGATAAAATTTGCACTTTCTCGCTATTGTTATTTTTATTTTTATTAAATTGCAGCAACTGGCCTCAAAATTAAGCCCTTAAATATCTTGTATCTCTTTTTCAAATATTTAGGTACGCTTAATTATTATTTGAAATCGAATTAATAATATGGATTAAAGCAAATACTTGTTTAGCAAAACATCGACGGACAAGCTACAGTACAAATTATAATTTATATTATCTAAGTAGTTGATGACTTTTGTTTAGAAGAAAATCATTCCACTACCGTTCACTTTAACACCATAAAAGGTTATTACTTTTTTAACTAAAAATGAACAGAGAATTTAAAAATGTTGCCACTAACCCTGATAGCGCGCCAAAGGTTAAATTTTTCAATATTTAATTTATGTCAAAATTTGACTTTTTTAAAGAGTATATTTGGTCACCAAATTTGAGAAAAATATTAGAGGCATTCTTGATTCATTCATTAATTAACGAGAACATTCTGGGGTAAAGCTTTGTCGGTCAAATATAGAAACACCACCCTCTATATATGGTTATTTTGGTAGAAAATAAGAATCATAAAATATATAAAAAACTATTACTTTTGCAATTAGTTGGTTCCCAAAATAACAAAAGACGAAAACCTCGCATGATACATTAAATATGAACAAAATGGTGGATACAAATTCCATATTTACATCTTTCAGCTAAAAAAAAAATTTTTTGTAAATCATTATTTCATATTTATTTGGAAATTTACCGAAGCTAGTTTGAAAAGAGCAGTGCACAGAATCAAAACGCTGATAAAGAATTGTCCAAATGTAGCTATCGTGAATATAGATTCAACTTCTTTTGTAAATCTGAAATACAAATATTACATTCATATTAGCACCTTGGTCAGTACCGAAGATATGGTAAAATATTAATGTAATTAAATTATTCTAATTCAATAAATGCCCTGGACGTAAAATTATGAAAATACTTTTTTCCATAGCTTCAGTTTTATTAGACATGCATTGTTTTTAGAAAGTTTAATATACTTAAGGATTAGTTGATGATGACGAACGCATTTTATTAAATTTTTTAACATAGTCTCTTCCAATATATTTGATGGTACTGGAGCGCCAGTTTCAGTTATTTCATTAGCTGAATAGAGATGTAAATTTTCCAAAGTATCATTTAATAAAGAGAGTTGAGCACATATGACCATGATTAAACCTGTAAAAATATAAAATATCAATTTATTAAATACTACACAAATAGATTTACATATCAAATTTAATATATAGATTTATATGAGTATCTTCACTAAGTTTAATAATCTGGTCCTTCAAATCCATTTTTAAATATTAAGATCAGGGTTCTATAGGAAGTAAAAGTACAGAGATATTTTTTATATTCATACAAATTTGAAAGGAGATTAATTAATTTTACTTTACAAACCTGATATTAAGCCATCTGCGGTTAAGCAACACCAAGCACTCACATTGACACCGATAGCTTCACCAACATATGTAACAGCGAAGTTGAATTTATTGTCAATGTTATAAGGAACATAAGACGGTATAGGCAAAAATGGGCCGTCTTCTGCTATTAACGGATATACAGTCCAGAAACCACAAACCAAAAAACTGTTAAGAATCAGAGATACAGTCAAAACTTTAGAAGTTCTTATGTAATCAGCTAAAATATTGACTTGGTGTCTATTTTTGGGTTTGAATTCTTTTCTGTTAACTGAAGATATTAGAAAGAGTATTCTTTTTCTATTTACAAATAAACAGAAAGATTTAATAGCAGAAAAAGCTGCTGTCAAGGTGAGGTAACTGCTCGTTGCGATCTCCTCAATGTCCTTTTGAAAACTTAATACCATATTGATTAATTGGGATACAACAATACCTCCAAAAAATAAACCTGGAATGTGATAAAATATTTACATATATTGAATGGAGTCATTAAACGAAAATTTTAAATTTCTCTACCCTACTTATTTACTTCTAAATATATAGTCTCATATATAGTCCAAAAATATAATATAATTTTTGTCAGGTATAAAATAAACAGTAAAATATTGACAGTATGCTCTTTTTATATGTACTTTATCCCAAGTGTCAACTGTTTGTCTTTTGTATTTGTATATTTTCTATACTAATTAATTTTTGATTGGTTAAACAGTCCGGTAAAGTTATAAAATAATTTCTGTTTACAAATCTGGACATGTAAAGTTAAAATCAATTTTTGCTAGCTTCTAGCTTCCCTTTTTTATTATGGATAAGTTTTTAAATGTAAAGGACACAATTCTTTTTCATCTAGATGTGTAGTTTATTATTATATTTAAAGCATTATATAAAATGAGATTCATGTTTATATTTAACTAATTAAAATAACTTCAGTTTTATAATTAAATCTTTTATATGTCCTGATTTAGAACAAACTTTAATATGTTCGTATTTGTAACGGTAAAAATTAAATACTACGTCTTACTTAAAAGAAATATTTTTAGAACGACAAAAAATATTGTTAAAACTTACATAGAATAAACAATAAAATAATAATTATTAAAAAACACTAAACATTTCTACAAATTATCAGTTGCAGTGATCGTCTTGTTTTGATTTAATAGTTGGTAGAAGACATCCGCGATTACTTGCTGAATCTTCCATTTTCCCCCTATTGATTATTTTTTATTTGTGTGAAATTCCAATTACATTGCTTGTCAAAGTGCTTTTTAAGGAGAGTTTTTTACATATTCTCTTTTTTATGGTTCACTTTTTTTCCAATTAAGATAGACATTTGATTTATCATTCCTACGGGATCGCTTTTCTTCCCAAAAAATTTGGCCGACCCAATGTCGATATTAAATTCACCTGACAAAGATTCTATGGTTTTTGATTTAGAAAGAATTATTCTTTTTGAATTATTGATTTTCAAATGGAATTGGGTAGTATTCCAGCCTCCTCTTTCTAATCATATACCTCCCATTGGTCTTCTATCAGTGCCAAATTTCGAAAAAACATTGTAATACTTAAATGCGCTAGTATGGTTTTTAATTTTTTAAGTTGTTTTTCGATTAATTGAAAAAAAAAGGTCAGGTGACATGTAGGTAATAATGACCAATCATAGCAAAGCTTATTTCCAATTTTTTTATGTAAGCCGACATGTACAATTCATAACTAAAACGTTGATATTTTTGTTCTGCCCTGCACCATCCGTATCGAACAAGTCAAACAATTTTGTATCTTGTTAAGTCTTTAGTTTTAACTTTGTTAACCACAGAAGATTATACGTTATTTGATTCATTCATTTTGTTGCTGGATTCTTAGTATAAATAGATATATTTTCAAGCTATAGATACGTAAAGGATCCATCGACTCACAACAATCATGTTCTAGCAATAGTACTAACTGCTGTAGTATAGTTTGGTAAGAATTATACGTTTGACCTTTTGACTTCAATAACACCCTAATTTTCTTTTTGGTCACAAAATGTTCAAAGTATACCACCTTTCCAAGCTTGAGCCGGAGTACAAATTTTAGTTTCCTACATACCTAACTATTATTTTATTTTAGTAGTAGTTATAAATTCCTGATAATGTAGGTTTTTATTAACTTATTATTTTATCAGTTTACTGTTAGAATTTGGCGTCAGCTGATAGTAGGCATCCTGTATTGACACACACAAATTTCAGAAGGTAGCATTTGTCTTCGAATGCTAAAAATAATTAAAAATGTGTACCAATTTAATTTAAGTGATACTTTAGTCAAGATGTTTGCTTTAATTAGAACTTCTTTATGTTCGGTAAAGGGTATAATAAGGAAACCTATCTTTCTCAGAAAAAAGCGCAGTGGCACATTCAGAAGTATTGACGAGAATGATTTGGATTTATTAAGATGGAAAATGTATTAAATGTATGAAGAAAAATTTGTACCTACCCTGGTTTCCCTAAAAAAAGAAGCTGACGTCTAACGATGAAACATATATTTCTCGTAGTATTTCAACCCTAAGAAACATTTTGTTTCACATGGGTTTTAAATATCGCACGATTGATAAAAGACAAACTTTAATGGAATCTCAACGTTTACGGGAATGGAATCATAAATATTCAACAGCTATTAAATAATTTAGAACAGAAAATCGACCAATTATCTACCTGGACTTTGAAGATGTTGAGACATACACAATGGGATTCAATTAGGTAGTTGATTTATTACAATAAAAGCCAACGATATATTTTAAATTTCTTTATTCGCTGCCTGACCACTCACTTTTGGAAACGTATAAATTTTTTCCTAGCCAAATAACATAAAGAAGCAGTTACCAGGTTTAGTTTAAGGAGCATTTTTTGAGTATTGATAGTTTTAACTCAGAATTGTTAAAATTATTTTAATCTTTCCCTAATTTTATTTTGTCTTTCAATTCAATGCAACTAATACAGATACCTGAGTTAAAACAAAAGGATTAAATAGTCTATCATTAAGACCCTTATTTTCTAATAAATCATTTTTCAAAAAAATCAATCAAGATTTTCTAGAGAACATTTTTCGTAGGTTGACTTTTCTAATTGGTCGGCAGACAACTATAAAAGAATATATTCGTTTTTATAAAATTAATCACTTATTAAAACTAATTTTAAGCACTTTATGTCTACGTATACAGAATGGACCAAAAGTCTGAAAACGGCAAATTATCTTGCTAGATTTGCCGTTAGTCTGATATTATTAGTCACTTTAGTTTTTTAAATCCACACTGGATGCGTGGACACACTCAAAGGCCAAACATTAAATGTATGTATGGTCATACTGAGAAACTTGTTTGGGGCCAATTTTAATCAGATATGGTTTCAGCAATATGGAGCTCCAGCTCATTTTGGTGTAAATGTTCGACGTTATTTAGATGAGATATTTCCCGGACGATGGATTGATAGACGAAGTAGTATTGAATGGCCTCCACGTTCACCTGATTTCAATCCAAAATATTATTTTTATTGGGAATACTTGAAAACTTCAGTTTACAAAACTAAACCAGCAATTCTTGCAGAGCTAAGGCAACGAATTATAGATGAATCTCGATTAATTTCTAGACTATCATGGAGAAATGTGGTAAACGCATTTTTCCGTCGATTCGGGTATTGTCAACTCACAAACGTAGCACATTTTGAACACTTGATTAAGTAATCATTATTTTAGAAATGTTGTAATCTTTCAATTGTTACGTTTAATGTAGAAAATAGTTTGTACACAGATAATAATAATAATCACTTAACATTTATCTGTTAACTCATTAAATTTGTACTATTGGATTTTGAATGGATTATATCAGCCATAAATTGGGCTAGAAATCTCTTTATAGAAATTAATTTTAACATTGCCTGCATCTAAATAATATTGACTAACATTTACCCTTATATTTTATAATAAAATAATATTAATAATGTAATTAATTGTTTCAACTCTTACTTTGTGGAAACTATCCAAAATAATTAAGAAAAGATAAATTATACTTATCTGAATTTCCAGAATATGCGGCGCATTAGTGTGACGTCACAAGTCATATTTATTTATCCTTTCTGTACTAAGAGGCTGAATTGGAAGACTTTGACGTCATTAATTTAATTAGTGACCTTGTACTAATTTAGTGTAACTGATTTCCTATTCTAGACTAACAAATATGGCTATCACGACTTTTGATGTAACCACTATTTATCTTAAAACATTCTCAAGATTTGACATAAGACTGACAGATATTTTTATAGGCGTAAATAACTTCATATCAAAAACATTTTAACTATTATTAAGCAATATGTTCAACAATATTCTTCTTTTCCTAAAAATATTTTTGGTTATTACGAGTATTATATAGGTATTTAGCCCAAAAAGTATTCTAAGATAATTAAACTTCCCAGGTTAATTGTTCATTCAATATTGTATAAGGAGAATATTTTAGGTATTCATTTATTTCATATTCCTCCAAAAAATCAAGTTCTTCTTTCTTGTCATTTACATGAAGTACCCCCTACTGTTGTTTCAATTGTGTTATTAAGTATGTGTTTGTATTTAGTGCGAATGAGATATTTTGCGTAATTTGACTTTTCTCGTTGGTTTAATGCATAAGCTCGTAAGTGTTTACAGTACCTTATGTATGAAATAATGTAGGTTCATTTTTGTTAAATGTAAACCCTAAAATTAATAAATTTTTAAAATCGGGTATTTATAAATTTTTCGGACCAGACCCTTAGAAATTTTAACATAAGGTACTGTGAACACTTACGAGCTTATACATTAAAGCAACCAGATACGTCATATTACCCAAAACACCTCATTGACACCAAACACAAACCTACACTTTATAACACAAGGGAAACAACAGTGGATGTACTTCATATAAGAAAGCAGAACTTGTTTTTTTGGAGTAATATGAAATAAAGAAACACCTAAAATGTCCTCAATATACAGTATTGAATGAACAATTAAAGCTGGGAAGTTTAATTATCTTAGATCACCTTTTGGACTAAATACCCTAATAATAATAATCAAAAGTATTTTTAGGAAAGGCAGAAGATTGTAGTACATATTGCTTAATAATGATTGGTAAAAATGTTTATGATATGAAGGTATTTACACTTAGAAAAAAATATGTCAAATCTTGGAAATGCTATAAGATAAATGGTGAAACTTTGCTCGATTTAATATAACTTAAAAAGTTTTGTAATACTGTGGAAATTCAGATATGTATAATTTATCTTTTCATATTTAATATTAATAATGTTTTTTTTTGATCAAAGTAATATTAATCAAACTAGTTGCGGCCATGCGGTTTTCTTTTTTAGCCAAATTAATATTCAGGTATTATAAGAAAAGAATATATTTTTAGTTTCCATAAGGTTAAAAAAATATCGTGATATGTTGATTTAGGCTCTGGTTCGCGGATTTAAAGGAGTCACTTTAATGCTTTTAATACCAACTATTATATTTTTAATACATACTAGCCAATACTTTTACTGCAAACTGACTACTAAATGTTTAATAACACATACCTGTAAGCACGGTGACTAAAGCCATGTATGCTATACCACTTGTAGAAAATTTAATTCTATATGGTAAAATACCAAAAATTCCCAAAATTTTTATATTCAGAGTAACTATTTCCCTAAAATCTCTCTCGTTTGCATCCATCTTGTATTCTGCCTTAATCAGAAATGGTATGATTAGACCGCATATCTCCATCATATATTTACATATATTGAGGATATAATGGTATATTATAAAGATAATTTGCAGAAATACCATTCAGTCTCTAATTTGCTGGAAGCTGTACTTAAAGTATAATATATTTAACTGATAAGTGCACTACTTGAATTAAGAAGTAAACTTGATATAGAACCTCTTAAATTAAATTTTCAAATAAAGTCGGAATAATTCCTACGGATCCTAAAACGGTTTTTCTAAGAAAGTCATATTCAGGTCGCCTATTCGCCTATTTGTATGAAAAGTCTCTAGTGATGAGCTGTTTATCGGTATTTATTTTATTTCTTATGTTGAAACTTAAAATATTTTTGGGTAAAAAAATAAGTGATAAATTATAAAAAGATAAGTTTGTTATGCCATTTTATTTTAATCTTTTTTATATTAATATTTATAAAAGAATTATTTACATTTCATTTTCATATGTGCTTACTTATTCTGTGAAAAGATACTGAATTCGGAAATAAATGAAAAAAATCTTTATTAAATTCTGAACCGTTATTTTATTCCTTCTTGTATAAAAAATTAACTTACAAGTAAATAAGGACCTTTCATAGTCGACAGCAATTATAGATATATATTTAAAATAACTAATCAATTCTTGATTGAACATTTCAATTTTGTTGTGTATATCCCTTATCACATTTAACTCAAAGCTTCTCTTCCAAACAACCTGTAATTTATAGCGGATATTTGTTGCTATCATTCCTATACCATTGTTAATAAAAAAGACAACTTGGTCCAAAATTCTTAATGACTCAGAATTTCGTATTTTTTTCCATTTTTAATAAAAGCCAACTGGTGTTTGATTTAGTTCTCTTCAAATAATCTCTTGGCTGTCGTTATTGTGAAAGATTCAGCATGAAATGCATCTATAACGCATTTGACTTCACCACAAAAATCAGCACTGACATAATGCGGCAGTAACCCACGAGCCCTAACGAGTGACAAATGGTTTCCTTGGTAAAACTATATTCACCAACATCTCATGAGAGTTTAACTCTATTGGGTACTTTTAAAAATATTCTTTCGTTGACCGAACGTCATTAACCAAAGGAAATTTCTCATGGATGGTTTCACAAACTCTATAGATTCCTTGAGCGGTACACATGATATGGAATATTTTAGGGATTATATTCTTAATTTTTTCCTGCATCGATTATACATTGTGTGTTCATTTTAAAACTTAGTATCCCCCTTAATTTAAAAACTGCGAAATATTTCAGAATTTGCCGGGATTTTTATTTTAGGGGGGAACATATTTGATGGCCAAGTTGTCTTGATCTGTTTATCCCTCTAACTCCCAGCAACCCCTATTTTAAAATCTTAATAAGTGTTCTTAGTAAGTGTTTAAAATGCTCACCATTTCTTTCCATAGAATAATAAAGACGGTTCTAAAATTCCTCGCGCACTTTTTCAAAAGTTTCTCGTCTCTGCACTCAGCTGTTAAACGATTTTGGAGATTTAGTGGTGCTGTTCTGCAAACCACTGATTTGACATAACCCCATAGGAAGAAGACATTTGGACTAAGATCAGAAAATCTTGCAGGCCATTCTATGGCCCCTCTTCTTCCTATCTACCTGTTAGGGAATGTGACATTCAACTAATTACGCACAGGTATCATAGAGCGCAGGTGCACCGTCTTGTTGAAAATGGATTACGCCTTCATGGAGTAAAGGATTTCCTTACTGATATACTTGATTTTCCATTGATTTTCGGTGAAAAAACTGAGCACCATAACATATTTAAATAAACCTTCCTGATGAGAGAACAGAAAGGACCTATTATGGTGTTCCCTAAAATTCCTGTCTAGACGTTTAATTTTTGGAGTTGTTGAGTATGATCTTCTCGGAATAGATAGGAATTTTCATCTGAGCAGTAACTACAATTTTACTTGTTTACATGACCATTGAGCAAAAAAAGGTACATTCGTCAATATTTTTTAGTAGATTGGGTGATCTATTAATCTGTTCTGACATTTTTTCACAAAACTATAATCTTCGATCAGGGTCATTTTCATATAATTCTTGCAATATTTGCAATTTATAGGGATGATAAGATGCGAACTCAACAAGAGGTATGTGCTGTGTTTAATAATAAATATCCAGAACAACCTATAAGTCAGTCAATAGTGAGCAAAATTGAAAAAAAATGTAGGGAGTTTGATACCGTACAAAATCTACCTAAATCAGACCGTCTAGCACTTGCCAAGGATACTAACTTAAACGTTTTATTGGCTATGGATGAAAATCCACACAACAGCGTTCGGCAAGTTAGTCTAGAACATGATGTTCCTTTTACTTCTATTCATAAAATAATAAAATATGAAAAGTGGCATCCCTTTAAGGTGTACCTTCTACAAAAACTATCAGATTGTAGAATAGAATTTAACGAAACTTTGATGGATAAGTGTAGTAATGATCCACTTTTCGCAAAAAACGTTATTTTTCTGATGAATGCACATTTACATTAAACGGTTAAGTCAACAGACAGAATTGTGGATATTTGGCAATGGATGAGAGAATATAACACTCAATATCCACAGAAAATTAATGTTTGGGCAGGAATTGTTCGAAATAAAATCATTGGCCCAATTTTTTTGATGAATCTGTAAACGGACCAACTTATCTGCAATTTTTAATGAACTTTTTGATTCCAACTTTAATGAATTTATTACCTAGTGCAAACATTGTGGTATCAACAAAATGGGGCGCTGCCACATTATGCAGTCGCCGTTCGAACATATCTTGACGAAGTTTTCCCCAATAAGTGGATCGGTAGACCAGGACCCATTGAGTGGCCAAGAAAATTATTGTATCTTCAAAACTAGTAATTACCGAACACAAGTATGATATATTTTTAAACTTGTCTTGAAATTTGCAATCTAAAAATAATAAAATATACAGTATATGCCATTTAAAAAAATTGTCGATAATATCGTTACTCATAAATGGTTTACCCTGTATATTTAATTGTTATGTAAAAATACATTAAATTAAACCGATCTGTCTCAGGATTTTTCCCCAAAATTGTTTATTTAGATTAAAATGAATATATTCCATACTTTATGTACACACTGTATATACCATAAATGATTATCATCTACAGAAAGATGGGATATTAGGGATTTTGGATGTGATCTTTGATAAATCACTTAGTTTCACTCCCCACATCAACTCATTATTAAGTAAATCATTAAAAATGGTTGGATTCATTATACGTATTGTCCGTTGCAAAATATAAGAAATGGACTTTCCAAATCCCTCGATAAGCTCTTCATGGGCAGGGTAGGCATTAGGATTGTGAATAATAAGAATGAATATAAATAAATCCTAAAGAATTATTTATTATTTATCATTTTTGTTAATTTAGTTATTTGTTATTATAAATGCAATACTATTAAATTTTAAAATTTTATTGATTAAAAATAAGAATATATATAAACAAAGTGAGGGTTGAAACAGTCATTATAAAAATAAGAAATTACAAAGAATTAAGCTCGCTATCACTATCACTATCACTATCATCCAAATTTATAAGACTATTTATTTTTGGAATTGAATTAAAATATTTATCTTCAATAGTCTTTACATGTTTGATTAATAATAAGATAATAGGTACTTACTATTATATATATTTAAAACCATTTGTTTAGTCTCAACCAAGAGATGGGTACGTTTACGTTTGTTTATTTCAGGCGCCCTGAGATCAAATTCGGGAATATATTCTTCACTTTCTGAATCACACATCTTAACTCTGTCAAATTCAAAAATAAAATAATATCTTAACGCGATTACGATAGCACTATTGTCGAAGATTATCCGGTATTAAGCAGTTCGCCGAAACACAACCCTGTTACAAATAGTACTAAACATGACGAAAGCGTACCAATGCAGCAGAAATTTCTACTGAAAGTCTGACGAATGTACAAGTAACATAAGGCTTAATATTGCCTATTCGAAATGGTTTTAATGTCATACTATCGAAATCGCTGCCGTTCTTTGGGGATTTGGGAAGTCCAATTATTATATTTTGCAACTAACTATAATACCGAAAATTTTTCAAGTAAGGCTTTTATATGTATCCTTGGTTAGACGTCACCTCGAATAAGCTTCTCGCCTGTGGTCACCTTGTTAAAATGTTCACATAAATAAATTGGAGAACGTTCAGCATTCATTTTTTAGATACATTACTTAATTTCTACTCTACTGAGTACGATGAAATCGAATCCCTATTAAATTTAAAAACACTAAAGTCTAGAAGAGTTTTAAGAGATCTATTGATCCTCTACGATATTCTAAATTCTACAAAACATTGCTCTGATCTTCTAAGCAATTCAATATTCCTTCCAGATTAACTAGAGCAACAGACTTGTTTTATTTGCCAACTTGTAACACTAACTACATTGAAAATTCATAAGTCATATTTAGTCAGCTCAATGAAATTGGCCAATTTAACTTCTTCTAAAATAGGATTTCTTTTTTGATAAAAATCTGTATTTTTGGCCTGTGTACCTATGATAATTAGTGATATATGACTTATTTATATAATTTAAATGCATTTGTTAGTTTTAGTCGTAAATATTGTATTCGAATTCTAAAGTTATTGGGTTTTTATCAAATAAATAAATAAATTTAGTTGCGGTACTTGTTTCGCTATCTAATGGATGATGTTGACATTTATCAGAAAATTGGCTGTAGTAAATGAAGGAGTATATCAGTCTTGCTGCTCATTATATGAATGAGTAGATTCTAGGTATTTATGTTGGATTCCGTATGTATATTGCTGTAGACTCAGTGGTATAAGGTATATTTCTACATAGAAGCTACAGATCAGTTCCGTAAATTTTGATTCTGAACAAAAGGTCACTCCTCCGTACAACTATTCTGATATGAAAAAGTAGACTGGTCGTTAGTTTCAGTTTGTCCAAATGTAACTATCGTGAATATAGATTCAACTACTTCTGTAGATCTGAAATACAAATATTACATTTATACGAGTATTAGCACCTCGATCAGTACCGAAGATACTGTAAAAATAATAATGTTATTAAATTATTATGATTTAAAAAATGTCTTGGAGGTAAAATTATTAGAAAATAATGTTAGAGAGCATACTTTTTTCCATAGCTACAATTTTAGTATGTATTCTTTTTAGAAAGTTTAATATACTTAAGAATTAACAGATGTGTAAATTTTTTTAACAAAGTCTCTTCTATTATATTATATTTGAGTGCCAGTTTCAATTATTTCATTAATTGAATAATGATGTAAATTTTTCGAAGTATCATTTAATAAATAGATCTGAGCGTATATGACCATGATTAAACCTGTAAAATTACGCAATATCAATTTCAATTATTTTAATTTATACTACAGCAATATATATATAGACATATATATATATATATATATATATAATAGATTAGATATCCATACCAAATTTAATATTGGGAAGTGTATATTTTCTCCATATAGATTTTTACAACTATGTATATTAAGTTTAATAATCTAATCCTTCAAAAATATTTAAACATTCGGAAAAGGGAAGTAGTGCTATTTTATTTTTAATTAAGTAATTAAAAAATATCGAGCAAGTTGTAACTTAACTAACAACAATAATGCAATGAAAATCACTTAACTGAAGATCTACTGGATATGAGGGATAAACTTCCACTGATTTTAAAAATGTAATTTTGATTTAACTTCAACTTTTGGCGCAAATTTTTTACTTGCCTGACGTACGCTCTCATATATAGCGAAGTTAGTACGTCTCCTTTTCGTAAAAAGCGATTTTCAATATTACTGTTTTTATTATTTTTTTTGTTTATTAACAAAGTTGCGCCTTTTTACAATTCTGATTATATCCCTCTGCATTGAAGACTTTTATGGGGTTATAATTCCTAGATAAGAAGTTCTTTACAGAAGAAAACTCCAAAAAACCTCCGATTTCCCGTCCAAATATCGACAACGCGACCCAATTATTTCTACACAAATTACACAAATTAATTATGTGCTCGTTGGTTGAGGTATCAATTCTACGTTTCAGTAATAAAATCTTTATTCCATGTGGATTTTAAACATCTGCTAAAAAGTCCAGTTCTAAGATATTCTTTGTATACTTTTTCCGAAAAGATCTATTAGAGGTTTTTCAAAAAGATTGATATTGGGATGTTTTTTAAACTACCGAATTTACAAATTTGGAAATAAATCTAAGTACTCTATTGAGTCAATCTAGATTTCTTAGAAAAGAAAGTTCTTTTACAGAAGCAAAATTTATCAGACTCTCTTTTTTAAATTTATCTCCGCCCCTTGTGTCTGCTGGTATCAAACTAACATCTCATAAAATTTTAAAATTTTACCCTGAGATCGATGCTTAGTAATGCTTGAAAATTCTTAAAAACGTTTCTCGGCAAACACTATTATTTCCAATATGATAACTAAAACGTCGCTGATCGTGTTTTTTGTTGTGGGTTGGTTGTTGACCTTTGCCATTTTATAGGTGTTGGTACGTTATTTTGAATACATTTACACAGAAAAGTGTCATGATTAGCTTTTGTATTTTTATCGTAAAATGTACACATTATTTACCTCTTTGATTTATATGTTGAAATTTCAGACATCCCGTTTGGAACTTCAAAGTGTATCAAGCAACTTAATAATAAATTTACATTGGTAAGTAATTAAAACACTTTTAATGAAAATAAAGCTAATACAAATTCTCCGAAATTGTCTGTTCAATATTTTTATCTTATAAAAATGTAAATAAACATTAATGTAGGTCATTTTACTTTATAATATCTGTCTTCTCTGTTTATATTAGTTGCATGTTTATGTATTTCTATTGCTTCCCAAATTTTCGTGTGGCAGAAATGTGGAGTTTTTGCGTTCCAATTGTGCCTCTAGCTACGTTAAGTAGTTGAGTTACCATGCACATCTTACCTCTTGAGGAAGTTGCTTATGAAACGTTGAGAATTCTAACATTCTGATAAAGGCAACTTAACAGTAGTCCTTGACAGGGATCAGTGTTTCCAGAAAAGGAGTTGCTAGAACACTGAAAGTTGAACGCGAAATCGTTCACGAATCTCACTTGGTACTCGGTAGTTTATTTCGTTTTCATTCTACGTTACAAGTCGGATAGAGAAAACAACATATTTTTCAAATCCAGCAATTTATGTAATTTTATTTAGTAATATTTTTATATAAAACTTTTTTTTGTCAAAGATAAAATTCTAGTACAAAATTTATCTCCATTAAATATTTTTTTTATATCTCCGAAATTCTTTCCTATTAATTTTGTTACGAATAAGATTGTAATTTTTTTTTATTTAGTCATCAATGAATTTGTATGTTGTTAAAATCAAAGTGGATTATATCTAAACTGTATACATAATTATGGAAATAATAAGTAATTTTAAGAACGAGACCAAAAGCGACCAGGCTGGCAACCATAACGCACCATCACCAAAGCAGGCCATAAATAAGATAAGTTAATTCTGTAGGAATTAACCTCACTCACCCTTAGATATAAATTTCATTTTTATTTAAATTATTCATACACGTAAATAATTCATCTGAAGTAATATATTTGTATAGAGCTTATATCTGTGTCTTAAAAGATTGTTAAGAACCATACACAATTGGTAGTTTTTTGGATGTTTTAAAAATGTGAAGCTCATTGCTCTTATCTAATTTTATGTATTCCACTAGAATATATATAATAATATATAATAATAAAAATTTTAATGCAGGAGCTAAGGTTTTTACAGTGACGACTATATATTCAATAATACATACCTGTAAGCAGGGTGACTGTAGTAATGTATACTATACCATTTACAAAATATTTAATTCTGAACGGGAAAACATCAAAAATTCCAAAAAAGAATTATGCTAAGCGTAACTATTTCCCTAAAATCTAATCGCATTCATCCATCTTGTATTCTGCCTTAATCAGAAATGGTATGATTAAACGGTATCTCTCAATCATATATTTACCTTTATTGAGGGAATAATGGTATATTATAAAGGAAATTTGCAGAAACACTATTGAATTTTTAATTTGCTGGGAACTGTACTTAAGCGATAATATATTTAACTCATAAGTGCATTCCTTGAACAAAGAACCTCTTAAGTTATTATCCCATTTAAATAAAAATAATTACAGACGTTGCAAAATATAGAGAAACGATTGATGTTTTTATTATATTGATTCAATTAAATTCGATGATTTTATTGGACTAATGGATTCAACGCTGGTTGGCTCAATATTGAATAAAAGAGCCTTTATTTATTGTGATTAATTTCACAAATCACAAGAGTCTGTTTAAATGAATAAAATTGAATTAGGAAAATACTCTTTGATTTTATTTTATCCAATTTAATAATTAGAGATTATAGATTTTTTTATTTTCATGATACATTTTAATATGTTGATGGGATTGTAGGTTCAAGCGAAAAAGTTGTTAATTTTATTTATTGTTTTACGGAATCGTGTTACAATAATAGTTTGAAAATAGTACATTCTATTTTTAAATACAGATGCTGAGATTCTAATCAATATGCCTTACATTCCTGTCGTATGTAAAAATAGTCTTATTTGGGAATTTAGTTATCTAAAATTTCTTGCTCTTATGAAAATGAATGTAATGATAAATAATTTAATTTAATTGCACAGTAAGCATCATGCCATCATGTGGGTGTATGGTCGATATTAAATTATGTTTATTAATATATAAATTTGGAAAAATAATAACTAATACTGATATGAGTAAAGACTAGAACCCTGCCAAACACATTCTGACCTTTAGGGTCAACTGATACTTCGCATGTTTGTAAAGATTATTTCCATGTTTTTGTGTTTTCTCACCAGTTTCTCCTTTCGACAAATTTAAAACGGGTATTTCGTGATTACTCTCGGAAAAATAACCAAAAATACTATTTTTTGTATACGTGTGAATAGTGGTGTTAGTTTATGTTACACTTAGATTTGAAACAACTGGAAAATAATGTAAATCTTTAAAGGGAATCATAGGTAAGTTTAGATGGGGTCTAATTATATATGATACAACTGATACTCATTTTAATTTTGAAATCTAATTTTTTATACAAATCTACTTTTTAATGAAAATGTGAGAATTTATGTTTTCTTTAAATTTAATTGCGAGTTTGTTATACTTATAATGCGAACATTAATAAAATAACCTCAAAATCTTTTTAGGCACTCGGCTTTTAGGAACATTATTGTAAATATCATTAAACCACATATTTTTTAATAACTGTCAAATATGAGCAAAGATAATAAAGATTGTTACTAACATACGATTTAAAAATATTAAAATATTAAAATATTAAAATATTAAAATATTAAAATATTAAAATATTAAAAAACATTAAAAAATAATAAAAGATTAAAATTAGTTAATTTAGAAAAATGATTTCAAAAATGAGAATGTCTCCTCATAACATATGACAAAGTGAAATATGTCTAGATCTACATTTAACGTTTACACGGGCCCCTCGAAAAATGAATTTCATGTTCAAAATTAGTGTAATTACAAACGCTTTTATGAATTTTTAGAAATATTCACGTCGCTGTTTTGGAGTAAAATTAAATACAGTATTGTTAAGTATTAAACGCAAAAGCCGTACAGACAAAAGGGTTGGAAACCCAGACACATTGATAAAAAATATTTCTTGTTTTCCGTTACACGATAAAAAATACTGATAACAATATAATAATTATATATAGGGTGTTTCATAGGTAAAGTGTAATATTTTAAAGGTAGATAGAAGTCTGTAGTATATGTTGTTTCATATAAATTTTATAATAGGCCTTGGCGTCCATATCGGAGTGTTTTTCATTTTGTCATGATTTTTGAATTACTCAATATATTTTTTCTGTTTACGACATACTTCTGACGAAGAATGTATTAAATTATTAACAGATATGAAAATCCAGGTTCGATTTTATGAAAATATCTTGTTTATCACAATTTTTATTACTCCACTTTAGATTTATATAAAAACTGAGGTTATTGTTTTTGTCTCGCCATAAATTTAAATGGTATAATTTTGAAACTAAGTGTAAAATTTAAAAGAAACAAATTGCGAAATTGTTTTTTTCTATAATTTTAAAAGTGATTTATTTTCAATATTTGAGTAGTATTGCAGGTGTGTACTTAAAATCAAATAATAATTTATGTTCAAAACTATATAGAAAGAACATGGATGATTTCCGTTTGGAGTTTTAAGTGATTGAAGTGGAAGGAGAAAAGAACAAAATATTTTGAAATGTGTACCGAAACAAAAATATAGACGCGAGATGCACGAACGAGAGAAATTAATGAACAAACGATAATAGTATTGCTCATATTAAATCAGAAAGAGTTGCCGTCTGTAGCCAGATTTCCATTGTTCCATATATACTTCATGAATAAAGGAAAGAGCGTCAATCGGGGGTTATTGGGAACCTCGTGAAATTCTGAAAGTCCTTCAGACCAACCCGTCGTCATCTGTAGTAGAATTAAGAAGAAGCCAGTCCACACACAGCCAGACTTTAATTGAAATCAAATTAAACATATAAACAATAAAAATGTAGCACTTTTAAATTCAATCCTATATGCAAAGCCAAACCAAATAAGCAAAATCTAAAACAAACTAACCCGATCCAGGGAGAACCGTGACTGCTAGTCACAGGGAGAGCTGACGGGGCTTTCTTCTTTCCTTTTTTTGTTCCTTATATAGCAGTAATAATACGTTAGTTAGATGTTGCTTTCTCTTCAAGTGATTCGATAAACTAAAGTATTATCAGTTAGGTATTAGATAAAGTAAAATAACAGTGTTTGACAGCAAATTTTACTAATTTTACTAATATATATTACCAGTATAGCTCTAGATTATTTAAATATTTCCCAAACTTTTAATATAATTACTACTCAATTAAGATATTGTACTTTATTATTTATTAATGACCTCGGTACTTTCTAAATAACATTTCTTGAAATGAAAAATAAATTTACTAATATTCATTTAATGTCATAATATTACTAAGTAATGCGACTGTTTGAGTTTTATGAAAAAATAAAATGAAACAACTCTGAATAGGATATTAATATAATATATTGATTAAATTAAATTTGTCAGTTCATACGGAAAATCCTCATCATCTGAATTTTCTCCTAGATTGATAACACGTTCCTCTATAACCGATTCAATAATGGTAGCGTAGAAATATTTTTTTTAATTTTGATAGCTTTAACTTTTTTCCATTCCTCTGTCGGGTACGTTTCAAAAAACTCATCTGTTAATATGTTTCTCATGAAGTAAATGTAAATCTATATTTCTGGTGCCAACATAATTTTTTAAAACTGCGCAAATCAACTCTATTGCGTTTAAATTTGGATGATACGTCGGCAATCTTAATAGCTCGTGTCCTGCATCTTGAATTATTTTATCTACGGCATACTTTACGTATTTAGGTATTTAGAGTATTACAGTATTGTATATCTCTGGTCTCAACACTACATCACTAACGGTATATTTCATATTGTAAACCATTCTATCATTTCAGCCTTTCTTGGTCTGAACGTTGGAGCTTTTTCTTTTGTGTGTTTTGATAAGGTGCATTAATTATCACCGTTGTTCATATTATCGTGGTAATTCTCCAATTTGGATTTTGATTTCCATCTTAAATATAATCCTTGAATTAAACCATCTTTGTTGCCTGCGCCCACAATTATTAAACGTTGCCCTTTAGAAACTGGTTTTCTAAGTCTATCATTAGTTGCGTCACTCCAACATTTCTGAGATACATTACCGATAAGTAAATAGATTTTAACAATGATTATGATGAATTTGTTTTAATCCCGGAATTTCTTTATCTTCCTTAAATAATTTATTTTTAAGTGGCTAATTTTAGGTTTTTCCATTAGAAGCTTTCTATAGCTGACAGCTTTTCTTCATTTAAGAATTTATAGTCACAAACTTTATTTGCATTCTTATAATCGAATTCTTCCATAAATTTCTTATGGATTTTTATATTAAATATCTTTCTCTCAAGTATAGGGAAATTATTATTTTTCGCAATAATACACTTTGATCAAATGCATCTAATTATATTTTTGATCACTTTCTTTTATTAGCAGTTATGAATGTAGGTCTTTCTCCGTCCTAAATTTGGCCACTTTCTTTTGCCAACTCTTCCACGCTGCCTAAACTGACACCTGAGGAATTATGATTAGTTTATTTGTTGTTTACATAAATAATATTATTTTATTAGGTTCTTGGTCCTTTTTGTGGAAAATATAAATAATATTACCTGTCATAACCACTATTCACCCTCGTACTTTGTAGAAGTCGATGCCTAATAGGTTTATTTGCATGAGTTTCTCTTTGAACAAATTTCAGGACAAGTATAATTTCAGGAGCCTCAACACTCAAATCTCTAATTTTAACGCGCTTTTGTTATGCTTTTTTAATATCAAATGCGTCATACAAAATTTACTATGTTTATTTAAACTTAGAATAGCTTAAACTGTTGATAAATATGGCAACACGGTAAAGCAGAGAATTTTCACTATAACACTAAATTATCCAAGTCAACTACTCGAAAGAATAAATAAAAAAAGACATACTTCTTTCCAATTTCTCTGCAATTCTCCGTCTCCTATTTTGCTATATGCTCTCTATTGCGCACTCGGTCTTGAAGTCAATATATATAATGGTCGGATAGTACGTAACAATCCAAAAGTGAACACAAGAAGTATTGCTTATAGTATAAAAGTTCCTTATGGCAATGCCTGTCCTAATATATGGATAGGAAAGGATGGGCTTCATAACTGGCCCTCAACTCCGCGGATTACCCTGTATGGAGACAGCTCACCTCCAAGTTTTACTCTCAAGAAATAAACACTAAAGAAGAATTATTTCAAAAGAAGCATGTAGGGAACTAAGAAACAATCCAGATATTATTAGGAAACCAATAAGAGACATCAATAAAAGTGCAAAAAAGCGTACACACATTTTAATCAGAGGTATAAATTTCTATAATCGGTTTGTTAATTACTACAAATATTTATTCACATCTCACCTTACTTAACCATTGAAATTGGTGGCGGTAATTATTAAATTTCATACTTAATTTTGTCTTATTTGTTATATAAAACTAATAAAGTTCCAAAAAATTGTACGATGCAGTCAAAAATAAAATAATTTTGTTTTAAATACAAATTTACAATAATACTTGGACAGACAACAAAAATATGATTAATATTTAAACATTGAATACAAATGAATTTTGAAAGAAAAAAGCAAATTCGTAACTTTTCTGTTTTAAATTTTACATTCCGTTTAAAACAATAACTTGTTAAAATTCAGTTTTTCGCAATCTAAGCAAATCTAAAATGAAGATATTGAAATTGTGATATACAAGATATTTTATTGGTATTTTAAATATTTTTCAATTTTTCCTAAAACCGAACCTAGATTTTAATACTACATAATGATTCGATATATTCTTTATTAGAAGTGTAAGCTGTATCCTAAATCTGAAAAAAATATTAACTGATTCAAAAGTTATGCCCGAATAAAATAAAATAAATATAAGTTATTTAGAACCATATAGAATGTGATTTTCAAGTGGCTGTAGATCCTTTATTAAACATAATACACAAGAAGTTTGATACATCGTTGAAATTAGCTCGGCAAGAGGTTTCTAAAAATGTAAAAGTATACTGGGTATTCCATTAAAAAATATATAACTTTGGTATGTTGTGACCTTATGAAACATCCTGTATATTACGAAATAAATTTAAAATGTGGAGCTTAACTCTTTCTATTTAAAACATTCTTTCTTATTTCTCAAAATAACGAAGATATGAAATTTCGGAGTATAAGTTGATCACCCTCTAGATGCTAGTTTTTTAGTTTAGGTTAAATAGGTACAAACAGTATCTAAATAAATTTAAATACACAATAATAGACCAACAGGTGTATCTATAATTTATTTTTAGAAATAAGTAAACAAAAATGGCGAAAGTAACCCAATTTTAATAACAATAACAAGTACTAAATAAATTTAAAACGCAAATCTTGAACTATTTTTCTTAGAAAAAATATAATGGTTTGGTATAAATATTTTTTTTTAAGAAATAGTTCAATAATATTGCAGTTTTAATCTTTGAAAGATATTATACGACGCCGCAACGTCATAAGTTTTTCTTTGAGTGCAGATAACAGACAAAAAAACAAAAGGAACTATGAATAATAACGAAGATGATGTAATAATTTATGGCCTTCTCGTTAAAAGTTTTATGCTTTTGCAGAAGGTTATTTTTATATAATTATAAAATTATATCCGTTTTAGAGTTGTGGAATTAGACTAAGTTGGTAAATGTAAAGAAATATTAGTAGAAACTAGTAAAATTAAATATTTATTTATTTAGCATTAATGTGTATAAAAGTAAAATTAAAAAAGTAAAATCCATAATTTCAAATTTAAATTACTCATCGTATTAAGAGAAGAACAAATGATAAATATTTTTTTTACTTATACGAGAGATAAATTCGGAAAGTTACTAACTTTGCTTGTGTAAATTAGCGACGCCTGTCCACCGATACAGTACAATATGCCCAAAACCTGTCAATTTTTTACGATTGTTAAAATCTTTGTCCGTTTGTACACTATGTGATCAAAAATTTAATGAAGCATAATAAATATGAAATTAACGTGAGAAAACGAGTTTTTATATAATTTATTATTATGTTCATTACGGTTTAATACAATAACAAGGTGTGAAACGTTTAATTTTTGAATTTGTTGGTGAAGCTCTATCAGAAACGACCTTATCCTATTGCTCGTTTCAAGAATTTCAATTTGGTCGTGTTTAGTGTGACGATCAACCAAAGTAAAGGGCGTTTCTCAACATCAGTTGTTGCTGAAAATATTGATTCAGTACATAGAATAATTGAAGAACACCGTCATGTGATATACGCTGAGATTCATGTATCGTTGTGAAATTTTTCTGATGAAATAACTTGTATATGCCGTTATGGCATACGATGGCGGAACTGTGAGATTCAATTATTGAATGCCCAGAAAATATTTATACTCCTTTAAGGGATTAATATAAAAATGGCTTGACACCCCATGTGGGGTCCTCCTACATCTCTTTTAACCATTTGGATCTGGGTCACATCTTCTTTCTCTCCCTGGGTTCCACTGCAATACTTTGTACGTTACCCTTATCTCCTTCTCTCCCTATGTGTTCTAGCCATTTAATTTGCTGTATTTTTATTTCTTTTATTACATCTACTCTTTTTAGTTCTTCTTCTTTATTTATGCTGATTCTGTACTCATTTTTGTTTATTTGTACAGGACCCAGTATTGTTCTCATTATCTTTCTCTCTGATATATTTAATTATGCTTCTCCCTCCTTTGTCACCGTCATCCTTATTGCTGATTATTCTCTTATATATGTTTAGTTCTGTTACTTATGTTAGTGCTCGGCGTTTGAGTATTTTCAGGTTACTGTAATATGCTCTATTCGTAGCTATAATTTCTTCTTCTACTTTCGTGTTTCTGTTTCCTGTAGTATTAATCATATTAATCATCACCCCTAAGTATTTGTGTTTTTTAACTTATTTAGAATCGTTTTTTGCTCTTTTTTTGACATGCTTTTCCAAACCTCATTATTTTAATTTCCTTTTTGTTTATTTTTCTACCTCAGTGCTTATTTCTTTAAGTTCGTTTTCCATTATTCTTTTTCTTTTCATTACAAAATATCAGTCGCATTTTTTGACCGACATTTGACCTTCCTTTATTCCGTTTTTCTCGGTTGTTTTACCATTTTTACTCTTATTCTTTATTTTTTAACTTCTGCTACTGTTGGTTCTTCCTTTGTTCTCTCTAGATTATTTTCCTCTCTTTGTTCTTTGTCTTCATCTGCGTTATTTAGCTCAGTTAGAAATTCTTTGAAAAATTTATTTATACTGGTATTCTTCCTCCGTCAGCTTTCCTTCGTTGTTTTTTAATCCTTTTATTTTACTCTAATATGTTGCGTTGGATTCATTTATTTTTTATATAAAACTCTTTGTGGTTTTCTTTGATCTTATTTTTTCTATTTCATAATATTCATCTATCAATTGATAACAAATAATATAAGGGATTATTGACTATTAAATTATTTTATATTATTTATATTATAAATGATTGCAGGAGTTTTAAGTTACTGGAAATATAAGATAACGGTATGTTTATTTTATTTTTGATTGTAAACTGGAGTTTTTTTCAATGGGATCCGACGCTATTTGTAATACTTCCATAAATAGGTTAGGAAATTTATTAGAATTATAATTTTTCTTTTTAAAATTCTTTTTAATTTTAAATAAGTATAAACGTCCACTCATCTCACAGTCCTGATTTGTGTGGAATAATAATTGTTTTAATAATTGATTTAAATATAGGAACATTTCCGTAAAATATAATAGCGAAACAATAAAATAACATTTTTGCATATAAACAAATTTATCCAACTAGCCCTCGTACTTATAGAATTTTTTGTTTCTTTGACGCACTCTTCGGGGATAAATAATTTTTCTTTTAACTTTCATTTAAATAATTTATGAGTTTTTCTATTTCTTCAATACATTGTGCCAGAATATTAGAAGATATTTTTTGACCTGATGGATAAAGGTACTAATTTTTAGTTTATATTGAATATGTACCAAGTAAATCTCTTGGTTTGTAAATTTTTTCTTTCGATTCTATATAAGGTAATTGTAAGTAATTACATTTAATAATTTTGTTTTGTAGTTGCTGATTAACTGATGAATTAGCGACCATTTTGCTGTTGCCAAATAGAAATTAAATGCTGTAATATCGAAACGAACTGTCTAATTCTAAATAAAATACAAAGAATAGGCAAAATATTTTTTTAAATTTTCTTATATATACAGAATGATTAGTTCGCAATTATTAAAGTTACGAATAAAAAGTATTTACAAAAAGTGTAGGCAGTCTTGAGATTCACATTTTAAAATTGTTCCCAAATATGCAGGGTGTTCAGGAACGCAGTGCCCCCGTATATTTTTACATTTTTATAAACCTCTTGCCGAGCTAATTTCAACGATGTGTATCACTTTATGTCTATTATATTTAATAAAGTATCTACAGCCACCTGAAAAGAACATTTTTTTGAATTTAGATGTATGTAGCAGCCAAATCGTTGAAAATCAATAAAAACGGATTATATATCCTTATCCTAACTTTTCAAATTCTATACTATGGCATAAACATATTTGATACAGAATGATTAAAAATCAGATGGGATTTCAAATTTTTGATCACTCTGTATCAAATATTTTTTAATACCATATCATAGAACTTAGTTAGGATAGGGACATGTAATCCGTTTTTATTGATTTTCAAAGTTTTGGCTGTTACAGACATCTAAATTCAAAAAAATGTGATTTGGTTTGGCACTGTGTTCCTAAACACACTAATTTTAAAATGTGAATCTCAAGACTGCCTACACTTTTTGTAAATACTTTTTTTTCGTAACTTTAATAATAGCGAACTAATCGAGCTTTGCCACAGTAATGCGTCACCCTGTATAAAATCGATAATAATTTTTAATCGATGTCAAGTTTTTCACATTTTTAAATTTTATTATTATTGAATAAAATTTAGCCTTGATTTATTATATTCTCTTTGGAAATCATCATAAAAGTGGATTTATTGTAATTTACCCTTAATTTATTTTACTGAATACTCGAATTTTATTTAATTTAATATAATTTACAATTTGAATGAATACATATCAGAAATATGGTACCTAACACAGAACAATGAGCCATACCCTATTGGATACTTAGGTAATTGATTAAACTATATGTTTATGATATATTACAGCTAGATTTTATAAATGACAAACTCAATTGGTTGTAAAATTAATTACGGCTTTATAGATCAATAATTTAATAAAAGGTTTTAAACAATATAACACATTTGTATTGAAAATGTAGATTATAATATGGTGGTGATTTTAATATCGACATTGCAGCAGAAAACCATGATTTACTAATTATTTATATGTATTCATAACTCTACAAGATCAGATAGCACTTGCACAGCAATTAAAAGTTTTCATAACTACGTAGGGTATTAGTAATATTTAAGATACCTAAATAAGTAAAAACAAATATTTATTATTAAAAATTGCTTTATTGTTTTTTAAATTATTTTCCATTAAGATCAATATAATTTTGCATGCGTTTAAGCCAATTTTCGAAGCACTCCAAATAGGGTTGCTACAAAAAATACGATTTTATTCTTCAGGTGTTGAAAAACGTTGACCACGCAATTTTTCTTTGATGTGCGGAACTAAAAAGAAGTCATTGGGAGCTAAGTCAGGGCCGTATGGTGCGGTAACCCAACAATTCGATGTTTTGAGAGCGTAAAAATAATTTATTTGGCGCGAAGTGTGAGAGGTGATGGAGGATGAATCTTCTTTAGCGGTTCGTTTTCCTCTTTGCTCCGAATACTTATTTCAAACATTGTTGAGAACCATTTAGAATAAACGGTTCTAACTTGCTCTAATGGCACTGAAGTAATAAGCTTCGTGCGCGAATAATAATAATAATAATAATAATAATAATAATAATAATACTAATAATAATGATAATAATAATAATTCCAGCATTCGTTGTTGGCTTCAAATTAACAGTACTGTTCCTAAAGTGGCGCCGGGAACCAGTAACAAAGCCAACACAGAATACGAGGCTAATGACCCCGGTAGTCGAAGCCATCACTCAATAAAATAATAATAATAATAATAATAATTATCATTATTATTCGAATTAGTTTAGTTTTTAGAGTTTAGGCCGAAGTCTTGTAACGGGCTCACAGTATACAAAAAACACTACTTGCTTTTTTCTCTACCCATATTAGGGGTTGCATGATTGTGTCAATTGTCCTTACAATTTTCCCCTACCCACAGCTGGGTTATTGTTCTTTTGTTGGGATCTTATTGAACCCCTACTCTTATGTTTTCATGTTCCTGGTTCCAATTTTTATACCTTTTATTACTAAACTTGAGTTCTTAAAAAAATTTTCGCAATACCTTTATTTTGACATCATTACCTGTTTTTTCGTTTCTCGTTTATTGTTACAATGATTTTCAAACCCACATACATTTAAATATGTTTCATACCTGTTATTTATGGATTTTGTAACACATGTATTATGTAATTTAGTTAGTTTTATAATTGTGTTCAATTTGTGAAAGCTTAGGAGAGTCTCCTTTTTACGTTGTATTTTTAACATTGTTGTTTTCACTGTAGTTATTATTTGGTACGTTAACGAATTTATTTTATATAAAAAAATTTGTGATGTTTTATACTCTTTTCAGCCCTGAAGATAAACCTTAAAAGGTCGAAACTAGTTGTCTTTAAATAAAAATTTATGTGGTTTGAATTTGAATTTCATTGGATTTGAACCTTTGCACCACATTTGAGTGTTGGATGGATAACCTTCTGTTTCACATACTTAATTAACAAAAGTGATTTGTTTTGAAATATGCTCACCAATTTTTTTGTGAAATTTTGTATCAAAATATTTATACAATTAAACTAAATCATAAATACTACGAAATCATTGGTTTACTAAAAATCGATTGAAATAATTTAACTGAAATATAAATTATATTGAAAATATAAGCTAATTTACAAACGCAAATTTATTGGTATACAAAATTTGATATTCAATTACCCACAATCCCTACGAACAAACGCGGATAAAGCTTTGATTTTTGATAACAATTTATTAACGCTTTTTATATTATGTCAACCTTTATTAGATTTTTATTTAGATTATTGTATTATTTTAATGCAATCCTAAAATGTAGAGTTTCATACAGTGAGTTTACAAATTCACCTTCTCCCAAATATATTTTAGCAGTCTTAACTGCGTTGCTTTCACAATGGCGTCGAGATGCCTACGAAGTCAGAAATTTTAAATGGCATTTAGGGTAAAGTGACACTTTGTTTTAAAGATCGTTTCAACTTCTTACATCCATGTTTGGTTTTCTTAAGTTTAAATAATTAATAATAAAGTTAGGAGGGTCGTAAAATAAAATAGTATTTCATATTACTTAAGTAGAAGTTTATAAAATCAATTCTTTACAAATAAATAGAAAAGTGATCACAATTATGCCTTAAAAAATAAATGAAAACTTTATGTTTTTATAAGAAAATAAAAATATGTTTCCTGTAAAATAAAAGTTGCTAAAATAGTTTAGGAGTTATTTTAACTTGATTAAAAATTAATTGAGATTATTATATAATATTATAAGGTGCACCAATGTTTGGTGTCCCGACCTTTGATCCCCGTTTTTGTTTTAATTTCCTTTGTGTATTTCAAGTAAATTTCAATGAAAGTTATGATTACGTTCCAATGTAATGAAAATGTTTTATAAATTAAATATACCTACAGTAAGAACTAGTAATATCGGTTACTAGTGCTGTGTGGTTAGATTTAAAATAAATTTATATTCTTTATTGCAATTGCATTGGATTTTAAAGTGACGTACTTTGTGCATATTATTAATAAATTAATTAAATGAGGTAAAAATAAAACAAAAGAATAAAAGTTGACATTTATTTTATTATAATAAGATGAAATATGAAATAATTAACAATACATAATCAATAAAGTACTCAAAAAATATTTAAAATAATTGAATTTAAAAAATGCATTTTTGGATTGAAATAAAACATAAACGAATAATAATATTTAAAATTTATACAAGTATTAAAAATTTTTAGTAAGCAAAAAATTTCTTAAAATTAAAAAATGCATAGCTATAATATATTTGTCTTTAAATATAAATAAAAAATAAACAGAATTTTCAAAATGTAAACTAATATTTAAAAAACTTAAAAAATGTTATATGATGATAATTTTCAAAATGTTCTATTCAAATGTTATCAATTTTATTAATATGGCAAATATGCAATTAATTGTAATAATA
Organism: Hermaeophaga mercurialis; assembly: GCA_951812935.1. Classification (NCBI taxonomy): domain Eukaryota; kingdom Metazoa; phylum Arthropoda; class Insecta; order Coleoptera; family Chrysomelidae; genus Hermaeophaga; species Hermaeophaga mercurialis. The sequence goes on along the minus strand of OX638359.1, from coordinate 17,743,031 downwards.
ATAAAATAATTGTAAGAATACGAGTAAACTTTTCTTTTAAAATTCTGTTTTTTTCTGTGATGGAATTACAGTACCAGAAGTCGAATGCAGATATGAAGCTTTTTGTTTCACACAATCTCTTAAAAGTTCTTCTAAAAATATCCACAAATTTGGATGATGGCACTGAAACAAATATTTTAACCCACTATGCCATATTTTGAATTTATATGTCAAAAATTCGATTATGTTAGGGCGGTGTTTCAGACATTAAATTTCTTATGAATTTAGCACATCTTCTTCAGGGATATACGCTAAAACAACGATATTTTTAACGAAGTTGCGAAATTCGGCATTTTCGATGTATTCCTGCTTCATACCAAGTTCATTTAGTTTTCTCTGAACACTTTGCGTTAAGAGAGTCCTTTAATACTAGTAACATAATTTCAGTTTTCAACACTGAACTTATGCGATATTTTGTGGATACAAAACTCGGTATTGCAATAAATTTATGTTAAATTGATAGTCATGTTTTATTCTTTATAACATACCTAGGAGATGAGATTTTTTGGTGTAAAATTAGAGTCTGGTAAGAAAGATATTCACGTTCTCATTTTTGACAAGTTGTGTTCACAAAATGCAACCAAAAAAGCCTAAGCTCCTAAGTTGATTCTAAAAATATGAAATGTAAAATATTCTTATTATTCGAGATTTGTATCCACAAAAAGTAGTACCTAAAAACCACCACATGTGGTTATTGCTCATATTAATAATATGCACAAGGTACGTTACTCTAAAATCCAATATTACTGTAATAAAGAATATAAATTAATTTATTTTAAAATCTAACAACAAAGCACTAGTAACCGATATTACTAGTCGTTACTGTGTTAAAATAAATTTCGTAACATTTGTGGGTATATTTAAGTTATAAAACATTTTCATTACATTGACAAGTAATCATAATTTTCATTGAAATTTACTTGAAATACACAAAAGAAATTAAAACAAAAACAGGAATCAACTGACCCAGGGATCAAATTATAGGGGGATCAACGGGCAAGGGATACACTGTCAACTGTTCAAAGTCCAATTCTTCTTGCCTGTCGGTTCAAATTTTCTGTCAAGTCAAGGACCGTTGACCAAATAAAATTTATTAACACTTCCATTGTCCTAAATATTTTAAACATTTAAAGTTTTACCCTCTTATCATCCATAGCAGGTAAGTTATAAGTATATCACTACTGTCTTTTTCTTATATATTTCCTCTTTTTAGGTTATATACAATACAGTTTATATTTATACAATTGTCTTAATAATAATAAAAAACACTGATTACTGTCACCTATTAACTCTCAAGTAATAAATAACATTTACTTTTAGTTTGATTGCTTTATAGGAACATTGTAAATGAGGTTAAGTATTCAATTTTAAACTTCTTACTATTATTTGATGAACAGTGGTGTTTCTTCGATCAGTTCTCAAACAGAAGAGAACCCTGTTAAATTCAGATGAAGATTAAATAAATTTTCGAAATCATATCATTCTTTAGGTTTAATTTTTTTTTAGTTTTGAGACGTAATAATTTTGAACTTCAAATAAATTATGATTACAATGATATATATTTTACTTGTTTGGTTGTATCGAAGGAACTAACTATTTTTAATTAAAATATGATGTTTTTATTTGCATCCTGACATTATAATTTTCATTTCTACATTAAAATTTAGCTTATATTTCAGGTACTACAAATAAATATATTTTGTTTTAATTGAAAAATTTTAGATTCTTACATATTTCTTTATAGTGAATAATGTTTAGTTAACAATTTTTCATTAATTTGACACAATTTAAGCGTTACAAGTATTACATAAAAAACATTAATTTAGGTTTCACATTTAGATATTTACACATACAGGACAATCAAGATGTATTATAGGAATAGTTATTATCTCTGTTCAAAATTCTTTTATAATCATTGAGATTGCTCTTATATATTATTTTAAGCACTTTTTATTTTATTTATGTGTTTACATTATACTACCCCATATGATATCTATATAAAAGTACATATCAATTTTTGTTTAATCCAAAGTCCAAATTATTTAATTGCTTTTTTTAGACCGTTTTTTTGTAATCAATGTCAGAAATTACTTCGAAATTTTTTAGATTTTTCTTAAATCTAACAATACTTTATAATTGTCAATATAAAAATGATATCATTAAAAAAAAATTTGTAATAATACTCCTATATGTATTCATGATTTTTATATTTTGACTTGAATTACTAATAAGGTGAATAGTAATTTATAATATTTTTAAAGGAAAGAAATTAAGCACTAGTGTATAAAGAATTATTGAGAAAATATATTATATTAATAAGTAATGAAGGAAATAGAGATTTTAAAGAATTTATTATCATTTTATAATTAAATAAGTTTTCATTTTAATGGAATATCTTTGATATAAAAAAAACGCCTTTGTAACATTGATGCTTTGTAATCGAAAAATATTATTTTCAACCGATACTTATCTAAAAATTTGTGTAAAATAGTATCAAATTGTATTGAAATTAAGGAAAAATCCTTTCAAAAATTTAATGAGAACAAAAATTTAAGAGTTTCAAATCAATGTTTATGATATCCAGGATTATAAGAAAAGCTCAACATTTCTTTTTGTTAAGTTATTTCTTAGAAAAAAGCTATATTTATTAAAAGCCAGGCAAATAAAAAATTATAATATTTTCATTAAATTAGAACTGTCAAATAAACATTCAGTTTTATGCAAAAAAAAGTAAGCTTTCGTTTAAAAAAGTACAAAGTCAAAAAATTAGGTGATCCTTTTCCAATTTTGAGCTCTGTGCGGAGCACATCGACAAACATTTTTAAAATCAGAGCCATGTTGTGAAGTTTGCATTTCCTTAGTTATTGTGGATTTTTTTTTAAGTAATTAAATATTGTTCTCACCTTGGACAATACTCGTATAACAATTATTTATATTGAATTTAATTTAAAGAAATTGATTCTTAAATATGTTTATCTAGTGTTTATGGAGTAACGTAACCTTAAAAAATAATTTATTCTTTTATTAAAAAGGGTTTAATATTAAAAATTCCTTAACTAACAAAGTAAATACCTTGAATTTTACTTAGGAGAAAAAAATTTCCACAATTCACTATCTAAGTGATTACTATTAGTATTTCTTCAAGTTTCCAAGCTGTACTGGTGTTGAGTATACCTATTACAAATTCAAATGAAAGGAGAGTTTCCCTTGTTTAATATTGATTTCATTTTTTATTTTTTATATTCATAAAGAAAATTTGTGTTTAATTTTAATTTCTGATTATTAACTTATTTATTATGAAATAATTAAATTCAAGTTATATTAAATTAGCAACTAATTTTGACAATCATGTTAGCTACAAAAACTTTTTATTTTAGTTCAATTTATATCAATTGTGAAAAATGTGCCTATGTCTTTTATCAGCATCAATTGGAAATGATACCCTGAGAAGAATATGTCATTTACATAGACTGAAAAATAAATTGTTTAAATTTTGCTAAATTCAGTTTATTTAGTTACATGTGTTATGTGTTTGAGGTTTTTATTTATATTTATTTTTCATGTTTGAATTTTTTTGTAAATAAAATGATTTCTTTTAAAGGCGCTTAATATCAATGTTTGACTTAATTAATTGATAAATAAGCACCATAATTAGATATTTTATTTAAATTCAATAAAATACGAAAATCCGTAAATTATGAAATTATAATAAAATACAATTTATATTACAATATATACAGGGTGTCTCAAAAGTACTGTGACATAGAGCTACCGTGTATTGTAGAGGTTAAAGTAAGTCGATTGAACCCAATTTATATAAAGAGTGAGTTTTAAGAATGGACCGCCTCCATAATTATATCTCTTCACGTCTATCAAAATCGTCATCTTACAACTGTTGAACCAGTCTTACTTTGTATGGATGGAATTTATTGTCCAATAAAATTCTCATGGATTGTTCAAAAACCAGAAATAGTTAACACATTAGCGAATTTTGACAAATATGCTACACCAACAATTTTAATTATTAACAATTTTAAAGAAATATTACTTAAATACAGTGACTATATTCAAATTTATACTGATGTCTCCAAAAGACCAGAAGGGGTTGGCGCTGCCTTCTACACAACTAACCATAGCGTTAGGTTTAGACTTCATAATAATACGAGCGTTTTTAATGCCGAATTATTTGCTATCCTGCAAGCTCTAAAATATATTTATAATTGAGAAGGTCAAAAATTTACTATCTTAACAGGCTCTATGAGCTCCCTGTTCGAATTAAAACAGATGCATTCAAAAAATCCTATCCATATGAATATTACTACCGAAATGTACTCGTCCATAATAATAAAAAAAGTTGTCTTTATCTGGGTACCCTCACACGTTGGAATCTTTAGAAACGAAACAGAAGACCTTCTAGCTAGAGAAGCAGGAAACGATTCTTGAGTATTCCCTACTAAATAAAATAGTGCCTAGTGATGTTAAAATCTGGCTTAAAAACATAGTTCTTAGTGCGTGGCAAAATGAGTGGTCTCAATCGCGTGAAAAGTTATCGGAAATTAAAAATAATCTGTTAAAACGTCCAAAATTTCTACTTCCCAGAAATAAACAGGTAATTCTCACACGACTACGAATCGGGCATACTCGAAGTACACATATCTATCGTATAACTAAAAATAACAGACCAATATGTAATCATTGTTTAGTCAATTTAACTGTTAGACATTTCCTAATAGAATGCCAATCATTACAATATATTAGGGATAAATACAACCTTCCAAACAATCTTCCTGACTTCCTTGGAGATAACTGCAATATAAACAATATTGTATTGTTTTTGAAAGACATTACTTTACAAGATATTTAATTTTGTTATTTGTGTAAATTTAGTAGTAATGTGTTGTGTATTGTTGTCGATAATAACCTTCGTGGTTGATGCGATATTATATAAACAAATAAAAAAAAATTCTCATTACGGATTTTTGCGAAATATCAAGTTCCCTGGATACTTGTCTAGTACTCAAGTGTCGATTGTCTTTTAACATGACACAAACATCTAAAGATTTGTCTTTAGCTAATGCAGTTTTTCTGCATCCTGATTTGGATAAATATTTTACTGCATCAGTTAGGTTATACTTTTTTACCAACTTACGCCCAGTAGATCTTGTTATGGGATTTCGGTTAGGATTAAATTATTAAAGATATTACACGTTTTTTGTTGACTTCTATCCTTATCACCATATCCTAATATCATTAAAATCTCAATTCGTTCTTTTTCAGATAGACGGTCCATTGTGACTTTTAATAAATATCAACAATAATAGTTTATTGAAACGTGAAAGTACTTATTGTTGCGGTCATAGCCATATTAATGTATTATTTTAACTTGGGCGGATATAATGTAAATTTAGCTATAACTCCTAAATTATGGCATTTAGGTATAGTGAATATTACATAAAAAATATTTAGTATTTTTTAAGGACTTCAAAAAAAATATACAGGATGATCCATTTGAAATAAGAAAGTTCATAATATGTCCAGAAAAACGGAAGATCTGAAAACAATATAAATACTACCATAAGATCGGCCGTATTACAACATTTTGAATTCTGTTCAACTGTGGTTCGGAATTATTAATTTGAACCTCGTACATTTGTGCTTTTAATGCTCCCCAGATAAAGAAGTCGCAAGGATTTAAATCTGGAGACGACGGAGGCTGTTGAATGGGTGCTTCTTGTACTCTACCAATCCATCGACCAGTAAATTGTTCATTAAGATATTCTTTTAGGGCACGTGCAAAATGAGGTGGAGCACCATCCTGCATGAAGAACATGTTTTGACGCAAATTAAGAGACAAGTCTTTTACCAATTCTGATAAAGTTTCTTGAAGGGAACGAAGGTAACTAGCGTTATCCTTACTCTCAGGCAATTGTAACGGCCCAACCATAAAATTGCAAATACCTCCGACCTAGACATTAATTTTAAATTCTCGTTGAAAATGTCCACCTTTAATAGCATGTGGATTTTCATCTGCAAAAATATGCGAATTGTGTAGGCTCGTCATGACACGACGTGTAAAACAAGACTCATCAACAAATAAATATTAGTGTGGAATCTGTTTTCGACTAATCTGTGCTCCCAAACATTTTGAAAAAAAAAATTCTGGTACTGGTCTCAGGATTGTTATCATTTGAAGAACAGCTTCTTCTGCAATGGATGTTCAGGCTTGTTGAGGTCTTCCAGCATTAATTCTGACTGGCCTGAACCTTTTTGTTTTTCAATGATGTTTTTCGATTTATTTAATTAATTTAACACAACAATTCAACAATCAATAAATGGTCACTGTCACAAAATGTTTATTAAATTTACACCTACTTGTCTTCATTTTTGTTTTATTGCAAAAAAAGCTAAATTAAACTGATAGCATACTACGGCTAGAACGAAAGTTTTAATACATATGGCGGTCAACGTGTCAAAATATGGGGTTTTGGTTTTGGAGATGTGTTTCTTTTTTCATTACCTTTAAAATAAGGTGAAACTCGATAGGGGTTGCAATTTAAAAATTTTTCTAGTCTATGAAAGTTTTAAACTATCTAAAAATGTAGTTTTTATGGCCCTGTAGTGATCTCTCCAAATTCACTCGTTAGAAACTTATGGCTCCGTCCTGGGACTTTTGGGAAACCCTGTATATGTGGGAGCATTGACTTTTTCGAGTGGACTGTATATTTTTATATTGCAAGTTCCACATATATAAATTATATGTGACTTTTTTTCAACCAAAAATAACAACACACTATTGGTAACAAATAAGTCTTCTTTATTTCAACAATATTTTTGCACAAATACACTTCTTGTGAGTCTTTTTAATCACAGTTTGCACAAAATACCACCCACTTTAACACTAACCTTGTTATCAAATGTACTTTTGTTATTGAAGAGGCGTTAAAAATAGTTTTTTGTATTCAAATTAACAATTTTTACTTTGTTTTTCAATCAATTTTTTACAAACTTTGTGTGGGAGTCTTAAGACTACTGCGTATGTGTATGCTCTTTCTGATTGGTTAAAAGTGATGTCAGAAAAAGCCAATCGTGAGAGTTTTGCATGGAACTTTCTCGACGTATACAAGGTGTAACAAAAGAATTGACTAATAGTTTTAAAATGCATGAATTTTAAACACTCATAAACAGTCAATGTTTGGAGAGGAATAATGGGTGATAAGTGGAGTCCACTGTTGGGGAAATTTAACTAAATCTCTCAAATTTGAATTAGCGAAAATGAGGGTACGAGGTGTGCAATAGGGAATCCGGGTAAAGATCCAAGGAATTGTGTACATTGCTTGGATGCCTGAATGTCAGATTGTTAATTAGGTTTATTATAAAAATGTTTCAAAGATCCTCAGTGAACGTGTGCAATGAAGGAAACCAGATTTTTGGAAGAAGGCCGATGGATTCTTTATCAGGATAATACGACAGGACATATTGCGCTATCTCTAAAAAGGAGAAGAGGTATTTGGCAAAAAACAATATTCCAGAGTTGGAACATTCACCGCGACTTTTTCCTCTTCCCAAAAGTTAAGTCTGTGTACAAACGAACCAGGTTCGAGTTCGTGAATGCTATGGAAGCAGAAGCGACGCAACTCTTGAATAGCATAACACAACAGCGGAAAATTCGCATAGAGCGATGTTGGGATCGGAGAAGGGACTACATTGATTTTTTCAACAAATTATTAGAGCATGAATTCGGTTTCTTTATTTTCGTAGATGGATTAGAGAGAAAAAGTGTTGAATGTTCAGCACGTTCATCAGTTCTGTCACCATTGGATTTTCTCCTAGGAGATATTTAAAAAATGTAGTTTATACAAAAGCTACCAGAGTCTCTAAATTACTTATGAAACTTCTCCATAGGGAGGAAAATATTTTATAATCACCTAGTGATCTGTAAAGATGTTCATTTTAAACATTGACTATAGTCGAAAGTTTTGTTTAATATTATTATGGTTCAAAAATGTAATATAATAAAAATCTTACTATCGTATTTAAGAAGTTAAAAAATCTTTGAAACGAGGTGTCACTCGACTCTAAGTGCTATTTGAAATTTTCAAATTCGTATGCATCCCTACGTCACCGTGAAGACGTCGGTGTCAACTGGTATACCATTATGTAATATTTTTGAAATAGTTTCACTCTTGCCTTAATCTTATTTCGATATATATAATATAAGGGAGGTAGGTGTTACTATAAACGCATGGTATAAGCACAGTTAAAACAGTTGCGCTCAGTTGCTGTGTAAATAGAAATATGATGTTACTTAATTAGATATCAACAAACTACTCAGTGTACTTTTAGAAAAGTTTTCATGGTCTTAATGATATAATTACACAGATAAATAAAGTCGAAGCACTCTGAGTAGCATGATCCGTGGTTGGCTAAAGTACTTGTAACTTTAGGACACTTTAATATATAACAAAATAAGTCTACTCTTATAGTCTTGTCTATAAATTATATGGGAATAAACGAGCTGAGAAACTGACGTACTAAAAGGCCAAAGGAAAACTTGTGGTCATTCTGTTATTTTAGGATACTTTTTCGTCCTAAAAGAAAAGGTCCTCATCACACTGTTTTTTCTAAATAATAGGATAGTCCGAAGCTTGATTGAATTTTATTTTATTCCGCAAAGAAATGTTCTTTTTTTATTTTAACTTTAATGACCTTCAGAAGATAAAGTATCTTTTTATGGCTACAAATTTTCCGTCTTACAAATGATAATAAAATCGCATTACCTCAGGGAAATAAAAAATAAGAGCAAAGGTTAAAATGTTTTTTTATAAAGTTATATATGGAAACAATTTAAAAAAATGTTTAAAATAGGTTTTTTACTAAACGAGACAACTTGATGCAAATAAAACCTTAGGAGAGTTAGTCCTATAATAAACCGTAGTAGTTATGAATAAATTTACATTGGCACTTAATTTGACCCATGAAAGATTGTACCACATGGATGAAATCGGAAGACCTAGCAAGCCATTTAAATACGGCTTGCGTACAATCAATTTTAAGGCAAGCGGTGCCGTCATTTAAAATTGTTTGATTAAAATTGTTATTCAAATTATTTTATATTATTATGTATTTATTTTGTTGTATGATAGTTGATAAAACATTTCAATAATGTGAAAATACATTAAAACCTTTTCTGTAAGTTGTAAACAATAATCTCGAAACGCCTAACAAAATATTTGGCGGTTTTATTGTAAAAAAACGTCTTACACCCAACCACCTTCAAGTTCACAAACGCGCAGGAACCGCAAAAGTTTCAGATGTAGCGTCGCGACGCCAAAGAGCGTCTCGTTCCATTTCACCGCATCATCCCGAAACTCTCGTGCAACTACTTGTTGGAATTTGACTGTGCGAAGTTTATACGAAAAACTCTTATTCTGCGGTAACTTTGGTTAAAGTGAAACCCTTGTAAAGTGTCGTCATAATTTTATTTTTGGTGTCAAAATGTGATACGCTTTGGAATGGTAAGTAGTTTTTTTTGAAACTCTACTGTTATACAGGGTTTTCTAAATTTATGCGATAAAATTCCTCGTCCAAAATTATGAGCGTCCTTATAAAAAAATTTCTCAGGCTAACTGGCCAACTCTTATTTTTTTTATTTTTTTCAACTTTGAATTACTGCAGAATTAACATTATATTATTAGGGAGTGTAATTAACAACCCTCATTTTACTTTATGCCAGAACTTTTTTATGGGGTTGAATTTTATAAATTAAAAATATTATTAGGAATTCCTGTTTAATTTCTTAACTTTTTTATCTCTTGCTTTTTTCCATAGAACTAATAGTTTTTCATACAAAATACAATATTACTGTTTTTCATGTTTATTAAGTAAAGTAACATAATTAAAAATTCGAAAAAATAGATATGTGAAGATCATAATAAATGGTACAACATAATAGAAATTCTTTAAAAAAATGTCTTTAGAAATTTGGCTTAAAAAATAAGATTTTTCATAATTTTTAACGAGGAAACTCCTACTGAATTTATAAACACGCTGTATATTATGAATGAATAAAAAGTACGAGAAATAATTTAACTAACGAAAAAAATGTATGCCTTTTGTTAATTTACTCGTACATTCCTGGTTAACTTTTTTTGTACCTCCTATTTCTTTTTTTACATTTTATATCTTTTTTTTTTTAAATCGACTTGTCGCTGTTGCCTTTCTATGTTTTTAGAACTCATTCTATTTGTGTATTACATTTTTATTTTCGTTTTTATTAAATTTTTTTCTTCATTTCAACTTTTTTAAATTTTATAGTTTGTTTCACGTTATTGTATTAATTTTTGGATTGGGATATATTGTCTTGAATATCCTTAAATTCAATTAAACTTTTTATTAAGTTTACTAATTTATTTAAATTTATTGTTTTCGATATTTGTTGAATACTAATCCTATTATTTTGATAGCTATTATCTCTTCTATAAGTTTGATCCCAATTAAAGTCACAGTTTTTCTTTGCAAATTTAGGCATTTTATTAATGGAAAATCGCAATATTCAAATCGAAATTTAAATTGCTTAATACATGTTACAATTTAAATTTTTGTATTGATGAATAAAAAAGAATAACTAGTCGGAGGACATTACATTCAACGTCCAACTAAAAGTAAATTTGAAATTAAATGCTTTCAGACAAAATCACTGCTGTAATAGAATTTTTTAATGATTTCTACATTTCACACTAGTGCAATCGAGTGCCGTGTTGTAAGAACAAACAGAAGTTATTATATATATATATATATATATATATATGTGCGCTTAGTGTTTAAAGTAAAACTTTTCTCACGAACTGAAATTTACATCGTTGGAAACAGATTGTTAGACAGATTCGCAAAATGTAGTAAGTTACAGTGTGTTTCATTTAAAATTCTAATGTTGCTTTCACTTAGGTACTCCTAGTTTAATATAAAATTTAAGAAAATGTATATTTTCTCCTATAATTTTGGGAAAAATAATGTATTCGCTTTAGCTTCTAACATTGACTAACTCTACAGGTAAGTTTTCTATTAATATACAGGGTGATTGATTAGTGTGGTAAAGCTCAGCAAGCATGTTATGATAAAATATACCAAAAATAGTTATTTACATAAATTGTAGGTAGTTAAAATTAGTTACAATGTTACAGGGTGTTCCATGACGCCGTGCCAGTTCATAGTTATATTTTTTAAATGAAAGACCCTGTATTTTGTTGAATTTATATATTTATATGATATCACCAATAGTAATAGAAAGCTATCTCATTATAATTAAATTTTATTAGAGAACATTTTAACAGAGAACTCAATTTACTCATTTATGACCTTTGAGCGAGGTTAACGATTTAATGAAAAACGAGATGAAAAAAATTAATTTAAATGAAGTTTCTGCAAATACATTAATATATGTGATTGATCGGTATGATAATTTAATTTAGTTGCCTAACAGTGTCCGGTATTTTTTTCAAAATTCGGTTAATATCAGAATATTTACCGAATTTCTATTAAAAGCTTTTATAAAGCCTATAATTACTTCATAATCGGTTCGTTAATAGTAGTATAGGTAGTCCGTCCGTCAAGTGTAAAATATACCACACTGTTTAAAAAGTACCCCGAATGAAAAAAATTAAATTTAAATTTATGCATAAAAATTTATTTTGTTACATTCAAAGTAGTCCCCATTTTTTGCAATACAGCTTCGAAATTTCAGTAGTTCGCGCTACGAATTCTGTTTGATGCTTCAGTTTCAGATTTTCAGATAGGGAAGAAAGAAAATGTTACGGGAAGTTAAATCCGACGGATACGGTGGTTGTTCGATGGTTTTAATTGCGTTTTGGCTTTGTATTCGGCCGCAGTTGTTCTGTGAGATGGAGCACTATGGTCATGCAAAATCTATGAATCACCTTGTCACAAATCCGATCTTTTACAACGAACATTCTAGCGCAAACACTTCAAAACACTCAAATAGTATTCTGTAATTACTGTCTGTTCATACGAAAGGATACGATAATTGATGAAAATATTGATTTTAGCCGGTTGGGCGCGGTTTTTTTGGTTTCGGTTCCTTTTCCAAGTGCTATTCGGCCAGTTGTTGGTTCGTTAATGTGTCGTACTCATAAACGCTTTAAGACACAAATGACGATTTTTAATTTTGTAGATGTTATCATCAGTAGTTGACGTGGACGGCAGTCCGGATCACGGCAAATCTTTGATCACTTCACGCCTCTCTTTAATAATAATATACAGAATGGACCAATTATCTCGTAAATTGCTAGTCTGCATTCTACAAAATTGGGGATAAGCCTATTTTGGGATACGGAGATTCCAGATTTGACATTTGCAATGTTGCTAGATTTGCCGTATCTCTGATTTTATTAGTCACTTTACTTTTTTATATATTCAGTCATTTTTTGGAATCTTCTCTTCAATACGAGTTCTACCATATGTATCACTTATGATTTTATATAGTCTAGAAAATCTTAAATAAATGGAGAAATGTGGTATAGGATTTTTAATACAAATCCCGTTGCACGTCATATATCAATTATGAGATCACGACCCTGCAGTGTTGTCGGCTTGTCTAAATTTTCGAGGAATGTAGGAAGTTTCAAAAACGTAAGGTTAGGTTATGTTGTTTAGCTTTATTATTATGAAAAATTAATTTATTGAAGCGTATATGAACAATATATGATCCTCACACTCAAGACACTTCATCCTGCCAGTTTTAAAGTACATTTGAAAAATGTTTTTCTCAGTTGATTCATCAGCAATCTACAACTGTGATATTCTTCTTCTTCTTGCTGTATTATCTACTTTTAATATTCAATAACCTGTTATAAAAATCGTTATATTATGTTGTTTATTTGTACTATATTTTTATTAAATAAATAAAATAGAGACATATAAAAAAGATAGCAAACTATTTATTGTTATTAAAATAAGACAATGTTTTGTTTAAAAAAATATATATTTTTCTTATAAGAAACAATTCAACTACAATATTCGAATTCCTACAAAAGGTAAATCCTTTCTCCTAATTCAAATCTGAATCACTTGAATCACTGTCATATCTGTTAGGATTAATAATAATGGGATTAATTTCTAGTCTATCTAAAACTCTCTCTCTTTCATACCATTTTTGTATTTCTTTTTCTGTATGTTTAATAGAATTTTTCCATACTTCAGGAGTAATTGTTCTAAGAGCTTCAGACCACATATTTAAAGAATCTTGTTCTTTATTACCGTCTCTGCCAATATGTTTATTATAATATTGTTTAGAAAGGCCCCAAATAAGTTCGATGGGGTTGAAAACACAATGATAGGGAGGAAGACGTAACATATTGTTCTGCTAAATTGTCCACCAGATATACTTTTGGTGGCTTGTACCTGAAAAAGAATATATTTTACTTGCGGTTTTTTATAATATGTATTAATGAATATACAAGCTCTTTCCAACGACTATTTAGTTTTTTTGGCATTTTGTAGAAATAAGCGTCAATAATCAGCTTATTCACACTATGTTTGTTTTGAAAAAAAACAGTTTTTTTATAAGTTAACTATCTAGCAAAGCAAAAAAATAAAGACAATATTATAAAATTATCGAAAACGTGGTGAAAACACACAACTGGTTGACGGCCGGACGTCAGAAATCGTTGAAATATTTCAATCTAAATACTCGACAACGTCGCATCAAGGCATGCCAATCGCTACAATGTCATTTCTTCATCATAAATACGAGTCTCATGGGCGTAGAAAATTTCAAAATTATTTAATGTAAATTATGGTTTTTTGAGTACTAAACATATAATAATGATTTATAAACTTTATATTATAAAGAATAAGACGTATATAAGCCAATATAATTGAAATAATTCTAAAATTATCAAAATAATTACGATTACTTTTTCGGTTTTTTAGTACTGTGACTACGTTCATGAGTCCTCGTGAATTTTCGTGATGTTTCGTATGATTTATCTTAGTTAGGGAAATTTTAATTAGTTGGCAGTACTATGACGAAAGAGGTAAGTCACTCCTGACGTGCAACGGTATTTGTACTAAAAATTCTATATATAAAATAATAAGTGTTAGATATCGTTGAACTCGTATTGAAGAGAAGATTCCAAAAATGAGTGAATATATAGGGTGATATATTTAAAAAACCAAAGTGACTAATAATATCAGAGAAATGGCAAATCTAGCAACATTGCAAATGCCAAATCTGGAATCTCCGTTTCCCAAAATAGACTGTTGTCCTATGCCTCTATATAAAAAATTTCGTGTACTACGCAAATTCTTTGTTCAACTATTTTATCCATAGTAAAATTCGCAGGGTACTTATTTCTATGGTCGTCTAATACTGACAGAATTGAAAACATTCTAGTTAGTAAATGAGGCTCAAATAAGGCTTAGTAATTAAGAAAGGTATAGTTCGGGAAATAAGTAAAAGAGCACAAAAATTGTGGTGGACGGAGCCTTGCCCGACATAAACCTCTTTGCTCCACTATTCAGTTCTTCTAATACTTCTTCCATTAGTCCGATTAGATTTTCATGCGGTATCATTGCCTCTTAAAAAGGCTTTACAATGTGCTACAACTGTGTTTTTTAAATATGCAATATTTATTCTTTTATGGAATATTACGGTATGTTTATTAAAAAGTATATCCTATTAACCCAATTTAAAAACAAGTTGAAGTAAACATCCCTTATGAATTTTCAAATAAAATAGGATCTAGTCTATTTTAAAGCTGGAGACACTATTTGATCGGCTCTACAAAATAATTTGCCTCTTTCTTTAATATGGTTAAAATTAAATTTGAGCTTTACCGTCTCTTTCGCTGGGATACGTTTTCCAATTGTTCCTTCTATTTTCACTAAGAATTTTCATGTTATTTGCAATTATAATATAAAACTTATGGATAAAAGTATCTTGTTATATTAAAGCGCATAGAAATTACTTATGAATAAATGATAATAAAGATGAGGGTAATGATAGTTAATATTCTCATTTCTGAAACAATTTAGTAGATATATTTATTAAACACCAGCTAATATAAAAATGTATACATTATATTATTCAATAAACACAAAAGGCAAGGCTGTTGCTTACTACTTTTTTAGAACTCTTACGGTGGAACAAAATACTACTCTTATAATATAAAATAACCTGTATTCTATTTTTTAAATTAAGAAAATACCAAACTCAACAAAAGTAAATATATTGCTTCTGTATCCATAATATTGGTTCTGCTATTATTGTGAAGGACCATTAGGCAACTAGAACTGGTATTAACAGAGAACAGAAATGTTACTTGGATAAATTCAAAATATTTTTCATCAGAGTGAAAATAAGATTATAAAGCTGTTTTTTTCCTTTTTACGGTTCTGCTACGAACCTATTTCGTTGATGCTTCGACTTTCTTGCTATAAAGACAAGTAAAAAAAACATTCACTTAATATTGTGTAGAGTAATGTAAATGAAAACCTTTTTTTTTCTTGACAATGGAACACTTTATTACATTAATTGAATTAAAGGAAAAGAAAGAGTTTATTTTGTACTCGTTTTAAAGAGTTAGATGTGCTTGGCTACAAGTAAGGTGTACAGGGTGATTCAATAGTGCGGTAAAGTCCAATAATTTTTATATCCTTAAAGGAATCAAAATAAAATTTTGAAAGACTGTAGCCAGATTTAAAGTTCTTATTTTAAAATTAGTAGTAACTGTAAAACTGTAAAGCCCGTTAGAGTTAGAGTAGACGTGTAATAAAAATAATAAAAAAAAAAGTTGGTAACCAATAAATAATTATAATCTCACCTGTTCTTGTACTCTTGTTAATTCTGTGTTGTTTAATAATTCGTTACTGCCGCTGTAAAAACAAGAAGAATTATCGATACTTATGCATGAATGCAACCGAAACATTTTGTTCAGATATTTTCTATTGCGCTATTATAATAATAATAAGATTACATAAATTTTATAAATAAAATTGTATAATTGAGGCATTATGTTTACTCTGCAACAATCCTTTTTATTATTATTAACTTTTCGAGAACATAAATAAAAATTGTTTTCAATCAATGATTGCTATGACTAAGCACATGAATCAAATAAAAATGGTTAAAACAGTATAACAACATTTTCAATGATTTTTTATTATGTAATATTTATAATATTTAAACTAATCAAAATTCTATAAATTTAATGGAAACTGTTAATCAAAATTTAGCCGCCACTGTTTAGAAAAATGTAAAAATTTGAAATTTTTTTAATTGTAACAAAATTAAAGTAATTCATTGTATAAGGAATTAGGTTTAGTCATATCTAAAAAAATTAGGTGAAATTGATATTGTTGTAATTTGCAATCAATAGTTTATTCGAAGTTTATTTTATTAAGTTTCAAAACTAGAAAAAAAAAGTTAGTAGAAATTATACTCTGATTTCGAAAAACTATACAACCCGTTATATATAAAAAAAATTTTTTTTTAAATCCCGTGACAATATATTATCAAATATTATATAATTTTAATATTTCACTTGCTTAACGTAAGTAACAACGTATTGAGGAAAGAAAACAGATAACCACATTAAAACATAACCTCACCCAACGACATAAAATTTCACTAACTACTCAACAGGTGTAACCAGAGAAAAAGTAAAAATAGTGCTATCAGGAGTCTTACCTTAAAAATAATTTTTAGAACGACGTATCTCAAAGATCGAATGGAATACCAATTGAAAAGTGTTTTTTATGAAAACTGATCAATAACCTAACAATCTTTTTATCTATAAGCCGGCAATATGCAGTTTATTTTACAACTTGAATATTTTCTATGTGGCAATGGATTTATCTCATTGCCATTTACCCTGCTCATCCATACCTACATGTATTTCTACAGTTATTTTTAAAAACGTGAATCAAACGTGTGCCATATCATTATGTAAGAAATTTAAGAATGTAATAAAGTATTCAATAAATATTTACGAAATCAACCGATAAAAATAAATTATTTTATTTGTTGATATGATTGAATATGAAATTTACTACACATTGATTGAATATGTTTATCATGTTATGTTTATCGATTTATTATTTACTTACGCTCTCTAGAAATAAAACTAAATGCTTTTTAGGAATATTGTAGATAATCATAGACGTATCGAGGAAAGGATATAATAATTTTTTATCATTTCTATAAGGAACAAATTTGTATATTGTAGTCACTACAATGTAGTGTATATCTCTGTAGCTCTGTGTACATTAAATATTTTATAAAATTTTGAAAAATGATATTTATATTTAATTTAATTCAAATTAGGCGTTTTTAAATTTGACGTAAATTATATCATTTTCAAAATAAAGTAAGACAATTTCGTTTATTTAATAACGTGTTAAGCTACGTAATAAGAATTAAATTATTTTGAGTTCGTTGATAATCAGATTTGATAATGTTGATTATAAGGTAGAAAATACCAGTTATTAAAAAACTGATGTACTTATAATCATGTAACTGGAGTACCATTCGAAACAAGGGTGAAACTACAACTTTTATGAAAATGTAATTTTTTTTAAATCTTATCTTCTGCTGCTAAATTTACTTTGCTCGGACATAAATCATTCATGGGTCAGTGGCATTGGCACTTTTTATTCATGACTTAGAAGACGGCTTGAATATTATTTTTTATGATGTTTTCGGATTATTAACGAATTTTGGTTTTATAAATCTAACAATATCCTCGGCACGGAAGGATTTGTTGGGGTTACAAGTACCCGACAATAAGCATCTTTTCAACCAACAAGCGGCTCCAATTATATGAATAAACTAGTAGATATTAGCTTTTGAGGATCCATTTCAACGTTCTAGGAATAAAAATTGGTCTACAAGTGAAATTTAGAGATCTGATATACAGTAGTGTGTACATAAAGTATGGAATAAATTCATTTAAAGCTAAACAAACAATGTTGAGGAAAATTCCTGAAACAAGTCGGTTTTTGATTTTAATTTAATGTATTTTTACATAAGAATTTTTTTAAATGGCACATCCTGGATTCTTTATTTATTTTTAATTGCAAAAATATATCATACTTGTGTTCGGTAATTAATAGTTTTGAAGATACGATCATTTTAAAATTAATACCGACGTACCTTTGGTTATCATTATAGTAAAAATTTGTCACATGTGAAAAGTTGTTATAATAATTTAGTAGGCACTTTTTAATACTCACTAATGACAGTGACACTTCTGAAGTGTAGTGCCAGTTTAGTTATTCTAAATTTTCTTGTTGACATTTTAAAACTGCGTTTATCTATAAAACAAGGGATTGAAGTTCTTGTGTTAATTGGTTGTGACGATAAGATGCGAACTCAACAAGAGGTATGTGCTATGTTTAATAATAATTATCCAGAACAACCTATAAGTCAGTCAACAGTGAGCAAAATTGAAAAAAAAAGTTAGGGAGTTTGGTACACTAGAAGATCTACCCAAATCAGGCCGGCCGTTCAGCACTTGCTGAGGATACTAAATAAAATTTTTATTGGCTATAGAATAAAATCCACACAACAGCATACGGTAAGTTAGTCGAGAACATGATGTTCCTTTTATTTCTATTCATAAAGTAATAAAATATGAAAAGTGGCATTCCTTTAAGGTGCACCTTGTACGAGAACTATCAGATGACGACTCCGATCGTAGAATTGCATTTAGAGAAACTTTGATGGATGGATAAATGTAGTAATGATCTTTTCGCAAAAAATGTTATTTTTTCCGATGAATGCACATTTATATTTAATGGTGAAGTCAACAGACAGAATTATAGATACTGGGAAAAGAAAAATCCTAAATGGATGAGAGAACATCACACTCAATATCCACAGAAAATTAATGTTTGGGCAGGAATTGTTCGAAGTAAAATCATTGGACCCAATTGTTTTGATGGAACTGTAAACTGGCCAACTTATCTACAATTTTTAATTAACTTTTTGATTCCAACTTTAATGAATTTATTCTTTAGTGCAAACATTCTCAGAAATATCGCCGTTCTAATTCATCTTAACGAAGTTTTTCCCAATAAGGGGATTGGTAGACCAGGATCCATTGAGTGGCCACCAAGGTCCCCGGATCTCACGCCATTAGATTTCTTTTTGTGGGGTCATCTAAAAAATGTTGTGTACAAAAGTAAAACCGACGACATAAATGATTTAAAGGATAGAATAAGGCAAGAAATAAATAACATTTTGCAAGAAACCATAAATTTTATTTTTTTGTGATCGCTTAGGACACTGTCAAGCACAAGAAGGAATACAATTTGAACACTTACTGTAATTTATTGTGTGGCATTTTGCTGTTACTGTTGTTTTATTTTGTTATTTTAATTTAATTGAAGGTTTTCAAAAATACAGCTTTTAAAATTATTGTATCTTCAAATCTATTAATTACCGAACACAAGTATGATATATTTTTAGAATAGTCTTGAAATTTTTAATCTAAAAAAAAACAAAAGTATACAGGGCGTGCCATTTAAAAAAATTGTCCATGACATCGTTGCAAGAAAGTTCTCAACTTATACTTAATGCTAAGAGTTTATGTATTTAAAGTTGAAAAAATAAATAAAGTTACGTTGAAGTTAACCACCTTTATTATCTACTGGGTAATAATACATAAAACTACTCAATGAATCAAAGTTATATTCGCACTAGCTTTCTTGCCGTACTATACATTTGATTTTCTCGAATATTCTAATACAACCACTAATCGAATAAGCACCTGAGATTTGAAATCTGACAGGATCTAATAAAATTGCTCTATATAAAAAAATATATGATACATATTTCACAGCGTATTTAAACACTATTTATAATGAATGCTGACTAAACAGGAAACGATAGAAATATATATAAATAAATATATATTGCTAAGTTAAAATACCGCGATTTTTTAAATAAACATCTTGTATATTTTGACATCATGTTATTGATATACTCTTTTACTTTTCTACTTTTCAATACATATAAAGTTTGTTACTGTTTACTTCAAAAATCAAAGAATTCCTTATATATGAGTTCTTTATTAAGGGACTAGATGTTAATAATTGAGTGTATTTAGGAAATCTTAAATTTTTTGATATACAAAAGGACAATTTTCTTAAACCCCCATATATAAGTAGGAAAAAATTATTTCACAACTAGAATACGCATATTTCCGTGGCTTTTATTTAGACAGCATTCGTTATTAAAATATATTCAAATACCCTGGACCAACCTGAGATATTCAAATAAAAAATCATCTTCAAAAACGGTCTGGCATAACTTATTTATCATTTTTTCAACTGCAACGTTGAATGAAAACAACATCCGATCATTTCATAATTTATCCGAAAAATAACGACCGACAAGTTAATTTAATCTCAAACTCTATCAATGCCATAAATTAGTCGGGCCGGTCGATGTGTTGATGTTGATACAGAAACATACTAGTAGCGTGTCGCCCTTATTAGCTACTGCTGCTAAATTAACGATTGAAGGTCAAACAAATACAATTCAGTATATATCTAAGAATTTTCTGAACTACACAAGCTAGATATGTAATTATAATTTGCTTTTGATTTACCGTGTTAAATGTTTTTCTAATATGTTTGTTCACTTAATAACTTTAAAATTGAGATTCAATAAAATTTTGATTTTAAAATTGTCGATTACGAAATCGAGATCTTAAAGAAAAATATGACATTTCTGTTTAAAAAATAATAATAAAAATAATTTAAAATCAAGATTTAAATTAAAGGAAAAGACATTTTACAGTTTAGCAATATTTTGTTAAAATCTCGAATTCAAAAGATGGGATCTTGAAAAAAACAGTATAATTTTAAGATTTGTCCTTTAAAATCGAATTTTAACATATAGTCGAGAATATGAAGAAAAACACAAGTTTTAAAAAAAAATCATTTGGAATCGAGAACTGTCTTAAACATGAACTTCAACATCGAGATTAATAAAAATCTCGACTTTAAAAACGAGATTTTCAAAAAAATACGAAATTTTAATAACCCTGCTTTAAAAACGAAATCTATTGAAACATTTACTTTAAAATTGAGATTTTGAAGCAAAACACGAGAATTCAGAGTCAAGATTTAAATTTTCGCTTAAATATTGAAATTCAATAAAATCTCAACATGTTAAAAATTCCTTATGTCATATTCATAGAACGAGACAAATTTCAAATATAAATTTGACGGTGCCTTTCAGGAATAAGGATGGAAATCAAACATGTGTGAGTTGTATTGCAACGAAAATATTTAATAGCTTATCTATAATAATAAAAACAATTAACAGTTTCTTATAGTTCTCTAAATTAAGTGTCATGCGTGTATGAAAATTACAGGACTATTAAAATTATCAATTGGTTCAGTTATTGTAATTGTTTTCTGTTATTTAGTTGAAATTTCAACTTTTACTAGAATATTGAATATTAATTTTATTATAAGAATGATGTTGCACATACAGGTAAATGTACCTAGGTGTATTTCTCAAATTATAAAATAATCTATATATTATTTAATGATAAGAAAAAATTGGGTAAATAAGTCTTTGTATCTCACAGTCTAAGCTTTATTAATAAAACTACCGGTTTCGTGGCTACATAGACCACATCTTCAGGTTCAAAAAATACAAAATACCTGTAATTAAAATAAAAATTAACAAATAATTTAGTGCAAGTTAATTAGGTTTATTAATAGGTTTATAGGTTTAATTTAAGTAGTTAATAGGGGTTATTTTGTAAAAGATTTTAGTTTTTTAGGTTGCTTCAGTTAAGAAAGTTTAAGAAAAAAAAACTATTTGGTTTAATCATATAAAGAGTACATATCGAAAAGATGAAAATTAACAGATACAATAAACATGAATTAGAGCACTCAACAAGAGACGACATATTAAAATTAAGTAAAATTCAAGTAAAATTATATATAAAACTCGGAATAAATGTTAGTACCAATACTTTATACGAACTAACAAAAAGTACATTTTTTATCAAAATAGTCATTTGCAAGGGCGCGAAAATAGAAGGTATAAGACAGCTACATCTAGTAGATCTCAATAATATTAAATATAACAGTTAAGTGTTTCAGAATAGGTAACTAAAGAAGAGAAAACTTTTATGTGATTACAAACTTAACGAAATTAAAGTATCAATTGTAGAAATCAGAAGTTAGTACTATTGTAAATTCAAATTTTGTTTTAATTGTATAACCATGACTAATAATTATGAAAGATTGTTGGGTAATTGTAATTTCATTTTCATATTTTCGACATGTACTTTTTTGTGATTAAACCAAAGAGTTTGGTGCAAGACTAATTTAGTCAATTTATAACATAGGTAAGTTTTTTTTTCTAAATTATATCTTGCTTAACTAATTTAATACTATATTTATAAAACTAAAGCAATCTAAAAAACTAAAATCTATTACAAAATAACCCTTATTAACTACATAAATTATTCCTACAAACCTATTAATTTTTCCTTTCCATTAATGTACACTTACATATGGCAACAACAACCTATTTAAATATTATTTGCTTCTCTAAAATTGTATCTGACATTGTAACTTAATTGAATTGAATAAATAAATAAATAGATATTTTAATGAAGTTTTTATGTAACTGGAAACTTTTAAAAACCTGCGATACTACATTAGTAAAATCTTGTGTTAGGAGCATGGGAAAACTAATTCAAATCTAACACGGCAACTTTTAATTATTAGTGTCAATTATTAAATATTAAAGAGCACCTTTAACCTTTTTTAACCAACTATTCATGTCACGATCTAGCTGCTTGTATGTATGTCCCACCAAAGAATAGATTAACGACGTTCGATTCAAAAAACCACTGACAAGGTTGTCGCCTGAACGTGATCTCAATGAAGCATAAGGAATCTGCTGAAACAAATTAAAAAGAAAGAACCGATTCAAAGGGACGACAAGATATCGGAAAAAGGTCGTGGTGAAATCTAGTTGAGATTTCGTTTTAGAAACAATAATTATAAAAAAAATTTCCTCTTATTACGATATATCCTTTATTAAAGGAGATATAAAAAAAAGTTATTTACAACAAATATTATAGCAACTTCAAACTTCATATCACAACATTATTTTCGTACTTAAAGGGTGTTACATGTTACCAGGGTGAACCAAGCATACTTTTTTTAAATTTAGATTAAGCTCATCTCCCCCATACTTTCAATATAGGGTTTCATTACGTTATACATGGTATTTCAAAAGTTATGGTCAATTCTATTCGAAAATCATTCTCATTTCAACGTCCTATATACCCTAGACAGAACAACCTAACAATAAGTTTTTCCAGGCATAAGTTTTTGACATTTCTTTATTATTGCACCAACTGAATAAAGAGCGAGCCGAAACTCAAATGAATCACCATGTATTTTATTTTAAAAAGTGAAAATACACTTTATGTTCTTTTATTTTTATTAAGCACTCCCTATAACTAAAATTGTTCATTTCTGAGATGGTTTCAATTTAATAATAGAAATTTAAATTTCAATATTAACATGTTAGCCGTGAACAAATTATTATACAAAAAAAACATCGGTTATTAAGGCAAAATTCTTATAAAATTAATTAATTTCATAAGAACTAACTTGTTATAAATGAAATTTAAAAAAAAAATCTCTTTCTGTTATTAAATTGAAAATATCTCAGAAATTAACAATTTTAGCTATAGTGCCTGATAAAAATGAAAGAACATAAAGTATATTTTCACTTTTTAAAATAAAATATAGGGTGATTTATTTTGAATAAATTGACAAAATCATGTGTTCGAGTTTTGGCTCGCTCTATATTCAATTGGTGCAATAATAAAGAAATAGTACTTTCTCGTAACACTGTACTAATGTTAAAAAGTTATACCTGGAAAAAATTATTGTTAGGTTATTCTGTCTAGGGTATACAGGACGTTGAAATGATAATTATTTTCATATACAATTGACCATAACTTTTGAAATAACCTGTATAACGTAATGAAACCCTATATTGGAAGTATGGGGAAGATGAGCTTAATCTAAATTTAAAATAATATATAAGGTGTCCTATTTAAAAAAAGTATATTTGGTTCACCCTGGTAATATGTAACACCCTGTAAATACGAAAATAATTTTGTAATGTGAAGTTTCAAGTTGCCTATAATTTTTGAAAATAACTTTTTTTGATATCTCCTTTAATAACGGATGTATCGTACTTCGACGCACTAATGCCGCACCCTGTATGATAAAATATTTGTGTATTATTATTTCTTCCGTCATTAACACATATGTATATAAAAATATATTGTTATCCATACGAAAATAACTTTAATTAATCGGATTAAAGTTTTGTATAAAATTTGAAGCGTTAACTAATAATTTCAAATAAGAGCCCTTCGGCAACAAAAATTCACTAGATGATACAAAATAAAATCTAGATTTTATTCAAAAAATTCAAGTAAAGGCGTATTATTTCTGTAAATATTTATTATTAGTAATTTTATCTTCAATTGATTTACAATCTCTTACACATATGACAATAAATTAGTTACAAAACTATACTAATATACAGGGTGTCCCAGGAGTTCTTACCCAAAATTAGGGAGATAGAGGGGCTAAGAATAATGACATTACTTCATGTTTTCCTTTAATCGTATATTTTAAAAAATGCTGAATGCGCAATTGATATGAAGTGCGATAATAAAATTGCACATATCTTTTAAATCGTTAATTTTATCGAGTTTTCACAGCAGAGTATTTTTCTTTTAAAAATGTTTGAGGAATTTAAGTGTCATGTTTAGAAGTGAAAAAAATCATAGATAAAAAAATGTACATATTAACCATTGAACTTAGTCCATACCTGAGTTCATAAGAGTGGTGCAGAGTTGTTTTTATCGCCAGCAAATGCACATTAATGGTTAATTTTTTATTAATTTCAAACAAGTAGTTTAATAATTAGAAATAAAAAACAAATCTTTAGAACCATATAGTTCATTAACGAAGGGCGAAAGGGCCAAATTTTATATTTTTAACCCCTCTATCATCTCCCTATTTTTGGGTACGAACTCCTGGTACACTCTGAATAGAGAAATTCTGTGTACTGGGTCACTTATTCTCTATACGGGGTGTCCTGAAAATCGTTTAGAAGATAAAATTGCAAAATCTGGAGTTTATTTTATGTCGTTGTGATGCAAATCGCTTTATCCAAAGAAGTAAAAGAAGATCATTCTGTAGATTTATTTCTTGAAATATGCCCAATCAAATAGCGTAACGGTTTTTCAATGTAGGCATGAGCGATTCGATTGAGAGGGGTGTTGTATATTTTTTATTCATAATCTTTTGTCTCTCAAAATGTCGACATATTGACATGATTTTTAAAAAACTGATAATATTAAAAAAAAAATTATATGATTTCTTTTCGAAGAACAATTTTCGAGAAAAATCGATTGAAATTTTTCATTTGCTTATTCATACGTTTGCATGTACTAACAAATAATTTTTATATAATTTATCATAGATTGCTGTAAAAAATCTTCTATTTTTTTGTATAAATTTCAAAATTTATTAAATATTAAGTGGCGACAATTTAAGAAATAAAAAAAAGTATTAAAAATATCCAATGCCCCAACCAAATAAGCCACTAGAATTTTCTCTAAAGTGAATTTCTGAGCACCATTTATAGATAAAAATTGGTTATACTAATATTTATTTAAAAAATATACTATATTGTATCTCAATGAACCAGATATCAAAATTTTTTGAACATTATTTACAAATATCCTGTACAACACGACGAATGACCTACTGATGGCCTTAAAAGAAACCATTCTCTTGATATATGTTCAAATATTTTCCGCAGAGTAGACTGATTGATGAGATGCCAGGATCGATAATTCTTGGTTGCGTTGTCAGATATTCGCCCGAGCGGTTATTAAATCTTTATAAAAGATAATTGCAAATAGTTTTATTTTATTAATATGACATATCCATTATTTAATATTTTATATGGTATTCAAATATAGCAATCATATTAAAGGAATTCTTGAGGAAAATTAATTTTCAGACTGACAGCGTCCCAAATTCTTTGTAACTTACCGTCCTTTTCTTCTCCGAAATGGAAGAAAAGAAACCAATTCCAAAAATCCATTCCCTAAGCGAGTCGTCGTTGTAAAAATATGTTTAAAAATACCTGTTAATTAAAGGAACTATGGCAATCTTTCCAATAAAGTTTGGAACTTTATTTGATAATATTATTAGATAGAATTTAATTACAATAAGTTGTATAATAATGATTTTTTGGTCTCTTCAAAAATGTTGGAAATATGATTTAATCTGTATGTAAATTATTATTTTTTGGCAAAAAGATTATATGATTAATTTTAGCCATCCACAAAGATTATTACATTTAATTATTATAATATAGGATATTCACACACATTCATGCCAATGTCAGGATTCGAACCTGAGACCTCGGGAGCGAATATCGGTTCTCGGTACGATGGAAAAAGGATTCTTTTACATTACATAGTGAGCTTTTTTAATTAGGACATATTTAACTGCAATTTTAAAGCAACTTTTATTCAAGCTTTTATAAACTTGTGGTAATGATTATATAAATATGAAAAAGATAAATTATACTTATCTGAATTTCCAGTCTTTTAAAAATGTATTCAAATCGACCCAGGTTTCGGTATCTGACATACCATTTTCCAAGATTGATAAGAAGTTTAACAGCTCTTTTAAATGTAAATAATTTCATATCATAAACATCACAACCAATCATTATTAAGCAATATTCTTCTTTTTCTAAAAATATATTTGGTTAGTATTATTTAGTTCAAAAGGTGATCTAAGATAATTGAACTTCTTAGGTTTAGTTGTTCATTCAATACAGTAAATATATTGAGGATATTTTAGGTATTTATTTATTTCATATTCCTCTAAAAAATCAAGTTCTTCTTTCTTGTCACTTATATGAAGTACTTCCACTGTTGTTTCCATTGTGTTATTAAGTGTAGGTTTGTATTTAGTGTCAATGAGGTGTTTTGCGTAATGTGACTTATCTGGTTGTTTTAATATATAAGCTCCTAAGTGTTCACAGTAGCTTATGTTAAAATTTCTTAGGGTCTGGTTAAGATAGAAGAAATATCTCCAAAATATGTGTGACCCGTCATATTTACGATGTTTCGGAAAGATCAGGTTAACAGCAACTTTTTCTTCCTTTTTATTATTTACAAACTGAATTGTCAGGATTGTAACACCATCTATCTTGGTCAGACTCTAAGAAATTTTAACATACGGTAAAATATATAATAAAGTATTTGATGAACAACTAAACCTAGGAAATTCATTTATCTTATATTACCTTATAATCTAAATACCTATATAATACTAACTAAATAGAATAATATTGCTTAATAATGATTGGTTGTGGTGTCTATGACATTAAATTATTAACGTTTAAAAGATCTGTCTACCTTCTTGTCAATCTTGGAAAATGGTAAGTTAGTTACCGAAAACCGGGTCGATTTGAATACATTTTTAAAACGCTTTAGAAGATAAGAATAATTTATATTTTTCATATTTATTATGAATAGTTTCCACAAAGTAAGATTTGAAAGAATTAATTTAATGATCATATAATTTCATTCCTGTATACATGTGAGTGTTTTTCGAAAAACTGGTTTTATGTTTCGGAATGTATAACGTGTCCGAAAGTCTAATAAAATAATTATGATACAAGGAATTTTTTGTTAATGCTTTAACACTTTCGTTGCTGACTTTAAAATTATAGTGACTCTCCAGTGCTGAGTTCAACTGTTCGACTATTTAATAAACATTCCCTGCATTCAACCAACCACTTTGACATCGATCGGAGATGTTAGCAACGAATGTGTTAAAATTGTTTCTAAAACGTAGCAAGCTTTTGTACATAAATATACAGGGAAATGTAAATAGACGATTCTTAATAAAAATCAGTCTACATTAATCCCGAGAGTTTGGGCCAAATGTTGTGTGAAAGATGTGTTTTTGCACAGAGTATGTTAGATGACGGTATAGTATACTGTAATATACTTGATTATATATAATAAAATAATTTGGATAAAAATTTCTTCTCTGCCATTTATTTGTAATGGCCTTTTACTTTTAAGTTGTCTTCCTTGGTTTCTTTCTCTATTAAAAATTTTTGAATCTTTTCTTTGTTTAAATACATGACACCTGACATATCCGAATGGTATTTTTAACCTTGTGAGACTCATCCTGAAGTGCGTTTTCTAGTTTTCTAATTTTTCTGTTTAATTTTCTATGTTTGCTAGTGTGGCCAATTCCAGGAGTTATTAATTTTATGATTTTGGTTTTCTTCCCACATTTAGTAGGCTTAATTTTTCCAACCGTTTCTAAGGTGTACGTTTATTACTCCATGTATACGTGGGTCTTGGTGTTGTTTTTCCTTTTCTTCCCTATTTTCACCTTCAACGACGTCTCTTCTGGTTTTACCGGATGCCAGACATCTAGGGGGTTGGTTGTCTGCTTTTAAGGTATCTTGTTTCCCGTTCTCTCCCTTCATATCTGAGAGGGATTACTCCTACACGAGTCTCTACCCTTATTATTGGTTGTGTGACTTGTGTTGTTTTTCCTTTTCTTTTGTTTCCTACCACAGGTTGGGATTTATCCTTCTCTGAGTTTATTTATCTAAAACTTTTTTATTATTTCTTTATTTTTCCTTACCACTATCTGAATTTCATCAGTATGTTAGTCTAATGGCTAAAGTACTTTTGCAAACCCGTAGGTTTGTCTTCTCTACCTGGAATTTGCACTTTCAGGGTGTTATTTCTTTATTTTAAACTTGACATTAATTTTTCTTCAAGTTTTTGACTTTTAATTTTTTAATTGGCAATTTTAATCAAATTTAATGTAACCGAAGTGTTTTAACTTAATTTTTATTTTGTATCAGAATGTGCTAGAGTTTTATTAAAGATCTTATTTAGTATTGTTGTTATTCCTGTTTTTATTTGGTAAGTTCAGGTTTTTTGCTTATTGTAATAATTGTAGAATTATTTTGAAAGTACATACATTTTGTTTTTTCTATACTAACTATCAATGTGTTGGAATTGTACCATTTTATAAATTGATTTGAAACACTTTCAGTAAGAAAAGTTAGTTTTTCGTATGCCTGTGCTGCAATAACTAGAATAGTGGTCTAAAAGAATGATTTGACTTTTTCATATTCGATTGAAGATTCTTTTATTTTTATATTCTTACAAATCCAGCAAAACTTTTTGATATTTCAATTTCTTAGTATGTGTTTTGTTATGACATCATTTATAAGAACAGAGCTTTTCTATTTCAGACAATAAACTATTTATAAAGCTTTCGAAACTGACATTAACTTCAGAATTCATGTACGCATTTTTAAAATCAATTTGTTTTAAATCAGTAAGTTTATAATCTCATATATCCCTAAACTGAATTTTTCTCGGTATATTCATAGTTGCATTAAAACTTTTTGCTAAAGCACGATAATCACTAAAGCCAGATTACCATAATTATATGTAATAATCCATGTTTAAATTAGTTCCAATATAATACACCTTAGTAAATGATGTTTATCCAATTAGTAAAAAACTCGCCTGGGAATCAACGAAGTAATATGTAGGTCATAACTAATCATTACATTCTTCATTATATGCTTATGTAAAGAGTTTTTATCTAAATAGTCAATATTTTCAATAAGGGTTTTTTTTAACTTAAAATGTAAGGCACAACAAAATTTAGAAAAAAACACCTCGAAGTCCCCGTTAGGCGGTCGATATATACTTAAAATAGAGATGGTCTTGCCATAATATACTAATTTAATGCCATAACATTCAAAATGTAATCAAATTTTACATAGACTACTAATCCATGTTGTCGACAGAAAAAAGCTTCTACTATTACTACTATTTAATACTATTAATTGATTAATTAAAAAAATAATGGGCTGTAACTTACTAAAAGAAAACTAATGTAATATCAATCGGGTCACTAGAGTACCACTGGTAAAGATAGTTTAAACTTAACTAATTTGAAAAATTTATTCTTGCTTTAGCTTCAACTTGCTGTGCTAATTGTTTACTGGACACAATGCTTTCATTGGTTAACGACATTAGTACATCCCCTGTTTATGACTTAGACAAATCTTTAGAAGGCAGGTTTCATTCCGTATCGATTCTTTGAATATGAAAATTATGTTTTCACAGAGAAAATCCCCAAAAACCTCGGACTTTTCGAGCAGCCTTCTACTGCCGCCCAATATTAATAGTTTTGCTGTTTGAGAGATCAATGTATACGTTCGAATAATACAATTTTTTTTTACTTGAAAAAGCACCAGAAAATAACAGACACGGCGTTTAAAGGACGGAAAGAAAAAAAGGTGTAGAAGATGGAGGAACTTTAAAAACTTGTTTTAAAGAAAAAGAAACGTTGGATAAGATACATAAATATTAAAAGATCAGAAGATTATGAAAAATACAGAGAAAAGGAAAAGAAATAAAAACAAAGTTAAAGAAGAATCATAGACAGAATTTGGGGAAAAATGACAGAGAACTATAGGGAAATTATTTTATGGAGCTATAAAGAAAGAGGATACTATAAAGAATATTAGGGATTAAGAAACAAACATATTAACGAAAGAAGTCCACAAAACGGCTAGCTAAATACAGAAATAAATCAAGAATAGGAAAAACAGGATACATGTTTAACATGATGAATCAAAGTTTATGGAAAGAAAGGAAATACTAACATAAAAACACAAGTCGTCAAAAAAACTATAGGACCAATAATTATTATAAATTATAATAATTAAAAATCCTATAGAAATGATATATTTTTTATTGACATAATTCTTTTGAATTTATTTCTAAAGCATACATGTATGCATAATGCCCCATATATTTCTCTATACTATATTTGCATAAATCAAACATTTTTTTTTATTTTGGGACAACTCCTCCAAATAAATTAAAAGAATTTAGCAATGTTCTTAACGATTTTTAATGTCGCATATCTAAAATCATCGACCACACACGCAACTTTCTTACTCAACTCCCTGACCAATTCCTAAACTACAAAATCTAATTATAATTTGCCCACACATTTTGTCTGAAAACACTTACGCTTACCTAATACCTTAACAAAAGTTTTACAACTTCTACCTAACTGCATAAACAATTAAAGTCAAACTTGGTGATCGATTATGTCTACTTTGAAGGAGTTATTTATTCAAGGCTCATTAAAAAAATGATATATGAGTATTAGATTGTGAACTTATTCTAAAAATAAATATGGTAAAAACATTTTTTTAAATATATTATAAGTGGGATTATAAAATCAGTGTGTTGGAAATTCATTATTTCCAATGGCAAATAAGATATCACCAAGCATCGAATTCAAATTTAAATTTGAATGGTGAAAATTAGAAAAATCTTCCCTTCTCCCACCACCTAAGACCTTGTATCCCCACTCTTCAATTATTGCGTAGCTTTATATTTATAATTCCACTAAAAATACACGAGAAATTTAATTAAAAATCACTTACGAACTTATTCTTCAAGACGTCTTCTTTAATTAACATAATATTAAGTTAATTATGGAAATAATAATTATGATTAGTCAATACAGGTGGGCGTAATATCCTCAAAATTAAAATTAAGGCAGTAAGTCAGTGACGCTTCTCAAAAAAGTCCTTTCACACGTTTCATAAAAATCCCAACCAACATATTTGTTTTATACTATTCCAGTTATCCGACTATTTTATTTCTGTTTATTACTTTATTGGCGCTTCTACAACTCCAACTTATTCTCTACTTATAAGCCATTGTTGTGGGGCATCGTTAAATTATTTTATAACTTTATCTTGAAAATTATATAACAGCTTGTATGATAAAAAATGTGGAAGATAAACTATTATAAAAATAATATAAATGTTTTATCTGAAATTTATAAAACAATTATATTTAGAGATATTCGAATATTTATATTTCACAACCAAAATTGCTATTTTAGATGCTGTAAGAAAATAATGAAAATTTTTGTGAATTTTGGTAGCAGTTATAATGTTATTGTATATGTTTATATTATATATATAATCAAATGGAGAAAACTAAATAGTGATTTAAAAGAAAAAAAACTGTTACAATAAAATCATCAGTAATCACAATTACTACAGTTTGTTTTCAAACCTCTCTCAATTGTTTGCATTATTTTAAACATTCTTCAAGAACGGACAATTAATAATATAATTAATATAATTTTAAGTATTTGCATTAAGGTTCGTTGTTATTAAAAATAAAAAACCCGCAGTTTTAAATGGTGAAAAAACCCTCCATTTAACTTGGAAATTCTATTTACAATTATTATATGTAAGAAATTTCATAAATATTATATTGGTGTAACTGTATGCATATAACTTTTTATTTAGTTATATATCTTTTTAAACAATAAAATAAATAAATTATTTTTTAAATTCTACCAAACTATGCTTACATTTTTTTTATAAAAGCAAAAATGGGAGAACCTGTATAATTATATTAATCTAAAGGAATACTCAGAAACTTGTGATGGATATGAGACCAAAATATATAGTTCATGCGATATGTGAAATGACTGATATTTTGAATAGGGAGCAAGCACAAATGATTAAAAAATCACAAAAATTATATGGGGCTGTTTTTCTAATTATAAATATGTAGGTTCCTAAGAATCGGGAATTATAAAAAACCTCTTACAGCAGGAATGGTTCGTTTTTTTTAGACAACTTTTATTATTTGTAATTTTATCTGTATCCATATCCAATAAAATTTGAGTATAGTTTACTTGTACGAAATTGACACTATTATTTTTTGTAATATATTCGTTTCGACTTCAAAATTTAATTGTATTACCAAATCAAGAATCTGTGCGAAAATTTGTGTTCTGTTCAATAGCACTTAGTGGTATTCCTCCAAAGTGAGAAATTTGATTATATTGTAAACGTAAACGCAACTTGAACCAACAAAAGAAGTAAATTCGAATATAATTATTTGTTGTCATAATGCTCAAAATAATTTCAGAGAAAATATTGTTTTAAATAAAATTATGGCAAAACAATAATTTGTTTAATAAGATATAATCTTTATAGTATTAATGGTATTCAGGTTAATTAAATTAAGTTAGTACCTGTTAGAAACATGTAGCCATTATTAAATTGCCCTTTAAAACTAAAACGAAATTGATGCATAAAGATTGGATCAAAAAACACAAATAGAAAAAATAAAATTTTAATAAAATACGACCTATTTATAGGAAAATGGTAAAATATGTGTTCATATGACATATCATATATGTTTAAAATCACACATTTTTAGCCAGTAAAACCAATGATAAATTCTTTGTTACCCCTCGTATATACTCTAGAAGATTCCACATACAAAACTCTCACCATTCGTCTTTCTGACATCACTTTCAACCAATCAGAACAAATTCTCCTTCTCGCACACATCGCAATTAACGGCATTTTTGCCGGCAAGTTGATTGAGAAAGAAGCTAGAAATTGTTAATTTGAATAAAACCTATGTTTAATACCTCTTTAGTAACAAAAGTACATTTGTTAATTAATTTATTATTAAAATGAGTGGTAGTTTGTGCAAACCATAATTAGAAAGACACAAGAAGTGTATTTGTATTTACATAAAATTTGCATCGCAATAAACTGTTTCGCGTAAATATTGTTGGAATAAAGAACGCTTAATAAATATGAAAAGATAAAGTCTAATTTTCTGAATTTTCACCGTAATACAAGGCTTTTTTTCATATTAATATTAATTTCCCTTTTAAAATAATTAAAAAAATCGGTATCTCTAAGAACTACATTTAATAAATAGATTAATTAATAAAAAGGAAGAAAATGTTTCCGAAACGGGTCATACAAAACAATTACTAAGTTTGGAGATATTTTAAACAAAACATCAAAAATTATATCTCGTACAAGAAATAATGTAGGTTCATTTTTATTAAATGTAAAACCTAAATTTAATAAATTTTCAAAATCGGGTATTTACCAACTAAATCTTAGCCAGACATTAAGAAATTTTAACATAAGCTACCGTGAGCACTTAAGAGCTTATAGATTAAAATAACCAGATAAGACACGTTACGCAATACACCTGGTTTACACTAAACACAAACCTATACTTAATAACAAAATGGACACAACAGTGGGAATACTAACACTAATAGAGCACTAATAAAGTGCAATTAAGTTTATTTCTTTACGTTATTAGTTAATTTTTATTGCTTTGCCGTGTGGCACTTTACTAAAAAGTTGCACTGTTACTTCTTTGTTTCATCATTCGATTTTAAATGTTTTTGAGTTCCGTTCGCTTACAGTTTATAAATATATTTTATTTCATTACTCCCTATTCCCTCAACAATATTTTCCCGTGGGAGCTATTTTGGGTAAAACGGATGCCGACTGCTACAAAAGCTACAGTCCACGGCCATTTCAAATCAGTAATTAGCCCCAGTCAGTTTGCAATCCAATTGCATAGTTGACATAAGAACCTCGACTAGAAAAATTTTAAAAATTATTGTTTTGTGGGAATCAAAGAAATGATGTGAACAATTAAAATAATCCCATAGAAGGAGATATCTTAAAACTTGAAAATGTAAAATATATATGAGAAAATGTAATTAAAGTGGGCAGTTTAGTTTGAAAAACTAAATAAATAGCAGAATACTGAAAATTTTGCACAAAAAAGTGACATTACCAACTGCCACATATATAGAGGTATATCATTGCTGTCGGTAGCAGAAAAGCTTTTATAAAGAATATTCAAAAGCAAATTGAAAGCGGAAATTTACGAAATAGTACAGACATCACAGCAGATGGAGTTCTCAAGTGGATTCTCAACTTAAGATAAATTATGGATAAAGTCATGTAAGAAAATGATAAAGTTTACATGACGTAAGATTACGATTGATTAGACGAAGGCTTTTGATAAAATACCACGAAAAATGTTATTGGAGAAGTTAACTAAAATAAATAATAAAACATGTAGTAGGAATGAAAGCTGAAAACCCATAGTACATATAACGGAGTAAGGCAAGGAGGTCTTCTTCATTTTTTTTTATTATTATAATAATAGATTACATTACAATTGGAGGTAAAAAAATAAAAGGCATCTTAGAAATAACATACGTAAAGATTTTTCGTATGCCAATAACTTTATGTAGCAACCAACAAGAGAAATCATAAAGCACTTTAAATTTGAAACAAGGTAAATATTTTCAATAAATCAGAGATAGTGGTTACATCTATATTAAAGTAAGTTGTATAAATAACTACAGATATTCGTTTAAATCAGTGCGTAGTTTAAGAGCCATGTATACCAAACCAAACATGATTTTACCAAAACACTGTAAAAATAATAAATAAACACAAGAAATATTCTCAAGATATATTATGAAAAAACTATATTCGATAAGAACCCCGCAAATAAAACAATTTCAAGCTAATCTTGGGTTTTCTAAATTTTAATTGTCACTTTAATTCATGAAAATTAATAACCAAGTAATCAGGTAATAAAGTATTTATAAAATTAAACCCTAAAGAATTTTTCAGCAAATGTCAAAAATCACACCGCATATTAATAAAAAAATAATGCCATTCAATATTTACTTTAATTGTCTATCCATGACAGAGGTATAAGTAAGTCGTCGTCGTGACTCACCCTGTAAAATATTTCTACCATAATTATTTACTTCTACAAAAGAATGAGTGTAAAAAAATCCTAATTATTGTTCAAGAACTCTGAGTAAACCTCTGAATTAACATACATTTTGATTACTCAAGCAATTATATAAATTTATTTTACTCTTTTCTAAAATAACTAAGTCTCTGGTTAAGATTATTATCCTCTGATAAATAAGGCCTGAGCGCAACAGATTAATACACGACCTACGTACTTTATTAGTAAATAAACAACCATTAAACCGAAAATTGTAAATACGCAGTCGAATCTTTGGTCCTTTAATTAGATGCGCTTTTTGGGGAGGAGCCTACGGGGTATACATCTTTCGAAAACATTGCAAGCAAAGAACGGTCTTAAGAGCATTCTATACCAATACTGAAACGAGAATACCTATATCTTTATTATTAAAACTAAGATTCTTCAATTCTATTTTATAGTGTCATTCATTTCTCCATGTTTTTTTAAGAAAAAAATGTAAAGCAAATATTTTCTTAACAATTTAAATAATGACATAAAATATTTTGCATATAAAAAAATTAAAATTGAAACTTTTACATTAAACTAGTTAAAAGTGTTCTAAGAAAGGGCATAATAATGCATCCGTAAGTAGCGACCTCCACAAACGGATGCACAATCTACATTCTTTAGTA
Organism: Hermaeophaga mercurialis; assembly: GCA_951812935.1. NCBI lineage: Eukaryota > Metazoa > Arthropoda > Insecta > Coleoptera > Chrysomelidae > Hermaeophaga > Hermaeophaga mercurialis. The sequence goes on along the minus strand of OX638359.1, from coordinate 17,706,520 downwards.
GTAAATAAACACCCGTTATACCCGATCAGATAAAGTTGTTTTTCTAAATAAGAGAACTAATTCAAAATTGTAAAACTATACTCCGAAGAAATATTGAAGAGGGCAATAAATCCGCGTGAACAAACTGCAATAAAATATGAATTTTACAAGGTAACGACCAAATGAGTATTTTACCAACGTTAAACTATGCAAGTCACTAATCGTAGCTTTAAAAGTTTGCCCCGGTATGCTAGAAGCAGGCAAATACAGCAAACCAACAATACTAGACTAAGTTATTATTCGTTACATTATTAATACTTTACTGGTTTATTGAAATTTCATCAAAGAACGCTCCTTAGGTTATACCAGTGGTGTAGGGATTTTGTTAAATAATTTATCATAAAGTTATTTTAGAATTATTATTATGAAATTATTTATGAGAATAAGAAAATAAACTAATATATAAGAATGGTTTTCTTTGAAAAGTTTAAATATGTTCTTTTTATATTCAAATAATTCAATACAATTCTTTGTCATTATCGGGGCGAAACAATCAATTATATTTATTTTTCAAAATTATATAGTGTTCTCATTTAATTTAATCCAGATATCCTTAACAGTCGGAGCCATATTTAAAAAAAAAAAATAGAATGTACAGTTCTCCGAATAACGTTTTTCTGGCACTCATCTAATTTTATTGATTTTCGGCCGCGGTGATGTGTTTTTAGAGCTTCTAAAGTTTTATTCACTTTCATTTCGTGCACAATACGTTCAATTGTTGATTTTGATATTCCTGTTAAAAAAAGAACAAGAATTCATTGCTTCCACCGTGTTAAGTGTTTTTTTTTTAGTCCATCGTACACTTTCCACACAATTTGTTTATCACTTTTCGAAAAGGGGCGCGTCGTCGCCACCGCATGTCACTTGATCATGCTATTGTATCCATCTTTAAACTGTGAAGACCCAAACTGACTTTAAATATAATAAATGCTACAGCATTTGTCAAGTTTCTTACATTGAAATAAGCATCCGTTTAAAAATAGTTTTGTTGTTTTCTCAGACAATTGAGTTTATACAAATGCAAAAAACCTGTACAAACGTGGTTTCGATATGCGTAAGCTAATTTTCAATTGATCTTTAACTAAATGGCGATATTTAGAACAGTTTTTTAAAAACAAACTTATTAATTCTAGTAACCTTCAAAATAGTAATTTTTAAAATTAAAGAAAATTGGGACGTACAGTAAATAAAGTCGTTTCGGAAAAAAATTAATGAAAAGTTAAGGAACATTTTCTATATAAAAAGAACTTACTGAATTACTCGATATCACCTTTGTACTCTTAATTAGTTTTTAATTTTTCAAATTTTATTAATACTGTTATTTTTGTTTTTGTACATATAGAGTAAAATGTAAATACGAGCACTAGAAATTAAATTTAATAAAATTGTTTAATTGGGACGCCTCTGCATACTCGACTTAATTTTATCACGCACTAACAGGGTGATTCCGGATAGGTTTTGCAAAGACTTGCACGTGATCGCCCTGTTTAATTTTTATTTCGATTATAGTCTTAGGTACTTGACCTAAGATTAAAAAGCAAGATAAGGATGTTTAGAAGAATAGAAGATGTTACGAAAATTGACAGACTAAGAAAGTACGTTCGGGGCTGGAATCTTCTATTTCTCGTAATTCCTTGAGTATTGAAGCACTTAAACATCAAATCAAAATAACTTCACTAGATGTGCCTTCCGGTATGTTTGCATTATCAGGAGTTGATTAAAACTCAGTTTTTAAGTAGTTCAAGACTAAGGCAGAAATTTACAAACAGTGAATTAAGAAGTATACGGAAAATAAAATCACTCATCGATATGATATAACAGAAGTAAATGAATTGATATGATCATTTTGTCCGAATGGAGAAAGAATGGAAAAGAAAATCTCGGAGGCTACCTTATAATGAAAAGGAAAAAATGGAATTTAGAACTAGGAGATATTGTCTAATCCAGAAGACAAGTTGCAATAAGGCACAGAATAAACGTAGAAGCTAGATAAGTTTTGATGACAAATGCTTTTTCATAATTCCTCTTAATATTTCTGACAAAAAATGATTGTGTAGCATTCAGAATTGATGGTTCTATGTTGCTCTAGGGGCACGGTGACGACATGTTCGGTTTCAAAGAAACAAGAGACCATTTGCTTCGAATTGCTTCATATGCGTACAACTTATGTGCATTTGGCTTATTTTAAAAGGTCCATACAGGCAACTGTTGTTTAGTTACGGGCTCATAAGCATAGATCCATAATTCGTCAGTAGTAACGATTTTTTAAGCGCCTTTTGGTGCCCATGAATAGTCGAAACAAGCCTTTTTTCAGCGTTTGTCAAATTATTCATACAATATTAAATGTATTGAATTAGCACTAATCCTCAGACATGCCTTAATCTCAAGGTAAGTAACATGACGATCTTTCGATATCAAGTCCTAACAACATCGATGTTTTTTAGCATAACAACTGATTTTAGGTGTTCCTCAGGATATTCGGAAATCCAGCATGTTTCGCTGGTCCAGAATGGTGCTTCTAATATTATACGGTATACGGGGTCTTGATAATATTTACTAAATATACAGTGTGACTTACAAATACGACATATTCCTACAATATCCAAAGCGCTAATAATGTATTCTTTTATTATCTTACTGATTTATGGATGGCGTGGTTGAATATAGTGGCTCATTGTATTTCATTAATAAGCCTTCTAAATTTTACCCAGCTCTATCTAAGTCTCCTGTAGGCATGTGTAATAAAAGTAACACAAAATACGATTAAACTGGAGAGAGACTCTATAAGTTACTTGCTACAAAATATTCTCGAGACTTTCTGACACGCCAAGTATCTTGTTAATTATACTTGGCGAACGTTATCTTCTCGGAAATCTCTTGAATGCCATTTATTATAAAAGTAATCTTACCGCTTTAATGAAAGCATACATTGCTTGCTTCAAATTAGATCTACATTACTGTATGTTTCACTGGAGCTTAATGGCTGTATAATGTAGGAGCATATTTTGCAATATTTTATATTTACTGCGATTTAATAAAAAATAATTTTGAAACATAATGCTCTAAGAGTCCTAAAAATTTTAATCAAACTGAAAGTTAATTGACGAAATTCTTCTTATTTTCTTATTTTTCTTCTTCATCGAAAAACTCGATCTATTTTGTATTATTTTTTATAAATAGTTTTTTAGTTCAATTAATAAAAATATATGAGATGAAACTATTTTTTTAATAATAAAACTTATACTTAAATCGATGTTTTATATGTATAAGAAATAGCTAAAAGTAACCAATTTAAATAGATCTTGGAAACAGTCAATTAATTAATATTTTTATTTTTATTAATAAGATTTGTTTAATTGTACTTTTTTTATTCAGAAATTGATCTTAGAGACCGACTTTATCTGTTTTCTCCGTTATTTTTTTTATTTTGACGTCGTATTGTCACTCATATTGATTAATATTGTATGATTTTGGAAGTATATAAACAAGTTTAAAAAAAATATTAACTAATGTTTTTCTTAAATAAAAATATAATTATTTTTACAAATTTTAATTATTTTAAATTTTCATTAGTTTGTTTTAATTAAAGGAAGTAAACTGATGCCACTTTTATACGTTTTTGCATTCAAGTTTAACTGCATTTAATCAAAACAACAAACAAAAAAATATTAATTACAACTTTTAGTTCAAACATCACTTTCCGAAATAGGCTTTGTTTGTTGGAATTTAAATTACTAGATCCATTTATAATTGAACTGTTTGAATAAGACACAATTTGATCCATTTTAATTCTTTTTGCTTTATTGCATCATTGTATCGAAAAAATAAAGAGAGTATTTGTTAACTGTTTTAGGATCTAATCCAATAGCTCATTCTTGTAACAATGAAAATTAGTATATAATGACCAAGAAAATACCGCAGAAATAATCGAATTATATACAGATTATATCATGCAGATTGGAACAACTAAATGGAATAAATTCATTATTTCAATTATTGTGAATATTTATGAGAGAATCCCTAAATACGCCAATTTTAAATTATGAAATAACATTCTGCAAAAACTTTAAAACGTATATTGAACCCTCTTCGAAGACCAGCTATAAACAGCAAATTTGTAAATAGTGATAGGTATTTGTGCTACTTCATTTGAAAGGTCTCTTCATTCTCTATTCGACAATGTTATTATTTTCAAATGTATGTCAAAAATTAATATTAAAAAAACTAAAATGACCTATTGACGAAATTCCTAAATACACTAAAAATTAATAAGTTCATGGTAATATGAAAACAAAAAGTGAACATGACTGTTAATATAGAAGATATTCAAAATGCTCATCTCCGCCGTTTTGGCAACATCTTGATCTTGAATGAAAATGTATTTTAACAACATATGAAGCACGACCGAACTATTGGCAAGCGTTATTCTTTTTTTTCTTAAGTCAACTAAATCGAGTTGTTTAATTTTATATACACATTTTTCATATATCTCCATAAGAAGAAGTGTAATAGCGTAAGACCATGTGTTTGTGTTGGCCATTCAGCCGATCCTCGTCTCCCTATACACCGATTTGGAAATATTAAGTCGAGACTGATGATCAATATTTCGGTAGTGGGGAGTTTTTCCATCTTGCTGAAAATATATCATATTCGCTGGAACTTGTGGATCTGCTGGATGAGGACATAAGTTTGCCAATGTTTGCGCTACATTATTTCGGAGCAGCGTTAAATAATGATCTCCATTCAAATGATCATCAATGAAAACGAACCAATTACATAGTTTCCAACTATCCCTGCCCAAACATTAATTCAGGAACTAAAAAATAAAGCATAAATTAGGTGTGAACAGAATAAGTTTTTAGTGAAGATGCACGGCAATATCACCCACCTAAAAAAAGAAATGATGTGAACAAAATAAACGCAGTTACTCTTACTGTCACCACACAACAAAATATTTTCCATATTAATAGTCTATAATGGATCATTACTGCTGTTTATATCTAGGAAGGACCGTGGTTTTCTACTTTTTGTGAACGATTAAGTGAGTATAGCACTAAGTAATTAACGTAACTATTATTCAGAATCTTTAAAATTGTCTCGAAAATCGTGTAACATCAGTTTATAATGTAATAAAAGTGAACAGGGTGAAAAAACTGTGTGTGAAGGGCATGTTAAAGTTAATGTTTTAACCTTCAACTTACATCGAAAGATACTGTATAGGTCTTTCACGATAAACTTGAAATGACGTCATTTTTAGTTAGTTTTATAGTCAACAGAATAGCAAAAAATATAACTAAGAATAAAAACGATTTACACTTAACGGACACGGAAATTACATTTTTGAAGTTGGCAATACTTTACAAGGTTGTCAAAATATACTTACCATTTATCGATATTGTGACATTCCTTCTTTCGTTAAAATTTATAAGCATTAACGTAGTACACCCCAGCAAATAGTAATAGACTTAACAAATTATTTTCAACGCGAATGCCAAAATGGAGGTTCATTACTTCCACTTGCTGCTGTAAGTATAGATTTTTAGAGTTTCTATTCAAAATTAATTACATATCTTGAAATTGGAAATTTTAAAACTACTTTTACATTTCAAACATAAATTAAACTAACACAAAGCACAATACAATATTCATTAAAAGGAATCAGTGTCACAGTATTATCTTTAAGTGAAGGAAAAAAACTCAGACATGACAACGCCGCAATTTTTTTCCTTGTGACGTCATTTTAACTTTATAGTGAAAAGCCTTTAGTTGACTTATTTAAAAATAATGACTGTATATGATACCTTTTACTTCATATAATCAGGGAATGGATTGATATTTGAAACATATTGTTATAAATAATGGTTCCATTTCTATATAAGATTTTTCTTTTATAAGAGTTTAAGGTTCAAGATAGTTCGAATTATTTTCACTTAGATAAAGATTTTCTGACATTCTTTATTATATTTTCTTAAAAACAACTGATTTCATTGATTGCATAATTTGATCTACAATATAAATGAGAACAGATAAAATATTACGTGTGAATGGTCATATAAGAGATAGAATGTGTAAAGCAACTGGATGATATATCTTGTTGTGCAACTAAGCTCATTTTTCAAATATCTTTTCCCACTGGATCTACTGTGTTTTTATATTTATTTAGTAGGTTGCGTTGTTTATTGTATTTATATCTTATGAATTCTTATAAAAAAATTATTTTCCCCGATAACAGATGTTTTGGATGTTGCAAATAGGGGACACATTTAAGAATTTAATTTTGTTACAAAATATACTCCTTTCTTTTTTTTCTCACAAAATTTTCTATTTTTGTAATAATTTTAACCACACGAAGCGCTATTCAAATATAGTCAATGAAAAATGACCACAGTGTTTAAAATTACAGCTGTAAATATGGACTTTTATTACATTGTGCTAATTTTTCATGTAGCCAAGTAAATGCGGCGTATACATTGAAACATTTATCATCTTCCTTGTATTCCAGGAAGCTATTGAATTGACAGCACATTTTTCATTGGGTGATCAGGAAACATTATTATTTTCCAGCATCGTGAATTTTTTGAAATAAAACCAGCCATGAGGCGTCATCTTCGCAACACTCGAGTATAAACCATTAATCTCAACGCAATAACCGGGCGAGTCCTTTTAATTCCAGAACCTCTATTTCGCCGAGTGGTTTTGAGCAAGGCTATTCATATTATGCACATATTATGTCAAAACGTCAGGGCAGGGATTTGCAAAAATAGTTTCCTAACATTCGAAATCGTATTAACAGTAGCTGAGAAATCCCTCTAGGGATAAAATATTAATAAATACATTTAAGCTGACTTATTCTTATTAATATGGCAAATTATCTTTCTTCTCGCATTTTTAATACCCTAAAAAATTGTTGGACTTCCTTGTTTTTTTCTTTCACCCATCGTTTCCATTCTTTTTGGTACATTGACGTTCTCTTCAATTCCATCATGGCTTTACCGTCTCTTTTTCCGGTTTCTGTAATTTCATCGTCCCAATTTTTCCTGGGTTTGCCTCTCTTTCTATTATTCTTCCTGATTCTGTTTTTTTAGCATTGTTATTTTGTTCATTCTAATCTCGTGTCCATACGAATTAAGCTTTTTATTTTCTATTACTGTTAATATGCTCTCTTTTTGATTTACTAGTTGTGTTATTGTTACGTTTCTTTTTCTGCCCCATCTAGTTTTTCCTGCAATTGTTCTAAGAAAATTAGCTATTAGTTTGCTCTCATGCTTTTTTTTACTGAGTGAACCAAGATTCGCCTATATTACTACGGGTTGAACTATTATATTGTACTGGGTATCCAAATAAGAACGGCTCTCGGCTATATATAGGAAATCGTGCATAGTACAGCTTCCGGAAAAAACATTTGTAACAAGAGTGGCCTTGAGAAAAACTTGGAAATTATTTTCAAGTTTATATGTCCACCCCTAGAGGACGTGGTTCAATACCCAAAATTAAAAAATATATATTTCACAAATTTTGCCTAATTAAGAGGCATTGAAAATAAGATCATCGTATTCTTCCAAAAATTCTGCGTTTATTTGATTTCACAAGTCTATCTTTTCACGCTAGAAGGCGCTACTCATGTTACTTATTAGGTCATGTCGAAATTATTACTTTTACCTTGGTGGAACAGAGCTGTTTTCAACAAGACTAAGTTTGCAAAGATCGATTAAGCAGAACTGGAGTTATAGGCGTTTTTCCGTAATAAGGTTCCCACTTTCTTATCTATCAATAAAATATTAGTTTAAAAAATCAGATTTTTATAATATATACGTAATAAATTTTATTTCATTTATTACACAGAACTTATCTTAATAAACTACTTTAATCTCTTATATAATTAATTTAACTAAAAATATTATTAGCCTCTTTTTATGCATAGGTTTCCCCAGGAATCAAGCAACGCTTTTAAAACGTTAAAAAAAGTTAACCTGAACGTATATGTATGAGATATTAACAAAACACTTATCAAACGTGAGATTGTTAGAAAAATAAAACGTTTACTTTAAATGTTTGGCAAACGTCAAATTTATGGGTATTTGAAAAAGAGGCGAAATAAAAAATATTTTAAAAAGATAATGTTAATAAAAAAACACAGACTTAAGTGCTATTGCATATATTTTTGCAATAAATTATAGTTCAGCCAAAAAATCCTTTTCGATAGATATCTTGTCTGATTTAACAAACAGTATTTTTTAATAAACTAATAATAAAAAATGTAAGGTATCTTTATATCAAAAAAACCTAATTCAAGGAAAATTGCGTTTTGTTGCATTTTCATGGAACTTTAATTTCTGTCTCATTTGATATGTATCTCTAGCAGCTCGAAATTTCTATAGCTAACACATAAAACAAAAAAGTAAATGCCAGGAATTAGGAGTGGACAAAAAACGTTTTATTTCGGTAGCAACGTTTCGATCATTTATTGGATGTTCTTCAGGGTTCCAAATATATAACGTCAGCGTTAAATTATTTTTACGTCTTTTTGTGCTGTTCTATATTCTGAAAAAAAATGGAACTTATAAAAAACATAATTAGAAACATTTTTTGCATATTAAGAGTGTTTACAGTGTTATTATCAGATGTTTTTATCACAGATGTTTCTTTAGTCTACATGGTGGTCCAAAATTGTCGAGCAATACTTCTAGGGATGATTGTTCACTTAAAAATAAAGGTATCTATTTACTTTTTTCGAAATCTCAATAGTAAAGGAGATACAGGCCTCTAAAATTATATAAAAAATGGTTTTTCTAAATTATCTTGAAGATAACCAAATTCTAGACATAGAAGCTTTGCATAAAGATGCTTAATTTAATGTTATTAGTCATTTTGTCCCTTCTGATTAAAGACTAGTTTTTGGCGGTAAATACCACTAAGGGAACTTTACAACCAAGAAATCGAAAGAAGACTAAGAAGAACATGGCCAGAAGACCTAGCTAGGTAAAACACCAGTGAACCATCGATGGATGGTACCTGCTTCAAGATATTTTTCTTACAACACATTTACTAATTGCTTTATAAATTATAAGTAGATTGTAAATTGCACAAATAATAAAAAAAAAAAAAAAAAAAAAAAAAAAAAACATACCACTGATTACGTCATACGTTTTTAAATGTTAATTTCATAAAAACGATCAATTTTGTGATGATACATCAAGACTAACTTTTCTAAGAAAACATTTTAGGATATAAATATGTAAATAGCGTGTGTTACGTGAAAAAAATTTCAAGGCATACTTGATGCGCTATCGGTTTCTAAGCCTACTTGCCTTATTAGACACTTTTTTGTCAGGAAGAGTAACTTCACCAAGGCCAAAACCAGTCAGTCGGCGTGGACGAATTTAAAAAAAATGTAATTCATAAGCTTGTTCACCGATTGATTTACCCACAATAGAAAACGAAACTATCCTCCATGGTTCAATATCAATCATAAATAAAATAGAATAAACATCTAAATACCACTATAAATTCCGGAAATTTAAAGCTCCCTATGATTACGTTGATTTTTCACGTCTGAGAGAGGAAATTAAATGTGAAATAGATATCGCTTATAGCGAGTAAATCATTGATCTTGAGTTTTGTGACGTACCGTACCCAGGTATTATTTAATTAAGATTTTTCATACATTTTATTCGATGTTTCTCACCGCTCAGTTATTAAAATATAATATTTATTTTTAAATTCAATTTCAGAAAGTCTTGATTTCAGTTTTCCTGGGAAAGAAGGAGGATTTCACATACACATAAATAAAAAAAGTAAATTTTTTGTTGTGTGTTATACTCTCAAGTCTAACAAAATAGTCTATCCTTATACTATTGATAATGTTACATTAAATAATCCTTTAACTATAAATGATCTCGGTGTTACCTTTGACCAACAATTGACCAAAACATATAGAGAATATAGTAGCTACAGCCAGTCGTAGTTATGGTTTTTTAGTTCGTAACAGCAGGGATATCCGTGATATGTCCACATTAAAAATTTTGTATAATGTATAATCTAAATTAGAGTATGATCTAATGTAATGCCACCTCTTTACCTTAGTTAGTTTAAATTCCCATCGAGATTGTTGTGCATATCAATTATTGATGATTCGGTTCTTTTGGGAAGTCTTAACTTCTTGGTTCAGCGTCTGTCGTACCATTATTCCAACATCTTTTATTTACAAAGTCCACGTATTAACGTATTTATAAAGTCGCCAATCTACAAATCATGTAAGATCTGCAATAAATTCAGCGACAAGCTTGATTTACCCAGTATGAATATTAAAGATATACAAAGTGTCGGTCTTAATTAAGTTGTATTATGTCTTTTAAATTAAGTTCAAGCTAATGTAAATTATGGTAAATTAATCTTTGTATATTTCGTCTATTTCGATTCTATAATTGATTTCTCTTGAGTGGTGTACTAATAAAATAAAATAAACATGGAAAGTATTACATGAATTAAACTTTAAATATTTAAAAAATATAGATAATCTATACTAATTGACTCTATACAAATTGTATGTTGGGGATGACAATACCTTAGAAGAATAAAACATAGGTTAATGCAGGACATTTTGTTAAAAATGTTTTGCAAAACAAAAATTTAAACTCATCTCAAGAAGTGTTTTTACAAGATTACTACTACTGGTGTTAAGAAACCTACAGGTAAAGGTGCAAGAATAATTGTTTGTCATATGGACAATGCAAATTACCATTCCAGATTAGTTAAATCTTTGCCAACTACTAAATGAAAGAAAGAGGAAATTATAACATGGTTCAGTTATAAAAATATAACCTTTGACAATACAATATTGAAAGTAGAATTGTTGATCATTTTCAAAAGACATAAGCAAAATTATATTATTAAGGAAATTGCCAAAAATCAAAATATTGAAATTCTTTGCTTACCAACCTAACACTGCGAGTTTAGTCCACTAGAATTAATGTGAGTTCAAGTTAAAAGTTACATTGCTAGAAATATCGCAACTTTTAAATTGCCACATGTTAAAAAATTATTCAATAAGTCAGTGTCTGAAGTAACCTGTGAGAATTTACAAAAATGTATTAATTCTATTATAGGAATATAGAAAACAATGTGGGAGCTTGATAACATAATTGATATCTCTACAGAACCTGTTAACATTTCTCCGGAATGAGATGACAAGGTTTCTGAAATAGAGTGTGAGGAATCAATAATTTTATTATACTTTCTGAAGATTATTTCATATTTTCAATGTTTATATATTTATGTATAAAACATTGGTGATCGGTAAATGAATAAAAGATAGGTATTTTTATATTTTTCTAAATAAATGAAAAATACAGTGTTCTTAAATTTCTCTTTATTTTGGAAACGTCGATTATCGCAATATATTTCTTGGACTTAACTCCCTCTTAATGTACAAATGAAGTATAGTTAAATTAGAAACTAAATTTCTGACTTAAAGTCAAATCAGAAAAAAATCTTAAAGCTCTACAACTGAACTACCTGCTTCTTCTCATATACAAAATTTGAACATTCAAATAAAAGCAAACTAAACTTTATTCATATTTCAAATACGTTCGATGTAATCGTGTTAAGCTTGTGCTATCTTCATAATTGCAAATTCTCGCAACGTTATTTGGCCGATGGACGAGGAGATATAACAACGTGTTACCAGGGAAGTATTTGGTTTGTTGGCTGCATACAGTTTTAACAATTTTGACTAATAAGCATTTAGTGCAAATATTTTTTCGTGAAGATTTTTGTCATATTCTTGATTTCGGTTGAACAATTCTCAGTTCTATTGCACAAATACTTGTTGTTGTTGTTGTTGTTACTGATTTCTTTTTGTTGGAATATTTTGTTTGAACATAATACAGTCCTGTTTTAGTAAAGCGTTTACGTGCTTCTGTTGATATTATCCGTATTTGAAACGTAAACAAAATTTAATGTTTTGTTATTTTTAATTTGTATGGCAATAGATTATGCGCTATTGAGGATGCAAGATGACAGAATTGTTAACACTAAGATTAACTATTATATAATGAAAGTTAATTATTGGTAAAACAATAACAATTTATTTCTCTATAAAAATAACTCTTTCAAAATATTAAAAGAACCTACATCTTTAAACAACACATTTAGCTACAGGGGTGGGCACTATCACTTCTAGATCTCTTGAGCTCCCAAATTTGATTTTCCATTCTCTTTTTATTTTCAAACCAGGAAGAACCCAATGCTTAATAATTTTGTTGACTCTAATAAAAATATTTATTTATTATCCGATCACGACCTTGACCCACAGCTTTCGCTCACGTACTATTAAACAAATAGCAAATGTAATAATTTGGAAAATTAATAAATTTATCACATTTCTCGTGTAAATAAACTGTACGTTTTTATCGATGACGATTGCTTAACCAACCCCTTAATAAGTATGTCATATTAGGAAATCAGATCTTATGCTTACCAACTTACGATTTTACAACGCACTCCTTTAATTTGATTACATGAAACAAAAGAGAAACGAATACGATCTCAACCAAAACTACTTTGGCAACATTGCTTTGCTTCTCATAACATTAATTGTAATTAAACATTTAAAAGGTTCTCCAAATCAGGAGCGCGTAAGACGAGTGGTTTCTTCTGAAAATTGTTTCATACATTTTCATAAAAACAAAGTTTCATTGTTAATTGAAATTTTACCGAAAAACGAACCTCTTATGTATTTATTTTGGACAAAATTCGCGAATATATTGTTAATTTTTTGACAAATTTGGAATAATTGAGTATAACGCCAAAAATATATAGTAAAATATATTGATTTTTTTTAATTCTCGCTACATGTAAGGTTGAGAAATAAAACCTGTGTAGTGTTTAGTAATTACTAATTAGTTATATTCCAACAAAAAGTAGAGGAAAATATTATGTTACAAATTACAAATTATGGAGCTAAACAAAAGTACATCTGTCTTCTCTAAACAACTGACGAAGAAGTCCCTCTTATTTTCGAAATTTCAGGACTTCAAGTTGCAAATCAAATAAAAATGATACTTAATAAAAGAATGCATTTTAAACGTAACTAAGGAATGAGAAAAAAAAACTTATTTTGCTTCGATTCTTAATGAATAGCAGTTCTAAGAAATATACTGACAACATATGGATAGTTATATATTGTTCAAAAGAATATTAAATTATATTCTTGACTTTAAAGGTAAATATAAACTGATAACAAAATTTTTTAAATATCATTGCATAGTCTTCATTATGAAACAAATATACAGGTTCAGAAACTTTTTAAATGGACATAGGCCGAAATTTTAAGAAGCCGGCTTCGATGTGTCCCCTCTCTCCCAAACTAGAGGTACAACCGCGACTGCCTGTACGTTACTATCGAATTGACTGGAACGATGTTCCCACCGCGATGTATCCCTACTTCAAGATATTAATATGTTCTTTCTCTTTTATAACGCTTTCTTTATCACTTGCATGGATTCGTTTATGTCTACAAATATTCAGGCCGAATCTGTATAGTATTACTAAAATATAAAAAATTATGATAATCAATTAGTTTAAATATTAATAAACCAGATATAAAAAAATAATAAACTCCTCTGAAAAAATCATATCTAAAATTAATTTTAATAAACTACAAACATACTTAAAAAATGAAGCCTGGGATTATTGTTTACAATCAAATGATCCTCAAATCGCTTCTGATCTATTCAATGATAAATTTAACAATTACATTGTCGACTTGTACTTAGTTGGGTTATCTTATGCAAGGAATAAAAGTATACAGCCTGTATGTCCTCCAGAGACAAAAACAACAGCTGAGAGTAAATGAATCTTATTACAGTTCGGCAGATGTAGCTGGAAGTGGGAATCTAGAGAGAATTTGTATGCACAAGTAAACAGCAACTATTATCTTTACAGAATTTAGGGTATTCGCACGAAGCACTCTTTGAATCATCTTTAGTCTACATGCTGGTGCAAAAAATAGATTATACTTCCTTTGTTAAAAATTTCGATAGTATGCAGCAACCTAAAGTAGTTTACAATTTCCACAAACGTTACAGTATAAATTTTCCCGAAAACCTGTACTAGGCCGCAGTCAATGTGAGACGTGAAAGCCTAATCTGTCAAATTATTTGAACACAGTTACCAGATTATAGATTTGTATATTTCTAGTATACAAGCGTAATCTACTGACTAATTTTTGCAGTATTTGAAATTTGGTTTTACTTCTAAGCGGTTGAAATAAAAAAAAGTTGCATTAAAATTTTTTATTTAAAAAATCTTTGTGAAGGGGCACGTATTTTGTGTTGATAATTTTTTATCATTTTCTTCGGTTTAAAAAAAAGGAATACGTCCCACTCTTAGGTGTAAAAAATATACATCTTTTAGTTTTTGAATAATCTCATTATCTCAGTCCGTTTTCGAAATATTTGGAATTTCATGCGCTATCGATGCCTTTTGAATAGAAAATATAATTATTCTGGGTTTACATTTACAAGTCTAAACTCTCGCTTTTTACGTTTCACGCTTATGGAAATAGGTTAGGTCAAGTAATAATTTCTACGAGATCGCATACAAAGTGAAACTGGCGATTCCAAATTCAGTTGTGAATGTAAACATGTACTGGCCTGAAAGTTCAACTGGTGTACTTACTGGCGCGGTCGGAAGGGGTATGCAAGTATCGGAGTGGGGGTGCAAGTAATCAGTGGCGTCAGTAAAAGTTGGAAGGCAACCAACTTCTTCGATCCGTACATGCATGTTTTCAACTGGCGCGCCAGCCGGTGTTTAGACATGCATTTTTAGTTTACTGGTACGACAGTATATTCTGGCGCCAGCGAATCCATGCTTATGTTAACCCAGCATTAAACAATCACGAACGTTTATAAATTTGACAATAAAAATCCCAAAGTACTCGAAAATCGAGCTAAAATAAAACGAAATTTCATGAAACATGTGCTTACCGTGGCCAGAAGGATTTCTTTACAGTAAGTAAATTTATTATGATAATGATTTAGGCCTTTAAGCGATGTTTAGAGGCGGTAACCTTCTGTTAAGTAGTCAATAATAACCGAAGAGAATGATATTACTATCAAAGTAAAGTAAAGAAACTAATATATCGTTTATACATACTTGAAGATCTAGATAATGTAAACTCCAAAATGGACACCGTAACATATAACTACACGAAGAGAGTGTTTTAAATAAACATGAATACTCGTCACTAATTTCAATCCAATCGCCATCGGGATAAAACACCTTAAATTCGGCTTAGAGACCAAAAATCTCCCTAAGGGTTAAAAATATTACATAAAAAATCTCAACCGGTATGTATGTACTTCTGTGAGATACTCGCTTTAAATCACATAAGGAAGTACTAGACCTTACTTCTACCAACGATGACTTTAGTCAAACTACGACACTTCTTGTATATTACCAATTGCAGAACTCACTAAAATCATTCGGACAGACTAATTTATAAACAACAAATATACATACCCTTACTTAGTAAATGAAACAAAACCACCAGTTTATATTAAGGTAGTATGGATTTGAAGCCAAATCGCTAAAGGCGGAATCCAGCGATATAAATATTCATACATTTTGGGAAAGAGAAGCTAATGTTCCATTTGAACTGTTACAAGATCTATGGATAGACAATGTACTAGATTACTTATTGTGTTTTTACTTTTTTGAGGCCATTTATCATTAAACAAATTAAAATCCATAAAAAACTATGATTATTTTTAAAGGTTAAAATAATATTTACCTCCAATACTTCTCCAAGTGGAGAATTAATATTAATCTCCATAAAATCAGTCGGTATTGTTTAACCATTAAATTAGAATCATAATTTAAAATCACCACATTGCACTTTCAACACAATAAATATTTAGGAGCGGACCTAGACAATAAACTAACTTTCATACTAATCAAATCAAAAAGAAAGCTACAACTAGATCTAAACTTTTCAAATCCCTTATAACTTATAAAAGACAAATGTTAATCTGAAATATATATCAAATGTTAAGCCATCCGTTGTTAAAACCTGCATATCTCCTCTTCCCTAAATTCAGAAATTCAACTTTAAAAGAGTTAGATGTTGCAGAAAGAAGCCTTTTTCATACAATTACAAAAATTCGTCATCCGTATAATTCCCTATATAATCCGTCTAACCAGTTTTCTCTACGAAAAGATTAAAGTCGTTCCAATTAAATCCAGACTGTTAAACTTAACAACAAACTTTTACAAACAGGATTATAATGACGTAAATGTAATACACTGAGACAAGAGAATTGTAAAATAGGGAAGAAATTTCCAGAGAATACAATCTAGGAGAATAAAATATCCAAAATATTTAAGAATCGACCTTAATTTAAGATGTAAATCTTTTGATAATTATTTAGCATATCTAATTAACTTCATCTTTTCTGTTATTTATAACCGATTTACTTCTTATGATAATATAATGGGCTCCTTAAATTTTATTATAGTATTGTTTTATTTGTAATTTACAATTATGCCCGTTATAATTTTAATGTATTATATGAGATACAATTGACTAATAATCTCTGGGTGAGATGAAAAGAAAAATATGGTTTAAACAATATAATTACTATATAATTAATATAATAACCTAATTTTATTTTTAAATATAAGAAAAAAATATATCACTAACAGTTACACCACTTTGTTGTGTTTGGTTTAATAAGTAAAAGTTCAATTCTTCTTGCTTGTAAATTCAAATTTTTTGTCAAATCACGTCCGTAGACCAAACAAAGTTTATCATTAACTCAATTGTTCCAATTTTCTAAAAATTCCAAATTTCGTCCTCTTATTGGAGGCCATCCATAGCTGGTAAGTTTAATTCACTTGTATTTATAGCACTATTGTCTTTTTCTTATAATTTTCCTTATTTTTTTTAGGTTATACACTTTATAGTTTATATTTATACAATTGTTTTTATATTAATAAACAACACCAACTGAATTCTTTAAGGTTTCAGCCAACAGGTAATATCAGTTACTTTTATTTTGTTTGTTTTTTAAAGGAAATTGAAATTGAGGTTAAGTAATAAATTTCTTACTAACAACGATGTTTCCTCTATCAGGTCTCAAACTGAAAATAGTTCTGTTAAATTCAGACGGAGCATAGTTTTTCGAAATCATAGCATTCTTTATGTTTAATTGTTTTTAGTTTTGACACTTAATAATTTTGAACTTTAAATAAATTATGATTACAATGATATGAGTTTTTCTTATTTTAGTTTTATCCAGAGAATTAATTATTTATAATTAAAATATGATGTTTTACTTGCATCTTGACATTATAATTATAATTTCTACTTTAAAAATTAGTTTATTATTCAGATACAACAAAGCACATTTTCTTACAATAAATGACTTTAATTTTGATTTAATTGAAACATTTTAGATTACATATTTCTAAATAGTGAACAAAGTTTAATTAAGAATTTTCCATTAACTTGACACAATTTTCACTAGTTTAAGACTAAAATAATTAATTTACGTTTCACATTTATATATTTATACAGGACAATTATGAGAAATTATACTATTATCTATTTATTTATTTTCAGAATTCTCTTATAATCATTGAAATTGTTCTTATATATTGTTTTAACCAATTTTTGTATAATTTGTGTTTAGATTATACTACCCCATCTGCTATTTTAAAGTATATATAAATTTTGGTTTAATAAAAAGTTAAATTATTCGATTCCTCTTTTTAGACCGTTACAATAACTTTTTTTTAAATCTTTTTATTTTACATTTCAAATCTGACAATCCTGTCAATCTAATCAATAACTTAATAATTTAAACAAAATTCAACTACTACTTGATACAAAAATTACATAACCCGAATATTACATTACAGTATGTATTTTTTGTGTAAGTATATTTAGGAAAGTTGTGAAAAAATAAATTGTAAATAATGGTCAAAAAGGGTATAGCCTTTTGGGTAATCAATAAAAATATTTTATTGCTGTCATTTTAATATTTACTATTAACTTTATTGAGTTAAACATATTTTTATATCGAAATACATCATTTACTTGCTCATTAAATAATTCGTAATAATTCATCATCATTTGGTGATTCAGAACTCTTTCTAATGTTTACGATTACTGGTTCAATTTGTATGTCACAAATACATTTGTCACGATCAAACCATTTTTTTATTAGTGATTTATTATGTCTAACGCATTTTGCCCAGACTTCAGTACCAACCATATTTACTTAATTATAAACTACATATTTTTTATTTTTCATCGCTGCATCCATCTCTCCCAATATTGAAATCCCCTTCTGTGACTCTGAACTGTTCAATTGCGATTTCTGTTTAAATAAAATTACCAATATTACGTAGAAATGATGTTTACATCATATTTTTCAATCAAAATTACTAAAAAGTTTCGTCAAAAAAGCTACCACTTCATTTCATCATCAGGAATCATTCATGTGGCGTCCCCGTCTAACAAAATGTGAAATAATACATAAAATAATAATCCTTGTCCAAAGCTATGCGCTTGTGCCAATTTCGATAATAATTGATAAATATACTGTGTCATTATCAGAAAAAAAACGAAAAAATTTTTCAAATTTAACGCCCTACATCTTATTCCACAGCAATATTTTATTAAGGTATATTTGGTCCTATCGCCATATTTTAGTCTAAATAATAAGTTCCCGTAAGGTGGAGTTATAGGTTGAACCTATTTGTCAACTTAAGTAAATAGGTTAACAATCAGTTCTTTAACTAAAAAACGAATTGCAAATACTTCTACATTTTCAGATGTAAGTAATGTGTATGTATAAGTAAGTTGAAAAAATCCAGCTGTAATAAACATGGAAAGATAAATAAAACTGTAATAGTTAATTTCATAACTTTTCCACATACATTTATTCTAAAGGGTCACGGGTTGTAATAAAAATGAATTCACCCGCTATTTAATTTTCTTTATTTGTTATGTGCGCTATATAAAAATAAAAATAAATCTTTTAAATTAATCGTAGTTTTTAAAGCACTAATATTGTCCTACTATCATTGCCAAACATTTTTTTTTGTTTTTTTAGTTTTTATAACAATTCAGAATATAAATTATAATATATGTTTAAAGTTAAAATTCTTAATTTAAAATACTATACCCAAAGAGAATTTGGTATAAAAATTATAATTCATTTTAACGTTTCAGTATGTCCTACACTAATGTAATTAATGTCAATTTCCTCGGACGTAAATTAAATTATTTTTTTTAATATGCTTTGGTGAATATTTATAGGGGACGAACAGAAAAGTCAGTTGTGCAATTCCCACGAGATATTCATATCTCGTCTTTTCTTGTGCGTGACTTTCGATGAGTTTTCGGTGGTATGAAGTCTAGTTTCTAATTTAAATAAATATTTATTTATTTTTAATTTCTAGAACTGATCCCGTATTAAAGAAGATTTGCAAAATAATAGAATTATAATTATTCCAATAACACAATGTTTACTAATAATAGAATAAGTCGTTCCTATACAAATTAATTATTTTTTGTCCTTCCAACATCCCTTTTAGTTTCTCTGAACAGTCACTGATTATTTGTTAAAGCCCTACAACTAATTCAATCGAATGAGGGAAGGTATTGAATATTTTTGGTGCAATGATAGATGCAAATTTTATTCCTCGTTTGGTAACCATGGTTGACATAATTTTGGTTTTTGACTTGTAATAAAAAATACAATTACTAAGATAATATAGGCAATGGACGTTAAAAATATTTTCGTTATGTAATAGATGGGTTGAGTAAAGTCTTTGAAAAATTTGAGTTATTAATTTTTGCCACAAAATCCTTCGTATTGCATATAATTTGTCTTTTAAACATTTAATTTTGTTAGTTACATCTTAAATATGTTTTGTCCATTTCAAATTTTTGTCAACTGTAATGTATAATATTTAATAGTACTTGTTTCTTTAATAATAGAATCAAATTTTTTTACATTAATACAGCTAAAAGGTTTGGAAAAAACAGAACCTTAAGTTTTCGCGCACTATTAATAAATATCTCTATAAAAAAAAGACTATGGAAATTGCATTTTTTGTACGAAAGGGTTTTCATACTTTACCAATAAAAGTTTCGAATTTGCATAACAAATCCATTTGAGACTCTAACTAGAATAACAATCTGCCATATTGCATCTGTTTGAAATTATTAATGTATGCTTGAACCCAGATGTTGGAGAAAAGCCAGTAAGATACGTTTAGAAAACAGTTGTGAATCAGATGAAATTGGTCACGGATTGTATTAAAAAAGAATTTCATTCATGTATCTCATATAGTAACAATATATATAGTAATAAAGGCTTTTCACGATAAAGTTGAAATGACATCACAAGGAAAAGAATTGCGGCTTTGTGATGTCTCAGTTTTTTCCTTCACTTAAAGATAATACTGAGACACTGCTTTCTTTTAATGAATATTGTGTTGTGCTTTGTGTTAGTTTATTTTATGTGTGAAATGTAAAAGTAGTTTTGAAATTTGCAATTTTGAGATATGTAATTAATTATTAATCGAAACTCTAACAATCTATACGTACGCCTCTTACAGCAGTAAATGGAAGTAATGATCCTCCATTTTGACGTTCGCGTTCTAAACAGTTTGTTAAGTCTATTACCATTTGCTGAGAAGTACTAATTAAATACTTATGCATTTTAACCAAAGAAAGAATGTCAAAATATCGATAAATGACAAGTATTTTGGCAAGATCAAGTTGGCAACGTTGTAAAGTATTGGCAACTTTAAAAAATTAATTTCCGCTGTCCGTTCAGTGTAAATCGCTTTTATTCTTAGTTTTTTTTGTTGCTATTCTATTGACTATAAAAAAGTTAAAATGACGTCATTTCAAGTTTATCGTGAAAGATCTATATAGGATTTTTAGTACAAATACCGTTGGACGTCAGGAGTGACGTACCTCTTTCGTCATAGTACTGCCAACTAATTAAAATTTCCCTAACTAAGATAAATCATACGAAACATCACGAAAATTCACGAGGACTCATGAACGTAGTCACAGTACTAAAAAACCGAAAAAGTAATCGTAATTATTTTGATAATTTTAGAATTATTTCAATTATATTGGCTTATATACGTCTTATTCTTTATAATATAAAGTTTATAAATCATTATTATATGTTTAGTACTCAAAAAACCATAATTTATATTAAATAATTTTGAAATTTTCTACGGCCATGAGACTCGTATTTATGATGAAGAAATGACATTGTAGCGATTGGCATGCCTTGATGCGACGTTGTCGAGTATTTAGATTGAAATATTTCAACGATTTCTGACGTCCGGCCGTCAACCAGTTGTGTGTTATCACCACGTTTTCGGTAATTTTATAATATTGTCTTTATTTTTTTGCTTTGCTAGATAGTTAACTTATAAAACTGTTTTTTTCTAAACAAACATAGTGTGAATAAGCTGATTATTGACGTTTATTTCTACAAAATGCCAAAAAATTTAGACAAGCCGACAACACTGCAGGGTCGTGATCTCATAATTGATATATGACGTGCAACGGGATTTGTATTAAAAATCCTATAGCTACATTTTCAATATTGTAAATTGGTTCCGCAGCTTAACGTAAAAAAACATTGCCCATTGATTCGAAATATCATCGATATAATGGGCAAAATAATAAAAAGCTTCAATAAAGCAAGTCCAAATTACAATAAATTTAATGTAATTTAAGAAAATACAATATGCTTCAATTGCTTGGAATAAATTGTGCGAGATAATACCAAATGAAGTTCAGTTAGAAAGTAAAAAGGAAATGCAAACTTTAGGTTTTCTTTGAGATGTACCGTAAGTGAAATATCATAATCATTATGAAACATCTCAAGCATCATTAGTACAGTAAATTAAATTAATGGAAGTCCGGAGAGATAGTGAAATTTCAGTAATTATCCATCTATAGTTTAATTATGTTAATAACAACAAAGATCATATCATGCACAAACTTTATAATGAGAGTTAATTTTTACTTTCACTAATGATACTGACGATAAATAATTGGATCTTAGCGGTCCAAAATGTTCATAACAAAGAACAACACTATAGAAATTATATTAGTTGTATTATTGATGTTTAAATTGACAAAAACATATAGAACAGACAAAGTAATAATACAGGATATTTCTTTTCCTCTACGTTAATTTAAATTATACAGTATGATTTATGTAAAATTCTCCTAGTGGATATTTTGATAATTATAATTCAATCATCCTTAAA
Organism: Hermaeophaga mercurialis; assembly: GCA_951812935.1. NCBI lineage: Eukaryota > Metazoa > Arthropoda > Insecta > Coleoptera > Chrysomelidae > Hermaeophaga > Hermaeophaga mercurialis. The sequence continues at coordinate 17,684,161 of OX638359.1, read as the reverse complement.
TTCGTAGAAAGGTATTCAATATGTATAAAATTTTCCAATTGATGGAATACATGTGATTCGAATTAAATCGTATATAATTTTTGTAACAACCAGTTTTAGAATTATTTGCTTCCTATATTTCTAACAACGTTGAAAAGGTTATTATCTGGATTATCTATCTCTTTATCTTATTTATTAATTATTTAATTCGATGAAAACTTTCATTTCAATTAGTAGTAGATTTCTGGTAATTTTGAAGAAAATCAGAAACAAAGGAGTTTTTAAAAATTTAAAAAAGTAGTAAGTGAAAACATTGTAAGTGTGATCAAGTTACACATCATTTGAATGTATTTTTTTCTACCTACAACCTTATATTTCTTTACTTTATGAAATAATTTTGCAGATATTTTAGTATGAAGTATCTATTTAATTGGGACTATGATTAATAACAAAAAAAAGCAAATTCCTTAAAATTAACGAACGAACTGTTCAAAATGATCTCCATTAAACATACAATAATACAATCTACTCGAAAATCGCCATTGTTTTGTTGAAATATCACTTTTTGTTATGAAATATAAAAAATTTCTAAAAATAGAAACTTCTGAAATGCCAATATCTCAGCTTTAATTTGTAAATTGTCAACTATTTCAAAGCTGTCAAAGCATACGATAATGGTGTAATCAGTTGGAGAAAAAATATAAATCTTAAAAAATTAAATAGCAATGATAATTATGCTAAAACAACGGAAATATTATCTAATACAATGATTCGGACAAGAATGTAAGTCACCAATACATAAAACCGTTAATACAGAGATGACCACTGAAAATAGTTCATCCTGTTATTTGGTAGTAGTCATTAGATTTTTAGAAAATACTGAAATACGTCAATTTTTATTCCAAAGGGGACACACATTTTCACGATACAGTCATCTGTCATTGGTCAACTCCCTCCCTTCCATGTCTCCTTAATTTTAAATAGGGAATTTACCATGTGTAGTACATAATTAGAAAGGTACTGCGATGTACTAATCAGCCATATGATCATCCATGACTTTTCGATATTAACTCAAAGTTTGTAAAAAAAGACTTATTTTAATTATAGTCTAATGCCTCTTAAAAAATGTAACGCCTATGTTTGGCTAATATAGAAATAATTTCAACTCGTTCTGTAATAGAATAGACCATTTTGGATGTAATCAAAAGATACCTATTAGATTAACTAGCACCACTGGTAAACGTTACCAAATGTCTTAGTAAATCTTTGCAAAATTTGTTATTTTTGACATGATGAAAAAAATTAGCTAAACATACGCAGGTGACTTAACAATAGTAGAACACTCGAAATAGAAATTAATAATTAAATAGATACTGTAGCTAAAAAATTCGGAATTTATTAACGAACAAGTCATTTATAAATCAATAAACATATATTTGAAAAAGCCTCCCCCTTTTATTTATTATAAACGAAAGTGGGGCTTAGAGGAAGAGAACATGTAAAAGAAAAGATCCTCAAAGGCGATTCATCCTGTGGTAAAAAAAGAAAAATGTTACAAAGTAAGACTTAAATAACTAAGATAACGTTATATAAGACATTCGTTAGATCAATAATGACATGCACCTTAGACACTGCAATAACAAAAACAAAAAAGAAGAAGAAGAAGAAGACCTGAAAATAGCAGAAAAGATAACTATACTAGGCCCAAAAATAACTAGTACCAGAGAAAGGAAGAAAGGACTAAAGAAATTGAAGATAAATTAGCAGGTGAAACTATAATAAGAATGAGTGAAAGCACGATGTCCAATTATAGACAAGAACTAAGGGAAGATGAAACAGAAGTAGGCGCAAAAAGGTACGAAACTGGAAGTTTATGTGTACGAAAAGAGAAGAGCGGTCAAAAATACACTATGAAGCAAGGACTCATAAAAATTCGAAAGATAAGGGTGATAATTCTCCTCACTAAAAATTAAAAAAGGCTAAGACGTTAGCATAATCTTTTGATTGACCATATTTATGAAGATATAATGTTAACACTTAATTTCTTTGCAAAATTAACAAAGATGCTTTGGTTTTTATAAAGTCAAACAAAACAATAAGTGGATAAAAGCATACATTTAAAGTAATTCATTTAGATATATATTTTTTTGAATATTTATCAAAATGCGCTGTATATAATCAAAAAGACGAAACTAATCTATTAAATGATTATATTTTTGAATTTTATATTATTATTATAATCCAAAAGCTCTGATAATAATTAATTATAACATCAACATTGTATGCTGTTAAAATATAAGAAAATGATTTTTGAATAATTTCACAATCTATTTATTATTATTACTTTAACACGAAATCCTAAGGATAGATTCTCAAATATCCTGATAGAGGAACCTCTTTCATCTCACATAAGGTCACTTGGCCAATTTCTTTTCAGTCTCTTGTCTCTGTTATCTAGAAGAGGTCGAACAAGTGCATTCAGATGGTGTTGTGGTATTTGGTGCTTCTGTTTCGGATAACATCTTGAACAAAAGATATTCCCAAGTCGTTGTGAAAGATTTGGTCGGTGACATACCCAGAAGCATCAGTAATGGTTTGAATAATTTTGGACTGTGATCTTTGAATCACGGTTATACTAGACTTACTAGAAGATCCCCAAAGCACAATACCGTACGTTCATATCGGCTTTATTATGGCTTTATATAATAACATTTTATTTTCAAGAGGTAATCTGCATTTTCTCCCATGTAGATTCCAAGATATGTATCATTAGTTGATTCTAGTATTTATAAAAATTATGTGTTGTGATTTGGCTTCATTAATTTTAATTTTTCTTTTTTCCATCCAGTTTTCAAGGATATGCAGATTATTTTGTAAGTAAGTAGATGTTAAGTCTGTATTTTTATTTGTTGATATTATCACTGTTACGTCAGTGAAGATGCCGATCAGTATTTTAGTCATTGTAGAGAAGTTAGATCTATAGATTAGATAAGGGTATGGCCCAAGGATATTTCCTTGTGAGACAGCAAACTTGATTGGGTGATAATTAGAGGTTTCACCATTAACACTTATACTGTAGTATCTGTCCATGAGATTTGTCTTCAAGAGCTGATAGAAATGAATGGGTAGTACGTGTTGGAGTTTATGCATCAGACCTTCGTTCCATGCCTTATCAAAGGCCTGGCTAACTTCTAAAAATACTGCTCTACAGTATTTATTTTCATCAGTGGCTACGTTTATAGCATTGGAGAATATATATATATATATATATATAGTGGGGTGAACAACTCCTAGAATTTAAATAGGGAATAAGGGTCGAGTCGCATATCGTTTAAAAGTCCGTTAAATTTTCTAAACAATGATATATAGTTTTTTAACTTTGGATAAATTATTTACAAAAAAATTATTTTTTTCCGGGAAACTGGATCTGTAGAAAATAAAAAACCGCCCGTTAATAATGGAGAGACCGCAGTGCAATTTTGGGACATATTGAACTTGGCCATACATTTAGTATAAGACAGTTGTAACTATTTCCGGTGTCTCAAGAACCAGCATTCAGCGTATTTTAAAAATGCATAAAATGCATCCTTATAAAAGTAAATTAACGCAAGAGCTAAATGAAGATGACTTAGATCGGCGTTTGCAAATCTGCGAGGTAGTAAGTGAGCTAGCGATGGAAAATCCACATTTTATTTTTAACATCTGCTTCAGTGATGAAAGCTCTTTTTTTCTAAATGGCAGCGTTAATCGCCGCATTTGTAGATATTGGGCTGATTCTACCCTCACATATTTCATTAGGTACATACTCAACAACCCCAAAAATTAAACGTATGGGCTGGAATTTTTGGCTACCGTGTTATTGGCCCTTTGTTCTTAGAAGGCAATCTAACAGGAGAAATGTATCTAGAACGTCTAGAAGATACTATTGATCCTATGCTGACTGATATAATTGAAAATGAAGAAAATTTTCTGGCCGATCAGTTGGTATTTCAACATGATGTAAACCAGTAAATTTACAAGACTTACAGTAACGAATTACCAATGTGTGCCATTCATAATATTTCATTTTGAATATACTATAAGTTTAAAACATGAAATTGATTCATCGTAAATATGTTATTTGTACACAATGTACAAAGACCTTTAAATTGAATTATCACATGATATAGGGGTATGAATTTGAAATTTTGGAATTATCTACTCCACTTAGAAGAGAATTCAAAAAAATTTTGCCACAGTTTTTATGTTTTCTAAAACAAAATTCATTCTTCAGAGCTGACTTTGCATTTTCTATCTATATATAAATGATTAAATAAACTGTTCGCCCCTCAAGATGCAGTATCTTTTAAAGGAAGCATTATTATATTACAAAAATGACAAGAAATTATAGTATACGAATCTTATATAAAATATTGTGTCTGGCTCTAATTCACAAATCAACAGTTTGCTTAGGCGTTTATAACATAACTAGTACTTTTATTTCTTTCACTTTAATTCAAATTTGCACGGCCGTAAAGAAAGTATTTTCATAATTCTTGCAAACAAAGCTAAAATTCATATAAGCCTATCGTGTTGTACCAATTCATCTAAATTTGTAACAATGTTTTTTTTAAATCCTATACACAGAATCCATTTCAGCATATTTGTTTGCCTTTATAGACCATGTGGCATGACCTTATAAAGATATACAGCAAATGCGAAGGACAGTGGATAAATTGGATCGGGCCAAAATGGAACCGTCAAATAGTCTCAGACATCCAAATGAATTTTCTTGAACAGATGATGATGACACTTCAATTATTTTGTCAATTTTTTAAGCGTGGACTACGAATGTTTTGGCCCAATTTAGGCACGCTGAAATTAGCTGGGGATGATTAAATTAAAATTTAATAAAAATCGTTCGAAGAATATTTACCTTCAATTTTATTTGATCTCGGAAATAAAATATTTAGTACTCTGTTCAAAAGGAATTGCTCCATCATGAGTAGGTATGGAAGAAAATGAATAATTCAATTTTACTAAAAAATATTGAATATTTTGTTAATTTAATAAAATTTGTGTTTAGATAAAAAAAATTCTTCACTTTATAAAAGTATAAAAACAAAGATAACCAACAGTCGGCAATTGATATATAATTGTTTTTGAAATAAATATTTTTTAAATATAATGAAAATAATAAAAACAACAATTAATATACCAATATTCCATCTTTTATTAACTAAAATAATTGACGGTATCTTTCCATTTACATATGTTTTTTATTTTACAGGGCGGTCCGAATTCACCACTTTTGCAAGATATTCATTTCAAAGAGATACATCTCTTGCAGGTAAAAGCCTATAAGACGATTACTTGTGACAAAAAAACGATTCAAATATGTACTACCTAAATTTTGTAGCTATTAATATAATATTTTAGAAGTCCTTAGCAAATATTATTAGTGACTATATCTATATTGAATATATCCATATTAATATAAAGTTGAAAATAATATAATCTAAACAAATACAAAAAAAAAGAAGATAAAATATTAAAATTAAGTAAATTCTTATTAATATAAATTACCCCTTTTAGTCCTTATTATTACCTATAGTAAAATATTTAAATAAAATTTGTGTAGTTATGATATAATAATATATATAAATATATATATATATATATATACAGTGTGTCTACTTAAGTTGGAACCATATGGGAAACTTTTTTATTATTAGTTTTATGAAAAAAAGTTATTCTTTATAAAAAGTTCTGCATGGTCTAAAACCTGAAACACAACCATCGGATTTAAAATTTGTTGAGCCGTATACAAGGTTTGTCGAAAAATATAAATTTTGCTCAAGAGTAAAGTACCTTTAAATTTGACAATATCGAAAAATGTTACTAAAAAAAGTTGATCAGAATTAAAAATTACGTTTAAATATGCAAGTACATCAATTTTTTATTCTTTGCAAAATAAATGAATATGCACTTATTACGCGTTTTAATTGCAAAATTATTAGAAAACATCGAAAAACTAAAAGGTTATCATGTGTTTCGTAATCACAAGAGATAAATGTTCATTCAAAATAGAAATATTAGTAAAAAATAAAATAATCTGAAGTTTTAATATAAATGGATATACTTGCATATTTAAACGTAATTTTTAATTCTGATCAACTTTTTTTAGTAACATTTTTCTATATTGTCAAAAATAAAGGTACTTTATTCTTGAGCAAAATTTATATTTTTCGACAAACCTTGTATACGGATCAACAAATTTTAAATCCGATGGTTGTATTTCAGGTTTTAGACTATGCAGAACTTTTTATAAAGAATAACTTTTTTTCATACAACCACTAATAAAAAAGTTTTCCATATGGTTCCAACTTAAGTAGACACATATATATGTAGATAATAATATTTTTAAAAAGGATACCCTGTATATTATTAAATGAATAGAATTTTTTTTCCTGAGTTCAGAAATGTATCATATGTTACCCCACTCTTATACTTTGAGTTATTAAATGTCAAATATTTATTTCAAACTTTTTGTATAGGCAATATTAGCGATGATAAGGAGTGCCTAATTTATAATGAATAACCCTGTAAATTTTATGAACGTCGTAGGAAGTAAACAATTTCAGTGGAATAATCAATATATCTCAACAATTCTGACAATATATTTTAAGAAAACATTTTCTTTAGAAAGTTATGTTTTAATCCAAAACCTTGTGAACATATTCTCTGATCTTTTCTCTTAAACTTTCGCTTGTATACCTACTTTTCTCAACACATAGAAATGGTAAAATACCATTGAATTAATTCAAAATATTTTCATTTATATTAAATTAAAGAGTTATTTTACTTTATAGGGTTTCTACAAAAATTAATTTTGAGAAGGCAGTTTTAAAACAAAAAAATTCAACGATTTTATAATTTTATATTAATTGCGTTAATATTTTGAGGTTTCAATTATTACAAGAAAGCTTGACACAGTAAGATTCTATTTTTAATTACATCAACGTTACTTGATTAATTTGCTTTAGATTCTACGTTTTTATTTCTTAGTACTAATCATTTTTTTTTATTTTAATTTAAAGCTTTTTTAAAGGGGAAGGTGTGAATAATCTTTATGCAAAAACCAAAATTTAAGTTTCAATTATATTATTAAAAGAAAACAATAAGTCACCTGTATTTTTTATATATTTAAATTTTAAATAAATATTTATTAAAAAAAAAACTCAATTTAACTACAATTTGTAAATATAAGCAATTTTTTAATTGAATGTTAAAGAGCAAGAGCACTTAAAAACACTTTACATCATGACTAAGAATTCTTGAATCAATTATTTCTCTTAATATTTTCACATCTAAAATGTTTTTATACAGTTCATTTTACTTAATTTACTGTCTTATTTCAAAGCATATGGAAATAAAATAACAGCCCTGTATACAAACTGCGGCGTTCTGTTTTCGCAGTTATTTATAATCGTTTTCCGCTTTAATCTTTTTAGAATTCATAAAAGAAAATTAAAAAGCTTATTTAGAAGGATCATATCTTAGCTAAAATTTCTCTCTTTGAAAATGTAATTGAAGTTAAGAGATTTCAAAGAGTTCTTTCAAGTGGAAAGAGATTGATTTCTTTTATTTTGACACTCGCTTTTATAAACACTTTGTGTAATTTTGACGGGAGGATAAAACAACTATAACGAAAGTTAATTCAATATATTGAAGGTTTTGTCAACAAAGCGTAAACCAAATTAGGAAAATAAAGAAAATTATCTATACAATATAGTAAAGAAATTAATTTAGAGCGTTAATTAAATTAATTGTTTCACTCTTACTTTGTGGAAATTATCCATAATATGTAAATATAAAAAGATAAATTTTACTTATATGAATTTCCACAGTATTCCAAAGCTTTTTAAAGTTATATTCAATCGACATAGGTTTCGCTATTTTGACATTTTTTCTAGATAGAAGATTGGCAGATTTTTTATAAACGTGAAGTTGTTTACGCTATATAATTTATGTATTAATTAAAATTACTTAGTTTTTGATGATAAATTTTATATTCGAAATGAAGAATTATGAAAGGGTAGTCCAATATCACCAATTTTTATGGATAATTTAATTTTTAATTCAAATATCTCCAGGAATGCATTATTTTGGTATATATATGCTGATGATATTTTGGCTGATTTTACTGGTAATGATAGATAATTAGATATTTTCTTTAATTTTATTAACAATTAACGTCCAAAAATAAAATTTACTGTTGAAAGTGAAGAGAACAATTCTATAAATAGTTATAAATATCAAAAGAGTAAACGGTAATCAATTCAATTTATCGTAAACCAACTCATACAAATGTGACTATCACTTAAAACTCAAATCACCCTATGTCACATAAATTAACAATTTATAATTCAATACGTAAAGCTTTTTCAATACCAATGAGTGGGGATAATTTAAAAAAAATTTATATTAAAACAAATCGCTACCTCTAATAATTGTCCATTACATCTAATAAACAGTTTAATTAAAAAAAAGGTTTCCGTTAACCTGATCTTTCAAATTAAACATCAAAAATTATATCTCGTACAACATTTTCTAAAATATCTTTTTAAGTAAGAAATAATGTAGGATCATTTTTATTAAATGTAAAACCTAAAATTAATAAATTTTCAAAATCGGGTATTTACAAACTAAATTGTCCGGATTATAACGCACTCTATCTTGGCCACATAAGTCGCCAAACATCTGATTGACACTAAACACAATGAAACAATAGTAGAAATACATCATATAAGTGACGAGAAAGAAGAACTTATTTTTTTTTGAAGTATATGAAATAAAGAAACACCTAAAATATTCTCAATATACAGTATTGAATGAACAATTGAACCTGGGAAGTTCAATTATCTTAGATAACCTTGTAGACTAAATACCTATATAATACTAACAAAAAATGTTTTTGGGAAACGAAGAATATTGTATATATTGCTTAATGGTGATTGGTTGAAATGCTTGTGATGTGATGTTGCTTACGTTTATAAAAAATCTGTTAATTTTCTATCAAATCTTAAAAATTCTATGTCAAAATAGCGAAACTTAGATTCGGTCAATACAACTAAAAAAACTTTGAAATACTGTAGAAATTTAGATAATTATCATTTATATTTTCATATTTTTTATAGAGTATTAACGTTGGAAACTATTCTTTTAATCTACTTAATTTGGAGCAGTTTAATTCGGTATATAAATAAATAAAGTCGTTTTCAGTTAATGAAAGAGATCGAATATGCAAATGGAAATGCAGATGGGTAGACTTCATGCATGCTTCGAAATGTAATTGCTTTAGAACCTGTTAATAATGGACGGTCTGTTGAAAACATACATATATGATAAGGTTGCAACTAAATGCTTGAGCATTTTGTCGATATATTATTTTAACATATTTTTTTTTGTCAAATGAAACATCAAAGTCCTAATCTTCAACCTTTAATTATTATTCATTTAAATAATAAGAGAGAGAGAATTCCTAAAGATAGGTATGTTGTGTTAATCCCTCTTAAAATCAAGAAACTGTAGACGTATATTTGTAAATAAAATAAAGGGAAATTCAGGAACAGAGTATTTGATAGGTTATTAAATAGAATATAAAAATACCTACCCTTTTATTTATTTACCGATAACCAATTTCACATAAATAAATACATGAACATTGAAAAGATGAAATAATCTTCGGAAATAATAATAAAAAATCACGTTCTCTTCCATAAATCTTGCTATCTTATTCCAGAGAAATTATAATAGGTTTGGAGAAACAGAGAACAAGCTGTTAGAATAGAATAGAAGAGCTAAGGAAAGTAATAGAGGAAGATTTTAGCAATATTTCTGAATGGTTTGACTGTAAACAGCTAACAATTAATTATGATAAAACTTTCTTTGTTCCCTTCTGTAGCTATAAAAATACGTTACCACAATGTTCCAAGCTTCAAATAGGTAAAGCAGGAAACAATAAATTTAAAAAACAATGTTAAATACGTAGGCGTAACTATTGATTCCCGCCTTAAATGGGACATACATATAATTAATAGCATCACAAATAATTTAAGGCCACTATTATATAAGATAAAATACATGAAAACTATCTTAAAACCAACACACCTTAAAATAATTTATCATTCACTTATAGAATCCAGAATTAATTATGCTATCTTATCCTGGGGCCCTGCTTTAAAAACTCATCTAAAAATATTAGAAGTAATACAAAAAAGATTCTTGAAAATAATTTATAATAAAAATAATACTTACCCGTCTGATTCCCTATTTAAAGAAACATCACTATTGGATATTAGGCAAGCATATTTTTTCAATGTCATTATATATATTTATAAAAATAAATCTATAACTCAAGCAATCAATCATAATTACAATACCCGGTATAAACTTGAAGATAATACACAAATTGCCATAAAAAACAAGACCATTGGACAAAGATCATTAACTTTCTTAAGCAGTGTAATCTACAATTTTTTACCAGGGACATATAAAATGTACTTATCATCAATTAATTCAATAGGGCTTATCAAATCATTTATTAAAAAATTTGTTTTAGATATTGAAAGGACTATTTCTATTCTCTAATTTAAAGGGAAAAAAAATTAAATAGTTTTAAACGTATAATTATTAAATAATGTCAAACATATTAAACTCTTTATCATTCAAATATAATTAATGTTATCAAAAAATAGTTTATATGGGAAAGTATGTAGTTGTATTTAAACTGTGGAACGAGTAGACTCGCGCGCAACCTCTGTAGGTCATAAGCGAGTTGTACGGTGGTCCATGTTTATTCGTATACTTAGTACCTATTTTGTTAAAATGTTTTCGTAAATTTGATATGTTTTACTCAACTTTGTATACTTTTTATTGTAAAATTTTTTGAATAAACATTGTTATTATTATTATTATTATTATTATTAATAATAATAATATTATTATTATTATTATTATTATTATTATTATTATTATTATTATTATTATTATTATTATTATTATTATCAGTTGTTGTTTTCTCTATTGCTAAAACATGGTTAATATATTTTTGCCATTTGCTAGAGGTTACTTCAGATATTACAAAATTGAATAAATTTTTAACATATGGTATGTTAAAACTTATGTTATGCTACGTAACCTTTAATATGAGCCCAAATTAACTCTACTGGATAAAGCTTGGGAGGTAGAGTGGTAGGCGAAGCATTTCAATTTCTCGTTTTATTTGGGAATTTCTTCAATGATGTACTTTTTGTAAGTGTTTATATCTCTTAACAATGCTTAACACTTCTGCTTTCAACATTGTATCGTCGAAGGTTATATTTTTATAACTTAAAAATGTTGTAATTTCACCATTCTTCTATTTAGTGGTTAGTGTGGTTTGAAATAATCTGGAGGGGCAACTTGCATTGTCCATTGGAATAACCGAATCTTTCGATATTAATTCAATCATTCGACATATTCCTCAAATACGTCCCTATTCATTTCTTCGTGATAACCAATGGTCTTTTTGAATCAAATAAAAGTAAACACCTATTAATAAAATCGTTTATACTGACTATATGACAATTTTCCTTGCGCCCTTACCTGTAGGTCTTAATACCAGTAGTAAATCCTTGTAAAAACAGTTTTTGAGAAGAGTTTATATTTTTGTCTTGCCAAACTTTTCCTACAAAAGGTCCTGCATTATCACATTTCTTTAGAATTAATTAACGTTGAGTGTGCGCCCATTTTTTTTCCTATAGCAAAAAATCTCTGAGCGCTCCAAAACACGTCTAATCTTTATATGTGTCAAAAACAAACTAATAATGCAAAACGGCTGATAATGTTTCAAAATTGTTATGTGAACAGTTATGTTGTAATGTTTATTGTGTATATTATAGGAGGAGGAGTAGGGAGGATTATACAGTATACTGGAAATTGGTATTATGTATATTAGTTTAGGATAAATCTAGCTCTGCTTTTGACTAAATCTGAACTAAGGCTTACTATTGTGGTGGATATTTTCGTACCAATATTCTGGTTGTAGAACTAGAACATAAGGGTTTTTAAAAATCTTTCACACAAACTTTAGGTTAATTTCTCAACAAAAGTTGTCAAGCAATTTTTGGTGACATTTTTGTTTACAAATCAAATGAAATCAAATATTTTTTCCTAAAAATATGATACCACTTTTCTGAGTTTGGAAAACCAGAAAATAATTTCTTGTACGTGCATTTTGCCAGCTAATTAAACTTTTATATAATGCTAGAAGATAAGTAAGAATTACAACAAAGAGCAATCATCAGTAAAATCGCTTTTCCTTGTTTTAATATTAAAATAAATTTTTGCATCAGTATATTCTTTATCTTATGCAATTATTACAATTTATTCTGCAAGCATAATACTAGTTCATGTATTGTAAAGTTCATTTCAAGATATTTCGTTGACCTGCCACTTGTATTCAGGGAACTATTAGTAAATCCCTCGGTAGGTGGTCGTTAATCCAAGTAAATTAGTACAGGATGGTATTTAAACCCATAATAATTGTATTCCTCGAAGAGAATGTTGGGGTTACTGGACGATTATTTTGAAACTGAATTTTAGTTTATTGTAAACATTAATTGTGAAAGTAATTCATTTTGTATTTATTATGTTTTATTTTGCAAACATTATTTGAAAAATTTAATATCAGCGCTTGAGCATCACTAATCACTAAATTCCTGACAGACATTCAAGTACTACCCTGTTGTTCCTTACTTTAAAATGAAGAATTTACAAGATTAACTGACAGTACTCTTCAAGCAGAAACGAAATGTCTCGAAATGAACTTTATAACGACTTTCAATGGAATAGCAGCTGGATTGGCCACCAATTCAATTACTTTCTTAATTCAAGTTTTACAGTTAAAACAAATCCCTAAAATCCTTAGTCCTTCGTTAATCTTCTAATTAATTAATCGAAATATACATCGATCTAATGAGGACAAAGCGATTTTGCTTTCAGCTCCAACAAAGTAAACATTTAGATTTTGAAAGTAGCAATCATTTTATTACATACATTTAATTTCTCAGATTTTTCAAAATTAAATGTATGTAACATTTAATTTCTCAGATTTTTATATAAAAGTATCTTAAAAAACTTCAACTTGTCAGTGTGTGAATTTTGACAGAAAAGGGAAAATAAATATAAACAAACAAGTAGCATATTATATTTTTCAATAAATATATGAAAAAATAATATCATTTTTGGGAGGATTAAGCCACTACGTAACTTGATTACCAGAAGAGTCTAAGGAAAAATAATAACAATTTATTTATTTATGAAAACAACTCTTAAAAAATAATACGGCAACTTATTTAATTGTAGGGTAGGCACGTCGCGATCTCTGGAGCTCTCAAACTTCGATTTCCATACTTTTGTTAATCTCTCATTCAAGAAAAAATAAAAATCTTTAATAATATCATAACAGTATTTGGCTAATTTTCTAATCTCCTCTACTTGAGTTTTATATATAAATTAAAGTTCACCGCAGTAATTCTCTATTAGTAATTAAATTAATAGGTTTTTCTAGGAATATGTGGAGTAACGCCAATTTACACTTTTGTTTTAAACAAATTATAAACCAATTATTGCTCTTTTCAATTCTCAATTTTTGTGTGAGTGGTTGTTTCGAAATAATTTTTTTTGTTAGTTTTTTATTAAAAAGATGGGCAATTTAAATTTAATTGTAAAGTTGAGTTAACTTTTGAAGGACACACGACAGTAAATGTGGGAAATTTCCTGGAGGTGTGTAGATAAAAAGTGTTCGGTTGAAGCATATTCAATGAAAGGTGCCCTCTGTGCCAATTTTGATAACAGGATATGAATTCATTGCGGAATTATAATTTCAACTTTAACATCCTGCACCTTTTACCACAATAACATTTTATTAAGGCATTTTTAAACCATTCCATATATTTTGATTTAAATAACCTGCGTTTACTCTATGTCCCAATAGTGACTCACCCTATACACCTGTAATAATAAGTTGAGAGAAATCAACCCTTCAAGTTATTCTACAGGGTGGTCTTTAAATAATTGTACATAGAAGTACAGTAGAATCCTCACTTTAAATATTACGATTTGAACTAACTTGCTTTAATAAAATATTGATAATAAGAAAGATACAGGGTGTTAAAAGTGAAAGTTCAATTTTCGTTTTTCATAATAACTTTAACTTTTTTTGACATGTATACATAAATATTTGGTAGTGGGGGTTTTTGGGTATGAGACATCATAATTTTTTACCTATTTCAATGTATTTTGTAGAGGGCGCTATATAGGCCATACTTCTGGCATAAATGTGCGCCAAACTTTTTTGCCTTTTCAATTAGCGCTTCTTTTCTAAAAAAGAATTAAAGCCACATCATTTTAACAAGAAAAAAGTATACTTATTAATAATTTCAAAACTTAACGGTTTTAGAAATAATCGCATTTCAGTGATCAGGTGCATTATTCTTATTTAATTATTAATTTCGAATAATGTAGTAGCTAATACGCTAATATTTTTTTTACAGTAATACGATGAATATTAACAGAGTATAGTAGGAGTTAATAAAAAAAATGTGTATGACACTTTAAAATGAAGTCCTAATTAGGAATGCAATACATTTTATTTATTAAATAAATTAAGAAAATACTAAGCTAAATAACATTATAACTTTAATCGTAATTAAAGTAAATGTTCTATGTGTTCACCAATTTCTTCGGTGTATTTGTCTATACGTTCCATAAAAGAACGTCTCATATTAAATAATATCATTGGAACAAAAGAAACTGCTGCTCTATGTATTTCTTTCCAAAGTTGGTCGCGGGTATTTAAGATATTCTTATAAACAAGTTGTTTTATTGTACCTCATACACCGAAATCGAGAGAATTAAAGTCTGGGCTACGTGGTGGCCAAAGGAAAGGGCTACCGCGACTAATCCAGAGTTCAGGAAAGTTAGTATTTAAATGGGTTCTGTCTCCCGTATAATGTGGCGCACCATCTTGCATAATCCATATATTTTGCCTTAAATTCAGTGGCATTTCTTCCAACGAATCAATTAAGTCATTTTGCAAAAAATGTAAGAAATTATTATCATTCAAATTATAGGGTAACGTATGGCATTAAGAAATAGTTAATAAATAGTCCTTTTTTCTTAGTTCTCGAAAATAAATACAAAGAAGATTCAAACAATAATGTTCTGTCAAAATAATTCGTGACGTCCATTTACTACGTTAACATTTTTCAAAATTAATAATTAAATAAGAATCATGCAGCTGTTCACTTAAATGAGATTATCTCTAAAACCTTTAAGTTTTGGGGTTATTAACAAGTATATATTTTTTTGTTAAAAGGATTTTAATATTCCTTTACAAAAGATGCGCTAACATAAACACCAAAAAAGTTTGACGCACATTTATGTGGCATATGTGAAGCCCTCTACAAAATACATTGAAATAGGTAGAAAAATTATGATTTCTCATATACGAAAACTCCCACTACCAAATATTTATGTATATGTAAGTCAAAAAACGTTAACATTATTGTGCAAAACAAAAATAAAAATTTCACATTTGACACCCTGTAACTCTCTTATTATCAACATTTGATTAAAGCAAGTTAGTTCAAATCGTAATATTTTAAATTGTGGTTTCCAATGTACTTCTATGTACAATTACTTAAGGACCCCCCTGTATAAATTAAATTGTTTGAAAGCAAATTTTACAAATATAACTATCACCACTTTACATTACTGAAATGTTTCCAGACCATTAAAATTAAATTACTAGGCAACTAAGGTATCATACATCATTCCTTATTAGAATATTGTACTGACATCGGTTCATTCATAATAACATTTGTTGAAGTGAAAAATAAATTTGTTGACATTCATTTATCCTTAAAGAAAGGGAAATTTTTTAAAAAAATTATACGAAACTCTGTATAAGTTTTTAATTTAATTTATTAACGATTTACAAAATCTTCATTGTTATCCTTTATGGAAGTCGAATAGGTTTATTCTACTTTGCACTGCACTTTTGTGGCCCATTTTTAATATCAAATGAACACAATTTCTATGAAAGCCTACAAAACACTCAACTTCGCGGCTAGATCCCATAGTAGAGCTTTTTTGGTAAAATTTAACTATTTTATATCTGCTTATTTTAGTTATTATTATTGTTTCATCCAAACTTTGGGAAACATTTTTATTGTCATCTAGTAGAGGTACCAAAAAATATTATTGTACAAAATTATTACAAATGTGTTACCAATAATAACATATTTCAAAAATCTATCGATGCCTAGAAATATATGTATTCTGCAAAAGATTATTCTCGGGATGTAGATATGGAACTGTTTAATAAATGAGACTTACGTAAATACGAGTTTCTTAGCCCAAAATAATCTAGATAAACATTTAATCAGTTCATAGAATTACTCATGTATTGATTACATAGCGCAAATACTTTAAAATGTATGATACAAAATGAAAACTATTGGTACGTAACGTCAAATTTCATTCAATGGTTTTTCTCAATGTAACTAAATTGACTCTCTTTTATAATGGAATTTCCGTAAACTCGAAACTTTGAAATGTTCAACCGATACAATACTCGTACTCAACTCCCACGGAATACGATAACTTTTTCATTCAGAGGTTGTTTGACTGTAAGTCGTTACTAACAAATATATTTAACAGTGTTTGTTGTCAAAAAGCATGAAAAAGTTATTCACAAAAGTACGATAATTAAAAGCAATTCTTTTTTTATAAGTGATTTTTGCATGTGTTTCATTAAAAAAATAAATAAAAAAAAAATAAAAATAAAATCCCGAAATAGATGAATTTTAGTTCATTCCTACGTTGAACTCCTTTTGAGTAATAATTATAACCCCCAAATTTTTAAATGGGAAGTAGAGGGTTTTGATACATAATTTGACAGATTGTTACATTCTAATAGAAAAATAAAGATATTACCTGTATAAACCATAACTAATTAAGAACATAAACCTCCATTTTTCTTATGTACAAATATATTCTATAAAGAAACACTTTTTCATATTCATCTTTAGAGCCTTTCTAAAACAAAAAATATAACGATTTTTTCATTAGTTGGTCAAATATTAAATACATATTAACAAAAGATATATAAACAAAGATAATTGAGAGTCTGAAAACTGAAATACTTGCTCACATATTTTGATTATTTTCCATAATGAATAATTCGTCTTTTTTTTGAGATAATATCAACGGCTACAAAAATCTTGTAAAGTTATGCTATAACGATATTATCCCCTCCTTTCACCATCTCTGAATTATGACAACCCCCTTGAAAATGTTTTTGAAAGGGATTTTAATTCTCTGTTCAGAATTATAGAGGTTTTTAAATTTGGTGCATTTATAACTGGTAAAATTGATTTTAAAAATGTAAAATTTGATAAGGTCTCCTCTTCAAAAGTTTACATAGAGTGAAGCATAGAATCTCATATTCTCGTAGAACATTTTAGATAACTTGATGGCTTAATTTTTTCAGTTATGAATACACCAAATTTAAAAACCTGATATTGCTGAACAGAAAATTGAAGTCCCTTTGAAAAGAGGTATCACGCGACCCGTTTTCTCGTTAAAAATTTGCAGGGGGGTTAACACAATTCAGAGGGGGTGAAAGGAGGGGATAATATTTTTATACCACAACTTGTAAAATTAAGAATAAAATTCGACCTATTTCAGGTTTATTTCCAATAGTTCATAATAACGTTAAAAATGAATGTATTTCATACTCACTGTATCAATTTAATCAGTTAATGCAGAATCCCGTATTATAATTATAAAATTATTATAAAAACAAACCGTTACACACAATTGTTTTATTATTTTCGTCGATCTAATTAAGAAAAAAGAACGAAAGAATTTTATCTTTTTTTCATAACAAAACATTAAAAGAAAATAACTACATTAGCGACGTATTGGACTAATTTTGTTGAACTTGATTTTTTGGCAATCTTACATCAAGAATTAAGAATTGTAAGAAATTTTATTAACATGCAAGCCGAAAAATAATTAATAATTATAACCCCGTAGCTGAGTACATTCCTGTACACGTTGAGGCATTGACAAACTTAGATGGTCGATGTCTGCTTGTGGCAACTTAAACTTCGTGGATTCACTGTGTCAGAGTCTGTGGCGGATGATGCAAAGTGAACAGTTTCCTCCCCATCATATCCCACACATGTTCGATGGGATTTAAATCTGGTGAACGGAGTGGCTACGTCAAAACATTAACGCCAGTTTTTTGGAGAAAGTCCATAGTCCGACGAGCAATATGTGGACATGCGTTGTCTTGCTGAGAAAAGACGTGTGCATGGTCGTCTACATAAGGTAGACAAAGTGCTTCGTTGAACTTCAGCAACATAACACGCAGCTGTCATACTGCCTCGAATAAGTGTTGATTGGCTACCATAAGCAATAGCCCCCAAAACCATTACTACAATAGTCCTGTGTACATGCCTCCCAACAGCAACCCAATATCTCGTCGCTCTCCACGGCGGCGTCTTACCCTTCTACGGCCATCATGCATACCTAGACAGAATCACGATTCGGTGCTGAATATGACATTATGCCATTCTGCCTCCCAATGCTGCTGTTCTCTGCACAAGTTCAAATGTTGGAGACGGTGTTTTATACAGTCAAAAGAACAACTAAACGTATGACAAAAAGTCCAAAGGCTCAAATGTGGTGATATTGTGTACGCATAGTAACAAAACTATCTTCTTCTCCAAACCATTGATTAGCGATTTGACGCGTAGTAGCAAAACGGTCTCACAGAGTTGTACGAAGAGCCTACCTTGACGCTCTGAGATACGCTTCGGTTGACCAGTTGGTCTTCTTTGTATTCCTCTATCTTCTTCTATCCATACAGAACACACACGCATTACTGTCATTGTAGTACAAGTAACAAGACGGCCAATTTCGCGATAGGTCAAACCAACATCTCAGTAGGCAACAATTCTACCCCTTTCAAGATCACTAACCTGGTAATAATTTTGAGGTCTTCGAACTCAAGGTATTTGTTACTCTTACACATGTAGACGGAGGCATAGTAACTAAAAGTATTTGTACTAGTCAGGTTTCACAAATCGGTTTCTTCACAAAACACTTAAAAGAAAAAACTTCGTGTTTGTAAAAACTGTCAAAGATAACACATTGATATTGTTATCATAGCATGCTTAAATATAGTCATTCTGTTGCCAAAAAATCAGTTCACGAAATTATTCCTTCTAGGTGTAATACTGCTAATGTCACTGAGTATATAATTATTAGGTGATGTTCTCATTCATTTGATTGTACACTTGCTATAAGTAATTTATTCTTAAGGTTGCCTTTGTAGGTACACTAATACTATTATAATTTCCATTTATACAGGCTTCTAAAAGTTAAAGTTAAAACGTTTCTGCGGTTCTCTGGCATTTTCCTTTCCACTAAAACGTGTTTGATGCTTCCCGATTTTAATGTGCTTTCATTTTACACGATAACATTGCGTTACAAATTGTACCAAATATGGCAACACCATTAAATTTTAATTCTAAGTAGAACGAATTGGATTTTTCCGCGACATTTCCTCAATAATTGACGAAAAAAACTATAATTTTTCATTCAAAATTCACAGCTTTCTTCACAATAATTTGTCTTCATCAATTATATACAGTGAGGTTCTAAAGTAACGTATAAATTAATTTTCTACGTAAATATTAATATAAAAGGAAAACCCTGAAACAGGTCAATTTTTATATATGAAACTAAACTTTTTTAATCAAATTGTTTGTTGCCCCTTCAACCCCCTAGGAATAATAACTACCCCTTTGAAAATTTTAAATGAAAGGAGTCGCATGTGACACCGCATTTAAAAGGATTTTCTATTCTCTATTCAGATGGATACGACTTTTTTAATTTTCGATGTTGATAATCAAGAAAAAGTAATTTTATAAATAGTTGTATTTATTTTATTATTTGAGGTATTGTTGAAACTAAATGGCAACATTTTCGTTCCTGTTCGAATAACCGGCACCGCACTATACATTATTTGAACATTAAGAGAGAGCAAAGTATTTTGCGTTAATCAGTCCCATGATCAATAAACCACAGACGTATGTTTCCAAAAAAAAAAAATGAAAATTAAATAACACAATATTTCGTAATTTATTTAATAAAATATAAAAATATCAAGTTTTCATTTATTTATCGATCACCAATTTTACATAAATAAATGTATAAACATTGAAAATATGAAATAATCTTTAGAGTTTTAGTATTTTTTGCCGAAGCGTATGCGAAACACCCCCATATTCTGAATAAGATCTAACTATACTGCCTTATAAATGCGAATACCTTTAGTGGTTTTGTATACTCAATTGTGAATATATGGAGCTCATGTTAATTTATAATCAAGGGTTATACCCAAAAATTTGAAGTCTTCTACCTCAAATTTAATATTACATTACACATGTTGTTATTATTTTTGTATTGTTGTATTTTTTTCTCTCTTTTTCTTCTTCTCTCAATTTTTGGACGTTTTTCTTCGTAGTCCCTCTATTTTTAAATTTTCATTTTGTAAATCAATTTCTTATACTACGTATTGTTTAACAACCCTTATGTCAGTATCTATTCTGTTCTTTGTTGATCTATTTTTTAAAATTTTAGTCTAAATGATTATGCTTATTAACAATTTCTTCTTCCAAATTCTGTTGTGTGTTATTTTATCTTGTGACACTAATTATCCTTTTGGAATTAAATGTTTCAGGAAGAGCAGGAGTACAAGTTTTATTTACCTGCATCGCTAAGGTTAGGTTAGCTTAGGTTAGGTTAGTAGATATAAATAGCAAATAGAGATTTTTATTTGTCCTGTTCCCGTTACCTCCTTTTTTCAATAACTTAGAAAATAGGACGCTAAAACTCACACGATACACGTTAACCTTTAATTCGCAACCTGAATATAAAGAAGTACTAAACACTCAAAAAAAATATCCAATTAATCTAAGGAAATCTGTGTATATTACAATTACATGCCCGAATATTTTTCTGAAAATTTATCTATTTTGGGAAACTATTAAATGTTTAAAGTCATTCACCAAAATTTGAATGCTGGTACATTCGCCAAATTTTTAAAATCCACTTATCCCTTCACTGAAATAAAAATTTAAAATACACGATAGATAATTAAAACAAAAAAAGTAAGGAATTAATACTACTAAAATTTCGATTATCTGCGGAGAAAATTTAAAATAGTTTGTTTTTCGTTTTAGGGAAAATGAAAAAACTTTCATTGTACGTAGATGCTTAAAAATAATTCCTTTTATACAAGTTAAGATAATCAACACACTTTTTATTTACCCTGTATTAAAATTTCTAATTTTTTAACATGAAGTATGTTTATAAATCCTTAACTGTACTGCACTGGTAGTATATATTATATGTAAATATTATGCCTTACTGAATAATAATATAAAACAGCACTGCCACTTATTGGTTGATTGGTTAATAAAAAAGTAACCTCCTTCATTCTGTTGCTAAGATACATTTTTATTGTTCTGTTTAATAAAAACAAACCAGAAATTAAAAATTAAGTCAAGTGTTGTACTATTCTAGTTAAATGAGTTTTATTGCTATGTTTTTCACAGTAGTAGAATTAAATAATGCCCTTTATGAAGTCTCTTCCATTTACATTGGATGTCAGAAATGGAGGGCAACTGATTGGCTGCTTTTTTTCACTTTGTGGATATGTTCCCCTGATCCCCTTTCCTTTTTGTTAAGGGTGATACTCACACAGGTCTCTACTTTAATATTGGTTGTAAGACTGTGTGGCCCCCTAACCATACTGGCTTTCTACCCTATTGTGAGGTTTCCTCTCGTTTTACTTCCCCAACCTAAGTTTGACTTTTAGTTGCTGGCCTTTTGTTTCCTCTTCCTTCATGATTATTTTGGTTTGACCATTGACCACATTTTGGCAACTCTATTTGTTTAGTTGCTATGTTTAACACTGGCACTTAAATGGTAGACCAGTTTATTCTTTGGTTTTTTACCTTTAACTTCATATCTTAATTTCATTGTATGATGTAATTCTTTGCTGCTTTGAACAAATTTGTTGGTAGTTTTATGATTGTTTCGCTTATAATTGTTATTTTAATAAATTCTTTGTATTTTAGACCTGATGAGGACTGGTCACAGTCGAAACTAGTTGTCTTTTTACAATTAAAGTTTTTGTTGTAAAGATTTGGAGTTTTCCTTGGGTTAATCCTACATACCATATTTGAGACTTATGGAGAACCTTCTCTATTTATTTTATGCACGAAATATTTCCAATATCCGTTATCAAATCATCAGTTTTTCTGAGGACAATTTTTGTTTAAATATTTATTTCCTTTATTCGTATCCACTATTACTTTTCTGCCTTTTCCTAAGCTCAAAGCAATGATATTACGATTGTTTTCCGTCTTTTATTTTTAAAACATAAGAAAATATATGCTGACTAGTTGGAAAAATGATATGTAGATTCAAAAGTAGACAAAGGCATTTTTCTGTTCTGTTTATTCACAGTTCACTGTTGGGTAAATTAATGTATGTCATTCTTTATTGTTAGACTCGGGTATACACTTTTTGAAAAATTTATCGTATTATTGTCGACTCATATAAAAACAGCTTTTTAAAGTAAAATGGGGAACAGGTTTTAAGTAATACCATTTTCCAAGACAGAAAATGGTATTGTCGGATACCGAAACCTAGATAGACTTGAATACATATTAAAACGCTTTGGAAGACTGTGGAAATTCAAGATTAGTATTATTTATCTTTCCATATTTATTTTCAATAGTTCTTTTAATGGTCAAATATTGTTATTAAAAAAAGAAGAATTTGCTGAAAAACTGTTAATATTAACTTAATTGTTTTAACCTTATTTTATGGAATTTCCACAGTCTTCCAAAGCATTTTTTATATGTACTCTGGTCTACCTACCTAGGTTTCGGTACCTGGCAATACCATTTTCCAAGACGGAAAGAAGTTTGACAGATCTTTTAAAAATGTAAATAAACTTCATGTCATAAACCTGACAACCAATTATTATTAAGCAATATTCTTCTTTTTCTAAAAATATATTTGGTTAGTATTATTTACTTTAAAAGGTGATCTAAGATAATTGAACTTCCTAGGTTTAATTATTCATTCGTTAGTGTACATTGAGGATTTTTAGGTGTTCCTTTATTTTATATTCCTCCAAAAAATCAAGTACTTCTTGCTTGTCACTTATATGAAGTACTTCCACTGTTGTTTATGTGTGTTTGTGTTATTAAGTGTAGGTTTATGTTTGGTGTCAATGAGGTGTTTTGCGTAATGTGACTTACCTGGTTGTTTTAATCTATAAGCTCTTAAGTACTCACAGTAGCGTATGTTAAAATTTCTTAATACCCGATTTTGAGAATTTATTAATTTTAGGTTTTACATGAACCATTTATATTTCCATATTTGTTAGTGATAATGTATGACATTTTGCTCAATTGGTTGAGCCAAATCGATATTTTGTGCTTAAAATTATGGAGACAAATTCTCGTATTAAGACTGTTATGAAAAAATATCAGTGAAAATAATGTAATGAAAAATGCTTACTTTGCTTTAATCCATAGTCACTTGCCTTATGGCCAAATGGCAGCATTACGAATAGTGGATGGTTTAACATACCGGGCTCATTGTAAAGAACTTTAAAAAAAATACTTTGCTTTTCCTGCTAATACATCTTCGACCAAATTAGCTATTCCCTTGAATATGCATCATATTTTTAATTTATAACGAATTAAAAAATGTATTCAATTACAAATATCGTTTTTGTATTTTCAGGTGCTTTAAATTTATTTCTTAGAATTGTTTTGTGTTTAGTTTAATATTCTAATGTTTTTATATTTTAATGTTCTTACTAATTGTGAATTTACTTTATCTACACTATGGATGGGTATTTTATATTGTCAACATTTAAATTTATATTGATCCGGAATGTGCCAAATTTTTAGTGAATTCCCTTCCTTGTTAAAATTTGTTGTACCGTTAAACCAATGTCGAAATAGAAAAACTATACACATCATACACATTCTTTATTCTCTCATAATTTTCCTTTGGTTGACACACTTCATCGGCCAAAAACTGAATAACGTTACACGGATTATCTTTGAATTGTTTTTCTATCATTGATGCCATTTTGTAAATCATTTAAGGCACTCAGAAAAGACTAACCTACAAATAATTTTGATGATACTTTAGTAATACTTATATAAACAATAAAAATAAATAAATTCTGTTGCTATACCAACAAAATCCAAGTTACGCTGATAAAAGGTGTATCTTGTTAATTACAATTAATGAAACTTTCCTTTTTTCATTCAATTTTCAATTATTATTATCACCATGTACGTTGCCGTATAATTGCATGCACCTACAGAAAACACTATCTTCAGGGTATCAGACCTCAGATTTCATTAGATCATCCTTCGGCTGTAATCATAATGCAAAGGACGGTCGGATACATTCAGAAATCTGGCAACATTTCTTCAGGGAAAATAAAGAATATACCTTGTGTCTGAAATTCATATATTCTTTGTAAGAATTTTAGATTCTCGGTGGGACAGCCAGACATTTTTAAATTGGTATAAGAAGTAGTCCATTCGGTTTCAATAGGCGAAGGGGAGTTAACAGCTCCTGAAATTCAGATAAATTCGGTATATTCGTCATAAAGAAAAGAAACTTTGTTCTCTAAAACTAGACACCTTGTCGTGAAAATTTTAAACCTCGTCACGTAAAATAAGAAACCTGCATTATAAAATTAAAAATTCCATCTTATCTTGTCGTTATACAATTTAAGTCCAGTTTATTATAAATTTCGTAATCTGTAGAGCAACATTAAAAACCCCGTCATTTAAAACTAGAAACCTTATATTATAAAACTTAAAGAATGTCGTATAAATTTAGAAACCTCGCCGCATAAAAGTAAAAAGTCTTACAACTTTTAATATTTACCAATTCCAAATAAAAGCTTATACGTACAACCTACACAGCAATAAAATACCAAAGTTTATGAAAATGTTTATTTAACCAGAATAAAAAATATAAATTTTGCCGACCATACACAAGGTAGAATAGAATTATGTACTATGAATATTAGAGCATACAATACACTAAAAATAATGGATGTTTATTATCTACAGACTTTAATAAGAAATATATACGGGGTTGAGATAAAGTATGGAACCAAGTAAATATCTTTAAAACATAACGGCCGATATTTAAGAAATGTTGCAAGTCAGTGCAATGGGGTAAAATGCAGCTGATGAACATTTTTTTGTTAATAATATACTTTCGGTTTATCCGGAAGTACCCTCAACTTTTTTAATTTAAATGGGACACTCTGTATATTTTTGCAGATTTTGAAATATCTTGTTATTTCGAAATCGCACATACTGGGTTTAGTGTAAAAAATCTGTAAAAACGAGGAATACAGCACTTTAACGAACCACTTTTAAATTTTTATACATTAGAGTAAAATACTATTTAGATAAACAAATTGATGTTTGTATTAATAGTAAGAAATAAACGAGTACTATCTAGTAGGTGACTGTTGCCAAACTGTCAAATTGTAATTTACGGAAATAAATTGTACGGTTAAGAATGGTTCATTTAAGTGAAAAAGATCGTATTGAAATATTAATGATGATCGTGTTAGAACTCATGAAGAAGTGTGTGCTACTTTTAATGATTTGCATCCTGAAAAAAATCCATATCGCGTTCAACATTACAACGTTTTAATTGAACTGGGATGGTCAAAAATTTTCCAAAACCTGGTAGACCGATTTAGAGTAATCACCTCAAACTTCTACCACAATTTTTGCACTAAACCATGGTATAGGTCGACGTTCTGTAGGGAAGATATTGAAAAGTGAAATGTCTTATCGGTATAAGATAAAATTGGTTCAAGAATTGTCAGACGATGATTTTGGCCGACGGCTTGAGTTTTGCGAACGAATGATGGACATCTGTAATGTCGACGAACATTTTGCATCTAATGTCGTGTTTTCCGATGAGGCAACTTTTTGTTTAAATGGAACAGTTAACCGCCATTATTCAAGGTATTAGTCAAATGAGAATCCTCATTGGATTGGTTGAATGTTTGCATGGGAATTGTCGAAAATAGGCTCATAGGCCCATTTTTCCATTTTTTATAGACGGAAACTTGAATAGTAACTAGTATTTAGATTTACTGAGTAACCAAATGATTCCTGCACTTCAACAGAATGGGCAGTTACCACAAAATATTTGGTTTCAACAAGATGGAGCACGTCCCCACTCTGAGAGACGGGTTAGAAATTTTCTGCATGCGAATTTTCCAAATCGATTGATTGGACGTAGAGGATTCATAGAGTGGCCTGCTCGTTCTCCGGATCTAAGTCCATTAGATTTTTTTCGTTGGGTTATCTAAAATCACGTGTTTACGTTAAATGACCAACATGCTTGCAGGAATTGAGAAAAAGAATTATTGATGAATGTGAACTAATACGTGGAGAAGTCTTGGAAAGAGTGACTCAAGAATTTGTTAATAGGCTGGCATATAGTCAGGAGGAGGACGGAAAACATTTTGAACATTCGAATTAATTTTGTTTAAATTATTCGTCTCAATAGTCTAAAGTAAATAAATTTACTGATTCTACAACTAAAAGTGAGTTATTTCTCTTTTTTTCAAATTATTTTCACTAAACCAGTATATAAAATTAGAGAAATATGCAGCTCTTTCAAAATCTGCAAAAATATACAGGGTATCCCATTTAAATTAAAAAAGTTAAGGGTATTTGCGGTTAAACTGAAAGTATATTATTAACAAAAAAATATACATCATGTCCATTTTGCCCCATTGCACTTACCTACAAAATTTACTTGGTTTCATACTTTATCCCAACCCTGTATATATATATATATATATATATATATATATATATAACTATCAGGGAGTAAAATGATAAATGATTATAGTAATGGGACATTTTTCGGTATTAGGACAGGCCAAAAAATCTTTTTATTTTATTAGCAATTTTACGATCATTTATTAAATATTTTTCAAGTCAAACAGATTAATTTAAAATTGAAAACAATTTTGTTTCATTTTTAAAATCTGACAATTTAAAACTTTAATATGTAAATTTACATCCAAAACCACAAACTTTAAAATTTACACACTCAATATTCAACAAACAACCAATATATTTTCATTTTATTTATGTTTTAAAACCATAACCATGCATGGAAGGCTAATTATTTGCAAGATTGAAGTAAACACTTTGAGCATAACAACTTCTGAATGGAACAAGTGTTTAAGTTTAAGCAAATAATTTAAAAACAATAATATGTTTTTTCTTTATACGACTGACCATCATAGTAACGTTCTTACTATATTAGAACACCTAAAATACTATTTAATAAAAATGATAAATAGGCATTCTGAAAGGATTTTACAAGCAAAATTTTAAAATTTTGTATTTTATTTTTTTGTTTCTTTTTTATCGAATTATTTTTTATTTCTTTGTATAACAGTTTAAAAAATCTTAACACAGTGTGCGTTTTTCATCATTTTTTTTAAGTACTAGTGACAAATGAGTTTTCTGCATTTTATTATTAATAATAAAATATTGAATATTCTATTTTTTTTTCCAGAAATCTTGAGCAACGATGAGAAAAGTAGCAGGTGCAAATTTTTATTCAAGATAACTCAGCTATAAAATTCGGTAGAAAAAATAATAAAGCCTTTTAAACTGTAGATAACTGTAGATAATAAGTTTGTCTACCAGTGTGTTAAACTGATATTTTGTATAGAAAATGCCGACGATATCATTTCTCTAATGCGAATCAGAATTTATGTACCTTGAATTGAATTCAAAAATTCGGCCAATTAAAGTAAAAGCAATGTTTGATTTATAATATATTCTGCGCAAAATGAACTAAGGGCCACTATCAAAAATTAAACTAGAAAAGATCATGATGGTATTTTATTTCAAATTAAAATACGATTTTGCCTATTCTCTAATAAACTAAATTAAAGATAACTTGCTCTAAACGATACAAAGAAAAATTTGTTTTTGCAAAATAATTTTAAATTCATGGAACTTTCGCTATGATTTATTTGTATGATTTTTTTTAGTTTCGGAATAATTTTTCTTTGTTGGCGGCTTTGGGAACAAAATTTACTTGATTTTTATTTTGACAATATTTTTCAAAAATC
Organism: Hermaeophaga mercurialis; assembly: GCA_951812935.1. NCBI lineage: Eukaryota > Metazoa > Arthropoda > Insecta > Coleoptera > Chrysomelidae > Hermaeophaga > Hermaeophaga mercurialis. Next base: position 17,655,834 of record OX638359.1, on the reverse strand, counting down.
GTTTGTTATTGTGGTTTACGATCTTCTATGGAAATGGAAATTGATAGTCAAAATGACTTCACATGAAATCGGTGAAGTTGCTAAAGTTGCTACTTATGAATTGTTACCATTAAAGTGAAGAAAGACATATGAAATCGACTATAATTTATTCTAAAAATGGTGTAATAATAGAAATATATTTATTATAAACGAAGAAGTCATTTCTGCATATTTACTAGAAAAATCTTAAACTTTAAAGTCGTTAAGATCCTGGAGCAATTACTTGATACTTAAATCCACAATGTGCGTTAAGAATAATCGACATAAATCGATATTCAAAAGTTATCGCCTTTCTTAAAAGAAAATTTGTTCGCCTCGAGGATAACAAAACAATAAAATAACCTTTGTCGTCATTGGAGAAAATAATATTAGTTCATATAGAAGATATTTGCCATTACATGTAACTATTACTACCACATCGTAGATAACTTGTATTTTACAAAAACAGAAAATATACTATGCAACCTGTTGGTATTCATACTTTTGAAAGTATTTCCTACAAAATTGCCGATTTTTTGTAAATTGCGACATCCCAAAGAATACACAGGTTGCAGTATAAGAAGGAGTTCAGTCACTCTATTAGTTGATGGTGGTGGTAATTTAACCCATTTAAAGTGACCTGGTTGGTGGAAATCAACCAATGTAGCAGAAGTACATATTAAAAATTCTTTCATAAATAAAATTCAAATTGCTTTCACGATTCAAAATGATCGTAACGAAATTAATATCTGGACATTTAGTATAAACACAAATACAGGGTGTTCCAATATTCGACCAACAACGCTTAACAGGTGATAGTCCTTGATGAATGATGAAGAATGAGGTAGGAACAGAAAGTGTTTACTTTCATATCGATTTGGAATATTTGAATTTATTCCTATAAATTAGGAACAATTAGTCAATATCAATTAACTAGAAAGATGAAGCAGAAAATTCCCAAATTCAAAAAAGAGTTAATTAATAGTTTTCACAACAATTTCAATTCAACCATAGTGTTTAAACGAAGAAGGTGACTAAAAAAACGAATATTTAAGGGTTAAAGCAGTATTTATTGCAAGTACTGATTATAAAACAAAAAACAAGTAAAAACTAATCTCATAATAAATGTTCATTAACTTGAGAGTACTGCCTACAACGTTTTTGCATTGAAAAACATGCCCTACTAAAAAGGGTTGGAGCAGACTAAATAATTGCTGCATCTGCCTGAATTCTTCTTATTAACTCTTCTTCCGTTTCACAATAGTGTTGTAAACTAACGACTTCTTACATCCCCATAAACGGATGTGGTACACCATTACCAATCCATTTTTCCCCAAACCGCCTGCTTAAATAATTTCTAGCACTTCTACTAAAATGAACAGAACGCATAATTGTACAAACTGCAAAATTTTACTAATACATGTATGAACGTATCTGTTTTCTTCATGAGGTGATTTGGTAAACAACATTCTTTTAAATTACCAAACTTTTATTTTTAAAAATTAATATACCTACCGTGCGTGTTCAATAATATGATAAATCCCTTATTATGAAACAATTCATAATACTCCAAAAGAGATATTAATATTGAGTATTTTCACCTTTTAACCTAATTAAAAATCAGATGGGATTTCAAATTTTTCATCACTCTGTATCAAATATTTTTTAATACCATAGCATAGAACTTAGTTAGGATAGGGACATGTAAGCCGTTTTTATTGATTTTCAACGTTTTGGCTGCTAGATACATCCACATTCAAAAAAATGTGATTATCAGGTGACTATAGATACTTTATTAAATATAATAGACACAAAATGTGATACATCGTTGAAATTAGCTCGGAAAGAGGTTTATGAAAATGTAAAAATATACGGGGTATTCCATTTTAAAAAACAACATTTTTATCTGGAACTGTGTTCCTAAACACACTGTATATTTGGGACTAATTTTAGAATGTGAATCTCAAGACTGCCTACACTTTTTGTAAAAACTTTTTTTTCGTAACTTCAATACTAGCGCACTAATCGAGCTTTGCCACACTAATGCCTCACCCTGTATATAAATTTTTTATTTGGTAGAGTTAAAAGTTCGTTTAGTTCTAAAATTTTTACACTGGCAACTATTATACACTATTAATGTGTGAAATAAAATATACCTATTATTACTATTATTTTTTGGTAAAATATGCTCCCTTTTGTGTGAATAATTACAATCTGGTCAATGCTGACCAGTGAGCAATTTGGTTCTAACTTAATTAGGATTTCAATTTAATCTAAGGTATACTAATTAGTGTCCTCTGGTTGATTTGAATCTCAGAAACTTTCGTTATATTTAGCGCTATTTCTATTCCACTGTTGTCAAGGAGCTGGATGGTCTGAATATTCATATGACGAAGAGGCGACTCTTAGTAAATTTTTTGGTAGCCTGGTCAACAATTTCCATTTCCAAGTCTGGATGGAGATCTCTATTTCTGATATACATATTCTTTAGCACTTTCTGGAATCTCTGAATGATGTCTAGATTGCATTGTTTGGTAGATCCCCAAAGTTAGATGCCAGTGGCAGAGTGGAGTTTCTTCTAGTAAACAGTTACAGGTACAAAATGTATTCTTTTAATCGTAAAATTAACATGGACTGATTTTGTCTCATTAAGTTTAATCTTCCATTTTCTTGTTCAGTTGATACGGTTGACTGTGGCTTGTATATTATTGGCTACTTCTTCTTTGTTTCTCCCTACTGTTAAGATAACAGTAACGTCAGCGAAGGTGAAAATATATGATTGAATGATATCTGAATAGTTATGATTTAGGCCTTCGTGTCAGATTTTATTGAAGTCTTGTGCAACATCAAGGAAAATGGTCACTCAGATATTATTTTCTTTTAACAATTTTTCATTTATATTGATGATAGTATGTACTTGATCTATGGTTAAATGTTTATATTTAAACCCATCTGATTATTCGGATTTAATTCCTTTTCTTAGCTTTATTTTTTAAATAAAGTTTCTCAAAAAGCTTCAACATTACAAGCAACAAGAAGATCGGTCTGTATGAGAAGACTTCACGGGGAAGTGTACCTGGATTTGGTATCATCATCTGGATTTGGTATCATCATATCTTCTGTAACTTTTCAGACTCTAGAGACATGTTTTAACCTTAATGGTTCATTAATTAGATTAGTTAATTTAACTGAAGCATTTTTAGGCAATTGTTTAAAAATATCTCCAGTGAGTAGGTCAAACCCTGGAGCTTCGTTTGGATTAATTTATTCTTTTATTCCGAAAACAACTTCTTTAGGAGAGGTAAATGTTCTATTTCCTGATTACCTTGAGGATGATTATCCAGATGCTAATATATGTATATATATATATAATATATATATATATATATATACAATATGTCCCCCTAAGTTGGAATCATATGGAAAACTTTTTTATTATTAATTTTAGGAAAAAAAGTTATTCTTCATAAAAAGTTCTGCATTATCTAAAACCTAGAATACAGTCATCAAATATCAAATTTTTTCAGTGGTATACGAGGTTTGTCAAAAAATATGAGTTTTACTCAAGAGTAAAGTACCTTTAAATTTGACAATATCGAAAAATGTTACTAAAAAAAGTTGATCAGAATTAAAAATTACGTTTGAATATGCCACCTAACCTTCCTTTAATTTTTTATTTTCTTATATTATTCCGTGAATGATTATAGTGAGGTTCATGCAATCTAGGAATTTTCGCTCTTAGGTTACTTCAAATTAGTGGCACCTTTTATATAGGTAATGATTTTGGCAATTTGTATCGACTTGTATTATTAGTCATCAACCCCTAATCTCCAGGTGAATTCCGACAGCACCTTTTACCTTTTGTTATTGCATATACCGTTCTCATTCTAGATATACACAAATAATTCTGTTAATCCATATGTATAAAATGTACGAGAACTAGTAAATTTTGTAGAGACTATTTTTTATATTTGTGGTAAAACTAAAAAGTATGTCGCACTGACCATCTGGATCTCAATCCCATCTATCTCTCTTAAGCAATATATAATTGTTTCGGTTTACACATGTAATAAAGCAATAGATTTGCATGCTGTCGAGATTTGAAACGTGGAATTTGAATTGCATTTTTTATTAAATGCGATCCTGTGGATCGGCTGTAAGTGTAAATATGGCCCGTACGGCTACTACTCTCCAAATTCTTGAAATCACAGATTTTTAACGCCAATTTGAATGGTAATTAAATTAGCTGCTTGAAAAGTATTCAAACGTCTTCTTTGCATCCCCCTTTCGTAATTATTAATAACTAACCATTTGAAAATCAAAAACGTTACAATACTTTATGGGTATATTTAAGAATAGGTTAAATTATATTTCACTAAAATATGATCTCTTTTTTAGGTCCACCTATAAAAAACCAATTGAGATAAAAATTATTTCCAGTAATCATCTTATGACCTTTTTGTTAAATGAAATGTTAATTATTCTCGCGTTTTAAGTAAGACCTTAAATTCTAGAATGTTAATTATTATTGGTATTAAACGTTGTAGAATTTAAGTAGTGTTATTTATGGTCCTAAAGATCCTGTGTTATAAATATTTAATTTAATATAAAAATTATTACTATACTTTTTCAATGAAACGTATATTTTTATAAGAATTGTTTTAATATTTTGCCAGTTTCGATATTTAAAGTCAAATAGAATATTTATATTTATGAATGACAATATAGTTTTAAAGTTTTAATAAACAATATTTTCACAAATAATTATGCATTTTAATTCATTCAATTTTTATAAGTTTTATCCGGTTTTATATCCTAAGCGGTGTACTATATTTTCTGTTGTAATGGTTTAATTAAGGTTGGCAGAATTTATCCACAAACTGTTCTATGATATTCACTTTAAATCATACATAACATTCATATATTGCGTGTTATTTACTTGCAATGAAATCAAATGAAATGTTCGACCAAAGGAGATTATCGGTTTATGATTTGCTTTTTAATATAAAATGTAATAAAAATAATACTTTAGTTGAAATTAATGTCCTGGTTTTGGGATAAATGAAATTTCTAAACTGTGAAAATTATATTAAATTTTAAATAAATTGATGGACAAAAATTCACTTGCGGTCACCCGTAGCCCTTAACCTTTATTGCATCGTAATTTGTGAGAGATTTACTGCATTGCTCTTCACGTTCCCTGTAAATATATATGCTCATTTTGAAATTATAATCCAAGAACTAGATGTTGTTGATTTAAGGAATGCTTAGACAGTCACCACCCATATACAGGGTGGCCAGACAAAAACAAAGCAGAGCTTTATCAGGAGCTGCATTAATATTTTATACAAATGCTCAGATCTGTTATAGAAATTGTCAATTCGCCAACAAAAAAACAAAGTTTAAACCATTTAATGTCATCTGAAACACTTTTTGGGAAAACTCGTACATTCGTGAAACAATCCAGAATATAACAAATCCTCTATTTTTGATTCACTATTGTCTAACATATTGATTCAGTTCTAGATAAATACTTTAGTACGTTTTCGTTAGACTTCTGTGTATACGACAACTGATGCAAGCAAACATTGAAGTTAAATAAACAAGTGATGTATATCAAAATAGTACAAACTAATGGTATATTTATAGCTGTCAAGTATTTTAGTAATTTATGTCAACTAATCTTAATTAATTTTAAAAGAATTCTGTAGATGTATTGTTACATTAATAATATATTAAATAATAATAGACTACAACACAATTTATTTATCCTTTTACAACTCTTATTGATAAACAAATGCTGTAAACATTTATTTCCACATTTCAATTTCAGTTTAGAAAAATGAAAACTTCAGTATTATTTTCCCAATTGGTCATCATGAATAACTTGGGAATTCATATAAATATCGAAACATGTACAATGTGCTAAATATAAAAATTGAAACAAAGGAGATTCTGATAATTAAAATTTTCTGAATTTCTATTTTTATTTTTCCTATAGCTATTTAAAATAAACGAGAAACATATACGGTGTGATGATAAAGTCTGGTGCAGGTCAATTTTAATTTTTTAAATGATACTATTGACAAGCAAAATTTAAGTTGTAATGTCTTTAGTATTTGCGTCATTTGCATCACTTGAATGACGATATAAAAAATTAATATCTTGCATAACAGTTTTGTTGAGAAAAAGTTATTTTTTCAGGAAAACTCAAATTTCATTTTTGAAGAAACTACTGTATAAAAATCAACGAAGAGAGAAAAACACCCACAATTTAATACGCTACTTTTCCGGAACGAAGAGGATCAGTGGAACGAGCACCGCGTTCTTCATATTTAACACCCTTAGAATTTTTTGGCGGGCTATTTGAATTTAAGGGTTTATTTTGCTAGGCCTGTCAATTTGGAAGAGAATACGTAGCACAAAATCAGCTCTGAGATGATTACTCCGTGCATGACAAGGATTACAGTTTGAACATTTAAGATGAAAATAACATTTGAGTTTTCCTGAAGAAAATAACTTATTGTCAACAAAAATGTTATGCAAGATTTTAACTTTTTTATATTGTCATTCATGTGGTAAGTTCCTCTTATCAGAAACTAGAGAAAAAATTGGGGTTATCATTTAAAAAAATTAAATTGACCTGTCCGAAGAATTTTCTTAAACACGTTGCATAATTGAGTTAAAAGTTTAGTTTCAAATTTTTTCATTACATCGTATCTTTAAAATATATTAATACATATTAAACAAAAAGAAATTGAGGTTTAAAAATTAATAGAAATTTACTTGTTTCAGATTTAACTTCTGCTCAAATAAACATTCTAATTCTCAAGATGAAGGAACTGGAGTTAGACGAGACTGTTCTGGACCATCGGAATTTATTACATTGGTCACTTTCGAACGAGACTCGAAATGAAACTAACCTGCCGTTAAACATGCAGTTTAATGATGGGCACAGACTTTCTATTATTGTGTATAGTATTTTAATGGTGTTTTCGGCTGTGGCTAATATTACAGTGTTAGTGCTAATATTAAAAAGACGCAAAAACAATCCATCCAGAATTAACACCATGTTGGTACATTTGTCGATAGCGGATCTTCTGGTAAGTTGAAGATACGAGTATATTATTTACTTTTTAATGATGTACTGGATTTTTCATTATATTTTGAATCTGGATTGAAATGCATATAATACACAAACAAAAAAAGAGTTCTGAAAAGCATATCGTTTACGGTTTTATATTTTATAGTCCAAGTTTAATTTTACATAAATTATTCAATACCAAATATTTTTTTTAACTTTAATAGTTAGTATACTTATTAAAAAGTGATAAAGGTTAGGACATCGAGATTGGGACGGGTACAATGAAACTATTATTTTGTTTTATACTGAAGTTTCCTCAAAACAGTTATATACAGGGTGATTAATTTATATTCCGGGGTATGATACCTCTGGTGTCTTGAGAAGTACACGAAAGAAAGTTATCAACTTAAGTTATAGATAAAGGCATATTCACATTATAAAATCAATTAGTAGTATATAAGCTCACAGTATATAATTTCAATTACGTTCATTCCGACAATATAGTTTTATTAGATTTTACTGGATACTTTTAAACTCACCATTATTTACTGTTAAAAACTAGATATCTTTTCCTAGTACAATTAGGTTATTCTAGAATGTTTATGAAGATATTTAATATATTTTTAAAAGACAATGACAGCACAAACGCTAAATCATGAACCGACCAATCTGATATTCGATTAATAGAGATCCGGTAGTAACGTTCTAACGGAACTGAATTTATTTTATACCAAAAGGAGCATTGTGCTCAGTGTAAACGTTACAACTAATAAGTAATCTCGGTTTTTAACAATGAACACGATATTTTGGCAAATTCTCTAAGTTTGTTAGAGAAGGTAGTATTGTTATGTTTGTCAACATATTTGAGTTTTGATTCGGTAACTATATGACGAAGCTCAAATAGATCACAATGTACAAATTCGAGGTCAACTCGATGAGCAATTTCCAGAAGGATGACTAGGTAAAGGAGAACCACATTATTGGCCAGCTAGATCGCCAGATCTAACAAAATGGGATATATTAAATAATACCTGTAACTACTCGAGATAACATAAAAAATATAATTTAAGCTGCTTTCCAAAACATTATTTTTGTAATGGCTAGAAATGGGTATAGGCGATAGACGATATTTATAAAATTTTGCAAGTAAGTGCAATGGGGTAAAATGCAGCTGATGTATATTTTTTTGTAAATAATATTCTTCCGCTTTAGCCGGAAATACCTTCAACTTTTTCAATTTAAATGGGACACCCTGTATAATTTTGCAGATTTTGAAAGATCTTGTTATTTCGAATTCGTTCATACTGGGTTTAGTGTAAAAAATTTATTAAAACGAGGAATACAGCACTTTAATAGACCACTTTTAAATTTTCATACATCACAGTAAAATACCATTTAGATAAACAAATTGATATTGTTTGTATTAATACTAAGAAATAAACGAGTACTATCTAGTAGGTAACTGTTGCCAAACTGAAATAAATTGTACGATTAAGAATGGTTCATTTAAGTGAAAAAGATCGTATTGAAATATCAATGATGTTCGGTTATGGTGATTGTGTTCGAACTCATGAAGAAGTGTGTCATATTTTTAATGATTTGCATCCTGAAAAAATTCCATATCACGTACAACAGTTACTAAAACATTACAACGTTTTAATACAGCTGGGATGGTCAAAAATTTGCCAAAACCTGGAAGACCGCGGACCACAACGAACGAAACTATTAGACAAAACATTTCAATTGATCTAGAGCAATCACCTCAAATTTCTACCACAATTTTGGCACTAAATCATGGTATAAATCGACGTGTATCATCCGTATAAGATACAATTGGTTCAAGAATTGTCAGACGATGATTTTGACCGACGGCTGGAGTTTACCGAACGAATGATGGACATCTGTAATGTCGACGAACATTTTGCATCTTATGTAGTGTTTTCCGATGAGGCAACTTTTTGTTTAAATGGAACAGTTAACCGCCATAACTCAAGGTATTGGTCAAATGAGAATCCTCATTGGATTCATGAAGCACACAAAAGGTTTGGTTTCAACAAGATGGAGCACCTCTCCACTCTGATAGCCGGGTTAGGGATTTTCTGGATGCGACTATTCCAAATCGATGGATTGGACGTAGAGGATTCATAGAGACGCCTGCTCGTTCTCCGGATCTAAGCCCATTAGATTTTTTCTTTGGGGTTATTTAAAATCACGTGTTTACGTACAAACGATTTTCACTAAACAGTATGTACAAATTCGAAATAAGAAATAATAAGCTCTCTTCAAAATTTGTAAAAATATACAGGGTGTCCCATTTAAATTAAAAAAGTTTAGGGTATTTCCGGTTAAACACTGCTTTGTCGGGTTTTCGACATTTGTTTCATAATTTTTATGTAATATATATAAACAACAACAAAACAGCTTTATATAAATATATGATAATAATACGGTAATACAGTTGTCAAATATTACAAATTAATTCTGACTATACTTTATGTATAATTGTCTTTTACTCTAATGGCAGTCGTTTTTACCTGTCATAAGGGCGTCATAACAGGAACTTGTAATCTTCTCCCAATATTTCTCCAAAACAAAAGTGTCAGAAATTGTCAAGTAGTATGTCAGTAATAGTTTAAGTCTTCACAGCCTTACTATTTTCTTTACTACTTGTATATTTGTATCCTTTTGTATCTCCATTTCTTCTATGTAAGTATTTTTCATATTGTGAAAATTCACCTTTTCCTATTTGTTCCTCTAATTCCTTGTCAATTCCTCTATTGTTTTCTACAACTAATTCTATCACAGTTTTAGTTTTAGTTACATTTGTATTGTTGATTTTCTCTTTTTTCGTTTACCATATTTCAATATTGTATTATAATTCCCATCTCATCTGCATACATTATTTCATTTATTTACGCTTCCTTCATTTTTCGATGCCCCACTTTTAATGGTTTCATCTTGTTCATCGCTTTCTTCATAGCTTCATCTAGTAGAATTGAGAATAGCCGTGGACTTAGTACACATCTCTGTTTAACTCCCATTGATGTCTAGATTGCCCCAGATTCTTTATTGTTTGTTCTTATATTATTAATTATTATATAATTAATCTTATTAATCTCTATTGGTTTCTGGTCTTCTAGATACTTCTTTCCAACTATTTTCTTACGAGATCAAACGTTTTTCCAGATCTAAACAGCATATATGTGTGACTCTATTTTTATTAATAAGTTTTAATCAGATTTGCCTTGTTATAAATATTAAATTTTTTACAATAAAATATATTACTAAAAATGATGGTGGTAGTGTATATAAAATAAAACCTCAACGTTTCAATGAATAAATCGGATAAAAAAACCCTTCTCATCTTTTATTAGATTTGATTTCAAATTTTAAGCTACGAACTTAGTCGTGGCGCACTTATACATATGTTTGATGAAGGTTGTTTTATTAGATAAATAATAAATTTAAATAAAGTGCTATAACGTCTGCTAAATATGATCCCTAAAACCCTTATAATTTCTCGTGAGTATTAGACATTTTCGCTTTGATGGGGTGCTCAATTTAACTTTTAATTAAATCGAAGACTAATAACTACATAATTTATACAGTAATGTTAAAACTATACCCTACTATACTGCATAAGCAGTTCACTTGTATACAAAAATAGAGTAATCCTTTGATCTAGGCTTTTTCCTTCTATATTTAAAAAGCTTTTCCAAAAGTTTTTATAAATTATATAAATTTTTGGCAACATTTACAATTTCTGATGAAAACTAATTAGAAGTACAAGCTCATTTGAACAGTCTGAAATGCGAAGCTTATTTTTTTACATTGGTAATTACAACTTGCAATTAGTTGAGCTGAAGCGTAAAGAAAAATGTGCATGGTATTATTCATTCGAAAAGAACACGCTAAAAGCAATTTGTTAAAAGGAATTTCATAAAAATATGTCTAAAATATAATGACAAAACATAAATGTAAATAATTATCAGTGAAGTTATCATTGTTGATTAACCCTTTTTTAGATTCATAAATAATTATTTTAACAAATAAAACATTTTTCATTTTATTACAAAGTATATTTAAGAGAAATTATTTTGGTTGCGCAGGAAATTTTAAATTCGGTACAAAAATTAATGTTCGATGTTAAACTTTTTGGTAAAATGTTTCCTTCATAAGTTTTTATCATAGTATTTTCGCTATATATTTGTTTCGCAGATAATCGCTTATAAGAATTCTTTTAGCTTCTTGAAAGCTGATGCCAGCCTCCGGCCGACATTTCGCCTTTCTTTGAAGCATTCTGGATCTGTCCGTTTCTAAGACTAAAGTTTAGTTTCCAGAGACTTACAGTGGAAGAATGTATTAAGAGTAATAATAAATTGTTTAAGATCATTACATTTTAAACCTTCGTGTAGAGGAATATGACATCTCTCGTGGTTTTAAACTTTTTGTAAAAATGGTAGCCCAAAAACTTTACTTGAAGATTAAATTTAGTCTCTTATTATATTCGTTATTTTTAATGTTTATTTAGTCTTGTACTACTAGAATTCTTAGTGATAATCTAAAACGAGTGGTAATAGTGAAGACATTATCTTGTTGCTTTTTCCATTTAGTTTTTATTTGTTCTTTCAGTTCCAAAATTCCCTTTTTTCTTATTTTAAAATTAAAAGTACTACTCTCGCCATTCTCTTGATATATAAGAACAGTATTGTATACTGTGGTTGTGAGAAGTTCGTAAAATACATCACTTCAAACAAGAAAGAGTTATATATCCAGATGGAAATATATGTCATAATCGTTAAATTCCTTACCGTTACAATATTTTCCACAGAATATCGTCATGATTTTAACGTTCATAATGCTCATATTCCATTTCGTTTTAAAAAAGAGTCTTGAAAGAACATTAATGGTTTGGTATATGTAGGTATGTAAAGCTTCTTTGTTTTTTAGCATAATGAGGAAAATCGACAAATTAAAAAAGTAGCATGTAACTGGTTCACTGAACGGTTTTGGCTCAAAACCATGAGATAATTTACCTATACTATATACCATTATTATGTATGTTAATTCAATAAATATACACCTCACAAAAATTATCGCATCATCTAAATATTTTGAAAAACAAACAATTTGAGAGGCACTAAAACAGTGTATGCGGAGCTGATAGTTCACATGTAGTTGCTCTGAGGTTTGGAGGCAATGGTGCATAAAAAAGATTCAAAGAGTGTACAAGGTGAGTTAAAAAGTAATAGTTATGCTTTTATTACAATTAATTTACTCGTAAAAAAGTAACAAAAAGCAAACCGAAAAGAAAAGTATCAGTTTAATAGCGAGTATTGCCTCCTCGTGCTCTAATGACAGCGTGTATTCGTCTTGGCATGCCTTAAAAAAAATTCTGAATGTACTCCTGCTCCATGTAATTCCCAGCTTGAATTACGATATTTTGGAGGACATTTAGTGTCCTAAATGGGATTCTACATTGCTGTATCGTCCATCCAAGATGATCCCACACAAGCTCTATAGGATTCATGTCCGGGCTACGAGCTGGCCAGTTGAGAGTAGGAATATTGATTGTTAAGATATTCTCTTACAATCCTGGCAGCTTGCGGGCGTGCATTATCATGCATAAACAAAAAATTCTCGCCAATAAATGGACAATATGGGAAAACATGATATTGCAAAATGTCGCTTATGTATCTATCTGCAGTTAACCTTCCCTCATTTACTGGAACTAACTCTGTGCGACCATGAAAGGAGATTCCTCCCCATACCATAATTAACCCACCACCGTAAGGTTCCATTTGTTGAAAATTGCACTGCACATAACGTTCACCAGGCCACCGGTAGACTGACATACATCTATCTGATTCATTTAAACAAAATCGGGATTCGTCTGAAAAAAGAACATTCGACCATTCGTCAGGACCCCTGTTCGCGTTTTAGGGGAAAATCCTGAATCCCGTCGATTTTTATTTTTAAATGAGCGCTACTCAGATCACCTTTTTATTTTTGACATCATCTCTGTGAGCGCCGTGACATCATGAATAAAATTTTTAAATAGAATCTATGCTATAATAAATTAGCTTTTAAGTAGCTAGTAGAATACCAGATCTTATCTAGGCTGGGTTCAGATTTATAACGTTTTTTTTTAAACAGAAATCAATAACAGACAAATCAATAAGAAAATAAATTTATTATAAATGAAGAAAATCTCGATATATTTAAATTTTTTTCAGTCTCTTTGACGATCCGTTACTCCGTTACATATAGGGTAGGTTATAACATGTTACAAAGTGAGCCAAAATTTTGTTACAACTGGCGATTAATAAAGAATAGAGGCAAGTCAAAAATCGTATAAATAAAGGGTGCTATTTAGGAAATAATTTAGTATTACTTCTTACTGCTACAACAAGCCCCCTCCCCCTACACGTTTATTCCCTAACATCCACCTTATTTTTAAATTGGCAATTTCGCCTTCCCATAATTTTATTTGGAAGGAGCATATTAGAGAAAATTGAGTTTAATATTACTCCTAAATTTCTGCTTTATATGGTTAAATATCTTTTTAAACTTTTAAAATTCCATATTTTCTTATACTTATTAACCTATTTCTAACGTCAAAATGACCTATCTTTTTTTTCCACATTGGGATTTAGGATGAAAAATAGAGCTAATTTATTCATTAATAAAAATGGATGAAAAATATTTGCAACAAATTTCAGGACCTTTAAGACAATATTAACATTAAAGACATGTTTTTAATTATTTTCAACCTCAAGTAGTTGTTGTTCCCTTCGAAGTTGATAGTATTTATAAAGGATCTAAATGAGATGAAAGTTTTCAGGCTTCTTTATGACCAATAACTATGAAGATAAAATTCTAAGTTAAAATCAAGTCATATTTTATTAAACCAGGAACCAAAGAAAAACTTGAACTTTCAAGACATGTTTCAGGTTAATCTTAAGTAATTTAAATTATATTAAAACTCTTTACGACAAAAAGTGTCCTCAAAGTTCAATAGAAAAAGACGATTTTGTAAATTTTTACTATGTAATTTCACTTTCAGATAAAACTTCCATAAAGTTTGAACTGAAAGAATAGATCTGCAGTTATTAACTAAGATTTCTAATTTTTTCTTGTTTAATTGAGCTTTAATACTTATTTTATAATTGTATATATCGCTTACAATAATGGATGTATAAAAATCTATTAACTGTGTTATTTTAATTATTCATTTTTATTCACCCTTCATATCAATATTACCGTGAAAAATGACTTACTACAAATGAACTATCAAATTAAATTGAATAAAAAATGTCACTCATTTTCATACAGTCCACAAAATAAACGTTTTTAAAGCAAGTTCAGTGTTTTATTAAGATAAAACGTTAATTAAATCGAAGCAACCTGCTACCGATGATATTGTGCCCTATTTTTTCATTGTCTTTTAATTCAATTAAACCCAGCCATTTATTACTTTATTTCTATGTATTACATTGTATTGTTGACAGTTACTCAGTTAAAGGAAATAATATAAATCCGCTTTTCTTTTCTAGCATATTTTCTTCCTAAACTTGTTTTGCTCTTATCGTAAATGTAAGTTGTAAATTGAAAACATTTCCTTATATCTTCATATCCGTTAAGAAAATCCTTTATATCTTATTTAAGATAAGTTTGTTTTATTTATGAAAAAAATTTGTAAAGTTTTATGAGGTGGGGAAATATTTTCTTACTGCAACTTTACGAGTTTTTAGTTTCATGAGTACCAATAAGATATTTTGTACTTCAATAACTTCTAAATATTTTTAATCATAATAAACCTGAACCGAGACTTAAACAAGATGTAACAATCTTTATTTATGGTTAGCGTATATCAAAACAAAAAAATCCATCATGGAGAAAAATATAGATGAGAGTAAAAAACATTTAATATTTTGTTAAATATATTAGTTGCAAAATATATTTATAGATCTGTATTCTCAATTTAAAAAGCAGACCTAAAAACTTGAAATAGTAGATATTTGTTACCAATGAATTTAAAAATGATTTAAAAGATCAAATGAACTTACCTAAGTGAAGTTCGGTCTTAATTATATGAACGCCTTATCCGAAGATATTATATGTAGTACTTCCACTAAACAGCAAACCTAGCCACTTATTTTAAAGCAACGGAATATTTCTACTTTCCCGTTATCGTATCAAATAATTGCTGCTGGAATTTTGAATATGGAAGTTGTCAATTTTATTAATTTAATATCCGGGTACTAGTGGATGCTTAACTTCGACCAGGCGTTGTTATAATTAATATCGAACTTCACTTAGGAAAATTTATTTGATCATTCAATTATATTTTACGCCTTGTCTTCCATGCTCATATATCCTCTTTAAAGCCAATTGCAATACAATTATTTTGAAATCTTGTTTTGTTTATACAAACATCCAACTAATACAATAAACTCAAAATTTTCTTTCGTCAACGAACATGAACTGTTTATAACAGTAGTAACAACATAACTAAGTTAACTAAAAATGATCTCTAAAAATTATCCGTCTCTCTTAACAACAATTATATACTCTAGCAAATATCTTAGATTCAGGAGTTCATCCTGCTTTTTGTTTTATCAAATTTATGTTGACTCCTTTTCTGGCAGCCTTGGAAGTTGAGGCGTGTCTAGTACTATATGCAGTAAATTCTAGGGTATTCTTTTCACATCGAAAACTAGGCTGAGTAGATGCCTAATGATATGGTTTTCTATAAATTAAGAGCAGTTATTTAATTTTTCCTCTAATCCCTGAAGATTTGGATAAATAGCATTCTAGAGTCCTTGCCACACAGAACTTAGGTTCTTTATCAAAATAGGGAATCCATAAAAGGGGTTCTTCTTTTTCTTCTTCTTCTTTGCATGCTATCTGATGTTTCTAAACTATGACTTTTTTTCTTCCAATGCCTTTCTTTCCGCCTATTCTTCCTTGTATGATTGTATGAAATAAGGTGTATTTTTGATCCCTAGTATATGGCCTAAGTAGGCTGTTTTCCGTACTTTGATCGTAGTAAGTAACTTCCTTGGTCGCCTAATTCTTCTCAACACTTCATCGTTGGTAACTCTTACTATCCATGGAATTTTGAGCACCCTCCGGTAAAGCCACATTTCAAAGGCTTCAATTCTTCAATGTTTCGATTGCTTACAATAATAGGGACCATACATAGCATTCTAGGAATCTCAATCTAATCCCCAGGTTTAGGTTTTTATTAGATAACAGTGGAGCATATTTCATGAAACCTGCTCTAGCGATCTCGATTCTCATTCAGCTGGTCATTTATTACGGCTAACATTCGATTTTTACCTGAAGTCTTTATTTTGTGAAGAATTTTAATTAAAAACAAGGTTTGAATTCTATGTACCGTATTAAGAGCCATCAATGTAACAAGTTTGTGGGTTAGGATATATACGAGGGCAACCTGAATATTTTCCGGAATCGGCAAGAGATGGCGCATCAAATATAAAGTAGATTTATTGTCCGATAAGGTCAACCTATTTTATGACAGCTATCAAATTTTCAGACGGCTTTCGTCAATGGTTGTTGTTTACTAGCGTGTTTTGTGTAGCAAGTCAGGCGGTTTCGAAAATAGAATGAAATCGAATATCGTGCAGTGATAAAACATTTCTGGATGGCTGGGAAAACGGCCACGGAATTCGAAATACTTTGCTGGAGGTTAATGGCGCATCTACTACATCATTTTCGACCATCAGTTTCTGGGTGAGCCAGTTCAAACTTGGCCGCACTAGCACAAGTGACGAACCACGCAGTTGACGCCCAAAAACCGCTACCAATGATGAAATGGTCGACAAAGTTCATGATGTCGTGTCAGCCGAGCGCCGATTAAAGTTGAAAGAAATAGCAGAGACCACAGGCATCTCAGAAGAACGCGTTGGTTAGCCATATACTACACGAAATTCTGACCATGAAGAAGCTTTCGGCGCGATGAGTACCGCGTTTGCTCACACCGAAGCAAAAACGAAATCGTGTGACCGTTTCGGAGGAGTGTCTGGCCAGGCTTCAAAGCAATCCATTCATGTGTTTCGTAATCGTGAATGAAAATTGTATCCACCTGTATATACCGGAGACCAAGGTACAGTCAAAACAGTGGACTTTTCCGGGCGAATCGGCTTCGAAGAAGGCAAAGACCGTTCCATCGGCCAGAAAGGTCAGTTTTCAGAAAACGCAAAAGTCTATTTTTTCCCTATTACTCTACCCGACTCATTTTTCATGGATAAGAATTTTAAAGAATAAAAATATTTGACATTTCATATTCTTAGAATCGAATGATCTATACTCAACTTAGGAGTTGACACTCTCCGCAAAAGGAAGTGAAAATAAATTATTCAAAATAGAAAAATAACTTGGGAAGGTGAAATAAGAAAGGTAGCCAGATTAGGGTAGAAAACGGCTGCAAGTGGATTGTCACACACCTCTGATATCCAATACAAAAAGAAGAGATCTGTGTAGGCATAACAAAATCCCGCATAGGGGATTTTTCCTTACTTTTATTGTTGCAATTTTCAGTATTATCCTACCATTTCTGATTTGCACACTCGCACTAAAAGCGTAGACTCACTTTGAGTCGTTTTGCATTTGAAGTATAAAACATATAACTACTATTAAAATTTTTCTTGTTTATTTTGATTTCAAATATACATTAACATTATCATTATTGTTAAATTTTCTTAATTTTTCACTTTTTTTTTATTTATCACATGTGAACTTAGTTTAATTTTGTTGTTTTTCTCTTATTATAACTAAACCTGAAGATGACCCTCTTTGGTAGAAACTAGTCGTCTCTATTTATACATTAAATTATAAGTATTGATTTTGAGTTTTTTTAGTTAATTTTCACTTAATTAAAATCTTTGAACTAAAAAAATACTACCATTGAATGACCACTGAGACAAGCTAATGTTAGTTATTGATCTGGGTGTCCCAATAAGAATGGTTCATCGTATTCTTCCTAAAAATTCACAAGTTTTGGTCTATCTTTTCAAATAAGAGGCGGGGGAGAATGGGAACTTTATTATGGAAAAACGCTTGTAACTTCGGTTCTGCTTAACCGATCTTTGCAACCTTAGTCTTGTTGAAAACAGCTCTTTTCCACCAATTCAAGAGTAATAATTTCGACACAACCTAATAAGTAACATGCACGCTAGAAGGCACTATTTAATTTTTTTTCAATATAGTTATCTTTTTAAAATATTAAATGGAAGCACGTAAGTTTTAACAAGAGACTATAAAAGTAGACCAAATTGGCAACAAAATCACGAAACTGCATGTCGATATCTTTTTCCCATCTCGAGATATCTTAAAAAAAGCGTATATTTTAAGCATTTTCCTTTTAAAGAAAGGCTGAATAAGTTGTATTTTAAAGTGTGTAAGATTCTTTATTTAAAGATATGTGTAAAAGAAATATATATATTTCTCAAAGTCAAAAGAGTGTCAAGCGCTTTCGGCAAAACAATGCCATCATCAGGACAAAAAAAGTGCAAAAAAGTAGAGAAGGTTGGTTATAAAACAAAAGTAGAGAACATCAACGCAGTAACAATACATCTTAAATTAACTTTTTAAAAAACGACATTAATATAGTAGAAAACAGTAACATTTTTAAAAATTTGGTTTTTAAAGGCCCAGGCCTGAAAGTTGTCCCAATAAAAGACAACAAGTGTTTTTTAAAAAACATGTAAAATAAATAAAAAATTAAGATGTTTTACGTGAGAAAATTATGAACATGCGGTTTTTGACAAAGTTAGAAAAAGAGTCTCTTTTTCTAACTTTGTCAAAAACCGCATGTTCATAATTTTCTCACGTAAAACATCTTAATTTTTTATTTATTTTACATGTTTTTTAAAAAACACTTGTTGTCTTTTATTGGGACAACTTTCAGGCCTGGGCCTTTAAAAACCAAATTTTTAAAAATGTTACTGTTTTCTACTATATTAATGTCGTTTTTTAAAAAGTTAATTTAAGATGTATTGTTACTGCGTTGATGTTCTCTACTTTTGTTTTATAACCAACCTTCTCTACTTTTTTGCACTTTTTTTGTCCTGATGATGGCATTGTTTTGCCGAAAGCGCTTGACACTCTTTTGACTTTGAGAAATATATATATTTCTTTTACACATATCTTTAAATAAAGAATCTTACACACTTTAAAATACAACTTATTCAGCCTTTCTTTCATTACATAGTGTGTACGCACCAAACACGTAACCTTTTGTTACTCTTCAAAATCAATTTTCCTTTTAATATAGATGGTTTTACTAAAAGGCTTTTAACAATTTTGATGTCCTTAAAATTAACTTTCTCTATTCTATTAATAACGATTTCAATTATTATTTCAACAATACAGTTACTGTTATCAGGAAAAGGCGTTAAGGATGTTGAAATGGAAATATATAAAAACAATTAGTGAGGCATGTAAAAAATAAAACATTTGCCAAATGTTAATATATATAATGAATTGAAACACGTTGGATGGAAGAGGTTCAACATTAGGGCCGATGGTCGGTAAATATATGGTGTGGTATCTTAGATGGTCAGATAATTGGACCCTTTACTGTTACACAATTTAATTAATGGGGAACGCTACCTAAATTTTGTAAGTAATGAATTGCCTCTTCTTCTAGAAGATTTACCCCTAGCAATTCGTAGATCCGTGTTGTTCCAGCACGATGGGGGTCCGGCACATTACTCCAAAGAAGTTAGATAATTTTTAGATGATGTATACCCTGATAGATGGATAGAACGTGGAAGCCTATTTTTTTGGCCAGCCAGGTCACCAGACTAGACTGTCTTAGACTTCTACGTCTGGGGACGGATTAAAGGGCTTTTTTCTGCAACTAGACCAACTACGGGAGACAATATGATCAGAAGAATACGAAATTCCATTCATTTCAAGAGTAGAAATTGAAACTGCTGTTTAATCTATTAAATTTACATTTAGGTCGTCACTAGTTACAGGAACAAATATTATATCTTTAAAAAAAATGATTGTATGCCAATGGACTCTCCTTTAAATATTTTTTTAGTTTTACAAAAAAATGGTCATGAGTCATGACATATCTATTAACCAGTACATAAATCTTATTTTTGTATTTGCATTTTATAGTTTTAAGCCGTTCTTTGTTTTTTGTACAATTTTATTGGTAACGTTTTGTGCGCTCTTATACATTTGATACGTTTTAAATTTCAGGTTACATTCCTTATGATGCCTCTAGAGATAGCATGGGCTTCAACAGTGCAATGGTTAGCCGGTGATGTGATGTGTAGGATTATGATGTTTTTTAGAACATTTGGATTATACCTATCCAGTTTTATTCTAGTATGCATCAGCATAGATAGGTGAGTTGTATGCATGAAATATATAGTAAGGCACCTGAAGTTCTAGAGCATTTAAATCCCCATATTTAAGAATTAACAGGAAAGTAGTTTAAATGCGACCCAGTGTGTGATTATTAAATTAATCGTTTAAAAACTACTCCGAAAAGCCGCTCCTATCGTTTAAGGGTCAACAGAGTAGAGTTGTAAAATTTAATAGTGAAGACAATGAAAATCTTACATCGAACGATCATAAGTATATAAAAATACAAAAATAATAAATAAAGTAAATTGACTAAAATAGTGTATTGCTTCTAAAATAAATGTTTACAGCAATAAGTACAACAAAGTTAATTCTTCTAAAAACGGAAAAAAAATAATCAAATGTATACAAATCACTCTCTGAGTTAAGGTTGCGGTAATTTGACAGATATTTTCGGTAGTAATTCTTTTAATTTTGTATTTTGGGTTTCCCAAGTTGCTTGTCATAATTTGTTTACATACTGCTTGATGGTGAGTTTGTGATCGGAATGAGGAAACTGCAGATTACTTCGGGTTGCGTTTGTTTCTATTGCTGAAACTGCCATACGATACACCTTCTCGTTACCTGCGATTCCCACATGGGAAGGAACCCACATAAAACGAATGTCGAAATGGTTGTAAAAATATATTAGGAGTTCTTCTTTAATTTTTTGAATCACAAGGTGTAATGTTCTTCAGTTCTTGAAGGGTACTTAGTGAATCAGTACAAAGAAATTGTTTTGACACCTGCAAGACTTATATTTTTTATTGAATACAAAAATGTATCTAAATATTGATAATAAAAGACATACAGGGTGTTAAAAGTGAAATTTTTATTTTTGTTTTTCATAATAACTACGAGCTTTTACCTATACAAAATTACCAAACATAAATCTTTACGATTTCCAACGTGATCTAGAAAACTGAAATTGGGATATAATTCTTACGATGGAAGACATCGATAATAAAATTGAATATTTAAATTTTTCCATCCTCAGTCTTATTGACCAACATGCTCCGGTTATAGAAATTAAAACTAATAATAAACAAAAAATTCAACAGCCTTGGATTACAGAAAAAATCAGATTAATTCAAAAACTACGTGACAAGGCCTTAAGAAAATATAAAAGAACTAGATTAGACAGTCATTTGGATTATTATAAAAATCTGAGAAAGTACACATCTTCTGCAATAAAACGATAGAAAAAGGCTTATCTTACTTTTAAATTGTCTCATTGTAACTCAAAAGTGAAATGGATAGAACTTACAAAATTAGATGTCAAATCTAACAGAAGACACTTAATTTCATCTCAACTTACAAGCAATTTAAACGAACTGAATGAAGTATTTGTTAATGATGTAAAGAATATTCAACAGCTTGATTAAATTTTTATCAAAATAATATAATGTAAAATGTTCAAAGTACTCTATATTTTGACAAGACAGCAGATGAAAAACGTATGTTAATAATTAAGAATATAAGAACCCAAGCCTACGGTTCTGATAACATTAATATTCAGATGATACTACTGTGTTATCCATTTATTATCCCCTACTTGACTCATATTATAAATGAGTGTATTCGAATAAGTAATTTTCCTCCGCTCCGTTTAAACAAGCTCATATCATCCCTCTACCAAAAGTATCTAATCCTAAAGACTACAGTCAGTTAAGAAGTATTTTTCCTACACTCTCTAAACTTTTTGAAAAAGTCTTGGAAACTCGTATGCGTCAACATGTAGCAAGTTCCAAACTTTTACCTGTAAACGAATCCGGTTTCAAAAGTGGTTATAGTTGTGAAACTGTAATGGCATTTGAGCATTTGACATGATTAATCATCAACTTCTTATAGCTATTTTGCACTTCCTAGGATTCAGTAAGTCAGCAAGTATTCTCATCTCTAGCTACTTAACCAAAATATTTCAACGAATAACTAGAAATAGTATTAAGTCTAATTATATATGTGTGGGACAGAGGGTTCCCCACGGTTGTATATTAGGTCCAATATTATTTACACTATATACCTCTTATTTTCAATCTTATTTATCTCGTTGCAAGTACCACCTTTATGCAGACGATACACAAATAACTCTTTTTAAATGTCGTATTTAATTCAAGCAGTTGTCAATATTAACTTTAATTTAAGCTCTATATTATCTTTATCTAATAAACATCTATTGAAAATTAATTCTAAAAAATCACATGTAATTTTATTTTGTAGTCACATCCAGATAAATGTAATCACCATATCCTGTTAGATAACGACATCTTACCGATACTTTTATTGTTATAAAAGTTTAGGTTTAATTTTTAAATCTAATTTATGTTTTGTAAAACACATTACAAAAAAACTTCCTAAAGCTTGTTGTTCGTTAAAAACTTATTTACAAACACAGGCATGAACCAACCAACGAAACTAAACTAATGAGTCCTGATTCACTGGTTTTATCTCACTTTAACCATTGTAACAATGGGTATGGATGGCCCTTGTTTGCGCAAGGTTGATACAGATCGGATTCAAAAAGTGCAAAATAGCTGTCTGCGGTTGATATATGGCATTACGAAATATTATCGAATCTCACACAAGTTAAAGAATGCAAAATGAATAAATATGTACAACTGGTGCAAACTTCATTCCTTATGTTTATATTACAGGACTCTAAAAACGCGTACACCTGACATCCATAATATAAATCTAAGACACAGGAATTTGATTGATGTTCCTATGCATAATAAAGAACTAATAAGAGATCCTTTACTTACCAAATATCATCAATGAGTTATCTTCTGGATATCCCTAATTACAAGCTTTTTGTCAATGCTTATAAGATAAAATTTAAAAGGCAATTACTCGAGCATCAATAAGAGCTACGTTAACTTAATTTAACTTATTGTACTTATTTTAATTATTTTACTTAGGTACTTTATTCTGTTTATTGTAATCGTTATATTATTATAGTTTGCACGTATATTATTAGTGTTCTGGATAGCATAGAAGAATTGGTTTTCGGATCTATTGCTATACCATTTATTTGCCATAGCTTTTAGGTTATTGATTTATTGTATTACTTTTGTTATTTTTATTATTCTTGGCAAGTAATACATTATTAGGATTATTATTATTATTATTATTATTATTATTATTATTATTATTATTATTATTATTATTATTATAAATCGCTGAAGATCTTATGATAGTATTATACAAAGAAAATTTGGTACTTCTTGACAATTATTTCATGCTTATTAAATTATTTAAGGCTCCTCAACATGGATTGACCTTTAGAATTCTCATGATGTAAATACGAGAAAGCATGCAGATAATGAAGAAAGGATAAATATGTAGAATAGTAACAGAGAAACAATTTATATAAAGAATATATAAACCACCAGTTGGTCTTCCCAACGATTTTTTTTTAATAGCATTAGGAGTGATATATTTAAAGTCATTTAAAAAATTAGGAACTCTACGGGATCACTAAAAAGCTAAGTTTTGCTTAAGCAAAGAATGTCACATTCATCTGAAGAATCTGACAATTTTACAATTTTAAATGTTCTCGTATGCATGGCTACACCAACAAGCTAAATGGAGTTTTTTGATGGACCACAATCAGTTTTGTTTGAAAGCATCAGCTTTTCGGTGATTAATAATAATTCTTTCCTTTGCGTAGGAGTATAATATAATTTTGTGATTAGATTAGGAAATTTTTTCATCGGGAATTTAAATTTCTGTCTCAATATTGTAAGAGCGTCCAAGGTAGATGCGAACTCAACCATTGAAGGACTAGTTCAAGCAATATTTGTTTTATCTAGACTAGTCGAATTAACAATTTTGGGAATATTGGCCGGTACCAGTTCAGCTAAAGCTTCAGTCACAATTTCACAATTTCATAAAACATTGTGTCTTAAGCAATGGAATTTTGCATATCAGATTCACAGTGTAAGCTTTTAAATTAGTAATACTCTTGATGTTGTCATCTTTTTTTTAATTCTGCTCAGATAATTGTAATATATGTGGATTTGGTCACTTATTTTTAAATATATGTATGACACACTCATATGATGTTGTATTGGTTTTGCCGAATGGAAACAAAGAAATAGTTATTACGATAAATTTGATAACGAAATAGGTTGGATTAACTTATTTATTGGGTGAGGAATATGTTGAAATTACAATAAAATATATGAAAAAAATAACAAGAAATTAACAATGCAACAAAATTAATGGTTTGAATAATGATTAACACTCGCAGAGTTCGTTAATAAACTAATTGTATTCTATTGTGTAATTCAGAAAAGTTACCGGCAAATTATAACTTAAAAAATAATACAAAGATAATGACACTGTCGCACAAGAGTATTGTTCGAGAAGAGAGTTTAACGATAACTGATTTTCTGATCTGAACTTTTAGCGCTAATTTTGCTTTTACTGATTTTTATGACTATCGGTTTATTAAAGAACTCTTTTTATGAAAACTTGCATATTTGAGGAAAATATTCAATGTACAAGCGCTTGTCTACTATTCTAATTATATAATTTTTTACTTTCCACCTAAGATTTAGTCGTAAAATTATTCCTACAATTACTGCAATATTTACGTACTTGGCCTGGTTTCAGTTTAACTTGTTTAGCCGAAAGCGCAAAATTCCATTAAAGTTAGACAGGCAATCTGGGCACAACGTGGTAACACATAAAAAACTAATGCATGGAATATATCTTTCCTGTGTCAGATACAAAAATAAATAGGTGGATTAAAATTTGTTGCGTAGCACTCCGAATCAATGTTTACATTATAAATGGGTAAAATTTTCATTATTGTTATTCATATTAACAGTGTATATTGAAATTAAATTTAATTGAAAATTGCAATATGCAACAGACGTCTGCACTCAAAACTTAAATTAGTGACATAAAGTTTCATATTCCAAAGCAAAGCAAAGAAATAATTTCCTAGAATCGCTTTGAAATAAAATAACGTGAATTGAATGCAAAGTCGTTAGCGCAAAGATTAACATTTGCATTTTTAGATCGATTTAAATAACGAGAAACCATTAGTTGAAAAATATATATGAATTCCAAAAAAATTTCGCCCTTACAGCCATTTGTAAAAATATGAATAAAAAATTAAGTTTAGATTTGTCAAATATATAATTTACTAAACAGAGCAACTGGCACATTGTGGTTTGCTCAAAAACAATTTAATCACTACCCAGTATCTCCATAGAACCCGTTGTTTAAAATTCACTCATTTTAAATAAGTTAAAATAATATTCAACTCACATTACACCCTGTATATTCTCCAAACGATTTCATAATATACAACCGAGCCATCAGTTACATAGATATACGAAGCTTCATTTTAGCGTCAACCATTCAACAATTCGCTAATATACGCTACAAAAATTGACCAATGAAATCTGCCCTCTCCGTGCTCAGCCACTTCCACATTTTCAAAAATTTCAAAAATTAGGAATCAATCGAAACTATCTGGATTGTGAACACACGATCTGCTCAAAAAGAGATTTTATTAAGTTTTTTTTATTATTTTTTATCACCTAAGTTAAAATACAAATCCTCTCCTTAATTTTGAGTTTACAAGTTTAATTTAGTTTAAGTTGTGATTAGTGAAATAGTGAAAATTTGAGCTCACTGTTCCAAAAAGCACTCAAAGACCTTAATTTTATCAGTTTTTTATTTGGGAAAAAACGAGGAAATTAGTGGAAGGTGGAATAGATGATGAAAACTGGATAGAGGAAGGCCGACAAACATTGCATAATAGAAAAGTAGCAGTTGAAGACCCAACAGAACAAAAAGTCGAAGAAGTAATAGCAAAACTGAAAAACAATAAAAGCCCAGATAGAAATGGAATAACAGTGGAAAATATTAAATAAGGGAAACGAAATGAAAACTAGAATATTCGAACTGCTAGTAAATATCTGAACAAGAGAACAAATGCCCAAGGAATGGAATGTGTCACCATTATACTGATCCTAAAGAAAGGAGAAGCAACAAACTGCAACGACTATGGTGAAATTTATTTGCTGGACGTTATATACAAGGTCATGTAAAACTAATAAAAACAAGAATGGAAGCAGTATTGATCCACACTACCAAAGAGGACTTAGAAGAGAAAGAAAAAAATATTTTAGACAAAAGTAACATATTACGAATACAAAATTCCACTAGCGACACATTTCATAAATTTTAAAAAAAGCATATGTTTCCATAAATAGATCCAAGATTCTCCAACTGTTGAAAGAATTTAATTTGCCAACAAAATTAGTTAGACTATTTAAAATTACATTGGAAAAACATCCAGCAGGGTCCAGTTCAACGGAGAACTAACGTAGAAATTTGAAATAGGAACTCAGATAAAGAGATCTATTATCATGCATTATCAGCTCTATTATTTACCGTAACACTAGAAAAACTAACTTTGCTTCTGAGGCGGTCTCTTGTGCCTGAGTCAAAGGGCGACGAGGCAAGAGTAGGAGGTACCAGTACCACACTTTTGAGGTTTTTTTTTCTTGAGTTTGAAGCCGGCATAATGCTATTCTACTCTTCAGAATAAGTTTTTGTTTTAAAATGGCGTTTGTAGAGATTTGGAACAGAATCTATTGGAACTGGAATGAAACAATATCTACCATGGTAATATTGAGGTGTACGTTGGGCTAGTACTTGTTTTGACCAATAAGTAGAGCCAGGTGCTTAATTACTGTACTCAACTAGATTTCTGAGCTAGTGTTAACTGTTGTTTTTTCAATTTCTGGCGTTGGTTTAATCTCAGTTCTCATCTTGCGGTACTTATTTCAAAGTGGATAATAGAGCCAAAAAAAACAACTTAACATCATCGAATTGTGGGGTATCTCACTTCTTTTTACCCTCTACAGATTTTATAAAAACTTTAAGTAATTTGTTTTTTTGTCTTGAGGTTTGAGTTGTTGTTGACGTTTGGCTTCTCCTATTGTATCAACTACAGAAATCTTAATGATTTTCTCTACTCTTACTTTATACAATCTATCCATTATAAATATAAAAGATAAATTATACTTATTTTAAATTTCCACGGGATTTAAAATTTTTTTAAAAATTTCTTATACTCGTATGATACGTTTCACTTTGCCATAATAAATTAACAAATATTTCATGCACGTACATGAGTTTTTATTATAAATATTCGAACCAATCAGTATCATCAGACAAGTCATAAGAAATGAGAAGAACGTTATTGGTTCGAATACTCACAATAAAAAATCAAGGACGTGCATGAAAAATCTGTCAATTTCTTATAAAATTTCTGATGATGGAGGTAAAACAAGTCATATAAGAATTTTTAAAAAAGCTTTAAAAATTGTGGAAATTTAATGTATCTTTTATATTTATAACTACAGAAACTGTAGCTCTGAAAACCAGACGCATTTATTTTTACGAGAACTTTCCGACGTGGACGTCAATTTGTCTCGGTATTTCTGTTGTAACAAAACCTTGTATACTTTTCCATTTTTTTTTCTAGTGCATCTCCTAAAACATGTATATTTATTAATTTGCAATATTTCTCTTTTTCTCATCGGGATGTACCAGGTGGGCAAGTGAGAACAGTCATCGGGTATATCGTTGGGAAAACCTGGAAATTATTTACGGCATTGTAATTTTTCTTCAAACGTTGATTCTGCTGGTTAACCTCAACAAAAATCAAGAAACTTAGTCTGGTTAGAAATAGGACTATTTCTGTTACCTTTGTAAGACGTAGATATGATTTAAGAAAGAGAATCAATAGATAGGAAAGTGTAGAATATTTTATTAAACCCTCTACGTTTGCAAACTGCATTTTTTTAGAATTAAATGTTATCATACAAAACATAAAGTTGAGAAATTATTATAATAAGTAACTAAATAAGCTCGCTGAAACTTTACTTGATTGCACTTTAAAGTGCTTGCATACGTTTGCATTATTCATTACTTCATGTACGTAAATTTGTCTTTGACATCGTAAATATTTGGTGTATAAATAAGTTCTTATTTTGCATACACTACGTAGATATTAGATATTTTTTCCAATTAACAGCAAAAAAGCTCACTCGTTACACAGTCAAAGGTTAACTAAAGTGTATTTATTCACAACAAACAGATTACTGCAAACTATAATAAAAACAGTAATTAAAGTCTTAATAAGTCGTGATAAAATATGTACACGGTAGCCGAAATATTAGGGTATTTAAGGGTAATAAAGCAGCGCTTACTATAAAGGATATTATGAAACAGTTGAATTTTAGAGTTAAACATTTAAATTATGTGCTATGTTTAATAATAAATATCCGGAACAACCTATAAGTCAGTCAAAATTTTAAATCCCATTTGATTTTTAATCACTCTGTATCCAATATTGTTTTACGCCATAGTATAGAACTTGAAAAGTTAGGATAGGGACAGTTTCTTTTGATTTTCAACGGTTTGGCTGCTACAGATATTTAAATTAAAAAAAAAGTGATTTTGAAATTAGCTCGGCAAGAGGTTTAAAAAAATGAAAAAACATACGGGATATTCTATTTAAAAAAACAACTGGCACTGCGTTCCTGAACACCCTGTATACTTGGGACTAATTTTAAAATGTGAATCTCAAGACTGCCTACACTTTTTCGTAACTTCAATAATAGCAGACTAATCGAGCTTTACCACACGAATGCCACACCCTGTATATATATATACAGTATTATCTCTTATTATAAAATTTTTAAATAAGAATATTCTTTTTCTAATTGCAAATAAAATTTGGAATCAATTATTTCAGATTACCTTTTAGACTAAATAAATAGTATTAACTAATTTTTTAGAAAGAATGTTGCTTAAAAATTTTATAACAAGAAATCATAGTGTGTATATTGCTTGATAATTATTGGTGTAAATGTTTATTATGCGAAGTCAAGTATTCTTGCTGCATATAAGAGATCTGTCTCTGTTTAAATATCACATATTTTCATAGCTAGTACCGAAAATATATGACTGGTCCTCGTATTTCAGATAATTGAATTAATAATTCCTCTCAAATGTAGAGTTAATTGGCATTCCGTCCTTTACCTGAAATTTAACAGTGGAAAATAGATTATGGAATTCGGTGTAACTTAATTCCAATACAGAATTCAATTCTCTAATGCGACATACCGATCTAATATATACATTTTTGAAATAGTTAGGACAATTTATTCTAAAGTACCGTAATTTGTACCATCAAGTATTTTAAAATAGTTTGTTACGCCTTTGTATAATTATAAAATGATAATAAATCATATTGTTACGATAGTATGTACAATGATTTAGTTAAATGTCGCCTTGTACATAAAACTTCCAAATGATAATATTTACTATTTATTTAACATTACGTGAGCGAGAGTTATGGGGCAAAACCGCCAATGAATGTTAAATAAATCATTTTAGTAGAATCATCACAATATATAAAGATTAGGGTCTTCTTGGTGAGTAAAATAAAAGAAGATCGGCAGTCAAGTTTGGGTTCTCGAATGATCGAGAAGTTGATAGTGCCTATCCCTGCTATGCAGTGTATTGGTTATTTAATGTGTAAGTTACCCCTATAGCTTAGTTATTTTCATTAGATAAATAAATTGTTATTGTTGTTACTCAGCCTCTTTAACTTCCATTAACCAAGTTGCGTAATGGGTAAAAACCCTCTTAAAGATAAGATAATATTTAGATTTTTTATACATTAATTATTCAGAATAACTTAGTACATAACAATCCAACTGAAGAATGCACAGGATTAGCACCCTCTGAACTTCGAGCAGTTGTACTGCAGAAAAGAACTCTTACCTACTTCTGCAAGGAATGTCGCTCTTCTTTTAAGAGCGTACCCAAACTCCTGCGTGAAATGGATAATCTCAGAAAGGAAGTTATTACATTGAAAAAGGACATTTCTAAACTCAAGGAAAACGGATCCTTCTCGATGGAGGAAGTTATAAATGAAATCCATGAACGGCAAAAAAGATCTAATAATCTACTTGTTTTTAATCTACTCGAACCAAACAATGCTCGTGAAGATGTTGAATAAGTGAAAAATATTCTCTCTACTATTGATGACACTGTAAACTTAGATGGTATTAAAATGACACGTTTTGGCAAGAAAAACAAAAATGGACATCGGTCACTCAAAATAACTTTATCTTCAGTTAAAGATGTTCACTCAATAATTAAAAACAAGCAGAAGGTGAGTCGAGAGAAAAAACTCTTCATATCTTTAGACCAAACCCCTACCCAACGGACACTTTTCAACACAGTCAAGACTGAACTCCTAGCACGTCAAGATGCTGGTGAGCAGAATCTAGTAATTAAGTATATCAATAATGTACCAACAATTATCCAAAAAAACTACTAAACCCGGGCAAGCTTTTTCTTTACTATCAAAACGTCAGAGGACTTCGAACTAAATTAACCGATTTAAGTGTTAATGCTTCAAACTGTTCTTATGATGTAATCATTCTCACAGAAACTTGGCTTACTACCGATTTCAATGATGCTGAGCTCGGATTGACAAACTACAATATTTTTAGACAAGATCGATCACCTGAGTCCAGTAAATTTGGAAGAGGAGGAGGAGTACTGATAGCCACCAAGAAAAAATATCCCGCATATATTATTCCGTCGGATTCTTCAGTTGAACAACTTTTTGTTCACTTATGTGGTAAGTTGGTCCTGGGAGCTCTGTATATCCCGCCTAAGTCTCCTACTAACAAGTATCAGGTCCATTTTGACCAACTTAATAGTATAGGTGAACAATACTCAAATTCTAAGTTATATCTTTTTGGTGACTACAATCTGCCCTCAGCCGAGTGGGAACTTGAAGATTTTTGCTCATCTGCATCACCTAAACCTAACACACCAGTTGCAGAAACTGAAGCTATTGATACTGTTTCAAATATTTGTGCTCTTCATAATCTTTTCCAATCTAATACTATGGTCAATACTAGAGGCGTCATCCTCGATCTTGTTCTTTCTTCACATGAGCTGACGGTAACCCCAGCAGCTGATATATTAATTTCTCCAGACCCGTACCATCCTCCACTGGAAACAACCTTGCAGCTACACTTCTGTCAAAACTCAACTGTTGGAGTTGAATACTATTATGATTTTCATAAAGCAAATCTCTCCTGTATACATCAATACTTAGATGCAGTTGATTGGGACAGTCTTATAGGTGATAAGGACATCTCTGTGATGATAAGTGTATTCTATGATACTCTTTACTACATGTTTGATTTGTTTGTTCCATTGAAAAAAGTCTGTACTAAGAAATTTCCTTGTTGGTATTCGATTGAACTTATACAATTGCTACATGATAAGAAGATTGCCCATATGATTTACAAAAGTAATAGGTCTCCTGAAAACTATGCCAATTTTAGTCAACTCAGAGCTCAGTGCAAAAAATGCTATTCTAGTTATATACGATCAACTGAGAACTCTATCCAAGATAATGTTAAAAATTTTTGGAAATTTGTAAATAATAAGAAAGAAAATAACAGCCTACCTGTCTCAATGAGACTCAACAATTCAGTCACCTCTAATGGTAATGAGATCGCAAATTTATTTGCTAATCATTTCTCTTCTGTTTTTAGCAATAAAACTCTAACTTATGATAATAACTTAATAGAATCCAAAGTTAGCGTATCTTCCTATTTCATACCAATCTCGAAAATATATGCAAAACTTTCAACCCTTAATGTCAATAAAGGTCCTGGACCTGATGGTATTCCTCCCATCTTTCTGAAAGAATTCTGCTTTATTCTTTCTCGGCCGCTTTTTCACATTTTTAACAAATCACTGCACTTAGGGGAGTTTCCTGACTTTTGGAAACTGTCCTATGTTACTCCAATATACAAAGCGGGCAATAAAGCGGACATAAAGAATTATCGCCCTATC
The DNA here is from genome assembly GCA_951812935.1 of Hermaeophaga mercurialis. Lineage (NCBI taxonomy): Eukaryota > Metazoa > Arthropoda > Insecta > Coleoptera > Chrysomelidae > Hermaeophaga > Hermaeophaga mercurialis. The sequence goes on along the minus strand of OX638359.1, from coordinate 17,623,418 downwards.
TCTATTCTCGGCACGATTCCCAAGGTATTCGAAAGTATCGTTACTGATTTTCTTAAGTACGACTGCACTTCTATATTGAATCCTCAACAGTTCGGATTTTCTTCTGGTAAATCGACAGAACTCAGTTTGCTGCTTTATGTTGATACCTTGTCCGAAGCTCTGGAGAAAGGATTACAGGTTGATTCGGTTTATACAGATTTTTCCAAAGCTTTCGACACGGTGAACCATGATCTATTGCTGCAAAAGCTTAAATTATACGGTATAGGAGGTCAAGTGTTAAAATGGATAGGCAGTTACCTAACTAATAGAACTCAGCAGGTTAGAGTTAATCATCATTACTCTAACACCATCTCAGTGACTTCTGGTGTTCCCCAAGGGTCACACTTGGGTCCATTATTGTTTAACCTGTTTATCAATGATATCATTGTCTGTTTTTCTAATACTTCTGCTCTCTTATTTGCCGACGATCTTAAATGCTTCAAAATCATTAATAATCGAAGCGATGCAGTGTCATTGCAATCAGATTTGGACGATCTAGCCAACTGGTGTTTTCTTAATGGGATGGAATTAAATGTTAGCAAATGTCACGTTATTCGGTTTTGTCGGCATCATCACTTGTCAACATTTAATTATACCATAAATGATAAATTATTGGATACTGTAGAGAAAATTAAAGACTTGGGTATTATATTCGATCGTTCTCTTAGCTTTAACCTTCACATCAATAATATTATTAAAAAATCCATGAAAATGCTTGGTTTTATCAAAAGAACAACCCGAGACTTTACTAATGTACTAGCTATTAAAACTCTCTACTGTTCTCTAGTCAGGACACACCTCGAATACTGTTCTCCTGTCTGGTCCCCACACTACTTGCATCTCAAGAGCAAATTGGATAATGTTCAACAAAACTTTCTTAGATTTATTGGTTTCAAAATGCACATCAACTGCAATTATACAAACATGGAGCAATACTTGAATATCTCTTCTCTTTCTGTCCGTAGAGACCGAAAAGATCTTACAGTACTGTTCAATATTGTCAATGGCATATATAACTGTCCTGAACTCCTAGCTAAAGTGTTGTTGTTTGTTCCACCACGTGCAACAAGGCAAACTCAAACTTTTAACATTTCTTTTCACAGATATAATTACTCATATTATACTTTTATTCCAAGAACACTAAGACTTGCTAATTCTCTGGATGACCTATTACTTTTTGGTAACTCTGTTGCTATTTTTAAGAACCACATAAAGAACTTGAATATTTAACAATCATTATATACATTGTCTTTTTATTGTTTGTATACTTTATTTTTTTGCAATTAATTGTTTTTTTTTCTTGTTATATATGTTATTATTCTTATTTTATATATATTATTGTCAATAACATATTTCTGTATTCTGAATTGGGCTTGCCCGTATAAATAAATAAATAAATAAATAAATAAATATTGTATCATTTAGGGGGAACAACAGATAATCACTGAACATATAATGATCTTTATTTATTCAAACAAACAAGAGGCATTTATAATGCGGCTGTAGTAGTACAACCAACAAAAGGATTCTTGAATTATAATCGGAGCGGTTAACTACTGATTTGCCAAACAGTCTTACAATAAATCTCGAAGGTTGGGGGAAAAATCAGTATAGTTTGGTCAGATTTATGCTGTTAACCTTTTGACTGCAATTTTTGTTATTCAAAAGCGAATTATTAGAAAAATATTCAGTATTGCTCTTCGAATTTATTTGTTGGACATAAAATTCTACCGTTACCTTACTTACATATATTCGGCATGAATATTTGTAGACATTTACGAATCCATGCGAGTGATAAAGAACGCGTTATGAAAGAAAGAGAGCGTATTATTAATATCTTGGAGTAGGGATATGTCAAGGTGGGAACATCGTTCAATCAATCCGATAGTAATGTACCAGCAGTCGTAGTCGTACCTCTAGTTCGGTGGAAGGGGGATACATCACTGCCCGCTGCTTAAAATATCGCCTATATCCATTTAGGTCCTTTCTGAACCTATATACAGGGTGTTACTATATTCGACCGACAACGCTTTACCCCAGAGAGCTCTCGTTAATTGATGAATTTTGATATAGGAACATAAACCCTTAAAGGGCTTAGTTTCCGAGATACAGGGTGTTAAAAGTTTGAAATCAAAATTAAAAATTTGTCATAAATCAGAAACGCCTCCAAATATTTTTTTCAAATTTGGTGACCAATATGCACTTTAAGAAAGTAATATTTTGACATAAACTGACTTTTGAAAAATTTAACCAGTGGCGCGCTATCAGGGTTTGTGGCAACTTTTATCCCCCTATCTTTTACGCCACTGGAACAAATATTTTTTTTTTATTTTTTAAATTCTCTGTTCATTTTTAGGTAAAAAAGTAATAACCTTTTATGGAGCTAAAATGAACGGTGTTGTAGATATTTTATTCTGAACAAAAGTCTGCAAGTACTTAGATAATTCACAAATTATGATTTGTTGTGTAATTTGCCCGTCGGCGTTTTGCTAAACAAGTAAGTATTTGCTTTTAATCCATACTATTAATTCGATTTCGAATAATAACTAAGCGTTAGGCGTTAGTTGAAAAAGAATACATGCTATTTCTGAGATTTTCTGAGAACTTGATAAAAGTAAAAATCACAATAACGCAAAAGCTATCAAAATTAAATTCAAACAAATGTATTAGATACAACAATAACAATAACAATAACAATCAGTTTATGTCAAAATATTACTTTCTTAAAGTGCATATTGGTCACCAAATTTGAAAAAAATATTTGGAGGCGTTTCTGATTTATGACAAATTTTTAATTTTGATTTCAAACTTTTAACACCCTGTATCTCGGAAACTAAGCCCTTTAAGGGTTTATGTTCCTATATCAAAATTCATCAATTAACGAGAGCTCTCTGAGGTAAAGCGTTGTCGGTCGAATATAGTAACACCCTGTATATTCAGAGTACAAAAGCCATTGGTGATAACGATAAAACTTTGATTAAACAAAAGGCATGATGTAAATAATTATTAAAATTATTTGTTGCAGATTTTACGCTGTATTAAAACCATTAGATATGGGTGGACAACGAGACAAGTTTATGATTGCAGGAGCATGGATCGGAGCAAGCATTTGCAGTGCTCCGCAGGTAAATATTTTCTTTAACTCAGATTTTCTTGCAAAATATTCGTGAATTGGGAAAAATTTATGAAAATAATTTGGCTTTGATTTTATAAGTGAAAAGATTTGTCTAAAAGGGCATTCCTTATATAGTGTATGACACTTCATCCATTATTTTTCCCTACAAACTACGTAAAATCTTTTATGACAACATAGTTGATATATATATATATATATATATCTACACTGTGTCCATTTAAAACCTATCAACTCTCCCGTTTGGAGCCATTGCCAGATTTTCTCTAAATAGTACGAGTTACTTCATTTCAAAAGTCTTTTAAATCTCGAATCATATTCTTTTCTTAAATAATATTTTTAGTTTTAGCAAAATCTTTTCGTACCCAAACATAATGTCAGGTGAGATTGGTAATAGGAATGAAAAAGTACCGAGGTTATGAAAATCAAAACATTAAGTGTAAACTTACCGTAACTTTTATTGGGAAAAGAAGTAAAACGCCTTTGGATTAAAAAATAACGTTGAGCACGCAAATAATTTTACCCTTATTTAGTGATGTGTTCAAAATGACCATCATTAACCTCCATACTATAAAGTTTGTTTTCAAATTTCTGTTGAACTTTTTGGAATATTTCTGATTTTGTATCTCCACAATCCCTATTAGTTTAGACAATACGCTATCTAACATTGAAACTTGTTGGATGTGTTTTATATAATACATATTTCAAATATCCCTACAGAAAACCATCTATGGGAGTTGAATCTGGAGATCGAGGTGGCCATTTTACAGTACATCTTCGTCCAATCCAACTTACCTGGATACCTTTTGTCTAATCATTCTATTACTTGGAGATAATAATGTGACGAAACGTAGTCTTGTTGAAAAACAAGTTATTTTCATCAATTAATTTTCCCGTGCTCATCTACCTAATTTTTCAAGATGTCAACAATAAGAGGTTTAATGCCATCTTCTAGGAGATTGAGATATTTTTCATCTATCATATTTCTGTCAATGAATATTGGACCAATAATAACGTTTCCTAAAAGTCCAGCCCATACGTTTAGCTTTTCCGATGACAGGGAATAAGATTCACGAAAAACATGTGGGTTTGCATCTTCCTAACAATTATGCCCATGGAGATTTCCATTTAAGAAAAAAGTTGACTCGTCGCTGATGTAGATTTTAATTGAAATTTTATTGGACTTAAACCTTATTTGAAATGACTTCACAAAATTCCTATCGATGATCAGGATCATTTTCATTAATTTCTTGAAGTACGGAATGATGTGTTACAATAGTCACTTTCTGATAGAAATTTAAAAGTCAACTTTTTGTCACTATCACTGTTACTTTTTTTAATGAAATAAAAGAATGTCAAAATTTTTAATTATCATGTAGCTTCTTCGATCTAACTCACATGATATAGGGGGTACGAAAAGCTTAAGTAATTTATTTTAAATGGCGTTATTCGATAAATTAAAATATCAGATAAATCGTAATAACAAAAATATTTGACAGATAATTTTACTAATATTACCAGTACAGCTTTAGATTATTTATATATTTCTAGAATATTATAACGTAATTACTAAGCAATTAATGTATTTATTATTTAATGACATCGGTACATTCATATTACATTTAGATGGAAGTTTTTCATTGGCAATTGGGTCTTTTTGGTTAATAATCACATTTGTTAAGAGAGAAAGAAATTTGCTTACATTCATTTATTTTTTATATTATTAACATAGGATAAATATTATATTTAGATATGTTATTTTATATTACTGTTATTTTTAATTTCACATTGTTAGTTTCGCATTTTAAGGTATTGTTTAGTTGTTGTTAAATAATTGAGTTACTTAGTAATGAGTCAATTTGGAAAATAAAAACAGAAAAGAGTTGACAGACGTAAGAAGACGGCAGGTCTATAAAAGATAAAGTACAGTATTAGACGATTTAGGCTGAAAATTATTTAGAGTAAAACTGAGGCGCAGTTAATTATTCAGAGAAGAATTAGTAGTTAATTGCTAAAGAGATTTTTTATTGGTGTTTGATGTTGAGATTTTGAGGCCGTCATCAATGATTTGTAATAAACCCTAGATCAGCGACTACTACACGATTTTTCCTACATTAATTAAGATCACTGTTTTATAAAATAAAACGAAACTAAATAGGTTTTTAATTTAATATATTAACGAATTAAATAAAATCCTCAAATTAACTTAGAAAATATTTATCGTCTGAATCATCTCCTGATTAATAATAACATATTATTTTCTAAAAAACTAAAAAATTCATCTATTAATCTATGTAATGAAGTGAATGTAAAATCTATATTTCTGGAACCAACATAATTTTTTAAAGTGTCCAAACCAACCCTATTGGGTTTAAACCTGGGTGATACGATAATTTTAATACTTCTTGTTCTTCGTCTCAAATTATTTTATTTATGGCATACTTTACTACTACTATGTACATTAATTTAGTTAATTATTAGTTTATTTCTCTGGTCTTACGACTAAAATAACGATATTTAGTGGCAAATTCGCTTTCCTTTTAGCCGTTTTTTATAATTAAGAAAATTAATATGATCGTGGTAATCGAGAGATTTGGATTTTGATTTCCATCTTAAATAAGATCCTCGAACACAACCATTTTCGTTGCTTATGCTCAAAATTATTAAACTCCTTCCATCATTAGTTGCATAATTCCTACATTTCTGAGACAGAAGAAGAAAAACAACCAAACATAACTCCACTTGAAGTATCAAATGTATCAAATAACACTAATTCCTCAACACAACATACAACCGCAACAGAAACCACAAATTACAAATGATGATATTAGTTTTGCCACAAATCTACCAAAATTAAAAAGTTAATTACGACACTTACGAACACCGTAAAATAATAACAGTGGAAATTCTAGAACAAAATAACGAAAACCTAATATTCGAATTTCGAATTCATTTATCAAAGTGTATTTAAAACGTTTTTCGGAAAAGAGTCCCAAATTAATTAAATGCACTAATCGAATTAATACAGTAAAAGAAAAAGAAAAAGAAATTATTTTAGTTCGGAATTATCATGAAAGTAAAACAAATCATAGAGATATAGTAGAGACTTTAGAGAGAATTAAATAAAATTATTATTGGATAGGAATGAAAAATTCCATCACGTATTATATAAATTCCTGCGACATTTGCCAAAGATCAAAATATGCTTCAAAACCATAAATCCTTTATACCTAATCCTTGGTGAACAAAATTATATGGTGACAGACAGCAATTGTCAAGAAATTATCTCTCAAGAATTTGTTTGCCACGAAGAACTGCCACTAAAACTTTCAAATAAATGTGAAGTCCGCATGATCAAATATTTTCCCAATCTCACGATGTGCCAAGCCGTCCCTGTGGAAAGCACATAAGTAAAAATTTCACAAATTAGAAGACAACAAGTGGATCGCCATAGTTCCCTTTCCTCAAGCTGTTATAGCTCAGTGCGGTAAAACTGCAGACGCTAATTTATTAAAAGGACATTTTGTAGTGGCAATTAATCTATTTTGTGCCGTAAAAACAAAATAATTTAACAATTCTAGCATTTAAAGACCCTAAACGCGAGTTTAAAATGCTCGATTTACCAAAAATAGACTTTAAATATCTTTCCGATTATAACTCTATAATTAAAACTAGACAGTATTGATTTAAACCAAATCAAAAATATAAGAGACTCTTTACAACTCCAAAATGATAAAATAAAGACAAGTTTTGAAAAAACCATAAATCTTCATAGCGCATGTGCATGGACTATTTTATTGTACATTTTTCTTGCTGTTATTTTAATAAAATGCATGTACAATATTTACAAATCGAGGAAGAAATATGGAAATCCTGATGTAAACTCCAGAATTTCCTTTAAGGGTGGAAGAGTAATATGGCCTTTACAAAATAATATGCTTATCTTTTAAAATGATATGATTTGTGTTTTGCATTTATATTCTCAGTAATTTCACGCGTTTAAAAAATATATTTTATTCAGCCCTCGATGTGTTAAGATCGTTTAAATAAATTTCTCAAAATTGGATTTAGTTTTTCCAATAGTTTTAAAAAAAATATTTTTCAATTCTACAGTTATTAACTCGTATATCCACAGAATAACAGCTTACACAGAAGATTTTAGGGGGTTTGAAATTTATTGCACATGACTTCAGCCGCAAGGTACAGTTCTCGCCGTTTACTTAGATGTACTAGACAAGCGAAACAGCAATATCTATTATTTCACGTAAGACAGCAGTTGGTTAAGTGCGCTCGAACGAACACCCAATCACAAGAAGTACTCAGTAGCGGGCTAGGTTTAGTCTTTTGATAATGTCTCATCAAAGTGAAAACAAGCGTAAGCTTCGTCTACACAGACAAACTCGTGAAGTTATATTTAAAGTGTACAATTATTTTAAAACGGTTAAAAGTGAACAAGGCACTCTAACAGATGTAAAGATAAAAACATCAGAAGTGATAGGTAAGATAAAATTTAGATTTTATTAACATCACATTTTTACTTTTTGCATAATTATTTGAAATCAAAAACCACATATTTTTTATTTGAAATACGACGTTTCGACGAAGTAAATAGGTATAATGTGGTATAAAATAAAGTTTTTTAAAAAAATTAAATTGTAAAAATTCCTAAAATCTTTTTATCAAAATATAGATTTAATGTATATTAAAACGTTTAAACGATTCTCTCTATATAAAATATGTTCACTTAATTTGTATCTAATGGTTCCTAATGGATTTCCGGTTTTTAAATTTTACCTGCTTTCTAAGTTTTAATTCTTTTACGTCTGTTTACGTAGCGTTTAACAACTATAAATATATGGTTATCAACACATTTTCTTATTGTATTTGAAAAAGCTTTAGTATTTCGAAATGCATCATACGTAATGAAATAAAAGTGGATATTAAGCACTATTTAATTTCGGTCAATTCATAAGAATTATTAATAGCTAAATAATGCAATTGTTTACAACTACCATTTGACAAGCAATTATTGTAGTAGAGAAAAACGTTAGCAAAACTTATCTTATTTTGCACATTTACTTAATAAATAAATGTACGATAAGTACCGAGGCCACTGCCAATGGAACCTTATTTGTTTGACCAATGGTTGTCGCTCGGGCGGAGTTAAAATAACACTAGATTCGATTTGGTACATCTAAGTAAACGGCGAGAACTATACAACCGGCAAAAATGTCAACGTCACAATTTCATTCTTGCTAATATTTGTGCTTCTACCAGTGAATGTTCAAAGAAGTTCAGTTGTAAAATAATTTAATCAATTCATTTATGGAAAGCTATTTTTGGCCACATACGATTTTAGTGAAACATATGTGGATAATTGAAATATTTTTTGTCGTTTTCATGTTTCATACTTCTTACTGTACATATTTGGAACCATTTTTCCAGTGTAATAACCGGCAAAAATGTCGACTGTCACTGAGAAACTGGATACCGCTACATCAAAGACCTAATTTATAGATTTTAGGATAAAGATTTTATAAAGCTTTTATGTAAATAAATTTATACTTATTATGTTTTCTGCAGGAGGACATTTTTTGACTTGTCCTCCGTATTAATAAGGGTAAAAAATGAAAAAAAGTTAGTACTAGACTAGGATATTTTTATAGGTAAACCTATATGAAAATTTTGGAAACGTTGATCGTTTAGACAAAAATGAAAAAGCTACTGGCATTCTTACCTGGTTTTCGGAACGCGCTAAATGAACAAGGGTCAATGATGTCATTACAAATTGATGTAATGACATCACTCGACCACGCAACAAATTCATAGAATTAGTCAGATAATAAACCAATCACTGAACTCTAAGAAATACTGCCTAACAGTGTTCTTTGACATAAGCCAGGCTTTCGACAAGGTCTGGCACACAGGACTTTTATTTAAGATCAAAAAATCATTACCTATCACTTATTTTCAAATACTTACTTAGAAGATCGAGAATTTAGAACAAGGGTTAATAATAATTTTTCTATAAAAGCTGGTGCCCCCCAGGGAAGTGTTCTTGGACCGCTGCTCTACGTGTTGTATACATCAGATTTACCAACTAATGAAAACACTAAATGGATACTTTTGCTGATGACACAGTAATACTTTCCTGTAATGAAGATCCGAACTTAGCAGCCAGCAACTAACAAAACCAAATACAATACAAAGTCTAAATCCGTACAAATAAACTTTACTTTAAGAAGAAAACAATGTCCTACACTTAATACTAATGGAATTCAAATACCTCACTCTACTAGTACTAAATAGTTAGGAATATACTTGGACCAGAGACTAAACTGGAAAGAACATATAATAAAAAAACGTAAACAAATAGACTTAAAAATTAAGGAAATGCAATGGCTGATAGGTAGAAGGTCAAAGCTGTCCCTAGAGAACAAAGTCCTACTCTACAAAACTATTATCAAACCAATATGGACATATGGCATCGAAATCTGGGGCTGCGCCAGTAAATCTAATTTAGCAATAATTTAAAGAAGTCAATAAAAAATCTTAAGAATGATAACCAAGGCCCCTTGGTATGTATCCAACCAGACAATTCATGCAGATCTCAAAATGCCATATGTTAAAGATGTCATAAAAGATAATAATAGGAAACACCACACCAAACTTGAAAACCATCATGCATCTTCCTCCATGATCAGGTGATGTAAAAGATTATACCTACTTCTGAATGATTCTCGTGTATAAGGGAGCACATATGTCTAGTGATTGTCAGTTATTTTTAATCTTGAGTACTGAACTTTTTAAGCCTTTGAATCGTTATGTGAAGTATCCGAATGATTCTAGTGTCTTTGTATAGTTGTCAGTTGAATATTTCAGATGTATACTGATCCAATATGGTTCAAAAATACTTATTTTTGATTACATGCAGTTTTTTTAGTATTAATTTTTGAGCATTGATCCATATTGGACAAGAGTACATCATCTTTGCCCGTATAGTCATTATGTACAATTTCCGTTTAAGATTTACATTTAGATTAGAGCTTCTCAAAACGGATTTATGAAGTTTTTTATTTTTATTAGTCTGTTGGTTAGTTCTGGTATATGGTCATTGTATGCCAATTTTCTATTTAGAATCACTCCGAAATACTTCACGCAACGTTTCTCGGGTACGGGTTTGTTCGCGATTCGCACAATATTGAGTTTTTCCAGGCTGTTGTTCCGGTAAAAATGTATCAGTTCTGATTTGAAAGGATTTACCTTAATTTTGCATGTATCAAAAATTGGACAAATGTAGGTGAATTCTTTTATTAACTCTGTTCGCCTAGATGATGCGATAATCGCTGTATCTTCGGCGAATATATCTAGTTTTATATTTTGTGTTTAGGACACAGAAGACTAAAACATACACAGAAGCGAAGGTTAGCTGATTTTAGGGGGTTCGACTGCAACCGTCATGTTATAGTCGGCAAAAATGTCAACGTCACAATTTGATTCAAATTGCTTGCTAATATTTGTGCTTCTACCAGTGAATGTTCAAAGAAGTTGAGTTTTGATGAAAAAATGTGGATAATTGTCGTTTTCATATTTCATACTTCTTAGTGTACATATTTGGAACCATTTTCCCAACCGGAAAAAACGTCGAATGTCACTGAGAAACTGGATTCAGCTATATCAAAGGCTGCGACGCGTGCAGGTGTAGTCTTTTGTTCTTTGGGTATATCATTGACACCAATGGGAAGATGGTAGGACTCATCGCTCTCCCTACTGGTGTTGTTTTCAATGTGGATAATGTACTATTAACCTTGGTACTCTCTTTCTTCAAAAAAACCACCCATTTGGACAATGTGACGTGTATCATTTTAGACTAATGCAACTTGCCAGACAGTGTCGTTCGCTTTGTCAATGTCGAGTTTTGCCAGTGTCGTCCTATGGTTTATATTGTAATTGGTGTTCATTTTTTGTACTATTCTGGCAAGCTGCATTTCAGTCGATTTGCCTTTCTGGATTTCGAGTCGATTTGACTTTCTGGAATCCGAATTGCTCCTGAATTATTGTCTCGTTTTCGTTCAAATTTTTTTAGAAAATTTTACTTGATGCAGGAAGTAGACTGATGGGTTTGTACTTATTAGATCCTTTAGTATCTTTCTCTGGCTTTGGGAATGGCAAGATGGTGGCCTTTTTTCGTATCTTATGAAAATGTTACCTTTTGACACACTCCATAAGTGTATAAATTTCTATTGTCTTTTTAGGTAATTTTTTTAGTATCTTGTTTTGTATACCGTCCTCCCCAGAAGCTTTGAGAGGGCGGGATTTTTTTATTATTCTTATAATATCGTTTGCTGTGATTTGTGGGGTGTTCACCCCCGCACTTACAACAACATGCCTTTATTCCACTTTCCTTATTAATTTTATATTCGTTAAGTGTGCTTCCTTTACAGTTTATACATGCACTGGGTATAATTATCACACTTATTGTGGCGCTCCCAGTGTACACGTATTGGGCCTATGTCCGGCACTCCATATAATTTCCCTATTAATATCTATAAAGATTTACTTTGTTTTGTCTTCAATGGTACAACCTTCTCCACTTGAAAGCCTCTGTCTGTGATTTCTTGTGCTGTTTCATCTGATTCCATCGAATGTTTCGCTTTTAAAACTATTGTTTTAACTTTTTCTTCTTTATTTTTCTAAGTAAAGTGATTGCCATTCCTTTCAGACTCTTGGACAGTTTCTTGTGCGTTTCCAAATTGTTTACTACAATTTTCATTTTGTTTCTCTGGAACATTATTCTGAAGTTGTCGTGACCCATGATTTTTCTAATATTTTCCCGTAATCATTAATCTCTTGAATTATGTTTACTTTTCTTGCTGGTCTTCTTGGAATTTTATTATTCGTATTCGGGGCTGAGGCTACTTCGTTTTCATCTAAGTTTTTAAATCCGTTACTTAAAGTTGTTTTTGGCACTATTAAACATCTGTCATTCATTTTTGAGGTTTTTTTGGAGCGACACCATTCGTTAGGTTTTCCCACTTTTATTCTATCTTTTTGTTCTTCATCACTGGATGTTGCAACTCTTTTGCTAGCGTGTTGGCTTCTCGTGTGGAAGTTGGATTTACTTCTTTAATATGGGTTTTTTTAATTTTCTTTTCCCTAGACTTGTTGATTAGCCGTTTAATTAGGCCAGGGCTTCTTTTAGTAACTTTGGGGGTTTTTAATGCTTAAAGAAAGGTTTTTTCATATAGCGCAAAAAAAGACGTTGACGGCTGTCAAATACAGGAATATTTTGAACCGAGGAGAGGAGGGATTTATGAAAGCTGAGAATATATTAGAAAAATGTCCAATTTGGAGTAAAAATCGACCTCATTTTCTGTTTTTTTTCACAAAAGATATTAAAAATTCCCTCGGTGATTATATAAAGGTAGGGCTGTGGTAGCTATAATTTAAAATTTATGAGACAATACATGATGACCCAAATTTAGGGCAAAGATATAAAGTTTATATTGCCTAATGAAACATTTCGTATTTTAATTTTAATTTATTGTAATTTATATTTTTATAATAGTCTACTGAAAAACATTTTAGTTTGACAAGGCTGAATTATATTTATTCTTAATAGTTTTCGTTTTAGATCATTTTTTTTTAATGTAGTATTTTGGAAATAAATGAATTAGAGTTGATTACCAAGATTTCAATCAACCTGTTTTTTTCTGTTATTTGTAAATTGTTGGAGTTTTATCTCGCGACAAATAAAATTTTCAATTAATGTACAATTAACATATTAAGTAAACTAATTATGATGCTGTATTGAGTCTCCCATTTTCAAACACATTAATTTAAAATTTGAATTATTTTAAGTCAAAGCTGCAACAATTAAAAATTAATAGTCAAAAATGTGTAGGCAAATATTCAACAAATGGATTGTTATTAATTTATTCCCAGAACACTGACAGTAGTTATTTAGCTAGACTTTAAAATTATAATTATAAAATGTGTTCCATTAAAAATATATCTTTATATTGCTGTCCTAATTGCAAACATCCTGTAGATATTTAATAAATTTAATATTCTAACTGCTACTGACCTACAGACTCCTGTTTTTCAATATCTTCGGTAGTTTCTTCGTGACACGCTCTGAATTTCAAATTTTACTTTTTTTTTTAGATGGCAATCTTTCACGTAGAAGTTCACCCTAATGTGACATGGTATCAACAGTGTGTCACGTACAACGTGTTTCCCTCTGTGGCTCACGAATTAGCCTACGTCATTGGTGGAATGCTGATGATGTACGCTTTACCATTAGTTGTTATTATTTACTCATACGCTGCTATTCTACTTGAAATATTTAGAAGAACAAGAAATCCAACTAATGGTAAGTAATTTTTTTAAATGTACAGAATTATTCGGGTCTAATTTATATTTTTAATTGTTATACGATTATTTCTACCCTTACTTTGTGGAATGTATCCATGGTAAATGTAAAAGAGAAAATATACTTTCACGATATTCTAAAACTTTGTAAATATTCTTATGATAATTGTTTTACAAATGTACTTTGGCATCGTCACATTTGACATACATACTTGATTTTTGATCATAAATATTCTAAACAATAATATTCTTCATTTTCTACCATATTTGGTTATTATTTTATAGTGTGATCTACCTTACTTGGAAACCACCATAGTATTTGAAGTTATTAACAAATTTCAATAACTATTTTTCTTAAATATTATGCATCAAAACTTTTTTGAAGATAAGATTTCAAAGAGAGACTACGATATTTATTCATAGTCAAAAATCCAGAAATTTATTAAAGATTTTTTATTACAGAAATAGTAATAAAAAAGTTATGAGATGGTAAATTTCAAGAATATACGAGGTAAAAGTTTACAAAATATAAACAAGCGATTTTTTATCAAAAAAAAAACGAGGACGCCTCTGGATTTAGATTGCAGCCAAATGGATGTGAACCAACTTTTATTAAAATATGTTTGTTAATAAAAAAGTTATGAATAGTTAATTTTTCAGAATACATCAGGTTTACAAAATGTGTACTTAAGATTAACTTTTTTATTAATAAACATATTTTAATAAAAGTTGGTTCGCATCCATTTGGGTGCAATCTAAATCCAGTGATGGTCTCTTTTTTTTTATAAAAAAATCGTTGGTGAACATTTTGTAAACTTTTAACTGGTATACCTAGTCTTATAACTTTTTTATCAATAAACGTACTCATTTCTTTTGATAAAAAAATTGCTAATAAATTTTGTGGATTTTTGAGTACTTTTTGAACTTTGTACTTTTTGAAACCTCGCGTCCAAATAAAGATTTAGATACATAACATTTAAAACAATTATTGAAATCGGTTAATAACCTCAAATACTAAGGTAGTGTTTCCAATTTATCTGGGTCACACTGTATATTTAGACCTGAAGAAAATCTAAAAAATATTAATGGGTTTTCCTCATATAAGTATGTGATTAAAAGCAATATCCTTTTGGAATAAATACATAATATTAACCAAACTTTTTAAAAATAAAGAATATTATTGGTTATTTATGATCAAAAATAAAGGCTGTGTGTTAAAAATCTATCAGTTTCTTATAATCTTATCCAACTACCTCAAAGAACATTGATGAAAAAATTTCCATATTTAAGAAGTTGTAGAGAAGTATATTTTATCTTTTACATTTATTTTGATTCAGTTTTTACAGCCACTCATTTTTTTTTCAAAAATTTTATTTTTTATCTTTCTTTTTAAGGGTGATCCATGAATGTAGCTATATTTTATATATACGCTCTTATTGAAATGACCAAAAAACGTTTTTACAGCCTTAAGATTCACATTTTAAAATTAGTCACAAATATACAGTATATACTATATTCTTTATTGCGTATATATACATTTTCTTTCTTATTACGACTACTTTTACATTAAAATCTATGTATGTTTAACGCCCCGTTAATTTCGGACGTGACAAATTGCATGCACAAAATTATTTTGGAGAATGTACAGGGTGTACTAATGTATGTTAAATATTATTTTAACTTTTTTAAAATGAGTGAATTTTAAATACATTGTTAAAAATTTCAGCAAGATTATAATGCATGATTTTTTCCAAAGGGTAAGATCGCAAATATAAATCATATTACTTATTATAGGTTTTTTAGAGATACATCGAATGGTTGAAGTATGTGTGAGGTATGTGGTGGTATGGAAATGAGAACTATACTATTAGTTCTGCAGAGTAATGATGATTCCTCTTTTGTAGATTTTGTATATTTTTGTTATCCATCTACTATGTGAGATTCTATAAATTGCCCTCGTTGGACCATTTCTTTGTGGCTCTTCATTGATTCGGGAAAGTAAACATTGGAGCTGTAAAAGACCCCGAACTACTTACTAAACGCGCAAACAACAGTAATCGTTTTACCTCTGGCTTCTTTACACTAGTAATACTGATTCAAGTCAATATACAAAATACGGTCATGAGTGAACTTATATTTATTTCTTTAAGATTTTTCTTATTGAAGGCTGTAATTATATATATTGATGTTTCTGGTTGGCGTAAAATAACTTGAGGATTGCTCTTCATCTAGAGAGAAGATTAATCTTTATCCGCGAATTTCTCTTCTAGATTAAATCTATATTCTATATAATTTTTCTCAGCATATGTAAACACTACTTTCCGAAGATCTTGAAGAGTTGGATCAAAAAACATTTTCAATAATTTTATAATCCACTCTGGCAATTTTTTCCCTTGGGGTTTAAAAAATACATGGTTCTGTTCAAGTCTTCCTTTCTTTGGTTTTTGAAAGATATTACCAAAAATGTAATATTATACTGGTTGCCCCATTAAAAAAAATGAGAGGAAAAAAGGAAGTCTTTTTACAATAAATATAAATATCAGTTTCGAACTTGTCATGTGAACATTTTTCCAGATATTGGACTCTCAAAACGTCGTGGCACAGTATATATATATATATACACACGTGTCCCAACCACCTCATTCTTTGTATCCTTACCATATCTGTTATTTTTGTTCCTCCAAAAAGTTACTCTAGTTCTGCATTTGTTATTAAATTTTGTTTTGTTCTCGCTAGGTCATCCGCGTATGCCATCAGTTGACTTTTTTGATTATACATCGTGTCATTTGTTTATATTTGACTCTCTCTTACTGCACATTCCAAAACTATATTGAATAATATTGCAGAAAGTGGGTCTCCTAAACTTTTTGGAAGTTGCCTATTTATAAGTAGTGGGTGTCCGTTAAAGTTATCTAAAATCAATGAAAATTTTAGATAAGGGGAGATTTTGATCTATTATCGCTAACTTGCTTCAATATAAACATCTGATATTCTCTGAATCCACATTGATATTTATTTTCCACATCTTAATTTATTCTATTCTTTATTAATGTCGTTGATATCTTGTAAACCATATCCATAAGAGCTATTTCTTTATAATTTGCACAGTCAGTTTTATCTTATTTTTCAAAGATGGGAATTATTAATGTTTCTATCCATCTTCTTGGCATTTCTTCTTATTCCCTTACTAGCGTTATTATATGTAAATTATTTCGCATTTGTTTTTAGCATCTCCGGAGTAATATCATTTTCTCCTGGTGCTTTGTTTTTGGTCATTTACTTAATTGTTTATATTATTTCTTCTTTTGTCGGTGACTTTTTTTGGTTATGTATTTCTAAATGTGTTAGGGTTTAAATCAAATAACCCCTTTTTTATTTAACTGGACAGAACAAACTTTTAATGTAAAATTATAAAATTTCCTTTTTAAACATTTTAAGTAAAAATCAATGTCCTTTCTATAACGATCAAAAAAACAATAATGTTTGCTCTCTCTAGAATCCAGCAGGTCGCTGCTATATCGAACGGCCTAATGTAACCGGACTCAACTCAAGGGCGTACACACATAAATTATAGCAAAATGTATTATCTCTATTTTAAGTATTTCATTTTCCTCCATTTCAAAATCTCCCTTAAAATATTCGGCCAACTCCTCAAACTTACCTGTATGTCTCCCATTAACTGTTCTTCCTTGTCATTAAAAATATTATTTTATTCTGATGATTTTTTCTTCTATCATTTTTTACATTTTCATAGAACTCAATTTTTTGGTTTTTTTACACAATTGTCTTAACTGTTTCGTTTGTGGTTCAATATACTCTCTTTTCTTCCCCCTGCATTTTTTGACTTCCTGTTGGGGTTTTTGGTAGTTTGTTTCCTTGTACAGTTTTATAACATTATCAATAATGTTTATTCTCTCCTATACAATCGTTGTCGCATATTTCTTTCTCTATTTCTTCTAAAACCTTGACTCCCTTCTGCTTGACTTGTTCAATTCTTCCCACTTTTCTTACACCTTTTCCTTTTTTACACTCATACTCTTACTGACTTGTTATTTCATTTCGTTTCTAATATTGTTTTTATTAATTTTTTTCATTGCTTTTTTTCCTGTTTTCTCTTTCTTTTTTTGTGGCTTTATATATTTTACTTTTTTACTAATGTCTATAACTTATTGCATCTAATACTTCAAATTCTTACTTTCTATTGGAATATGATCCATTTGATTAATCGTTCTGCCTTCAGGAGATATTGTTCTCGTATGAGTTAGATTGCTACGAGATAATAAAAAAAACACACTTGTCGATTGTAGTCAGGGTTAAAGCCGGATACAGACATGCGGTATTCGGCGTATCGCGGTTTTGTATTACTGCATGTTGAAAATAATTCGTGAGTATTCTTAGGTTTTTTCTCTTGCCAACTCTTACCGTTTAAATCAGTTCCTTTGTGCTTCCTATGGTTTCCAATAATCGGTTTATATATTTATTTTTTGTCTTAGCGTTAAAATTCCATCATACTCCCTTTATATATTTTCTTAAAATGAAACGACATAGAATTTGGGATTATTGGTCAATAAAACCAATTTATTGTTAGTATTTTTATTAGGAAGTACATGACAAGAAAATTATTTACGAAGCTGTTGCGTTTCATACATAATGATAAATTATGAAAAATACCAACAATATTTTAAGAATGGAATCGACAATTGGCATAGTATCCCTCTCAATTTAGCTGGACTAACAATACGGGTTTATGTGGTACAGTCAAGAAAAAAAACAAAATTTTTCAATCGGTTGGCACCTGGCGTGCGAAGGTGAACACTATGGAAATGTTAGGAGGAAATGCAAACGTGACGTGCTGTTACTGTTAATATTTCATCGAGAAACAATGGAAAATAGCGGAAAAATATACCTTCGAGCATATTTTCAAACCGGATATTATAACGGACGCAAAACATGCGTATAATTGATAAAAGTGATGAGCATTTAGATACAGTGGAGTGTATCCGAAAATCAATTAAGTAGTAACACACATTATTTTTTCACTTTGTTGATATTGCGTTGCTAAATGCATATAACATGTTTCTGGTATAAACCAGAAGTTCAATACGACTAATTTAATTAACTGTTTCTACCTTTACTTTATGGAATTTACCCATAATAAATATGAAAGATAAATCAGACTTATCTTGAATTTCCAGAGTATTCCTAAGCTTTTTTTAAACTCTTTTTTCCGTAACTCGAGTTTCGCTAATCGCATTTTCAAACAGAGACAGCAGATTGACAGATTTATTATACGCTTGCATACTTGTCTTTACAGCATAAACATTTAAACCAATCATTATCAAGTATAATTTCTTGTTATAAAATTTTAAATTAATAATATTCTTCTTTTTCTAAAAAATTTTATGAATATTATTCATTTAGTATAAAAGCTAATCTAAAATAATTGACTTTCCAGATATAATTGTTCATTTAGTACTATATACTGAGGACATTTACGATATTTCTTGATTTAAAATTCTTCCAAAAAGAAGTTCTCTTTTTTTGTTATACAGGGTGATCAACTTATACTCCGAAGTTTGATATCTCCGTTATCTTGAGAAATAGAAAAGAATATTTTAAATAAAAGTTATAGAGTCAAGCTTCACATTTTAAAATTATTTCGTAATATACAGGGTGTCTCATAAGGTCACAGCATATCAAAGTTATGTTTTTTTATGGAATACCCTGTATATTATCTTGAATTTCAATTTCGTTCATTTTTCCTATTCCTCATAACGATTTAGATAGCTATCATTTTGTATACATGGTGACCCAAAACTAACGCCCATGATGGTATATGAAATTGGCCTTGTAAAAATTTATAAAATATTATTAGTAACCTAATCGACTCCTGAGAGTAGATTGAGGAAAATGGCCTAAATAATAATCCTATTGACTGTAGGGGAACGGTTTTGATTTTTGTTCCAGTTTTGGATTGTGGACATGTGTATATGTCTATCATAAATATTGTTGGTTTTATTCCAGATTTGATAAAATATTGAAGATTCATTGTGTTCATGCGAATTGTAAAGTAAGGCAACACCGGCAACCCCTGAATCCTTTGAGATATTTAGCGATCGATGCGCCAAAAGAAAAGATAGAACACCAATAACGTCGAACGAAGAAAGTTCACGCGAGACCTTTAGATATGTATTAAGTTGTTTAGTTTTGTTTAATTTGCTCAGTTTTATTTTGTAAATAAAAGTTCTATTAAGTGATATATGGTCTCCTTCATTTCTTTCAATAAGTCAAGAACCACCTAAGGTTCTGCAGAAGAAAATACCGGCATTACACACTGTTTTGATCTATTTAGTAGAGTTCTATCACCCTTATGGTAGGATCTTTCTATTTTCTTTCCTAATCCACTAGACGACTCTACAGCTATCGGGTTTGTGGATTCTAGGGCCTGCTCTGCCTATTAAGGGAAACCTAGGGATGCACCTTGTTTTGAGTTATCGTGGCAATGTTTATGATTTTGAGTAAAGAATACTCCTAGAAATGACATTATTTTTATAACTATACATACATCTATAATATATATATGTATATATGTTTATTAGTAAATTTTGTAACTAAACTTAA
The DNA here is from genome assembly GCA_951812935.1 of Hermaeophaga mercurialis. NCBI lineage: Eukaryota > Metazoa > Arthropoda > Insecta > Coleoptera > Chrysomelidae > Hermaeophaga > Hermaeophaga mercurialis. The sequence continues at coordinate 17,603,251 of OX638359.1, read as the reverse complement.
CATATTTGCATTTGAAAGTGTGTATACCGACAGGCAATAAACAGGCAAGAAAACGGCTGTGATTGCTTATACATACTTGCACCCTTTTCACCAATATTCGATCTTCTCTTGTAAGGGTCTCGATCCTATTTGTACCAAAGATATCGAGAACTGAGAGTGTTATTTAACATTTCCGTCCCTATTATAAATAAACTTTATACGACACTCTCTTTCTGTTTCTTTTTTACTCGCCCAACCCTCCGGCAGATTTGCAGCTAAAACACAAATACTCTGAGCTTGCCCAACTTTTGATCTTTTAATTCTTCAATAGTATTGGGTTTATTAAGGTAAGCATTGAATTTAAGACAGCCGCACAAAAAAGTCCAATGGGGTTAGATCAGGAGGCTAATGGCATTTAATTTGAACGTTTAATTTAATATTTTTTTAGATTATATTTGTATGAATGTAAACGTTTAATTTTTGAAAATATTTCTTATGCATCATAACATACAATTTGACATCCATACGCAAAAGAAGGTGTTATTTTTAATGATACTAACATAATAGGCTATTGTCTTTTAAAAAAAATAACTTTAATGTAATAACTTGAACGGTGATGACGTCATAAATAATATGCATACAACTAAAAATGCGCATCTCAACAAGAAAATCGACATGTCCCGTCTTTTTTTCCTTATTGCCTAAATTAAAGTTTAAACGAATTTGTTCCAACGTTTACATGCTCACTATATACAGAATTTTTTAACAGCTTGTATTACAGCTATACTTCTAACGCGTACCTTGAGTATTTTTCCTCGGCTTTATGGTCTACTTACTTATATGGTATATGTAATTAAATTTTCCGTCAACTTTAAATTTCTGCATGAAGCCCCAGCTCCATATCCAAATTTACTGGCGTCTGTATAATGCTCCAATTTATAAGTGGATCTAAAAATATGAGTAACTGGATTTTTTAATTTGATATAAGCTTGTTTTTCTCTTTCTGTTCACAAAAAACGTTGATCCATTTTCAACAAATCGCTTAAAGATTTTGCGATTAGTGCGTAACAGGGTATATATTTTTTTAATAATCCTGCAAGTCAAAGAAAAAACTGAAACTGTTTTATTATAGTAAAACTGGAATATCTTCTGATTGTTAACCCTTTTCTTCTGAAGGATGCATCTTACCATTCTCTACAATAAATTCTAAAAAACCAATTTTCCTCTTTAATAGCTGATGTTACTTTCTTACCCAAACTGACGTAGCCAACGTATTTTAAATCGTACCTAAAATATCTAAAAAATTTATTTCCTTGTGTTATTTGAAATAATAAGTGCTAATTTGAAATCAGTAGAAATGCTATTTCTGAAATGATGAAGATTTATTATAATAGATAACTTTTTTCGTAGACAGTGCTATTGTATAAAACTTATTTTTCGGGAGTCGAAATCTAGAAAACAGTTTTCGTATATTGTATAATTATGTTATTTTTCAATATTTTCCTTAAATCACTATATAAGTATATTTGGAGTTTTGTACTCTAAATTTAAATTTTTTACCTTCATCCCCTCGAAACAAGAAAATTGGTTTTTATTATAATAGAGAAAAATATACATATGTACCAAGGAAGGACTTGGACAAAAACTTGACTAACTTTCTTAATAAATAATAACTCCTTCTACTCCCTTTAATTTTACTATTCTTATATACATAAATCATCACACATTGATAAAAATTAAATGTATCATTATTTGAATAATTTTATAGATTTTATTATTTTGCATTTAGGTAAACTCATTATCAATATATAATTAAGCTAAAGAGCTAAATGTTTATCCAAATGGTATAAAAAATACAGGGTTTCGATTTAAATAAAATGAGGAAATGTTGGTTACGGGTTTTGACTCACCATGTACCATGGACTCGCTAATTTATGATTTTTCCGAACTTTTTTAATAAATAAAAGTAAAATACATATTCAAACTACTAGCTGTGAAAAATATTTCAAATAATTTATGCCTCTTCAGATATGAAGCGCAAAATAAACATCCATTATTACATAAAAGTCGTCATTACTTTTAAAACATCCTTAGCGAATCTGAAAAACCTTTTAATGGACGACTTGAAAAGCAGAATTCATACATGCAATGAACAATACAGTTTTATATTTAAAAAAATATAACTTAGCCCTTGTACAGTCTTTCTAAACACCCTATTTATTTGTCACTAATTTTAAAATGTGAAATTTAAAACTACCTAATTTTTTAGTAAATATGTATTTTTTTGGTAAGTACAATAATAGCGGAAATAATGAACGTTCTCACACTAATGCTCCACCCTGTATATTCTGATATGAAGTGACCCTGTATTCTAATTTATCAT